>OY754327.1:76436871-77920534 GCA_963573305.1 Pyrrhosoma nymphula | reverse complement strand
CAGAATTCCATTGCTAACACAAGTTTGGCAAACCACGTTTAGCCTCTCAAATAACCGCAAAAATTGACATAAAAGTCATTCAAAGATATCGAATCCGTATCGCACACGGTTATAGTTTTCACAACGGATATCAAACACCATATTATTACACAAAGCGATGTATATCGCATATTTTGGGGCTTCAGTATCGTAATTTGATGTGTCATAAATCTCGAATATCGCAGTCGATGCATCGCAATATCGTCATGACCTATTTTCGAGCGCCGCTCTCCTCGTTTCACTTGAGATTTCCCTCCGGTCAGCAGCGCCCATGAATCATCCCGATATAGAGATCTGTGTCTCATAATTCATGCATTGAAAACACTTTATTGAATCTACAATGTAATTTAGAATTCGATATAATTCAAGCGATCACGATGATGACTGAGAGCTGGGAAAAAACTATGTTGATTTTACTTCGACCAGCGCCGCAATTTTCAACCGAACAAAATGATCCTAATAATCCAGATAAAGCAAGGAAATTGATGGTGTCTTGGTATTCCATAGTGAAATAGCCTGCCTTTTACGAAATATGAACCACCCAAAATGGCTATCACCAGTTGAACTGTCCAATTACTTGATGTAAAACTCCCATTTTTGTGTATTATTCCTCACTTATACTGAACAAGATAAATCATCATGTTCCTACAGCAACAGATACCCCTGTTTTTGACACATTAACTGCGTGACCTACCGACTCAAAATGACGTGTAGGGTATTCTTTGCGATTTCACTTCTCACTTGGGCTGCCAAGTCCAATTGTATCATTAATTTCCTCTTTCTATCGATGTTGACTGTACTTAATAGATATTTCCAAGCAACGGTAAGCCATTGTCTACTAATGAAAATAAATCATCAGATAAATACACTCAATGAAAGACCAAATTCTATAGAATTCTTGGAAACTTTTAATTATTTGAATTTACCACATGATTATGACGGAAAGCGTACTTTCTTCTCAATGTTTTAAGTCCACTCGGATTATTTAGCTGAGAGATTTTTTGTTTATTTGTATTGTTTATTAATATTATCCGACTCCCTCTCTTTCACGCTTATCCAAAATTCTACCTTACATGATCGACTTCAATATTCAAGTGATTCTAGCCAGTTGTTCCAATCACCTGCTCTACCTCCTTCTGGGTCTCCACCAGCAATCCCTTTCCTCGCCTACCAGGCTCAGCACTGTTCATTTCTCTTCCCTTCCGTCCAAGTTACTTTTCTCATCCTTCAACAGACCCCTTTTTCAAGCGACTGCAATCTATTCTGTATTTATTTAAAAATCAATCAAAAAATAGACAAAATGACCTTAACATACACTTATTAACAAAACATAATCAATCAAAACAAAAAATAACACGCAAAGTTCACAAAATATATTTTTAATAAGCTAAATAAAAATGTAAATAGAATATCGTCACAAGTATATTTCCAGCCTCTCACAATCATTTCAAAACTCACAACACATGACGGCAAAAGTTGGTCTTTATGATAAGTTCAATATAGTGGAGTGCCACTATCGTAGCATGGCGAAGGAAAAACCTCAAACTAGTGAGCATTTTGCCACCTTAAAATAGTTAGCATATGTGTCAGTTCGCTTGGAAGGAATCATTTCATGGGGATGAGATTAAGAAGACCTAGCTCCTCGGTAGCAATACTCAGAACAGGATTTCCTCACTTGGGTTTGCATTCCACGAAAGAATATAATTATTTAAAAATAAGATATTGAACTGGAAGCCTCTTTCTTTTGGAAAAGGCAAGTTGGCAGAAGTGCCTTAGAATCGATCCAGTATCGACGGATATTTTAAGACAATGCGTTCCATTTCCATATATCTGGCCAGATTTGTGTCCCAATGTTTCTCTTTAAACAATTCCGCGCTCATGACGTATTTTCTCATCATGATAACTCATCCATGTAAATTTAACACCTTTAAAGTGGACGCTCACGAATCACGGAAATAATTACGGGTTCGGATTAATTACATTTCTTTTTTTCTTAGAAGCACCTTAAAATCGTGTAAATCATATAAAGAAACCGTGGTAGGCTCTGATGACGAGCAGGCTGAAGACCAGTTTAAATTTATCGCAGAGGTGTCAAGTGTTTTAATCTTATTTCTGTTCATTATATTTTAATGCAGACAAATAACTACATACGTCTACAAGACTGAGAAGATTGAGAAAGTGAGAAATAAAGATGGTGCCACACTAGGATTCATTTTTCCATGACATGATAAGCGACCACAACAGGAAAAGTAATAAAACTTATAATAAAGTTAACACTTGAAGCTTCAGACTTGTGGAAGGTCGCCGTTAAAAAGATAAAAGTGAACTTCGACTGCCATCATTTATAATAAAATTAAAACTATTAAATATAAAAAACGTGGGCCCCTTGGAGACACTCCTTCCTCTTTCCACGGATATGTCCAAACACTCCTTAGTCAACGCCCTAATGGTGGTTAACGGAGCTTTGCATATGGTCACCCACAACCTCGACAACTGGCCAAAATGTGGTTTACCAGGATCTCGGGTTACGCGTTGGCTGATGCAAGCGTGAGCAGAGGAAAACAACGACGCAAAACTTGACACGCACGGCCTTGTACGTGTCTCCAAACTTCATTACGATGAAACTGAAGGCGGTACGCTTCACAACATTCTTTAAATCAACCAATCACACTGAGCCTGAGGTTTAGCCCTCCAGATCTCTTGAACTTTCGTCACGATGCTGCTTCGAGAACCCAGGGTTTTGTCTAACAAATTTCGACCACGCAAGCTGGCAGTTCATCTGAAATCTTTTAATGAGCGAAAGGGAACATTATGCAGGCCCATCGATTGGAAGTACAAGCTTTTGAAACCCCATGGGAAAGCTTTACTTGAAATCTCGTGAGCTAGATTATTTTTTGGCGAACACGGTCTGTCTCAAATTTGATACATAAGGATAACATACACATCTACACAGCACCCTGCAAGCAAACTCAGGGAGTGAATTTTCACTAAAATTTACTACACCATATCTAACAAAGTTATTGAAACGACGACTATTAGCAACACTAGCGACCATTAAGATACATTACCAAAAACCTGTGAGGAGGTGGCTTTTCTACGGCATTAACTACACTACTTGCTACTACTGCTAAATAAACTATGAGTATTAATACACATTGAAACTTTATAAACGCACAGTGATACAAGAGTTAAACTCAAGCATGCGAGACGTTCTGTTGTATTACTTTGCAAGTTAAGACCAAAGCGTGTTTACAGGATGCATGCTCCCGCCCAGGTATATTCGTGAACATTTACAAGAACACGTTCACAGAATTAATGCAGGGGCTATTTCCTGGACGTGTACCCACACATTCGCGCAAGTTGTTGTGGTTGCACGATGAATTTTTGAAGGGACATGCATTTACGGATGATCCCGCGCGGTCACATACACCGTTTAAACAGGGGCGCGATCGCGGTTCTCCATATCTCCTGCACTCGAGTATTCGCTATGTTTCAAATGAGCTCATAAGAGAAAAAACGAGATTGCCATTCTTCACATTTTGTCAGCTGCTTAAAATCGTTTGTTTTAATTGATAAAGTGCGTTCTTAGGACAGTAGCTGTAAGCATTGCCCTTCTAGAGCAGTTTGCGTTTAGGATAACGATGTTGGCAACGCGAAAGAAGGAACCGTGATCCCACCCCAGGCCTTAAGATAGCAAATCAAATAATTAGCTACACCAAACATCGAAAAACTTAATTATAAAATATCTGTGGCAGCGATTGTGGTCTCTCATCTTTTACGGTAAAATTTACATTTTAAACATGTCCGTTCAGCAATCTATTTCCCTAATTTTATGCCTATGATCTAATCTACAGGAGTATTTCGGGTTTCAAAAAACGTGTTAGAAGTCATCAGAAAATATATCGACTTGGAACTTTCATAATTTCCTTGTTCCCGAAGATACTCGCTGCAACACGAATCAACATACTTAGAAAAAAAAATATATATATATAAACACAGGGATGTTAAAAACGGAGGCGTGCGAACTTGGACTGCTGACATTGATAGCTACAAAATGTCACATCTCCTCGTGATTTACTTTTTCGTTGAAAAATCTCGGCGATTGAGAAGTGCCTTGACCTTTCTTTGCGAGGATTGGGGCCAGTGAAAAGTTATGATAAGCAATACTGCTGTGGGTCTCCTTATCGTAGTTATTAGACAGAGCGTCGAGATACATATGGATGGTCTCAGTAACTTGTATATAAATTTCGTTCTTATCAGAGAAAAGCTTATAAGTATACGATGCATTTTATTAAAACTCTGGAATCGAGTGATTTCAAGGAATTCAACCAGTTTTTATTGTTCTCAGATGCAATACAGAAAATCTTCTTACCTACAATTACAAGTATTATTTGCTGTATTACTGAAAATGTGTGGCATTTTTTGTTTCTTTTTTATTTTCCTTTTCTGTACATATGTATTTATTACTATTATTTTATTCTTAATTTCAATTTGTGTTGCTAATAGTTTCCATTGCTTCAACTATTTGTAAATAAGTACAGTACCAATGCATAAATATATGCATCTTGAAAAAAAAAACTTTTTATGTTGAAAAATTAAGATAAACTTTTTATGTATATTGAATGCACGTCAAAGCTTTATAAATTAAGTTTTCATATGTCAAATAAACGTATATACGAATTTAAATATTTTCAAAAAACTGCTGTTTTTGTATATCTAAGTTGTATTTTTTTACTTAGAGCCCTGATGGAGAGAATGAAAATTAACGAACATTTGGCGACGATCTTTTCACTTTTTAATTGAATTAGAAAGACCAAAACTCTATAAACATTGATAATTAAATATTGTAGTCGAAAATGAAATTGTCTAAATAGGAAAATAAAAGATAAAAATCACAATATCATACCTCATGAATAGTGTAACTAATATGAGTCACTAGTGTATAATGTCACATGACAAAATTATGTTGAAAAAAATTATTAAATAAAAATATCCAATGGATTATATAGTTGTGGTATATAGTTATATGGGGAAATCCGCCTAACTTGAGCTACCTATGTTACTCTGATTTATTTTTTGACTAATTGATATATTTCAAGCCGAGACCAAATGTAATTTAAAATCATGTAATTTTATAAGCATACAACAATTTACAACGTTTTTCGTTGCTAAGTAACTGAATTATGTTACATTTTATCTGAAAAATCCCTTAATTTTTCAATTTTAACATTGTTACGGGGAAATATTAAACACATATTTTCGCTATAACTTTTTCAGCATTGCATTAATCGATTTGAATTTTTCTGAGTTAAAATTTCACAGTTTCAGATATTAATCTCATTTACTTTCATTGATGTGCCTAAGAAAATGAAGGTACCTATTCGAGTTAGAATTAGCGTTACTGCATTTGCATCAATTGGACAATCTTTCGGTTTTATCGCTCTAAAGTTTTCAGCATTGACATTTTTACATTATTTATGTATGAATCGTGTATAAGGCATTCGAAGAAAGAATTTGAAACCTTTTAAAGAAGTGTGCCTCAATATTGAAGCATCATTTATGGCTAATTTTTGAAATATTTCTATGCGTAACTGGGAATTAATATTGACATTTTAAGCTGGCACAATCACATAATTCGTGTAAATGATGTAATAACGTAAGTAATTGTTAGTGTTTGTACTATTACACATTCCTGGAAAGTGCTAAGTGTAGGTATAAAATATTACTGTATTTGTCAATCACGCAAAAATCTCAAAAATATCTGTACAAATAGATTAATTAAACAAATTCATATATATGAAAAATAGATAGATTAAATGTATAAAAACCAATGTAAATAATCGTTTACCATGTATTTTGATCTATTTTAAGACATATTTGAACAAATTAATTGATTGAATTGAGTAAAAAGCCTTATGAGAATAGTTCTTGGGAGAGTTACGAAAAATCATGGGATGATGAAACAGTTTTCAAATTTAGTTAGTGTTTCTTCTATGATGAGATATAAAAATTCAAATTCACTAAGTATTCAAATATCACGTCCAAATTTGCAAATTATCAAATCAGAGTTAGCTAAAAAGGTTAAAATTTTCTTTGAAAACGATGAAAATTCTATCTTGGCTCCAGGAGTCAAAGACACAGTTACTAAACATAAAGTTTCAAAAAGAAAAAGGTATTTACTTGACACATTTAATAATTTGTACGAGAAATATAAGTCACAAGAACCTACGTTAAAATTAAGTCGTACTATATTTTACCAACTAAAACCTTTTTAGATCATGAATGGAAAGATTAGTGGGAACGAGACATGTTTGTGCAAAATTCACGAGAACATTACATTCATACTGAACATGTTAAATGAAAAACTTTGTACTATTCCACAATATAATATTGTGGAATAGTACAAAGTTTTTCATTTAATATGTTCAGTGCAACTAAATTCCATAAAGTATCGCCTGCCTCCATTGACATTACATTTATAGTTCAACGCTTACCTCTTCATAATTTGTTAGACAGTATTTCATTGCAAACTCTAGCAAAAACTAGAGTATGTCATGTTTTTAATATGGAATGCTGGTATGGTCGATGTACTAGTTGCATTAAAAATAAAAAAATGGACATTGCAAACGTTAAAAGCGAAAACACCTGGTACTACAAATGGCTCACTCATACAATCGAAAGACTTGGGCAAAAAATAAAATTTATACCGTAAAAGTTACATCAAAAATTAGAGCTGATTGTATGCTAAAAAATTTGGTGTGTGAAGTAAATAAAATCATCCCTGAATTTTTGAAACATGAATATCTTCGAATTCATCAAAGTAGATCCTTTTCAATTATACAAAACCAGTTGAAACCAAACGAAGTATTTATAATCGCAGACTTTTCTCAGAATTATATTTGCAAGTGTAGTGCCGAAATTCAAAGTGCTCATTTTGGGGTTTCAAAGAAGCAGTTATCCCTCCATGTTGGAACATTCTATTTCAAAAATGAACAAAATGAGTTGACTTGCACATCATTTTGTACTGTTTCTTAATGCCTTAGTCATGATGCTGCTGCTGTTTGGACGCATTTGGAGCCTGTTTTAAAATTAATACAAATGAATATACCTCACCTTAATACCATGCATATTGAGACAGATGGCCCCAGCACGCAGTACAAAAACAAATCCAATTTTCATCTTTTTCAACAATATTGTAACAAACTACAGTTAAAAATGCAACGTGGAATTTCACGGCACCTGGTCACGGAAAAAGCGCGGCAGATAGGACTGGTGATACTGTGAAACGTCGTTGTGATCGGTCAGTTATGCAGGGTAATGATATCGTTAAGGCAGAAAAAATGGTGGAGACAATTAATTCATCAACCAAAATCAAAGCATTTTTAATTTATGAAAATGATTTCAAAAACGTTAATTTAAAAGTTAATACAAAAATACTGGCGGTTCCAAACACAACAAAAATATATCAGTTGATGTGATCAAAACAAATTCCCAAATCTCTCTTCCTAAATGAATAATCTTGTTCGTATTGCGTTAGTAATTATTTGTTTGATCTTCCTTGCAAACATTTTCCTTTAAAACCAAATAGATGGGCACCCGAAGAAAAGAAAAAAAAACAAAATTCCTGAGAACAATAGAAAAAGCAAAATGCTTGGAAGTGAAAAACTAAGTGAGAAATAAATTAATTGCAAAAATCTGAGAAAGAAAAATGCTGTGATTAAAAGAAAACAACGAAAAGTGCTTGAAGGCTAAAATAAAAGTTCACAAAAATATTGAATCCAAAACTAATCTGAGAAAGAAATTTTAATAAGTGTAAGGTGAATAATACGATAATAACCTATTATGCGTTGTACAAAAAGAAAAAATAATGTTAAACGGTGCATTTTTATATTTATAATTATTGCATTTCATAAGTTATATGAATGAATATTATATATAAGCGTTGTTTATGTTACAAGATACATTTTATTTTTATGGTACGAGACATAATATATTTTATGTTACATGATATGCATCATGCATACATTATTTTCTGACATGTAACGGTTTCTGAAGTAAATAGAGCCAACCTTCTGTATGTTTATGTTATATTTATGTTCAAATAAATTATTAAATGAATAAAAAAATTATTTTTCGGTCTGGTTTGCTCAATATATTATTTATTTAAATTTAAATATAAATTTGTTTTCATTTTAAGTAAATTTAATTGAAATTTTTTAATTTTTTTCTATTTTACAAATTTCTCCGTACATATTTCAGCAATTTCCAAAACCCAGTTACACACATGTTTATCCTCCTCATAGGGTAGTATTCAAGTAAGGAAAAAGTTTCAGAGATGTGCCTTTAAATTAAAAAAATAGAAAAAAAAATTTAAAGAGCTCAAGTTAGGCGGATTTCCCCATGGGGAAATCCGCCTAACTTGAGCTACCTATGTTACTCTGATTTATTTTTTGACTAATTGATATATTTCAAGCCGAGACCAAATGTAATTTAAAATCATGTAATTTTATAAGCATACAACAATTTACAACGTTTTTCGTTGCTAAGTAACTGAATTATGTTACATTTTATCTGAAAAATCCCTTAATTTTTCAATTTTAACATTGTTACGGGGAAATATTAAACACATATTTTCGCTATAACTTTTTCAGCATTGCATTAATCGATTTGAATTTTTCTGAGTTAAAATTTCACAGTTTCAGATATTAATCTCATTTACTTTCATTGATGTGCCTAAGAAAATGAAGGTACCTATTCGAGTTAGAATTAGCGTTACTGCATTTGCATCAATTGGACAATCTTTCGGTTTTATCGCTCTAAAGTTTTCAGCATTGACATTTTTACATTATTTATGTATGAATCGTGTATAAGGCATTCGAAGAAAGAATTTGAAACCTTTTAAAGAAGTGTGCCTCAATATTGAAGCATCATTTATGGCTAATTTTTGAAATATTTCTATGCGTAACTGGGAATTAATATTGACATTTTAAGCTGGCACAATCACATAATTCGTGTAAATGATGTAATAACGTAAGTAATTGTTAGTGTTTGTACTATTACACATTCCTGGAAAGTGCTAAGTGTAGGTATAAAATATTACTGTATTTGTCAATCACGCAAAAATCTCAAAAATATCTGTACAAATAGATTAATTAAACAAATTCATATATATGAAAAATAGATAGATTAAATGTATAAAAACCAATGTAAATAATCGTTTACCATGTATTTTGATCTATTTTAAGACATATTTGAACAAATTAATTGATTGAATTGAGTAAAAAGCCTTATGAGAATAGTTCTTGGGAGAGTTACGAAAAATCATGGGATGATGAAACAGTTTTCAAATTTAGTTAGTGTTTCTTCTATGATGAGATATAAAAATTCAAATTCACTAAGTATTCAAATATCACGTCCAAATTTGCAAATTATCAAATCAGAGTTAGCTAAAAAGGTTAAAATTTTCTTTGAAAACGATGAAAATTCTATCTTGGCTCCAGGAGTCAAAGACACAGTTACTAAACATAAAGTTTCAAAAAGAAAAAGGTATTTACTTGACACATTTAATAATTTGTACGAGAAATATAAGTCACAAGAACCTACGTTAAAATTAAGTCGTACTATATTTTACCAACTAAAACCTTTTTAGATCATGAATGGAAAGATTAGTGGGAACGAGACATGTTTGTGCAAAATTCACGAGAACATTACATTCATACTGAACATGTTAAATGAAAAACTTTGTACTATTCCACAATATAATATTGTGGAATAGTACAAAGTTTTTCATTTAATATGTTCAGTGCAACTAAATTCCATAAAGTATCGCCTGCCTCCATTGACATTACATTTATAGTTCAACGCTTACCTCTTCATAATTTGTTAGACAGTATTTCATTGCAAACTCTAGCAAAAACTAGAGTATGTCATGTTTTTAATATGGAATGCTGGTATGGTCGATGTACTAGTTGCATTAAAAATAAAAAAATGGACATTGCAAACGTTAAAAGCGAAAACACCTGGTACTACAAATGGCTCACTCATACAATCGAAAGACTTGGGCAAAAAATAAAATTTATACCGTAAAAGTTACATCAAAAATTAGAGCTGATTGTATGCTAAAAAATTTGGTGTGTGAAGTAAATAAAATCATCCCTGAATTTTTGAAACATGAATATCTTCGAATTCATCAAAGTAGATCCTTTTCAATTATACAAAACCAGTTGAAACCAAACGAAGTATTTATAATCGCAGACTTTTCTCAGAATTATATTTGCAAGTGTAGTGCCGAAATTCAAAGTGCTCATTTTGGGGTTTCAAAGAAGCAGTTATCCCTCCATGTTGGAACATTCTATTTCAAAAATGAACAAAATGAGTTGACTTGCACATCATTTTGTACTGTTTCTTAATGCCTTAGTCATGATGCTGCTGCTGTTTGGACGCATTTGGAGCCTGTTTTAAAATTAATACAAATGAATATACCTCACCTTAATACCATGCATATTGAGACAGATGGCCCCAGCACGCAGTACAAAAACAAATCCAATTTTCATCTTTTTCAACAATATTGTAACAAACTACAGTTAAAAATGCAACGTGGAATTTCACGGCACCTGGTCACGGAAAAAGCGCGGCAGATAGGACTGGTGATACTGTGAAACGTCGTTGTGATCGGTCAGTTATGCAGGGTAATGATATCGTTAAGGCAGAAAAAATGGTGGAGACAATTAATTCATCAACCAAAATCAAAGCATTTTTAATTTATGAAAATGATTTCAAAAACGTTAATTTAAAAGTTAATACAAAAATACTGGCGGTTCCAAACACAACAAAAATATATCAGTTGATGTGATCAAAACAAATTCCCAAATCTCTCTTCCTAAATGAATAATCTTGTTCGTATTGCGTTAGTAATTATTTGTTTGATCTTCCTTGCAAACATTTTCCTTTAAAACCAAATAGATGGGCACCCGAAGAAAAGAAAAAAAAACAAAATTCCTGAGAACAATAGAAAAAGCAAAATGCTTGGAAGTGAAAAACTAAGTGAGAAATAAATTAATTGCAAAAATCTGAGAAAGAAAAATGCTGTGATTAAAAGAAAACAACGAAAAGTGCTTGAAGGCTAAAATAAAAGTTCACAAAAATATTGAATCCAAAACTAATCTGAGAAAGAAATTTTAATAAGTGTAAGGTGAATAATACGATAATAACCTATTATGCGTTGTACAAAAAGAAAAAATAATGTTAAACGGTGCATTTTTATATTTATAATTATTGCATTTCATAAGTTATATGAATGAATATTATATATAAGCGTTGTTTATGTTACAAGATACATTTTATTTTTATGGTACGAGACATAATATATTTTATGTTACATGATATGCATCATGCATACATTATTTTCTGACATGTAACGGTTTCTGAAGTAAATAGAGCCAACCTTCTGTATGTTTATGTTATATTTATGTTCAAATAAATTATTAAATGAATAAAAAAATTATTTTTCGGTCTGGTTTGCTCAATATATTATTTATTTAAATTTAAATATAAATTTGTTTTCATTTTAAGTAAATTTAATTGAAATTTTTTAATTTTTTTCTATTTTACAAATTTCTCCGTACATATTTCAGCAATTTCCAAAACCCAGTTACACACATGTTTATCCTCCTCATAGGGTAGTATTCAAGTAAGGAAAAAGTTTCAGAGATGTGCCTTTAAATTAAAAAAATAGAAAAAAAAATTTAAAGAGCTCAAGTTAGGCGGATTTCCCCATATACATTAATATAGTTGAACCACTTTTGCGTTATATTCTCGAAAATCCATAATTGAAACAGCTCATAGTTTTCTTCCTTTTCACTGCATAATTCTCTACATCAATACCTTTCGATTTAACTTTTACAAACCTCGAGTTAAGTTACAACACATACATATACAACTGTTCACTTGATGTAGAGGCAAACAACCACCAAATTGATGGAGTGAAGCTAGATATTAGGGGGTTTAAAGCATAGGGGGAATACGGAAAATACGGTATTTCAGTGGGCACTTTTTTCACAAACAAAAGCATCAAGTCAATCTATTTGGGTACATTTTTATCCCGAATTCTTCGCTGAAATAATTTTTATTTTTCCAATAGTCGAGCAGTATAGCACGGTACAAAATGTGGGTACCGAATAACATTAGTTAATGAATTGAGAAGAAGGGGCTATATACATCACAAATTACTACAGATTCTAAAGCAAATATAGGAAAGATAAACGACGCCCTCTAAGATACGAGAAAGTCGTGAGCGCTCCAATTTTGAAACGCAATAGCCCAGGAGATTTTGGGAAAAGCTTGGGCCCAATAATCCAAGCGCAATAAATATCTTTTATCGAAGAGGAATAATGTAACCCGAAATCTTACAACGGTCTCCGAAGGACGCAGCATCGAAAGGGAATCAGTTATATCTCGTACGCTTAGCGTCCTTGTTCTCTCCAAATGGTCCAGATACGACACAACGAAAAGCGTGAATTTTAAGCAAAATTAAATCGCACATGCAAGAGGAAGCTAAAAATAGAAATTAAAAAATCTCATACAAAAAGCCTCTTCAATCGGTTTCAGTTCAGAGTTCACCACTTCCCTTTCTCGCTTCACCCTATAAATGCGTCAGACTTAAAGATTTCGCGCTCACAAGAGATTAACAGTAGATGTAAACATGGTTAACCAGTGGAGAGCACTCTTGTGAAGATATAAAGTCAGTTTTGTTCTAAAAGTGTTCGCACTCCCATAAATAAGATAGTGAAGAATATTTATTGCTCATGGAATTGCAAGTATTTACATAGTGATTTGCATTCCTCGGGAGGTGTATCGTATTTAATCAACTTTCCTCGATGGATTATTCAGATATGAAGAGTATAAGTATTATTCTTATTGGTGTGGTACTATTACCTGTTTTTTACGGTGAGTAAATAGCACATCTTATGAATTTCCGTAGATGATGATTAACGTTAATCTCAGATAGTTGGAAAAATTTTCCCTCGCAACTAATCCAAATAGAGTTATTAACCCTCTCCTTCCCACGTGCGTTCATTCGTCCACTTTTTAATTTGCAATATTTTCATACTGACCCGACTCTACTCCCAAATGGACCATGTTGTCTGGTTGCGGGGTCGTACGCTATGGCAAAAACATTAAACACATCTATACTTAGCCAAAAAAGTAAGACTAATGTAATGAAAAAATTAACGTAGTACTTGCTTTTAAAAAATTGGACCCTAGAGGGTTAAGCCGAGGTTTTGTTTTTTAATGAGACCATTCTCTTCATTTATTTGATGGATAAATAGAGCTAGTCATTCACAAACAACGGAATAGCTCTTTATTAAAACACCGCGAAGGGCTCAGGATTCAAAAACTGAAACTATCAATCTATGTTGAGATTTCTCCGATACGTATTCCGTAATATTTATCACTAACATTAACTTATAATAATACTCGCATGAATGATTTGAATGAGTTTTCTGGTATTCACAGGGAATGGTGGTTATGTTGACTGCAAGCGAATGGTATGCTATTTCAACAGTACGAACATTTTATCTCCCGAGGAAATCGATGTCAGCCTTTGTACCCACCTCGTATACAAAGGTGCTATTTTAGACGATTCCAAGAATGAAGTAATTCCTTTAAGAAGAGATTACGACTTAGACGAAAACGGTGGCAAAGGTAAGAAAAGCAGGTTTTGAAATAGTCTATTAGAGGTAGTACTCTGAATGAAATATGTATTTCGAATTAATTGGTGTTCCGATTGTGGATAATGTGCATCCGATTTCTGTTTCTCACTATTTCTTTAACATACAACTGAATTTTCTTCTCGTTTTCCCCGTGAAATCTACTCACTTGTATGGATAAATCTCGAGAAATAAAATTTACGTGAGAACTAAGATGATATGGCCAAATCTTATTCTACATTGAATTCTTCTAAACATAAATTCTTTCTTTTGGAGTAATTTTACCGAAATACAAGCTTTTTTTATATGTTCATTTCAAATTTCAATGTTTAATTTAAGGATTGTACAGACGGACGTTGGATCTGAGGAATCGTTACCCAGAATTAAAGGTGCTTTTGGCCGTTGGCACGTGGGATGACGGTTCAGTAAAATATTCCACGGTGAGATTTCTTCTGTGTTTTAATGAATAAGTAAGTTTAGTCATCAGTCACATTAGCCACAAAAATATATGTGTACGACCATGTTCTAGAAGATGACCGTTGAATTTTAATGGGAAGAAGATAAATTAAATTGCTGCATATGATTAAAAGAATCCTCCCCATGTGACATGAAAAATGCATATACTCAGTAGGAGCATTAACCACACATGGAGGGGTTGGGGTTAAATATACTCCGACTAAAATCTCGTTGTAATTCTGCTATATTGATCACCATTGAACACCACCGTCCGTATCCGTCATGTCAAGAAACATCGATCTTAATCCCGCCCTTAAGCTAAGCCATAAATACAGCTGGCTAAAGTTCTCATTTTAATCGTTTGCCACAGTTGCTAGGGAAATTAAAATTTCTATTGCAGAAATAGTAGGAAAATAGTAGTAATAAAGAGCCAAGAACTCAATGGTAAGGAAAAACAAAGCTTACACGTAAAGCGAATGCAATAGTTAAAAACTTCATTTATTCAGTCGTGCTATTGTAAAAATCCTAAGCCATGAGTCGATGAGTATTAGACATTTGAAAAGGCAAAAAAATAAATCTCTGCATCGAAACTAATGCTTTTCTTAAGGCTGTAAACACTAACAAATATGGGGTTAAAAAAAACTTGGTGTCAGTTCGTTACGCTCAACAGAAGTATAACTTCTAAAAAATCAAAAACAAACTAATATTTATTCATTAAAAATAATGTATAGGGACAGACTATAGGGTTCTAAAGAAATATGATCGCATAACATAAGCTATGAAACAAATAATCTTAATTAAGTCCCGAAAAGCATTCTTATATCTGTTCCTCCAACAAATTAATCTTAGACAAACGCAATCTTATTTTATGAACAAATCTGAGTAGGTATTCGAGGCCAATAATGGTCGTTGACATATTTCTAACTATGAAAGAGAGATAAAAAAGCTAAAAATTCGCCAATAATGGTCGTTGACATATTTCTAACTATGAAAGAGAGAGAAAAAAGCTAAAAATTCGCTTTAACTAATATTTTGCAAGTTATTATAATCCTTTTGGAGTGACATGCTGACATCGTGAGCATGTGTTAAAACGTCATATTCGATGGAATGTCATGACTATTATAATTGAGGGAATAACGTGGGATAAGAAGGGTGAAAGCTGCCGGATTTAGACTAATTGTTAATCAATCTGGCTCCCGACATCAGTGCCCTGATAATGGAGGAGTAGATTTCTATCGAAAAGTTGGCAGCAGCATAATGACCTAACCCGGTGTGAATCCCGAGAACATCTAGCATTTGTTATCCGTCGGGAAAACACCAGATGTTACATACACATTATAAACGTTCATCAAAAGACAGGCTGCATTGACTGGCAGTTGAGTTAAAACCGTGCAGTGAAAATATGTATGTTATTTAATTTTGCCGCTTTCGTGGAACAAGGTCTACTCTCACCGTATATGAAAACGAAATTTCAATATTCCTCATTTCCTTTTACAAAACTCAGAGTTTAAGTTGCATTTGAACAAAAAAATGGTGCATGAATGACCCACGTAGTCAATTAATCGGATTAATGATTCAATTCGGATTAGGCTTGGGCAAAAAATATCGATATATCAAAAACTCGATATATTTTTTAAAATCTATCGATAATTATCGTCAATATTTTTCATGTCGATATATCAAAAATTGATTTTTTTTCCGAGTATCAAATTCGATATATTTGTTTAGCACGTCACCGTTGTAAAGTTGTTTCTCCAGCTGCGGTGTCTAGTGCTATAACGAAAATAAGTGATAATATTCGCTTAGAACATAGGCGAACGGGAGAACGTTCTCCAGAAGTACGATCTGCACAAACAGAACGAGAAAACGCTGAAAGAAGTTCAATTTGGTCCAGACATGAACAACTATTATCTCTTAGCACTACTAAGCAAGAGGTTCCTAGCCCTGGCTCTGTCCCTAATGAGCTGAAGCAGTATCTAGACCAACCACTACTGGAGAGGAAATCAGATCCAATCAAGTTTTGGGTGAACTCCCGACACTCAACACCGGTTCTTTCGGAAATCGCGCTGAAGTACTTAATATGCCAAGCCTCATGTGTTCCATCTGAAAGAGTGGTTTCTGCAGTTTTCTTGGTGGTACCGGACAACAGGAGTAGATTAACGGGGGAACATGTAAAACAGAGAGTTCTTTTGATGTCAATATCAGACAAATACTGGTTTGATTGATTAAAATTGATTGTAAAAATAAATAAAATTAAAGATTTTTTTATTACTTCTACACGTCCAATTTTCCAAATTTTGCTTCAATATTTTTTATATATTTTGGTGAAACGTTAAGGAACCACTTGTTTTGGAAAAATTATCGATATATCAAAATATCGATTATTTTGGCTCGATAACTATCGATACATGTTTTAAATATTGATACGATATCTATCGATATATTTTTTTTACTTGCCCATCCCTAATTCGGATCCGTTAAGGTAGTCTTCATATTTCACACTCGCACTGATTACATATGCAATCATCCTTTCAGGTGAAATAAATGACCAAATGGCCAAAGGCAAATATCATATTTTTCTTCGAATAACAGAACAGAACAGAAACTCCGAACACAATCACACGTACACATTCACGTAGTCTCGTGAATAAATACGAGCTCAGGACATAATTATTGCAAATTTATCTTTTAAGTAATAAACGCAGGCCACGACCATTTACATTTTAGAGCCGATAGGCATTATTCTGTCTATTGAAGCCGAATGTTAAGCAATTTTATTTTATTTTCATTCACCCAATTACAGAAACATTACTGCTTGCACATTCTTTGCCATGGTCAAGTGAATTGGAGGACCGAGGAGTCATCTGGGGACCAAAAAAGGAAGTAACCAAAGAGCGGTTGGCCTGAAATATGTCACTGCAATTTGTATCCATGCAATGAAAATTCATTATTTTTTCACGCTCCACGACTAATCTGGACCGGTTGTTGTACAATGAATCTCCATTACATAATTTGAAATAAGTGACTTTGAAAAATGTCTCCACTCGAGTAGCAAAATTTTCACGAAGGCTAAATACTACTCGGTAGTCTCAATTAAAAGCGATTCAAAATTGCTGAATGGAAATCTAGTTCTCCATCTTTCTATCGTGTCAATAGTATTCGCTTTAAACAATATTAAACTCCACCCAGCTCCGTGAGTCATTGGAGTACTTGACCCATATTTCATTCGGCTCTACTGAATTATCAATCCTATATGGTGAGCATGTCAATTTCATTCCAGGAGAGCAATTACATAGCCAGTCCCAAAGCTCAAGTTACACGTAAGAAAATGTTGCATGCGAATTAGGGGTGAACTTGATCAACTCTAACGGAGTGGTTTAAATTTGTTCTACGCGCAAATAAAGTTTGAGTGTAAAATACACGTAGTTATATGTGATTTATCAAAAAAAACTGAAAATTATCCAAAACAAATTGAACCATTTTGTCGAAAGACATTTCTGCTGCTCCAAAAAATTAAAATAGTTTACCTTTAGATGGCATCGACGGGTCCCGGTAGAAGAAGATTTGTCACGAGTGCAGTGAATATTTTGAAGCAATATGGATTTGACGGGATGAGCCTGGACTGGGAATACCCAGGACATCGAGGAGGAGGCCCAGATGATCGAGTAAGTTAGCATCGATGCTTTCATTGGCTTAATTGGTTGGAGATAATACTAGGAGTGAATCAAATTATTTTTATATGATTTGGTTTCTTGCCTGCATACATTTACAATTAATAATTCATACATTCCTCGTTGCGTCATACAATTTACAACAACACGTTAAAGTTCTTTCATATTTCAAGCTAAAAACAAGCTGCTATAAGGTACCGACGTTAACGACCATGATACGATACCACGTATTACAATTCTTCCCGTCTCTTGGTTCCTTATCGGCATAAATTTTCAGTTAATAATTCAAACATTCCTCATTACGCTTTATAATTTATAATTACATGTTAAAAGCTCCAAAAGTTAAATAACTAAAGGACTAAATAAGGCATTCATTAAACTGGGTATTTTTTTAACCTTATTTTCCAGAGAAATTATGATTTGCTGACATTTGAGCTTCGAATAGAGCTTGATAGATACGGGCTCATATTTAGCGGTCTCCTTCCTCAATCCAGATATTGGCTCGAGAGTTACGACATAGAAGCCGTGAAAAGGTAAGGTCTTCAGAAAATTAAGTACCATAGACAGCTTGAAATCAAATAGACAATATTATATAATATCATAATATTAAATCTGATTTCCTAATGAAATGTTAGACGGGTAATCACAGAAAACATGACGGATACGTATGTGATTTTGCTATTAATGTACCTAATAGCTAATGCGAGCATTACGTAAATATATAGGCATGGATTAGAGAATGGTAAACTGAGAGGTTTTTTCAACAAAACTGTTTTCACAATCTCTAGGTCCAATATTCAATAATGAAAAAGCTGGTTTCATAAAAAAATTATTTCAATTTAGCACTCTAAAAAAGTTATTGAAGAGTCCGATGTATAGCATAATATTTTTAATACCACTTAAATCATTGTAGGCATTGAATTGTTTCCTTAAGACAGTATCAAATGTATAGTATCAAAAAATATAAATGTATCAAAAGTTAGTATCAAATGGTGTCCAAAATGTTAGAGGCAGAATATGATAAACATACCATACGGTTACCATTCAGTTATCCCCCATACAGTTAGTATAATTGGAGAGGTTAAGGCTGGTTATTCAGAGCTCTGTACTTA
Source organism: Pyrrhosoma nymphula (assembly GCA_963573305.1). Lineage (NCBI taxonomy): Eukaryota > Metazoa > Arthropoda > Insecta > Odonata > Coenagrionidae > Pyrrhosoma > Pyrrhosoma nymphula. The sequence continues at coordinate 77,901,547 of OY754327.1, read as the reverse complement.
CCCAAAAGGTCATTAAAATCCACTTAGTATTGGAGTGCCAATTCCTCTTTCCTAGGCAACCAGAGGGTTCCCACGCGCCTTTCTTGAATGTTTCCCCGGTATTTCCAAAGTAAATGTCTCCCGTTTTTCCTGGAAGAAAAGAACTGTATTCTATACTGTGTGATAATGCATTTTCTCTCTATTTCTAGGAACTTCCATTTCATATGCCTTAACACGTATAACTACTGGGGACCCTGGTGGGACTACACTGGCATAGCAGCTCCTTTGAGGGAAGTGGTGCGTAAAATTCTCACTATTCATAAATCAACTGAAAAACTATGAAGAAATCGCGATGCTTGACTTAAATTCACCTATAATTTACTGATATTTTACCTTCCCCAAGCTGCGACAGACAGGTTGAAGTCTCGATTTTTTACAACAGAAATCCCCACGCGGTCCACCTACCATTAACAGTTTATTCTCACTTCACTTTAAAGGCAAACATGTTTCTGGAGCTATACTTGACTCTCACAATCATACAAATCTGATAATATAATTTCCACTACTTTGAAATACTATTGCGACTTCCAAAGGTATAGTCTGGAATATAAATAGAAATTAGCTATTGACATCATTTGGCAAGCTAATTCATGGTTTTAGGGCTTTCACACATTTTAATCATTAGATTTATACTTTGAAGACTTTCACTTATATCGTGCATTGGCTACTCTTGCGTCAAAAATCACACTTTTCCCATGAGAATTATCCCATGGAAACTTCTTTCTTATCTCTGATTACAATTTAGCATTTCTAGAATTTTCTACTTCAATTTTATCTACTTACAGTCACTCATCAAAGTAGGTGGTTATCACTGTATTTCTTAAGATTTTCGACAGGTCTTTCGACAGATTTCGACAGGTACGGATTATAAGTCCACACTACGTCTACAAAATTTTCACTAACCAAAGAAACCTATCTCACTACTACACAATTTTACACAATATCAATATTAGAATCTGCAAACGTCTTACCCCTCTTCATCTATCCTTAAAGCCTATCCTTCTTCAACGCTTACCCAACATTCTATCCTCTACCACGTCACTCAGCATACCCTCGCCGTTCATTACCTATTTCAACCACATACTCGACCTTCTCCTTATCTCCTCAAGGAGTATTCCTCTCCTCACCCGCCATATCAAGCACCTTCTCATTTGCCTTCCTTTCCATCCACCGCACTTTCTTCATTCTCCTCCCACCCATTTCTCAAACGCCTCCATTCTCTTCCCTCAAAATCCACGTCTCTGCAACACACAACGCAATATGTGAAGAGTCCTATTTAGGACTCTTCACCAGCCTTTTCTGATTATACTTAATCAAGCTCCCCGTCATTGGCCAGCATATGTATGCTATGGTCATTAACCCTCCCAAACGCCTGAAATAGGGAAGTTTAGCTCCTTTCGGAATACTCCATGGTGAGCTCTTCATTCAGCAATGACACTAACTACACCACCTTGCGAGTGTTGAATACACGACTCCGGTTGCAAAACCATAGGGCATTTTGTTGAATATGCCATCACGGTATGAGACCCTCATGAGATTGGACAAATAAAATACAAACAGTGCACAGAAAGATCGCAAGGTACGTGTTGAGTCGGCACAGGAAAAAGGATAGCATTAAGGAAATGCTCAAAGCATTAGGATGGGACTCACTTGAAAAGATTAAGACTCTAAAAAGACTAGAAGCAGTATGTATAGGATTGTCTCTGGACACAAAATCAATTAAAGGACGGAATTCGGAATCCAATTTATATTGCCAGATTTGATCGCCCTTATAAAATAAAATTAAGAACTTAATAGACCAAAGTTGCTAAGTACTCTTTTCTTAAAAGGGGTATAAAAGATTGGAACAGGATGCCTGATGAACTTTTCAGTCCCTTCCTTAATCTCTTAAATCTTTTAAGAGTAGATGTATCAAACACCTTATACAAAATCAACCCTTCCAGTGTAATTATAAATGTCAATTCATCTTTATTGTTTTAATGTTCTCATATTTTTCTTCTCATGCCACCCGGTATATGCCTATTTGCAATGTAACCTGTAAATAAATAGATGTAATACCCTGCGTTCTCTCTCTCTCTTTTCAGGAATTGTCCGTCAACTTATACCTTGCGAAAAAGGTTCCCAGCGATATGATCGTCGTCGGAATACCAGCGTACGCCCAAACGGCCACCCTCGCTTACGCTTTCAAAAATCAACGTCCTCAAATAATCGTCGGTCCAGGGGCAGAGGGGCCTCGCAGCCGATTTCGCGGGAGGCTATTCTACGATGAGGTATGGGCAAATTTAAAATTTAAAAAAATGTTAATCTTTTATAATGCCTCATTTTCAAATTTCCTAAGAAATAATTAATATATGGTCTTGAAAGTCACCTCTTTATCCATCCAACAGCACGATTTTTTTTATTGGAATATAGCAAACAGAATTTTCCCTCAATCACAGCTGGTGTTGTAAAATGAGGGGAATCCAAAGACGAGTTGATATTGCTATGTGAGATTTTTGAATTCATTCGAGCATGTCAAGTTGATATACCGAACTGCAGCAGTAGTAAATCTTGCGAGATATTAGCACTCACGATGCCATTCATCATGGATTCAACCATTGTTCGGTGAAATAACTTTCTATTCTACAATTACTTAAGAATGATAAAAGAGGGTGAACCAGGGAGGAGTAAACTATTTTGTATGATGTGGTTGCGTACATTAACCCGGAAGTGGTCGCTAAGGTACTTATCACGCGAGCGGTCGCGTGTGAGACTTTTTCTCACACTCAGATGTACCATTGGTTATCTATCATAGAGCGTATATTGGCAATATATTGCACTATATTTAGATTTAATTTATTTCTCTAAATGTTCATTTGAAACAATTATTTCCACATATACACAATTACTGATACAATTACGTAATCATTGCTAATTTTATTGGCGATGATACTATTGTTATTAATGAAGAAAATTACCATTCTCAAGAAGAAATATTTATTTATGAAGACATACTTTCTCATGACTCATAAATTTGCATGAACGTATCTGCTCTCCACGAAATTAATCAACTTTGCCCGCATGTTGTGAAAGTGTAACGCAACTGAGAGATACAAAAACACTAACGTCAGTGGTCGCGCGATGAGGAAAAGTCTCACACCTAGTAGCCGACGGTATCAGACATATCATTACACAGCTGCGGACGCTTCATTTATACTTTTTGAGACGGTCGGTCAATAGGAAGAGATAAAAAGTCAGCTAGATGAAAAGGGAACTTATTCTAACTCATGATAACAAAGTGAGCACAAGTTTAAATTTGGTGTGAGATAAAATCTCAAAGCGCGACCAATGGCGGGTTAAGTGAATAAAATTTTCCATTTCGGTGCCCAAATGAAACTCTGCAGTAACTGGATGTGACATTCAACAGACATCGATACAAAAAACACACTGAACCAAGAGTCAATGTCATCCGCAGTGCATGATAATTAGTTGATTCAGAAGGGGCACAATTGATGATATGGGCAGGTAATGCCTCGAAATTCTGAAGAAAACTCTTTCCGGATAAGAAATCAATACGGGAGCCTTACTCTAACCCGGGATTTGGAGAATTTCAAAAAGCGTGATCTACCACTTTTCCAGAAAAAAATATTTTGTTCCAACATTATTATCATTAAGGAGCACCATTCTTGATGATGATGATGATGATTAAGTTCTCCAATACCATAAGTAATAAAATAAATTATTCCTTCAGGTAGTCAAAATGCATCGTGACTCCCCGAACGAGTGGGCTGTGTACAAAGACGAATCCTCACAATCGCCTTACGCCGTCAAAGGATCTCTATACATCTCCTACGACGACCCTTCTTCGGTGGAAAACAAGGTTGGTTCACGAATACAGTTTCATAGAGCCCCCTTTTTCGATCATTTCTGTATTTCATGGCTCTGGAAGCTCTCAGATCTCTTCATAATTTTTTTAATCAGCCCTGTGAGCAAAATATCACATAATAAATATGATGCAGGGTATTATAAGTGTGCTGCAAAAAGAGAGGGAGGAAAGAAAAGAAAACGTAATTATTCAGAACAAGACTATTAATTTTAGTCCTTTGCCGCATTAGTGATTAAGAAAGCTCTTAAATAAATTGAGGCATCGTTTGTGTTTCATTGATGGATTCAAACTAAATTATCCATGATTTGGTTCATCACAACCACTTCCTTTTATTTAACAAATTTTCTTTGCATTAAAATACAATCTTTGACAACTTTGACAACCTATTCCGAGGATAAAAAAATATAATGCCGTAGTAATACCAAACTCAATGTGACCCGCGTAAAACACTCAAAAAAAGAACAATTCTGACGATAGTGGTTTATGTTCCACATTATATACATTGGACGGGAATACAATGAAAAGTAGCAAAAGACAGACTGCTGGACAAATTAGCAAACATAATCGTTTTCCGCACCAATAATTCGTGGTAAAAATTTACTATGACATAAATAGAACAAAACTACTTTAATATAAAAAGATCAACGCTTAATTGATTTTCAAATTCCTCATAATGCCTGGTCACTGAACACCCTCGAAGAATAAAGCACAAGAGACCGAGCAAAAGAAATATTATAACCAGAACTTAGACAGCGAATATCAACCACGCATTTTTAATTACTATACTTGAAATTTTCTTTCCTAGGCGCATTTCATCTTGAGAAATAGACTGGGAGGAGCAATGATCATGTCGATCGACAGCGATGACTTCAGAGGAACTGGATCCAATGGAACAACATTCCCGCTGACGCGCACGCTGCGCAGATTACTTCGTGGACAGGAGGAAGAGGAATGACGCAATGAGTGCTGATTCTCTGAAACATCAGTGACGTTAACTAAATTAAATACTCCACAGTATTGTCAAAATGCATCGTTAAAGCACGATTCAGTATGCACGCATGTAAATCAAAAACGTGGATAAATTGTAAAGGCAGCAAAATTAAAAGTCTTCTATAAACTTGTTTATAGATAATCATATATATATTATTCTCTGATAACTATCGTGATATTGAAGTATTGGCAAAGGAAAAAATTTACATATACTAAGGAAAAGCTTTTTAATACTTTATTCATTAGGGTCAAGTAGAAAGGCCTTATCCTCTCTCCAAAATGTTTCAGACACTAATCCTCTATGATACGCCTTCCCCGCATGTATATGATACCTTTTGTTTTATCCATCCAAAGCTTTCTCCGTCAAATGGATCATCTTTATTCTCCAAAACTATGACAGTCATCGTTCAATGTTTCTACGTCATGGAACTGTTTAGTTTCGTAACTATTTAAATATCACCGTGCAATTCCGCAGTGTTTTATTTAATTGCAATCAGTTTCGTAACTGACAATGAGTTACATCTTCAGGTTATTTATAGTATTTGACACGATTAATGCATGAATAGTGAAACTTGTAGAGGAGGAGAAGTTAAAGGTGTGGAGAGGTATCGGAGGAAGGGTTCATCCTTTGGTTGTAGAGTCCATGAAACAACAATGGTTGGCCAGGGGGAGCGAAGCTGCGTGCGGGGTCATGTGTGCGCCGTCGCTATAATGCTCAGCCTCAATCACCTTCTTCCCTCCCTCCCCCATAACCACCCACCTCTGTGTCCGATTCCCCTTCCCCGTTCTCCACCTTGGGGATGCCAACGCCATATCATCATCAGCAGCCATCAATCCAAGAGTTGGTTTGCTGCAGCTCACCATTCCACTCTCCTATCAGCCAACCGCTTCATTCCTACATCCTTTGACGTCCTTCTTAATTTGTCTTTCGCATCTCATTCTTAGCCTTTCCCTGTGATTCTTCTCACTCATTTTTCCTTCCAATATTGTCTTCAATAGGCTATTTTGTCGCAAAATATGCCCAATATGTTCGTCTCTTCTCATTATCAGATTTTAATTGTAGTTTTTTTCTCTCCAACTCTTCATAGGACTTAATCGTAGGTGACTCTCACCGTCAATTTGGTCTATACCACCTCGCCTCACCTACCTCCAATCTCTTTTTCTCTGCATCCTGTTTATACCCAGGCTTCACTGCCATAAAAGAAGATTCTGCAAATATATGCTTTAAAGAAGTTCTTGCTCTTACTCTGTTACGAAACCAGTCGTTATTAAATCATTGCGGAATTGCAAAATCGCCGGTCTCGGTGGCGGCGGGGTAACGTCCTCGCCTGCTCGCGGGTTCGAGTTCCGCCTGGGGAGTATTTTTCACCTCTCAGGGCATGGTTGTATGTGATCGTCCGTTGTTAATTGTTAACACCCCGATATAAAGGACACATAAGAGCTGTTTTCGGTGGTTGTTGCTAAATAAATAAATAAATTTATGTTTTCACTGAAACTCCAAAATCGTCTTCACGCCCTACGCATCAACAGCCTCCCGTCATTGGAAGCATCATCAGACGCGGATCATCGATTCAGTCTTTCGAACGGAACGATCGAGGGGAGTGGCGAATAGGTGCGGCACCAACTTTGAAACGAAACTCAACCCCCTTTGCCCCAACTGGCTGAGGGAGCATATCGGGAACAGGGAGATGTAATCACGCCTATCACACCACCCCAGAAATCCCAGCGTCAGGTGTTCCACTTTGGCTCGCTCGTCGCCGCGCGAATCTTGTCGCCCCAAGGCTATTTCACGTCTCCCGCCCTCTTTCATCTCCTTGCCCCGCTTTGCATCCTCCGCCATCCTCCACCACTCCACCGTTCGTCGTCTCGCACGGTGTAGCAAGGCCCTGGATCAATAAGCGGTGAGAATGACACCGAGACACTGCGTCGACAAGTTTACGGTTTCTAAATAAATCATGGATTGCTTGAGGTTATCTCTGCCAAAATGTGCGGCTATCCGTCGACCCGATGACTTTAACACCTCATGTTAAAGCGTTTTGAAGCCAGGTAATTGGTTCAATAAAATGTTGCCTGCTTGGTGTTAATAAAAATTTGCTCATCGCATTATATTCATTCAATGTATATTTTTAAATATATGTGAGAGACTACTGGTAAAAGCGTATTTCTCAATGGCAATAATAAGGCAATTACAATAAAAAGCACGTAACCATAATGCCAAGTTCATTTACTCAAGCTCCATTTTCGCCATTGCAAATACATATTTTTTATTTAAACGGCTTAAAATTCCGTATAACAAGTTCTAATTAGTTTATAAATTCAAAAATATAGGATAATTAACTATAAAAGTTAGAAATCCAATAAATAATACTACAGCGTACCTACTGATGTCCACAGGGTGTAGAGTGGATGATTTAAAATTTAATGAGTTTCCACAAGAGAATGAAAAATCCTATTTAAAGTTACGATACAATCCACACCTTTCCAGTCACTGACAATTTACATCTACATACCCTGTATAGAAAGGAGTAATATTCAAAATGGCTGAAATTATACATCGCGCCAGTCTGTGCTATCCGGACGCAAAGAGTTAACTCGAATGATAAGGCTGAATTGGCTTAAGATAAAATAGAGAGAAAATGATACATCGAAGTGCCATGCAATGTTTACGAAATATCAAGATAAATACTGAAGAACATGCATGAATGTATAACAAAATTAAAAAGCACATTTTTCTTTGTGAATTTAAATATAATTTCGTTCTTTACTTCGAAAAGAGCTCGAAGAGACCTTAAAAATGGCATTTCAAGTTTTGACTCTAACATGAGTGGAAGAAAAAAAGAGGATTTTTGAACGCGTCGAACTAAAACTTTCGTCAAGAGGTATTTCACAAAATTAAGTTCAATAAACATGAAATTTTCACTCCATAAAACAATATTAATGTTTTTCATATGACTATCACATTTTTTGAAAAATTAAAAGACAGTAATTAACACGCTTGAATGTATTACCATTGTACATAATTTACTTAAATATGAAACAGTGTGATGCCAATACGATTTCGAAATTTGGATTTTGTCCACGGGACATATTATTCAAATGGAATAACTCCTTTTTACTTCCGCTCCTTCTCAAATTAAGACTGACTCCAATGATCAACACCTCGAGGAAGGATTAAAGGGGACTCCTCACGTGATGTCGCTCCCGAGAGGCTCGACTCCCGTTTCAGCGGAAGCATCCCCTCCGCGCTTGCCAACTTTCATTGAAAGACTCCGAAATCCTTGAAACCCCCAACTTATTTTTGCTCCGTGGAAGAAGGAATTGGCCGTTAAATCGGCGGGGGCACCTGTCACGTGGACTGGCGCGCGCTCGCAAGAGTCACGAGCGGGACCCGAACGGATTTGGACGAAAAGAAAAACGAAAACAAATGACTCGAGAAGTGCGTCATGTTGGGAAAGGTCGTGAACTCATTTGTGGGTGGTAGGAGGGAGAGAAGTGAGTGGCGATCGCTCAACTGTGGATGGACCAATGCTCACTACCGCACTCACACTTCGTCACCGAAGTCACACACTTCGCCACCAGTTTGCTAGGTGTCATTCTCCTCAAAGCATATATACGATGTGTGTGTATTTATATAATTTCTTAGTAGGAAGCGCTCTCGGCCACGATGCACATGCATAAATATTAACATCGATATCGATACACTCGCAAAACATAAAAACACGCAAAAAGGACACTTACACAAGAAAACTTGGACGCTTCGACGCTCAAGCCATCATCGTCGGCGGTAGAATATGTGCGTGTGTGTAATGCTTGGCTGTATATAGTGGTGTATTTGACATGATGTCTGAGGTTCTTTTATACATGATTTGTTTTGTAATACTCAATATGTGGTCAAACCGAAAACTGGGAAATTTATTTTTTTGGGGGGTTAAAGATAAAATTTCCCAGTTTTCGGCTTTACCACAAATTAAGTAACACCAAACAAATCATGAAAAAAAAGAACCTCATACATCATATCAAATACACCACCATACACATTCAAGCATACTATATTGCATAAAAATCAAATATACATAATACATCTCACAATCAGACGAAAGAGACGTCACCAGTAAACGCACTACAATCGTAGCTACCTCTTCCAATACCTGAAATCCACAGACACTACACCTCCCATACAGAGCTGAAAACAGTTCGCCTTTACAATAAACACTTAACAATTTGCGAAATTATTCTAACATCTCGAAATCAAGTTAAACGCCCGAGGTTTGGATTCATAGGAAGCCCGAAATGAATTCTATAAGAAAATCATAGTGATATAAGCCAAGTAATTGTTTTTTAAAAGGAAGCAAAGCTGTACAGGAATATATTGATTACTCATCATCATCATTAATCCAAAGAATGTTTTCCTGCAGCTCTCCACTCCTTTTTTATTTATTAGCAAACCGTTTCATTCATATACGTAACACTTCACTCTGACGAATTTCATAATTTGCCTAAGTCATTCCGTCCTTTATTCTTCCTCGGTAATTCTTCCCACTCGTTTTTCCTTCCATTATTGCTTTCAATAGGCTATTGAGTCGCAAAATATGTCTAATGGGACTGTCTCTTCACCTTCTCGGAGTTTTCATTTGACTTTGTTCTCTCCAACTCTTCGCAGAACTTCTTCAATAGTGATCATCGCCGTCCGTTTGATCTTCATCACTCTTCAATAACACCACATTTCTATTGCTTCCATTGTCTTTTGCTCTGCAGCTGTTTTTTTCTCTTCTTCACAGTCAAATAAGAGCATGCTCCAAGTATATTTTTTAACATAGTGCTTCGTTACTCCCCTGCTTATGTTTCCAACTTTTGTAAGTGTTGTTCTTGTACAATGTTTTCTATGCTTGATCCATTCTGTCCACAATATTTTTCCCGCTTCTCCCAATGCTGGTGATTCAGATTCCCAAATAGCAGAATTCTTACTTGATGCGTAAGTTTTTGTAGTTTTACGGAGAGAGTATCTTCTTAATTTCTCCCAAAAACCCTAATTATGGTTTTCTTAACATTATTCTTCGGTTTGTATCCGTACTCGGTCAATTACATTCCGTTAAAAACAAGTTAGAATAATTTTTAACTGTGTGTAACTGTTAATGTTAGTGTTACTGTTTTACTAAAGATATAACTCTTGCTAAAGTTTTACAAAAGATATTAATACTAGAATATGTCATTAAGGGACAATTTTTACACCAGAAGGACGCACAAAGATTGTTTCTATACGTATGGGTATATTTTACAGATTACACACGTAACAGAATGGTGACAATGCTACGGATCGTTTCTCCTACTGACAGCACTTAATACTGCAACTTATGTACATCGATGGCCCCACTTCATCATCTTGGACCCTACTCATATTAAATGAATTCTATGGTAGGTGGCATTCCTGGATTCCGCATGGATTGTTCTCAGTGAAGACGTCAGCACTGCGCGGCTTAAGGTAGGTGACTGAGCCCTGACCCACTCGTATCTCTTTACGGAGAAGAAAATTCCACCGCAATGTGATGATTCCAACTCTCCCTTGACTTTGAGGCATTTCTCAACGGAGTATGATAGGTGTAGGTCGTGCGCGAGAGGCTAGATATCCGAGGAGACGTTTGAAAAGTCCAAGGGAATAAACCAGATGGTAATAATATCAACTGGGTTATTGAAAACTTGCTCTTTTCAATGAGATATATTAGAAGGCGTTTCTAGAAGGCACTTTTTTCTTTAAAAAAAAGTTGAAAATACCCCATTTTTTAACAAAAATACTGAAATGTTTGCCAACTAATTTCGCATTTATTGTTGAATTATAGATAAAGTAATATTAAGCAAAAATTGGAATTTTGTCTTTCATTTTTGTGGTCAATTTTGCTATAATTTACCTACTCTGGAAGCATCCAAAGAATATTAGTTATAATTCGTTTAACTAAATAAATTACTAAATGTTGTGAAAGATGACTACCTACGTTTCATTTATTTTGAAAATAATGCAAGAGATATATTTTCTCAAAATCTTTATTATATCACAGTCACACTGCATACGATCGTGGTATTGGGTCACGCATCTCTCACGTATTCCACCGGCGAAGCTTAAACATCACGGAAGTCCACTTGAAATGTGTGGGGCTGAACACACGAAATTTCATCAAAATCCGTGATGGTCGAGCAGGAAGCCCTTGACCACTCGACATGGAATGACCCACGAGCAAGGTACAGTACAGTCTCGATTATTTGAGTCCCGAGTAACCAAGATTTCGGACTATCCGAGGTACAAGTCTTTATGCTGTGGCTGAACCAACCCAGTTACTCTCATGCGAACGAACGTCAGAATTTGGTAATCAGTCGATCTCCAAGTAAAAGGCGGTCCACAGTAATATTTAATCTCAATCAGGTAAATAAAATGAAGTACAGAAAGGCACAGAGATATCTCATTTTTGTCGTAAATCATTCTCGAAAATAAGACTTCCATGTTTTCCGAGTTTTTGATCAATCGAACCGGCCTCAGCACATATTACCTTAGATAATCGAAACTTGACTGTATTAAAATTTAAAAATAACACATAACTATTTATAAATAGTGGCATTTTACCATAAACATTTTAATTTTATATTAGGTTCAAGAGGTGCAAAATGATCGCATTCGTCGACGCGCCCAAAAATCTAACTTCTACCGCTACTATTGGATTGGAGAAGGGGCAAACTTGAATTAAACGGAAACCGCGAGGGAAAGAAGACCAAGATAAATGGCGGAAAGCTAATTTCCCGCCGATGGACATGTTTCCGGCCGTCGCGTCCAGCGTTCGACATCGGGTCTCTCGACATTTAAATCCTCGGCGAATCACGGGGAGATAGTCTACTTGACTGCGGAAAGATGGACATCCTCGCGGATAGGAAACACGGATTCCTAAAGGAAAGTTTATGCCGATTTTTATGATTTACTTTTGAAATATAGACACTTAAGCCCGCTTCACCATGATATATAACTAAACCTGCACCTGTCATCACATTTCAAGAGACATATCCACTACATTTCCAGAAAATTACATTTTCGTAACTAAACAGGAGCCAATGACCTTTGGGATAGAGCATGTGGCCTCATTATTCACCAGAGTGTCGTAAAAATACACATTTAAGGAAACAAATAAAATCAAGCAAAATATTCCACTTGAAATCACTATCTATCCGTGCTAAATGAATTTCAGTCAAAACCGAGCGTGGAAACATGAGTATGAACCTGTATTACCCTTGGGTAAACGTAATGCTGATTTTATGACTTATTTTTTATCCTAGATGCTCATTTTAACATTCGACATCATCAGGTCACACGACATAATGATGTCGGTTATTCTATGAAACCTGATTGGAAATAATTAAAATAATAATAATATATATTTACATAATCTTTCTTGGTGTAACCTACATCACGAAATTCCACAAAATTGAGCCGGATGTTGTTTTATTTGTATGAGAATGTTTATTTTACTTTAATTTTTTTATTACATAAAGATATAATTAGTGTCACTAGTTACAGGCGTGGTTCATGTCACATTGGATAAAAATATAAATCTGAAATCCTTCTGGCAAGTAGTTACTACCTACCATGGTATGCGTTAAAACTGTTGTAGGTTAAGTCAAACAGATGATATTGAAACGGATAGAGTTCCGTTTGCCCAAGGGTCTCAGGATCGAGCATTAGTATATCCGACAAGCAAAATTTGAAGGATCACTAAAAGATCATACTATGAGTCTCCGAGTAAAATAAAATTATCATGATTATCCATTTACTTAATTATGACTACGAATGCTTAATCATATTCGAAAAACGTGGCCTTTGAGTAACATTGAAATTAATACATCAGTTATATATATTTATTAAATACATCGTTTTTCACATTAATCCATATATTTGCGCAATTTCGATAAATAGTTATGAACCTTTGAAGAAATTCTGCAATGAAAATACTTCAATATTCATATAGGAAAGATGTATTATACCAGCAGTGGTAATAAGAAGTCATAGATAGCATTGACGGCCTAAATAAATATAATCATTTTGCTTCCTTTGAATCTCGTATTTCTTAATTGGTTTATCCAATCGAGGTAGCGAGGTGGGCGTCAACCAAACTATGGACAACAAAACATTATATATAATCCATACATATGTATTGATGATCAGAAGCGAAAAACATTTCATTTGAATGGAACTGCGGGATACATGAGAATCGCATGCATTCATTGAGAACACACCATCATGGATTTTTCCCACAGAGTGCTATCTCACACAGCTCAGGGAAAAACTGTGCCATGAAGAAGTCTCCAGAGACCCACGACTAACACATCCTATGCATATGCATTTTCAGTAGCTTACAAAGGATTCTCCTAATCCTTTTTTAACATCAAGTACCACCGTTATATTCAAGAAAATAAAAAAACTTAATTTTCATACACTTCAGTATATTCAATGTATGTACCGAGTGTACTGATTTTATATTTCTATACCTAAAGCCAAAGAGCTGCACTGGGACCAAATTTACGGAGCGTTGGAGACACCAGTCTTTTGACGCGGAGCTGTGATTCAGGTATTCACTAAGGGAATACAATTAGGTACATTCATGTTAACTGCCGAGATGTTTAACCTAGGTTACAAAGGAAAACAAAAGGGTGTACAAAAATAGCGGTATCGCAGTGTGTTGCTCTTATCTTTCCACGTGCTCAGGTCTATTTTGAAACTATTTTGCAATGAGGAAAACCTTGGCAGCAAAAACATACCATACACGGAAAATAGCTGTTGTGAAATCAACCCCTATCGGACTACTTTAGGGAGTCGAACAGGGAGCAATCAACACCACGTAAATATGTCCAAGCAGATTTTGTACGAGACAATTATGGATACCGACCTTAAGTTCAAATCCAAAAACAATTAATCACGTGCATGCGGTGTAAAATTAATGTTTAATAAGGTCAAAGAGTACAATTCTGTTGCAGAAGTGCGCGCTCAGCTCACCACGTACAGTGGGGTCAGAGGTCACGGACTCAGACATCGCTTGCATCTAACCTTCGCGTGCATCCTCTTTTCAACTTTCTCGCAAATCTCGCCTTATGCCACGTTGTTGCAAAAGTTCTCAACTCTACGCATTCAGTCGAGATAAAAACAATCATGACCAACAAAGCAATTTCGAGCTTCACATTCAGGGCAGGTTGTCCGATTCATAATTGAAACCTCTGATATTTTTTAAATACTGGCTCTACATAAATGTAATGTTATTTCAGTATATTTATCTCAGGTAAATTATCCATTTTATAATGCTCTTATATATTTTACATGGCATGAGGTATTATTATAATCATTATATATATATAATTCTTCTGTACTTGTGTATGTCACTAAACTCCACCTATACGGCTGGACCGATTTTGATGAAATGTTTTGTGTGTTTGAGTGGGTCCCTGGATGGTTTAGATTTACAATTGAACCCGGTAGGTGGCGATGCGACCCCCACCACCCACCAATATTTTTTTAAATGAAAAAATCATAAGTCCATGAATAATTGACCGTTAAAACCGTCTGAGAAGTTCATGAACAATTGACCATCTGAGATTGCTTTATAGTTATATTTGTGTACCTGTTGCGCTGATGTCGAAGTCTGTGGTATTTGACGGATGGTTGAACAATACGGCGCAGGATAACGAGAAATTGCACTCATTTTTTTATTTTACTTTGGGCAACAGCAAATCGCACAATGACGAAACGAAAAGATAGAAATGTGAAAATCAATGTCAAATGGCACTTAGTATATAGTTTATCAAAAATTCGAATATCGAAAATACGTTTGCTGAACCCGCTGATAGCAGGAAAGCCAACATTCGGGCATGACAACGTCTGTCGGGTTCGCTAGTATTCTTATATATTTCACATGACATCGATATCAGTAATGAGCGATTTACTATATAGGTACAAATGCATAAATTAACTTTATTTGCGAAAACTTCAATTCAAACAACACTGTTGGAATCATAGCTCTCAGTCATATGCAATGAAGAACGGGTCTAAATGTGCAAATGGTAATTTGGTATATTTAGGGGCACTTCTCGGCCGGATATATGAATTGATGCATTTATATAAAGGGTAATGACATAATTAATACGTAGAAAGCGGTTATAATCGATGGCAAGGACAAAAAAATAAAAATAGAACTTGAAATTAACATTTCACTACGCAATTTTGGCTCATTTTGTCACTCTAAACTGTAGCCTTGTCGGGATTTCTGGCAAAATTATATTCCTTTGTACTTATTTTCATGTTTATTTATAGTCATGTTATTATACTTTCAGAGTAGATTAAATTGTTACTGAAAAAATGAACGAAGTGATATTGTTTCCTTATTTACCCTTACGAGTAGTAATGGACCGTCAATAACGGGACATATACAAGGTGCCCGCGAACCAATTTAGTTTAATTCTAACAGAAAGACAGTTTAGCGTGATCCAAATGTCCCTAATAACATTTCCCGCTCCTTTCAAGTCTTAGCCGAGATACTTGCGCCCATATTTTCATGACGAAGAAAGCATTGCTCTCAGATAAATGGAAAATCCCGTCTAAACTTATGGTAAAATATAATAGCCACCAGGGTTCGAACCGGGATATTTAATGAAACCGAAACAGTTTTGTGAGACTTCCTTCTCTGTAAAAACCTAATACAGTTTTCTCCATTCCTCTACATCAAACTGTTTTTAAAATGAAGAGGGGGACGGACCTTCTGAAATATTATGTAAATAAGATATCGACAACATATATAAAGATGTTAAATAGCCTTCTACATCATTTGGCACTATGTGGTGCAAAATAAACTCACAGCTACATTCTCTCAAAGAAAGTCGAAGTAGCGAGGAGTGCTTGAGTCTGATACTCGAGCCTTATTCAATCTGGATCCCTATTATATCTTTTATGTGTGTTATTATTGATAGTAATGCCAGTTTCTCGAATTTTTCTGTTAATTTTGTTCGACTGTTTAGACTTGCGATACTTAATTTTTATTTTGTTAGTAATTATTTTTATTTTTACTTTTATTTGTCATGGTCTTTCATTGCTAATCGGAATAACTATCGCTTTTCGATCTTGCAGAATGAAAATCGTTGATTTCCGACGTAAAACATTGTATAAAATAGAGGCAGAACATGCAAGGAGCAGGTATTTGGATACCGCAAATAAAAGAATGAAATGGAAATTTCAATTCCGGAACGGAAGTGATTAAAATTAATTGCTTCTCAACCTGATGTTCGCGTGCGAAGGGTTCGTTGGCATCGCTCACAAGAACCCAAAACTCAAGATGCACCATCATTACCGTCCTCGCATAATAGCACGAAAGTGCTCACCTTTGCCCCGCTTTATCTCATTGAAATTCATACCGAAGGACGAGCTTTCGCGAAAACTGAGCACAGCCTATGACAACGTAAATAATGCCTTTATCCTTGTCCTCCTTCCGTTTAAAGCATATTATTCTTTCCATTTTCCAGTTTTTACTCAGTCTCTCGAACAGAAAGATTTATTAATTTGATCATGTAGCACAATTCCCGCTCAAATTTGGTCACGGAAGTGAATCGAGGTTCTCGGAAGCTTTTTGGTTTTAGATTGAACAGGTCTGAGGCAAGTTCATATAAATTGATGCATCTTCCCACTCACACACATAATGTACCCATATTAATTGATTCCAGTAAATATTCTTTTTAGAATAAATAGACGTTTTTTCTAAAGCTGAATTTCCTTCAACAAGCCTACCTACCTACCAAACTGCCAACTAAGAGTATCACCACTTCATCTTATGAAGAAGACGCTTGTGAGTGATTACGTTCTTATTTCAAACATTTGTGATAACAGCAAACAAAAAGAGACTGAATGATCAAGTGAAATATGGAACTATTGTTGAACTAAGGTGGAAAAAATGTGATTTCTCTCTCCCCAGACCTGTCCTCGAAAAACCGAGAGCTACTCGGATAAGGCACAGAAGGTCTTAACTCACGCATTGAAAATACACAATAAAAGCTACGTGATTCGTTCTGACAAAAAGTCCAAAATACTTTCATAACCTGTCATTGAGATAGCGTTGGCATAGCTCAATGAATTGGGGCCAATAAATACTCGAGCGTTAAATTCCTGGATTTAATATCCACCGTAAGCGTTACGTCTATGTTCAAAGATTCTAAGACAGTTCCTTACTTGTTCCCAACTCCGGATCATTTGTTCGTCCTAAGCCAATCCTCACATGAATCTCAACATATGAGCATTTTTATCCAAACCTTACACTCGTAATATCTTAAGCTAATTTTCATTATCAATTAAGCTAATGAAATGACACGAATTGGACATGACTGCATAAAAGCCACATTTGCAGTTCAGACAAAAACTTCTAAATAATCGAGAGAGTCTGTGGCACAGACTTTTACGAGAATTATTTTTCCGCAAACGTCATACATGACCACAACGTAAGCAGATCAAAACGCTAACATAATTGGAGACTACTTCTTTCACATTCCCTTTTCCTTCCAGATCCTATTCTCCTTTCATGCTACATTCATGGCAGGAGACCTAAGACCGTCTGTCACACACTTACAAGGCAGTATGTGTGTTATTGAGACCGCAATATATCCATCAATCATTCACATTCAGAAAGCAACTTTAATCCAAAAATAATCACTACATTTAGATCGTCAATCAACTTCAAATTCACGCCTTATTCAGATTCAACGACGCATCAGAATTCATCGCCATCTGCGAATGCGCCAATGGTTTTTTTTCCCTAGACCTGTGATTTTCCCTCGAGCGAAGGCTCACCAAGCAGTGGTGAGCTGCACTCCATTCCCATCTCATAAATCACATCAATTTGTTCCCAGAACGGTACGCGAGCGCCGAAGAATATCAGCGCGATCCAATCAACGCCGTTCGGGCGTTCGCCGAATTAAGTAATAGGACAGGTGCAAATAATCCGTGCGTTCCAAGGCGTTTAGAAAAAGAAAGTGGCTGGGGCTGAAGGATGAGGCGCAGGCACGTTGCTATAGACCGGCGTCCGAAGTGTGAGTCTCTCCTATCAGACAGAAACGCGAGCCAAAATTATAAACGCGCCGAACGCGCCTTCGAGAAGAAGGGGGAAAGCCATCACGTATGGGAGCGAGTCTATCTCCCCGTCGTCGCCGATAGAGTGCACTTGAACGCCATCTGTCGGTTTTAGCCCTTAACAGAGGAAGTGAAAATGTTCTTAGGTCTGGCGACCGACAAAAAAAAAGAAAAACTTCGAACGCTCACTCACTTTAATCGGGCGTCGGTAAACACGTGTGAAATTTTCTTGAGGCCAAAAGGAATTTACGCGTTCATGCGAACAAATGAAGGTACGCCTTCCCGACCTCGAGCACTAACTAATCAATATGGGGGCGGCTCTTGGGCTCTTGATAAGTCATCAACTGGGGACCCAGTCTTCTTTAACGGGTACTGACACTTCGGTTCTAATTGCCTCTTTTCTGCCCGATTTGAAAAAAATTAATGAACCTGCTATAATTCGGTACATTTTCGGATTATATGATAAGGGGAGAAAGATTAATCTTATTGCGTAAGTAGCTCCAGCATATTGGAAAGGCACGATAAACAGGATTTCCGTACTATCAACATCTACGCTATAGGTGTTCACCGGGCATTCAAGGTTACTCCAGTTTTCGGCGTCACGCGCCCAAAAAAAAAGACCTTAGAGATTCGAATAATGACGCGCTAAGTCAAGAGGGTTTTATCTGCAAGTACAATGAGACTAGCCGCGTCAGAAACTTACCGGAATAGCTCTCGGAGGAATGGCCTTCCGCTGATTGTTCAGAAATTCACAACGAAAAAATCATCAGCAGGTACTAGCATGCGAATCCACATCTCTCTATTCCTTAAGAGCCATTGTAGAATCAGCTGTGGAAGAGGACGCCCAGATGGATGCGCTAGCACTCAGCATGTAACCGGAAGATCTGGGTTCGTGTCCCAGACGATTGCAGTTTTCACTGGGAATGCCTCATTATGCAGTGTTATATCTCGAAAAGGACTAACGTTCGGAAGTAATTGAGAGACCCATACCGTGTTCCCAGCAGAAGTTATTATTTTGAATGATCTATATAAGAAACAAGAAAATATGTCGAAATAATTCTATAAAATGAATCCTAACAGCTCCGACAGCTTTACAAATTACAAAAGTTCCGTCAATGTAGCTCTTCATTTCTAATTTATAAATATAGACGTAAAATATACGCATTTTCTTTAATTTACCCCAGTTATTTTCCAGTTGTAAATTCACGTAGAATTTATATTTCATTCACTACTGACTCACGACGTCAGTTCCCTCACTCGCTAAAACATTATTCCACATTCAAAGCCTTTCTCCGGTGATTAATTGCGCCATTTTACAAAGGAACATAGCGACCCGAGATGATGTAGTCACAGTTACTAAAAAAGAAAAAATTAAGACGCCCAATTATGTCACTTTTCCTGGCGTTTAGAAGGTACCGTCGAATCATAATGATACGGAAACGCAAAAAATTCTTCGGTTAAGTTTACTAAACAAAAACAGAGTGAATGACCTCCCGTGCCAACAGCATTCCACCCCCTCTCACTTGAGTCACGAGATGCTTCTCCCTTCACATTGAAAAAAAACAACTGCGGCGAGCCGCTTCATTCGCGCACGTAATACAACCCCGGAGCAACGGAAGCCAACCCCGTGCCGCCACGTGCTCGGGGTGTGCTGGCGGAGGCCAATGAAAGGCGGGAGCGTCAGGAGGCGACATAAATTAGAGCAAGCTATACAATTAGCTGACGTAATACCCATAGGGAACCGCCGACGGCTCATGAGAAAAGTGAACTCTTTCTCCGCGTCCGCAAACTCCGTTCTAATCCTCGACTCAAATGCGCAGCCGAGATGATTGAAGCTTTCCATTCTAAGTGTTCGAAATCAGCGCAAATTGGAACACATCGGCGCACACGAACTACGATGAATGGGACGAAGTGCGCAGGCGAAACGTTCGATAATCTGCCGATAGGTGGCATTCTGTAGGTTCACATTAGTGACGGCCGAATGTTATGTAAATAATTCAAGAATTCGTTTTAACTACGTCGTTTAAAAAAAGAAAGGTTTTTACCACATAGTTTTCATAAGATTGCCATTATTCATGTTGGACGCCTTCGCTGAAAATCAACGAACATATCACCATCGCGTACGCAATTATCGACGTTCTTTTCATCTCAAATACACGTCAGCGGACATCAACAATGCTGGTCTGTTTTGAAGCGCGCTGCCTAGTGCGCATGGTCCGATAACATGAATGGAACGTGAGTACGCTATTTTGTTTTGATTCGAGCAGTGCACTAGAGCGAATGGAAAATGCCCGATGATGCGGTTCAACGATAGCTTTCGTTCGGAGGAGCTGGGATTGGCGGGCCGGAGGTTGAGGCACTTACTTCGAGATGGACCAATCCCTGGATGCACCGAAGTTGGTGGCTGGCGTGTCTGGACACGGGGAATGAATCTTCCAACTACAAAGCCTCCTTCAAATGGAAATGTTGAAATGCGGCATGCGTGCGCTGCGTTAGGAGTCTAATAATAAAACAACCAATTATTGTATGTCATCTATTATTTTCTATTATCTCTTTATACTAAATATAGTACAACTCATTCTTTACGACATTTTTTTGTTTTTCTCGTTCCATGCTGTACGGCAGTCGTCCCCAGCGTGGTCCATCCAAGGGTCGTTTAAGGGCCAATGGTAAAAGTTTATTTTAATAACAAATAATTAATACCTATATATAATGGCATAATACCTTACATTAAAGCAATTCATGCTTCAGTTCACGTGATCGTTTGACTAATAAATATATTTTTCGATGATATTTTCAATTAAGGTGAGACCTCCATTACACTCCTTTTTCTTTCATTTTTATACACGACGAGCAAAACACTCTTTGATAAATAATAAACTCTCTAATATAAACCATCTAAAAATCTCATTAGCGTCCTTTTTTGCTTGCCCTGTTATAAATACGTAATAGTCAAGATGAGGGAGGAGGTCGATAAAAAGTTGAAAAGTTCTTGAAGGGGTCGAAAGTCAAAAAGTTTGGGGACCCATTGTTGCTCTACTGAATAAGTTATAGATATTTCGGAAATCTCCAGGGTTCCCTGCCAAAAAAAGCCACACTTATGTGGAAGAAAAACATCCCTTGAACGACTTGTTTGAAAGAAACTTTGTTCCAAGGATATCTACAAAAAAAGCGTTCATTTTACATGAGGTTTGAAACTACAGTTTTTTCCATTTCTAATATTACGTTACAGTTGGGAAAAAGGCCAATCAATCATATATTAACTTTCTAACCGTTATTCTTCCGCCTTGTGATGAATTATACTACTGAAAATTGGTATATAAGATTCTTTTGGAACTAGCAAATTTAAGTAGGTACGTTAAATCCCATTCGATTTCAAGCACTTCCCTCCTCCGCCATAAACAGTCTGTCTCAATGATCAGTTTATCGGCTTAGAGGAGGGTACCATAGGTCAGAAATCTCCTTCATTGGTCAGATGTTACAAAATATTTCCATAAGTCATCTCTCCGTTTTACAACAAAAATTTCATGTCGGTCGCAAAAATCAATGTGAATCCTTACCATTTGTATTGAGTCATTTTCATTGAAAAAATATTTTGAGTCTCCTGAAATATATAGAGGGTTGTTGTACTGAAAACTTGTACTGAAAAAAACTGCAATTAAATGCGTAGAAAATTACCGTGAGAAAAAATCTACCAGAATCGAGATACGGACCTTTCATTTGCCGGATCACAACGCTACACACGATTCACTGTTCTAGTTGCAAATTCAGCGAGATTAAATTAATTGGAGTAACATCCCGTAAATAATTTTATAAATAGCCGGTGGTTTGTTTCCCGATCCTAGTGGATTTTTGTGTGTGGAGTGGAAATCTTAGAAATTTTCATCACAGCCAGCACAATGACTGGCATTCTCCTATCGCGTAATATTTTTTAAGCAAAGGATGGCATTGCAACCTAAGTATATGCCACTTATCATATAAATCAGCTAATATCGATTCAATAAATTTAATTTCGTTTTCTGATGCAATTATTCTGACTACAAACTTAGAGCCGATTGAATCAACGTTTTACGGGAGGAGGCTCGAAAGTTAACGTAAGAACATAGCGCCATCATTTGGTAGGGAGCAGCATTTTGCTCCAAACATAGACGTTTAATCACTGAACAATTTTTTTAATATTAAGTTTATGCGATATAATCACGTTTCTTATATTGAGAAAGCGCTGGTATGCAAACACAGACCGAGATTTTTTCATTAGTATCGTCAATTGTTTTGATGTAGCATTCCGGTATATATCTACTCATCTAGGTCATATCTACTTCGTTTATTATTTAGTCGTCAATACAATACATATCTTGTATACCGATATACTATAATAAAGTTTGAAATGTTGGATAGTCATTAGCATAATCAACAAGAAAAGGGAAGGTAAAAATGTTACTTTCAAAGCCGGTGCTGATATAAGAACTGGTCTTTATTTGATAGAGAAGTCACTCATTATACTTTCCTAGTTGAATTTTCATACCTCTACTACTCATCTGGCAATTGCTTCTCACGCCAAAGTATTGGTACGCACTCAAAATGCCACGGGAATAAAAATCACATGAATAAAATTAGTGGAGAAAATGAGTAGTGATAATGAATGATTGGTTACTTGGAAATAAAGAATGAAAAGGTTACCAGCCTACTGCTTAACCTCCAACCCGGAGAACTTAAGATTAGAACTTTGATTTGCCAACAAATAAGACTACAAGTTCATGGTGAAACATTATTGCATGGTTCCAAATGTTACGCAATTTTTAATGCAGATTTAAGGACCTAGGATACAGGATAGATGAGTTTCCTAAAAAAACAGTGCGAGAGTAACAAGAAATCATCTAAGGAAGGACTAAGCAAAAAACACACAAAATATGCCATTTACAAAAATATTAGAATATTGACTCCCCTTCAGAATAAATGCTGTTTTGGGGTTGCCGACTCTCTACAATATAATACGTGCAATTCAAAAGTGGTCAATGAGCTACATTCTATTTTTCAAATACCATTTGAATGCTGTAAAATAATAAATTACAATAAAAAAGTTTATGCATAATTTTATCATATTTTGTTACAAACTTTTATACCTATCGTCACATGTAAAGTATAAAATCTCTCAAAAACCGACCCCTGGAAGAACGATAGCAAATAGCATCGAGGCGGGATCCACAGCAAGCGCAGCTCTCCGAACCGAATGGCCGACTTCCAAGGATGGCATATTGTCCAGAGGGTTACAGGGGAGAGAGAGATGCGGTATGGGGGCCGCGAGAGGATAACTATGGAGACATGGAATGGGATGATAGAGACATTGGCGCGCGGTGGGAACAAGACTGTACCACGTGGCAATAACGAAGTCCAAGATACGTACCTCTAAAAACAAGTGGCGCGCGCCAAAAGTATCGGATCACGAGGTACAGTTCACGCGGTTAGAGGGTCCAATTTTTACTCATGTTTTCCCTCTCGCTCGGAGTTGGGGGGGGGGGTGGACGAGTAAATCCTCCTCACTCCAGTCTCGGCGCCAAAATAGATAACTCAAAGTGTCCGGGCGCGAGAGTGGGGACTCACTTCGCGGGATTCCGCCCAGTCATTCTCACGTGAGTCAAACCCGAGTCTTCCCCCATTCATTTCACTCGGCCGCTTCGTAGTAACGTATCCAACGCTCTGCGTCGCCACAACTTCGACGCAACGGCTCGCCAACCTATGAAACCGCACACTGGAATCTAGAAAACGAGAACTTCATATTTCACAAAACGGGATTCCGTTGATTTTATGCCGGTAGCGTTCACACAAACGCAGAGAATATGCCTCGTTTCACATCACTAGCATTCTTATCTAGTAGCTCAGACGTCATACGTTAATAGAAAGTGTGTCGCGCGTTTAAAATGTTAGTGCTAATCCTTGTAATCCTTTTATTTGTATTTGGACGAAGAGTTGTTGGATCACCAACCAGGTTAAAAATCAAACAGATATTACATTGACTACCTCCGCCCATCTTCTTCAGAGCGACATTCACTTAGCCAGGGAAATATCGCGAACTGAAGACGATATGGCGACAAAAAAATCGGTTACTTTTTTACCACAGTTGAGTTATCATCAATGGCGCTGGTTGCTGGCTTCTGTGATACACAGTGAAGATGAAATTTAGATTGAGATGAAAATGGAATTTTAAAAATTAAGACGGAGAAATACAAGAAGCAATACGCAGAGAAGTAAACAGGCGCTTATCTGGATGCAATGTACACTGTAGCTATTCCTACATTGACATGGTGAATATAATAATAAATACTATATTATAAATAAGAGGAGAAAATAAGAAAACTTATATAAGCATTTAAACAAGTTGCTATTTCTTTATTACTCACCGCAGGCCACCTGCTTCTAATCAAAGGACAGTGGTCCCAAGCACTACAAAATTGGACAACAAATCTGGGAGTTTTTCGATTGACGTCCATTCTCCAAAATTAGTATTTCAAGGACTTACAAATTGGTAATTTGAAATAAAATTTTCGAAAACTAATTGGTGTATCAAAAATGTCAACCTTTGCCTTTTCCTGGAGGAGACATGATATTGAGACCTACTTCCGGCCGTGTTTCACATTGAGAGAACAACTTGTGAGAGCGAAAAACTCCTGTGGCCTCTTGACCCTAGGAGTTTATCGGATACCAGGCGAATGTGGCCAGGAATACGAGGGAGAGACGGGCAGGACAATTGCTACCAGGGCCAAGGAGCACCACAGACATTTCAGGCAGGGCCAGCCTGAAAAAACTGCCGTTGCTGAGCACAGCATCAACCTGGACTACGCCATCCAATGGGGCAATGCAAAGATTATTTGCCACAGGAACAACTACTCGGAAAGACTGACGAAGGAAGCCATTGAAATTCGGTTAGAGGAGAAGAATTTCAATCGAGACTCGGGATACCGTCTCAGCAACTCATAGAAACCTTTACTAAGGAGAATATAAGAGGTTAGAAATGGGTGGGAAGTAGTCGACCAATCAAGTGCCACTTGATCCACCAGCCAATGCATATATACCGGCCAATATTAAAATCACGACGGTCAGTCCTGATGATGATGGACGACTCGACCATCGAAACTTCGGCAGCAACGCAGGGTTTGACTCGGTAGGGATCTTGACTAGACGTCAATAACAGCATACACCGAGAAATCCTCAGATCTTTTTAAGCAATTAAGTTAATTTTTAGAACTATTAAATACGGATTTGAAAGGAAAATTCACAATAAAGTATGACGGAACTAGAATAGAGGAAACATTAATAATAGTGTGACAAGATTTTATCTGAGATCATTCTTAAAATAGAAAAAAATAGGTAAGGGTTTTCGGATTCCCATACGTAATCCGCCGCGACGGTGAAAAAGTAAAGGGACTCATGAGAACGCAATTCGGTCAAAACTACTGCATTAGACAATATTTGCCATAGCTATTATGGCATGAACGGTGCTACTGGAGAAGAGAAAGAATTGGCCCATCTCCTTCTCCCTATCTCCTCTCGGAACTCATACTAACACGTCAACCCCTCTCCTCAACGAAAGGGAAGACGTAGTAAAACCTTTGATATATTGCATCACCCCAAATGGCGACGAGGTAACGGAGGATCCTGGGAGGAGAGGGACATGAGGGTGGTAGGAAGGGGAGGAGGGTGGGCGGCGAACTGAAGGGCGAGGTAGAGGGAGTGGGGGAGGTATCTGTTTTGGTTTCCCTCCGTCATCGCCTTGGTGACGCGAGGATTGGAGATGAAACAATATTCCGGGAATTTCAAAATAATCTTGAGAGCATACTCGATGTACGGGAAAACATTTGTGTGGAGCAGAATCGTGATCGTTTTGCCGACGTCATACAATCTCATTAATAGAATCCAAACGGAAGATGATATTGAGGTAGGGCGAAGCATGATGCAACTTTCCTTGCAGGTTACCCACACCCGAAGTAGGTATTGATTCTGATTGCGTGTCTATATCTTTCTTAACTACGCATATCTCGGTCCGTATTCGTCAAAGGGCTGCTCCGTCTTTTTTGATTACCCGCATCTAGATTTTAAAATGCCAAAGTTTATTCTCCTTTACCGGAGACTTCCTCAGAGATAATTGATAATAATTCACTATCCATGAGGAGGGCAAAGGAGGGTAAACGTTTGAAACGCGAAAGTTTAAATTACTACACCAATCGCATTTCTATTGAGCGAGCGTCGGGATATTGCATAAAGGTACCTTGGAATTGGGTGTACTAGAGACAAAACCACCTAAATAAAAACCAAAACCATGCCACTGGTAGGAGCTAAACTCCGGACCTTTGGGTCAGGAAATCGGGTCTTTATCAAACGGCATAAGTACCAAAGGCATGTGAAATTATGAAATGGGATTTTCCAATTTATAATATTTATTTCACTACCCACTACCCATTTTGATGTTCATATCATTTGAAATAGAGGCTTGAAAATGATCTAACACCTAAAAGTGTCGATAAATACAGCATTAAGTTTAAAACTCTAATATTTCTTTTATTTAAGCAGCTTAACTGGTTCTACATCATGGAAACAGGAACGGTGTCGCCTAAATAAGACATTTGGGCAACGTGAGATCTACTTTGCAAGAAAAGAATAATGAGAGTCGTACTCCGATACTTAAAATGCATGCCTGTGCCCTCATAAATTTCTTAATTCTCTCCACAAGCGAAAAAGAACACGAAGACAATTTGTATTTTAATTTATATGAAGAACTGGATCGTGACCGGTTCACACGCTTACATCCTGCTTCTATTTTTGGGCCGATATTCGAGGAAAAAAGTACAAAATCCAAGGCCGCACGGGCGCACCTGCGCGATCTTCAAAAAATAATGGGACTGTAATGGCTGCGCCTGTTTGAACTTATCGGCATCATAACGCGTAAACTTTCCTTTTCAGGCTTCACTTCGTAGAATTACTTACTTATGCATTCGCATTACTAGCTTTTTATCACTATACAAAACGTTGGTAATGTATCCCCGCATTCGCACCTGTCTTCAATCACCTTGGTACAACTGGTATTTACATAGTACTTACAACCTTTAACTTGCACCATATTTGTTTGTCATCACCTACCAGTCATTTTAAAATGATAACGACTGATCACTTGACCATCGAATCTAACGTAACAAAAACAACTATTGTAGATAGATAACTTTGGTAAGTTTACCCTGGTAGAAAAAGTTACCATGGTAGGCCGGGCGTTCGCATACTAATTCTTACCCTTTTAATGGATTACCATGGTAAATAGCTAGTAATACGAATGGCGAATTAGTATTAATAGTTGAAATAAAAATACTTGTACTTTTACACGAGTTTATATTATTTTTACAATGCTTTACGCCAACTTATGGTAGATTTACGACCGACGTTCCCTGACGTGACGGAAACGGACGGGGGCGTTCAGTTTACCGTCGTCTTCCCATCAAGTAGGAGTGCATTAGGGTTTAAGAGAGTATAAACGACAATAGTTGACCGTTTTTGCAAACTAGATCGTAAGCGGTGGTGAAGGAGCTGTTTATTTTCGTAATTTTAATTAAAATATAAATAATCCTCAAAAATACCGACGAATATTGCTTAGAGAAGGTTAATCACGCTTCATTGTAAGGTTCAAAAGTAATATGGACGATATAGAAATAAAATTTTATAAATGTTTAAAAAAAACTCTCTTCTGACTGGCTGCCGTTGACTTTTGCGTGACGGAAAATTTAGACTCTGACTAGGTTTGCTCATCGTCCATTGACGGCACCATCGACATCCGGCCACAATTGGGTGCTTTCGATTTGTCGACACGAGATGGACTGCATATGCGTCGCTTTGAGCTGTTTTATTTCATTTGGTCACCTGGCGATCACCAATCGCTGCCGTCAATCGCCGGCTATCACCATACTAAATCAAAAGCACCCATAATAGGTTCCACGTAATTACGATCATCAAGCTCGCAGACGACACCGTCCGTTTCCGTCACGGCAGGAAACGTAGATAGTAATTGCACCACTAAAGGCATCATCAGGTGCGAAAACGTTCAGAGAATATTTTTCATTTATTTCTTTTCGTTTGTTGTCGTTGTTAGGGTGAAAATGAGAGAGGTTGGCGGAAAGTTGAGGGGGGAAGAGATCAGAGTAAAACCGTGGATCAAGGGCTTGAGATGTAGGAAAGGCTATTGTTTTTCATGGGTTATTTTGTCTGAGCAGAGGTAGTAGTGAGGGTTACTTCCTCGTTGCCAGGAAGTAATTCCCTAACAATGACAGTACAAAGCAAAATATAAACTAAACATTCTCTGATTATTTTTGTGAGGGTGATTAGGGTGAGTTAACACTGATAAGGCCCTTCCTCAAGTTTCAGCAAGAGCTTTCGGGGTACTTTACTTCGTCGATATATTCTTTCACATTTTAATGCAAAGACAGATTTGGTTCTGCTTACATTCGCAACAACACGCTTCTGCAATTGACTCGCGGAAACTTGTAAAAGAAAACTTACAGATCCGTTTACACGCGCAATGACTTCAAAAGTCGCTTGCTGTGAGTAACTTGTACAATAAAATTACCAATGTAAACCCACCTTAACTGATGATACCGTTAAGCAGGCGAAAAGCGTTGTACATAAAAGAAAAATTAGTAAAAGAAATTACAAATGAAAAGTTTTCATTGAAATTATGAATTATTACGCGTATTTTACTGAAGAAAAATGTGATTTAACAAAATATTTTAAGTCGGAGGATAGAGATGAGGAGGACGGAACTTCACCGGCTTAGGAAATGTTCAATTGCTGCGCATATAATCAACAGGATTTCACAATCATCCTTGCGTTCATCAAATGGAAAATACTTTTTTGTTTCAAGTAATATATTACGCGTGATGCTTAGGGGGTGATGAGGGAGAATGATGAAGATCAAATGGAGAAAAAACAGAACTTCTATTGAAGGCATGAAGCAATGGGTGGGAGAAGAATATTCGATAAAAACTGACGGATAGGAAGAATCATATGTTGAAATATAATGGCTTGCCGAAGACTCTGGAATGAAAGTGCGCACAAACAGAACTAAATTGGAAAACTGTCATTGAGGAAGGGGACACAAACAATTGTAAACATGTTTGCGGAGAATGATATAGATAAATAAGTCCACTGAAATAACGGAGTCAGATGAAACACCGTAGGGGGAAAGTTATAGCAAGCCAATTAATGGCCAATTATGACATCAATTGAAGGTTAGATTTTTCAATTTGATCTCCTTTAACATGATAAGACAGGTTCCACAAATAAAGTCTATAGGACATCACACACTCTCCATCAATGTCAGGGGAATATTAATGTGTTTAAATATTATCATTCATTTAAGATCCGTTTAGACAATACCTTTGGGATCAAGTGAATCCAAAATACTAAATAAGGGATTGCTGCTCGAAATATATTACACCATAATGATATAATTATGGATTCTTTGAAACGCTCTGCTGTTAATGTTTTTTAAAACAAATATCTTCGAAATGTACATCAAAATTGTCATAGAAATATCGACAAATACCAATAAAGAGCTGATATTCCCTAAAGTAATTTTTTTACCATAATATTCCGGAATATTTCACAAAGAAGTAATTTAATTTCTTTCGGAGCGATTTTTCTGAATAAATAGGTACTGGATTTCAGCACGCCCGAGCTGGTGCCAGCAGCATTCAGTTGCTTCCGTGAGGGGGTGGACCATACCAATCCTCACCCCTGGAATACGCAACCCTATATACGCCCCTGGAATGAGGGTCCTCATTATTCCAGTTTGCTCAATGCGTTCACCCTTGAAACGAAAAAAAGGACTGGCTCGTTTCTGAAGTCAATAGAATACGTTGATTAGACAGCAAACCCGTTCATCCATACTTATGAAATAAGAATGCAGGCAGGCCCGCAGAGAAATTGTTCTCTTTGATCAACGCCGAAAACCCCAATGTGTCGTGAACGCTTGGCAAATCGAGCAATTTTTGAACATTCAAAAGCGGATTTAAGCAATAAGAAACCACCACTCTAACGTCGCCAGCAAGTAAAAATGTTTAACCTTGTAGACTTCAAAATGCTTTATTCTAAAAATATTTTACCATGTTGACTAGGTTAACATTTCAATTTTTCGAGAACTCACAAAATTTTCCTATTTTTTCATCTAAGTTACGCGACCGAATTACGAGAAATTATGGTTTCAAAATTTTGACAATAGATATATTTGGATACAAGATATGCCAGTTTACATGGAAATAAAATCATATTGTTAGCGGCGAGAGTTGAACTTTGCGTTAGCGTGACATCGCAGAGGAGGAATACCTTAACAGACGAGAGACTTATGTAATCCATATATTCGCGCGAAATTGAGTGGAGTTAAAACATGATGAAATAAAAACCGTGTAATTTTACACATTTTTATACATTTACTTTCGATCCAGATTTGTGGAAATTGCACGCCGCAAATTTTAAATAGCAACAAGGGTTAGACCGAAACTCCTCACTTTTATTTTATGATGGTAGTAGGTTTTAATAAAGTTGATGCAATCTCACAGAACATTTCAACGAGATTTTTATTTAGACAACCTTCGCAGCGTTAGCCGATGCTAAACGGGAAACCTGCCACTGAGATGTGCGCGACGACCGCAGTGAGAAACTTCCTCAACGAAAAACTGCCAAATTTCCATCTTGGCTTAAATGCCAGTCGAGAGGACTTATGTCAGACATCTTATGTAAGAATGATAAGAAAAGGCTGGTGAAGAGTCAGATGCGTCGCACGCAGCAGAAACGCGGACATTGAGGGGAAAGAAAATGAGAACAGATTGGTGGCGTTTGAGATTTAGCCAGGTCGTAAGAAGGAGAAAATTATGATACGATACATGGGAACCCTGCGCAGATATATTTAATTAGTGAAGTTAATAAAATACAAAGGAAAACCGCACGCTTCGTTAAAAACTGCTTCGAGTGAACACAAAGTGTTACCCAGCTGATGGAAAGACTATAGGTTGGGAGCCGTTAGAGACTCGGAGACTACACGACAGGCTTAGGTTACTTGAAAAATTCATATCAGGCGAGTTTAAGGATAAGCACACTATGGATGTCTTTTGACACCGCGCAATATCTCTATACACTGATAGAAGCGACAAATAGAATAGATATACTGCCGAACCAATGTGAACAAAAACTCCTTTCCACCCATCAGTAGCGATTATAACTAAAACGGTAATGCACCGCTAAAAACAATTTAACTCTGTTCTCTCCCCCTCCTTTCCCCTTATACCTCCCTTTTCATGGCTGGTTTACCCTGCCACCCCCTGCCATTAGTCTCTGCGGCGGATACCTGGTTGGTATTAAGATGTTGAAAATTTGAGTGTGCTGACAGATAAACAATATGCTTTGAGGATGAGAATGCATAGGGGTAGAAAGTTTTCCGGGATGAGGAAGGAAATCTTGGAAATAATTATGCGGCTGCGGTATTAAATTTTCTATCAGGAGGTAAGTCATTATATTCTCGCCCACATTTGTATTAATAAGTAGATTACTTCTATTAACATTAAAGGTGACAAAATTGTTCAAATACAAGCTTCAGTTCGGCTAAATGGAAAGACTTCCATCCATTGTGCCAGTAGCTAATGATAATTTGGCAAGAGTCGAGTGACTTAGACATGACAATGTGAGATCAGTACCTAACGCGCCAGAGCAAACTAGTCCATTAATCTAAGAAGATATTGAACTTCGTCCACTTTGAAGGTACATATAATAAAGCCGTAATTTTTGTAACAAAAACATCGAAATATTTTGATGTGCATTTACTACTGGAGGTGGCACGAATGCTATATTTTATAACATTACTATTATATGCTGCATTTACCCTAGAGGAAAAACAAATTGCATCCAACGGTGGCAGTGCTGAAAGATGCGATAAAATTCAGGTTAAAATGAAGCAAGGATATAATTGCGTGAATTTATTCATGCCTGCCGCAAATACGGCTATAAAATTCGTAGAAAATGCCACAAGAAAAATTGGTCTGGACCGGTAATCGAACCGGGGACCTTTGGGTTTCCAAGCTAATGCGCAGGCCACTACACTACCCAGGCTTCCTAGTTCCCGTGGCAATTTAGGAGGATACAAGGAAACTAAATGTTAAGCCTTTGCGGTCCATCAAAGATGGCTACGCAAGGGAGCAGAGGACTTCAAAGAAGTCACTACCCATGCGGTTGCATCCTATATCAGCACTTATGCCGTGCTAGGCCACGTATGAATTTATTCATTACACCGATACACCGATGAAATACGCAGAAATTCCTAAAAGAAAAAATCGGCCTGGACCATAATGAATAAATTCATGCGTGGCCTAGCAAGGCATTAGTGCTGATATACGATGCAACCGCATGTTTTGTGATTTCTTAGAGGTCTTCTGGTCCCTTGCGTTGTCATCTTTGATGGACCGCAAGGGCTTAAAATTTAGTCCCCTAGTATCCTCCTAAATTGTCATGAAGACTGGGTAACGTAGTAGTCTGCGCATTAGCCCAGCAAGCTAAAGGTCCGTGGCTCGATTCCCGGTATAGGTGGATTTTTTCTTATGGCAATTTGTACGAGATAATTGATACAAAATATTTCTAAAGGATAATTTTACTGAGATTAAATTTCAGAGGAATCCCGACCCCTATTTGAATGCTGCATGAAGAGCACCTCAAGTTGACACAGCGCTCCGTCCGTCGGATGGGACGTTTTGTGCCTTCCGTTATCAGAGAAGCTTAAAACCTAGTTTACGATCGGAGTCAACTTGAAACGTTAACCGTGAGTTGCAATCACGTAAAAATTACGATCGGATGACAACTGGAACTTGCTATGGCAATTGCAGTCCATCTTCGTTTATCTTCGGCTGCACAGACTCACGTAAAATTCCATACCTTTGTTTTCGTGGATTAAGATACCGGCCTATAGCATAGTGGACGGAAATAATGGTGCTGCTTTGATCAACATAATTCGAATTATATCCGTCGATTATATGTAGCGCACTAACCGTGAAAACGAGAGAAATTCGAAAAAGACTAAGCTAAAAATGAACTATTATATACAATACCCGTACTGCGCGTGTGATGGTGTCAACCGTGAATGTGGGAGTTGGGGCTGGTCAAAATTTGAAGTTGACTTTCGCTCACGTTTGGCGCTCATGAACGACTATTTAAACACCGATGCATTGAGCATGCGGTATACGTTTAAGTTCGGGTTGACGCCAATCGTAAACCGATCTTAATGCCGAGGCTGGGTTTTACTTTTCTCTTCCCTGAAATTTCCCATGAAAACCGTAAGCGACCTTAGCTGTCGATAGCCTCCTTAAATAATCAATGAAATACACGAGACTGCGCACATACCCTACCTTACCCAAAACACTATCTCCCGGTTTATTTCTCAAGTTGGGCCAATTTATCTCGCACTAAGCACTTTAAATAATCTATTTAATGATTCCTTCTGTCACAGAAATAAAACGAGGTCGAAAAGTTAAACCCGACTAAAATTCAAGAAAAACGTAATGGCCAATCCTACAGTCCTACCTACCTTAATAGGCAATTGAATACAGCGTGAACTTTATAAACAAGTTGGTGAGGCAAGTTAACCTCCGGTAACGACAAAATACGCACAACATCCATGACAGTAATTAGCCATATTCTCTTTCTGTCTGTCTCTCTCTGGATAAAATCACCCTGCACCTCAATTTATCCTCAGCCGAAGAACGTAACCGGTTTACACATGCCTATACGGCAGTAAACCACTTCCAGCTTCTTTCCGGGCTAATAAATTGTATTTCAGCTCTACATCTCGAACCAATTCTATTATTTTTATCGATAACTCGAGGCCGTCTTCCAATTCCCTGGCTCTGACGATAACAGCAAGTCAGTTTCAAGCATGCTATATCCTCCCTGACCTTCCTTCCCAATCCAAGCAAGGTCACTGCCGTATTTTGGGCGACGCAAAATGAGGTGAAAAATAATGCTTCATTTTTCCCGGCCGCGCTTTCGCTGATACGCTTTTTCCCTCAGGCAATAAGTACAAGAACCCTACGAATGCTATTATTTTTGCCTCACGTTTTCCTCGTAGCTTTATTCTCTATCTAAAAACCTAAATCATTTAGGTCACTGGAGCCATTTTTGTCTAAGAAAAGATTTGCGAGAAGCTTTTCATACGCGTTCTTATAAGCGATACCTATCTATAGATAAAAGTGAAAAACATTGCAATTTACCGAATACGTATTTCGGCAATTCAATGCTATTTCAACACGCAGCCTTATGGTGCATATGATACATCTCGTAAGAATTCGATGGCAAACGAACAGATTTTCTTCTAAACACATTTCATACTATTATAATGGTTGCTAGCAAATATTGAGGATTCATATGGAGTTAAAGATTCGTTAAATATTTAAGTATAATTTTCCCTTAAATTTCGAATACTACGCCGAAAAAATATCAATAGGTCAAGTAATTACGTTTCAATTAAGGCAACAACGTAAAATATGATTATTGTGTCATTTCCACTGCTGAATGCACGGTGATTTCCACCGCATAAATAGATGTAGAACAATTAAATATGGTCCTGCCTACTTAATTGAAAAATTTTCAAAACGTGCACTCCATGGCCACTCCAGCCAACTTCAACCCGACGCTAAGGGACCCCAGGGTTACGTAAAGGCCACAGCAGCTCTCATGTGGACCCTGCTTTCATATGAAAAGCAATGGATTCGGTGCATTGGTGTCTTATTTGCTTTTTTAAAGTATTTACACTCATGATATAGGCTATAAATTTTAAGTATCAGACATTTGAAAGAATTAAATTTTTAATTTTTTAATTGTTTCTGAATTCGCTTTGTTTTTGCCTCCGAATTCGTCAATTTGACAACAATTTCGACAATATAAATTATTAATTAATTATTATTAAGTTAGTGAGCCAGATTGGTTACTCTTTGCACTAGCAACAATACGCTTCTTCAAGCGACTTGCCGCAAGTTTTGAAAGTTCTGCAAGTGGACTTGCAGAGCCGTTTACACTTGCCATTTACGTCGAAAGTCATTTGCTGCAAGTTATTTGCGCAATAAACTTGCCACTTTAAACCCACCACAAAATTAAAGTGAGATTTTATTTGGGGTATTTTCAACCCCAACCTCTCCATATGTGGTTAACGACTGCTGCAAAGTATATGCTTAATGAATGTCATGTTTGGAGGATTATTTTACTGAGATGCAAAATATTTTTGTATTCCTTCCTCCCGCTGAAATTCAACGGAAACCATCTTCTAGTAGAACAATTAGGCAGAACACCGCCACCACAGTAACCCGATTCTCTACTAATTCATAATTTCAAAAAAATGCCGCTAAAATCCATGTGAATGATATACCTATAACTTATGCATAGAGAAGAGTAAAATGATTTCTCCTTGAAGAAGTACTGTTTATTATTTCTCATTACGAAACATTGTTTCAACAGCAGAAAAGAGCAATTTAAACTGTCTCTAATTAATCATTAGGCGTGATTAGTAATAAATTATTTTTCTCGACGCAAGAGGATAATGGAGACAAATAACTCAGAAAATACTCATAAAATTATCCGCTTAAATTATCCATAGTTATGGATATTTTATATTATGCTTACATGCCTACCTTTTTTTATGATTGCTTTGCAATCTCTTATTTTTTCTAAACCTCACCTCTCATACGGTGTCATAAATCTCTTCACTCGATGGTTGGTGTACTTACGCAGAGATTGGAGCCCAGGAAAAGAGCATGAGTTTTACATTTGAGTCTTCAAAAACAGTTGTAATACCTATCGATTCAAATTTGTAAATACTTTTTTTTCGAAAAAGGGATGGGAAGTTTCCATCGTATGTAATCTTATTTTACTATCATGATTGCTCTTTTACGCCTTACACTTGCCTATCTTCTTCATTACACTATGATACACTACTAATGTTGAAAAGAGTTAATAAATGGTGTAAACATTTAAATTAGATTACACCTTTTGCACAACTTTAAAACTAATTAATGGCATTCATTTGCCTTCAGCGGTAAAATAAGCTGAAGCTCGAGATGGCTAAAACCCAATGGCAATTGCAGAATACATTCTCTGAATGTGGCATCTAACTAAATATGTTGCCTTATCTAAGGATTAAGGATGAGCTTTTGAATCAGAAGCTACGGCACATGTAGGCCCTTTCAATACGCTTCCTGCGATACCAACACGGGAAAAAAGCTTCTCCATAGAATATTTTTCGACTCAAATAGGTTGGAATTTTTAATCCAATTCTGAAATTTCCTCGCTACAGGGAAACTCGAATGTCATGCAAATGAACCTCTTGCATTAAATGGGCATCTAAGCAAATGTTTCGCGATAAATACAATGATTCGCCAAAATTCACCCATAGCGAGTCTTCCAATATCTTTATAAGAAAGAAAAACCAGTTTTTTCAATCATTAAAAAATCCCATAATTAACGGAAAGCCTTAAACCGTTGAGGAGTAGTTAGGAGAGATAGGCCCGACCACTTTCCTTCCTCCGCTCTTTGATTGCAGAGGGCGTTTCATAAGTACGTTGTTAGTAAGGGCACAAAGCTCATTCCATTTTTTCGTCTTCGAAAAATGTGACACTTTATTTTCATCAACTATTGATGCAAATAAAATTGTAATAATTAATGTTTCGGCCGAAAAAGAAGCATACACTTATGAATTTTTTGGCCTGGATCAGTTCATTACCGACCAGGATATGAAGGGAAATACTTTCTTTAGAAAGAAAGATAGGGAGAGTTCAAATAATGACAAGGCCAACTATGTTTAAATCCACAGAGTATGTTATTGGTACAACTAGTTTCAATGCTACGGCGTCATCATCAGGTAGGTACCTTAGATGGTACCTGATGATGACGCCGTAGCGTTGAAACTAGCTGTATCAATAAAATACTCTGTGGATTTCAACATAGTTGGCCTTGTCATTATTTGAAAATGGACTTCCACAAAGTTACGCCAGAACGGATTAAATTCATAGGGAGAGTTATTTAATGTCTCGGAAATGTATGAATAATTACCTAAACATGGTTGTGAACCACTTATTAATTTAGAGGGAATTAAAGCTGAAAATTAAAATTTTGCTTCTTATTTCTCAGTTGAGCGTAATTTTGAATACGTGAAACATCTCGTAAACCAGAAAACTTTCTGAAAATTCCTCGTCAAAAAAACCGGTATTCACGTTTAGTGACGTCAATATTCACTTTGGCTTCTATAATTTTCTTTGCATAACTAATAGCAGAACTGCCAGGACTTCCACACATGCGGAAACGAAAAATAATTCCTCAAGAATTTTAGGTAACGTCTTCAAGAAAAATGAGCCGTGTTTGGGTAAAGACCAATTCTAATCATATCCCAAAATCAGACACATTCGAGGTAACTGTGTTCCAAAAATGAGGTGAAACATTGCGCATTTCCGAGACTAGAGGAGTGAAAGAATACTCGTAAATTATAAATAGTTTATATGCGCACCGTAAACCGTAAAAATATGTCCTTCAACAGCGTTTCAGAGCTAACATAACATTTTGTATATGACCACTGAATATTATCAGTATTTCTATTTCAACACAAAATTTCAATTACTAAGTTAAAAATAAAAAACACAACCCTATTCTACCCGGAAGCATAATTTATGCTCCCAAACGCCTGTAAAGTTTCTGAAAATATTTTCCCCGAGCAAGTATCAATTTTGGGTGTGGTGACCTCCATCACAGCGACCGGCGACTGCTCGGGATGGAAGCCATCATCCCTGCTCGTAAGCCTCCTCACGTACCTCCTTGAACGAGGTCCGTAGGAGGGGCAAATGGAGGTTGTCCTGTTTCCTCTACGGTGTGACAGCCACCTGCCTTCTAAAAGCCTCCAACGATTGAGTGTTTAAGCGGTTCAAACTGAGAGGGTAAGATACACAAGAAGAGATTCTCAATTAGGAGAAGCAAGAGCTGCCCGGAGTCAGTCTTCGGCGATTTCCCAGAATTTCCTACAAGGAAAAGACATTGATGCACATATTTCCTGCAGGATGAAGAACTCATTCCAACCAAACTCACTTCGACATCAGGAAATTTATAAACTTTCCCCACCTCATACAGTTAGCTTCATGTTGAAAATAAGTGACTAAGTGCCCTGTAAATGTAATACCGAAGACGGAAATATGTTCATACTTGGGTGTACAACGTTGCGCACATTGCTTTCATTGCCGTTCAAAGAAACATACAAAAAAGTAGGAGGCAAATTGGCTACTGTAAACGGGTAAATCTGATGGATTTTGCGACCACCTGAAAACATAAAGAAAGCATATTCATGTCCCATGCCATGTTTGGGTTGAGAATAACCATAAAAAGTCGGCCCTCCGAGATACCTGCCTATCCAATAAGCCAAGTATGAACTCCTATCACAGACTGATGGGTAACGTAAGACGCACAGAAAGTGGAAATATAATTTATTTTAGTAATCGTATCTAAATCAGAGCCCTGCCAGCAAAGTAGTGTGAGCAAAAAGTAAAAAAAAATAAAGGCATGCTGTGGATTGAAATGCTATGAAAATTCTTCTTTTTAAATTTTAATTTCGATTCATGCAAAATGAAATGTGTATTAAGCATAAAGTCGCGCATAATTCCAATAAGTACGCCAGTGCCATTGCTGCTCATTCTTAAGTTCTGCGTCAGTTAGTTCAGGAAGAGACGAAATGAACGGAAATAGTTCAGTCTCTAAGGTCCTAAAGGAACTAAAATGTAAGCTCTGAACTAACAGTGCCAAAAAAACGCAAATTGTTACATTTAAATGTCTGTAAACAAAACAACGCAGTTTTATTTTTTTTAAATAATGTATACTCATTCAGGTTTCATACGGTGGAATGCACAATGTCTGATTGTATTATTCATCAGCTGCGAATTCAAAAACTTTATAATGAACTTGCGTTTCGGTTCGCTGAGTCATGAACAGGTAAATCTAAAAAAAATCGCAATTTGACTGAGTCATTTATTAAATGTTCGGAATGACGACTCGACCAGTTGAGAAAATTCGATATTAAGTGATGTGAAAGTTGAAGATTGCCTTTTCATCCCATCAAAATCAAACGACCGCTGACTCCGACATCAAATGGCGAACTACCTATTTGATTTTCTCGCTCAAGCAATTACGAAACAAAACTGAACCTAAATGCAAAAGAATTCGGCCGGTCACTACAATTATAAACTGCGACCCGTTTATGGAAAGAAAGGGACCAGAAAAGGGACTTTCTGAGGCCCCGCCCCCCCACTCCCCCATAAAAATTTCAACTCTATGCCTTGAATTGCAATAAATCTCGAAGGCCTTAAACTACAGCCTCATATTGAGCAGCTTCTTGGCTTTTGGCTACAACCCGGAAACGCTAATTTATAATTAGTCCTTTTTTCCTTCAGTAAATTAATGGGTGGTATGGTAGCAGCGTTTAACTTTCACTTCAAAAGATACTTTTGGTATGTGATATGCCCCTAGTATCCAATGGAAAGCTGCTGAAACTCATTGAATCAAACCGAAAATGAAATCCTACACCTTGTCCCGCGTGAAAACCTAACTGGGAACCGCAGACCTAACAGGGAACCATAGCGATCGGATGGCCACAGAGGCCTCTAACCTAGAGAGGAAACAAATCCAAATGTTGCTAAATAAAACGTATCAGCATTGCCACGTATGATTACAAGGGTAAAAGCATTGAACTGCGATTTCTGTATTATGATAATGACATCTGTTTATCGATTGCAAGCAAAATAATATCACCAAAAACTACAAAGCTTTTCATCTTCATATAAGCACTACTGGGGTATGCCGTGAAAATTTAGTACCCAGGAGAAAAGTAATTACTCCGCGAGTTCAATGAAATACAAGTAAACAAGTATAGCCGTGCGTTTGATTAAAAACAGCCGCGAGCTAACAAAAAGTGCAACAAAAAATAATAAATACCGAGCTGGGGGCACTGGAGACTCGATGGTTTACTCACATCGCTAAGATTACCTGAAAAGTCCATGCGTCACGAGTTGACGGTCGACACAGCGTAAATACTCCTTACCCTCTCACTGCATCAGTAGGATTGAAAAAATGGCTGCATATGAAAAATACACTGTTGAACGAATGGGTTGAAGGGTTCTTCCTTCCTACGCAACGCTCACGATTGAAATAAGGGCAGGTCAAGATTTTAACAAAACATACCTCAGTAATTATAACTTTCCTCCCCCGATACCTTTTTCCTTTACGTTCCCTTTTTATGGCTCGAGTCCTAACACCTCTTGCTGGAGCTCTCGGGGTAGTGCGAAGACTTAGTTGCGCTCCTAATGAGATAGGAACCAAATCGGCTATCAACCCAGCAAGCAGCTAACGTTGTTCAACTCCCGAGCGTACTACTTTTTCAAATCGGGTCACGATCTAGAACCCGCGAAACCTCGCATTGCAGAGGGCCCGCATGGATTGGGAGCCCAAGGGATTCCGAGATATTCTCAGGATTATTTTTTTAACTTATTCCTTCACAATGAGAATATCAAATAGACAGTATTGGCCACTTATTCTTGTGAGCAAGTTAGATCAAATTGGATATGGAAGTATGCACATAATGGAAGGGCCTTCACAAATATTCCCTGGGGGGCCCAGGTTTTGTAGATCCAAACCTAAACCTACTAGTCGTACCTATATGTATCAAATCACATTTACTGCATTGAATAAACAAATCCGTTGTTCTGTTTTGTGGAATTAAAATTAAACAATACGTAGGTACGTAAAATTTCAAATAATTAAGTATTTGTTCCGTGGTTCTCTAGCAATGAAATGCATGCTAAAAAGTAAATCGCGAGAAAAATATAGAACCGCCCCTAAATTGAACATCAAATGTTCAACTTCTAACAAACGATATCAATGCCTGATGGCAAGTTATTTGTGGAACCCGTATGAGGTGCAAATACACACGAAGAAAGAAAAGAATGATTGGCATCCTTAACGCCAGAAAGGAAACCGGAATGTCTCCCCAATTCATTTAAGTTAATATGAAGGAGAGCCAAAGGTATGCAGATCACAAAACAATTCACCGTTTATAGAGTTTGAAAATATGCAGTTTAAACTAAAATTATTCAGGAAGTCATAGGATTGCTTATAAATCACTTAAACTAACTTTCCCTTGCTGTCCTATTCTTTTCCACTGCCATAATGTGCTCATTTTTCAACTTTTATACTTCAATCCTTACTCCGGTATTTCCAAGATGAATAGAAATAATTAAATTCAACGCTTACATACAAGTACATTTTTTCAGCGCCACCATCCAACATGTGAGACACATTACGTCCAACATCTGGACGACCAATAGGTACAGGTTCAATCAGTTTATGTGGATGCTGCAACAAGGGGAAAAACATCATATTTGAGATAATCTTGAGGTTATTCTGATATATGATGATGGTATAATTAAGTAGGTAATTCCATTTAAAATATGATATAAAACCATGGCTAACGATTGCAAACTTCATGACTTTGCATCATGAATACAACTATCTCGTCTAGAATTTAAAAGCAGCATAATTTGTCAAGGGCTATATAAAATAAAACACATAAATTTAATATAACTTACCGATTGTAGCCTTCGGTGTGGGCAAGAAAACTCTGCCATTCCTTGGTCGATCACCGACGAAAACACTACTTGAAGGAGCTTTCACTCATCCAGTGCAGTATTTAAATTGCTCACCAACGTCGATAAAATTACATTCGAAATCGAAGAAATCTATCTTCACCACAACGCACATGATTAACTATGAACGTATAAAACAACGGTCAAAAACACAGGAAAACAAATTTACACAAGTCACATATGCGAATCTGCAGTCGTCAGTGGTGAATACTGAATTTTCCGTTATATCACTCCACCATGTCAATTACTTTGTCTTGTTTCTTTTGACTACATAAATATCATCTTGTAAAACTCTCGGAGAGAATATTAGAATCCCTTCTTCATAGCCGCTTCGTGCCACGAAATTATCTCTTCTCAGTTAAAAAACACGTAGGCAACTTCACTATCAATGAGATAACTATGACTTCTCATAATTGTGAGTTACAACTTGGCATGCGCCCTTCCTTACGTGTGCACCTTCGTGAAAGGCCAATCGTCACGAAATGATACCAAAATCGACGCTCGCTTTTTCATTCCATGATAGCGACTTTCTTTTGTCTGTTATTTCCTTCGTCACCTTCAGCAGTCATCCGCCATGTTTCCGATGCTGAGCTCCATGCCCAGCTCACTCAGCTTACGATCGTCTATTGTCCGCTGTTCCAACGGCACACCTACAACAGTCGTCAGCGCTATTTTGCGACGCTTTACTGTTGCTCGTCATTTAATATTTTAGCGAAAATACGACTAATCATGATACGGAATAGGATAGCAAGTTCGGGAAATATTTGTAATTGAATGTGGGAAAAATGATTTATCTACGTTCATTCCATACCAACTTCACTTTGAAAAAATTGAAGCCTTGCCGAATTAAGTTTTATAAACATTAAAATACGATTCTCATATCTAGTAACGAATTCATCAATGCATTTAGTTTGAAGAGCGTTCCTCCGATACTCGTTAATATCAGGTTCATATACTTTCACGGAATGCGTCGTCTGCAGCTTACAGCTGCTAGCGGCGCTCGCAGCATTACCTTGCGGCAGGGAGAGGAGTCACATCATTACCTCAAACGTAGATTTACCCGGAATGCAATAGTTTGGCGTCGCGTTTTCGCGCCGTTGCAAATTTTCACTTTTTAATTAACCAGGAAAAATACTTGACGTCAGTTTTTAATGGAATGGCTTGAAGTGCGTACTTCAAGGGGTTATAAACTTTCAATTAAATTTTTTTTTAAATAGGAAACTACCCTATTCCACAGGATAAATTTGATTTATTGAGTCAACATGTTTCACTGCACTGCAGAATTATCAGGACTCAACTTCAGAATTCAGTCCTGATGATGCTGCAGTGCAGTGAAACATGTTGACTCAATAAATCAAATTTCTCCTGTGGAATTGTGCAATTTATTTCATCTTTTTCCTAGAATATGAGACAAGTGACATCTGACCCGATCCTTCTCCATTTTCCGCGGCGAGCATAGAGAATATTATATTTTACTTCTAGGATCGCATTACTTGCAGGATTGCATTACTTGCAGGACTATAGTCATTGGACGGTGAAAATATGGCCTCCAATGACTTTTATTCCGTTTTAATACATTCCTTAAAGAGAGAGAGAGAGTGTCACCATACGTCCTGAAAAAGTGGGATTATCCTGAATTTTGGCCCATTAAAAAGAATTATCGCTGATCAAAAGTATCGGCAAATGCCCTGAACCTTTTAAGTAAGCTAATCCGAAATTCTCATGCAATAAATTCTAGTATTTATATTACATATCCGCTCATTTAGGATTTCACAGTGCTGAACTCGTGACATTAACATTACATTGCATCTCTGAAAACTAATATACTAATGATTCAGCATAATTTGAAAGACATTTCATGTCTGTAGTACCATGATTATACCCTGAAAAATAACGAATTGCTTGAAATTGTCATTATTGGAATTTTGCGGCTCAAGTCTGTAGTAGCCAGTCCCGCAACACAAAGACCTGTAAACCCGGAGGCAGCCGGTGTAATTCTCGCTTCGGTATGGATACTGTACTTGGCTCCAGGATTAGACGGTACCTACGGCATCGTCATTCACCCTCTATCTTTTTTTAAATTCAAGTACAGTTTGTATGAAGTATGTTTTTTTGTTGTTTTGTTCACGGTTTGATATTTCGCTTACTATTTACAAATGTAACAGTAACATTATTTTAGAAACAAAATGAAGTTTTTATCATTGAGGATAAAAAAATAACTGGTTGATAACAAATTTATTAACATGTATTTTTTTATTTTAGATGTTTGACCTCCTGTTTAGTGTAAGATTGGCTTAAAATAGTTCTCTATTTTATTATTGTTTTTCTTCTACACGATGTTTGCAAAGAGAACATAAAGATTAATATTTTTGTTGTGTTCGTGCTGTGTAATACAACACAAGCACATCTGTGTGATGCGATCGTGGAGTAGACCTAAGTAAGGAGTGCAATTTGCATTTAAATGGTTTAATTACATTTTACCGTTCTTTTATTTTCTTTACCGTCCAAATTTTGTTGTCATTGCTAAGGTTTCAATTGTATTAGTTTAGTCACTAATTTACTAACTTATAATTAAAATATCTATTAAAGTATTTATGTGAAATTATTTTTTATACAAACCGCTTTTTTTAATGTACCA
Source organism: Pyrrhosoma nymphula (assembly GCA_963573305.1). Classification (NCBI taxonomy): domain Eukaryota; kingdom Metazoa; phylum Arthropoda; class Insecta; order Odonata; family Coenagrionidae; genus Pyrrhosoma; species Pyrrhosoma nymphula. Next base: position 77,857,151 of record OY754327.1, on the reverse strand, counting down.
TACAAAGCTAGTTAAAATGTTAACAAAAATGGTACAATAAAAACTGATTTTTTATTTTTAGATTTCAAAATACATTTAAAACGCAGTCTTTGGTGTTAAATAAAAAGAAGTTTTGTAGAGAGGTATTCCAGACCAGGAAGAGTAACTCTGAAAGTTCCCCCCCCCCCAAAAAACTCTGCTCTCGATCCGCCCCTGATGGCAGCAGATAACTTATTTACACGGAAAATACTTTTCCTCGGACCTTTTATAATGTGTCGCATTTGCTGAACTTTTGTGAAGTAAATTAGCGTAAGTGTCATCATCAATTTACCTAAAAAGAAAAACTGTGAAGGTAGACGCACCTGACACAAGTTCTGGAACACATGGAGCATATTTTTCACCAGTTTGAAAGATTTACGACATACCTTTGAAAAAGGCCAAAGTAATAAAATTTCCCATAACGAATAAAACTCTCTGGCATTTAAATACATACAGCCTCCAAAAAACTTTTCGAACTCATATAAAGGTTGTCATCAAGTTTCCTACTCTTCTAATTACGAAATGTTACCCAAAAATATCACAGCTTCTCGTGATATTCCACATATCTCCCGGTAGGCTAAGTAACTTGAGCACTTACGCTAGCCTCTTGCAGGACCTCAAAAGGGGTTCTCGGAGCGTGACCGTCATAATTCGTGTAATTAAGAGTGAATGCACGGAAGCGGTCTCCATTTATTTCGTAATTTGGAGTGAAACTCTCTTCCTGTCTCACGGGCACGGCTCCCTGGGCGACGGCAAATGTCTTTTCATCGCTTTGAGCGGGGAAAGTGTAATGGCGGTGCACGCATACATACAACATGGGAGAGAGAGAGAGATGAAAGGAGGAAGAGATTAGGGAGGTTGGGAGAAGAAATTCAAGCGGCGAACATCACGTGACAGCATTTAATAAGTGTACTGGAGACACCGAAAAACACTTGGGAGGGTGGGGTGAATGCATTTCTGGTTTTCCTCCTGAATACAGTTGGTTCCACAGATAAAAAAAGAGAATAGGTCGATATTTTGGGAATGAAATTAATTACCGGTTTTAGCTGCGAACAATGATCGATCCTTGGCATTCGCGCGGAGTTAACCCATTAACTCTGTGAATCCTACCTTTTTCAAGTAGGTAATCTGTGAGATAGGCTAAGATACTAATTTTGAACGCATGCAGTAGCGAAAATCGGCAAGGTGTGTAGAAAAACGACAATTCCATTAGTATTACAAGTCTTTTACAAAAACTAGGAATGGAATAGCTATCAGACCGTCGCGTCTGTTTAAATTGAGAATTCTCCTTTTATGTCAACATTATTCCATTTTATTTTCTGACAACGGCAAAACATTTTTGAGAAAGCCGACACACAGCATTAGATAAGGTCATAAGCATACAATTAGATAAATAGAATGCTGAAGGGACAAGTTGCAAGCGTATTGTATTCCCGCGAACAATAAGAGATAGCTGCCATTGAGATTTAATAACTAGACAGTTCTAAAGTGTAGCTAATTATTTGATTCTCTATCAAATGCTTCTCTGAGCTCATTGGGTGGTCTCGCCTGTGACCTGTATAACTCTTGTATCTCTGTGTATTTACGTAGCTGCCAAATGCATGATTTCCTTAGCAGAATTTGGTGAATAGCGTGTTGGTATGTAGCCACCCCCTGAAAACGTTTGCCGGTATTTGGCAATGCATTAATATTCGTATTTTATATAGCATTTTAGTAGATAGTGCAGTGCAAGATGTTAAAAAATATTCACCCCCTGCCACACACCATTGAGGTTGCTTGCAACGTACTATGTATATGAACTACAGCTGACCAATTTCATCATTCCGTTCTATAAGAAACGAAAGAAGTGCGGTGCGAGATCATAAATATATCAAAACTTGATATATTATTTCACTCAATTAAGGAATATGGTGAATCAATATTTTCTCGAGTTTTGGTATGAACGTGCTAACTTGCCAATTAATGCAATTTTTTGTTAATAATATTTGGTTCACCTATGAGCAATAAATCATTCTGCTACTACGAATATACTTCCACTGATAACACGACAATTTGACGTACAAAATGCGTAACTGACCCATTGCATGCGGCCGATTTGATGCATTTATAGGTGTCAAATTAGCTCGTAGAATATTTATTTATAAATACTACCCTACAAGCCACCACACAGGCATGTGGCAGAGGGTGTTAGGACACCTTCCATGAAAGGGGAGGTAATATGGAAAAGGAGGGTGGAGGGGCAGGTTGAATTGTATTTTAAACGGCGTGTCGTAAGTTAGTGTCACGCCATTTTTGTTATTATCACTAAATGCGCATGAAAAAAAGGAATTTTCATACCTATCAGTTCGGCCGTGTATCTCTCTTACTTTGTCGCTTCTATCTGTACCAGAGATGTAGCTAGGGGTCAAAATAAATCCTCTATGTCGTACTGGAACTCGTATGATCTGAATTTTTCAAGTGATCTAAGCCTAAACGTGTAGCCTCCGAGTCTCGCAACGGCTTCCAAACTAGTCCCGCCATCAGCTGTGTAACACTTTTTGTTCACTGGTAGCAGTTTTTAACGAATCTTGCAGCTTTCCTCTATTTTTTCCGCGAATTAAATATTTATGTATTGAATAGAGCCTAATCTTCATAAAACTTGGTGGCACTCGCCAGTAGAAAATCTGAGGTTACTGAGGAAGGATTAGCATAGATGGGCGGGCATAGGAAGTGAAGGATTATCGCGGGTGCCTCTATAGTACCCCTTCATTCTCATCTCGCTCTCCCATCCCTGATTTCACACTCTTCGCAAGCAAGTGCCACCAAATTGTACTACGCCTATACATGCTGGCTTCCCGTGCAGAGGTCCTGAGTTTGAGTCGCGACGGTGCCCAAATTAAATGGTCACCTGTAATTTTATCTACTTGGGTGCTCGGCGGAGAACACCTTTTGTATCTACAACGCTCCGTCCGTCGGAAGTTAAGGGGAGAGGACACTTTTCGAAAATTCAAATGGTAATTTGCCAAAATGCAAAATGATCACGTGACTTTTTTCAAATTTAAATTCGCTTTGAAAGGCAATCATTACTGTCTGCGGTTGGCGCATATAAATATGGATTATATATTTGAGGCCTTGAGGGAATTTTTGCCGTGTACACTACTTAAATATGATAAATTAATTTTTGCAGGCTTCCCATTATACCGTACGTCTCTCCTTACCCCCTATTTTATCCACAGGTAATCGCTAGAAATATGGATAAGTTGATCCAGCGGAACGCCCGAGAGAAATTCACCCAGACTATACGCCGGGGAATTGCCAGATCTATCATCTTTCAGGGGCGTTTCTCGGGGACATGAATGCAAAACGGCAGAGGGGGTTGTCACATCTACTTCCGTTGCTTGTAGCGTGCACAAGCACGGGGACGTGTAAAGTGACTACCATGCGCAAAAGTTTAATGGCTGGGGGGTGAGGGGGGGCAAAAGAAAAATCTGGTCGTAGACGATAAAAAGCAAGATATCACATCGAGGGTTGAAGGGTGTACCGCGTCTGTTCGCAATACAAAGGGCGTATCGTCTTCTTTTGTTCCGATTCCCGCGTCGGTGCACGTCAAAGCCCCCGCGGTGCGGCCCTGAATCCAGGGAGCACCAATGCGGAGCATCACTCAGATCCAGCACTCGGGAATGGATGATGCGTTGCCATCGAAACGACAAACAATCTCAAGCAAGGAAGCTGAGGAAGGAATGGCAGAACAAATCCCCTTGCACGCCATTGGTGTTAAGGAGGTTCCACAGCGACTAAGTGAGTCAATATAAATATTGAATTCCGCCTTTTCGTTTGTGTGATTTTAAAAATACGCTTTTCAGCTATCACGTGCCGCAGCTTTAATGAAATTATTTAGCGTATAAAATATGCATATTATTCCACGAATATTTTTAATCAATTACATATACCTAATAGAGTAGTAGGGAAAGGTATGATTTTATTGTTCACATCAAACAAAAGACACGTTCATAATAAGTAGCCAGAATATAAATAAAACTACACCTGGGCCTATTTGCAGCAGAACCAACTTAAACTCAGAGTCTGTACTCAACCTTAAATGCTGGATAATGCCTGAAATGACTGGAGAGATAGTTTGATAAATCTTATTTTTATGAGATTTAGCTATTATTTTTCAAATTCCAGCAGTATGCAATGACGTGAAAAAAATGTAGGGCATTGGTTACTTTCACGGCAATTTAGTCAGTAGAAACTTCCTTATGAAACATTTCCAACTGGACCGGGAACAACGAACCTTTTCGTTTGATGGGCAATCGCACAAACCATTGCACCACCAAAGCTACCTGATTCTTGATTTACGGATTTAAAGCAACGAGAAGTTCTTTCCCTACGGTCGATCAAGGATTGTGATGGAGAAGCTCATATTCGTAATTCCGAGCCACTGAGGAAAAAGATGTTGGTAGGTTGAGTTACGGATTAACACCGGCAATGTGGAGGTCTGAGTTCAACTATCTACTGGAAAAGCCAAATGATTTACACATGGTGAATTTCACACATAGGTGTTGTACCCGAGAAATTTTCGCGCTAAGAATGTGAGAGACATGGAGAGGAATGTGAAGGACATGACAGATGGGGATAAGTATGATTCAATGATGGACAAGAATGAAGGAGTGTCCTTCGTCGGTTTGGTCATGTCGGAGAATGGGTGATATTCAAATGACTAAACAGACACGTGATGGATGAGTGAATGGTGCGAAATAACGAGGTGGACCGAGTAAAATTGTGGGTAAATGTGGCGGAAGGGAGACTTAAGAAAATGACTGTGCGGCGTCTCAGGATCAAGGGAGAACGTACGAAGCCATGCGAGAACGTCACAAATGAGCAAGAGGTACGAGCGAGATAGGCTTGTATGACAGAAGCGTCACTGAATAATATCACGCTCCCTCGTTAAAAATAAATTGATAAACATGTAATATCCGATTTATGTTATATTTCAAGTTGGCCGGGCAGCTATCAAGGGTCTTTGAGTGAACATTTTAATAATTTTTCAAATAAGTCGAAAGGAATACTAGACCACATTTCATTTAAGTAGACACATTTGTTAATGCAGTGGAACTCACCATAAATTCAATAATGCAAATTATATAATAATTATAATTTACATTTTTGCCTTGATTAAAGTATGTTATGACTTGAGCTACCTATTGATATTTTTCGGCGCTGTATTCGAAAACTTGGAGAAAATGATATTTAAATATGTTTTTTTCATTCTCTGACTCGGGGTGACACCTTGATATTTGTACTTGATACTACTGGAAGTGGCACGAATCCTATATTTTATAATATTACTATGATGCATGCCGCATACACGAGTCCTTTTTTCCACGCACTATTAGTGACCACCTAAAACAAAAACAGAGTAAGTCATCAATATACATATATATATATACTTAATTTAACTTTATCCTCTCCCTCTTCCTAATCCTTTTTACTATTCCATTTCACGACTGGATTCCTAAAATCCCCCATCAAGCGACCCTGAGGTGGATAGCAGGGTGGTGTGTAGATGTAGATGAGTACCCGGTCGATTAAGTCGGTGCCCGACCCCCATCGCAAAAAGTCACAATTCGTGGCGTTGACTTTTGCTTTGCCGTGAAAGGCTACTTCCTCCAGTCACGCACTGTGAGGATAGCGAACTTCACAATCCACGTCTCTCCTTACCCTCCAACATGTCCACCATACTAAACCTCAAATCTTCTTCTTCTTGGGCGACTCCACCTCCCACGCCACTAGGGGGGGCACTAGATTCCCGTCCCCCAAACCCTCCCCACCCTAATGAGTGGGTACTTTCACCCCACTCCCCTCAAGGCGAATGTTTGCCCTTCACTTCTCCAGCTCTTCATGATGCCCCAGCCGTGGAATGTGCGATTTCTCGGTGTATATATCGACATAAATATGATATATTCCTCAGATAGTTAGGTAAATAAATGACTTCTAGTGGAGCGAGATTGGTTTTACCCCCTTTTCATACCCCATAAGGTTAATAAAGTTAACTAACTTCAAATTAAGCATGATATTAGATGTAAATTTCACCAAAAATAGGAAAAATAAGAATATAAGACACTGTCTCTGGCGTTGCTCGGAGGATTTCCTTTTTAATGAAAAAACAAGTACCTACTTAGTTATAATTCCCCTGATGATGGCATAATATGCCGAAACCTAGGTCGTGTTACTTTAAATAAAGTTTGGAATCATAACCAAGTACTTGTTTTTTCATTTTGAAAAATATAAATCTTTGAGGGGAAAAATTAAGAATATGGTTTGATTCCTTAATTTAAAAAATCCCACCGCAGGAAAATACCCACACAAGGAGTTGTTAGAAACCTGCTAAATGCACATGTAGAGAAGCTAGCATAGCTATAAGTTATACATTAAAATATAAAATGCAAAGGGTGCACATGGGAAATTTGAGAAAAAAATCGAAAAAACAAAACATTACAACAACACACTGATGAAGTGATCCAAGGGAGTAAACGATATTTGAAGAATGAAGAGGAAGCTATGATATATCGCTTTCCACCGCACGACCGGACAATGCGATTTATCACCTTGCATTATCTATCGATGCTCGATATCACGCGACATACGATGTTATGTGGATATTTTGAGATACAAGATGGAAGGATATATTCGATGCAGTTCGATATGTAGTCATATAGAGACTTCCAACGCTTAGCGCATAGCGCTTTTTGCATTTGGGATTTTCGGTGGAACATTCTGAAAATGACACGTTGTTTTTAATACCGCTGAACTCTATAACACCATTTGTATATTAGTCAAGACAATGATTGGAAAGCAAATCGACCTCCGGAAGCGATCTGTAACGCCTCCAGGCAGCATGGATCAAAGTTCACTGTGACGAAAATCTATCACGGTTTTTGAGCTAATAAATCATCACCACATTGCCCAGAACCATTTCTATTCCAATCTCAAACATCCTTTGCCTTTATTTCTCCGCGGAAGTATAGGAACTACAAATATAGCGGGAATCCGTCATCCCATAAGTAAAAAGCCCTGTCTTTTCGCAAGATATCAAAGGATTGCAGGTATATATTCACAAAGGAATGTAAATTGAAAAAACAGCCAAAAGACGGTCTTTGAAGCCTAATTTTATACTTTCCACTCCAATGCAGACAATGAAACTGCTTTTTTATTGTAACCAATGCGTAAACAAGAGAGTAGATGGTATCTTGACGCACAAAAGTCTTAAACCTATGAAGGCTGTCCACCAATGATGATCCACTTAACATGGATTTCGCGCAATTAGTCCATTAATTTTATGAGTAATGCAGCTATTTTTGGAAAGTTATTTCCATTTTGCATTTATTTGGTAAATATTTAAGGTACCGCCATCGTTCCGCTAATAATGAATATGCGTTCGGCGTAAAACTGCCCAACTTATCCTTTCGATATAGCTGACTGCGCTTTTTAAAGGCCGTTTTACACGGTACATTTGTTTGTACAAACTCTTCCGTGAACTCTTGCATGAGGCAAAATGTATCGTGTAAAGCGGCAAATTGTATGAACGCTTGTGCGAATGTCTCAATGCCTGCACGGGAAATAGAACCTGCTAGAATTTCGTTGAGACAAACGTACAATCTCACGTACATTCGTTTGTCCAAAATCTTTCATCGTGTAAAACGGCCTTAATGTCTCCAGTGCTTGTGCAATCGTACCATATTTTTCCATCTATTATTTCCTTTAATCTAATCGCGAAACTAATAAAATGTCTTAATGAGGGAAGAAATAAGAAAAAATAAACAAAATGAATACTTTATCATTATTATTCTATTTAATAGTTTAAGAGTACCTACTATCCTAAAAATTACCTGCCATCAAAAATATTTATTCTAGTATTTTAACATTTGGTACCAGCAACAGAGAGGCATATATGAACGCTGGGTGTATTGGTATAGCAGTATCCTTGAGACGTAAATAATCCGTAGATCGCTATATGCGACGTATTAATGATACCTATTGGTTGCTACTACCGCTGCGACCAATCTGAAACGTTTCTCAAGAAGAAAACGCCTAATATAGTTAAGTGGCACAGCAAATAATAAGCTCGTTTAAGCAGTATTACATTATTCGTTTGACTATCCGTTATATCAACAACCGCAATTGAAATTAACCATCCACCAATGATAGTTCTAAGGAACTAAGTCCCCAAGCAATACATTACACCTTCGTCGAGAGGAGGAATGGCGGCTTTCAAGATCGCCAAATGGACGTTTGGATATAAGAAAAATGTCGAAGGGCCATAATGTCGGCGCTTTGTTTCAAGGTCACACTGATAGGGACGCCCCTGAGCCTTGATTAATCGAGTTAGCGCCACTGGCGACAGCTTGGCCCGAGAGACCCAGGTACGCCTACACTCCGACAGAAAATGAGAATCTTATCGCCCGAAACGAAACCGAAGCAACTGAAATTCTCGAGGTTAAGTAAGCAAGGCATTGAGGTACCTAGACGATACGTCAGCGATATATTTTAAATATAACATAACATCATGAATTAAATTAAATATTAGGCCTGCTGATGTACTGATAACATTAAACATCAATTTTCAGTACTTAAAAATGAGGAAAAATTAGGTTCACTGAAGAAAGATACAGTAAGCAGAGTAACGCAAGCCAAGAAAGCATTCTACCAGAAGAGGAATCATCAGTCAAGACCAAAAGCTTGGAAATGAGGACGTACTTCATCAAAACATATACCCATTTGGAGCATACTCTTATTTGGTAGCGAATCTTGGACAGTAATAGCAGCAAGGCATATAAAACTGGAAGCAAAGGAAATGTGATGTTACCGAAAAATGATGAAGATGAAACGGACAGAATGAATCTCCTATGAGGAAGTATTACATAGCGTCAAAGAGAAAATAAGTTAAATGTAAGTTCTGCTAAGTTGAATCAAGGAACCTCTACAAAGTAGAAGAAGCAAACTTATTGGACACTTTCTGCAACACATCAGCCTCTTGAAAACTACACGAGATGGAAAAATAATTAAGAATAATCATCGAGAATGACCAAGTATTGATTGCATGAGTCAAGTTGTGAGGGACGTTAACATGAATAATTATGAAGAAGTAAAGCGGTTAGCAGAGAGGAGGGTGCAGAGGAGAACTGCAGCCATCCAAACTTCGGATTGATGATTGCTGATTATGAACATGAAGGATGTGCATTTTCAAAAAAAAATTCAATGGATGAGAGCATAAATTTTAAATGATAACAAATGCGGGCACAATCTCCAACTTGAGGATAAAATCTCACCAAATTTACGCACCCGTAATAATCCACAGATATGACCGTCTAATTGGACAAATTCAAGAACCTGGCCATGATAACTTATTTCTATCAATATCCGAGACGAAAGTTAAGATACAAACCATGAACACCTCTTGACAATGAAAAATGACAATGCTGTGGACAATCTTTCTGAAAAAGTAATAATAGTTGTGTGTTTTAGAAAGAAACTAAATACCCACTGAGTTACTCAATCCTTATCTCTGTATAGCGGGAAAATTTTTCGGGCTTATTGAGAGTAATTCGATGAAAATATGAGGAATATAATCTATAATTCCTCCCGTGGTCGTAAATCATCTTTAAAACTCCTTTTTCCAAAACAAAACACGGATCGGGGTCCATTCCAGTATTTCCCCTTAGGCGTCTCCTCCAAATCCTTGATAATACGAAAGTCTCGCATCGGGAAATTGGCCACTGTCAAATCGCTTGAGCATAATGTAGATGAATGGGTCGCAATCGAATAATCAGGTTGCCTACCAGATAATCCCCATGCGTGCATAAGTGATGCTACCACAACGAAAGCATTTACTGTTTAAGTAACTCGATAAGGAGCATTTTATGGGATCGAGTGATGGCTGCCTTACGATGGGTATTTCACAGCACCCGAGGGGACGTCCCCCGCTCTCGTCACGCGATGAATTCATAATGAGAATCTATGTAAACGACGTAAGGGCAGGAGCTTGAGATGGGTAAAAGTGAGAGTGATATAGAAATTAAAGGCTACTCCACACGCAATGATTACTATGTTGGGCAAGCTCGAGAGTGCAACAGGCCAATTGCGATTTCACGAAAGAGATTTACAGCGATTTTCCTGAGTAATTACCAAGAAACCTCTTTTGGGAATAAATATCTAATGATATTCCTCCCGAAAAAAGACGAGGGCGTGCATAAAATCCTGCGACTTACGCCCGCGCCGTTGCAAAAGTGTCGGAGAAGAAGCGGCAGAAGGTTGTCCCGGTGAAGAATATGCGCCCAAGGCAGCGGGAATGGCTTTCAGAGTCTCGAAGAACTATGCGTCTTATAGAATTTGCATCTCACGTCATGTATTCAAATAAGCGTCCTTCGAAACGAGGACGGACGACTAAAATAGAAGAGGTTCAAGTTCATCCTGATGATAAAATATTTATATTAAAAAAAAATACACCTGAGAAGCCTTTTGTCTTCCTTCCAGTTCTCGACGGGCGTAATCATTTTCTGCGAACATGTTCCGACCGAGGAATCACGCCCTGTTAAACTGCTTTCAAAGGGTATCCCTCCGAAACACATCACCAAATATGTTATTCGAGACTGCTAAAAAATAACAACGAATCATTGAGGTGTCAAAATGTCCTGCTCGTATAAGAACGAATTTGAATGCAGCCCATCGAATTTAAGCATTAATTGAGGAGTGGCATAGAATACAAATAAGATTCGCCATCTCCCACAAAATATGGTCGTTAGCAGCCATCAATCCGAAACAGCTCTTCATTCCATTCCCCTTACTGATTACCGCTCTACGGCATATTGCTATTTTACCGTCCCTCACCACCGTATTCAATCCTTGGTCTTCCGCGGTAAAGCGTTTCTCATTCGTTATACTTCCCATTATAGTTTTCTGGGACACAGTGAAAAAATTGAGGAAAAACAACGATTGACTTTGGAATGGGAGCCACTACTGCAACCAGAGGATTATTGTAAACAAAATGTCATAACAATTGTTTCTACCTGCCAAGTTCACACCTACCACTTCAGTATATGGAATGACATATGAAAAAATTTATAAAAATGATGGATTTCTTTTCACTGCTATTACTTAAAAAGATGAGGTAATAACCGATGTTGCATTTGTGACCTTCAAAGTTTCTGAAAAAATATTTCCGGTGGTCATAATTTAGGTTGGTTTCCGCTTAGCAACGAGCTCGAGATTTAGATAATTACCCATCTAACCAACTTAGTCGTCACAACCACATATCCATGCTTCAATTTTGTAAACCCCTGAAGTCAAATCAGTCAGTATAGTTCAGAGAATCCAAATAAATGATTTATGTAGGATCTGAGTCTTTCCCAGCGAATTCTTAGTACGTATAGCTCTCGGGTTTCCAACCTGGTTATGGTGTTGAACTGCGCCGACGTTTCGATGTCGTAGTCTGTCATCAGTTCAAGGTGAATGATTTATGGATTATCGGATATGTGGATTTATATATTACTAAAGATATTTCAGTAGCAAAGCTGATAAACTGGCTACTTGTGAGGTCCATCGACTGTGCAATGTATGTACTTACCTAGATCTTAAACAAAACCGTTAAAGCCCGTGGCTATGTCAGGCCATATTTCATCTTGTCAGTGCGTTATCAGCCTTTGCCGTCGGCTCGTTCATCCATCACCTTTCGCAGCTTTGTATTAAGATGCAAGGTGGACGAGTTACACCCTTCATTATGAATGTCAAGCCATACAAATACGACGTTAACTTTTCAATTTTGACCTAACATTAGCGAAAATAAGATTAAGCATCCACTGTGTGATTATTTAGGATTGAAAAAATTAACCTCGAGAACGGCAGCTTTTTTTATTTTCGTGAGTGCAAGCGCTCCCCCAAATCATCCTCTTCCCTTACTCACCGGTAATTTTCTAGATTAAAACTGTCACTAAAGTCATATACAATTGAAAGTTTTAAGATCACGTTGGCATATTGACAAAAATGTCCGATTGCATTGAAGACATCATTTTTACGAAAGATAATACTAAAATTCCACGTCGAGGTAGCTTATAGCCAGCTTATTAAGTACATACATACTTGGTTTAGCTTCAAGTCAATCAGCGGTTTGCTCCCATGCAGGCTTATAAACCATGAATAAACATCTTTATAATATGCAATTGCCTTCTTGCTTTGTCTATCGAGCCTCAAATACGCTATTATTACGGACGGGTCGTAGATGTGCAAAGAAACGTTTCAGACAACTGAGCAGATACTTTCTAGTTGGGTGCATTATGCAAATACCGACGCATGTTTATATATCATATTTTTACATTTCACCCTATTCCTTTTCCACGTTTATCTGCAGTTTGAATTAAGCAATCCACCCAGACCAAACAAAAAAAGCAAAACTTCTGCCAGTACCACACTCCCAGGGCTTTCAAATGCTCACTTCACAGCGGACAATCGATGGTTCTTCGATTTTTTTATTTTAATGTATGAAATTGCCGGACTTATGCTCATCTCAACTATTGGTAATAATAGAAAATTATATGCCGGATGCTTGTTGATTTGTGGAAAAAGGATATCGTAAGTTGAAATTGATTTTTCAATAAAAATAATATTTTTCTCTACGCTAAATCAATGCGAGAAGTAATCACAAATTCTTTTCAAATGAGCCATTTAAGGTCATTGAATGGCGCATGTTTACACAACATAATAAACAATGAGAAATATTTTACATCTTCTTTTTCCGAACACCTGAATAAGGACAGAAATTAGTCCGTTAGTTAAACACTAATGTTTCTTCATCCCTGCCTATGTTATTTGGCAAGTTGTCTCGTGAAAAATAGCGATTAAAAATTTATTTTTCAGAGTAACTTCGATTTAAACCTATGCCAATGAGATGACTTTTATCGGAGACAAGGAAGGGTGGCTGGGTAAGCTACAGGGAGCTCGGCTGAAGTGAATAAAGGCCTTCAGCTACCTTCACCCACAGAACCCACCCTCATGAATCCACGAGATGAAATGGAGAGAACTTCATCTCAGCCAAACACCACCCAGAATTTACACTCTTCTAGAAATCTGGTTTGCCGCCAACATAAACTCTGTTATGCAACGGATTCCTACCCTAAGGCCTACCACTCAAAATCTGCCACGTACAAAGGTGGCAGTAAAAAGGAGGAACCGGAATGAACAGTAAAATGGAGAAATGACTAGTTCCTATCAAAAGACCCAAAGTTTTATGTTCTAAGAGGCTTAAGTTATACCACAGATATTAACCCCACTATTCCAACTTTCAAACCCTGTAGCCTAGATCTTAGAGCCTGCCTAAAAATCACATGAATGTGGAGGAGCATGAAAGGTAGGGCAGAAATAATTGGGTAATTGGAAAAATAATTTGTTCCTAACGAAAGATCTCAGGTTTGTATTGATCCGAAAAACCTATGGCATACCGTAGATATAAGCCCGATCATTCTTTGCGATCAAACTCTGTAGGCATTAACTTAACCTTTCCCACATAGGAACGTGGAAAAACATAAAAGTAGGGAAATAAATGACACGAAAAATTGAGAAATTATTTGCTCTCATGGAAAGATCCTAGATTTAACGTTTCGAGAGACGTAACAGTGTACCTCTCACATGAACCTAATCATTCTCACAAATAAAACTAAAACCTAGAACTCCAACCTAGCCATACCTACATATGGTAGTTCTACATACAAATTAGGGTCAGAAATTATGTCTAAAAGGAAAAACGACCCGTTTTCAGCCAAAAATCTTAACGTTTCGATAGAATTCTTGAACGGTACGCACATGAACCCAGTATTTTAAAGACGACGAGACACATGCTGAGGCCTAGGGGCGAGGAATGGTGGGCGAAGCTGGTTGGACACCACCTCTGAAAACGCCGTCGTAGACCCTTTGGAACGCAATTGTGGGTAAATGGGGAGAGATAAACGAGTTCTGTTTTCTCAGTAGCGTAGAAATATAATTGTAATAGAAAAATGATTTTTTTATTTTTCCGATAAATGTTTATGGAACCTCATACACGGTACTAAATTTCCTAAAATTTGCCAATAATCATAATTTTTCTTCGTATTGGCTTACAATCCGATACGGGAAATTCACTCGATAGATCCACAGCTCTATCCTTCATCTCATCACCATCAAAAGTCCGAAAGTAATTTTACTGCAGGTCTCCATTCCACTCTTCCCTCCGCCAACCACTTCCTTTAGGTATACATGATTCTTCACTTTGATCTCCTTCATTATTTTCCCGCCGTATTTCATTCTGGGTCCTCCTCTATTATTATTCCAAATCATTTCTTCCTCCATCATTGTTTCCAATATGCTGTTGTGTCACAAAAATGTATTCAATAAGTTTGTCTCTGATTCTTCTTAGATTTTCCATTATTCTTCTTTTCCCTCCAACTCTTCGTAGGACTTCTTCATTGGTGATCCTGTTCGTCCATTTGAACTTCATCATTATTCGATAACACCACATCGCCATCGCTTCCAGCTTCTTTTTCTCTGCAGCTGTCGTTGTCCAGGCTTCACTACCCTTAAATGCACGATCCAAATATGTGTTTTAACAAAGTGCTCCCTTACTTCTGGGCTAGTTTTACCACCTGTTAGTAGAGTCTCCTCTTCTGGTATAATTCCATATTTTCATGGTATTTTCGATTTACAATATTTTTCTCACTCCTTCCATCGCTTGTGATCTTTCATCCCAGATAGCAACATACTTCCAGTAACGCAAGTTTTTACTGTCCTAGTTTAACGGTAACTGCCTTCTTTATTTATTGCACAAATCATGATTTTGGTTATCTCAACACTGATCTTCAGACTGTGCCCTTCAGATGTCCATTAAATTAGCAAATAATAATTCACATGGCTGTTCCGCTGTTGTTGGTTGACTATGAAATTTGGAAATTGATATCTCGCCAAAAAAATAGAAGCTGCAGAAAAGAGACTTCTAGTAGGAAGAAAAGAAGAGAATCCAAGCAGGCTGTAGACTACAAGGTCGAAAAATAAATCAAGAAAACGTTAAGAAATCAGGGAACAGTTACGTATCGTAGGTGTGTGTGAGAAAGTTGAGGGACGTAGAAGACGCTGGAATGATCGTGTTCTAAGGATGAGAGAAAACCGTGTTCATAATTAAATGCACGAGTATAAACCAATAGGAAGAAGAAGTTCTGGACGTCCCAGGAAGAGATAGGTGGACTAGTTATGAAATACTTCGTTCGGAGCCCGCAAAACTTCCTTAACAGAAAATTTTTATGATGATGATGACAACTTACATTGAGTATTGACGTCAAGATTTGGTTTAGCGTGGATCTTGTTTTGCGTTCCTGTCTCCGTAGGAGGTATCCAACACCCTTAAGGTCGAGGAAGGGGAAGGGGCAATGATGGACAGGTGAGCAGGAATGGATTTAGAGTGACTCCCTGCTCAGAGGACGCGAGCGGCAGGGAGAGGGAAGAAGAAAAGGCTTTTCGATCGGGAAGAAAGAGATGCCGTGGACGCGCAAGCCCATTCTTCAAGAGGTGGGCCGGGGAAGGGTGAGGGAGGGAGGGACCAAATGCCTCCAACTTCCTTTTTTCTCGCTCCTTTCGGACCGCTCGCATTTTAGCCTCGCTCCTTCCTTGTCCTTCCTTTTTCTCTCCACAGCCATTCCTCTGTCTCTTTCTTTTCTCCTCCTTACTGTCCTCGTATATTTAATACGCACTCACGGTCCAACAAGATCCCACCGCTTTTGCGCACTACGAAATAACCGAGAAGAAAAGAAGGAACTTGGCCGTGTTCCATTTCACTATTATGCGCCCTTCGCACCCTTATCCGCTCTTTACGATCGTCACTTTTCTGTTTCGACGACACGTAGGGCGGTTCCATTCCGTTGGGCGAATGTTGAGAAGAGCGCAAGGGCGTAGAGCAGGAAAGAGTTCCACCAGGCTCCCTTGTGTGCCCTAAACAATTGAGATACTCTAGATCAGGGTTTTAACAGCTATAATTAAGAGTTTTTTCAGCTTATACTGTGGAATGGAAGCAGAGAAGGAGTTTACTTTTTATTCTTAATGCTAATTAAACAATAAATGTTAAGAATATTTTTGTATCGTTTATTTTTCCATGTAAAATTCTAAAAAGGATAATCTTTAATTTTATAACAAGAAAGTGTAAGTGCGGGGATATATGGTGGGAAGTTGCCATATGGTATAGGAGATTGAAACGTGTTATTTCTTGGTACATTAGTTTTCTTTGGTGAGGTAGGGATTAATTTATTGGTAAGTTAAGTACTTTTAATTTTAAAAGGTCCTTCCTCAGAAGCTGTCTTGTGCGTTATGGGTTTCCGTTACGTTGGGACGTGATGGGAGCCAATCACATAGGATTTATGACTTCATTGGACTTAAGGTAGATACTTTAACGATTAAAATGTAATGAAACTTATCGGTCACTCCTCAGGCTATACCGCCTGTGCTATAGTTAACTGGGAATTGCTTAGTTTTCATTTACCTGCGATTTGCATATGCGGACGCGGTACATTGTGAGTGTGAATTAAGAGAAAGTAGGGAGACTAGATTTATTTTTTTAGTGATATATTGTTATTATGGGCGGCGAGTGAAGCTTACGGTGAAATAATGGAAATTTTGCTTAAAATGGTATATTTCTTAATAATTTATTGAATTCAAGCTGGTTTTCTCGTTAAAGTATATCCATTGAATGTAAGTGAATCAATGTATGTATATATAGAATAAATTGCGGAAGGAAATGGCCATCTGATTTCAGTACGCCATGGATCTCTTGGTTTTAAGTTCAATGAGTGAACATATGCTTTAATACGATGAATTACATATGTAAATGGACTAAAATAGATATTTTTATACCATGATAACACGAAAACTCATCGTCTCGTTCCCCGAATTAATAACAATAATGCCTCGGGAACAGCGTTCAACCAACAGTTGGTTCATCAACGCCAAAGCATGCTGGGGAAGGGCAGAAAAATCTCTTTTGTCCGTATTTGACTGAGTTATCACTATCTAAATTATATTCTAAACACCTATCAAGAATTTGTCAATACATGCTTTATCGAACGTATTCAACAAAAGTTATATACTATGGTATTCATGCACCTACTCAAGTGTACTCAAGTGACCACGGAATGCGTACATTAATTATTCATAGTTGTCAAATCTGCCAATGGAAGACTCTGGCGCTACCTATTGAAAAGAGCAGATAATGCCAGGTCTACACTAGTAACCGGATCTACACTAGTTTCAATATTCATGCTAGTAACTTAAGTTAGAACTTAAGTGAGAATCTTACTTAAGGTGGTAGTGTAGGTGTCAGCAGCTTCATTTAAGGACACTCACACTTAAGTCATTTTAGACCCGAACTTAAGTTAATTGTAGTCAACTGTTTCCACACGGTTGGCGCTCTTCAAGTGTTATGCGTAATTTATTTTGAAATGTATTGTTTTTTATTATTGTAATTTGGGAGGTTTCAGGCAGGAATAACTTTGTAACTGGTAACTTTGTGCGTAAGGGGAAGCAGTTATATTTTGTGCGTGTGGGGGATAATGTAATATTCATAGATTGCGGTGTATTGGTAAATGTAGGATGTTTTATAAGGTACCCGGTGTATTGTTAAAAGTTATATTTTCTGGTGATGTAATAGGATTAAAGTGGATAAAAGTAGCCATATTGAATAATTTCAGTTTGTTGGAATTTTTGCTTATGATATGTTTTAATGCACATGTTAAGTGAAGGGGTATGAAGTCACAGGCTTTATCAACCCCCATAAATAACTTTTCACAACGAGGCCACAGGCATTATCAATCCACATAAATAAATTTTCATTTGTAACCTAATATTATGCTATTCAATCATATGGATTTGTTCAAATTACAGTAGGTGAAGCCCGAGGTAACTGAGGTTATTTTGTATGGTTTCCTTTAATGATATTTTAAGGTAATTTTTTTTAGCCGTACCTAAAAGTAGAAGACAAAAAAAAAGGAATTATATAATTGACTTCTAATAACATTTTTAGCCGTACCTTAAATTAAAAGACAAAACAGGAATTATATTTGACTTCTAATAGCTATTTTTTATCGCCAAACATCAACTATGTCCTTGAAGCTGTCCAGAATAAAATATTAGGTCAAAAACGACTTATTTTCTTATGTTGCCGGTATGGTGGAACCCTTACTGACAGTCTACCGAACAAATAACCCCAACGCTCCTCTCCTTCTTACAGCTGTAACTGCCCGAGATTTGTGCGTGATATTAGTTAAAAAGGAACATTTTAGAAGTAAGACATGTCTTTGATGTAGATGTATCCAAAGAAGAAAATCTAATTCCCGCAAAGGACATTGTTCTTAGTTTTTCTTTTCTTAAAATTTGTACTCACTCTCATTTGGCCTGTTTATATGACAGGTGTTTAGGATCAGTCATCTGAAAATCTATTGTGATAATTAAATTAATTAATCCTTATTGAACTGTGACATCAGTTTAGTGGCCTCAACTATTTGCTCGCGTTGATCCTCAACTGTTAAGATTCACTGTTTCTTTAATTCCCGAAATTGACGATCACGACGCTTCAGTCGACTTAAAGTTCAAGTGTAGCTGTCGGACCACACTTAATTTAAATCTTAAGTGAAGTCACTTAAGTTAAGTATGTGGTGTAGACAAGGCATAAGAGCGTAGGGCATTTAAGAGCACAAGGACGTAGGGCGTAGGGTGCACCCTACGTGAAATGGAACACGGCCGAGCTGCGTTCGATAGAGAGGATCGCATCAAGGAGGAGAGGTAGTTTGAGCGAGATATTTCCCTAGTCATGATGGAGACCATGTTCGAATTTCATTTTTTAATATCAGCGTAAGAAGTATGAAGTAAATATTGTAATATTAATGACGCAAAAATATAGTAATATGTGACAAAAATTCCCAGTAATTAAACAAATGCACCCACATAAGTCTCTAACTTGACTCATTTTTTTCACACCGTACGGTGAAAACGCCTTCACAACAGATAGTTTTTTTGCGTGTCTGTAAAAGTTAATGCAGTGAGTAATTGAATATATTTTATAAATAGTTGGGAAAACATACAAACTACACACCGTTAGTTTTTTGACAAAATCAATATGTTAGAAATTCCTAATTTTAGCAATATTCTCCCTCTGGAGTGCACAGCCGTAATCTATCCCATGTAAAACTGCTTATATTTTTAGGAAAATTGCTCAAAAAGTAGTTAGACAAGGGGTTAATATTTTAATATAATCGGAAAGAAGAGAGGTTTTTCTTTAATATAAGGTCGAATTTATCTAATTTTAGTATAACTGATATTTCGCTCAAACTACCTTAATAGTTTTTTCAGCGAGATATCAATTCACGTAAAATCCAATGGCATATGACCTCAGTATAATAAGAAATAACTCACATTTCTAATGATGCCATAACATCAGCCACATATTGCGCTACTTTTCGAGATGTTTGCCAAAAAATATTAGTCGTTTTTTATAGGATATGTAAATACTGCGAGCTCCAGAAGAATATTGCTTAACAAAAGAGGAAGTTCTGGCATACAGATCCCGTCATGGTTGTAAAAATTAAATTCCTACTGTTTTCTCAGATACCTATTTGAAAAATTAATTTATTGCACACCGCAATTTATACAAGTACTCACCGGAGCCGTTTCGTCGAAACCCTGGAGATGAGAAGGACTTCTCCCTGCTCGATAAAGAGAATCGCAATAAAATGCGTGATTCTTTAGGTGAGAATCCAAAAATCTACTTTGCACGTTTTACATAGTTTCGCTCATGTCGCATTTTGATTTGACATTAAAGAAATACACTGAATTAGATCAAAAGATTCCGAAACTCAATTGACAAATGACGGAATATCACGGTTAAGGTCATAGCTGCTCTAAAACATTTACTTCTACATAGCTAATACGGAGTATGATACACAAAGAAAATGAAATAACACGAATATAAGGTCATGACATTCAATGGAGGAAAGAACACGATGCTTTCTCGACCTGCCTCGAGCCAGGTCAAAAAAGCATCGTGAAAATAGCATCGTGTAGTCAAAAATACCTAGAGACGGGCACCGAAGAAACCCCGAATTCAACGATTAAAAAAAAGTCACTATCACCAGAAATCCAAACATCCATTTTCGCGTTCTGAATTCATTTGAATACCAGCAACATTTTTCTTGAGGGAAAATTTATCACAATACACATGCAATTAAATGAGCTTAATGTGTTTTCATTTAAGTCAAGAACATGCCGGCAAAAGAAGAAGCAAGAGCGAAAAGGAAAGATACCACTGGACGGAAAATATATCAATTAAAACAACAATTAATAAGAGAGAAAAAATAAAACAAGTCTGGATACTGGAAAAAGGTTAGTTTATAAAAGATTATGCATGTAGATTGCTTTTCTGTGGCCGTGAGAAGCTAACGTGGGCAGCGGGGGATGAAAATGTAAATGGGAGCAATTGGGAAATGTGATGTCACGGAAGGACGAAGGAGATGGATTGATTAAGCGGAGTGACTGATAACGAAAAATATCAAAGAGTAGGCGAAGAGACAATTACGTATTAAACACATCGAAAAGGAAAGGGAAACTGACGAGCACACTCAGAAACACGAGTGTTTGCTTTGCACGGAGCGTGTTCACGGGAAGAACCAAAAAAGGATATATTACGGCTCTCTTGAGCAGAAACTTGAGTTTCAGATGGGTTTCAGCCAAGGAACGGAAACTAATTTTTTTTTTAAATTTTGGTAATTATTGCTTCAATCTTGGAAAAATAGCATGTATACCTACTCTCATTTTTTTTGAATGAGTTCCACTGTGGTGAGTTCCCTTACAATTCACGGAACGTTGCTGTGATTCATAATATGGTTCTTTAATGATTGATTGAAGGTTTTTGAAGAGTCCCCACCTTCAACACCACATTTTGAAGTCACCTTCAAACTTATCTACGCATAGCTCACTCTCTTCATGCCATCTTAAGTTCCTCATACTGTCTATTACTCCATATGTCGTCCAAATTTCTTATCCTCTTCCTTCTTCTTCCACACTTGCCGAGTGTTCTCCCTTAAGGTGATTGGAGCGATTTTTGTTTATGCACAGATCTGCGTGGAACTTTGCAATACGTGTTCTCATTTTTTTATATATATCGATAAAATTGAAAAAGCTTCATCATACCGATTTGTTTTTTGGCAATTCAATACTATTCAAACACTTATCCTTATGTCACGTGACATATTTCGTAATCATTCGATTACATATGTACATATTTTCACCTAAAGGCGAAATAATATATTTCTTATAATTTTAATTTTTGCTAACAGATATCAAAGGGTCACATAGAGTCCAATATTCGAAATAAATATATATGTCAATATAGTTTTGTCTAAATTTCGAATACCGCGCCGAAAATTGTTTTCATAACATGCTTTATTTAAGCGCGGCTAATTTTCCGTGGTATTCTCCGCGTCGATACATCTTCGTACGAATGTTTCGCCGGCGTTTCAGCAGGCTTCTTCAGGTATCAGGTATGAAGTGTTTTATTCCTGGAGATGCCTGTTGAAACGCCGGCGAAACTATTGTACGAAGATGTATCGACGCGGAGGACATCCCGGAAAATTAGCCACGCCTATTCCACCACTCCGCGGATGCCTTCAATCAATATGCTTTAATTAAAGAAAAAAGCGTAATATTCTTGAAGCATTTAAAAAAAATTCTTGCAGCATTTCCATTAGTGTATGCATGGTGAGTTTCGACACATTAACAGATGCACTTACATGTTTTGTGGTTCGAGAAATGTTTTCAACTAACTTAAAAAATTATAAAAATGTGAACTCAATGACCTACGGTTACCGCTCCAGCCACTTTAACTCACCCTCTTCAACATACCCGCACCTCTCAGCATGTCATCCAGGCCACCCTTTCTACTTTTCTGAAACTCTGCAACGAGCTTCCTTTCCTCTTCCACCATACCTAACGCTTCCAAGTAGTCTTCCTCGCTACCCAGCTTATCCCCTCCGTTTCTAGCTACTCACACTCCTCAAAAGCACACGGACTTCGCGCATCCTTTTCCCTGCAAAAATCAAATACTCCGATCAATATAACGATTTTCTTTGTGCCTATTATCACGGCCCCCTCACCAATTCCATTCTTTCCGTGAATGTTTATTTATCTTCTTAAATTATGAACCGTATTTTCTCACCACTGAACCCGCTCTCATCCAGAATACTCTCAAGCAGCAAAAAACACTCTAAACAAATATTTAACCAGTGTAGTGTATTGCATAATGCGTCGTTAACCCAAAATAAATTGTGTAAGTTAAGCAAGTAAGGTACGAGAGTCGTCCAGAAAGTAAGGATACATTATTTTTTTAATAGTAAAGGGTATATATTTTCATGAAATCTACAGAGACTGTAACACAGGTATTTAATTATTTTTCTATATATAGTTGCCGTTCAGATCGATACACTTTTTAGGCGTGGTACCAGCTTTTGCATACCAGAGTCGAAGAACTCACGCTCCACCTCCTTTAGCCAATTCTCGACCGTCTCTTTTCCCTCTTTATCGTCAAAAAATGTTTTTCATCTAAAAACTACTTCAGTTGGCTCCACCGTCAAATGACTGAAATGTCATTCTATTCATATTCTGTCTACTTTTATATAATCTTGTCATCTATCAGATGTGAAAAAAATTGTTACCTTTCAATGTTATTGAATTCTCTAATTGAACTGAAAATTAAATGGTAACATGCGAGAATGGGAGAAACATTGGTAAAATAGTATTTTCCCATGTAATATAAATGCCATAATCTCGGATAACCATTAAAAAGAAGGAAAAAATCCCGATGAATTTAACAAAAATAAAATATAGTCATCTGACCACTTTGTTTTGAGTTATTAGTCAATTACTGCGATATTTGAAGTCAAAATGCAGCAATTTCATAAAAATATTGCTGTAGTCTGCTCCTAAGGGTGGAAAAAAGTGCTCATATAAAATATATTTGCCTCCGGAATCTTCATATTCTGTGCCTTAATTTTTTTTCAATAGGTAATGCAGGTCAACACCGAAGCAGGGTTCTTAAAGCAAATAAACAAAAAAGTGGTTGTTTTGACTCACACAGTCGCTGTGGAACCTCCTTAAGCCTAGTTAAATATGATAATCGCTGGGACCAAGATCCGGACTGTAGGGGGTGAAGGTGGATGACGATATCTCATCCAAAAGAGGTGAGAAGGTTTTGGGAGAGGCGCGCGGTGTGAAGCCTGACGATGTAGTGAAGGAGGCAAACACATCGCGGGTCAGCAATCCCCCATTGCGATTTTTTAAATGCTTTTCTGCAGTTTCTTGAGGGTCACTGTCTAAAGAAGTATAGTCAAAGAGAAGGGAATTGATGAGGAGGGGTCTGAGAAGAGACGTAAAGAAAAGGCTGGCGGAAACTCTAATATGGAGCGTGGCACTGTATGGGTCGGAAACTTGGTCATTGCGAAGGGAGGATGTGCGTATACTTGAGGCGTTTGAGATGTTGGTTTGGAGAAGGATGGAGAGGGTGAGCTGGGTGGAGAGGAAGACGAACGAGGAGGTATTATATTGGATATGGTTGGAGAGGAGAGGAGGCTGGTGGCAGAGGTTCGGAGAAGGCAGAATAAATGGATGGAGGAGGTTTTGAGAGGGCAGGGCATGCTGAAGAGATTGATATAGGGGAGAACACTGCGGAAGCGAGGAAGAGGAAGGAAGAGGATAGGGATACTGGACGAAATAAGGGGAGGTAGAAGATATGTGGGATTTAAGAGGAATCTAATGGCGGGACATCCTTATGAGGGAAAGCGAGAGAGTGTTTCAGAAATTGGGATGCAAGATGGGGACTGTCCAAGAACCTACCAATCAGCTGGTAGAATACTTGTTTGAATTGGCAACATCGCACCTCCGGCCAAATGGAAGTTTAAACAGGAAACGAACCTCCATGAGAGCCCATACCGTCAAATAAACGTGGAAGGTCCTATAAAAACATCATAGGTGTGTGTGACATTTAGTACATGCCCGGTGAGGAGTCACACCTTTCTACATCTTTATCTACATAATACCCTGCAAGCCACCTCAGATATCACCAACCTGCATTACACTATAGCCTAGTAAATTTAATGAAGTTACGACTATTAAAGCATCAGTAAATATTGCAGAAAGAAGAAAGTTTTAAATCGTATTTACCCACACTGTTTTATTGATACTACTGACCCAGGTTTCAACGGGTAACTGTCATTTTCAAGGTCCTGGGTCGGTAGTATCAATAAAACGGTGTGGGTAAATACGATTTAAAAATTTCTTCTTTCTGTAATTATGAAAGAGTTCTACAAAGTCAAGCCTGAAACTATTAGCTTTATCAGCATAAACCTGCAATTACTTGCCAGGAGGTGAAATTTCATCAGCATGCACTACACTATATGTATGCTACCAATGTTACAGAAACTATTTGTATTAACGAAATTATTTTGAAACTACATAAACGCACAGAAAAACAAGAACTATACAGGAAACATGCAAAACGTGCTGATAGCACTACGTTGCAGATTAAGAAACAAGTATTTAGGGAGCACATAAACTATTTAGCTTCATTGCCTTTCGACAAACCTAGTTTTAAGTCTCATTGGCAGCAATTATGGTCCCTTATCGTTCGCGGGAAAGATCACATTTTACACCTGTCCCTTCTGCAATATACACACCCTTAAGGTGCCTTTCAGAGCACAGGAGAGGTAGATAAACCAATTTAAGTAATAGTAACAATGTCATAGTTTGTATCACACAAGTGAACGGGGTTTCAGCCCCGACGAAATTTCATGCCATCCTCTTTATCGGCATCAAGGGCGTCTGTCTACTCCACCACCCGGGAGAGAGGAGATGGGAGTTGTGTGGGATGTGTGGAAGCCAGAGAGGTCACACTCCAACCCCTCGGTTGCTGCACGCGAAACCATTCGCCCTCTCTCAACCTCTCTCTCCTTGCCTCTCCCTTTTCCCTTCGTGAGTTTCCTCGTCTTCCCGCCATTCTCTACAGGTTCCTCTGTCGCCCTCGCTCTCTCTCTCGCTATCATTCCGAGCCCACATGCCAACGGACAGGACGCGATCCGACAGGCCACTCTCGGACACCCCCCAAACAAGGAGGAAATCCACCCCTCTGCTTTTTCTTTCACTCTCGAAAAAGAGGGGAGCGGGTTGAGTTGGCGTGGGCGTGGTGGAGGGGGAGTAGATGGAGGGAGAGAAAAGGATGAAGGAAGACGGAATTCCTTCCAGAGCGCGAGGAGATTGAGAAGTATTATAAGATGGAGGAACCATTCTTTACTATGCCCTATTCACGCTACCAACCATCTTACGCATGAGCCGTTGAAAGCAAGATTGGTTTGTGCCACCCCTGATGGGAATTTCCCCATAAGAATACCCTATAACGTAGGGAAAAGCAAGGGAAAATTGAAAGTCCCTTTTAAAAATTTCTTTTCTTTGGAAATGCTCTTAAACTCGAGGGATTTTCTTTAGAAAATGATGATTAAAGTAAAACGAATAAAAAATCTAACCCTAATGTACTGCTTTCTTGTGAAAAAAAACTCAAATCTAGACTCGCACCACTCATCCACAGCGGTGTAACAACGTTCCGGACTTGGGTGGGGAGTGTTTTTGTACCCCCGCGCGCCCGCGGCCGTATGGTGCCCTTTTCAACATTTTTTTCGAATTTAAAAACAATTCTCCTAATTTAATCATAACTTACGGGTGTTATATTCGGTAGAATACGGGCGCCTGATGTACCTTCCTTTGATAAGTTTTGGCACCTAATTGAGTGTGCTTTCGGCGCTCTCTGCAACATTTTAGAAGAGGAAAATATACCCTTGCCCCTTTCCCTCTTGCTTCGTCGTTGCGCCACAGCTCATGCAAAAACAGAAGGCAGGTAGAGGAATACTTCTGCGCAGCAAACTGAAATATGTAAAACAAAATGACTTAATGCATCACTTTTGCTCTCGAAGGGTTAGGATTAAAATCGAGTTATAATCCACTCATTTTCATAGAGTTATCACCGTGAAAAAAAAATACGATAAATTGTTCTTCTCTTAAGTTAGGCCGTAGCTCGAGTATGCCGTGAGCATTTGAGATCCTGCACTGAAATATTTTAAGCGAAATAAACAATATTCATGGAAAAGCTGCAAGAATCGTTAAAAACAGCTATGAGGGAACAGAGAGTGTAGGTAACGCAGCTGATGAATGAACTAGATAAGAAGCCACTGGAGAGACTCGGAAGCTACATGCCAGGCTAAGAAAAATACATAGATCTCGCAGATCACTTGAGTCTATAGGGTGAAGCGGTGGGTGTTTCAGGAAGAATCTGCTAAGTTCTGGAGGAAGTAGGGGAGGTGATTTTAAGCATTTTTGTCCTTCTAACATGGAATCACAATCACTCCGTTACGGAGCTATGGCAACGCAAACATTTTGTCAGAAGCATTTAAAACTTACCATGAAAACTCCCAAAAGCAGTGACAAATAGAAAATAAGTAATACTTGTTTGAGTTTTTTTAAAGACTTGTATCTTTCTTTTCCTGCCGACATTTATGGTAATTACTCCAAATTTTCAAGATAATAACCGATATTATAATCATATTTTTAATGAAATTACTTCTTCGAGTTATTTTTTTTATTTGGAGAGGTATGTAAAACTTGTTTTAAAAATAGCAAATATAATTTTCTTTCTAAAGTTGGTGACGTTATTTTTCTGTCTTCATTTTTGGCAGAACATGACATCATAAACGATACCAGTACATGAGCAGATTGATCGACGGATCCCTCCCAGGCAAGGAGCTGGCATTCATTTACCGAAAAAATACTATTAACTTCATTCATCTGAGCCTACGTACTTCATTTTACAGACATCGAAAAGAAAAACCAACCACTGAAACCGAGATGGAGATTTTTTGTGGACTGAAGAAGGTAAACAATCAAGCGGCAACAAAGTCCTCAAGCGGGAAATACCGGGATGTACAGTGTACACTGCCGAACTGACAGGTGCCAAAATTCCATCTTTCCACGAACCATCGATGACTACAACAAAAACAGCACGAGATAATGAGACACTCCTTTAACACATAGTTCACGCTTCTCCTTTGCCTCTCCCTAGCCCTGTTTCCTATTCCCTCAATTTTTTCTTAGGTGGAGTCCTAAAAACGCCTGCCACACGCCCCTGCGGCAGCTAGCAGGGCAATATGTAGTTCGAGATAATACGCGATGAACTCCCAAGGTTGGTTGTCTGCCGCCCTTCAAAATTTTCCTGTTCGCCAGTCATCCCTTTACATGCCGAAATTTCCTTTGTTTCCACGTCCAGTTTTCTCTGGCTGACGCATTTATCCTCCTCGGTGACCCTCGCGAGGACTTAACTTTTGTTTCCCCTCCTATCACGTTCCCTACGAGTTCATCCACGTATCAGTCGCACTTTATGCTTCCCACAAATTCAGGAACTGACATCACGACCTCGGCCTTTGGCTCTACTTAACGACCGGAAGAAGATCGATACGCCCTTTCAACGCGCACCCGTACCATCGTAAATTTTAGTACCTAACATTGCCAACCTTTAGTGGTAAGCGCTGAGGTCGCGGCATGAGGGAAACAAGGAATGACGAAGCACCGTAATCAAGTGAGGCGAGCAAAATGGAGAAGGGATAATTGTTATTGTGATAAGAAGAAGGAGAGTACCATTTGCTTTTCAAATCATTCCTAAAATTTTAAAATGTCACGTGGTTGCTAGGAATTTTAATTTTGTTTGAAATTCACTGATTGCTATTCACTTATTTGTTCTGAATCCTGGAGAGGCATCAGAGAGTCACGGTAGTTACTCTAGTAAGTAATTTCATTGGTTATTTAGAGAGGCGACCGACGCGACGACGGCTCAGATAATTTACACCAGTAAGGGCGTGGGGGTAAGTCGGTAGAGGGAAGGATTGTTTGAGGATTGGAACAAGGGAGGAGAGAAACATGGCGTCGCCATTAGTATAAATAGTTTCCTCCCTCCCGTCGCGAGGTTTCGGACCAAAGTTAGTTGTACGGTCGGAAAAAGGGTCCAGATACGAAAGCTCACGAGTGTATATCCTCCAAATGACTAACTCCCTAAGACGTGGTACTACTTTCCTAACAGGGTCCTTAGCCAACTCATCAAGAAAGGTGACAAAGGGTCCCTCGTTTATCGTCGCATCCGAAGGACGCAATACTCATTTGAAATGTTCTCCACTTAGCGCATAGTTACGGTTCGGGATTACAATTTAAAAAATATCCGCCAGTGCCGAGATTAGGGTCCAGGACTTGAGGATGTGATGGTAGTATTCCAGCCACTTCATCAACCCGATCCCTTCTAGAAAGTAGTGTAAATATCGTACATGTCGGCAAGTTGCCTTGGTACGTACCATAGATTACTGAGGATAACTGATAGAACCATACTGTACGATAGCAGAGGCGGGTATTGAAGGCTTTAAAATGTGCAATAGGTCATCTTGAATGGATCCATTGTGCAGTTAATATGCCGCAAACATAGGTATTAGTAGATGCATTGTCGCAGTACCGTAATGGTTTATCTATTAAAATTGGAAATGTACATAGAATAGAAAACTTCTTGATGAGATTCTTCTTCTTCTCAGGTCAGCAATCCGTAGATTGGTTTGCAGCAGTCGTTTTCCGTCTCCATTCCGCCCGATCTTGAGCCAACCTCTTCAACTCCAAGTAAGAATCATATCCTCTACAATCTGTTTGACATATTCCTTTCTGGGTCTACCTCTCGCATTTTTACCCTGAACTGAGCCCTCTATAATGGTTCCTAATAGTCCCTCATGTCTTATAATGTGGCCTATCCAGGTGTCTCGTCTCTTTCTCATTGTGTTCCACAGACATGGCACCTCATCAGCTCTCCGTAGTACCGTTTCATTAGTCGCCCTCTCCATCCAAGATATTTTAAGGATTCTCCGGTAGCACCACATCTCGAAGGCCTCTATTCTCTATTCTTTTGATGAGATTAAGAGACGGCAAAATAGGTGGTCGGAAGAAGTAATGAGGGGCGAAGAATTGCTTAAGACCGTGATAACGGGGAGGATGTCAGGTAAGAGGGGAAGAGGAAGAAAGAGAATAGTATTCATGAATGGGATGAAGAGAGGTAGGACGTATGCTGAGATGGAGAAAGAAACATTAATGGTAGATTCAAAATCCCAAGGATTTTTACTGACTCCCATTAAAACCCAACTTAACTGGAATATTATCTTAATAATAAATAACATAATTTCTAAAACAAAGCAATAATTTATTCATAAAATGTTTTGACGAATTGCTAGCGATAGGTGAATCATTTTCCGCAAAAAAGCAGTTTTCACTTTCGTGCGATAAGACGCCATCTACTCTTTTCTTTAAACGATGGGCCGCACGATGGTACAACCGTTGTAGTGTGAACCGCCCCCAAAATGTCCGCCACTCCTCCAACTCCCCCCGTGCCATTCCATCCCATCCCTCCAACCCACTCCAAGCGGTCTCTCCTTTCTTCTTCCACCTGCCCTCTCAACCCACCCCCACCACAAGAAGAAGGACGGATCACCTTGCCGTGCCAGCAGCTCCAGTTCTGTCCCTTCCTTCCCCGCCGCTCTCTTCACAATCTCAACAAGGAGATCTCCCGTCCCCTTTACTTCTCATCTCGCACAACCGCTCTCCAACCTGGTCGCGATCTCTTCCGTCCACTTTAAGGTGACTGGAGCGATTTTTGTCTATTTACAGATTTGCTTGAAACTTTGCATACGTGTTATTACTCGCACCAATTTCATTCAGTCGATTTTTGCATCGTCTAAGGTAGTTTGAGCGATATATTTCCCTGGTCATTATGGAGACCATATTCGAATTTTATTTTTTTATTCCAGCGTCTGTAAGAATTATGAAGTAAACATTGTAATATTAATGGCGCTAAAATATAGTTATATATGACAAAAATTCTCAGTAATTAAATACATTTATCTACATAAGTCTTTAACTTGAATCATTTTTTCACGCGGCACGGTGAAAACGCCTTCACAAAAGATGGTTTTTTTGTGATTCTGTAAAAATGAATGCGAGGAATGATTGATTAATTTTTATTTACAGTTGATAAAGCATATTAACTACATACGGTTAGTTTATTGACAAACTCTAGGTGTTATAAATTACTATTTTTTCAATACTCTCCCTCTGGAGCGCATAGCGGAAATCCCATGTAAAACAGCTTGTATTTTTTGGCAAGTTGCTCGAAAAGTAGTTCGGCAATGGGTTAATATTTTGGTATCATAGGAAATATGGGAGTTTTATCTTTAAAATTAAGTCAAATTCATCAAATTCTAGGTGAAGTGATATTACGCTCAAACTACCATAAGTTCTCGATTTATTAGTAACCTTAGATTATTTGCAGACGACGCGGACATCTACCGCGAGAACGGCGAAGATGCGGAAGTTCTACCATCGGACCTAAACAACGTTAGTTCGTAGTGCCAGGAGTGGAGGCTTGAACTAAATCTTAATAAATGCACTGCAGTACACTTCTTGCCGAAGTCATCACACCAACGCCATATCTACCTATTGGGCATAAGTAAACATAAGGTCTTCAGACGAAGTAAAATATTTAGGAATGACCTCAACTTCAGACCTATCGTGTAGAACACACATATTAAACATATATGAGGCACAGAATTAAAGAAACTACGATTTATCAAGCGTATAGTATGAAGGTCCTCTGCTGAAAAAGTGAAAGAGAGGTGCTCTGGTTAACACCTCGAGTACGCCGCGAGAATTTGGGACTCTGGACAGAAAGATTTATTTCGAAAAATAAATAAATACAATGGAAAGCTGTACACTTCGTTAAAAACTACCACAAGCGAACAAAGAGTGTTCCACAGATTTTAGTGGGATTAGGTTGGGAACAGCTGGAGACTCGGAAACGATACGCTAAACTTAGACTGCTTGAGAAATTCAGAACAAATATCAGAACACAGAGAATATCGTTTTGACGCCGCACTACATATCTAGGTCCTACAGGAAAGATAAATTAAGAGTGATACATTGGCGTAGAGATAGGTACAAAAATTCGTCCTTTCCACACACAATAATTAACCATAATAAAAATTGAGATCCACTCAAAACAATCCCGAAATGCACTTCACTTTTTCACCTACCTATAGCATTCTCCTTTACACATTCACACGGCAGGTGTCCCAACACCCCCTGCCACACGCCCATGTGGTGGCTCGCAGGGTAGTATGTAAATGTAGACTGTGACATCTATGGATGAGAGTGAAAAACATTGCATTTTACCGATTTGGTTTTTGGCATTTTAACTATATTTTAACACATTGTCATATAAAACATGGCATATTTTTCGTAATAATTCGATTATAAATGAACAAATTATCTTATAAAAAAACAAGTCATATATTTCATATTATTATCACGGAGGCTAACAAACATCAAAGTCTTACTCTGAGTTAAATATTTGAAAAAACATGTTTAAATAATATTTGCCTGAATTTCGAATACCGCGCCGAAAACTATCAATAGCTCAACTCACACCTGCATACGAGAAAACTTTCAAATATAATTCTTGTATAATTTCCATTATTACATGTATGGTGAGTTCCTCCGCTTACACAGATGAACAAAAAATTAATCTTGAATATTTTTTATTTACTTTAAAAATTATTAAACATGCACTCAATGACCCACGATTCCCGCTCCAGCCACCCTCATGTTAGGATTGAAAGGTGAATTCATAGCATTGCGATTTTCACTGTGCATCATATTGCTCATATTTTTCCGTTTCAAAACTCCAGATGAATAAAACAATTAGTTACAAATCTCCGAACCCGATATTAGTCGAGCATATGTAATATTATTTGTATTATGTGTCTATAAAAAAGACCCCTGAAAGTTTCCAGCAATCCAGAGATTGTCCAGATTTTTTTTTATTTCCAGAATTGCCAAGGCCATATTGTTATGCACCCTTTCTTAATTTTACCTCTATATCGTGTGGTAAGGAGCCAATATTTGACATGTGTGTAGGAAATGTTAAAATAATCTGAAGATGTCGGGTGTATAATTCTTATTTCATACGCTCACTATTATCCAGCATGTGGTATATGTGTCCCCCTTCTATGGTGTTTTTGTCGGAATTTACTTCAAGTTAAAACCACGAAGCAATCATTAAATCTCAATAGCCCACGAGTGATTCTTCTCTTGCAGGTTTGAGATCCCATTCCAGTTTTCTGGGGTCACGGCTTTTTTTCTGTCGACCAACGCGAAAGGGCAGCGCTACAATTCCGTTTTAAAGTACCTAATAGGAATAAGGACCACATGATTTCATCGAGACAAGGCTCTCCCTTGGGCAATCGTTCCTTTTGGACCGACACAGCGGCAGGTTTAACACCCGACGCGGCCGACGCGTTGTCCTTGCATCTCCCGCTTCTCCGACTGTAATTTCATCCCTCCCTCCTTCTGACAACCCCGACAAATCAGAATCTTTGCCCCATTCGATTCTTTCTTGCTCCCAATACACGTTCGTCGAATTTCAACTCCCCCCAACCCCCCCGCCATTCTAGATGGCCAGGAGGAAACCAGCGTCCCGGCCTCGGACTGTCCGGGACTCAGATAGAGCGCCCCAGCCTCGCTTTGCGGGCACTTAAGGAAAGGCCAAAAGGATCACGGAGGTTTTTGGATGCGATAAATTGTGTAAAACTGCGGATTTAAAAATGTAGGTCAAATGCGAAAAAGCAAATAATTAACCTTATTTAGTGGTAGGATTCGACAACAATTAATTAATTTCTATCATAATATTGAATATTATATACATATAAATAATAATCCTCCGAATTAAGTAATAATTCCTTAAAACTTATTTTAAACTCATTCATAGCACTCAATTAGGTCATTGACTTCCCTGACCTTATTTCCTTCATAAATTCCAGAATACCTACCCGACCTACCAAGACCCACTCATTGCTCCATATCCCTACTCCTTGAATATCACTCGCCAAACGCTCCCTTATTTTCCGCCTCTCATCTCTCCTAAGTTTCCTCCCTGACAACACTGACCCTTTCTCCTTATCTTCCAACGTCTTCGCTAGCCAAGTCATATCTCATTTCCAAATAAAATAATCTTTCCTGTCTCTCCATGTTGGGATATTATTTGTGAATCTTCTTCTTGTTAATGTTTTTGCGTATGTGTCCTTTATTGTTATTTGTATCACTATAGCATGGAACAATGCTCTCTGTGGTATTTTTTTCAAATAAAATAAAATTAAAATTTGCAGGGTGCTTCCAGAAATGGACTTGTTACTGTATCGGAACTGTTCTACCCCAAGATCATAAATGCACTAGTAGTGTTCCACCGGTTTTGGCCATGAAATTGATGGAATCGGCTTCAACTATGTGATAATTCTTCTTGAATGATATTGACACCATTATATAATCATTACGTATTGTTGATAATGGAGCCTAAGCATTTAAACCAGTCGTGCTCTATAAAATCTCAATGAAAACTATACATTGGTGTAAAATGTCATTCAAGATTATAGTAATGTTTCTATTGGCCTTTTCGATTCTTGTTCCATTTTCAAACATCTTTTCCCCACTCTTGTTTCTCACTTCAGCTCAGCACACTTCGGAATCATATGCCTCATGAAATTTGCCAAAATAAATCTTTTGATAATTCGATCGTTTCGTGCAATGTGGTGATAATTTTTCCAAAAATAAAAACCCATTATTTAAGCCTTTACGACATATTATAACACAAAAGCATTAATCACGATAAATTTTACCATGACAAAAATCCTCATTGCTAAAGCGTCCTAAAAAAACACTTATTCAAAAGTTAAAAAAAAAATCACTATGAAAATTATAACCTTGTACTATTTTCACACTTATTCTGTCTGCCGACCAAGGTTTCAACACATTAGTGTCGTCATCAAGGTGACCAATCAGACACTAATGTGTTGAAAATTTGTGCTATTTTCATCCTTATTCTATTTTCAGACCAAAGTTACAATTGTACATCATGAACGTCAGTCATTTTCAAAAAAGTGACGCAGTGAGTTACCTCTTATGCACGAGAAAATTTCCCGAAAAAAAAATGCAAATGCCTCAATGGAATCAAAGAGGATCTACCTATCTATCTGTCTGCACACTTCAATAAACTCGTTTTACACGGTTTTATGAAATGAAATAGAATATTTATTGATCTCGGGGATCATTGATGCGTTACATAGAAAACTCTACCTCCTCGAAAACCGCATATCGATCTAGCAGCATACATTTTTAAAACTCATTTTACATGGTTTTTATGAAAGTTAATTCAGTAGGTATTTATCGATCTTAAGGGATCATTTCGAGACGGTGCATAGAGACTTCTACCATCTCGAAAACGTCCTCCCAAACTCAGGTCCCATTAATCTAAAAATTAATTTATTTAGCGACACGTAGTTTCGTGAAGGAGATATTCTCACGCTCTGAGCAAATAAAAATATGATGCTCCCTGGTCGAATTCCTAGCAAGATGAGAGATTCTCCTCAGGCATGTGGACCACTCCCACCTTCGACTCCAGGGCCCGAAAACAGCCCCACCTCCGACGTCTCCGGCGAACATGCCCACGTGGTAAAATGGATTGAACAGGTTGTCTCACCGCAATCTCTTGTTTTTTTCTCCCGTTTTCTCGTCGGGGCGAAACTAAAAATAGTGTGGGAATGCGGAGAGAGGAGGAGGCCGAGGTTCTCGCGTCACCATATAGAGAAGAAGGGAAAAAAAGACAAATAAATGCAAAAAATGTTGCTCGTGTGTTTGTTCGTAGAGCTTCCTTTCCATTTGTATTTTGTTTCATAAATACGCGAGGACGTGCGGCGCGAAAGACGACGCGGGTGCCGAATCTACCGCGTCATATCGCAGCCCCCCCACAGTCGAGAAAAAAAACGGGCCAAGTTCACGCTCATCATTCGCTCGATTTTTATCGCCTGTGCACGCGTGTACCAACTGTTGGTGACGAGGATGAAAGCAGAGAAGGTATATATTTATGCAGGCGTCCCAAGAGCACCGCCTTGCCCTCGAGGGCGGCTTTGAAATGAGAACGGCGGGGAGGAGTCCAAAATGTCGATCCCATTATCACGGGGTGGAGCCACCGTCCATCAGTAGGTAATGCTTTCCGCGGGCATATCATCAGTCCCATCCCGACTACTTTAACTGAATTGACTCGTAATAAAGTTTGTTTACCGGTTGCTCTTCTGATTCTAGAAGTTCCAAATGTCTTCAGGCGTGTCCGAATCCGTCATTTATGGTCCCTAAATACTCACTTCGAATGAAAGATGCCATCTTAAAGCGTGTGCGGATCTGTGAGGCGATAGTAGGGGTTCTGTAATACGCAGGCACATTATTCCTTTTCCGCCCTTTTTAATTGAATTGACTCACAATAAAGATTGTTTATTGATTTCTCATGGAATAAGTATGACTTCCAATATTTTAAGCATAATCCTGATCTTTGTTTTGTTTTTTTTCCTGCTGCGTCGAAGATAAATTTTCGCACTGTATTTCAGTAGGTATATTTATGATTTTACATGATTCTGTGCCAAGTACTCTCACTAAAAGGCAGGCACTTTACACCGAAAAGCCACATTATAGCTAAACTTGTTCTCATCTTATTTCTGGCTGTCGAAAATTTCATTTGATTCTGTGCCACGTATTTCTCCAAAGAGTACCTAACACTTAAACACCGATGAACATTTGGTAACAAATAAACATCCGCCCTTAGGGAGATCTACTGGAAATCCTATTTACCTATCGATGGCGAAGAGGATGACTGAGCTTGAGAGATGAAAGTTCATTGAGGAACTCCACGATGGCAATCCATCTCCACCTTCGACACATCATAATATTTCCACGCTCGAAGATGGACGGTCATGAGCTGGCATTTATTGTTTCCCGCTCAGGAACTCATCGGCCAAAAATAATGGCCGACTAAAAAGATGCACTGCCAAATGAAACAAAGTTAGGGCGAAGAAACTGCATAAAATTCTTGGCACGATCTCCCCGAAGGTTCGCGTGGCAATAAAAATGGTGAAAAATAATCGCGTGCGGTGTAGGATCTTGTATGGTCGACGAATCCGACGCGCAGACGTTGGGTGGCGTGGCCAGAAATATTTTACGCATAAGGGAGTCGGGTCTGGGGAGGTTCGTAATATATATGATTGGGGTCAGAAGGAACGTTTTGAAGTTAGGAGTTGGTTTTTCACGAGCTCCATAATGTCTTAGCGTGTGCGAAAACTGCAAGGCTATCGATTTCACGAGTTTCTATTTCTTTATTTTTAATAAAAAACGATATTTTAATACTTACTCACACTTGTACTCATTTTTCACCATGATTTCTGCAACTAATGGCCACTTTCAAGTCACAAACTGGAGCAAGTCAAACAATTTAATTATTTTGGTAGTGCGCTTGAAGAAACAGGACATAGTAAAAAAGACATTAGGAGGAGAATAGCGCTAGCGAAGGAAGCGTTCAATAATAGAAGAGAGCTGATGACGGGGACCTTAAGTAAGGATGTAAAAAAGAGGCTGGTGAAGAGCTTGATATGGAACGTGGCGTTGTATGGAGCAGAAACGTGGACCTTGAGAAAGGAAGACGTAAATGGCTGAAAAGGCTGAAGGCTTTCAAGATGTGGGTGTGGAGGAGGATGGAGAAGGTGCGTTGGACGGAAAGGAAGGCAAATGAGGAAGTGCTTGATATGGTGGGCGAGGAGAGGAAACTTATGGATGAGATTAAGGGAAGGCAGGGTAGGTGGCTGGAAGCGGTAATGAGGGTCGATGGTTTTCTGAAGGCCGTGATAGAGGGAAGGATGTTGGGTAAGCGGGGAAGGGGAAGAAAGAGATTAGGTTTTATGGACGGGATGAAGAAAGGTAGGCCTTATGCTGATATGAAGAAAAAAATACTAGAGGTAGATAGGGCACGGCACGTGTAAGAGTCCGTTGGATATTCACTCACTGTCATCATAACCTACGAGCCTCGTCCCTCTAACCGGTAGATTACTATAATGAATGAATGAATGAATGCATTAACAAAAACATGCAAATACTTTTCATGGGGTGACATTTCAACGACATGTAGTTCACTGTAAGTATTCTACCAATTTTGTGGAACGTATGAGCATTAGAGTATTTTGCAACTATATAAATCAACATAGGAACAACATTTAAACAGGAAACATGCAAGACGTGCTGTTTGCACTACATATCAGATAAACAAGCAGTCGAGAGAAAATCAAATAATTAGCCCCATTAGTAACCGAAAAACCTAATTATTAAATGTCAGCGATAGAAATTGAGTTTACGTTAGGATACATCGTTTTTTATTATAAACTAGCAG
Source organism: Pyrrhosoma nymphula (assembly GCA_963573305.1). Taxonomy (NCBI): domain Eukaryota; kingdom Metazoa; phylum Arthropoda; class Insecta; order Odonata; family Coenagrionidae; genus Pyrrhosoma; species Pyrrhosoma nymphula. The sequence goes on along the minus strand of OY754327.1, from coordinate 77,819,677 downwards.
AAATGCCCGTTGATTCTCAACGACAGGGATAAAAGTGAAAAACAGCATAGTAGTTCTATTCAAACAGAAGATAAACTGACTTCTCATTTATCATCTTAGTTTTTTTTAAGAAGTGTAAATTGCCCATTTTGCCTCTTAACAAAGCATATTATGAAGCTATTTTATTAAAACTGTTTATTCTTAAAACAGTAAAACTAAAACGGTATACCAGTTTCGCAATGGAGGACGTGTGCAAGATCGCCATAAACTTCGAGCATATTTTCTTTTAAGTGATTTAGAGCGAGATTCTTTCCAATACCTTCCACAGAGACCATATTCGATTTTTTATTAAACATACGTATCATGTACCCACGCGCAAAATTTCAAGATAAACGGCTCATTACTGCATTCGTTCCTAGGCTTAATAGAAAGCAGTGATTTGGGGATTTAGAGCCGATTGGAACCCCAGCCATCCCACTTGAGTTCTAGGACAGTATTAAGATTTAATAAGTGTCTCTAGCAGTGTGCACAATTCTACGATGTAATCGATATACTACGCATACGATATACTACGCATACGCTCATTATATGAATCAATGTCAAGTGCTAAATGCAGATACTACGTTAAATCCGTTAAGCACATATGGAGAGGTTGGGGTACAAATCACCCCAAATGAAATCTCACCAAAATTTTCTAATATTGATCATAAGCCATAAAAGGCCCGGGCAAAATTTCCCGTTCATAGCCATTGCTCAGGTTGCCATGAAATTATGCTATTGTTGAAATAGGAGAAAAATTGACAATTTTGGTATTTAAAACGTAAATGTAAGCAAAAACGAAGAGGATAACAAAATCCATTGCAAAAATTAAATACTTCATTTTTTCATCCATCCGACAGTGAATATTTCAACCTCATATCTTGAGTGAAAGCTATTTTAAAAAGCAATAAAAGAAATCTCTGCACTAATTCCACTGCTTTTCTTATGGGAATAAACAACAGGGCCCATTTTGGGGTCTCCGGGGCCCTGAACCTTTTTTTTAATAGCTTATAGCATTTGAAAGTGTATACGCTCGAATTCTGCAAAATGTAAGCTCAATCGGTTCCGTAGTTTTTTTAGGAGATGCGTAACGAACATACAGACACATACCACTCCATTTTTATATATTATGATTAGGATGACTTGGTTCCCCAAAGTTAGACCTGAATCACTCTCTTACATTCTAATTCGCTCTGCTGCGTAGTTTAAGACTATTAAACGGTTGTGCTGAAAAAAAAAGAAAATTATGAGCTGCTTAAAGATTGCCATCCAGATGAACGTGGGCAGTAGTTTATCATTTAAAATGTTGAATTCCGCAGTAAAATTTGCATGCCAAATTAAATTCACGAGGAATGATAATTATATTGCGTACATGGATTCTTTCCAGCAAATCACTAACACTAAATACCATAACATTTCCCCAATCCACAGGTTCCACATATTAGCGGTTTATAAAAACATCCAGTAAGGACCTCGATTAGCATTGAATTGAGGTGCTGCAACTTTACTGAGAATTAGTTAACCGTTGCCGAAAAAATTAACCTTATCCTGTTCATTTAAGGTAAATATTTCATCTTTTTCAAAACTTTGGTAAAATCTTGGCAACTTTGTTCAAAATTTATGGAATAATCATTCCTTATTGCTAGGCATCCAGTCAATTTCTATTTAGTTACACCACTACCTAGTTTTACAAACTGATTATCCATTACCCTACAACTATGAGTAATAATTTAAACGATGTCAAAAATATTTTAGAAGCGTGGTGTAGTGCTCATTTTGAATTTTTACAAAAATCGTCTTAAATCATGAATTCAGATGATCCTATCCTTAATGGTGTGACACTTCAGGTGGAACGAGTTTGTGTGGTCAAGTTGTTCGGTTGAATTCGGTCTTAACGCTGATTCTTTTAAATGTCACGAGCGAAAGAAGATGTTATTTTTAGAAAAATACTTCGAGACAGGTGAAAAATAAACTCGATCGCTTACACCTCGTTGGACAGTCATTGCGGTCATTGCACTGCTCCAGAGTTCGGCCTCACGAAAAATAAATAATCATCCGATGATGAGGGGAGAATGCCTAAAAGGATCAAGAGTACGAGGGAGTGAGGAGAGGGTAGTCAAGGGCATTCCTGCCCCTTCTACGAGACCTCCCAAGGTTCTTGGCCCGAGCAATTTCGTATTCGCCATAAAAATCCCAACAGCTTCCGGAGGTGTGTCCGTGCCGGTGAAATACAGATCCAGTCCGTGAAAAAAAACTTTCCTCTCATCTGATTTTCGTTGGCTTCCTTCCGTGCTCAACTTGTTCCTCTTGCGAAACCACCCGACGTGAACCGTGTTCCAAATAACGACGTCGTAAAAATTCCAATCGATTTTATTAAGATATTAGGTGCCTACCAACAGTCAGACCAACATTAAAATTTTCGTTGATCTGAGGAACTTTTTAATTTCTTAAACATAATATTAAAAGTTAAATTTTTATAAGTACCTCCTAAATAATTTAGAACGTCTTAATTAGGACAATAAAAATAATATATTTTACAAATACGATACGAACACTCTGAAGAATAATTGGCACAAATTTTTATTTGAGCTGAATTTAGTATTCCAATTCCCTACAATCCACCCTCTCCTCCGTCCACGCCTTGTGCTCCATCTGGCAGCTTCATATTAACGCCTCGAAGTCGGCTCTACAGACCTTTTCACTAAAGCGCAAACCTCTTAAGTATTCCTATACCCTCTCACAAAATCCTATCCCATGTGTCAATTCCCACTGTGATTTAGGGTTAGTCTTCGACTCTCAACTTACCTTTCGCGAGCACATAAATAAGACTACTAGGAAGGCGATGTCAGTCGTCGGCCTTCAGTACCGCCACACGGACATTCAGGATCATTTTGCACTTCGGACAGTATTTTTTGGATGTGTCCTTCCTATTTTAGAATACTGTGCTTCAATTTGGTTGACCGCTTACCCCACATCCTTGAATACGCTCAATCGCCCTATTAACTTCTCTCTCGCCATTGCCCGCCATCGAATCCCTTCCTTCAGTAGCTTATCAAAAGAATACATCCTTTCTTCCCTTTCAATTCCTAACTTCTCTCTCCGTCATGTACTATGCGACATGAAGTTCCTCCATAGCATTTGGAGTGGCTCTCTCCGTACCAACTGCCTTCTTCCTCTCTTTCCTCTTCATGTTCCATCTCGTTCCCTTCGCAATAACTCCCTTCTTGACATTCCCAAGTTCAGACTCTCAATGTCCCAGCGCTCCCTATTCTACCGTATCCCGAAAACTTTCAACTCCCCAGCCTCGCAGTTACCCTCCCTTGACCTCTTCTCCACACCCTCCGTTTTCAAATCAGTTCTCAGAAAACATATTGCCGAGTTGACTCCATCTATCCCATCTCCTTGTCCATAAATCCCAAGCTTTCTCTCCTACGTATTTTTCTATTTATCTTTTATGTTTTACATTTTAGGGTATATTCTGTTAACATTTCTATTTATTTGTTTGCTAGTCGACCAATGTAAGAAGCCTTTTTGCCGTTTTTGGAGACTTTGAAATATATAAATAAAATAAATAAATAATCAATTACACCAAAGCACGTGACTGCATACATGTTCTTTTTGGCATTCTCCTATGAATAACTAAACTAAATACTTATTTAAACTTCGTCTAAACTGGCTATTAATAGGGAGGATTGAAAAGAAACATTCATTTGAGAAGAATAATCATAAATGTCTCACGATATTTTGTTTGAGTACCTGCCCCTTCCTCAGGAATAAAAATAGCATCGAAATAATGATTTGTTAACAATATGATTGACAGACAACAATTTATGCTCTTGATACCTGGAACGTTGAGAATTTTCTAATTTTAAAAGTGTGTGGCACTCGCTGCTCTGTATTCGCCGTGGAAAGAGCTATTATTTTTTTCACTCGTTGGCATTGAAAAGTCGTCTGAACAGTGCAAGCAGATATATGGAATATTTCGGGCAATTTATTAATTTTATTCGCTGGGCCGTCAAGGTCGCTCTATCCAACCCATAAACTTGTTCCGCAGATAGCACTTTTCGATACACGCATTTAAAATGGATTTCAGGAAAAGGAGATTGTGAGAGTGGTTTAGTAAACTTGTCCCTTTTTACAAAACTGCCCTCTGCAGTTATTTTTTGTGGCTGTGATACCTCGCAGTCTACATTAACAATCGAGGTCTACTATCTATCACCAAAGATCGCAGAATGTTTCATCAGTATCTTCACCAGCTTCTATTGAGAATGGGGTGAAGTCAACTTCTAAATAAACTACACTGGGACTGGCACACATTAATTTATCCCCATTTTTCAACTGTTGCCTGCATAAATATAACGCCTCATAGTTCTATTAACCCATAAGTATGGGCGCGTGGGTCTGTCAGACGCATTTATCATTGCTTCTAGTTAATTAACTGTACGATACAAATTTTTTGGTATCTTCAGTACCTTCAAGAAACTTGGTATTTACTTGTAATAAATAAAAATATTTTAAAATACTAAATCATTTCAATTTTACTTACAACTTGTAAGTCATGTGGGACACAGGGAGCCCGCGCCCCTACCAGCGTTACACTTTCCGTCTATGGTGCCCTCATGTTATAATTCCCTAATAATAAAAAATGAGAACCATATTCAAAAAATGTTCTCTTTCCATATATATAGAAGCTAATTTTTGTGGGAAAAGAAAAAATGTTCTTATATGTTGCTGCATGCAATACATTATAACTCCACGAAAGTATATGCAAAAATGCGGACAAATACGATAATGATGACATTTAAGGTAAAATTAATCTATATTGTTTTAAAAATAATACAAATATTTTAAAATGATAGGTACCTAGAATTTTCGAGTGAAAATTGTTCAAAAAATATCGTAATTCATTAGTAATTTATTTTAAATTTTTGGGAGTCTACCAGTCCCCCACGCGCGCCTACTTGCGTGACAAAAACTGAGAGCGCCAACTTAAGGGTTAATAGGTCTGAATGATAACTCAATATATCGATTTCAAGTATATGGCTGATAGTTCTAGGTTTAACCCGCCATTGTCGTCATTTACAGTTAGTTGAATCATCGTCACATTAATTTTTTAAGTAGAGGGTCGACACTAATAACTTTACTACCATCCAGTTTTATTCGCTGTACTTTATTTTGATGTGCTACGATGGCTAAGGTCATTTAAAATATTTCAATTTTTAAAAATCATCAATTATTTTTCACAGGATTGAGTTTTTTTAATATTTAGATTATTTTAACAAACGATAGAAAACTTAGAGAGAGGAAATTCATCTCTTGTCAGCAGGAATATACTACTTAGTTGAATATGGAACGTGAAATCCATTCAACGTTAAACTTTCTTTTTGCCGAGTTTTGATTAACTTTGGCCACCAACGCAGCATGTTATTCCTGTCGAAATACTGGTACACATCAAAATCCACAGTGTTCTTCACCGCGTCGAAATAATTTTAGCATTATTTTAAAAGTTGTTTTATCAGCATTAATGAGGATCTTTCTAAAACCTTGCAGGACTGCATTGTTTGGTCGTCGCTAACACCTTTTAACTGTCGACGCACTAAAACTTCACTCTCTCTCTTTCACATTCACATCCGTCATGTGGTGACTTATGTGCAATGCAGATGCAAAACTTTACCCCACTGAAGATGACGTTTTATCGTCGAAAGCTAGGTCGTGTTGTGAAATAAAAATTTTTATGTGGAACAACCAAGTATTCTCATTCCAATCATGAATTCAAGGTTCCATAAAGTTACGGCTGATACCATCACTAAATACTCTTCTATAAACCCAGAGAACTTGCTTGCTGTAGTAATTTCCTACACACTGCCCTATCCTTGCCATAGTTGGGATTAACGATTTTAAAAATAAACGATTAAAATTAATCGTTAAAAATGTAGTTAACTATTTAACATAACCGTTACTTATTAGAAGAGTTAACTTTTAATCGCTAAAATTATACATTAGCTGATAAAAAACTAACTTCAGTTAATTTTTTTCGTTAATGTTTGAGGAATGTCGACCTGTTCGAATTGTCTTTTCTTCTTTCTTCAGACAGGAGAGGAAGGATATCCGATACAAATTTTGAAATGAGAACTTTATTAAAGTTTAATGGCTTTTAAAGTAAAAGTTAAATATTTTTTTCTTGAATTTGAAGTTTGTATTTATTTTATCCCAATTGCGAAAAATAGCTTTTAAAAGTTACTTTTTAAAAATTTCTTTAAAGTAACTGAAAAAGTAACTTTTAACTTACTTTTAACTTTAACTAGTTACTTTTTACGGTGATTAACTTTAATCAGTTAATTGTTTTTGGTAACTTTCCCAACTATGATCCTTGCAAACATCCATTGCTTCTACCACATTCATGCATTGATTCATACATGCTCTCCTATTCTTAAGGCTCATAATATTATTCCTCTTTAAGAGACTACACCATATTCACCCCTGAATTCCTCGGTCCACTCCTTCCTCTTACGCCATCCACTCCTTTATCATGTATCTGTTAAGTTATTCGACTCTCTCCCATTCTCTCAACATGCCAAACCAATGAAGCACACTCCTATCATATGTGTTGTCTGCCGGAGCTTCAATTCCACATTCTTTCATCGCCCACTCATCCCTAACCCTATTCCTCCTCAGAAACTTCTCAGACACCCCATACCCACTGCATAAAGCCTACTCTTATGCTTATCCTGGCATACCCATGCTTCACAGCCATACCATTTTTTGTGCAGGAGAAAACTTATGTACACTTCAATTTTCGAAATTATTTCGCACTACAAGCTAGAACGCAAGGCTATTAGGCAAGTGGTTATAATCCCCCGTCGCCATGACTGTAATAGGGACCGAGTCCATAGAGGTCTCATTGTAAGACGAATCAAAACGGGACGGCAGGAGCCACACACCCTGGAGGTGGCTTGCAGGGTATTATGTAGATGTATACGACTTTACATACCGCACTCCCGAGGCTTTTACCGCAAAATCTACGGAAGAGAAACATCGAAGGACCCGATGTCATCAGTTCCTCTTTGATGGCTGCTCATTTGGCGGAAATACAAATGCGGAACATCCCTCGCAGGAGCTTCGGTCAAGGTTAGTTTGCTCAGCGACGAGCGAAATTAAATAAATATTCGCAATCGTCAATAGTCTCCCCGCGGGCGGGAGGCAAAATTGCAAACACTCGCAGGATCCCGTCATAAATTCCCGCCTAATGTGCTGGCGGACCTTCGCGTAAGGGAGAGTCCTTGGTTTGGTGACACATGTCCCCGGTGGCTCAACTAAACCACTTCACTGCACTTGAAACGCCCGCATATCTCCGTCGGCTTTGCACTGTATGCACATGTCAAGCAATTCCGGCTTACGGCTACCGCCATACCGACGAGGTAGATTGCGACGCGGCAAATGGCAAAGATACCGCAGCTCCGAAGCTATCCCTCAACTCGCGCCGAATTTGACTTCCCAAGGTAACGATAAAGGATAAAGGATAACCTCCCATCATAGCATCATTTCATTTTTAAATGGCTTTCACATTCCACTTACCATTATTATAACGATAATTACGCCACATTTAGGCAGTATGCCTGGTGGTCACATACATTTTAAACGACATACACACAAGATTCAAATGAGGGAAAACGAAATATAGGCATGAACAAAGTTCATTAAAAACACTTTTCAAATTTCACTTTAGCATTTTCCGCGACCTTTCCATAAAAATAATTCACTAAGCCACTAAGCTTGGCCGAATTTCACAAAATTATTTGCGAATGAATACAATAAATGTCATAATAAAGTATTCCATATTAAACATTCATTTAAGATTAAGCTACATTAATTCCAACAGATATAACAAAATCACCTTAGTGATGCTCCGGCTCAAGTCAATTAATTTCCACAAGTTGAATGACTACACATTGTTCAATCACTCACCATTTCATTTGCACTTGAAACGCCCGCATACCTCCGTCGTCGACGCATTCATGTATGTACTTGCTTATCATATGCCGGCGAAAAGTTACCGACACGGAAGTGGTAGATGGCGGCGCAGCACATGGCAAAGGTACAGCAGCTCCACTGCTATCTCCCGACTCACACCAATTTAAATTCCCAAGGCGATGATGAAAGTGATAGATTATCATTCATTTCCCTAAATGAAACTCCAAATAAAATAATTCGAAGTTTCTCCGATCTACGGCACACAATAAATCGTTCTCCATTTAATAATCCAACAGCCGTCGAGTAGTCTGAATATTAATAGAATCAACCGCCCACCCCCTTTATCCTTTAATAGTATATTTTTTTAAAGGGCTGCGTCTCAAAATGTCGCCTGGGCGTGTCTCACCATGACGGGTCTCCCGAGAAATCGTCGCTCACATTGTTTTCACTGCTCCTCCCGACGCAATTCGCACCCTCCGTGTTTGGAAATAAATCAATAAAAATAACTTTATAATGTTAAGAAATCCTGACGTGGGTTTGAGATAAATAACACTTTGAAATGTCGCAATATTAATGAGACTAATTATTTTCATCGGAGACGATTATCGACACGAAAATACAAGGTCCTTCTTGATATGGGGGGTTATTTTGTAATCTCACTTAAGTGATAATACGTCATAAATTGTGGAAAATTACGTAATTTTTCGTAGTTCAACTCCGCCACCCAGGCGGCGTGACCATCTTCGGTTCTCATATGGTAAACTGCCGGTCTATTTATTTGATTCATCCGCTCTTTCGAGTCTTGATCCGTATCTTTCGACTCTTAATCCGTCTCATTTGGCTCCGCATTTCATTAGTTCCATCTCACCTGTCGTTAGGAAAGTGAAATGAAGCCACCATCGGACCTTGGTCGATCGTGAGCCGATCATTAAGAGAGCGAAACGGGTCTCCCGCCTTCCCACAAAGAGTCATAAAAAAGGTGAGATAACAAAATAACCCCCTGATTACCTACTTAATTTCACCCAACGTTTTGAAGAGCGGTTTCAAAAGAAACCTGGAAATTCTAGTCCTTGGAGACTCAAGAGGCTAAACAAGGAATTATTTGAATTCGTTCAAAAAGAATTCTTGTAAAAAGCGCGCTTAATCAAATGGTCAAATTTTTATTTGCTTAGTTACTAATTATTTATGTTTAAAAACCCGATTCAAAGTTCTAACCTGAAAAATGCAACTTAATGAAAACCACTACATAATAAACAGTATTAGCGCGTTATTAACTGTATCAGTAACTAGCCAGTTGTGTCGATGAACTTTGAATAAAAGCTAAAAACAAGTCATTTTTGTAACTATATAAAAAAAATTCAGATTTAATCACATAAGATTAATTTTCACTGGTATATTGTAGGGATGAGTAAAAGCTAAAAATTTGATGCCACACATTCACGATTTGATAAAAATACAAAATAAATATGAATTTCAAACTAAATGTTTGTAACTAGTAAAGAAGACGAAGTAATAGACGTTAATTGTAAGTATTAGATAGACTTTCAGACTTTATTGGCCAGACTAGATTTTCAGTGGTATTTATACATAAATTAGAAGGTACCATATTCATTTAAGACACGCTATTAGTTGAGATTGTAATGAAATATGGGCGTTTATAGATGGATTCAAACAAATTACCTGGTGCAATTGCACACTAGATGACTTCGATATTCCCACCTCTAAACGCACTGAAATAAAGTAACAAGTGATGCTCTATTTCATTACAACTAGAGATAGGAATTTATTTTAGAGACTGCACGATGATTCTCTCTAAACATATGCATAATATAGAGTATATTAAATTATGATTGAGTTTTGAATATTCCTAATATTTTCACTGAGTAGATTTGCCCAAAATTCACTCACCGAAGTCAATCAAAATTTTTCAGATTTCATCTGGTAGTCTTTTCCAATCAAATTCTTGCAAAAATCTAATCACTTTCCTCATTATGCAGATTGGATTTTTAATTTCATTTTTCGCATTAATGCTATTACACAGGGATAATGGGACGACATTTCCCATTAAGCTAAATGGTTTTCGTACATCAAGCTCCAGCTGGGGGTCAAAGAGAAAAAAAATCGAAGTACTCTCAAATCGATCATAATGGTTTAAAAATGTAAAAGTATAATACTGCATTTCTGTAATTACTCCTCAGTAAAACCAATCAATTTTAATTAAAAGTATGGAAAATGAGTAGAATACAATAACTGAGAGCAGCGCTGCTAAAATGAGGTTATCTCCAGAGATGGGCACAAGTAGTCACAGGCGATTTCCACATTAAGGATCACATCAGGGGTTCTTGAGGACATGGACTAAATTTGGAGGGGATCGGCTTGGAGCGGCGGCAAAAGGCAAAAGGTGGCTTCGCATCCCGATATTGTCAGGTAGAAATCCGGCAGTGGCAGAAATTTTCCAGAGGCATCCAAATCCCTACTTGTGAGCCATGTGGAGAGAGTAGAACCACGTAGAACTCCGTTCGTTGACTCAGATGTTAATAAATCTTTTATGTACATTCCAATCCGATTTATTTTCTGAAGACGTCAATAATATTTTACGATACCCAACATAATACGCTAGACTAGATCATGAGAATAAAATTAGGGAACTAGACTGCAGAACAGACAGGTTTAAAATGTCATTTTTCCCGCGAACGATAAGAGACCATAATAACTGTCAATGAAACTTAAGTTAGTCGATAGGTAATGTAGCTGATGAGTTGATTTGCTCCCTAATTCTTGTTTCTTAATCTGCAACGTAGTACCAACATAATGTTTTGTACGCTTCCTGCATGACTGCTGCTACCCCTTGGCGCCTTTCGTTAAGAGTAGGCCATGAACATAAAAAGTAAAGGACTGGAAACTGCTGAATATTTTTGTCACCCTTATTGTCCGCATCGGCAGAACTCCACCAACAGAAGGCAGTGAACTATTCGCCCTATTAGTCCAGTCAATGAACGCCCAAAAGGGTTGTGGTCGACATGGAAGAGGACAGAGACGAAACTTTAGGGATGTTTTTGGAGCACATAGGAGGTAAACATACTAAAAGTCCCCGCGCCAACGAGGTGAGCTCCCCTAACGGGGGGGCGCAGAAGGTCCCTTTTTTGGTCTTTCGGTTATAGTTCGAAAACGGTGCGTCGTGACGAAAAAGTTACTCTTTTAAAATTAAAGCTGACAAAATTTTCTACAAGATAATTTCTTTTGCATTTTCTTCTATCGCTCATAGTTATGGAAATATTTGCTATCTAAAATTGCAAATGTTTTGCCTAATATCACGTTAAAATGACATGTTATATAATATTTTATCTTCAATTAGTCAAACGTTACAGTAATTTTAATATTTCGGGGAAATTCCGGTATTTCTGAAGATAATCGCACATAGCTCTTTTCCGATTTGCCAGGGTTTAATAATATTTTTATGCCTGTATATTTTGTAAAAATTATTAAAGGGTAAGTTGGAATTGTAGGAAATTTTGCCAGCTTTAATTTTAAATAGAGTAACATTTTCGTCACGACGCACCGTTTTCTAGATATAACCGAAAAACCAAAAAAAGGACCTACTGCGCTCCCCCGTTCGGGGGGCTCACCTCGTAGGCGCGGGGACCTTTAGTATGTTTACCTCCTATATACTCAGAACAGATCCCTGAAGTTTCGTCTCTAACCTCTTCCGAGTCGTCTACAATCCCTTCATTGACTGGACTATATTAGTAGCCTTGATTTACGTTGGAGAGCGCGTTGACGGAAGCATACTTTGGTGATCTTCAGTGCCTTAATACTAATTGAAGCTTTTTGAGGTATTTTTAAGACTTTCTAAATGTTAAAAATTATGCCTGGTCATCGTTTTATCGCACCAGGTTGTACCTCGGAGTACAACAGCAACACGGAAAATGTGCACGTCTTCCTGGTGCCATGTGACCAAGAAACTTTGATGGAGTTGGCCAATGCAATTCCGCGAAAAGATTTTGCTGTAAAACTTGGGCAAAGGGATACAATGGATAATTAATTAATTATTAATTGTTACAATCAGTCTCCTATATACTCTGCTGAGCTTTATAAATCAGTTATCTTTGATCTTCTCTTGAGTTTTCTTTAAGAATGGGAAAGAGTCTTCTCCTTCGGTGAGATAATTATGATACTGCCACAGGAGGAACAGGAGAAGATAAAATTGCACCTGCCTATTTATAGCAATGATTCATTCCGTGATACTTAAACAGTGATTCCTTCACATTGAATTTTTCCTCCAAGAATGAGTGACATTCACGAACTTAGAAAGTAAAGGACTGGAAAACCCTGAAATGTTCCGATTTATTCCGATTTTTATTATCTAACCCACTCCCTGATCGCGCCAGGGACCTCAAAATCCAAAGTGCGGCCTTGAATGCATATGTTTATGCTCTCGATAATATGCTATATTCTATATGGATAAAGCTCGAATATGCTATATGGATAAAGCTCTCGAACATGGTACTTAAATGAACGCCAGACGGCAGCATGCCAAGTTCAAAAGTTTGAATGCTGTTAAAGAAAGCGCCTTGAGAAGGAAAATGGCAAAATTATCGAAAACGTAATGTTTAGTCATTAAATATACTTTTTTCGTTTTTGTATACATACATACCCTAACTTCACACTTCAGCCTCTCTAAAATAAAATGCAGTCCCAACCAGGTATTAAAATTTGATAATTTCGGATTTTCGTGTGTTTTAACAAAATTTGACCGTTTACTCATTCCGTAGAGATTTGGAAAACTATTTCTGGGAACTTAGATTTTTTCGACAAACGATGTATACGCCCCTGCGATTCTATTTTTAAAAGACCTAGTTGAAAATAGATATAGGGTTGGTAATGTATTTAGGAAAAATAACTTTCTGTGTATCCAAGCAGAATACATCGTACTTCAATGATCTACCAAGAATGTTTCCACTGCGACGAAGTTACTTGTGGTGTGCCCTGAAGGCAAGCACTTATTCTTCGGATTTTCTAATTTGCTCATTTTATTCATTGGTTTTAAGTATCAATGAATAAATCAATAACTCTGAATTCCACCAATGGTACTTATTACTCGTGCCTAAGTATTATAATCGTACTGTTTTTTTCATGTACTCCATATAATATTATGGTTTCAAAGGGCGAGTCTTCAGTACTGCCACCTCGCGGCTACGGACAATAAGGGCGAAAGCCGATTACACAGTAAGCATAAGGGAAGTTCACAGGCATGGAGTAGGCTAACGCCTTACTCTCCGGGTTACTCTCCACCCCAAATATTCCTTTCCCTAGCCATCCCACCCACCCACGCTTTACGGTGCAAATGATCTCAGTTGTCGCTTATTTCCTCTTTTAACTCTTATGATTAACGAGGAAAATATAATCAACCCTGCGGTCGATTTGGCTGTAAAAGCCTTTCGTTAAGATCTAGTTTCGCTTAGCAAGCCGACTCCGGCTTTTTCTCCACCCTTTTTCCCAACCTCACATCCACCAACCAACCCACTAATACTTGATAGCACATAAGAACCTAATATTAGTTATCAGTCACCTCTCCCAATTATTATTAGTATAGGTGAACTACCAGTTGGAGCTGATGACGAGGACCTCGTCTCTTTACATCCTTGGTTCCACTATTTCATTCTTCATCTCATCATACGACCTTCCTTTCTTCATCCCAATCATTTAGCCTATTCTCTTTTTTTCTCATTCCCCACTTATCTAGCATCCTCTATATTAAGGCCTTCAGCCATCCCTCGCCCATCATTAACTCTATTAGCTCCAGCAGTACAGAATTTACTTCTTTCAATACTTACAGGACACATTTACCCCGGCAATTTTCTCTGATTTGAACGATTGACGCACACAGTAGGAACAAAAACTCACAGAATGCTATTTTAAATATGCAAACAAAAAAATCAGCCTTGAAAAGGTTAACCAAGAAAAATCACTACCCCATTAACTTTAATACCGATCCGACAGTAAATCCCCGCATATAGTTCAGCTCAGCTAAAGTAACTCAATACCGGTAATAAAAGCGCGACCTTGCGACACCCTCACTGGTGCCGGTCCAACATTGTTATCTCTCATGTAGGTCACGAGGTGAAACAAACGGTCTGTTCATTCTAGAAGAATAGCGTACAATGGTGGCAGTACATTTAGCTAAGGTGCAAGGCATAGGACTTTTTTGCCCGTAGAAAACCCCTTCCTCGATTCACATTCGGAATTAATCATAGAGATTAGAATAGAGTAGATGGTGTCTTAACGCATGAAAGTGAAGCCTGTTTTTTTTGCAAAAATTGGTCTTCCTAACATGGCTATCACCCGCACTTCGTTCGTAAATTTCATGAATAATACAGCACCTATTTGGAAGCCACACCAATCTAGTACCTTTAAAGATGCATAATTGCGTTACAGCGACAACTCCGATACTAACACCTTAGTTTTCGGCTCATCAACTGCACAATTGACCCAATTACGCGATGGTGGACGAATTAACTTCGTGTAATTTCTGCGTTATTTAAAGAAATAAATTTCGGTAATATTCCACATAAAGTTTCAACAAATTACTCTGATGGTGGTGTTTAAAACATGGAAACCATTGAATGTGCTAAAATATTGTGAGGAAATATTACCAAGAGATCTACAATTTTTTCAAGCAATATCCATTCAAATATGGGCAAATGCACATTTCAAAAGCTTTAATATTCACGTGCAACTATCACTATTTCTTCTTCGTCCATGCGATTTATGTGATCGAAGTCACTGTTGGGAATAGGGAAAATAGGAAGACCAAAATAATATGGTGTAATAACCTTACCGTAGAACAAGAATGAAAGACGAAGGGACGAGGAAAGAACAGGCAATCTGCCTACCTCATAAAACGAAGAAGAAACATATTCACTGGCACTTTCGTACCGTATGGTTCCATTTATTCTCTTCTTTTACTCTCTGGCAGTGGTTCCCAACCTTTGTGCCGCGGCACTTAAGGGTGCCGGGAAAACAAGGTCGATAGATATCTCGATTCGTTGCCTCTTCGATATATCGATAGAGCAACATCGAACGACCCTGCCGGGAAAACAGCTAGGGGTGCCGCGATATTATTGTGGGAAAACGAAAAATGTTTTGTGTGACCAGTGTATGAACTGATTACTCTCACACCCGACAGATGGTGACAGTAATCGAAGAAATTCTTCCAACCTGACGCCGGTAGAGTGCTTTACCTAAATTATAACACATTATGTGTTGGTTGGTGATTTTACTATTGCCTTGCTTAAATAAATAAAATAAAATTGAGGAAGTATTAATTTAAATGAGAAGTAAAAATATTCCTGATGCACATTCCACTTTAATTAATTAGTATTTTTTAAATAAAAAATCTGAGAAGGGTGCTCCAACATTGCAACCTCAGACTGAAGGGTGTCACGAACGTAAAAGGGTTAGGAATCACTTCTCTATGGGAACGAACTCACGCGCCCAGCCACTTACTCCATCTCAAGGGTGGACGGACCGTCTTCCTCGATTCGGATCGAAGGCTAACCCCGGGCCGGGCACACACGCACACTACACATGCACCAAAGGACATCCAGGAGCGTCTCTCCTCCTCCTCCCCCTTCCCTCCCCCCCCCCCCCCCACCGCACCATCGTTCGTTGGGGGGTGTTTAATACACTCACGCACACCGGGAGCCATCGAGGAAGGAAGACACAAGGTCGTCCACGCATATCTCGTCGTGCGTCTGAAATGGTGGAAGGGATGGTTTTTATTATTTTTTTTTTCTTTCTATATTCGAAGTGCGTAGGAAGGGAGTCGGTGGCGCGGACAAGGTGGGAGGGGCGGAGGTTGGAGGCCCTCCCCCGATTCCCCACGGCTTCTGCGGGAGTGGGCGACTGGACGATGTATAAGGGGTGGTGGGAGGCGGAAGGCTTGCCTGCTGGTGGTCCAGTCCCTTGTGGTAGCGGGAGCTATTTCGCTCGCTCCAATTAAACAGTGGGGCCTAAAAAATAAAACAATGTCTCTTTCTAATACTGCGCAATTCAACCCTTTCCAGTCCACATAACTTTTTCCTAAATATCCTGTAGTTTGGTCCAAACTATTTTACAACTTTCCTCAAGGGTCTGAGGTTTTCCCTTTGGTCAAAAATATCAGGAAAAAGTGACGATAATTAGTCGTTTTTAGAACATTAGGTACACAATTAAATGAGAAGGTTTTACGATTACCATTCAAAATTTTAATAATATGATTTGTACATTTCAATAATTTCGTAGAAATTGTATAAAAGTACAAATCATATTAGTTTAATTATGAGAACTAATTACTTACTTATTTAACTACATTCTATATATCGTTACATATATTATTATAACATATTTTCTGTATCAAAATAAAATATAAACTAGAATGAAAAGTAATAATATGAACTCTATATCCCGAGAGGCTGTTGACGTTGGACTTGGTGCAAGGAAATTCACTTTCGAGTGTAGTTCAACTTTGCACTGGATCTTTATATACTAATTTATAATAAATTTTAATTCGCACCAGATAGTTAACTAGTAACGAATATGTATATTTATCATTTAATTTCATTCAGTATTGTTTACATTTGATGTATTCGGGAGTCTTCCTCAGTGAAATGAAACTTAAGTCATTTTTTCATATTCATTTTACGTATAGAACGTATATTCTCCATCTGATAACGTACAAAATTTCTCCATATCGACATTCTTTCTCCCACGGATTAAATTTAAAATTACATACACTCAAAACAACTAATATCACCTGTGATAAACGAATACAATATCTGAAAAGTATTCACATGCGAAGCTAATGTTTAAAAGGAGGTAAGTAGTGAGAAATTGAAGCTATCGACCAGACTTAGTGCTTAGTAGCAAGTTAGTACAGTGAATGAATGCAAAAGGCGTTCGTTAAATAGAAAAGGCGCTTACTAGTGGTCGGCGTCTGGAGCTGGAAAATTCATCCCTGGAAAAAATATTGGTAGGATGATCGGAAAATTAAGCAGCTAAACTTTAACTTTTAAATAGTTTGGTGAAAGATCAGTGAAATTACCTAGCATAGTTTTGAAGGACACAAACAAAAATGAGGAATTTTTCGTTTATTATGGCACCACGAATTAACGAGAGAAACTCGTTAAAAAGTGTCTGACACGGCAAATCCATCTCTCCCGGTGGTCCTCAAGGAATCCTGCCTCGAATGAGCGATCGTAAAGATTCGCAAGCTCGTCAGTGTGTTCAGTCAGTTCATTTCCTCCACCTCATTCATCAATTCCAAGCATATTTTTTCCGGACGGTAAAACTCCAGCAGTACTGTAGTCAGCGTTCACTCGTTTTTAAGGCTTTTTTATGGATCATAACAAATTCGGATTCGGTGTCTCAGTGGACTTATACCAAGTTCGCGGTCGGACTTTATTGTCGGAGAAAATAAAGACCTCCGAGTCTCAGCCAAAATCACTGACGTAGGAAGAGGGAGGATTCGAGTATGGAAACCAAGGGCGCGGTGTTCTTGTTCACTGTTCTCCAAATTTCCACCTTTTAATCGATCAATGATAGCGATGATGGAAAAGTATTGCAGATTTTGATACATAATCGGAGCTTCCCATTTAAGGTGTTGAGGATAGCGCAGATCGAAACACATCAGCGAAATTCAGCGCAGGCGAACGACGATAAATAGGACGATGTGCGCAAGTTGAACGTTCGGTACCTATAGCTCTAGCAAAAGTTCCCGGCGCTGCGCAGTGGACGATTTTGGGCTACTGGAGGGTTATTCTGTAATTTCACCTCACGGAACATGACGTCACGGATCGCTCCTCATATGGAGAATATTACCGAACGTGGAGTTGTAAACCGTGTACACCAGACGGCGACACTATCGACTCGTTCATTTCGGCCGAGAATGGTTTATTTCCCAGTTCTTTCGGTCGTGGTATTGAGCTTCCAAATCGCCTGCTAAATGCTAGACGATTTGGCGCTGCTATTGTTTCCGAATTTGCAGGAATCCTGCGATATTCGCAATGTGAGTTCGCTGTTATTGTCCAAAAAGGGAGGAATCAGGCCAGATGTTGTGGACTATGAACATAATAAGAACGTAGAAGTAGCAATTTTCCACCGATAAATATTTTAATTCGACCCGGGTTTCGATGCACTGCATCATCATCAGGTACATAAATTTGGAAATCAAGGTATATATACAAGAGAAGGTGGGTGAGGGAGGTTAGGAAAGTGGAGGGAGGGAGTGGGGAAGGGGAAAAATTTCAAGGGGGAGGGAGTATTATTTACACAAGAATATCGTTAACATTTGAAATATGAAAAAAACATGTGTTCGTTTAGGTGATGTCCTGCGGCGCGTCAAGGGGGAGGGGGGGGGGGTGGAAAGGGACAAGAATTAGAAAAATAGACACTTTGTCACTGGTTACTGGGGAATTTTGTGGGGTACACAACGCTGTTATTGTGTTTGAATAGTACTTTGTATTTTTGTCCAAGTAACCTCTGTAACTTAATAGATTTTCTACTTTTATGTTTTTCCGAGTTCCATGATTGTCTTTTAAAGTCAACCGTGACGCCGCCGTGGGTAGTGGCAGTACTCACTCCGTGAGTACTTCGAGAGCGGAGTAGCTCAAATGGATCATACATTTGAATTGGTGCTCTTCCGAAAGAGCTGTTTCGGAAGTGGAATTACAAAATAACCCCCCTGAACTTCCCGAGTCCTGCGAAACGGGAGATGAAGGTTGTTCAGCGTGGAGTCTTTCTAATTGCTGCCAATCCAAGCGCTTCAAGAATAGGGAAGACTCACAACTACCTGCCGTCCCGTTTTGACTTGTCTCACAATGAAACCTCTATAGATTGGGTCCCTATTACAGTCACGTCAATGGGTGATTCTAACCAAGGAGGTTAAAATGAAATGGAGTAGGCATGACCGTGAACGCTCATGGGCGAAAGTGAAGCAAGAATAGGGGTGCTTGGGAAGGATTTTGTGCCGAGTAGGTGTTGCCAAGCCAGTCACTAAACATCGCCTGGTCTGTGGTTTTTAACTTAGATTTGACGAAAATCGAAAGCGACCGCCGGACACGTAAGCCAGAGGAAGGTCTAAACTGTGCCGACTGCAATGGCGGAATTGGCTTCAAGAATCAATTGGTATATCGCCTCCATTTCTTTTCTAACCTCCTTGATTGTAACCACTTGCCTAATAGCTCGGCGTTCTAGCTTATTTCGCGAAGTGGTTTGTTTCCCCTGCCTCAATCTCTCTGTTTGCATCTCTCTCTACCATTACGTTTTTCCCTTCACACCCTTGACTTCTACCTCCCCTCCCCCTCTTGCAGCGCAGGTCTGCGACATTAAATTTAGCGGGAGCTATAATCCGACGGTAGGTAGCATTCTGTAGGTTCATAATACTCGCGGCCCAATTTTTTACGTATAGTTATGGAATTCGTTCAAGAAATAATTCAAAAACGTTAGCTTTTTACCACAGGGTTATTTAAAACTTTACATAATCCACTTTTGACGTATTAACTGAAAATTAAAACGTTGATAAAAATCGCGGATGGAGATATCGGAGTTCTTTTCTTCCCAAGCGCTCTCCAGCACACACCAACTCAGCTCCCGATCTAATTTGAGGTGTGTGCAGTGCCAAGCACGTAGGGTCTGAAATGAATGGAAAGCAATTGCAGTGTTGTCTTGCGAATTGAGTAGCGCACTGAAGCAAATTAAAAGCTCTCACTGACAGCGAATGATGACAGCAATAAATGTACATGTCAAAGTTCGCACAAAAAAAGGCTCAACTCATATTATTATGACGTAAAATTCCATTGGGTGCTAACGATTAGAAAACTTGAACGTAATCACAAGCAATGACCTAAAAATTAGTTAGTTTTATCTTTTGATGCGATTATTCAACACATGAAGTCTCAAGTGCATTTATTTAATACGGATACATAGTTTCAGTGAATCAATTTGAAAGCGTAACCCATTTCCATTCATAATCGAAAAATATTTGAAACGATGGATACTGATTCGAAAAACATTTTTCAGAAATGCGATTCGATTCTAAGAGAGAAAACCACAAGTCTGCCATTTTGAAAAAGAATATGGAATCTATTCAAATTTGCTCCGAACTACTTCCTAAAACTCTATTGCATTCATTTCTCAAAAATCGTCGTCTTATTCCAAAATTCACAAGGAGAAATGTCCATAATTAAGTACATGCGTACATTGCGCTAAAATATCATAAAACAAACCCTTTACTCCATACTTTTCCGTTAGCCTGAATTACTCTGCAGGTCATCAATTTTAATTATCTAAACGCTTTCGGTGAGAAAGTTCTGTTTTCTGATATCTTCATCACATTTTCGTCTTTGAGAAGAGAAATTTCGATCAAGAGAAAGCGAAATGCTAACGATAATTTTAATGATGGTAGCTTCAGGGTGTTTTGGGGTGGTAGGGGGGGGGGGGTGAGTGCCCTCATTGGTTCCTCACCTTTCTGTCAAGCAAATCCGACTGTGATCGATCATTTTTCTCCAAAAGGCAACAAACAATGTGACCGAGATTAGTTATTTTTACGTACATCTAATGTAATTTTGTCTTCAAATAGACGAATTGTTGGATCTAGTTCAGCAAAACTGACTTTTATTTACCACAATATATAGGCGACTCATCGTGGCCACAGCTACAGCCAGTTTTCTTCTCACGAATCGTCAGATAATATAGCTTAGCATGAAAAAGTGACTATGATTGAAATTCTAACCATAGCCGGTAGCTTCAGATAATCACGCCATACGAGAGAAAAATTCATAAATAACGAAAATATACTGTGAGTTGCTGGAGAGGAGCTAACTTGATTCCATATCCCAGAGTCGCAAGAAATGCTGCTTTTAGGATAAGTTCCTGTACTTGAGGTTTCAATGGTTTTCCCACCAGGTCCAGGATCTTTATTGTCACATCTCGGGATTTCCTCGAGGTCTCAAGAGGATTCACCCAGATTTTTACATTGCTTTAACTTTAACCACTTCCGTGATCTGTACCTTGCAAAACTGATTGTAATTTAAATGAAAAATTCAGATCACACCAATTACATTTTGATAAGGTGGGTATTATTTTACCTCCACACTAATTCTGCAATACTAACGCAAGCGAAAACATAAGTTTAAATGAAAAATTCAGATCACACCAATTACATTTTGATAAGGTGGGTATTATTTTACCTCCACACTAATTCTGCAATACTAACGCAAGCGAAAACATAAGAAAGACATATTTGCGAATAGGTATGGGGCAGAAACGCGGACTCTGATAAAGGATGCCGAGAATAGGCTTTAGGCGTTTGATATTTGGGTGTGGAGGAGGATGGAGAAGATGCGGTGGACGGAAAGGAAGACAAATGACGATGTGCTTGGTATGGTGGGTGAGGAAAGGAAACTTCTGGATGAGATTAGGGTGATGCAGAGTAGTTAGTTGTAAAAGGTAATGAGGGGAAATTGTTTGCTCAAGTTCGTGATAGAGGGAAGGATGTTGGGCAAGCGGGGAAGGGGAAGAAAGAGAATAGGTTTTATGGACGGGATGAAGATGGGTAGGACACGCTGAGATGAAAGAAGAAATGCTAGAGGTAGATAGGACCCTGCACGTGTAAAAATCCTTAGAATTTGTAGTAACTTTCATCACAACCTACCTTTAACCGGTAGATTACTTTAATGTAATGTAAGAACCATTTCTTGTCACACACCATTCACGACTTATAACTGTGCAGATACAGAGCGAGGCACTCCGTCCAGACATCTCTTTTTTCGTCCTATCTATATTTCCTCATTTCATCATGGCTGGTGTCCGAATACCGCTTGCGACACGCCATCATGGTAGAGTGGCGTGCACATGTATACAGCTATAGATTTGGAAAGTACGGACAACGCAACCAAAACAGACCTACCTATCCAGTACATGTGGAAGATAGTGAATAAATGTTTCTACGGGAAATAAATGCAATGCCAAGCATTTAAGCGAGTTTGAGCTAAATGTTGCCTTCAATTGTGATGTTTTATATAACATTACAATTGTCAATTAATATTGCGATGCTGTAATACTAAAATTGAACTATGAATCTTAGTATTGTTGGCATGCCTATGGTGCAATGCATATTGGTGAAATGTCACCTCCTGACAAACATTGACATGTTTTCTTCTAATGCACCAATAGTGGTAGATTCATTCAATTTATTGTGGTAGAGTGTAAGTATCACATGTTGGTGATAAAGCTCCCCCTGCCACGCACCCCTGGGGTGGCTTGCAGGGTACGTAGATGTGGGTTTACAATGTTTTAATGGCAGATATCTTCCCCAATTGCCTCGGTTGTCGGTCTCGGTCGAGAACAAACGTTGTCCGTACTTTTGTAATCTACATCTTTATATAAGCCATTCAATTTAACCTATTCTACGGAGTCACCATGCATAGTTTTGGGAATAAAGGGAACGATTCGCGGAATGTGATTAACGCGGGAATGGATGGAATAAAATATTCAGCAACGAATCAATCAATGGATAAGGAGCTACGCAGACGAAATTCCGCGAAAACCCGCCAAATGCCATTAACTTGAATCAATTGACCTACAAACGCAGGACCGTTTGACGAAATGGTAGAATTATCTCCGAAATTATCGAGTGCGACTAGGTCACGGAAGGGAGTTAAAATTTCCGGAGAGGTTCAGAAACCAGACGGAATTACACTGAAGGTCACGTTTGTCATAATTCACGAAGCTCCTCAAACTTCGGAACGATCATTGTAATGTTCACTTTCAATTTGAATCAGAAATATCCGTGAAACGTAAATAGTATATTTAAATAAACAGATATATAAGCTGGAGTGTATTTTCATCACACTTAAATGAAACTGCTTGAGGTGTGCCACAGTAATTATCTCGTCCAAATCATTCGCTCACAGTATTCGCAAATTTCGCAGACGTAGTTTGGGCGGGACTCAAGTTTAAATCACCCATTGAAGTCTAGATTTAAATTACTGGGGCACTCATAATGAATGTGTCTTTATTCATTATGAATATCGAGAACTTCCACCATATCCAGCCTGAAACAGTAGAATTTACTGGGGCACGTTCATTTAGCATTTTGGGGCTTTCATTTCCCATGCAAATCATCCGCATTCGGCATTGCGGTGCCTCAGGGGGTGCAGTGCCCCCTAGCCAGGAGTTGTACGGTCTCGGGTTCATATTCAAATGAAGACTCTTGAGACCCTTCAAGCTAAAAAACCAAGCGATACAATGTTCTGGTGACCAGAAATACGTGGGAAACCACACCAGTAACGATAAAACTATCTAACCGTTGGATCAAAAATATGTCTATTTTAAACTCGGTATACGCGTAGCGAAACTTGGTGGTACTCGCTAAGGAAGAGCATGATGCAATGGAGAGGAAATCATACATAAGAGGTGGGACTAAGTGTCCCTCCAGAGGTCCCTCCGGAAGTCCTTCGGTACCTTAACCCACTCATCAACGCTTGAGTCACCCTCATTGAACACTAATCCTCCTCTGGTGAGGGCCACCAAGTTTTGCTATGCCTATACGGCTCGCAGTCCAATGAAGAGTTGGGGAGCAAACATGTTCAATGGAAACGCTACGGACTAAAAGAGAAAAACCTACTGAACTCTTTCTGAGACAGATTCTTGAAAACAATAATAGAAGAATCAACGCATGGGAATAATTACCAAGGAAGACGAAGGATGGAATGAACCGGGAAAGATATCAGCTATGCTGTAACGAACATCAATCAAAGATGGGAGCCTACAACTGATTGGAGAGCGGAACGGAGAGCTACCGGAACCAATCATCATATCCATGCGAGTTGATTGAGATAATGAATCTATAGTCCGTCGACATTACGCTGTCACAGATGTCAGAATTACAGAATCGCTATCGTAACATACCGATGAGATGAAACCAAAACTAGAGAAATTGAAATTAAGTTGGAATTTGATGAAATGAGAGTGAACATCCACTTCGTTTCACGGTATCGGTCGCAGGAAAATGATAGGGAAATGTTTAATATTGAGAAATGTTTGAGAAAATTTTTGCGTCAGTTGAATAGACGTTTGTAAAAAAATAGATTGAGAGTAACGACCGGAGGTAGAGACCAAAAAAAGAAGATCGGTCAAAAATGAATGCTGGGCGTGGCTTCGAACGGGTCCGAAATTTCGTTTGAGAGCGACGAAAAAGAGAGAATACCGGAGGCTTGAAAATATTGGGAGCGGAGACCGTTGGGAAGAAAAATAACCGGATGGGGATGAATAAAAGTAAAAAAAATATTTATTGAGAAGAAACTGTCAAGGGAATTTCGAAGGAGCACGGACTGACAGTCGGACTGTAAGGATGGAGGAAGCATTCCAATAGAGCGGAAATAGAAACTTGCACGTAATCTATAGTGTAAAAGAAGATAAGTTTACGAATGAAATAAAAACAGCTCACCAGCACTGGAAATAGATAGGGGATTTTAAGTTTCCCCATCAAATGTGACGTGTTTCGATCAGAACATAAAATAACCAAATTCACAACATTTCCGACTTTTCCACATCAAATGGGAACTTATTCACCAAACCTACTTCTTGAAACCCTATAAAAAACCCTATAAACCCCAAATAAAAAATTATGAAAGTATCCATCCATGTTCAGAAGCTGCATTTTACCCTGCGAGCCGCCACAGACCCTAGTGGCACGGGATAAACATCTGAAGAGGAGAGAATAAGAAAAAGAAATAAGGAAGAATTAATTTCTTAGTTTTTGTTATAGCCAGTAATGGTGAGTGAAAAGAGAGAATTCTTTCACCTATCAGTTCGGCAGTGTATCTCCTATTTTGCCACACCTATCAGCTCCAATGATATAGTTAAAAGTCCAAATATTATCAATCGAGGGCAGGTCAAAATTAAAAAAAGTATTCTTTTCCGACGTTTCGGAATGTAATTATTTTATCTAAGGGCTAAAAAGATGATATTAGAAGGTTAACAATCACTTTGGATATAAATATATAATAATCTATCAATGTTTACCACAAAATTATCTCTTTTAACACATTAACACATTTAACATATTAAAGTCATTTGGTATTATGTCATATTTACATGGCATTGGTTACCATGAGTTATCATCAACCGAGAAGAGTTCATGACTGCAATTCGCCGGGAAAGCGTGAAATCTTACGTCAACAATATGGTTAAAACAAATAAGCATTAAAATTATTATCTTCTCTTTATGATCTTATATTTATATAATTACCCATTTCTTCCTTTCAGGAGATATAAGTCCATTAATTGTTAAATTATTTTACTCCTCTTTACCAACGTTTCGCATTTTTATGTATGCTTCTTCAAGGTTCAGAGAGAGTTCCTTCTGAATGCATCGTATAACTAGCCGCTGACGGCTCGCTTCGCTCACCGCAGCAGCTAACTAGGGGGGCGAAGCCCTCCTGGACCCCCCCTATTCCGGCGGCTTCGCCCCTGGACCCCCACCAGAATTGAAAAAAAGCAGAGTACTACGTTTCTGCCCGAGTCAGCTCTAGGTTGGGTGGAACATTATTTTCTCACACTCGCTCTAGTGTCTGCCCGTCCAGCGGCGCCGCTAATGTAGGCGTAGGTCTGCGATTTCGTAATTTTTCCTTTCATGAAAATCTGCCCAAATTTCACAGGCCCTCAAAATGCTCGACATGCGTTACAATACCTCTTTTTCTTTCTAAGTATGCATACCTATACAAAGCAGACACATTTATATGTGCAAAATGCCTAAATGAAAGTCAATTATGTTTTGTGTATTAAAAAAAATGAAAAAAATCTATTCAAGTGCTTTGGGATTTTTCAATAGTTTTAATCTTACCGCCCACTGCAAAAAAATAAATTTTTCGGGTATTCCACTCGTGAGCATGCAACATATAATTGACCATAATAAAAGCATGGATTTTCCTGATTTTATCCACATATTTGAAACTATTGACCTAATGCCTTGTTGATGGTCATTGACAAGGAAAGGCGAACGAGGAACTGTAGTAGTTTGAGTACAACTATCAAATTAGTCACTGAACTCAGGTCTTTAAATGCTGCAGGAGTGAATAGCCATCCATGAAATCGCTATTAAATGGATATTCACGCGTGGTTGCCAAGGAAATTTCTATTGTTGAAAAGGAAGAAAAATAATGAATTTAGTGATAAAAACGCAATACTTAGGCAAAAACGAAGCGTAAAAGAAAGTTGGAAAATAATAACCAACCAATGAAACCATATGGTGTTTCTGTGAACCAAATGAAGTAAACAATCAAGCGGCAAGATCTCTAGCGGAGATCATCTCCATG
The DNA here is from genome assembly GCA_963573305.1 of Pyrrhosoma nymphula. Taxonomy (NCBI): domain Eukaryota; kingdom Metazoa; phylum Arthropoda; class Insecta; order Odonata; family Coenagrionidae; genus Pyrrhosoma; species Pyrrhosoma nymphula. The sequence continues at coordinate 77,793,332 of OY754327.1, read as the reverse complement.
GATTAATTGTCGATCACTGGCGCTGAGATCCATTGTTTAAGTAGCTAATTGAACTTATAAATTCTTCTAAGTATACTTAATTAATTACAAGTCTTATTCTTAGGTATACTATCGATGTGATATGAGATTAAGACAATAGCCATCATATCAGAATCATTTAGAATTATTTTATGAACAAATAAAAGTAACCAAGAGGCTAGTATCATATGCCTTAAATTTTGTTGGGGAATAATGGTGTAGAAAAAAAAGGAAAAAACTGTAAAAGAGTCATCTATTGTACATATGTAATAAATTTACAAACACTCCTCCAGCAACATCGATGCAATTTTTTGTTTGAATGTGAACCCCTTGTGTTGCTCATTTAAGTTTATTACGGATTTCTTCAATGGGATTGGTGCGTTCAGTATGCAAAGTAGATATACATACCATCTTTAAACTTTATTGTTGTACCCAAGGCCTTTTATTCAGCCATAGGGATAATAATTTAGTGATGCATAACTCGGAGATTGCTTATAAACACAACTAAAACCAATCAATTTCCTACCTCCTTTTGTTAGTTGACTACGACGAGGGAACGATGACATTCACTTTCTCAGTAGGTACATCTGCTGTCTCGTACCTAACGACACATTTCCTTTCATTAAAGTTAAACTGTTTAAAAAAAATAAAAGGTTCACCTCTTTTGTTAGGTATAATTATAAAATAATTGTACAGAGTACCTGTTAGCTGAGTATTCCAAATCAAACATTTAGAACCACTGTTAAAAGTTGCTTTCGATGGTGGCACGGGGGTTTTTCAATTGACCAAACTGAGAATTAAATCTGTATTCCCTCCTCATCTTTGGAACTGACCTCCGTAGGTAAATGATATGTATCTGCAAAAATGGCGATTGCCAAATAACCATTCGCAAAAATCCAGTTGTCTGGCAAGATCCCTCCGTGGAGGATGTTGAAGTCGCCGCATATGAAATGGATGCATGCCTTCATTAAGCAATATTCTTCACTTTTTTGTCAACGAAATTCTTAGAATAATGCTTATTTTTCATGAACTTGCTATTGGACTACGCTACGACGACGGCGATTTCCTAATGCTCACTCTGCTCTAGTGGATCAAATGCTCGTAACACATGCGAGCGCAGGGAAGTGAACCTGTGTCACTATGGAGTTGAAAACCCGAAAAACCACTTGTCTACTCGGAACACATCGCGTCGAAAACTATAATAGGTACTTGGCGACAGCATTTCAAATGTAAACCTACAGAAGTAAGAGGTGTCTTCATATTCAGCACAAGTAAACTCATGAGTCATTGTGAAGGTTTCGCCGGAACGTACCAAAATGCCATGAACCTGTTCAATCTTGCCCGCTTTTTCACCCTCATTACATTGACAATATATGCAAGAATTAATAATGCAACTGACTAAGTATCCTTTAAAAATGTATAATTTCAATTAGCTACTTAAACGATGAATCTCAGCACCAGTGATCTACAATTAATCCATGGAGATAATCTCCGCTAGAGATCTTTGTTGCCGCTTGATTGTTTACTTCATTTGGTTCGCAGAAACACCATATGGGTTTCATTGGTTGGTTATTATTTTCTAAACGTTTAAAAATAAGTACCTGAGCTTAGATTGGTGAAGGTAATTGTTTTTTTCGGTAAATCAATACCAGTTCCATGCATGGAAGAGAGCCTTCGAAAAATGTGCACATGTAACGGTACCGTTTAAGATGCCATATCTTCGCTAAAAATAAAGATATAAAAATAATTTTACCAATTTTGAATATAGAATAAAATTTTCCAATTTTAATGACTCTAATAACTTTTTCGTTTATCTCCAAATAAAAAAGTTATTTAAAAAAATCATTTGTTGAAGAAGAAAATCTTTGACAATTTCAGTTACCATTTTAGAAAATGTTAGCAATATGCGTAAATGTTTGCAGAAAAAGAAAGATACAAACTTAAAGTACAACTTAGATCAGTTTTTCTTGGTAAGTATTGTTGGATGCCACTGATTTAGGGGGTTGTTTTCATGGTTACTGCAGAATGCTTGTGACAAAATGTTTGCGTTGCCATAGATCGGTAACTAAGGAGTTGCGACCCCATGTTCATAGGACAAAAAATGCTTAAAATAACTTCCCCAACCTCCTCCAGAAGTATTGCACTTTCCTCCTGAAAAGCCCTGTATATTAAAAGATGATAACTTCGTTGCTATCATATAGCTTCGTTGCTGATATAGCAACGAAGGAGGCTTTCCATTCAAGGTGCTGAAGTTAGCGCACATCGGAACACATCAGCGCACTCACTTTAGCGCACACGAACGACGTTGAATGGAATTATGTGCGCATACGAAATGTTTTGTAACCTGTCAGTAGTTACCGTAGTTACCATTCTGTGGGTGAACAACAGTCACGGCCGAGTGTTTAGTTTAAATTTGCTGAATTCTTTCAAAATAAGTAGGTATTTAAAAACCCTGGCTTTTTGTCGCTCAGTAATTAAAAACTTTACAGTATGCATATTTGACGCCTTCACTGAAAATCAACAAACTTGACAACGATCACAGATGCCATTATCGACTTTCGTTTGTTGTTTATCGCACATCAACTCTGCTCCCGATTTTGAAGTGCGCTACCTAGTGCGCAGGGTCTGTAACGAATGGAAGGCATGTGTGCTGTTGTTTTACGAAGTGATTAGCGCACTAGAGAGAATGTAAGGCACCCGAAGTTATCACCATACAATAAATTCAGAAGGAACTCTCGATGAACGTTGGTAAAGAGAAATAAAATAATTTAGCTATTAATGGATCTATGTCTCCTGAAAGAAACAAATTATTAATACAAATAGTACATATAGATATATAGCATAGTACACATCATTGAATAGTAGAACAGTAATGGAACAGTAGAAAATACAAAAGTGTATCAGTGGGGTGTTGTAGTGTTGGAGGACCTAAAACAAGTTAAACTAAGGTCGATATGTTGATTGATGATACAAAATATTACCCTTCTTTTCACACTGAAACGTGCCTGAAATGAAATTTTCAAGAAATTTAAGCCTAGCGTGAAGCCTTCGAGTCTCTATCAGCTCCCGACCTAGTTCTCTCATCAGCTGTGTTACGCTCCCCATTCGCTCGCAGCAGTTTTCAACCAATCGTGCGCTTCACGCTACACACTAGGCTTAGATTACTTGAAACTTTCAGATTAGGTGAGTTTCAGGATGGCACGGCAGCGGCGTGGCAACGTTGCGGGTTTAGGGTTGAGCGTTCTGGCGCCCCGCCCCCTTTTCAACAAATATTTCCGAACTTTAAAACAGTCCTTTTAAATTTTAAAATGTCTTGTTTTCAAACTCGGAATTGAAGTTTTCCGTTTGAGTTTTTTAGCCTTCACTAGAAATATTTTTGTGCTTATCTTGAGAATGACACTTCGGCGCTTGAACGTTGAATGGTAATGAAAAATCATTTACGGTATGCAGCATTAGTCACACAATACATCAACTTTGATATCCAAAAAAACGGTGGCTTTCTACTTATTGCCTGATGCGCTCTCTTTTGACAAATTTTGGCGCCCTCTGCATCGTTTTATTGGGGCAGGGGTAATGTAACCTCGTCCATCCCCTCCCCCCGTTGTTACACCACTGTGACACGGAGTATATTCACCAAACGTTTGTCAATTTGACGGAATATAATGTTTTGACCCCGCGTGCCCATGACAGTTGTCAATCGCCCACCCAAATAACGAATTCACTTGCGTTAATGCAAAATATACGTGTGAAAGATACGAATTAAGACTCGTATTTATTTTTCAGCCGAGTTATTTTATCTCTGTTCCAACCACAGTCCGCCATTATTAGTAACTTTGCAAAAAATTAACGGTATTTGACTGGGACTTGGGTTCCCTCGTCTCCCTATTGAATTTGCCACCAAGCGAATTTCAACAGCCCAACCTTGCCAGGAGGTAACGAGTAACAATGAGTTTGCTGGAGTGAAAAACGAGCAAATGAATCGTATTTTCAACCTTGAGCGAAGTTAATTCCGTGAGACGCAGGGTTTTTTTCCAAAACCATTTAAGTCAAGATAACTGATATCTTGGTCGAGCCGCGCCTAATAAAACGCTGCCTGAGAGCGACTCCGAGTTCACTCCAAGGTTTAACTTTACACCCGGAGATATGAGCTTTGTATTCCCTTGAATCTCTCTTTTGTTTTTTTCCTCACGCTAATTTCATAAACCTGTGGAGCTCATTTGATCCATCGTCATTTAGTAAAGTTAGACAGGAATTTGCGGTCGAAGATAGTCATTGCATTAAGTCTTAACATCGTTGAATTTCAAGTTTTTTCCCCTTTCGTCTTCGATTTCAATTCCTTTTAAGAGAGACATTTACTCTCCCTCTTCGGGTTACGGGGAATGAGCTTAATTGGGACATAACGATCGTGCCATTATGGAAGATGAAGGTTACCAATACTTCGCGACATAACTTTTATGGCGCCAAACAAAACCAAAAGTGACTTTTACGGCGTTGCCCTAATTGTAGCCATTGTCGACATCCAAATCTGCCTGACTTATTCCTTTAGTAATTATTTGAACTCATTACCTTTATAGGTGCTTTCATTGCCAAATGAAGCATACTATTATTATATAGAGCCATGATATGATGCAAAATTGACACAAGTTCTATATCCCGGGAAAAAAGGAAATAAAAAAGGAGGAATAGAATATGAAATAGTTGCACGTTTCACCGTTTAATCCAAATACATTGTTTGAAGGTAATGATTATCTTCTAAAGACATGTATCACCATTCATGACAAATAGGTGTGTAGGCTATACATCTGCGCTTGTACGCAAAAAAGAATCCTTATGACTCAGAGAATTGAAGCCAGGACCTCTTATTTCAAACATTACGTCTCCACTTTGTGGCTTCTAAGATTGTCTTTGTTAATACATCATGAGGCTATGATTAGGTATTGCTATCGGGTAAATTTCGTGATTAATCTTTATAGGAAATAGCTCATAATTTATACTAAGTGCTTAAGGGTTGAAGGGGTGGAATTGCTCCATGATGGAGGTAAAATATAGACGTTGCAGTTCTCCACCAGAAAAGTTTCTTTTGGAGAACTGCAACATCTGCCTTTTACCTCATAATTTATGTTTCAGGTGGTCTAGCGTGAATTTCACAGCAAATCATTGAACGTCGCATGGTTGCAACAATTTTAGTAATAAGAAATGTACCTATTATTTCGCGTTTAGAAGAAAATCTGTACATATGTAATCGAATTATTACGAAATGTACGTCATGAGCCCATTAGGCTACGTGTTTAAATTGCATTGAATTGCCAAAACATTAATTCAGATCCGGTATGATGCAATTGTTTTTTCACTTTTATGTACACATATCACTAATGAAAACACGAATGCCAAGTTTCACGCAAATATTTAGATGAAAAAAAATCGCTCCGACTACCTTAATTCGGTCTTCCAAAGAGATGGAGCTTCGGCTCTGGTGAAAGCTAAAAACTGAATCGGAAAACCTCAATTCAGAGTTTGAAAATGAGAACATTTTAGGATTTTAGAAGGATTTTTACAGTTTAAAAATAATTGTTTGATGGTGGGCACCATACGACATTAGACCAATTTTAGTATTTAGAAGGTTTTTTACAGCTTAAAAATAATTATTTGATAGGGGGCGCCACACGGCCGTGTTGGCACCAAAATACTTGCCCCCCATAAATTCGTTGTTACGCCGCCCTTGTTACATTTTGACAATATTTCACCTTTCCTCAGTTTTTTCTTGCGTTTAGCAGTAGATGCCAGGAAAACATAAGAATATATTTCAATACCCTTAGTTATATCTTACAGAACTTCTGCCGTATTATTTAAGCACGCTCCCGGAGAGGGTTGAGTCTGAAGAGGATATAACATCACCCCGTGCTGTGTCGTCTTCTTTTGCTACATAAACCTTATCAGAATTTAAATAAAATTTAGCCACATCACACTTGCTATCTTTAGGATTCGGATATCCTGGACAAAAGATACCAATATCCGGATAGAATCGAATATTCGGATCCGGTCATCCGGGTATTACGCATGAACCAAGTACATATCCGTATGTGGTTCGCTCTACCGCATACTGTCTCTCTCATTCCCACCCTTTCCTCTACTAATCTGCCACGCACTTCCACGTAATTCCCCTCCCTCACCCTCTCATAAAATAATTTTGAGAAACATCCCACTTCCGGTTACCCATTTCTTTCGACCCCGCCTACACCCTACCTTATAATAATTAATTAAATAAAAAAATTTTAATATACCACGTTTTTAAAACGGACTAAAGAGCATAAAATAATTTTCCCTGGGCCCTTATAAATTTTTGAGCGTGAATTTTTTGTGGCTATGGAGATATTTGTAAGAATTGAAGAGAAAAACGTGGGGCGCTGGCAACCCATGATAATTAAGTAGGAGTAAAGGGGCCAGGTGTCGTTGAGCAAACTCCCACAATTAATACCATTTGCAATGCACTGAAATTGGTTGTGATTCATCCGGACTATCTACTTCTATTATCTACTGCCTGCGCCCCACATTTTTCTCTTCAAGTCTTACAAATATCTCCATAGTCACTAAATATTCACCCTCAAAAATTTAGAAGGGCCCAGGGAAAATTATTTTATACTTTTAGTCCGTTTTAAAAACATGGTATATTTAAAAAAATATTTATTTAATTAAATATTTTCTGCTTTTTAGTCTTATGCCAGGGTGAAAGTTTCCAAACGATTTTATAATATTGATTAGACTCTGACAGGGACACATAGGAAATTCCCAATGTATTTCAGATTCTGTTCAGCTGACAGTGTGTGGAATTAAAATAATTAATTAATCGTTAATTAATTAATTAATTAATTGCTATAATAGATAGCTAATATAGCATTTTCATCCACTTCTGAGCTATGGTTAAAATTTCGAGTCTCTAGTTGATCGGGAAGTCGGTTGCAATATTCCATAAACTCGGTTGCAATATTCCACCCGGACAGATCAGACAGACATGACGGAAACCGAACTAATAAAAACGTGTTAAAAATGGAGGTATCAGGCATGATGTTTTGGAATTTCTATATTACCCTACCTTATGCCTAGTCCGCATTCCTTGCTCTCCAACAACAGCAGACCAGCTTCATACCCTCGTATATTTTAGCACAACAAAAATCACGGAGGCTGAATACGTAGACATTGCCATGAAAAACTATTTTTCTGTTACGGAAATCAAGACGCAGACCTTTGACTATCCTGAAAACAAGAGGATGCCAGACTCAATGGTACTTTCTAAGTGATTAATAGCCTACATTTTCGGTAAATTTGCAATACACACCGTGCACCATCAAGTAATGAAAGAGAATTTCGGATTTAGTCAGTGTAGCGATATCATTGAAGCCTTTTTCTCTCTTGCAGATGAAGTGCCTTCCTAGATTGAAGGTAAGGACGTGTGTTCAGTTGCTAGGTACTTAAAACTCTCTCTTTCGGCTTTTGCACTATTCAAGGGATTCAAAGTATACCATCCGATGTCTACTTGGACAATTCGTTTCGAAATCTGAGGCGTCAAAAGGACTGAAAAATTAATAATTTCGCCTGGGAAATTACTGATTCAGTGTACTCAGTAATGTCTGTACTGTAATTACTCTGTACTGTGCAACATTATTAGTCATATCACTGTATCATTAGAAGTCGTTACGCAAAATTAGAAGTCGTATCACTGCATCACTTATCCTGGGAAATTGAGAAGTCAGCAGTATTTTTCGCTGTGTTTATTGAAGTGTCCTTCCAGGCACTTAGCCACTTCTACTAAACTTACCTTAACCGGCCTATCACCTCTAAATATGGGTAGATTAAGTGTATTCGTTGCTGTAATTGCATTGTTAGCTGTATTTACTATAATGTAACTCAAAAGTGCGCCAATTATACAGCTCCGAAGAAGTGACGAGGTCCACCGACGATCATGGAACGCCACAAGGAGAAAAGTTTCCAAGTTCAATAACCACACGCTCACGCATGAGATGAAATCGAGAATGTGCACCTGAGGTGACGCGACATTCATTTTTTTCGGTCCTTTGCCTCTCTACCCCTTGGTGGGAAGAGGGGGCGAGCGATACGGAGAGAGGGAAAGGGAAGAAAAAGAGATACAGAAAGAGAACACAAAAAAAGAAGGCCGGTTAGTAGGTCTCCAAGGACGCGCGAAATGTTTGGCAAAACTCTCGCACACCTTCCGATATAATATATATTTGGCGAAGATGACGGGGAGGGCGGAGTGAGAGGGAGGAGGGACGACCGCAGTGAACGACCCGGACTCGAGGCCGCTGATGTGCCGGGCGCCATCTACGCGGTCGCCGGCTGAATAAAAAACAAAACGCTCCAAGGACAATGTCAAAGCGGGAGAGACCTGCTGCAGAGGGTTTTTTCGGAGCGGCAGGCCAGCCCACACCCATATGCTTGCTCTCCCAATGATCAATCCTGCCCATCTCGGGCGTAAAACCGATCGGATTTCTTAGGTCGTTTATATATTTTTATTTTCAGCCCGTCCGGTGGACCGGCACCATCGATCAAAGCGGATCGGACGCTTCCTGAATAATTTTCATCTCCCTTGCTCCCGATAAGAGGTGCCTCTCGATAATTCGAGTGGGAGTCCTCTCACGTCAGGTAATATCCATCTACATCTGCAAGCTATCCAACGACCCGCCGCAGGGGCGTGTAGCAAAGCATATCTGTTTATGGGTGTTATGACACACCAGCCATATCTACATAGTACAAACCTAGCAATCCACCTCAAGGGTGTGTGGCAGAGGGTGTGTTTCCACCTTCATGCACTACACCATTCCATCGTAGATTTCCGCAGTGTTGAAGCCAATGATATTCCATTCTCGAGTGTTCATCGGTTAGTTTGTTTTTCGACCTGAATATGTCCGAAATAATACGGGCGAAACTGATGTCTTGAAAAACAACCTGTTTTGTGAACACCCAAGAATCGAGGAACACGCACAACACTATATCATGCAAATGTTCCTGAAACTACGACCATTAATGCATCAGCAAAGACCCGCAGACACCTGTCGGAGAGTGAATTTCCTTCAACATTTACTACACTGTATGCTACTAATGCAATATAAACTATGAGTATTCGTGTATTTTGCATCTATACAAGTGTACTGTGAAACAATAGTTATACAGGCGTAGACAGAGACAATGAGGGAACAGAAACATAAATAGGAGGAAAAGGATGAGAGTGTTAACGAAGTATCTCATGGTCTCGCTCTGTTTTCGCATTAGTCACTAATGGTGCGAGGAAAAAATAATATTTGTACATCAGCTTGGTATCGTGTCACTCTTATTTTCTAGCTTCAGCCTGTTAGAGAGATATAATGCGGGATTAAAATAACATCTTCCGTGTCATAGTGAATTTTAATTGAATTTAACTGTGTCATATTGAATTGAACTCGCATGATCTGATTTTTTACAATTAATCTTAACCTAGCGTGTAGTCTTCGAGCATGTAGCGGCTTCCAACCACCTTTACCCCCGATGAGATGAATAATTTCAATATAACGAGTCGCTCGCTCTTGGATATAATGTCGCCGGTGCGTCCGCTACATTTTCAAGAATCTACCTTTACGGCACTGCAGACTTAGTAGCCAATCAGTAGAAAGAACGAAGACGAGCCTTTGACCTGGAGGATGGCCTTTCCGAGAGTTTGTACGACATCAGGGTCGTTTTTGTCCAGTCAAGTATTTTTGTTTGTTCTTTCTAACTTGGTTACTTCTTTGCAATACTCCACTGAGGATAAATCATTCACCTTGACCGGGACTCGAACCCGGATCACTCGATTTCGCGCCGAGATATTTAATCAGTTAAGCTACCGAGGCTTCCTTCTCCCTGTGGATTTTCTAGGGCCTTAGAGGAACAAGGTGTTCAAGGTGCCATGCCTGCACTTGCGGGTGAATCTGTAAAAGTTAATATCGCGGCTAGTCCCGGTATCGTCCAAAATCCGGTGACTAAGAGCGTTTGGACATTAACAATTTCCATGTTATGTAAATTGAAATAAAATCTATTTCATGCACATGTTACCATGTTGCAAAGGGGTTCTTTACCGATATTCCGTTGCGGCACCGAGTTCTGCGGGGGAAATAAGTATTTAAACACGTCAGTTATAATGTCTAACTCCGCTACTTCATCAGAGATTTGAGGCTAATTACTCCTCCACAGACGTTGAGAACATTTTTTAAAAACTCCTTGCTACAATGGTACGGTATATCGTTTTCATATAATTTGGCAATAGGTTGCAGAACGGACAAGTTTAAAATGTCATTTATTCCGTACCGGTATACGATATCGATATTCCGGTATACGATATCGATAGCTTTCATCGAAGCCGCCAATTTTGTGCATGGTAGGGGTAGGTAGCGTATTTTTTTCGTACTTTTCATATTTTTTCGCCTGCATGGAATGCTAATATTCATATATTAGGTGTGTGTTACTTTGTAATAATTTTGAATGTGTTGCTTGTTAGCAGTGACGGATTAACACACTTGGGGACCTGTAGGCAGAACAATCAACAGGGCCCACGTGAATAAACAAGTCGCAAGAGAAGAAACGGGAAAACAATTCTCAGGGCCCCTCCGGGGTCCCTAAAGCCTCGGGGCCCAGAGGCAACTGCCTACTTTGCCTCATTGGTAATCCGGCTCTGCTTGTTAGCATGACTGACCTTTCACTTATGGTCCCTGTGATGTAAGAGTACTTTCCACATGAGTGTAATGTTAGATAGAAGCCTTACTGCATGTGAAATCTCCTTGTACATACGTTAAAGGAGAAATTAGGAAAATAGCTAATAACAGTATGATAGTGTGTTTGACGGTTAGTGCTTGCATAGTGAGGAGTACAAGGTACCACGTAGATGCAGGATCATGGAGGACGACTTTCCCGGCATTGTGAGGATGCATCATCTCATCAGTGCCAGAATTGAAAGTCGAGTCCCCTGTATCTTCCTAAATGTCTCACCCTGATTTCATAAGTTTTTCAAATATGAGGAGGAAACCAAAAGCAACGGATATCCCCGAGGTGGGGCGTGATGGCCTGATCTATGTATTTCGCGCGCATATTTCTCGGATCCGTTGAGTGGCCCTCACTTCCAGAAAAAAATCATCGAGAACGAGTCAAAACATTCCAACCAGGTTTGCCTTGGTTTGTTTCTCAATGCGAGCCGAGTCCATTGATCCTAAACCGCACATAACCTCGTCTTGGCATTTTACCACGTCGTGCAGCGTTTCTCTCATGACGAGTCATTTCCTGATAACCTGGGTCCCGCTAGCTCAATCACTCCGGACCGAACGCCCTCTTCCAAGAGCAAACACACGAGGAGCGGCCGCAGGCGATTTAATCGGATTGACCCTTCAACAACTCACAGCCACCCTCAGTCCCCATTCACATTTCCACACAGTATCCATCTTCGCCAAAGATATCAGAAGGAACTGAAGGTACGGCACGGCACGATTTGGCAGGGAAATGTTGAAGCTCTTGGAAAGTGTTAAATAGACAATATTGGGTGTATATGTAGTTCCCAAGCCGAAAGCGTAGATATCACTAGAATAAGTGAGTACTCATTAATGTCAACATAAAATGCGAAAAAAAAACTTTTTTTAAAGTTACGGTCAAAGTTCACGGTCAAAGTGTGGAGAAAGGGAAGGCAATAAAAACGTTGAAAATATTTGCAACTAAATTGCATATTTAATAATGATAATAACTTAAGGAACTAATATTTAAAAATTTGTTCATGAGAAAGCCCCAGCAGAATTTTAGCAAGGAAGGCGAAGTGTGAGCGCGGGCGTCGAGGAACGACTTAATTAATATTAGCAGAGGTGATCTACCGGTAGAGGTAAGTTTAGATGGAAATAGGAATACCTACGTTAATCTTTTACAGCTGAAAGTCCTTGTGTCCATTCAGTTTTTCACTATTCAGATCGGTATATGTGCTACCTCTCTTCATTCCATTCATATACCCTATTATCTTTCCTTCCCTCCCCAGCTTACCCAATATTCTCCCTTCCTACCTTCTTTCTTTTCTCTTAACAAGATCAGATCATTCATCTTCTATCACGGCATTCAGCATCCCCTCGCACCTCATTACCTGTTCCTACCACCTACTTTTCTACCACCAATACGAACAACAACGAAGTCCTACGGAAAGTTAGAGAAAACATGTTGAATGAAAACTCTACGGAGGTAGGTAGGTAAGGTAATCTACCGGCTACAGTAGGTTTAAATGGAAGTGAGTGAAAAACCCTCGAGATGTTCACATGCTCACGGCCCTACCTACCAATAATATTTCCTTCTTTATTTCAGCATACGCCCTTTCCCTCCTCATCCCGTCCATAAAACCAAGGTATTCTCTTTCTTTCCCTTCCCTGCTTACCCAACAACCTCCCCTCTATCACGGCCTTCAGCACCCCTTAGCCTCTCATTACCTGTTCCAACCACCTACTCTGCCTTCTCCTGATCTCCTCAAGCAGTGTCCTCTCCTCACAATCCATACCAAGCACTTCCTAGTTCGTTTCTCTTTCCACCCATTGTAAATTCTCCATTCTCCTCCACACCCACGCCTCGAACGCCTGCAGCCATTTCTCATCCTCTTTCCTTAGCGCCCTTTTTCCTGCACCACGCAACGCCACACTCCATATTAGACTCGAAGAACGACTTAGGCGGGTGGATGGAAAATATTTCCTTCGGTCGCCCTGCGCGAGATAGCCGCGTTGAGTCGATCTATGAAGAAAATAGAAAAAAATATTCTCTATTCTTCTTTAGTGGATCTTAACAAAACTAACGTCTTATTTCGAGCTCCAAAACGCTATCTATTCTCTTCCAACATGTTCTTCGCAAACAAGATTACGAAAATGCATGGAGATCACGAGGTCGAAGAGAGATTACCTATTTAAAATTTCAATGGCTCATTATGTCAAGGACTCGGGTCCGATTCCCTGACGAGATAGGATATTTTTACATTCCTGGCCAGCATCAGGATATTTTTGCGGATAAAAAAATTTGACCGCATCGCGTGTGGTATTCGTCTGAAAACTTGGCTTGTGACCGTCTGCCAGATGGGACGGAGACGGTTGTGACCTTGGTCGCATTTCTTAGGGAGCTGTCCCAATGCCGAGATATTCCACTTCCGCAGTTCGACACCTACCTCGAGTCGACCTCCTGCCCGTGCTCGAAGGTGCAGATGACCTCCGAGGTCGCAAAACTCATAATATGACAGCAATTATGACTATTGCGGAAATGCGACCTACCATGATGTAAATGGTTCAAATGGACCCTATCCGATGGACATAAGGAATGGCTAAGCAGAAGATTGCTACGCATAATGGGAGGGAAAAAGATATTTAGACGAGATTAAAGGAATGCGATGGAACAGGCCATGAGAAGTGATGGGATATTAAAGGAAGAAAAGAATAAGCATGTTAGGTAGGAAGCATGCTGAGCTGATGCGAGAGCTGGATAGAGAGCTCCGAAGAAAAGCAAAGTGGTAGAAATCGTTCTCTGATCACTAGAATAGACATCTATAACGCTATTGGTCGAATATTTGCGGCCCCAAACTGAGGCAATTGCCCCCCCCCCTTAAAACACCCGGCGTATGTCTTGGTCGTAGACCTTAAATTAAAAGCCTATATTATTTTGTTGATTTTTTGTTATTTTACTTTAAAACCAGTTAAATTTTATATAAACGAAAACAGTTTTAAAACCACAAGCTAAATGCGAATGTAAATCAAAATAATTTTGGAATTAGCCGAAACATGGTGGTAATCTAAAAGAGAAATATGCATTTAGTAAAAACTTGCTCTTCTTAAAAGGCAACATTTTGCTTCCAAACCACTTATAACGCGCCATTTTACACATATTTTGTTACGAATTTCCGGGACGAGACCCACGAACAAGTTTTCTTGGGGGGTATTCCATACCCCAAGAACCGCTGGTGCTTCCCCCCGAACCTCTGGTCAGGAGCCGCCCCTGTGGTTGATCAGTGGAGATTAAATTGATTGTTGCTGCAAGAGTTTAGTTGATATCAACAACTAATCCTTGAGTAGACACTTAAATGTGAAATTATAATATGTTACCTAAAATTAAAGTCCTCAAAGCCTTTCATGATTCGGTAATCTATTGTAGTGATTGGCGTAATATTGGGATCTAATTACTTTTTAGAACTAGTTCGTTTACTCATTACGGAATGGTTCCAATGTAGCAAAAGTAAAACTGATAGGAAAATTTTGCAGTTGCATTTCGTGGAAATATTTTCAAATACCTTCATTACAAGAAATTTTCATAGTTTATTATGGTTCCAGAGTATTTTTTTAATGTCTGCCGAGGCCAAGTTTTTAATAAATACCTATTTTTACTAGACTACAAGGACGGAATAATTCCCTAATACTATGTTTAACACTTAGCCAACTCTGTTTTACTGAGAGTACAAAGGGTCAAAAAATTACCTCAATGTTTTGCAAGAAAAAATGCTCCAGAAGGGATCCATTCACTGCAAAGGTTTATGACTGTCAATTTAACAGTGCTCCCTATTCCTTGACACGTAATAACTTTTCTTCTAACGCTCGCCATCAATGATTGTTTTCCAATAGCACGAACACACTTGAAAGCGTCACTTACAATTTTTCATCAATATATATTTATCAATCAAAGCATGAATTAAAATTCACTAGTAATTATTGCTATATTTTCACTGAAATATAATACAAGATTAACGACTTCGGTTTACAATCAAATGCACGCACGATTAGGGAAAAACCATAGTTGATTTCCTCCTCTCCATTTGTCGAGTTAAGGAGGTTCGATGGTTTCACTCAACTTAAGAGAATTCGACGAAACTTGCTGGGAGCATTGCTTATGTTGTCTTAAATCTACCTGATTTTTTTCAGAATTATTTACCGCAGATAACTTGAGATATTTGATCGAGAAGTGGACAAAAAATTACATGGGTTCTTATGGGAACACAAGGTACGAGTAGCTTAATGCATGAAAAAGAACCTTTTTCTAGTTAAGAATAAGAAAAACAAAAATAATAAAAATAAAATATATCAAATTATTTTCATATATTATTCTTTTGATGATTTAAATTATTTTTGTTTTTCTTATTCTTAACTAGAAAACGTTCTATTCGATGAATAAAGCTAGTCATGCCTCGCGTTCCCATATGAACCCATGTAATTTCATGCCCACTTCCACATCAAATATCATAATAAATCTGCGGTAAATAATTTGAAAAAATTCTGGTAGCTTTAGGAAAGCATAATTAATGCTACCAGCAAGTTTCGTCGAATTCCCTTTAGTTGAGTGAAACCACCGAACGTCCTTAAGTCCGTTGATGAATATTATTGCAGCATGTATTTAAAGGTATACAAAAAGGTAAAAACGATAAAGAAGATCAATGTTTTGCTAGTAAACATTAATTCGTATACTATATTTAAATATTGAGAGAGCGAATAACTAGAGCATTATAATTATAAAGTATGGTTCACGGACGTTTATATACGACGGTATTCACTTCTTTCCAAACCATACACATCTTGTTGCTATATAACCCTCTTTAGAGTCCCACTAGGTTTTAATTTTACTTCATCCAGTCTTATCTTTGAAGAGGAAAACAACGACAAACCTCGTAACCCAAACAACGTAATCAATTCGGGAATAACATTTTTTCAAACAGTTCTGAAGTCTAAGACTTGCTGATCCATATTAACGGAGAAATATTAAGGCTTTCACGCCTTAGAAAATTAGCGCTTTTTAATCTGAATAATTCACGATTCTGTGACGTAAAAACCTTTGCAAATAAATATGCAATCTAATATTAATTTAAAATCTAATAAATCAGTATTTTCAGGTACGGTTTCCAGTTTCCTCTCATCGACAGAGAACTCAGCGGGAAATGGATTCATTCTTTCCTTGCGGTCATTTCTCTAGTCAAGAAGACAACTATCAAGTCACTGAGACGAAAAATTATTTTAAAATACTTTTTAAGGAAACTGCAGGGACCAATTCCAAATTCTCCATAAGCCTCCGCGAAATCTGACCTTCATAAGTCAAGGTCAGGATTATCGGCCGCCGTGCTTGGCATCGTAAACATTTCCGCCCTTGACTTCGCAAACTGGTGCGATTACACTCGAGTCTAAGCGCTTCGGAAAAAAATAAATCAACTGGCTGCGAAATAATGCAGCGGAACACAATTTTCAAGCATTCTGTTACGACACATCATGGAGCCCACTTTTTGTTCGGGGAAACATAATTCCTTTATCTCCGAGGATTACAGATCTTCTACAAGAAATCTCTCCTACCCTGATGTGTGCATTTCTCGCGGCGTTGGACGGTTTTGACGTCACTTGGTGAATTCTACCCATACATACCAAACCCACCTTCGGGTTTAAGACTGCTATAATTCATTGGTTATCAGAATATCATCCCCTTGCACTCCATTTACCCGATAATATTTCATCTGACCATTTATTCTCAGTCTTGAGTGTTTAATAACGAAATAGGCAATCATCAGTCGACATACCTTTCTGATCAAGCGCGATCAGCCACCTGCCAGCTCTGAATCAACAGGTCACGCTGTACCACCAGATGGACTTCTCTAGAGGCAAATCCAATCGGGGAATTTTCCTTCCGGAGAAGCAAGAGGCTGCTGAGTCCTCTGTGTTTCCAACGGGCATGGAGACTGAGAAGTAAAAGAATACGACGATGCTCTTCCCTGGAAAGAAATACAATAAACTCAGCATCAGTCGAGAGGGCCGCGCTTCTACATGGAGTCTCCCCTCATCGACAGAGTCTTTAAATCAGACAGAGTCTTTATCAGACAGTCTTTAAATCAGACAGAGTCTTTAAATCAGACAGAATCATCAAACTTTACTCGGGGAGCAAAAATTACATTCAAACTTGCACATTGATGGGAATGTGTCAATGGTTTAAAAACACTAAGGGTAATAGAAGGGTTGTGTTCCCATTTTGTGGCATAAGCTCTGAAAAATATGGACGCCAGGGACTGGGGGGATCGGGTTGGTTAGATGGCTGGAGTACTGGCTTCCCAACCCGATGGCACGGGTTCAAACCTCGGCTGTGGTAGAGATATTTTACCTAAGAAACTATTTTCCTCTCGGGCGCTTTGCGGAGGTCTTGTCAAAGAGTAGCCACAAGTCGGATGGGACATTAAACTGTGGTCCTCTCGGTACATTTCGTAAGAGCACGCTGACGTCGAAGCCTGATTTCTCTTCACCCTTCTTCATTTCCCCAAATAATCCTCCCCTTTACGAACCCACTCACCTGTCCTCCATGGCGCCAATTACTTCAGTTGCCAGTCGCCTCCCCCAAATAACCAACCAAGTATATAGGGACATGACAACTGCACTCGGTAAATTCGTCTCGCTTACTGTGCGTAGTCCGACTTCGTACTTTACCTACTCGCATGTCTTCAACTCTCTCGCCTTCTGGGAGCGCCTCTGCCTTGGCCATAACCTCTGACTCACCCACCAACAAGGTCAACTTCACCCTACAACATTCACCATGTCGCTTATCTCCTAAACACTCCTTCGGTAATGCCCAGTCGAACGGAGCGTGTTCATTCAGCCCAGCATGCAGGGAATGGAACCACATCGAACTGAAGTACTAACTCATTCCACATCAGGCCACCATAACGGTTATTTTGGAACGCGACAGCATATGATCAAATCAAGTGAATTGATTTACGCTAAGGAGGTTAGAAAATCACGGAGGCGATATTCCGTCAGATTGTTGAAGTAATTCCGTCATTACAGTCGGCACGGAGGCTTAATCAAGCATTGCGTTTCCGGTGTTCGCGTTTGGTTTTGTAAACAAAACTGTAAAAATCAGCGTGAAGCAACATGCGTGGAGCGTGATAAGGCTCTACTCGGTACAAAATCCTTCCCATATAACCCCCTCCCTCCACCCTCGCCCACAAACAAGTAGGCCATGTCTCTTTCATTTATCAACTTTTAATCCTCTTTTTTTTTCCTCGGTTTCTATCGATTTTTAATTCTCGTTTTATGAACTCATATATTTTCCTTTAATACGTACTTACTTTACTGATGGCATTCATAAGCTATTGAAAAGTAAAAATATGGTTCTTAAAACCCAATTCGAATATTGCATGAGAATAAATTTTTCAGTCCGAAGGGGTGATTGCAGCGTAATTTTCAACAGAAGTATTTTGCCCTCAGTTACTGTGGTAAAGAGCTTATAAGTACC
This sequence comes from Pyrrhosoma nymphula, assembly GCA_963573305.1. Lineage (NCBI taxonomy): Eukaryota > Metazoa > Arthropoda > Insecta > Odonata > Coenagrionidae > Pyrrhosoma > Pyrrhosoma nymphula. Next base: position 77,775,050 of record OY754327.1, on the reverse strand, counting down.
TACTCTAAAATTTCTTGTTTGATGTATAACTTAAAAAACTTTAAAATTTAGGAATTTCTTCGTTTATTTAGGTATATTTATTGGGACTGAATTAAAACTCTTTCCGTATATAGAGGGGCTGATAAAAAATACGTCTATATGTACAAATTCAAAAATTTCATTACAATGAAATGACTTATTTTTTTAATATGACAATGAAAAAGGACGGCAGAAAATCTTTGACCCGGGGGAGGGGTCGAAGAACAAATTGGAAGGTGCTTTAGAAGGGAGCTCTCCGTTCAATATATTGAAGCTGGCAGGTGCACAACAGTCGCAGCCGAATGTTCTGTGTATCTTTGTCGAATTTGTTCAAAAACTTTTCTCAAAACGTAAAGCTTTGTAACGCGGAGGAATTAAATACTGTTTTATCCATCCTTGACCCATTTACCGAAAATCGACACAAAAACAACAAACACGGGTATCTACAACTATCTAATATATTTTGTAGGTAAGCGTGCTCACCTCCCATCGATTCTGATCCAGATCTCTTTCTGCCTAAAGCGCGGGGTCTGAAATGAATGGAAAGCAATTTTGCTGATGCGTTACGAAGTGAGCAACGTGCTAGAGTGAATGGAAAGCTCCCATGGATTATAGAGCGGAGAAGGATGGAGAAAGAACTAGGGACAGAAAGGAATACATACTAGTCACTGCTGGTCACGGTAGAGGAGGAGAGAAATATATATGGTTCTCTGCGTCATTTGCACCATCGAGGACAGGCGTGGGAAAGAAACATTACGGGAATAGAGAAGAGCGGAGATAAACCCAGCGTCGGCATTTGCCTACTCGTAACGAAGGGTGTCAAGGGAACCATAGTTCAACGCCCCATCCCATTTACGAAATTCTGCACTAGGAAGCCTCCTCCATGTGGCACTTCAGAAGGGGTAGAGATTCCATTTAAAAAATATCTACCACCGCCAGGGTTCGAACCCGTACCTTTGGGGTATGTCAGTACTCTAGCACCATCCCGATAATTTTTCTTTCTCTGTAATTTTTCACTGGAAACTACAACTACTTTCTGAATAAACAGTGAAACTACCTATGGGTAAGGAAATAAGTGGTTTCACAATAGTAGGGATAGTGACAGTTTTTACAGAGACGCCAGTGAATAAAGCTCTGTATTTGGAATCCAATCCAGCGCTTTTTACCAGTGAAATACACTCACTGCCATCTTCTGTCATTGATAAGAAGTTCGTGCTAATTCCTCGGAATATAAGTTCCATAAAATCAAACACAAATATTAAGCGCCACTTGTCTGAGGATTTCAGCTTTCGATGTATATCGAATATCGAATCATTCGATACGGCACGTTCTTTTCTTCCTCATTCCGTATTTCATTTGTTAATATTTCGATGATTTCATGATGAATCGTTTTTCGACCATTTCGTCGCTACCGAATAGATATTTTAATTGACTTGTTCGCGAAAGAATTTATGCCATTTTACATGTATCTTGTACCACAGCATCAGCTCGCAGTGAGCATTTGCGTCAGACTTCAAAAAACTTTTAAACTCTATTGGGAATTACCTGTCTCCAGCAAGAATTTAGAATTAAAACGACGGACTCCTTCAAAGCAATCACTTGTTATAAGAACAGCATGAAATGGCTAATTTCACTAATATAGGCTAATGTGATGAAAGGGCAGTTCTTTATCTCAGATTTTCATGTATGCCAACAGTAAAATATGTAATACTAACGAGCCCTATTCTTCCATGTGCGTACGTCTAAATGTACCTTTCCTTCGCATCAGTATCATTGAATAACTAATTAAGTGTCATTTTAATATCAGTGATTTTAATAACTTCCTACAGATAAACTAGTAGAAATTGGCCTTAGCAACGCCATTATTATCACCATCAATCACCATATGATCGTCACGCGACACAGCACGAATGATAACAAGATAAATCTAGTTGCGAAGGATATTGCAGTTCCTTCCAGAATATTTTACAGATAACAAGTCGAGGTTCTACGTATTAGTGACGTACAATGATGCAAAAAATATCCTCTTCAAAATTCTCATAACCAAAACTGGACACTTTCCAAAAATTACGTGTTGGCTAGCCTGACGTTACCTAATCCCAGTATTCATTGCAGAAGACTACGCTGTTAACTTCGTCACAGAATTGTTCTAGAAGTTCGAGGAAGTCATAAGATTTCGTTGAGGTCCAGCACCGAAAGGTACTTAAACACATTCTAGCTGATTCTGCTCAGTTCCTGATAGAAGATTGTTAACTCAGTAGTAACTGAGGTTCCTGATTTACTGTGAAGAATAAGCTAACGACTTGCATACATAATGCCACGACAAAGGCGATCAAGCCCTGCTCCAAGGTGAGGCTGTGGTTATTAATGCAGAGTAGCTGTGTGAATTATTTTCTAAATCGTTGTGCAAATGATGTTCTTATTTCTTATTCCAAACCTTTCCTTGTAACTCTTCGTTAAGCTACGGTCAACCGTAGACTGCTCCCCGAATAATCTTTGATTGCGAGCTTCCTGTGCTACTAAGCACGCATGTTACGTTTACCTATTATACTTAGTTGTTTGTTAATCAAATATAGTTGCCTTAAGATAAATGTTCTTAATTATCAGTTAGGGGTCGGAAGTGTGGCAGTCTTGTTGTGTTGAAAACTACTATTCATAGCTTCTCGCAGTGGGGTGGAATGAATTTTGGGTAGAGTCGTCGTAAGTCAAACATGAAAAAGTTTTTTTGAGGAAAATACTTGGTTTTATCTTTTGTATGTCTTAACTACAGAAATAATTACAAAATAGCTTGACACGGCTCAGCTTTGTGAGTCATCACAATCTTGATGAATTCCTTGCACATAAGATTAATATCTACAGGTATATACTTGATCGCAGCAATAATTATATTTTATTCGTTTTTATTCCACACTGGTGGCTTAAGAATCATTATCGTTTACGTATACCGTTGATAAACCCAAGATTTTACCTTTTAACACGTATCTTGATTATGAAACTTTAATTCATGACTGGTATTGCCGTTAGCTCCCCACAGTTAACATTTTTTCAGTTTGTTGTATGAAGTTCACTTGTGGAATAGAATCACCTCGTCTCAAACCTCGCGGTGCCTTATGCATGTTCAGCTTTCAAAATGACTTAAGATAATTTCAACGGTGAATGCGTTCTGGAATTTTTCGTTCTGACATCTTAATGTAATGATTATTTGACTACTAGTATGAAAAAAAGTGATATTTGGATGTTTCCATTGCACAGATAGCATTGAATGTTCCTAATCTAGTTAGTAAAATGTAATTGAGGTTTTTTGGGACTCAACTAAATGTGTGATTTATTAATGGCGGTGTATTTAATCTACAGGTCTAGTGTCCCAGCCAGGGCACCGCCACAGCATCCTGTTCAGCATGCACCACCAACTCAGCCAATGGTTGTTCAGGAGCAACCATCTATGTTCAAGCAAATGGCTGCAACAGCCGGTGGAGTAGCTGTTGGCTCTGCTGTGGTAAGAGATGTGTCCGATTCGACACATTTTCATCTTCCCCACCAAACCCTGTGTTTGTCCTTTTATGTGTTCCTATCCCTTTCCATTTCCTATGACTGTATGAATTTATTCGCGCCTTTGAGCGTCTGATTTTCGAATGGATGAGTATGAGGATAGGATACACACCAAATTGTGAATTATATATGTATATATAAAATTCAGCTATAACTTATTTTTACAATTTTGATAGGTCTTTGGGCTTTCTCACTATTCCTTAACACATTCAATGCGGGTCGTGAATTTAAGGGAGACGCTAGAAACGGAGCCCATTTTTTAAATGGCCTAATGTTTAAGAAACACGTCTATTGACGTGGTCCCGCCGTTCAGCTGAGACGGGACCAGGTCAATAGACGTGCTCCATGCTGAATGTGTTAAGTCAGAATTATGCACAAACTTCCTTTAAACTTCCTCCTAATGCTGCGTTTACAGTACTAGCTTTCTGCGCGGGTAACTCTAATGCTAGTTACTATCTTTTCAACCCTATTAATCAATTGCATGGTAAGCAACAAGGTAAACAAGTTTTAGGATTGGCAATAACTAGTGTTCACACGGGGAACTTTTTACTGGCTTTCGAGTTGCTAGGGTAGAAAGCTAGTATTGTAAGCAGGGCATTACTCCCAATAGTAATTCTTTCTTCAAGTGTAATATTGAAACAACATAAAAGCATAAATTAAATTACTGAACTTTAGTTGTAAGGTTTTGTAAATTATTTTTATATAGTGTGTCCAAAGATTATTTTTTGCTATGCATTTATTCTGCTTACTATGGGAGATGAATAGGATATATATCTTTCTTTAAATAGCCTTGATGTGAGTTAAAATGCAGCGGTGTTGAATATCATAATCATTTGTAACCTTCATAGAAAACCTAATGAAACTATGTTGTCAACTCACAATTTAAACATTGCTGCCCAAGTCATGTTTTCCATCAAAATCTTTGAAGCAATACCTACAATCTCTCATCAAATTCAACCTATTTTCTTGATGCACTAAACACCCATTTAAAATAATTCCTACACTTATTAGACTTAGAAGCTGCCATAATAAAGGTACACAAAGGAAATACATTAGTGCCTATGGCCTGATGCACCTGTGTCAGTGATGAATTTTAAATATTGTTTTGCAATGTTATGAACTTTTTAGTGAGTTATTTGTAGCAGTATTTAAATGAGCATATATGTACATGTTGCAGAATGGTGAGTTGGTTGCTTTTCTGGACAGCTCTTGAATGCTGGTGATGTCATTAATTTTCTAGGGACATACCCTCGGGCATGCAATGACTGGATTATTTAGTGGCGGTGGAAGTTCTGATGCTCCAGCTGCTCAAGCTCCTGCTGCCCAGGCACCCGCTCAGTATGCTCCTCCAGCCCATGCACAGAGTAACCCAGATCCATGCTATTATGCTACCAAACAGTTCCTAGAATGTGCTCAAAATCAGACAGACTTGACCTTGTGTGACGGATTCAATGAAGTGTTACGACAGTGCCGATTAGAAAATAGTAAGTTCTGACATTGATTCTCATTTGTCTTGTATTTTGTCCGCTGTCCATTAAACTATAAGTAAATTGTCAATTTTTTAAAACAATTGTGTTTGCTAAAGTTATAATTATTATTTTTAGGCTGCCTATAGTTAGCCTTGTGTCATTCCCTTAATTGTGTTATATTTTAATTTAATTTTTTAGGACTTGCCGTATAAAGTCTAGCCACCTGCATAGAGATTGAATGTAGAATATTTGAAAAATTCAAGTGAAATGCTGTAACCACAGCTTTCCTGGAAAGTCTAGATAACAATGATATAAATTAAGACTGGGATAGCAACTTGTGTCATCATGAAGAGTTGTGTACATATGAAAACTGAAAATGTCTTAGAAATCTAAATAGACCTCTGTAAGTAATATTTAAATAAAAGTTTATCAAGGAAGTGACCATTCAAGTATTCAAATTATTTTACTCAGGTTTAAAGTTTGTGTTTATGACAGCTATATGAAACTATGTATAAAAGTTTGACCCGTGGAAGTGAATGCTGTCAAAACTGCTGAAGAATGAATAGAATCTCTTTTGTAAACTTTGTATTTTTCTCTGAATGTATGTAGGAATCTTTTTATAAATAAATTTCTACAATGACATACTGTGACAACTATTTGAGAAACCCAGCCTTTAAAGTGTTTCCCTAAGCAGCTTTTGCTTGTTACCTGAGTTATCACTGACCTTCCAATCAATTCGTGGTTGGAGTAGTGTCGCAGATATCTAGCGTTAAAAAAGTGTTGATAAAATCAGATTGTCCATTAGACGGAGAGAGCTTAATAATCAGAACTTTTGGTGTTTTGAGACTTCTTCAAAGCCTGTTTTGCCAGCAGATCACTTCCTATGTGGGAGTGCCTAAAAAATATTTCATCACCTGAAAGCCACTATGTTTAGATAAACTATGAAGATGTATACAAAGTCACATCATATTTGAAAAGACGAAACTAAGAAAATGTTAATGTATACTTGAACAATTTTGAGGTGCAATTTGTTTTGTATGGCACGTTCCTTGAAGCCAAATTCCCATGGCTCAAATTTCTCTATGATTTTTTTATGTAACGATATGTTACACATGATTTCTTCCTCAATATCTCTCCATTTGTTCCCAAGGAATAATAATGTCGACTTCTTGTTTTTTTGGGTGAAATTAGGGCTATGCAGCCCTCTCTTACATTTAACCCTCGCTCACACTTTAACTCCCATGCCTTTAGTGGAATAAAACCCACCCAGGTGGGACTCGAACCCATGACCTTTGAATAAGCAGGCAAGGACTCTACCCCACCATCACTGAGGTATGAGGAAATTGTAGTGGTCTCCATGTAATGAATGTAGTTGGTGCAAAGGGAACTCCAAAATAATACTGCTGAACACTTACCTACACAAATAACAGCCCCAGGTAATATCTGTGCTAAGGCTGCTTATTTTATGCCCAGTAATTTATTTTTATGATACATTTGACAACATGCTGTGGTCACAGGAAGTCTGAAGTTAATTGCATCCTTATCCAGAGATGGAAACGTTGCACAAGTACATGTGATAGATGTCGTCAAAGTAAATAAAAATATTAAAAGTACCTATATAAACGATAATTGGGTAACTAATAGACACACATATATAATAAACAGACTTAAAAATTCACGGTGGAAAGGAGAGTGTAAAATATTCCTCCTAGGAGTACAAAGGAATGGCTACAAGTAATGACTGCATGGAAAACTTTTTCTGTGATAGTGTTGGCTGTATTGGGCAGCATATTATTGCACTCGATTCCCAAGTTGTCATAATTAGAAGATTTGGCTAGGGTACAGTAGGATACATTCAATTTCTGTTTAGATCTGGTGGCATGGTTGTGTACATCATCTCTGGTAGTGAACATGTGCAAGTTTACTTTGATATACAACAAAATATTAAATGCATAGCCATAATTTATAATCTCACCAAAAGTTGTTTTAAGTCTGCATGATAGTCGGAGCTAGTGATTGATAACTCTATCTTTTTCTGAAGAATGAAAATCAATCTGACATACGTATCCACAGCCTAATACCATACAGATGGAGTTTTTGTAGGGGGGGCTTTCGACAGGAGCCCGGGCACTTAAGACCTTCTTGGTCCATTGTGCCAACCCCATGCCTGTCTGCCACATGCAGACGGGACAAGAGCACCACGGTGAAGGTATGTATGGTCACCCATCCAACCTCCATCCGGGCCCAACATTGCTTAACTTCGGTGATTTTACGGGATCCTGTGTGTCAATGTGGCTGGGCCCTTGCTCTATCCCTATACCATACAGGAGATGTGATGAAATAAAACAGGAGTCACAGTCTAAACTAACGAGGTTAATGTCCGCTTTCGTCACACCAGCCTAAACGTCTTTTTCACCCCATTAAAACTAATGTATTGCCATGAAATCCAAGTCAGCCATCATGCCAAGTATGCACATTTATAAAAACTTTTCGCTCAGTGAATTAACCCATTTCCCTTGAAATGTGTCAAGCCGGAGAAGTGCATTTTTCCCTCTCTGCCATCCATGAGAAAGAGTCGATCAATTGAGAATAGCCTAGTATCAAAGGCTGAGCAATAATATTTTCAGAGTCGTAGCTAGGGTCACCAGTGCCCCTGGAAAGATTTTAATTCTGCACCCCCCAATATATAATTTTGCACCCCCCAATATATAATTTTGCGCCCCCCGCTATACTGACTATAACACTAGGTATCTATAAATCAGAACGAATAAACTGTGGGGACTCCCCACACAGTGTTTTGCTACACTTGCAGGTCGTTCTCTCGAAGTATGGCCTGCCGACACTGCCGGTTAGGTGCCAGTATGCCGTGCCACCCGGCCACTTTGGTCGGCGTGTGCGTGCAGGAGAGTGGAAAAACACTATGTATCTCATAATCAGAACAAACAAATTGTGGGTTTTCTCTACACAGTTTTTGCTACGCTCGTTGGTGGTTCTCACAAAGTATGGCCAGCCGACACAGTTTGTGGCCGGCACGCTGCGCCGCCCGGTCGCTTTGGTTGGTGTGCCGGAGAGAGGAAAAATGGCCAATGTTAATGTACGTACGAGTGTGACAAAATATTAGTTTGCGTGTAGTTTTTTTTCTTTTATTTAGGGTTCGGTACAAATTTTGTGTGTTAAGTTAGGGGCGCTGTTCCTAAATTGTGGTGGTGCCTATCGTAATCAGGTACGTTTTTTAAATGCGAGTTAACATCATGTTTTAATTTTGTGTGCCTGTGTCCCAGCAGCCCACAGGCTGTGGGTCTGCAAAGTGCGCCCCCCTGAGGCTTGCGCCCCTGGCAGCCAGCCCCTAGCTACAGCCCTGAATATTTTGACCCTGACCGGTGCTATCCGCCGTTCAGAATACGGAATAGCCACCGCGCTGTTGTCATCTTCAAAATTGCCACTTCCTGTGGCTATTTCAACATTTAGAATACCGAATAGCCACTGGGTCTCCAGAATTGTGAAAATAGCCACTTTTCGCGCTATTCTGACGAATAGCTCAGCCTTATTTTCATTCAGAATAGGCCTCCTGTAGGCCTTATTGTCAGAAATTAGCACAGGAGTGTCATCAAATGAGATTTGTGAAGATAGAAGAATTATTGCATTCCTCACAGTACCTGGATCCATCTAACTTCTCTGGAGGTGATTTTGTACAGATCCCTCAAATTGAAAATTGGATCTCATTAAATTTACATGGGAGAGAGCATCTCAGAAGACTACTATCTGATTAAATACAGAGATGTGGGGGCTTGGTTTTCTCCTGTCGAAGAAAATATCTCTAATGTTTGTAGACTCAAACAATGCTGTTTTCTGTATTTAATCAGTAGGTACTTATTTGCACCATTGTGAAATAGGTTGCCACATCCAACTTGTTACCAGCCAACAGCATATGTAGATGGCATACTGATTTGAGTAAATCTACTTCACTGTCCATTTTTATATGCACAATTACTTCAGTTATGGTAGAACCCATAAGAATTTCATTTCCTTCTCAAAAAGAGGCAGTAAATGTGCTAGGAGGTTGTAAACAATATAGTGAAATGCACGTATACTATACCGGAATTAGTTTAGGTAATCTGATCACTTTGGCCTCTCAAGAAAATTCACTGCTGCCAATGAAAGATAGAAATGTCAATTTTCAAGAAAATACTGGGGAATTACATATTATTTTAAACAAAAGAATTTTGTCTTTGCGGTGAAGTTATTTCTACCTTCATTGTCAGTGGATGTCATCAAAATCAAATGGAAGAATGATTTGTGGCATTTATCCACCCTACTATGTATTAGCTAAATCTTTGATTCCTTCATAATGCCTCAATTTGATATCTTTCTTAATTTGTTTCATGTATTCCATCCTTCCCAGTAATTCTTCCAATTCATTGTTCCTTCCACAATATATAGTTTTCAGGGGACTGTAACATCTTACAAATTGTAAAATACTTTTGCCAGTTGTAATTAGCAGTTTTCATCAAGCATCTCTTCTCCCTAGCTCTTGATGAGACCTCTCCAATGGTTATTATCCTAGTCCATTTGTCCTTCATTAGTCTTCTTTTAATTGTGTATCAGACCTTTTTTTCCAAGTACATACATCTTATCCTTCTGAAATAGGGATCTAGTTGGTCGGTTATTAGGGGAAGCAACCAACAACTAAGGTCTTTTAAGCCATAAGACCATAGGAATGTATCCATAACGGCAAACAAAGGAAGGTTAGAGGGAACTCAGCTTTTGCCTACTCTAAATTCCTAATCCATCTGTATTTTTAATGCACCTCTTTATACTGATGACATCCATCATAGCTGATGCTATGCCACGGATGAATAAAATAAATAAATGAAAGGAGCACAGCAAACAGTTTGATTTCCCATTCAATGAACAAAGTGCACTTGAACAAATGAGTCCACTTGGAAGTGTACTCCACATAGCACCCAAATGTCACACACAACATCTACTTTCACAACTGGGATTCATATCTGTACCTACCCTCAGGATGGGAAGCTAGCACTCTAGCCACCACCCAAACCCTATCCCAATGGGGTACATGTAACATGCCTGTGAACCTTCATGATTATCAGCAGTCATCAATCCTAAGATTGGTTTGCTGCAGCTCCCCCATCTACTCTCCTCTCAACCAACCACTAATTCGTACATAATTATTCACTTTGACTTTATCATAATTTGCCTGATGTATTCCATTCCCGATCTTCCTCTGTACTTTTTCCCATTCATTTCTCCTTCCACTATTGTTTTCAAAGGGCTATTGTGTCGCAAAATGGGTCCTTTAAGTTTATACGATATTAATAACTTAATGGTGAAAATGTAAGGGAAGAAAGAAGGAAAGAAGTGGCCATGGTCAGTTCATTACAGCAGTGAGTCCAAACCCCAAAATCCACCATTACAGCAGAAAAGAGAAGAGAACATATGGTAATACATAGCACAGAAAGTAATATTCACTTCAAGTTTTTCCCCAACATAAATAAAGACAAAATCATTCTCTGATAGAACTTCCTGTATATTTCAGAATTTTGAGAATTTCATGGTTAATGCAATGCCCATACCAACTTTAAATTTTAACAATTGCACCATGTTCGACAATAGGTCATTTAAAGTGAATTTTTATAATTCTAAAACTCGATTGCACATCCAGAATCAACATGAATAGATTTTTACAAGTTTGTTTTTGAAAAATAAAAAAATCTACACCACCAATAAAATTTTCCATATGTAAATGGCTCTGTTCAGCACAATTCCTTTAAATAAACAATTTGAAATTTATTTTAAATTTAAAAAAGGGAACTTCACAGTATATTGCACACACCATGTCATAAATTTTTCATAAAGTGTTTCTATATCCAGAAAGCATTTACTACATCATACATGCATTTCCTGATACATGATATGGGCCTGAAAAACCATGCCATTCTTAGATGTATTTACATTGAAATTGATAACAAGTCAAACAGATATATACACATTTTTTTATAACTTGGGCTGCTGCCATTCTACATAATAGGTGGAAAAAATATTTCTATGGATTGCACCACATAGCATCTGAATAGTTGAGTACAACACACTTGAGTCCAATCCTCTTTCATGTCTTATATCACAGCATAGATTTGGTAGCCACCTCCCCCATTGTCTAATAAAAATAACAACATATCACCAAGCTTCAGGGACTTAGTAAAAGTCTCAGATTGTTATCCTCTAAAAACACCCTCATATTTTAAGGACTGTTTTCCAAGATTTCATTGTAACTGAGTGAATTTATAAGCAGGGGTTTAGGTACAATTGAAAATTTTGGTGAAATTCAAAAGTTATCTCACAATGGTTACTTGAAGAATTTTGTTTAACTTCACATATAAGTATTTTCTATCTGATAGCATCATAATTGTCCTTTACAATACTGAAAAACCAATTACGTATTACCACACTAGGAGACTTCAAAACATGATCTCAACAATTGCATTCATATATACATTTTTACAAAGGAATGGATTTCCAACTGGCAAGGGGAAGGTAAATAGTAACTTGTGTGTGAGAGAGCAAACTGAAGCCTTCGTACTAAAAATAGCACAATATACATATAGTTAACAGCAAACATCACTCATGATTGGCCCAAGAGCATTAAAAAAAAACAAATAAATACTAATATAATAAAAATTTTGATTAATCATTGTGCACATATGAGACACTTTAACAAGGTTTCACAGTGATTGAATTATCAAAATTTTTCTTATTGGCCATTTTTTTTCCTGAGAATGCACACAATTATCCCTTTGGTACATTTCACGCATTTTAGAGAAAAAGCAGAAATAATACTTTAAAACTAATTTCTATGATAAATAAATATGGGCCCAGTTAAAAGTATAGTACATTTCGGCCAACTCTCCTTGGATATGAATATGACAGGTATAAACACAGCCACAAACATAAAAAAACACACAATTATGCAAAAAATCAAAATTTTGCAGCACTTGGCCAATGCATCCTCATTATTTCACTATGATCCTCATGCCTGCAAGGAGAATGAGTGATTTCACACTGGCCAAAGCTGCCTGGTCTAAGAAGCACCACCTTCATTGAGTCATTCATTTCCTATCCAACCACTACTAATTTCTATCACGTAAAACTCCAGGAGCTGCATTAAAACCATTAATCAGGAAGGTCTGTCATTCCTGAGCTGAAAAACAGAGGCATCTCTCTGACCAGTAAGGTATGACAAACTTTGCATACACTATACTGCCTGTGATTAGGTCCACATTTAACTGTTTCAGATAAGCACGTAGGGCAAAACACGCGACCACAGTGGTTGCAGTGTTTCTGAAACATAAAAAGAATTAAAATGAGTATCACAGTTAACCATTGATTACTTTTCTTATTTGATAAGGTAACAATTTAATGCGTTAAAAATATAAATAACACCCTACGTCAATTAATAGAGACTTCAATCCTATAGGTACAAATGGCAATGGGGCGATAAATAGTAGTACATATCATAATTGGCGATGAGAGAGTTGGTGAGGGATATAAGGGTAATAAATGGTGCTGAATGTGGAACAGACCACTATTTTGGCTGTCTCCAGAATGGATCTGGGAAGGGAGAGGGTTCCAAGGAAAAATATTGCACATAAAGAAATGAGTCAAACTGGAAAAGTAATGAAGAGGTACAAATGTGGCATAGATGTATGATATGCTATCCTTTAAGCAGAGAGAATGGAATGACTATGTATACCGGTAATGTGAGTGATTAATGGGAGAGTTTTAAAGGAATGATCTTAGAATGAGCAGACGAAGTGTACATGGAAAAGGGGTGCCAGGGAAAATGAAAGGTGATGCATGGTGGAATTGGCAAGTGTAAATTGCAGTGAGGTAAGAGAAAGAGGCATATAAGAGTTGATTTCAGCCAAATCCGAGGAAGAACGAAAGAAGACATGTATGTCATGAATATAGAGAGAAAAAGAGTGAATTAAAAATCATTATGAAAGAGAGCAAGGAAAGAAAACGTGCACATGAGGCTAGCAAAAAGTTGCGTGATTTTGAAGGCAAAGAAATTTATTTTGGAAATGGGTAAAAAGGGTAAAGCAAGGTGAGTGTAGGGGAATGGATGCAATAAAGAGCAAAAGTGGTGGGATCATGTAAGATGAAAGGAACATCAGGGACTGCTGGAGGGAGTATTTTAAAGATCTATATATTTAATAATGGTGTGGACGATGAAAATGAGCTGTAAGAATTAGGATGCAGAAATTTTAATATGGAAGTAGAGATAAGTGAGAATGAGGTTGCAATGGCTGTATAAGAATATTGAAAAATAGGAAGACAGCAGGTGTTGATAGTACGAGTCGCACATCCAGTGAAATGCTGAATGTGGTAATAAGTTACTTATTAGTACTGATTTGTGTAAGTTATATAATTTATGGGAACATGCTTCTGTTGCTCTGACAAATTTGAAGAATGTAACACTAGTTTTATCATACAAAGGGAAGGGTGGGAAGATAAGAGTAAAAATTATAAAGCAATTAGTCTACTGAGTATTCTGAGGAAAGTGTTTGGTAAAATATTGATTGCCCCCAAGCATCCAGAAATTAGCAATCCAATCCCCTCCAAAAAAAAAGAAGGAGCTTAATCCACCCCTGTACATGTGTGGGCTCTACTCCATGCTGGCAATGTTGTGTTGCTCTCTGAGAATCAGACAGCAACAGAACGAGTCACAAGGATGATATCGTCTTCTGGATAACTTCTGTGAGGCAACCAAGAGAATGGACATGATAACAAACAAATCAAAGACCTAAGTAGTTGTTTTACGCAAAAATGGGAGGAATGATTGTACCATAAGGGTGAAAGGTCATTATAATAAACTTATTCTAAAGGAGAAATAATTGAACAAGTAGATGATTCTCTGTAACTTGCTGGAATATTTACGAAAGATGGAAGAATAGATGAGTAGATTAAAAGGTGCGATAATGCTAAATGCTTTTCCTTCTAGAAGGAAAGTGTCATCAATAGCGTGTCGAGCACATCACAAAATGAGCATTTTTTTAAGGAAGACAAAATTGCAGAATACAAAAGTGCTCTCTTCACAACTTTATTGTACCGTAGTGAAACTTGGGTATGCCAAGATAAGCACAAGCTTAATGCAATGGGAAAGGGGTAATTGAGAAGTGTTAGTGCTAAAAGATGGAGGGATAGGGTTAGGAATAAATGGATCATGAGAGAATGCATATTGGATGCACCAGTGATGGACATATGTATATGAAAGTAGCGCGTTTTGAGTGAATGGTGTGAGAGGAACAACGTCGAGTGTGAATGTAGTGCAAGAGACTTTAAGAGGAGGAACATTAGGAGTCTTAAGAACAAGAGTGCATGTGAAGCAATGTATGAATTTGATGGAAGCATAAAAGGTATGAAAGGATAGGACATTTATTTTGGAAGAAGTTATTAAAAGCTAGCCAGTTTTAAAGGCCTAAACTTCATCCAAGATAATAGATCAGTTGACAGAAATACAGCCAATCAGTAAACACGTCCAATGCCGTTTGGGGAAGGGAATCACGTGACCGAAGATTCCATGATGGTTGCCTTTGTTTAAATCATACTACTGTGAAAAAATTGTTAACTTTTCATGTCTTTCTAAGCCAAATCAGTAAATTTCAACTGCACAATTATCTTGGACGGACTTTAATAGCATTAACAAAGCTATTTGACTGTACCTACCCCAAAAGGAATTGCATGATGGGTATGTATATCCAATACTTCCATTATTCAACATTTTAGTGCTATTCTGTGGGCATGTTATCATGAAAAAAACTACTAACCTAAAGCCTAAATCTAAATGTAAGTTCTCAAGCAGTTTCATTACCTTGCTAGCATTTGAAGAAAATTGCATTCGGCAATTGGCACAGTCTTCAAAGTCATCTTCATGCTGCCACCGTACTTCTTTTTCATTTTCTCGAATGTTCTCCAGTTGGACTTGAAGAGATTGGGAAAAATTCACAAAATCTTGTTGCACTTTCAAACTATTATCTAGTTCTTGTTTTAACCCAGACACACGACTACGTAGTTCAGCATTGGCAGCCTCCAATTCTTTCTGCAATAGAATTCCTTTCATTAACACAGTAAATAACATGCAGATCATCTTAACGAGCAATGAATAACAATGACTTGGCACTACAATTTAAAAATCTCAGAGTCAAAAGTCACATAATTTAAGCATTATTCCATTAATGGCAAAATGAAACTACAGAAGATTTGTTTTATTTAACATGTTCACTACAGAAGATGGTGTATGTCAGCTCATTAGAATAATTTGGTTATAAAAAAAGTCAGATCAACATTGTCCAGGGCATTTTCTTCTAACTCTGTTCATAGTTCATGATTCGTCATTGCTTTGGTTAAAGCAGAGATTAAATGGGTATAAAAGTATAGTCATATATGCGCTTGTGCACACCAGACTTATAACCTCCCAACGCACCACTTTCAAGTGGTATGTGCACATAGAAATGCATTACAGTCCATTATGTTTGCCCTTTCTCGAGTGTTTTACTAAAAAACAATTTTTTTGACAGAAGTAGTTCATTACTGTTGAAAAATATTCATATCAACCTAAATCAACTTGCCAAACATTGTCTTTTTCATACCGCAAAAGTTGTAAAATTTTCACCTTTCCAATGTTGTTCATCCATCATGCGCAACAAATAATCATGTTGAGTTGAGTTGAGTTGAGCACAACAAATAAAAGTTTTTGTATTTTAGGTATGGTCCTGCATAATGACTGTACAGGCTGGTCTTTTCTAAAATTAATTAATTGAGTTATTAGGCCATAAACAAAACAAATAAAAAATATTAAAAATGAAACTCGTGTAAGAGCTCGGAATAGATGTTGATGATGCCAAAAGTTAATATAAAACTTAGATTATTGTCTCCTTATTTTGAAAATCCAATTATATTTTACATCTGGCCATTAATTCTCAATTAAATAATTATCAACATTTATTGGGGTCACAGTTCGGAGCTTCAGGGTGCCATTTTGCACTAACTTAGAATCTCGAAGCGCTCTATCTTTAAAATTGATCAATATCAAGGGCTAATATTTGGTGAAATGATTTTTTGTATAAAAAATAGTAAGAATTGAAGATGGGTAAGCCTCAGTCACGACTTAGTTTCTGCGAAATCGCCCTTCATAGCAGTACTTGTTTAGCCTCAATTCGCTCATGCACTAAACAATAATTTTATAGATTTGTAACTATCTCATTATTTTTTTGCCATGATGAAGTATATAGTTCAAGCCTCAGTTAACACAGGGAAATCTATACACTTAGTTGCAGGGTTAGTTGCAGGGTTGCAGTTCTGACCCCCCCCTTTCCCGCTGTTGTAATGGAGCATATTTGTCGGGCTCCAGGCATCAAGAGGACTGACCACACGCCGTGGGACACTCCACAGAGAACCCCCTCCTTTTTGTTTTATACAAAGTGTCGTCTACTGCTGTGTACCCCACAAAAATTCCCCAGTAACCAGTGACAAAGTGTAATTTTCCAATGCTTGTCCCTGCCTGCAACGTTGGGCCTGCTTCTTTGTAACAGCAGTTTGATACGTTTTTTCAACCTTAAGTGTTATGTGTTTTCCTTTGCTGTTATTTATGCCATTTACTGAGTTAATTGTTGAGAAAAGTAAAGTTAGTGCAGTAAATGGACCGTCCTTGAATGTAGGAACCTATCATCGAGTACAGAGATAAATGTAAAAGTGGCGACGAGGCTGCATCGAATCAATCTTCAAATTCCTCACCAATTAACAAATTAAACAATATTATTAATAAATAGTTGCTAACCTTGGAATTATTGATAATTACCAACCTAGGTAACAATAATTAGCAAATGATAAACCGAAACTTAGGCCATTAATTAATTGTTTTTACATGGCTAAAACGTTTTGAAATCACATCATGAAATTTTTAATTTCAAACTTCTCGCCCAACCAAAAAAAGAAATATGTACGATATTTGCTACTGTTTCATTGGTCGTTTTCGGGCTACGTCAGCGCTCTCTCTTGATACACAATTGCAACGATTGCGACCGCAGGATCCGTGGACATCGAGGCTTTTGTGGTGATGTTGGTGATGGCTGCGTTTGAATAAAGTTGCTTAAAGATAAGTGTATCAATATTAATACATTTTCCCATGAGTTTTTTTACTAATTGTACACAATTGCTGTTTGGCCTTGTTGGCTCTGTACCTTTATCATAAATAATCATAAGTAATTGAGGTGTTTGAAAATATGATTTTTAATAGCTATCTCAATAGAATGTTTTCACCACTCACCAAAAATTCCCACAATAATGGCTAAATTACCCTTACAGTTGTAGGAATTGGCTGTGGAGTGATTATTAATCATTTTCGGTATTAACGAGAGTTCCATTTAGCGAGTGATTTTTCAGATACCGACAGCTCTCGCTAAATAGGGCTTCTACTGTATTTTTATACCGCTTTCTCTTGAATTTATTTACCACTTTTCAGGGTCCCTACTTATATGTTACCATTACCTCAGGTTAAATCAGATGAAGAAATAAAACTGTTAAAAAATCCTCTCCGAAAGAATAATAGTACCAAGCAAGAGACATTACCTTCAGATTCAACAGTTCATCCAGTTTTTTACTTGTTTCCGCCAGCTGCTGCTGAAGATTATTTTCTACATTTCGCATATGCGAGAGCTCCTTTGACATTTTTCTGAAATATGAAGAAGGGGACAAATTACTATAATATAATGTGACTAAGACCTTTATAAATAAATGTCCAGCTTGTCCATCAGTTAATGGCGAATCCAAGGCAAACACTTGCATGCCAAGTTCCAATGTGTTGCCTAAGGTGTACGCCAAAAGGTGTGATGTTGGGTTCCGTAATATTTGAAAAATACCTAACAAAATTTTCCATACAATATTTATGATAATGATCAAATTTGTGAAATATTAAGCAAGGTACAAATTTTCATCAGATTAAAAATTTTCAGCCATTTGCACATAAAGTGCAAAGAATTTTCATTGTGTTATAAGAATTTCCATAATGGTACTTATAAGGGTTTTTTTTTAATTTTACTAAGATCACAGACACTGTTATTATGTTAATGTTAACTATGTTAACAAAGTGCTTTTTATTTGAATTTATTATGTTGATATGTTTCAATTTATAACCACTTTTTGGAACATGTCTTTGTATTGGAACTTCCACAACTGGTCCACAAAACAAATTTATATCATATTTCTGATCCTACTGAACACTCACTGGTATTCGGAGTTGATTTCAGCATTCTTCAGTTCTTCAATACGGATTTGTTCATAGAGATGAGAACTTTTTTGTTGCTCTGCTTCAATTTGCCGGTAAAGATTCAATATTTCCTGCTGGAGAGTCTTTTCAGTCTCTTCTGCTGCTTCTTTGCCCACTTTAGCAGCAATCACTTCTTCCCTAAATTTCAGCAATAGCTCTTGCAGATCCTAGAGGTAAAATTAGCATGGATAAGTACTATTTACATCAGAATAAGAGCCCCCCACTTTCGTTCAAATATTGGCTGTAAAAAGTCTTAGGAAGAGGGGGGTTTTGAGTATGAAGAAAGAAAACCACCCAGCAATTTGGTAGCTTAAGTCCCAAAATAGCAAGAAAACAGATATCAATGTTTGACTTATATCAGTAAATAAAGCCTTACTGCTTTATAACTTGCAACATATTTCTGTTGTCTCATTGATTTCTCTTCTTGAAAATGATTTTACACACCCATAACACAGTGTGAAAAACCTTATGAATCCCACAATATAAATTTTTGTAAATATTTTCCATACGTACCACTTCCTTTGCAAATTTTAACCACTTGTACTCATGTTTCTGGGATAGCATATATTAGTATCAAGAATGGATTAAATAATCATCACATACAGAGTACTTTTGACCAGGTTTAATGCTTAAACTTTAAAACTTACCTCAACTTTGTCAGGCAGGTTAATAGTCTCATTTTGCAACTCTCTAGAATGTGCACTATGCTTACCAACAAGGTTGTCATTTTCATTTTGTAACCTGCAAAAAATGGAAAATTTATTAAGACCAAGATTCTAAGAATTGGATAGACCGCCAATGAACTGAGAAAATTTAAATGGCGTAGAAGGATTTTTTTACTCTACAGGCAAATGATACAGATGAATTCTTCAAAGGATATCTAGCAAAGAGTTATTATGTAACTTTTATAGTCACCATTTCTAGGTTACAAATCAGAATCTACATCAGAGTTGAACAGACAAAAAAGCTGAATTGTCCAAACCATGCTATTTTATAAAACTTTCTACCAATTATTTTCCTTTGTTAACACCCGAATTTCCAAAATCCTATCCATTTGCAATAAAATAGGTTTCTCTTGTTAGGAATCAGAAAGTACATGCATTTCAGGTCAGAGTGTCATCATCAAGCGGTAGGGAATCCAGAAAACAGTAGCGCTGCAGTAACGGAAGCAAACTTATGGGGGCTTTGAAATCAGAGCAGCATGGGCTCATTTTCATACCCTTTTGCTCAAATAAATCAAAACTTAGCTTAATAATCTTCCAGAAGAGCATACAAAGAAAGGTGAAGATTGTGACTATTTGCGGTAGTGGTGTTAACTACCATGCAAGAAGGAGAGAAACAATCCTCAGGTAATTCAAAGATGTGACAAAGAGTATTCTGATGATTCTCCACTCTTATGAGACAGAGGGAAAATAGACTATCGTGGAAATCATTATATCAATCAGTTGCTGTTTAATCAATTTTGCTGTACTCGGTCGCAACAGTGACTCTTTCAACATAAATCACCTTATTTGTTTATCTCAAGGTGTTATTTCTTTCAAGGGATATCTAAATGTAGGAAGACATACTGCTATCTGCAGTTTTAGCAGTGGTGGCTGTTGTCATCGAGGTTCAATTAAGGAAATTTGTTCTACCAAGATCTTCGGCTCAGAAGATAACCACGAGCTTAGCAAGAGAGAGCATAAGTTAGGTAAAAGAGAATAACTCAGCAAACTGACCATCAGCACAGAGGTTCCTAGCAGACCAAAGTGGAAAGTTAGTGATCTCAACTAATATAAAATCCACTAGAATGGGAGTACAGCAGTACTTTGTCCAGCTGAATCTTATTTCTTCTGCCACCACTAAAACTAGTCCCCTCAAAACACTAATCTCACATACTTGGTATCTGATTCTTCATGATTCTATTTTAAAGTATACATCTTTAGTAATGCATTGTAGGGCAATAGTACTTGTTAAGGGAGTATATGTAGACAATGAGTGATTTTCAAACTAGAAGATCCAAGTAAATGGTGGTGTATTCTGCCCTAAGGAGCACTATGGGATCCAAAGATAAAGAAAGAAAAAGAAGAGTCTGTGTTCAGAGAAAAGGGTACAGCATTTTACAAATAGTTTAATGCCATGCGATTGCCTCATTGTAATCATCATGTTCCTCAGGTTGGATTCATCGTAATCATCGTGTTCCTCATTACAATTGTCGTCATCATTAATAATTGAGTACGCATCAGCGTTAGTTATCGTATGCATTTGCTTGGGAGGCAGAATAGGTGGAAAATAAACTATTTTTACAATAAATGATCACCAGTTATCTACGGCATGAGCTAAAATGAGTGGCAGGATAGCATTCCCCTGCAATTTATGCAACAAACCAGTACATACATATTTGACTTTCCATGGAATGCCTACCCTGTTTTGCACGTTTTCCTGGTTACCACGTTCAGAATCCCGGGTTCCTTCAAGAACGTGCTAACGAGAGTCCGCTGTATTGCTAAGTCATAGGGTGAAACAGAGATCTATCACTTACATGTACGGTCACTTCATAAAGTATTGCAACACACTACTCTAGCAGTTCGTACAGGTCAGTCATTCACGTATCACAGATATTATAAGTAACATGTCTTTTGGAATATTATGAGACACTGACTAAAGCCACTGGACAATATTTGTTGGATGTTAATCTAGAGTATCCTAATGTTGGAAAATCAATGTCGAGCATATTTAGAATAAATACAGTATAAATAACAAATATATTCAATTATTAACAGCGTAAAGTTCAATTTAAATCAAGTTTTGTCATGCTTGATGATGGGGTTTTGTTTATTAATGGGTAAATACAGAAACAATTAGTTTTTTTTAATATTTCTTTTTTCAATAAGATGCGTGCTAATCTTCATAATGAATTACCTCTTGCAACCTCATGGTCATCGACCGCTCCAGTCTTTGGCACAAAAGTGGCCTGCCTTGAAATGAGGTCCAAATTTCTCTCCCTGTATTTTCTAAAGTAACCTCTGTCAAGGCCTTTGTCATCCTCTCCCTGCCACTCGTTAAACATTAGTCCCCATAAATTTTCAATGAAATTCAAGTCCGGTGACCTCGCTGGCCATGATAAATGATTAATTTTGTGGTGGTTCTTAACCCCTTCCCTGACGCGGGCGAGATATCTCGTCCCGAATGGTCGAGCAAATTCTGACGCGAACGAGATATCTTGTCCTACTCTACTTTTTCTCTTCTTTAGCTGTTTTGGACGAGATATTTCGCCCCCTTCGTAGTAATTCGATGCTTCACCGCTAGATGTCATGTATGCACGCCTATCTCTGTATTCTCGCTTTTTTGAAGGCTTTTCACTTGAATTATGGTTTCAAAAAAAAACTTCACGCACCAAAATTACCCTCCGTATATCAAAATTTACGCACTACTTCTTCATCCAATATAAATGTTAGGAAACGTTTTATGGTCATGAACATTCAATTTTATCAAGCGCTCTGCCTACTACTAGGATTATTGTAAGTTTAGCTACTTGATATCCCGAAGTACATCAGTTGAAATCTTGCTTATGCAATTGATAACGTAATTTATATAATGATTTAAGTATTGTTTTTAGATTTGAATTATTTTTATTCACGATTAATTATTATTCCCTTTCTACTTATGAGAATTATATTCTATCAGTTCTCACAAAACTCATCTATTTTATTTATCTATCCTACCGGAATACTAGTGGAACTACGCTCCCTGGAAGCGAAATCTTCCTATGGGGTCATAAGTTCTTTTCTGCATTATCGCTAAATTGCATTCGATCTAGAAGACTCAAGTAATAATTGTTACTCAGTAAATCCTTATCTGTTATAATATGACCAACAATGCATTCCCGATTTTTTTATTATTGTTTACTTTGTAATACATATTTACCTATTAGTTGTTTATTATTTACTTATTTACGCTGTAGTTTTGGTATCCGTGTATGCTTCACCAACCGATCACTGCCGGACGTTCGCCGCTTAGGCTTCATTCACGTACCCTTTCTGATGCTCGTTGTCTTTGGTTCTCCGAGGGGTCTCTACCACCCTTCCTTTGGTATTTCCCAAAATTCCCCTCCCCTACCCTGACGTCTGGTGTGTGTCACCGTACTGGGTAGTCAGCCAAGAAGACACAGTCGGGCACGGAAGGGCATTGATGTCACTCGGGCGAGAAAGATCTTGCGCTAGGGCAATAAACAGGCGGTCGGAAGTCTTTCGGATTTTCCGACCGTCTGCAGGTCTCTCATTGAACATCCTCTACAATTTTCTGCTAATCTTCTGTTACTCAGTCTATTTTTCCTCTTTCCCCGGGTTATTCACCTCTCAGACCCCTCATGCTCTTTTCCCCCATCCAATTCTCTTCACTTGTGAAAATGGTATTTTAAGACGCTACCTCTAGGAAAACCGATTACAGAAGGGAAAAGGGACGAAGATTTTTCTTTCATTTACTGATACTTCGCTTTCGGCGAATATGTTTTGGTTCTCCTGCCATAGACCTCTTTCTAGGCGTCGCAAAATTTTAGGACGCGTTAGTTATTCATCGTATGTACCTTGTAGTGTGCACATCTCGAAGTTTCCTTTGAACTGGTGATATCATTTCGTTGCTTCTGAAGTTTGTTTTTCTTTGGTATACGAATCTTACTGTTATGGAGAGTGGATCTGAAAGTGTTTCGACCGTTGATGTTTCTGATGAGGACTTGGAGGATCTTGAACTCTCTGGCTCTGAGTCAAGCCTCTCTGAGCATACGAACATTGATTCAGATGATAGTGAGGATGAAAATGTGATGAAACGCGGTGACAGGGATATGTTTAGATATGTTGCGAATGTTATTTCATCAGCCACTTTCATTTTTCTATTTCGAATACTGGTGGAAGTAGTGATACATATTTACGAAGACAGCTATACGATGAAGACATCTAAAAGTCGTACGTTCTCAATACAAACCAACACAAGTGCCTTGTATATGTTCTACCCTAGCCCACATGAGTACAAGAAAAAAGGAGAGATAGAGATAAATCCCAAACGTGTAATGCCTTCTATTGTCATGTTTAACGCTTTCCTGAGGTCAGAAAACAAACACCCGCTCGAGGACCGATGGCCCACTAAGCAACCTGGTGCCCGGTTTCACGCGCACGCACTTTTTCGCTGAAATTCCACCGATGCTAATATTCTATTTTTAGTTCGAACATTTTCGTTCTAATACAAGCGGTGTAGTATGAGTGAATTCCATGGCAAATTCTTTGTTTTTGCTTGGTAACATTAGGCAATCAGCAATGGATTCCGGAAAGGAATCAGTGTTAGACCAGCAGTGATTCTGAGGTTATGGACATTGAATTTTCCGGCTCCTAGTCGACTCTCTCCGGAGAAACAAGCTCCGAATCGGAAGGCGCAGCGGAACATTCACGGGAAGCGGAGTGGGAGGAAATGCTTTCAACGATTCCTCCTCCGGCGCCACCTAGGTTTCTTTTTGAAGGTGATTCTTCGATGAACTTTGACCTGGTTCCCGACTGTGGTTCCCTAATATAATTTTTTCAACGATCAAATTGTTGACTATATAACTTGGGAAACTAATTGCAGCACCAGTAACACTTTGCATGAAAAAGCAGGGCCAAGCAGTGCTAGCGTAAATCAGTGACGAGCTGTGAAAAGCTCAGAAATTCGTGTTTTTTGCCCTTGGCATGGTGAGGAAGCCAGATACTGAGTTTTATTGGTCGACGAGACCTATACTCTCCTCTCCCTTTTTTGGACAAACAATTTCTTACCAATGATTCGTAAAAATAAGGTAATATTTACATTTGGCCTATAATAACGATTTTGATCCCCAAACACACCGCAACGCCGAACTAAATAAAATATGGTCGAATTGCCAGAAGCTGGAGAAAAAGTTCAAGGCACTCCATACACCAGAGACGGACGTTACCGTCGACCACAGCCTGCTCTTGTACAAGGGAAGATTGGGGTGGCGGCAGTTCATCCCTATGAAAAGAGCTTCATTTGGCAAATATTTGTCCTTAGTGAATCGAGAACTGGATACGTGTGATTAATGACAATTTACACGGGAATGGGGACTGTGTAGGATAAAGACTTTGCCCATTTACCCATGTCCTCAAAAGTGATGATGACTCTAATGAAGCCATTATTTGGCCTATGATATTGTCTGACGACAGATAATTTTTATACATCTCCAGATCTAGCCGAACTGCTCACTTCACACTCCACTGACTCGCAGGGAACACTGAGGAAAGGGATTCCAGCTCTCTTCAATGAGAATTAAGTAAAAGCATTGAAGTTTCTTGTTTTTTGTCATAAAACGATTTTTTGTAATAAAATTTTCAGAGCGAAAGTCGTCGTCATGAAGGTTGCCTAACACCCATGAATGTTTGTACGTTGTTTCTTGATGTACTACGGGCTAAAATTAATAGCTTACATTAACGTTGTCGGAAAAGTATATACATTTTTAATATAAACTAAATGCATTCCTCCTTAGATGTCTAACAAAGGATTATGGGAAGGAAAGTTAAACTGATATGCGGGCGGCCTAATTCTCTCAAGTTAAGGGGCAACAATCAGAAATTATTGAATAAATCATTAGTTATTTGAAATAAAAAATTAATGAAAACATTTTCGGATTTACCTGCCTGCTTCTGAATCTGAAATTAAAAAATATAACTTTTTTTGACCATTTTTGTAAAAAAAAACCGTCAGGGAAGGGGTTAAAATGCCCTGCACACCTTTGCTGTGTGGACTGGTGAATTGTCTGGTATGAGGATAACCTCTTCACCTTCTGGAACTACACTGTATAAGTAGGGCTCAAGATTTTGCTATGACAAATTGATGTAACAATGCACCATCATTCTCACAGGTGTTTTGACCAATGGCCCAGGCCCAACTGCTGACTTTGCACCCCAAAAACCTATTGATATACTCCCAGATTTGTTTTGTTCTAAGTTATGGGAAGATAAAAACCTGTTAGAAAAACAATTTTGAGTTAGTAGGTTCAAAAGGATTCATGTAAGTACCGTTTTTACCCTTGTCAATATCAGCAGCATGCTTGTAGTACGCTCATCAAAATTTTTATGAATAAAATCCATAAAACTAATTTTCCCACGCAATGTAATTTGATTGAAAGCAGAAAAGGTTGGAATTATATATAGACGTGAATAACTATTGTGGAAAATGAGTGTTTTTTCAGCATACCATGCAATATATCCTATTCGATATGCAGTATTAAGCTGGGAGTCGGGTGAAACGGGTGCAGTCTTTCATGCACATCCTCGTGTATACAGTGCCCCTGATTTTTTCAAGTTGATTTTC
This sequence comes from Pyrrhosoma nymphula, assembly GCA_963573305.1. Lineage (NCBI taxonomy): Eukaryota > Metazoa > Arthropoda > Insecta > Odonata > Coenagrionidae > Pyrrhosoma > Pyrrhosoma nymphula. Next base: position 77,749,343 of record OY754327.1, on the reverse strand, counting down.
CGGAAATATGTGGGTGAATTACATTCGTAAATACAGCAATTAGTACGTCAAATTAATCAGATTAATTATTTACAGGAATTTGGAGGATTATACTTTCACAAAATATTAGGTTTACTAAATCTAGACAAAATGCAAAATTTCCACCTTATTTCCAAAATTCCAAGCTTAAGAAATTTTGACTTTGCAAAGGAAATGGTGTCCTGTCACGACTATGTAATATTGTAATTGTAAAAAGGAAATGTGACTGTGCATATGTCATTTATAAAAAAGTAAAAAGTGGGTTAAAATGAACAATGATTTTAATTACCGCGTTCCCCTTTGGCACTACAGGCTAATTTTTCTGTCTTCATTGCTTTGAAAAACCTTTTCGTCACAGAATATGAACCGTCAAGGAAGAATTCCTCATTGTGAAAATCCCTCATTATCGAGTCATCCTCATTCCTAGTGGTACAGTGGAGTCTTCTAGATCAAGCGTGACTTTTAAATGTCTCATCCTTACTGTTTACCCTTCTTAGCCATTGGTGAAGAAGGTTACGATCTATTGTTCAGAACTCGGTAGCCACTTCGGACACCGAGAGCCAGTCCTTCACCAAGCCCACCATCAGAGTGCGCTGGGCTGTGCTGGTCTCACAAAAAGGAGCTCTCTCCATTTTCGACTTTGTAAAAGAACTGCCGAGTAAGATTACGAAGCCATTGAGTTGCGAATACCCTTGCTTCCCACAGTGAATTCATTTCATTGTTAGCATTCTAACCCGAACGAAGCCGAGAGCACCATCAGAATTATGTCCCACTTGACTTAGAATATATGTATATCATAGTGCATCTGAAAATTCTCATAGTCACCAGAGACGGCCCAGGATAGCCAACATATTTCAAGCTTCGACAGCCGACCTATACGAACCGCTAGCATAGTGTGTCGCAATACTTTATGAAGTGACTGTACATGATTGCAGTAGTTATACACCTCTCTTAATTTTTCGTGATGCAAAAATTGTAAAATATCCATTCATTATTAAAAGGCTTCTTTTTTTGCAAAAACAACGAATTTCATTCACTTGAAACATAAGCAGCTGACCCATAACAGCCTTATGTACTGATAGAATAATTTTGTGTTTTAGCAATTTAAGGGGATTAGGAAATCTCCATGGTTCTAGCGCTATTCAGCAGGGGAAAAAATTAAAGAATTCAGAAGAAAAATGAGTGTAGTAAGGACTATCCCACTCTGCAAGAAAACAGAAAACCAGAAGAAAGCTACCTGCTAAAGACCATTCAAGAATGCTCGTACAAAATTGAGAAGTTACAATTCTTTCATGATTATAGCTTTTGTGAAAGTCTATGAAGAAATTGGGTTTTCGCAATAAATCAGTAAATCACCCTATTTATCTCAGGTTAGCCAACCTGGCCACATCATTGAGCAATATGTTCAATGAAACCTCAGCATTAATGTTAAATTTAAAATACTTTCCAAGGTATTCCAAGCTCAGGTACTATCAAAAAGTAAAAATTACGGGTTCAAAAGATAAAATAACAAACAGCTAATAACTTCCATTATCCTGAGACATGATTTTAAATTATCACATCAATTTCACAGTTTCAAATCTCCAAGGATGATAAAATTTTGTGCCAATGGTACAGATAAGTTTGGCCAAATTTTAAACAAAAATAAGATTTCACCCGGAAAAATAAATACTTTTTCCATTCATCTCTATTCACACTGTCATCTCGTACAAATGACAAAATACAATAAAAGTAATGGCCCACAAATTCAATTTTTATTTTCTCTTACCTTTTGAGTTCTAAGTCAACCTTTTCCCTTTCACTGGCCAATTTTGACAATTGTCTCCTCACTTCATCACATGTTTTATGGTATTCAGCCTGTAAACTCTGAACCAATCCTTCAGATCTCTCGACCTTCATTTTTAATTCAGATACCTAAGAAAATAAAACATACCACTTATTAACCCACAGCCATCTTAATTAACAGAAATTCTGAGCTATCACTGCATTTTTTGTCATTACATCCAATTTCACCACAACCACAAACCTCTACAGTATAACAAATCAACTACAGTAAAGGCTCTTTATAGTAAAATTGATGGAACCCAAAATTTTTCCATTTCACTATACATATAAAGGATACCTTCTATGAATGGGCATCATTTTTCATGCCATCTGTTACATGTGCCTCAAATGAATCAGGCTCTAGCATTGATGGCATTTATTAATATGTATGTATAAATTGATGAAGGCTGCATAACCAAAATTTTATTTTTTTAAGGACAAAAATCGATTTGCTTCACAAATTCTTTTTTATGTCGGTTATATTTCATTTTTATTCCTATCAAGCACATGCACATTGTCATGCATTAATGAAACCATGAGAATAAATCAATGGTATGAATATATCATCAGCTACTCATATTTCCTCTCATATCACAAATTCCCTTCATATTTATCAGCTTTAAATATTAAATATGTTGGTCATCTATTTTCAATGTATGTAATTTTAGATCTAATCCGTGGAAAAATATTCACAACATAATTATATTGCGGGTGTACAATGACTTCTGTACCATTACTGGGATGAAACAACATTGTCAAGAAAGAAATTAATGAGATAATAAAAAAGTTAACAAATTCTTGGAACTAATGTTGAACACAACCACAAATTAGTGGTTCTTCAGGTTTCTGTCCGGGTCGAACTCTCCATTTCTGCAGACGTTTCAATGAATGAGTCGTTCATCATCATGCCCTGAGGATGATGAACAACTCGTTCATCAAAACGTCGGCAGAAATGGAGAGTTTGACCCGGTCGGAAACCCGAAGAACCACCAATATCGCTACACACCGGGAAAGCCTTAGATCTTTCATCACAAGCACAAAGTTTGTTGTCTTTTTTCCACAGGTACCTTAGTTGTTCTCACGAGTTTGAAAATTCCTATGATGCTGTTGTATTGTGGGTTACTTAAGTTCTTTACGGAGAAATTACATGGCTAATTGTGTAGAATAACAGAGAAAAATAGGCAATAATGCACTAATATTACTCATATCAGTCCCTTATGGCCAACAAAAGCGCCATGAAGAAGGATTAATAAAATAAAAAAAACTTTTCATATATGGTTAAAACTTAGACTACATATTTACTGATATGAGTAATATCAGTGCATTATTGGCTATTTTCTGTAATTTTGCACTATTAGCCACGGAATTTCCCAGTTATTTTCTCTCTTCATGCTTGATAATAGCCCACACCCTCACACTTTTGACAACCGATATTTTTTGCCAGAAATGTGGGGCTTATCACTGAACATATACAGTATGAACAAATTGATTATGAACTCGACCATTTTGGAAAATGAGAAAAAATTCGAAGCTCATATTTCACTATATCAAATGCAATTTGAAGTTTGGGACCGAAAACTGTTTTCATTGCATGGAATCTTCCAATATTTCACTAGATTGAATTTTTTACACATAAAAGCCTATACTGACGGGTGGGACTGCCTTGTTCATTTCACTGCATTGAATATTTCATTATATGTATCACGTTTCACTGTAAAGAGACCTCACTGTACCATTATTAAGAAGCAAAAGAGATACAGAATGTTAGTACATAGTCCATCGCACAAAATTAATCAACTGTATACGGACAATAAATACGCCACCTCATCAAGTCATACCAAGAATTCCAGAAGAGCATAGAGAAAAGTTCATTGATCACGATGGAAATGGGTTTGCATTCAGTACCTGATTTTTTAGTTTCTCTTTTTTCTCATTCCATTTTTCTTCCATGTCTTTGCGGAATTCTGTCTCTTTGACATGCTCTTCTCTATATCTTTCTGTTGCTTTTTCAGCAGCTTTCCTCTTCTTTTCAAGTTCACACACTTCCTCTTGCATCTTCTGCAACTGAGCCTCATAATTTGCACACATATGGCATACAGCAACGACATGTGATTGACCCTGCAATGTATTATCAAAGCATATTGATGAGTCCCAAATACCCTAAACTTATCTGGTTTCACAAAGTGGAAAACTAATCATGCGTGTCACCAGAATAACAATATTCCTTCCCAAAATTCACTAAACACAGGCTCATGCATTTGAAATAAATATAGTACGTCACATAGCATTGAAATTCTTTTAAATACATAATTAAAAAACTGCAAAAAATAGTTCAATGTGCCATTCCTGTAATGCTCCACAAAATGATACTTAGCTGAACACAACTGAATGATTTATTAAATAGATAGAAACAAGTCTCAAGTGGATCTTGAGCTACATGGATACCTGTCTTATCTGAAGAAAGTTGAAGCAGTTGCACGGTTTTCATGCATTAATATATCAAGTTAAACAGAAATGCAAAAATTTAATCAATTCTCACACAAAATTTATACATATTATGCCCATAAATTGCCAAAATTTCTTTCATTTACTCTACCACTAAACAACTCTTCTTAGACTGCCTGACGTAGCCTGCCTTTTAGAACCTTGACTAGTGCAAGCAACCAGCATCCATTCAGGGGATCTGGACTTAAATCCCAGTCCAAGTGGATGATTTTTTTCACAGAGAATTTCACACATCCAAGAAGGAATTTTTAATCCACTGAATAACCATCACCACTTCTGGAACTCAAACCCAGGACCATAGAATGGGAAGCCACTACCTGAGTCACCAAACCAAACTGATCCCCTTTAAAAACTGTCTAGCAATTACATATCTACCAAAAGAATATATCAAAAAAACTATCTACATAATTTTCCCGAGCAAAAGACTTAATTCTAATGCAGAATGAATCATGTAAGAATATACAGCTAACTATTGATTATCCGCTTGTGGATTATTCAGTTTGTGGATTATCTGTGCAACACTCTGCTTCCTACGCCTTAAAATATAGATATTCCATTGGTCAATACAAAAATAAGAGCTTCAAAACTTTGATATACTACAGAATATTCTATAAGTTCTCCATTTTGCCATTTACTATTTGCTTTTTTCTCTTTATTTAAAATTATTTTCTTCATTTGAATTGAATTGTATAATCCATTTATGTATATCACTGCCATATTTTATTTGTTTTTAGGTCTTTGTAATGTGTTTTTTTATTATCAGTGCTTCATCTTGTAGTCATTAGCACGGATATTCGAGAGTTTCCTGTACTCGGAAAACTGTTCATAATTAATTCAATATTACACTGTCCATTGTGCCTTCAAATCTCCACAAGGCACTGTAAATGTGTAGGGGGATAACACAAAATACATAATGCATGCAAAGGAATTCACCTGTGAACTTGGTTGTTTCTCATCAATAGGAAATTCATTTGTACTCTGAGCAGTTCCCAGCATGGCTTCAGGATGACTAGGCGACTTCTGAAGCTGCTCAGCACCTGCTATATTCAAATTAATAATCTGTTAGCATTGCTGTATTGGATATGATTTTGTAAGTTGGTACACCTGTGATGCATTGGTGTGGTAATGTGCCCTTTTGGGAATATGGCGGTTGCCCCTCATGCACACATGTATGCTTGATCCAGTAAAATAAAATTATAAGAGTATAGAACATGGAACAGGCGTAAAAGTGTAGTAAGCACCCAATTACGTGTTAACTTGACAAAGTTGCTAAGTACAATTGGAATCCTGTAAGTAGTAGTAGTATTTTTGTTTAATGTGCTTTGACGGCTAAGGTCATTTTGCACTTACTGTCTGCCACATGCAGATGGGCAACAGCACTCGGACAAATCAGAGGATCACCCCTCCAAACTCGAGCCAAGCCTAATGATTCTTAACTTCAGTGACTGATCGGGAACTGGTGTTTGCATCATGGCAGATCATTGCCCAATCCTGTAAGTATGTCCACCGCATCGGGTATAGTAAAACTGCCTCCAAGTTTTGACATCCAGGCCAAGAATGCCTCTACCAAGTGGAAATATTGGAAACTGGAGTTTGAGGATTATATTGTAACCACTGGCCAAAATGCATCCCCAGATCGAGAGAAAATTGTCATTCTCAGGAATACGTAGGGCCATGAGACGTCTCATATTGTATCCACCTTGCCCATGACAGAGGCTGAAAAGGAATCCTATGACAAAATAGTGAAGGTAATCGAAAAGTATCAAGTAACAACTTGCTACCTTTCATTTAAATATGACATGACCCATTCAAGGGGCACACCAGAAATGCCAAGAGTATTGAGCTTTATTTAGAGAAAACAGTGATCAAGGAGTTCAAATGCCTTGCTTAGATCAAAGAAAATACCAAGAGTAAGAAATTTCATTTAGGCCAAGTATTTCATTAATAAGCTCATAGGAGCCAGTTGTAGTAGATTTGCCAATCCAAAAGCCATGTTGGTTTTTGTGGAGTAACTTATTTGTTGATAAATATTCATACACATGTGTAAAAAAACAATTTTTCCATTTTAGAAAAAGCAGAGAGGATAGATATAGGTCTGTAGTTATCAGCATTATCACGAGGACCTTTTTTATGAACAAGTATGACTCAGGAAATTTTGAGAGCAGTAGGGAAGCAACCACAAGAAAAGGATGAATTGATGATACCAGTCAGGGGTAAGGTGATGATGGGTGCAACAGGCTTCAAGACTGGCATAGGGATGCCATCAAGGCCTGCAGAAAATTTGTTCTCAAATGAGTAATGGTTCTTATAATTTCAAACTGATCAGTTGGGAATAGGAACATAGACTGATGAGAGTGGTTTTGAAAGTAAATTGGTGTGTGATTCTTTGTGGGAAGTTAAGAGACAACATTACCAAAGTGAGTGTTTAACAGGTCAGCAATCTCTTCTGGCTCAGTGACTCTGATACCACCAAAATTCATTGAGTGAGAGTTTTGATCTTTTTGAGCAGAGGCTGTAGTTAAATGTCTAATGACATTCCATGCAGATTTAATAATATTGCAAGAACTACTTATGATTTGTTCAATTTTACATTTCCTGGTGTTGTTAATGAGTGCTCGGAATTTGCAGTAAATTTGATCATCACAGAGCTTTACACTTTCCAAAATGCCTTAAAAACTAGAGAATTAGGTAATCTATTATTGAGAATTGTAGTTCACATGCATGAGAAACAAAGTCAAAGGGGAACATAATCACATCTTTCATCCGTTTATGCAGACGGAATAATAAGCAGAATTAAAGATGGCTTTTACCTTGTGAGACCTTTGGAGCTGGAGAACCATTAGTCAGTTGACTAACTTTCGAGGAGCATTCTTCTACTTGTAAGGCTTCAGACTGATTTTTTATTCCAAACGAAAACAAGTGAATTTTAAATTAGACCCATTGCACAGTTCAATACAACTAGCTTTACAATCCCATAAGATACAATTTAAATTCCCAATTACCTTAATTTCAATCAAACTCTGGTCGTTACTCTTTGAGGACGGAGCTTCTTCAGGTTCTTTCATAAAACTTTCCTGCAGGGTTAAAATAGACAATAAGAATACAGACACAAATAATCATAAAATTTGATGAATCCTAACAATTAATTTCTTCAATGGTTAAACAAGTACATATTAGTTTTTAAAAGTTCCATAAAACTTTTCTCAATGACTTGGATAGTTGGTTGGCTGGTTATGTCGGGAGGTGACCGACAACTGAGGTCACTCACACCAATAGGACACAGGAGTAAGCATGGGAACGATTATTTGGGGAATGGAGGAAGTGAGAAGAGAATCCTGGCATCGGCATTAGCCTACTCTTTTTGAACGGCACCAAGGGGTCCACAGTTTAACATACCATCCGAAAGATGGAGTGCTGCACTTTAAATGTCCTCATAAACCAACTAGGGATCCGAATTCCTCTGAAAATTTTCAACCACTACCAAGACTCAAACCCAAGCCATTTGGGATGGGCAGCCAACACACCCAACCCCCAAAGAGTGCAATAGGAATGGTTCCAAAGTTTTTATCACTTCAGGTCATGTAGGTGCTTTCAAGAATGGTGGTCATAGTATGTACCAACCACTAAACCAAATCTCACCCATAGAAATAATTAGCATTTACCAACATGCATTAATTATTATTAAGCTCACTAAACAAGCTATTTTCTGATAGTAACAACTTGCTGTACTGGTATTCCAGCATATAGATGCCTTGGCTCTAAACCAAGTACACATGATGATGGGACCAGCAGAAGATTTTTTTAAATCTCAGCTCTAAGGTCCCTAAGATCCATTAATATTTTATTCCCCCAAATGCTCAATGGGGAGATAAAATGAATCTTGTTCAAAAGCCATTAGCTAATAAAATTACCTAAAAAGTCTTACCTACAGATGCAAATAAAAGAGATGCTTCAATATTTTCCATTTTATAAATTGCTCATAATGATTTTCCACTAGCTGAGACACAAATATCCATCACAATGATTAAAAAGTAAAGTAAGTCATCAAATTAATTATATTTTACAATGAATCAACAATATCTAAAACTTAAAAGTCTACCTGATGTCATATCCTTACCTTTCCATCTTCATACCCATAGGTTTTTAAAATATGGTAAGCATTTCTTAATTTATCCTTCAATGCTTCAATTTCTTCCTCTAAAGGAATGACTAGTGACCGAAGAACTTCTGCATCCTCCTGAGCCTAGAATATCAAAGTAACATAAATACTTCCACAATTTCAATGATTTTTTTAGGTTAGGTGAAGTGTACATATTATCATCTGCATACACCAAAAGAAGTTGAAACTACGGTTCAAGAACACTATTTTTTCATCTTAAATGCTTGACATAAAATTGTATATTAACAATTATGGAACAAATCATATCACTTAAGAATATTTATTAACATGCACATTCCAAAAGAAATATGATCAATTCATGCAGAACCAATTAGTAAATTTAAAAAAAATAGCACTCTAGCATTCACGTTAATTTTTATGTCTTTCAGTAGCATACAACCAAATCATATGATCAATTTTCATGCTATCATCACATATCACTTTTTAGGTGCTATATATTAATACATAATTTGTGAATGATAAATATTAAAAGATGCTGGTGGCCACCAAATGTATATACTAAAAAAATGGGAAGATACAATCATGTATTTTATTTACCATTCAACAATTTGAGATTTTCACCTAAAGAGACTAAATGTCACCATGTATGTGGTGCATGAGTAATTCTGAATGCCTTTCATACAAGGGAAACCAACCAAATTATAAATGGATGAGCCAGTCCTCTACTCATTTCATGTCTTTTTCGGTATTTTTGATCAAAGTGCTTCAATGGCTAAGGTCATTTCGCACACACACTGCCACTTTCAGACAGGAACAACAGCACTCGGGAAAATATAAGGATCGCCCCTCTAAATATGAGCCGAGCCCAATGATGCCTAACTTTGGTGACTGATCGATAACCGATATTTCCATTGTGACATGCCTTTGCCCATATATGTCTTTTTAATGACAATAAAGTATTGGATGTTTTTCTACTTATGCCATATCCTTGATTCCATATTCCCCAGCTCCCTTGCCTCCATTTCAAGGGACACCTAGCACAATGGAATACAGAGACCTTTACTAAAAGAAAATTCAAAAATCAATAAGTTTGCAGCTTTCTTTATATCCCATTTTCATATATGACTTGAGTAGGCAATTTTTTGTATTTATCATTAAGGAATTAAGGGCAGTGAAACAAAGGACTGTATGAAAATGATGGAGCTGATTGAGTTAATCTCACCAATTTAAAATCAATTGAAAAGATATTTCTAGAAATATCAATCAATTGACAAGATATATCTAGAAATATCAATCAATTGACAAGATATTTCTAGAAATATCTTGTCAATTGATCTTTTACACACAGTATTAATTTTTTGGGAAATACATTCTTCTCCATTCATTGTCCCAGTTTTAAGCTGTGCATTATGCTCATATTAGGTAAACACTCAAGGTATCAACAGAAATGACGTACACTAATAAGGTATGACAATGATAAAGATTCAAAATGACGATTTTAAAAAGCCTAAGTTAACACTGCATTTTTTATCTATACCTTGAAATAATAGGTCTATGGCACTTAAAGATAATGCCACTCTTCTCTGACATCCCTGAACTCTCAGTTGTCACCATTTCAACCATTAAATGTTCATGGGCAGTTGGGCTAGAGTGAATCTCAGAGTGAACATAGACATCCATGTACAGTAAAACCTTGACTTTACGTTACTCTCCATAGCTACTTCAAGGTTCTACCAGGAAGCATAGGTTATTTCAACAATAAAATCTTGATTTTACATAGATTCTCAATTTAACGAAGTTATTTCTTATGGTCAAATTGTCCTCATTTTTACGTAGTTTTGCAATACTTTCTACTAATCACAAGCTAAGCTATTGAATACAATAACCAACCTCAACATGTTAACAAGCATATCTAGCTATGTACTCCATTTCCCTACAGCACACACACAAAATATAGAACTAAATGCCAGGCCATCCAAAATACATAACAGTATTTACTAAAAAATACTGTTATGTAATACCAGCTCGTGTAAAACTCAACCTATAACCAATTTATTTCCTTTATTACGTTAATAACATGTTTAGCTAACCTACATCGGAATTTCCCGTTTCTATGTCTGACGTTAAGAGAACAGTGATAACATAAAGTTGGAAAATCGGATTTTGAGCGCCGAAAATAGTGACTTTTTTCAAATAAAATATCGTTAAAGGGCAGATAAGTACGGGAAATTTTTTTAACACACATCGATAAACGTAGGAATGATCATTCTATCGCATGGTTTTTATTTCGTAAAAATCCGTTAACTCTACTTGAAGATACAGCTTCCTAAACTCGAGGGACTCGACTTTTTTAATGGACAGTAGGCAGTTAATACAAGAATGTCATAATCTGTGTTGGAATAATTTGCCTTACATAGGGAGACTGTTTCATTAGTTTTGTACAGTTTTACCATAGTTTAGGGCATGGTATTACAATGTCTTATATGGTGACAACATAAAGTTTTATATATTGCTCTTCAAAATATTGAGTCACAGGTTGTGACTAATACTTTTCAATATTTGTGATTCAATCACAGTTAGCGATATATCGCTCATCAAGTCATCACTAATTACAGCTGTATGGTAACTCTGTAAAAACTTTATGCAACCTGCAGTACATGTTGTAAATATTTTTCCACTCGAATTGAGGTACCGTCAAAAATAGACTACAACTTTGCCTACAAATTCAACGATAATTCTAAGAATTTACGAAATATTTCTAAAATCTCATTATTTTCCATCATAACGATGTTTCTAACAATGCCGTGGAAAAGTCAATGTATGCAACCAGCGATACAACTACTTTTTGAATATTTTTCCTCGTATTAGATCTATGGAAACTGATAAAAAGACCAATGTTATTTTTTATTTAAAGAAGATTAAAACGAGGGAAATTCATGGCAAAATAGTAAATATGAGTAGAAATTAGGTATCCATTACTAAAACTACAGATATAAATTTGTGCGGGGTGGGGAAGGCTTATATGTATTCTGAGAGGGGCTATAATCGGGCAAACACAGTATATATCAACCCTTAAAATTCATAACAATAATACCGGTGATGAATAATAATACTTAGGTAAGAGCTGTGTAGTACAGGCCATCTGGGGCAAGATTTGTCCTCGGTAAAGAGCATCGTGGATGACTTTAGCCTGTGTGTGGAGTTGCCTTCACATACAAGACCCGGGGTGATTTTCAAGAAATTATGTTGGAGAAAAAGGTGCATCTTACATGGCATCAAATACGTTAATTCAAATAAAATTTACTCATAAAAACAATTTTACATGATTTATGGCTTGATTTTAAATAAAATGAAGATATCTAAAAATGTTATTAAAGTCCTGCCGCATTGAAATGGTCCTGCACAAGAATTAATGCGCACCCCCTCTCTGTCCTTGGCTTCACCCACTCCGGGCTTCTTCCTTCACCTACCGTGCCTCCCCTACCAGCGTCACTTCATCGTAGTTGCCAGCTCTATTCGCTTCGGTTCTCTCTCGGTTTGGCACGCTTCCGGGAGGCCGGTAGGTTCCCTCCGCTGGTGTGAGGAAAACTGGCAACACTCTATGCCTCTCCTCCAGTGTGTGAATGAGAGAGTAAAGAAGGGGAGGTAAGGCCAGGAGGTGGGGTAGCGAGTCGTAACTCCACCCACCGTTCACTGAGAAGGACTATTTCAACGCGGCTGGACTCTACATCATGGATTTTTATCAACCTGTAATTTTACACAATTTGATTTTCCATTCAGCCTCTTTTTTGATCCCTCCAACTACATAAAATCAAGGTTTAATAGAAATCACTTGGCACACCTTGCAATAGCACTTCCTCAACGGACAGCTTTTCAAAGTCATTCAACTCGCAGATTTCTGCTATGCTAACAATGAGCATAGCACAATTTTCATTATAAGGAAAATTTATTTATTTAGGGATATTTTACAAATACATAGTTCCATTTACTTCAACCCAGCTGATTTGTGATTTAGAAATTGAGAAGTGTTAGACTGAACAATTTCTCATATGCAAAAACAAGAGAAATATGAATGATTATGGTGACGTAATAATATACATAGATCTTGTTTGGAGTTGGACTGAGTTCTTGTATCGGAAATGTAACTACGAATTCTTAAGAAAATAAAAATTCATAAGAAAACACAAAAGACAACAAGAAGTCCTACATAGAACCCTAAGAACTAAAATATCACAGTTCCAAGGGTAAAAGACAATTACATAAAGCACTTTCCCAACTATAAATAAATAGCATAGTCCTTCATTTTACTTCCAAAACTCTCTCAGATAATTCAATGATTTTTTAGTCAAAATTTTCTAATATTTTTCCTTTCATTTTCATTTTATCTTGTCATTGTCATTCATTCTACAAAGCGATGGTTCAACAGTAGCAATGCCTTTCCAGATATAACCTCTAGGATTATCAAATTTCAGGATTATAGATTCATGGATTGCAAGCTTTTGCAGCCATTTATAGATGCGGAGGAACTTGGGTAGCTTCCAAGGTTTCCTACATGAGGAGCATTTTGTGGGCTTCACGTTTCTGTGGTAAGGCAGCAAATTCTTTCCATAAAATACGATGACTACAGTGTCACACGTACACCAAATGCAGCCAACCTCAAAATCTACAAAATGCAGAGGTGCTGCTGTTTCTCCTGTCCCAACCAGTACACGCAACCCATTAATTACTGTCCAATGCAATTTCTTATCAATCCATTCACAGGCAATTACCACCACACTTAACAGAGCTGAATTTATAAATAAGTAGATTAAAATATTCAATTCTGAAGAGCAAAATATCAAAATGTTTAAGGTTTTAGGAGTATTTCACAAGCCTCACTGGGACTAATCTCCCCACTCCTGTTCCTTTCATTTCCTATCTTAAGCCATGCCTTTGCCTGTTAAGGTAGTTTGAGTGAGATTTTTCCTTAGTCATAAAAGAGATCATATTAAAATTTTATTTTTAGGTTTTAGCAACTGTAAGAAGCATGAAAATGATGCAAAACTTATAAGGGAAGGCACCCAACAGTAATCGGCAGATCGTGATCAAACTTCATAGGCTGATAGAAAACGAAAATTCAATAGAAGCGTGTTTTCGGTAAAGCGTCTATTAAGTCCTAGTTTTCGAGATATTTCCAATTGAATGTTTATAAAAAAAACCCTGGAACGATGTAAACCGTACATACTCGGGCACATTCTATACATTCCAGTTTAAATGACCATATTACACCAGCATATTTGGTCGAGAGGTAACGTCTTGGGCTATCAATATTTTTCCTCTGGTTCGAACCTTCCAAAAGCTGAATTTTTTTCCTTTTTAAATCGCAATTTTTTGCTAAATTTTTAGTAGTATATAAATTATACTATTTGCAATTTAAAATAATTTATACTGCCCAGAATTTTTATTTTTGAATCAACTCCAATCCTATCCTTTAATTATGCATTAATTCCTTTCACAGACCTATTTCTATTTTCTGGATTTTATTGTAATCAAATTATAAATGCCCACCTTTCATTGCAGTAAAATTGTGCACTTCTACATTCGTGTTACATTTTATAAATGGTAATGAAGGAGAAATTATTGCAGCTGTGTATGTATGTACAACTATTGTGGGACCCTGCAGTAGGTGTTTTTGAGACTTCAGCTTTTGGGGTTCAGCCATAAGCGCAAGAAGAAAAGCAGATTAATCACTATCTCGTAACCAGTGTTGACTCATCTGAAAGGTTAGGCCTGAAATTTGTAAGCATCATGGCATGGCTAAGGGTAAACCAAACAATATCAGCCTTATGCGTAGGTGCCTGTTACCATTTTCTCCTGCGTTTCAGTGTTTTTGAGATTCCTTTTGAAGCTTTACCGCTTTACCTTCCTATTTTCATCTTTATTTAAGTGAACATACGAATATTATTTAAAAGGGAAATGCAAAGTAATGCCATGCATAAAAATGCAGTGAAAAATATGCAAACATTAGTGGAAAAACAGCGATGATGATGACCTTTACATTTCACGGGTGGAGCACAAGGGATAGAACGTTATGTTTTTCATCACATAGTTTGGTTCTCCTGTCTAACTCATGGTTGTAGTCCCTTTACTCCCCTTTCGCCCTTTGATGTCTTGGTTTTGGTGCAGGGTGCCTTGCCTTCGTTAACCAGGGGATACAGATGGGAAATCCCTTGAGAACCATTACTTTCCATTTTCCAGGAAGTTCTGCAATGCTTGTACAAAGGAGTACCTACGTCTATTCACTTGTGCTGTGCACAGTTAGAACAGCTCTAGGGTAGTTATTCGTAAGTGAAATTTTGCCGAGTGACATGGAGATCGCAAGCACAACTCCACAAACTAGAGACATATTATCTTGATTTTATAAGACAAAGATGGCCACCCATTTAACATCCCGAGTTCTAAGAAAAATAGTGAGAAGCAGGAGTTAACCAATGCGTTGCATTATTCTGGTGAACTTCTACGACAGTAGAGCTTGACTATGACGCAAGCCAGTAAAAATGTCTCTCTCCGTGTAAAAGCAATTGGAAGAGGCAAAATCGAGGGATCCGGGTTCAAATCTCAGTCAAGGCAAATGATTTGTCGCACAATATCGCACTTGTGCACTTGCGGGTGACTCTGTAAAGAAAAATACCGTGGCTAGTCCTGGTATCCTCAATATTGATCAAAAGAGAGAACACCTCATTGAGTTCCATGCATGGCTACATCCTCGCGCACTGTAGAGCTAAGCGCACGCTTTGGACTGCTTATTGACAAAGTATGTCTAGCAGTCCTAAACAACTTGTTACTATAAAGTCACCAGAAAATCTACAGGGGAGAAGGAGGCCTCGGTAGTTTAACTGGTTAAAGCACTCGGCGAAATCGAGGGATCTGAGTTCGAATCTCGGTCAAGGCGAAGTTAATTCCTCTGAGGAATATCGCACTTATGTCTATGATATTGTTTTTCTGCCACAATGTTTTTAGACCTTGCGAATATTTTTTCTAATACACATTTCTCAGTTCAAATACCATAAGATCGGTTGGCTGGGATAGAGGGGAAGCACTGCATAACATAGAGCCAATTCCTTTCAAGAATTCATCCTCGAATTTCCAAGATTACTTATTGATAATGGTGTTTAGAAAATAGAGATAATTTAGCTGAGGTTTACGTACTGTTTACTGAAGAATTTCAGTTACGACCAAATAATAAAATTGAAGCTCTCTTGTTCTCACCAAGTGATGTTAATGAGATTAAAATTGACGAAAATAACATAATTTTATTTTTCATGTGTAAAACTTATCGTGGTTTTGTTGTCTATAATGTATTAATTACAATTAAGTAGTAAGTATAATTGTGTTATTTCACCATCGCAGGTAGAGAAAAGTAAAAATACAAACATAGCCCTACATTTTTATGCCTTTATTTTAAATTTGTTTCCTATGACTCGGAATCAGAAAAATAAACAGATCAAGGGCAATATTCTCCAATTTAGGTTTTGTATGAACTTGTCCTTATTCCGAAAACATCATGGTCGAAATTCCAGGAAGGAAATGAGTGATGGTCACCAACCCATTTCTCGTCCCCTAACTTTGAATTCAAGCGAGAAGCAATGCCCTCGACGAAGCAGAGTGAAAGGTCCAGAGATTTCGTCTTCAAATAGCCACGAGAAGTGTTAGTGATTGCTGTTACTGAATTGTTTGTATACAGTTATGAATAGGTATCTAAAATATCATAGAGCACCAGTCCACAACTTGAAAACCCTAGATGATGAATCAGCACTAATAGTTAATGATTACAGTGGAAGATTTAAATAGGGTGGCCAAGTGCTTTCATGTGTTCGAAGTACTAAAAAATTAGATTTATAATTAAGTTATCAGTATGGAAAATAAAGGAACGAAATTAGGGGAATATAAATTTATCAAGATTTTTCCCTTTTATAAAAGGAAGAGCGCTGTCCGTCTAACGTCGAGGGATGCCCATTCCATGGGCCAATCTTATTGGTGTTTTTATTCGACAAGCATCGTCTGCGACTGAAAACGTCAAGGCAAATATCCATTCAGCATACGATCGTGTGTACCTCTACTTAGGCTTAGGAAATGTACTGACGAGTGAGAAATACAGGCTATGCCGCACACAAGGCTATTAGTTTGGTTATGATTCATACGGAGACCCATCCACTCCATCGCTAGCCTTGAAGATAAGTCCGAGAAAGGTGCAGGGGCTGGGTGTGTGTACTGTGGGCTGCATCATTCAGGAGGTTTTAAACATTTTCTATAGCAAATATCTCGAAAACTAGGGCCCAATGGACGCTTTTCCGAAAACACGTATCTAATGAATTTTCATTTTCTACCATCTTACGAAGTTTTATCGCGATCAGCCGATTACAGTTGGGGGCCTTCCCTTGTTATTTTTAAATCACTGAAATATTTAGTATTTAACTAAATATATATTTAAAAGGTTTTAATTTGACAAAATTTTTCAAGCCGTACACCAAAAACGCCTCATAACCGAAGATATATCTGTGATTTGTAAAAATTACTGTGGTAACTGATTTAATTTTTAAAATAGTTGAAAAGCATACTAATTACACACTGCTAAGATTCTGACGATATCTAAACATCATATATTCCTCCTTTTTTTCATAAAGTCTCTCTGGAGTGCATAACCGTGCCATCTCCCATGTAAAATGACCTGTATTTTTGACAAATACCTCAACAAATATTATGGTAGGTAGTTGATATTTTGTCATCATTGGAAAGATGAGATCTTTTCTTTTTTATGAGATTAAATTTATCGAATTTTACGTGAAGTGATATCTCATTCTACCTTAATGAGGGGAATCGAAAATCAAGGGGTGCCCACGGGCTATTAATGCACACACATTTATTTCCCGTCGTCGATTTTGGGAGCTGCTATGTGTTGAGCTTTGTTTCCCATGCTTTCTAATGCATTGCAAGCTACTTCCTGAAGGAATAACTGCAGGTTAGTTATACTCTCAGGTATTTAATGTAAACATTCCCCCTACCATTACAGAGTTGAAAAAGAGAAGGTGAGGAGGAATGGTTACAATAAATACCCAGAAGTATACCTATAGTCAGTTATTATTTTTTATTCCCTGATGATGCAGCCTGCAATGGATGTGAAATCTTGGAAGACAAACCACTACCTGCAGCGACTCCCGACATCCACAACAGGAAAAAATCCTCCCCATGAAAATCTACGTTTAGCGAACACCTACATTCAAATTAAAAAAATGAGTATCCCATGGATCCGAAAATCCAAAAGGAAGCTCTACTGGTTATGAATCAGGTGTTCATTGGCTGAATTCCCTGTTAAGGTCCCTGGTTGAGAACACATCTTTGTATCAGTTTTGCTGAGCAAGGATTCCTTCCAATAAAATTATTATGATACGGGTGTATGCCGTGTGTTGTTTCGGTTGGCCTGACGTTTTGTCACATAATTTCAACAGAGATGGTGGCCTAAAAATCAGCAACACATGGAACCCAGTCATCTGCAAAAATTCTCTACCTCCCCCTTACCCCCTGTTCTAACTCCCTCCCCGCTTCTTCGAATCTCCTGAAAAAACATTTAAATGAAACGATGTTTTTTTAAATATCGGTGGCGAATCAAATATCACTTAGAAAATTCACTTGTGAATCAAATTCGAATCTAAATAAAATGCTCATGCAGAGTTAAAGTAATAAAGATTTTCACAATATTTCAGGGCTTTAAGAAAGTTTTAAAGAAAGAAAGCACAACGAACTTCACATATAAAGGTAAATTTCATTCTGACACAGTTTAAATTTTCATTTTGCGTGAGAAAAACATTATTTTGAACCATTCGGTTTCGAAGCATCCCGATCCGCAGCAAATCAAATCAAGCCTGAATCGAGTCGATTTCGAAGCATTAGCACAGCTCTAATTCCTCCCCTCATAGAATTCTCTACTGGCGTCAGCAGGAAATAACCCAAATGAACTCAGCTGAATACAGTACGTGTTCAGCATTCCTACTGAAACTGACGAAAAACAAGAGTTTCCCTAATGAACCTGGTTGAAAATAGTAAGTACACATTTGGTAGCCCTGTTGAACCCAGTACATTCGTCCAAGGAGGATGGCTTCCAAATCCAACTGGAAAATTTTTCACGAAGGGACCACAGGCTAATTTTCTCCTTCATTCTCTCAGAAATTCACTAATAAAACTCCCAAACCTTAACAATATCAACATCAGAAATAAGCATGTAGTGTCACCAAAACTCGGTCATCCTCAGCTTAAAAGCAGAGTAAAAAAACATAATATTTACATTAAAATCACACATTTTTGTTTCAGAGGATGCAAAAGGATGTAAACAATAAATGAAGAACGAAGAGAATGACAAATGAAGTAGGGAAAGGAGGCACCTGGAAAATATATGGAGGAGGGAAATAAGTCAGACAGAGCAGGTAACAGGTGGTATACAATGGGATGCGGTAAACTATGAGAGATAGTTGAGTAAGCATGGAAGGAAAGAAAAGCATACCCAATTTAAGGCATGTAAGATTAACTTTTTCCCCCAAAACCTCAGGAAAACCACAGCAGAGTCTTGTGTGCAAAGACGAGTCCTTGCACTGGCTTAAGTCATTCTCAATGCTCATTACTTTAGGAGACTTTACACCAGATGTTCAGTACTACCCTGCCCTAATCCTAAATAATATTATTCCTCTTTAAGGAGTTAATGGTTATTACAATTAAAACCATTTTATTGTAGTTATGAACAGAATTAGTGTGGATATGCATCATTTTGATTGCCTCTTGGATATTGAGGAGCAATCCAGGGTAGCTATAGAGCAGAGATCATGAAATTCCAGGACAATTTTTCAGGTTTTTTCCACCAAAATTTTCATTTTTCCAGGTGAAAAATATTGTCCATTGGCAAGTGTGTATGTTCAAGAAGGCGCAAGAGTAGGAACACAACACATTAATGCATGTCCTATGAGGGAATAAAGTTTTTCAACAAACAGAGCACCGCCACTATTGCTCTAGGGGAAAATATGATTCCTTTTTTTAAGGTATATTATTCATAGGTCTCGCCTACGATGAATGCCATGAATTTCTTAAACAAAATCTGAGGTGAAATTATATTCTATCTACCTCAGTTCGAGTGTAAAATAGGACCTGAAAGCTTATTTTAGGGGGATAATTAATTTCTGGTGAAAATAAACCGTGACAGTGTGATAGAAGCATGCCAACAGCAAGAGATACATAATGTGAAAAGTGTGTGTAGTGTGTAACTAAAGCGTAAACTGGGTCTCAAAGGCATGCAGAAAGTGTGATGACATTGTACACTGTAACCTCACCCGGTCACGTTTATTTTCCTATTAAAAGAACTTCGATAAACACCCGCAATTTCCGAAACACTTAAAACTTACCTCCTTGATGAAGGGATTAATGGTTAACATTAGACAACATATTAATAAAAACACTTTGCTCAATTACTTAAATAGTATAATACTTTCTTTTAATAAAAATATTTGACTTGGTTATGACAGCATTAGTATTTAGAGCCTTTTAAATGTATTGGATCCAATTTACAATGTTACTCTTTTATGCTCCAATTCCTTTTTTTTTACATTTACGTTATTTTAGACAGCAGTACTTTTATAAATGGAGGTAATTGTTTTTTTTTATGACTTTGTTATTCTTATAGTTAGACTTATCAGACGCTGGGGCTTCTCGTCTCTCTTATGTGGCTGCGGATATGCTTTCACGGTCTTCCTCGTTTCCAGAATTCTGGGCTGTACGGTTTCTATCTTGGGTTTCTTTCCCGATTCCTTCCTGGCCTCTTTATAAATCTCTGGTTTCTCTTTCGTCACCTCTATGCCACTTTGTATCTGCTCCCTGCCGTTTTTATTCTCCGACATTCGGACCTTTTCCCCACTTCGCGTCCTTAAGATCTTTACTCCTCCAATTGTCTCTGCTGACTCCCCACTGTTAACTCCTCACCCTCTCTAGCGTCCCCCGTTACTTATTGTTGTACTTTTATTATTTTTGCGTCGTCCTGAACCCCCCGATGTAAATATTGATTTATGTTTGGCGTCCCTAGTTATCTATTGTTATGTGCTGTTTTATTATGATTTATGGCTATTAATTTGAATTGTGATTTTAATTTCGGATTTTATTTATGGTAGGATTCTATTTGGTTACAACACACTGTGAGGACACTGTGTGAAAAGTGTCTTCACACAGTTCCTCATACTTTCTGCACAATTATGAATTCCAATGAATGCTTTAGTCACACTCTTGTCACATTCTAGGCACACTGTTTTCACAGTTGCTGTTGCCATGCTTCCATCTCACTTTCAGGGTTTATTTTCTTCAGGGAATACCAATGCCCTAACTAGAAAACCAGGCAAAACGAATAAAATAATCTCCCAATATACAGCATATTATTCCAATAAAGATAATGGCACTTGCAGTAACTAAGTGTAATTAGTGTTTTGGTAATGTTAAAAAAATAATTTATACGACAAACATGTTTCCCCATTGAAACCAGTTTCTTTTATGTAGACCCATCTAATCCCAAAATCCAGGTTGAGTCATACTGGTTATGACAGTTTTGCGAGCATTCCTAACCGCTATTTCAGGTCAGAAGTGGAGAAATGCTTTTGGCCGCCTTTTATAGGCGAACATTCAAAGGCAGCCAAATTGCATCTGTTTGCACTTCTGACCTGAAGAAGCGAGCTGGAACCAGGGCCCGATCTAAGGGGGGGCAAGCCGAGCAAATGCCCAGAGTGGCAAAAATGAAGGGCGGCAAAAATGAAGGGCGGCAAAAATGAAGGGCACCGAGCGGTTGCACAGAGTTCTCAATTTTCTCTCTAGGAGAGAAAAATCTTATAAAATAACCAAGCTTAGCACCTCGACAAAAAAGTATTTCTTTAAAGAATGTTTCCGTAGCGGCTGTAAATCTTTAGACGGACCAACATATTTTAAAGAGCTGTCTTCGTCTTATAATTTTTTTCATGCTCCCAAGAAAATTATAAGACAAACCGAAAGAAAGAAGAAGGAATACCTAAATAAGAAACCAACTCTTTTGATATGTAATGATTTTTCAATCTAGAATACAAAGAAATTCTCACGAATTTTTTGCCAATTTTACATTTCTGAACTGGCAACCCTTTTCATGTCGTTCATGTTTGACGGGGATTCCCCAAAAACGTTGTGGAAGAATACTCTTTTATCCTACTATGCGACATTTTAAAGGAATCCCTTAAATATTATATATAATTAAAAACTGTGTTATTTTTCCATTAGCTCTTCTGAGGACTCCTGAAAGGATATTCTGTGTTATAGACTAATTTCCGTCACATTTGTGAAAAGTGTAGTGGTAGCCATGAAAAACATTACTAAGTGATATAGAATTATAGTGTTTTATTTATGAATGCAAAATATATGCCAAGTGTTAAGTCTACAAGTTCTATTCTTTAAAAAAGTGACATGAATATTGGTGGCAGCAAGGAGGTTAGAAAAGAAATGGAGGCGACATACCACTTGATTCTTGAAGCCCTCCCAACTCCCAAAATATGAATTGTTAGAACATTGTAACAACCTCGAGACTATTTTAACTCACAAGAACTCGTGAAATAAATACATTAGAACTTTCAGGAGTAATCAGTTCTTTGCACATTTTTAAATAGTAATTTGTACCCTCAAGACGTTTTAAAATATGCAACAGATTTAAGATTTGGCCCAAATATCAGTATTGCGCTCAGGATTCTTTTAACTTTACCAGTAACAGTTGCAAGTGGTGAAAGAAGCTTTTCTAAATTAAAAATTATCTGTGATCCACCATGACACAGAATAGACTATCTGGATTGCCTATGATTTCAATAG
Organism: Pyrrhosoma nymphula; assembly: GCA_963573305.1. NCBI lineage: Eukaryota > Metazoa > Arthropoda > Insecta > Odonata > Coenagrionidae > Pyrrhosoma > Pyrrhosoma nymphula. Next base: position 77,726,992 of record OY754327.1, on the reverse strand, counting down.
AACATAAGGTTTGCAACAGTATAAATTTATCAGAAATTATTAAAGATTTTGCAGAGCAAAAAGTGCGAATAAAAATAATTTAATTACGAGGTAGGGTTTAATATGTGGGTGTATATATGGGTATAATGCTAGGCATTACACTTATATACAAGGTACATTTTGTAAGGTAAATTTTGTAAATAATTATGTGCTGAATAAATCTTTATTCTATTCTATTCAAACATTCTCAGTAAAAATGTTGTATTTTGACTAATTTGATTGTTTTTAAGAATGACTGATTAGTTTTGTGGTGTTACATAACTGTTTTTTTTAAATTTGCATTAAAATTTAAAACAAAATCATTTTTTTTGTTTTTTTTTGTACTTAACATATGAACCTCTTAAATATTGTAACTTAAATATGTATGAACCTACTTCCTTAAAAGCTTGGTCCTAATCTTTTTAACTTGAATATGTGTATAAATAACTTATGGAAGTAAATAAATAATAACTTATGGAAGAATAAACATCCCAGACAGCACAGCCGCTGGTATACAAATGGTAAATCTCTTGTACAGTTACGAATTGTATAATTTTTGGAAAAAAATTTGTAATACAAATGTATTCCAGCATCTTTCGAACAAATCATTGGTAATACTATTGTAATACGGCATCAAAATACCAGGAATATACAATTTGTAAACCCATTGTATTACAATTGTAAGGCCGAAAATAATACAAGGCTTCGTGCGCATTAGGTGTTTATGTACTTCTTTTGTCCAGCATAATGCGTACTGCGTATCCTGCGTATGATATGTATGTAATACCTTTGTTATGTGTAATCCAAGAATACTAGGTATAATCTTTGCTGTGGACGCTTTATCACGAGCTACTATCGCCAAATCATGGTAAAATCAATATATTTTGCCATTAATTGCCATTCAACTTCTAAACATTCATCGCATGCTAGCCTGTGGATCATCCTTCGACCAAAACTTTGGCATCAATGGGAAGCTTGCAAACAATTCGGAGATCGAGTAAACACTAGATTGATAGCTTTACGTAATTAATTTCTGTTGGTCATTATATTATTGTTATGCTTTTATTGGTATAGTCATCAATTTTCTCCTTTCCACATTCGTAACTATGAAAATACATATGTTTATTCATGTTTGTAACATTTACGCAAGTCCTCCTGAATTTCTTTCGTATTACCTGCGTGGTAATACGAAAGAGATTCTGTTTTGTAAAACTATTGTAATTTGGCTCTGTATTCCCACCATATTTCAGTTTGTAAAACGATTGTAATTAGGCTCTGTAATACAAAGTTATTACCGGAAATTTTACGATTGTAATACAATTGGATAAGTTACGTCTTCATTCAAATGTAAACGAACGTATGTTTTACGGAAATAATCTAGTTTGTTCTCATTAATATTGACTTTGTAGTCATCCTATGTGGCAACATAGGTTTCAAGTAATTAAAGCCTTGTAACGGTTATCGTATAATTGGATGGTATTTCCTCGAAATATAACGGCATTGACATTTAAAAATTAGTTCTCGAAGTCACTTTGACGCACGGAAATGGCCAGATATATGACTTTCTAGGAACGCAACTTTCAATTGTGAGTAAACATCGATAGGCGTTATATATGTCGAGACATGCGAAGTTAGTTAGGTAGGCACTAGGTAGAAGTAATGCACATCGCATATTGTCAGTGAAATTCTGATAGTGCGGAAATATTAATTTAACTATATGATATTTTTATTTTGGTATCCAGGAAAGAAAATTATTTCGATGGTTACAATTTTGCCTCCATAAATAAAAATTTCATTGCCAAAGACACAGGAATTTTCTCGATTGATGATCAACGTTTTGAAGTAGGGCCAAATTTTAACAAGGACAAGATACCCCAGTTCCATATCCCTGCTGGTCTGTAGCTGGGGTGCAACTCAGCCGTGGAGTTAGTTTCAATTCATTCCCAGTTATATAAGTCTTCATACAGACCAGTTACATAGTTCCATTCCAGTTACAGAGCAAGAAATTTCCACGTGGGTAGTTACGAAAGAAATTCATCATTTTGTAAAACTATTGTAAATTGGCTTTGTAATACCATCGTTATACAATTTGTAAAACAATTGTAATTTGGCTCTGTAATACTCCTAGTAATACAATTGTATTAGCGGACATTTGACACAGTATTACGATTGTAATACAATTGGAATACGAATACCCCATTTTTGTAATACGATTGTAAAATGACTGTAATACAGTAATATTTCCAAATTTGTGCTGTCTGGGATTTTTCATGAAAAATGTTTATTCTTCCATAAGTTAAAAGGTCATACGTAGACAAGATTAGCCCGAGACAGGGAAAAATGGCACAAGGGAAAAGAGGCCTATACGCAGCAGCGAGTCGAAACAGGTTGATGATGATGATGAAGTTGAAAGACACCTACATACATAATTGTTGATGAACAAAAATTTCAATCCATTCAGTAGTTTCTGAGAAGTTCTTTAACAGACATAGATACATACATATATGCTTAAAAACATACATATATATACACACTACTTGTTTAGAAGGCCTAGTAGATAACATGTGAATATTATGCAATTCCAACAGTATCATATATACAACATCCCATTTTTGGCAAAAAGTGTTAGTGTAAAGGGCGGCGAATATTATTTTGCCCGGAGCTGCTAAATGGCTAGATCGGGCCCTGGCTGGAACGCTCTCAAAACTGTGGTCACCAGTATGACTCAACACAGAAGTATTCTTGAAAACATCCACATCTCAAAACTACTCCGTGGAAGTTTTCTATCTAACATAATCCCAAAATCGTCTACTGCCAGTTACTAGTGTTATACTTGTGTGTGGATTGTAGAAATTTGTTTTCTCCTGAATACGAAGTGATCTGTCCATTACCAAGAAGGATAACATTTTTCAGAAAGTATATACCTATATATATTTAGTACCATTTCTCAGTCAGTGTTATACCACAATGCATAATAGTTAATCAACTGATTCTTAGAGATGCAATAGGAATCAAATGTATCACAAGAGAGATATACTGGTTCAGTGACTTCACAAAATAAATTCATACCAGAAACTAAAATGGAATATGAATCCATGGCATGCAATGATTAGTCATGTCCACACTCAATACTAACAAGCGAAAATCGACTTACAAAAGACAAAATGTATTCTAGCGCTTAAGTGATGGACTCTGTGGACACGTACATATTTCTTTACCTTCCTCATGCCTTCTTCCAAGTTCTCTTCAGATGACGTCAGAGATGACTGAACTGCGCTTGATTCTCCAATATTTGGGTGAGAATGTCCACCTGTGAGGGCCATGGAGGAAGAAGTTGAAGGTGAAGTGACCTGCGGCGGATTTGTAGAAGAGGAAGACAGTCCAGGACCGAGACTTCCGACTTTCCGCGCAATTGATTTTGTATAAGCAGTTATAATGCTAGCTCCAGGAGCTAGTGCTGCGACGGCACCACCAAGGGGAAGCCTTGGGCCTTGATCACCAGAAGGACGATGTGACTCACTAAGTTCATTGAGTTTTTGTAACCTACGAATTTCATCCTGAAATCTCTTCTGGGTGAATGAGACTTCCTCGACAGCTTCTGCAATAAAGTATTTTTTCATTAGTCAGCATACTGCTTCTGAGGTATGAAACCTCAAGTGATACGGCTAATCTTCAGTAACAAAACATTACCTTGCCTCAATTTTTCCAAAGACGCAACTTCTTCCTCCCGTTTGCGTTTTTCTTGAGCTATTTCACTTTCGAGGCCCAACTTAGCTAACAGAAACTCACTTCTAATTTCATTTAATTCATGCTGTAACCGATTGGTTAGCTCTTGGAATCGAGCTCGTTCCTGAGATTCTCGCACTAGCTCTTCTACAAAGAAGAAAACGCCTTAATCGTCCTAATTTCTTAGTGAAACAGTGAGGAAATCTCTTTGCACTTAAGTATTACTTACCTTCTTTTTTCATAAATAGTTCTTTAAGTCTAGCTCTTTGTATTCCAAATTCTTCTTGTGCTCGTTTTTTCTCCGCCTCCAACTTCCTTATCTTTTCCATAACGTCGTCGTCGGTTTTCGAGTCAAGCCCTACATTCCAAAGGCATGAATTCAACAGCATGCTATCACATATTTCATATTACGCTCACACATTGTATAAATTGCTAATCACAACAATCATAATGTAACAGGTAAATAAGAACAAAATTGCGATACATATAATCATTACAATTCGACCTTACTATCTAGGCAGAAAATATAATTACTCCTACCATCACTATTGACTTCATTCTGTGGACTTTCGCCCTCGTTTTCAGATCCTATATTTTCCATTTCTGCCGATATACATTTATTTTTCAAATAAGACACCGTACACTCAGGCTGACATGTACACTTGTTTTCAAGACTTCATTATAGTGCGTTTCGCGTTGTCAATTGTTTCACTTTAATCAAAATCATCAAAATGATCAAGACCAAATTACTTCCCTGAGCAATATAATTATAGCCTCGAGTGTCTGAAGTCTTTTAAAAATCCCTCTGTAACTTATAGCTGCTGTTATTAGGAATTCTGTGAATTAGAGAAATTAATCGTAGCGGAATTATGTAATTCGCCTATTCACAATCCTGAATTCCCGCGGCATTCAGCTTTTTGCGTACATATATACGACATATTTCAACGAGTTCAGAATCATCTTCGGACATCAAGGGGGAAATTTTATAGAAGTATTAGACGATTTCCAAATCCACATTTAATGCCCTTCCCACTTTCTCCGGAGTCGACGCCATGCTTTCGTTTGTTTTGCATTGGGGGACTGGGGCATTGTGGGATTGACTTGCGCCGTTTGCGCCCTCAGTGCTAAGTCGCCAATCGACTTTGTTGATAGGGATTTAAGGGTATATGTTGTAGCTCCTTTCAGGGACAAACTTGTGTTCATTTTCCTAACTAACGCAAACCGTTTGGTGTTTTATACTCTGCTAGTTATTATCCCTACCTTTTTTTGCCTATTTGAGAACTCCGCCCATTCATTACCTGAGTTGCTTCCCGGCAAAAGGTCGGACAGAAGGAGAAGCATAATAATGGCGTACCGGAGTTCGAATGGCATGCAGCAAGGAATGGGTGAGTACATTAACTTCAACTGAGTATTTTCCTTCTAAGTAAATATGGATTTATCTCATCGTCTTGGTTTTGAAAGTTATTGTTGGCTCTGTGTCTCCGTGACCATTAATATTAGTTCGTAATCAGTTTTTTTTTAAATTTGCTTCATATCGATTTCATTTTGATGCTGTGATGCTTGCTTACAGTTAAAGGCGGGCATGGGTAAAAATGATTATGAATGTTTTTAGCGGTCACTTTGGAGAATATATGTAATTGTATTAATATCTTTGCGTATCCCTCGAATTTAGCGGGTGCACAAATTACTTGCTTCTCAATGTAGTAGCAGTAATTATAATCTACGATTGCAATAGGTGTTCAGTAAGAAATATTGCGGGATACGCACGAGAACACGACTTTTTTCCAAAAAGTTACGTTGTAAATACCAGTGAGTATAATATCGTGCAGAAATTTTTGTTTTCACGTGCCTTGAAAGCTTTGGTAATTTATCATTTAACTGCCTATTACTTTTAAACAGAGACAACAGCACTCGATGGGAATTGAATGAATACCAATCGTAGTTCGAGGGGAGCTCATAATTCCTTAATTTTTGTTATCGAGCGATAACCGGTGTGACCATCGTGGAAGGCCGTTGCCCTTGAAGTTCGAATGCATGCGACTAGCCTCCCACGCTTGAAATTCATGACAATGTCGAAATTGTTCTTGATCTTTAGCTTTCTGTAATTTTAGGCGGAAAGTGAGATTTTATGCCTTGCTTGTATTCTTGCTTAAATGTTTCTAACTGATACGAAGTTTTATTTCAAATTTTCCTTGCCATTCTTGTGTTAATTCGTAATTTTTGTTCGTTTTATTTATTTTTGTGTGCATATTTTAATGTGGTGATACTATGTCTCAAGTTATAATGCAGCTTATTAAATACCTGTATCCGCATTTTATTTGGTCCTTTTGAGGCAAATTTTTCCTGATATTTGTGATGAATCACATCATGCCCACGTGTAAGATGGTCTTGGATACAAGAATTGTTCGTAAAATCATCGTAAATGGAGAAAATGCATTGTGGTGGAGTAGTAGAGTTTTCTGAAAACTGGCCGGCAGGGAGCAGTATAAGGTGCTAATGTCATTAAACGGATAATTTTCTTTTGCAGTTAGAAGAGTTAAACAGAAGTAGGTAATAATCCCCAGAAAATTATACTTGAAGTCGCACAGGAATAGAATTGACCTTACTAGAGGGTTAGTAGTACATCAGGGCTGACAGAAAATCTTATGAAATATATCAAATAACTGGTTGAACTATGTTCTTTATGAAGATAGCACACATGCTTATCCCAAGAAAGATTCCAGGTGATTTGAAGATCTAAAAATTTAAAATGATGGGCCTGATGCAGAGAGTGACTATACAGGTCAAGCTTCAAGTCAATCTGATTCTTGCTGTTCAAATTAAATGCAAGTATAATGATTTAGCTTAAAAATATTCAAACAAATTTTCTTGCTCCAGTCACTCATGCATTGTAAGAGTACAAAACCTTTCTCAACCATAATTTGGAATGATGGAAATGAGATAAGAATATTGGTATCATCAGCATACAAGAGACGCTTCACATCATCTGCTGTTGCCTGGCTATCATATAGATTAGTGACCTAAGTCAGTAAAAGAACAGGGACCAGGGTGAATCCTTGTGGCATGCAAGGTAGCCTGCCTTTCAACGTGGAGAATTTAATGGGAATTTTTATAAACCACACACAAATTTAAAAATCACAACCCGGGTTTTGATGCAAAAGCATCATCATTCACTACGTTTACCAATCGATCTCAGATCGGTCTGAGTTCATACCGATCTAAAAGTTCAGCAGCGAGCTGACTCAGATAGCCTGGTTTACCAACGCGGTCTGAAAATATCGATATTGAACTGTCGAATTAAGTAGTTTAAATTATTTTGAGATTTCTTGCGTATTTCAGCTGCACACATCTCTCCTGTCCCTTCTTACAAGACACGCCATAAATGATATCGAATATATTTTGTTTACCATCAGCAACCAAAAGAAGAACGATGAGCGCCATGCTCTGACCTGTTCGGATCGATCTGAGATCTCAGACCGGTTAGGGAAAGCGGGCTGACTCGGCTCGCTTCTCAGATCGATCTGGCCAGCCCGTTCCGTTTACCATACCGAGCTGAGCCGGTCAGATCGATTGGTAAACGTAGTGTAGGTGTGATGATAGCGATCATCCTGACCTGAAAAAGCTGACAGAATTACCCTGAAGGCGAGCACGTTGGGCAGAGGAATGCTCCTGAAAACATTTTTATTACTGCTAAAGATTTTCCAAATTTCTTCGATTTATTGGTGGCTGCTGTCATTCTATTATTATTTAATGAACATTTTGCATTCTTTAGAGTTTTACAATAGTCCTTTTTGGGAGATTTGTACTCCATTTTAAGGCCTGCATCATCAATTTGGTTACATATAAATGCAAGTTCAGTGAGCATGAATGGCATTTGCTGGATTTCACTTATGTGATTCTTGGTGCATCGCTTGGTGATATAGCTACAAGAAATGAGCAGTTTAAGACATAATAACTTCTGAACTAAAAAAATCAAAACCATCATCAAAGTTATATTATTTTTAAATATCCTGTCAATTTTCAACTGCATGATTGCAGCATAAAGCAATATTTTCTTCACTAAAATACTTTAATTGATGGGGGGTTATATCCTCTCCCTTAATAGCACCGCTAGGATACCCTGGTGGTCAGATATGTATTTAATTACTGCTGCTTTGATTAGAGCATCTGTATTCTTAATTATATTATCAATTAGAGATGCAGTGTCACGACTGACCCGTGTGGGCAAATCGTGAATAACTGTTCATAGGTTATAAGTTAACAATGTGTTCATGAAGTCCCTTCTCTCAGCACTATCACATAATACATTGCTATTGAAATCATCCATTTACATGAGCGTGGAATTAAGACGATCAACCAGATAATAAAGTGGCCTGTCAAGTTAGTTTGAAAACAGTCCAAAGTCGCCTGGTGGTGAACAATATACACATGTAATTGTACAATCTGCTCTGATTATATTAGATGTAGCACTTCTGAAGATGTTATATTTTAAGGTATTATATACGAAGTTATTATTGTCTATGCTAAATCCTTATTACATGCATTGATAGTTCTTCTGTTTCATGCTCTATTTTAGCTGGTTTACAAATTTATCAGTCTTCCTCACAGGACTTTTCCCTCTAATGTCCTTTCTATTGTGCTCCTTAGAATTTCATTTTGTCTTTAAGGTGTGGCCTGCTCATCTGTATTTTCTCTTCCTCTAAGCGCACCATGTAGTCTCTCTCCAAATTTTTCTATAGACTGCTCTTTCTGATTTTATTTATCCTATTGTTCTTCAGCAACTGCCTCCAACGCCAGACTTGTAAAGTGTCTATTCTTGTTCAATCCATATTTTGAACAGTTCATGTCTCTAATATGTAGTGTGTTACAATCTATACAAATGATTTTAGGTATTGCTTCTGTGTTGGTTACATATTTTCTTAAAACATTGTTCTTTCTTGTCACAAATGCCTTCTTGTGTGAAGGATTCCCCTTGCTCTAATACCTCTCTCCTTTCAGTGCAATGTCCTTGACTTCTCTTTTTGGCGTGTAAGGATTTTTTTTCTTCTTATTAGCCTTCATGGTGTATTATGTTGTGGTTGGACCATTGTGTTCAAAGGAGTGCATTTTACCACTTTTTTATTAGTTCGGTTTCCGTCATGTATGTCTGACTGTCTGGGTGGAATATTGCAACTGAGTTTAAACTAACTTCCCGATCAGCTAGTGACTTGAAATTTTAACCATAGCTCAGAAGTGGATGTCAATGCAATATTAGCTATCTATTATAAAAATTAATTGATTAATTAATTAATATATTTCCTGATGTGCTAGTAGAGGCTTGTAATTTTAACCATAGCTCAGAAGTGGATGACAATGCAAGGTTATCTATATGTTATAAAAATTAATTAATTATTTCAATTCTACACACTGTCAGCTGAACAGAATCTGAAATACATCGGGAATTTCCTGTGTGTTCATGTCAGTCTCATCAAGATGTATAAAATCGATTGGAATCTATCGCCCGGGCATGAGACTAAAAAGCAGAAAATAATTAATTAAATTAAAAAAAAATTAATATACCACGTTTTTAAAACTGACTAAAAAGTGTAAAATAATTTTCCCTGGGCCCTTCTAAATTTTTGAGGGTGAATTTTTAGTCGCTATGGAGATATTTGTGAGACTTGAAGAGTAAGACTTGATGTGCAGGCAGTAGATAATCCGGATGAATTCACAACCAATTTCAGTGCATTGCAAGTGATATTAATTGTGGGAGTTTGCTCAACGACACCTGGTCCCTTTACTCCTTAATTATCATGAGTTGCCTGAGCCCCACGTTTTTCACTTCAATTCTTACAAATATCTCCATAGCCACTAAAAATTGACCCTTCAAAATTTAGAAGGGCCCAGGGAAAATTATTTTATACTTTTTAGTTAGTTTTGAAGACTTGGTATATTAAAAATAATTTTATTTAATTAATTCTAAATTCACCCAGAAGTATGAAACTATAGTAACAAGAGGGGGAATGTCTTCTGTGCAAATGGGGAAGTCAACTAATTGAAAATAATAAGCTTGCCATTGTTAGGTTGGAAACATAGATAAAAGCCAGTTGGTCCCACTTCTCTACGCTGGTTGGTTTCAATATTATTGTTGAAAGATGATGGTTTTGAATGGTGCCAAAATGTACTATAGCGACAACCCCCGTGACGTCGAGTGAGTGAACTAGCCTCGTGACGTAAGCTGCCACTTCATGCTGATCCCTATGCTGGGAGAGTGTAGGTTTACGTGTAGTTGGAAACTTATAAGAAACATGAATTTGAATGAAGATGCTCTACTGTTCACTCAGTCTTACTTGATGATATATTACGGGGTTCGGAAGTCCGAGGTTTCTCTTAACATCCCTAAATTTTTGGCAGGTACATACCTTAAGGAAAATGACCAGATACAATGTAGGCATGGATTCCAGAAACTTACATAAGTTCCGATTGTTGCTATCATTTAACCCTTAAGCTGCTGCAGGTAGAGCGCATGTCGTCCACCCTGTGGAGGAAATATCTATTCGGATGGAGCCTGTCCCTCCTTCCCACGGGCCAAGGTCAGGCCATTCATTATATGACCCATGTAATCCCCTCCTGACCCTTTTCTCGGGATCCCAGGGGATGGGCACTGGAACTTGAGGGATCAGTGGGACTTAGAACACATTTTGAAAATTTGTTTATAGGCGTAATTGTTAAAAACAAACATGACAATATTTTTTTCTACCAATTTTCTGTTTAGTTTGATAACAAACACCAAAGAAATCCGTTGATAATCGAGCCGGGCACGAGCATAAGACAACTAACTTTTGAGATGACCATAGCCCATTGGGCGAGCAATCGGAAGAAAGGGTAGTACCTCATTGTGGTGGTATGCGATCCCTAAAGAGCGTGGGGAGTGGTTTGGGTAAAAAGGGCGGTTTCCCAAATGTCCACCGCTGGAAAGAAAGAGTTTGGGTCATAAAAATATGAAAGGGCTGAGGGAGCAGCTAGACAGAGAGGGTCAAACGTATTTCCCGCATTTGCCGGTACACTCGTACGTGTACGTTTCCCGCAGACTAAAGGTTAACTCCTCTACTTTACGCGGAAACACGTTTATTGGTCGTTCCTTAGTATTTAATCAACTTTCCATAATCAGTAAATGGTAAATTTGATAGATATGCTTAATAAGATCCTTAGTCACACTTTATTTTTACTTGAGTATGAGAGAGTACTGGAGAGAAGTGAATAAGCAGTGCTACCGATTAAGACAGGATGCTGCGTGTGATGACACTTCCAGGGAAGGCCCTTTTTGGCACGAAAGTGGTTTGAAAGGTATCCCTTCCTTTGACCCGGAATAAATGTTGCAATTAACTCCATAGTTGCTTTTCAATTGCTCATATGGGGAACATTACATAAAAGCGATGGTGTAATCGTAAAATATTATGATTCTGGGACTTAGTAGACGTCCCCATTGAAATTCATCAAAAAAGTTGTTGATCTAGAACATACACATTATGAAGAAGACTATTAAAGACGCTCGGAATTTGTCTCATTGAAAACCTCTGTGGAACTGGCTGTTAATTTCACATTCTAATGTTTATGCTTCAAAGGAACTCCCTCAAAATTTACTGAAATAGTTATAAGCCTATACATCTCTGGTGATCTGATTGGTGGAATTAGTAAAACATTGGTGTCTGTCCAAGAAATTGCCATTTCATTTTTAGCATTCATTCTGTTTTCTTTTTTAGTCTTTAGGATTCTCATTTTATATTTAATTCAGAGATTAAAGAACAGGTGGAGCTGGGGAAAATCTATTGATCATTTTGCATGGGAAGATAATTGTCTGACCCCTAAGCCAATTAATGTCTTCCATCAAAGTGAAGTTTAATTGCAATTCCACCTAGTGAAAATTTTAGGAGCCTTTGCAAACATTTAATTGATATACCCTTATTCAATTTTTTTTTAATATTACTACTGTCATAAGAAAGGTCTTCGCAAAATACAGCTCAAGCAAACTGAAAATTCATCATAATTATGGTGTTTAAATATCTGATTATATTTAAACACTGTTCTACATAGTTGGTGGCCACAGGGCTGTCTAGGTCATGTGCAACATGGCAATCTAAAGAGTTATAAGCTTCAATGGATTGGATGAGGCAAAGTGTGATGCATGAGTGTAAGGATCTCCAGCAATTTGTATGCATGAATTGTTTTTGCATCGTAGTCTGAAATTAAACCTTTTACAGCAGTTGACCAATAGCAGTGTTCTGATAGGACCTTGGTTAATTTCTATTGCCTTGAATTTTAAATCTTTCATCTGAAATGTTACCATTTTCTGAAAATAAAGTAAGCAGAACAAAAAACCGTTATTTTATTTTAAAACTATGTGCACTGTGATTATAATTTGTTGACATTCTTAGGGTTAAACATTTAATTTGTGGGAAATTCTTTCAAGCTACAATGCACTAAGAAATTTGCTATAATTATATTATGTAGTGAGTATTGCTGATAACAGTGACTGCTAAGTATCTTGATAAATACTCCAGACTGGATAAATTTATAAGTAGACTGGATGAATACTCAATACTGGATAAAAATAAACTGGAGCAGTTCCCATGTGATTACATGGGTACATACCTTGACTTGCGTGATTTCTCATGACATAACCACCCAAAGTGCTCAACATCGTGAAGAAACCAGATGAATGCCTGAGTTTTTGAGATGACCATTGTAGCTGATGTATATTTTTTTATCATTCCTTAGAATTTGCTGGTAGGTGGAGAGTGAGCAATCTCAGGAAACCTCTGATGGTATTTTAGGGACATAAACCAGGTGTATAGTTATGAATTCTCTTGTGGCTCTATAGTATTTATACAAGTAAACTAGTGTAGTAGTAGGAGTTTCATCTGTTTTTTTTAGAATTTTGCATTAATCTGAGAATTTGTATCTGCAATAATCTTCAACATTATTTTGTTTTATACAAAATGATACTTCTTTATGGGATGGGTAAGAAAGACAAAAGCAATAATCTTGATGGCATGTAGTGATAGAGGAATTTAATTTCATTCCTTCTTTCACGTCACTTACTTGTCATCGTTTCACTGTTTATGGCTCTTGTTTTAGGAAATTGCAATTAAGGCCCCTCTTCAATACAACACTTTTCACTGAGCAGCCCCTCAACCTTCATCAACGCGTGTATGTTTTCAAGTAAAGGAATCCTCTCAGATTAATTGAAGGAAGGAAGACTGCATACACCCTAGAATACCCACTTTGTGGCATTGGGTGCGGTAAGGAGTCTCCACTGTGCAAGATCAGAAGGCTTGGACCTTGTACCACTTGTTTCATGAAAATCTCTTAGTGCATGAAATCTAAGGTTGAATAATTCCAAAACCCCTGAAATACACAATTTTGTATTTGTTCTCCTTAGCGCCTTTTGAGGACTATTGCTTAGCTCCTTTGTCATTCTTCGTACAATTGTAAAATACATACTTCCATTCAATGGTAATGGTTTATTAGGTTATTTTTTATTTTTAGTGGTGTCAGAAAAAAATTAATTGGCAATAAAGTGTTATTGATATAAAACAATAGAAAGTAAAGAGAGTAAGTGGAGGGAAATAGTGTGTAGAAGTCAGTTAAAACCTTCAGAAGAAATAATATTTTTATATTTATCATTACACGTATCATTGTTTGATCTTGAAAATTAGTCATTGAGGGAAGAAAAGGATAGCTAATTTGTGGCTTTTTTAGAGGGTATCTAAGGAAGCAGTTTTATGATAGGTGACTGTGACAAGTAATCTGTTTCATATTTTATTTGAATCTGTCTACAACTTCAAATTAAATCATGAAACACTAATGTTAGTTTTGCAAAATCCTGAATATGCTAACATAATTAAATTTATCCCCGATTATCATATCATTGCATGCATACTTACCTGATCACTAAGTTATTCTAGCACTGCGGTATTGTTATAACAAGACTCAAGGATTTTTCCAGGCTCTCCAGCTATCCACTTAGTTCTCAGGGATGATAAACAAAGATTCATCTGCTACACTGGCTAATGCCCTGCGAGTCACCCAAATGGTGTGAAAGAATCTTGGGTGTAGGATATTTGTCTAGTTCTTGAGTATTTATTCTATCAATTCTCAGCAATTATTTGATAATATGCATCTGCTACTGTGTTATGCTCCTGCGAGTCCTTGGGGTGCTGAGGGAAATCATGCAAGAAATAAGGTACCTGCATTATCAAATGAGAAAAGTTGCATGCATCCAGACCTAATTATTTATAGAGGTTCTAGGTAGTCACCTGCTTAATCAATTCAGGTTTTCGTATCCACTGATATTCACCCAAGTATTCATTTGGGTACTCGGAATACCACTGAATAAAGCATTGTTTTCTAGCATCCTTGTAATATGTACGTTTGTTGTGACTGTTTTCAAGAGATCATGGCCATTACTCAGTTATAAACTTAAAGTTAAAGACTGTAATGACTCCTTTAAACTGGATAAATTCATTGCCTAAATGTTGTCATTGTTGATGGAGATATGATCTCAGGAGACAGATCTTTGGTCAGGTTATAATACTTCTTGAAGAGAATTCACGTAGAAATCGCATATCAATGCTTTTCATGGTTTCTGGTCTTTTCTGGGCGGAAACTCTATCACTCAGCAAATATTTCTGAAAGCAGATTAAGCCCAATAAATTCTCGTTCCCAAAACCTTCAAGATATTTTATCTATTCAAAACCATTGGGTAAGTTTACAAGATAAATGTTACGTGCAATTTTTACTCTTACTGGCAATTTATTTAGTTCAATATCACATAGCTACAATCAAAGTTGATTTAACTAATTAAAATCTGAAAATTAGCTAGGTGTTACTGTTGTATTGCTTAGGAGATAAAAGCATTTTTTCAGCAAATTTGCAGAAAATTTATTCAGGCAGTCTATATATTTTCCTAAAATAATGCAAAGAATACCTGACGTTCTGTGCTTTAATACTTTATATGCACTTATATTACTTATCTTAAAATTATCTCCAATGTCACTGGTTGATTGTGAGATCTTTTATTAGTTATGAAAAGCTTTTGTTGTATAACTGATGTATTCGTTAATAGTGTGTAATATCTCATATGTTATAATATCATGAAGGGGTAATTTATTCCAGGGCTCCCACCACTCCTTTCAAGGCCTCCATCCATGAATGCACCACCCCTAGGCGGAATGAGCAAGCGTTTAACATCATCAGAAGTAAGTTACCTTCATAATTGATGTGGAAGAATTATTCTGCAATATGCTGCATTTTGCAATTTGTTGAAGATTTAATATATTATGCTGCTCAATTAGAGTAAACCTTTAAAATGCTCCTTATAGTCCAAGGCAAACTTTTTATTACATCAAAATCAAAAGATCATGCATTAAATTTTATTATGAATGCTCCGTTGTGTTAATCAATTCTGTTTTAGATGTCAGTTTTTTATTAATGGACATTTTTTCCATTACCTTTCTCTGGGCTGAGATAGCTATACACTAGCTGAGGAGCTGCTTTCTGGCATTGGCCTGTTTTATGATGAATATCTGTTCGGCAAAGTTTAGCTTGGGACATAACTAAGGGATTACTTCTTACGTGCAAAATATGTGGCTGTGGCAAAAATGATTAGTGGGTCAATTTGTCCTAATATATATATTTGGGGAGGCATGAGGAGTTTTCATCGCTTTAAGGCAAAATGTAATCGTGTTTCTTGGGGATCAGTTAATTCAGCTTGGAAGCTATGACGTCAAAACCATATGACGAAGATTCCTTTTTTATTGTCTTCAGCATGAGTTTTGTAAATCATTATTGTAAATTTTCCCTTAGCAGGAAGGATTATAATTATCTAAAAATCACAAAATGTTAATGGCTCTCCCAGTTTATATCAAACTGTTTAATAATTTGGCAGTTTCTCTATTACTAAATTTTTCTATGAAGTAGTGTCATTCCCTTGAAAAAAATTGTTCTCTTGTCTAGTCTTTGTGCAGTCTTCTTTTCCACAGCCATTGTATTATTATCGCTAAAGAAAATTTTCCCTTAGCGTGTTCTACCCATTGAATGGGTTTGCCTCAGGCCACTGTGCGATTGCATATCCCGTGATGTATTTTGTGTGTGGGTATTTCCCAGTATCAGGATTCTTTTACAGCATTTCAGCGCCAGTGCATCTGATGATGCTCCCTTGGGTGGGGGGATGCCCCCAATGCCTGTGCCTTCTCCGGCAAATAAACCAGATAGACCAGATACGATTGTACCTCCTCGTGAAGGAGAGGAGCAAACTGAGAAAAAAGCCCCCTTTTGGAGTAAGAGGCCCTATTGTAAGTAAAAATTTTAATTACATAGTTTTTGTAGTCTGTGTATGTCTCTCTTCTTAGCAACAGTTAATTTTTCCCTTTACTGATTAAATCATTCGGTGTTTCTGTAAGTGATTGCTTTGTTTATGAAGTTGCTGTAAGGTTTTTTCTTGTTGCTTTTCACATTACTTATGATATTCCAAAAAAGAGGCGGAAGAGCATAAAAAGAAGAAATTTTCTCCATTATATATTTGCATTCAATTCTCCTGATTAGTATAAAATAAAAAGGTTCATAGATCTAGCACCACCAAAACAACGGAGAAGGGTGATTTCCCTTTCAAAATAATTATAATATAAAATGTAATTATCTCTCCACCACAATTAAAATAGTTTTATTTTCTACAGTGTAATATGTATGTAATAATGATCTCTTAGTGAAAATAGTTTAAACATCATTGTCTTCTCATACATTGTGAAATCTAAGCATATTTTTCAAAATCCGCTAATATCTTGATTTTACATAATTTGATTTTACATAACACCCCATTTTTGGGTCCCAAGGAGTTACGTAAAATCAAGACTCTACTGTATTTTAGTATTTGATTTGTGAATTTTTTCATGGATGTTTACCTTCTTATGTTTCTAATAATACGGAAATGTGGTTTTGGTCTATAAAATGTACAGTGGGAATTGCTCTGGAATTTTTCAACTTCAACTCCTGTTCAAAGCTCAAATTTCCTCTTGAGTTATGCAGTACTCCATAAACTGGAAAGGTTCCATTCGTACAGTTGTCTATTTACCTTAATGGTGTTAGCTCAATGGTATAGCTCATTACTTTTTCTTATTAAGAGTACATGGTTATTTATGGTGCTTAAGGACTTTATTTCATGACTAAAGAGAATAAATATATTATTGGAGAGATTGACAGAAATATTGTGAAATGGGGAAAAGCACGACTTTTCACTCAACTTAATGCCTGATTTTAATACATTAGACCGACCTATTCTTTCATGGATGTTGTTCACTTTTATTATTGACCTTGTTTCCTTTCAGTTAAAGTTCCGAACAAGTTGAAGAAGAAGCGTCAAAATGCTCGCTTAAAAAAGATTCTTCAGCCAAAGAATGCTACAATGGTTCTTCATGAGATAAGGCCAGGTGTTAAGTACTCATTCCATGAACAGTATAGTAAGCTGTCGCCCCATCTCATTATTAGCTCTGTGGAGGTATGGTCATTGTTAATATACATATATATGTATATATCTTGCCTTAATATTTGAATAAATTAACTTTAATAAGTTTAAAACTTCTGGGATTTCATGTCAAAAGTTGTTTAGAAAATAATTCCTCAAATATTACTGTTTATTTTTCAATGGCTTTATTGACTAAGATATTTAATTGCAATAATTTTTCAACCTAATGTAGTCGCTGCCCTCTTATTTTTTTTCTTGATTTATCATCCTATCATTTTTGCTGCGGAAAGAGCTAGAAGGTCATTTTTAGCTTCCCCTCTTATGTATCCCCTGGGATAATTTATTTACTTTTGACATTAAATTTAATTAATTGATATTGGCATTCTAGGTAAAAGAAGTATACACCTTAAAGATAAAACTCTAAAATATATCTAAAAGCTTATATTTTTCCATTAGCATAGTATAAACAATAAATTCTTTGCATGTGGAACATTAAATGTCTATAATCTGGGAAATATTGTGCTGTTGCATCTTTTCAGTTGTATGCACAAAGGATTGTTCAAATCAGATGATGTTGTGACTGACCTTCATTTGTAATTAGTAAATCAGTACCTTCAGTTTCAGAGAGTTTCTCTCTCTCCTTGTTGTGAACTTAATTTTTTAAGATAGCAAAGGCTATGAATTATTCCCATTGTGGCATTTAACAGCTATCTAATTTTGTGAAATGAATAAAGAAATTATTTTATGCAAAGTCGATTAATTTTATTGTTCTGTCTTTCTTGGTGCAGGTTGATGGGAAAACCTACTTGGGCAAGGGACTCTCAAGGGCTTATGCCAAAATGAATGCAGCTGAAACAGTTCTGAAGAATATGCTCTTGCAAAAATTGTACAAGACCAATTACTCCACCAAAGTCAGTGACAGTGACGAGCCTAAAGTTAAATCTGATCCTGAGCCCATGGAAGCTGAGACAGATACGACGGAGACCAATGACGGTGATGATGACTTTCCATGGGGTAGTCTGGCATCTTTTGCTTTGTACAAATTGTTCTCTGAGTGGGAGACTCAGCCATCTGAATCTGTCACCCCTGGTGCCCAGCCTGAGGAAATTGCCACAGACCCAGTGACTGCATTACCACCCCCTAAGGAAACTGTTCCAAAGGTATATTTGACTAACCTGATGATCCCTATGCAGCTTATTTTGTCCTTCCAGTAGTTGATAGGGTATTATAATGGTAGGTAGAGGACTGCAGGATGGCCAAACAACTGTGTATTTTGAATGCTGTGAAAAAACTTTAATTCGCCATTAATTTTTTGTATTAAACTTTAAATATTGGTATAATTTTCCCTAACTGCAGAGAGGCACTGCAGACTGTTTTTACTCTTGTGTTTCTCCTGCATTGCAGCAGGTCTACTCCGGAGCAAAGTAGGTGTTCACTGCAACACAGCCACCCAGTTGAAAGCTTCATCAAATATTTTTAACTGAAAGAAATCTTTGTTACCCTCTGTTAATGACCTTCAATGCCGTCCCTCTGTAACACAATTATATCAGTACACTTCAGTGGGTTGCAAAAAGGTCAGCAATTTAAGTCTTTTATGCATTTTGTCATTTTTTCTCTTTCCGTAAAAATTATGTTCAAAAATATATTTTAGAGCTTCCATTATATTTTTCCTTAATAGTTAGAATTAAGTCACAATTTGCGTTATCTTTTATGTGCAGTGTGATATCAAGGGTTTGATTGCATGGAAGTTTTTCCTCTTGAGCACTATTGCTCCTCGGCTTCGTATAATAATAATATGAGTTTATTGTCGCAGGCCAATGAACCTCTTAGACATTTTGTTTACATATATATATTTTTGAACAAAAATTGAATCAAATAATATCATTACTAATCAATAGTGAAAACAAAAAAATAAATTGAAATGTAGTCCTTGAACTGAATAGTATTGTATCTATTGTCTAGTGTTGCAGTCACTCAGTTGTGCTCAAGTTTCATTTTTGTTCCAAGAGGACAAATCTTATGGCAGTCCAGGTGTAAGTAAGTATTATGTGGGCCTTCAATCAATAAATAATATTGTATCAATATCCTTCAGAAAATGGAGTACTTTGAAAACTGCATTTTCGAGTAAAAGTACTGTAAACAAGGTGTAGCGCGTCTGCGGAAGAAGAATATGGTTAAGGAAAACAACTTGTCTCGTTCAGAGCCCATACGGTACTGGTTTATTTTCTATATTTTACAAAGGCTCAAAGGGAGAGGACAGTCGCCTCTCAGGGTCATAAAACTCCCCCTCCCATTCAGGGTAATGACCGCGCACCTCTCGCCGACGCTCTGCCAGGCGCTCCAGCCATTCAAAGCCACTACAAAGGTAAAAATGGACAGGAGTATTTCCTTAAAATCTGAAGTTATTCAGGAATTGCTCAAATTAATCCTAAAACACAGAAATACAGTAAAACCGCGCTTTTACGTCCCCGGAATTTACGTTTTCCCGTGATTTACAACATTTTCTCCCGGTCCCAAAAATATTTGCATCATTATAATGTATTTTCATCCCACTATTTACACTTTCAAATCCCGCCATTCACGACATTTGAAGGCAAGAAAGATGGCGGCTGGCGCACTTCAACTGGCGACCCTTCGAGCGTGATTAATGTTAAATATGGATAAAATACATGCTTAAACATGATATATGAATGCTGATTTATTTGGTTTCCTTTTAAAACACAATTATTCGTTTGATGGTAGCACATTCCATCGATAGCATTGCTGAAAAGTATTTATGCCGGATATTGTAATGCTTGCGATCGGGATTCTCGAATTGGTACTAAGGAGCTATACCAGGGAATATAATTCTCTTCCCTGGCCGTACTAGATGTTTAAACAGTACATTTAAATTTGCAGCGGATGCCATAAATATATTTAATCAGATGTTATTTGGCCAACTACCGCTGTCATTGTGGCGAAAAGTTAAAACGTATGTTAACTCTTGTTCTCATGCTTCGCAGAGATCTTTTTCTTATTTCTCGTAACTCACGCACTAATTCCATTCATCTTGTGTTTTTAGGTTTTTAGTTACTTCACCTTTAGTTTTATTTAATGAGTAATTACTTACGGCAATCGTGAGGAAACGTATTTTAAAATGGCAAACAAGCGTGCGAGATAATCGTTATCATTTGAAGAAAAAAATCAACATTTTGCTAAGAGAATTGACTCTAATACGGGCACTCGCGTGTCCCTGACCGAAGAACTTGATATACCAGGTTCAACGTGGAACACAACTGTAAAAACCCGTAAATGTATAGAGAAAAGTGCTAAGGAATGCGGCCGTATTGGAAAAAGGAGTAAATTCATTAAATATTCCAAGTATGATGAACTTGAAGAAATATTGAAGACATTGTTTCAATCTTCCTCCGAAATAATAAATTTTTAATGTGGACGAGACAGGTCTTTTTTTTAATAATGCCACACACAAGACCCTATAGACTTCAAAGGAGACCCTTGTCATGGGGCCAAGCTCAGCAAAGGTCGCCTTACTGTTTTATTAGGAGCTAATCCAGATGGCAGTGTGAGAGTAAAGCCCTTTGTTTTTGAAAAGTCCAAAAATCCACGTTACTTTAAAAACATTAAGAAGGACCTTGGCTACAACCTATGCAGCCAACACAAAGGCATGGATGACATAGACTATTGTTGAAGAAAAAATGTATACCCTAGATGCAAAGATAAATATATGTAGGTAGACACCACCTCAAATCAAGTTAAGTTAAAATATCAGAATACTTTTATTTTTTTTTAACTTTTGTTCATTCATTTATTTATGTCTATTTGGTGACCCATCAAATATTAAACATCACCTGTTAATTTAAATAAAATTATTTAACATTAGGCTATGATTTTGCTTCTATTTCCTACAGATTATAATTTCCCTCGATTTACATTTTCCTGCGATTTACACTTTTTTCCTTCATCCCCGTCAAAAGTGTAAAAGAGAGGTTTTACTGTACTTAATTTCTGACTTTTCACCGAAGGAATATTAATAGATAATTAGCTATTGAGGACTTGATTCTTTAATAGATGTTAGTGTTGTGTCAATTGTTGAAGCCAATTTCTTAAAGCTAATACTGAAATTTTTCTTTATCGGCCAGCTTTAAATCCCAGTGTATTCGCCTGGCTGCTGGATTTAAATCGACGCATACCTGGAGCCAGGATGTTTTGGGCACTCACGACATGCAGTGAAAACATTTAAAGGAAATTTTCAGACACGTTGGGCGTTTTAAGGTTAAAGGCGAGACAGTACAGTCCCAGACAAAAAATTCTTACCACCTCGGGATAGAAATTTTTCTAAGTCCCTAGTTGACGTCAATGTGACAACATGTCCGAACCACGCCCCTGCATGGGAGAGCAATAAACGCTCAGACCAGAATCCAGGACTCTTCCTCCCCGCATCTGGGGAGAGTCGTGCCAGGGATGAAGGCAGAATTTGACCCGCGGAGGGATTATTTTCGAGGGGAGGGGTAGGGTTTCAGGCTTGCGCTTGCTTATGGGTAAGTGACTAGGAGAGAGACTGTTTGGAGGAGGTAATCTTGACCCTGTGACTGAAGACAAAGCCCACTCTCGACTTCGTCCATGGTCACCCATTAGCTTACGCAGTGGATTAATTTCAAATACTTGTTAATACGGAAAATATAGGCTAGGGAGTGCATTCCATATGTTACGCTGTGCATTATAATATTTTATATGAAACTCATCGTTAATTAATAACAAAGTTCTTTCATAAAAGATTCACTGATCAATTTTGTTAATAATTACTTTTAGAGTTCAATTTGAAATTTGTAAATGCTCAGCGGAAGATAAGGAATGCACTTCTGTCCCTATAGTTTCTGAGTATGATACAAATAGGGCAAGGGCCTAGCCATGTTGAAACACCGGTTCCCATCAGAACACCGAAGTTAAGCAACGTTGGACCCGGACGGTGGTTGGATGGGTGACCCTCCTCCATACCTCTACCGTGGTGCTCTTGTCCCCTGTCTGCAAGTGGCAGACAGGCATGGGGTTGGCACAATGGACCAAGAAAGGTCTAAGTGCCCGGGCTCCTGACGAAGGCCCCCCCAATAACAATCTAACTCTAACTATGATACAAATAAGTTTTTAGTTTATCTGCTGAGTAATTTAACGTATGGCCAAGGAAACATCCCATAATGAGGGTCTTGTTACCTCCACATGCACATACACTATAAGGACGAAATATTCGTAAATGAAAGAAAAGGACTCCTGAGCCTATATTTTCTGAGTTTGCAACACAATTTCTTTCTTGTTAATTCACGGCGTGAACTAATTATTGGCCATGGACAAATTCTTCCTAAACAGACGAAAGGCATGCTTAGGCAGCTTAAAACATGTAGCATTATGTTTTTCAACTTTCTTACACGCTTCGCTTTTGCCTAAAGACGTTTTTGTAGCTCCAAAATCATTCATTTTTCACTGATTTCTTTTATTTCGTAAATTAAATAAGCATTTGTCAAAACATTTTTGCTTAACTTCAGTAGTTTTTCTCCTTTCTAGTGGTGCCTAACTACTACGGCATTGCACGTCTCTATCCATTGTTCGTTATAGTTTTCAAAAATCTTATCTTTAAGTGGTGCTTGGGTATCATTGAGGGTTGTAAATAATTGTGATTCACTTTGATCGAAGCACCTTGTATTTTATAAATATAGTAAATAATAATAAAATGTTCAATTAAATAAATACACTTTTTAACATGACAATCTTGATCTCTGAATTTCTATAAATCATTGCTACCATACTTAGTATTTATGAAGCATCAATTGTTAATACAATAGGAACTTGACAAAAAATTTGTTCACAGAGTTTCTAGGCAAGAAGGGAACACTGTCCAAGAATTTATGATAATTCAAAATTTCTGGACTAGTTTCCTCCCAAAATATGAAGATTGACTAGATATCAGTTAACAATAATTGTTAATGGGTACAAATAAGACCCTCAGAAAGAATATAAAGAATATTTTGCAACAAAAAATGACTTGAGCCGGCAACAAGCAAACTTGATTTTGCATAGCTACATTGAGGTCTGGCGGGGAAGTATAGGGTATTTCAATGGTAAACTCTTGATTTTACGTAGTGTCTCAATTTTACGTTGCTGTTTGTTTTTATGCAATCATACTCTGATCTCTATGGTCAAATTTTCCTCATTTACATAGTTTTGCAATTCTTGCAATTGCGAGTAAACCTGTTTATTACGACAGCCAACCCCAACATGTTACCAAGCATATCTATGTACACCCAGTCCTTAAATAGTGCTGTTTTGCATTAATGCTGTCCAAGATTTAACATCATTTTGTCCTCATTAACGCTTGCTCTTCACATTAGTGTTCTCCAAAATTTTCCTTCCATTTCGTAAAAATTCTGAGATTACTGCACGCTATATGGAAAGCATCAAGAACTAGTGTCCATCTCTGCCACTATTAATCCTTGAAGATGACTCTACGGTCAACATTCCAAACTTTTTCCTTGATTTCCTATGGAAGCCTTAAGCCGCATCCCAATTTGTTAGGATTCAAGAACTCAAGGGTAGGCGGTAATGTGAGATGACAAGGTGTCTCCTCGAGGGTGTACAAGTTCGGACAACCTTGTGCATTAGTGCTGACATCAATGAAACAAAAATATCAAAGAGAAAAAATTGAATACTACAAAGCAACTGAATTAGAATTTATGCAGCATACCGCTAAACCCAATTTAATCGTTTTATTTAGCTGATTTAGCCGTACTAATTGTAAGTTTTGTTGCATTCTGAAGTTGTTTAGCCAAAATCGCTTGGGGATTAAGTTAATTTATTTCTCATAACAGTGTCGTAAGCATTTTGGTGTATAATTTCTTGTGTTATTATTTTTAAAAGTTATATTTGCGTTATCTTTTTCTTAAGGTTGTTTGTATACAGTACTTAGCCATGAATTTGTCGTATAATTATCTTTCCAATCTTGAAATGTCTCCCATAACAGTTATTTAAATATCAAATTATATATACTTTATATTTTCCTCTGTATTTTCTTACCATTTCATTTGCGGTAGGAGTTTCATGTATTTTAGTTTTATCAACAAGTACTTTTAGTTGTATGCCAATTTAGAAAAATATAACTCACAAATAGAAACTGCATTGGAGAAATTAACGCATAAATAAAATAAAAATAAAGGATAGTGTTACGTTGGCGAAGGTTAATTAAAAGCACCGAATTAAAACCACAGTCTAAAGTACTGTGCTATAACTGTAAACACACCTACAATAGATATCTACTACATATTTTAGTTGTATTGGCACTCTTTTTAGGTAGATATTTCTTAATAAACCTTCACAATTGTTAAGCTTGTCTTTAATTTTATCAAAGTTAAACAGTTTTTCCGGTGTTTAACTTAATTTGGAAATTTTAGTTTATCAATTTGGTTTTCTCTTTCTTTGTCGTTGCTTGTCCCTCTGAAGACATGGTACACTACTACGTAAAATTGCAATGAGGTAAACTATATTCATATTATGAAAATATACGAAAGAAATATGCTTGAGATAACTTTTAAAAATCACTGTACAAACGTACATTATGCATTCGAGGTTAATTTTTTATACACGCCTTCCTTCTCATTCCTAGAGATAACGTTAACCTACAAAACCATTGCCACTTTAACATCGAGCACGATTAGAAGCAGAAGGGAACAATATTATCACGGATATTTCCTAACTTGTTGAGTAAATAACGTACATTATGCAAATTCTGTAATCTGTTCCAAATTCTCCTAAAAGTAGCATGGGAAACAAATGAAAAGCATGCTGCGCGTCACCCTGGATGTATTCTCAAGGTTCAAAATTCCAAAATGGCGGCCCGAGGATGGGTGGAAGTGTGCACTCGATGCATCCTTGATGGAAGCACCCTCGCATGGAGCCTTGGGAGGAGGCTCAACCAAATCAGACATCCTTCAAGATGGCCACTGTCCTCAGAAGGACTTATATGTCACAGGGGTAGCATTTCGCGAAAAAAGTGAAGCCACCGGCCTTACGCATCCTGCCATGTTGTGGAGCTCAAAACATTGCCGTTGTCCCTTTGTTACCATGTATAGGAGGTATGATTAAGGAAAGTTATTCGCAGTCCTCACTAATCATAAATCTTGCAGGTTACTGTAGGAAGGTTCGAAGGTATAAAGAGCTTCACAATAAGGTATCCCGACACTTTAATCAATCTGATAGCATTGCAATAACCATGTTTCCGTGCACCTAAAAAGTCATCTGTTATGTAAACAAAACCTTTAGTAATTGCTCAAATGCAGCGTACTTAGCGTGTCCTTGTGGCCAAATGAGGACGCAATAATTAATATTAACAATATAATGGATTGCCTCAACGAAAAAATATAGCGCAACTTACTATTGGCGAAATTTTCACGTAAGGCGCAACGTAATGCACTTCGCTCACCAAAGCTGTAAAATGGTGAAACCAGTGACACAATGGAAAAGGACATAACTGAGATTTTTAACCTAGGAGAACATTACTTGGAAAATACAATCATTATTTAGTTGAACAAGACAATGGCTTCGATCCATATTCACCCCTTGAACAGCCTCTAAAAATATAATTGAATTGAAAAAAACATTAATTTGATTAAATCTACAGGAAAAAACATCAATAGAATCGCAGTTATAAACTCTACTGGATTCAGTAGGATTTTTCTAATTTCTTAATAACATGTGCATAACTCTATCGAACTTAATAAAATAAACTGAAGCTATAAATAAATAAAAAAACTACATCATGGAAATCAAAAGTTTCCCAATCAGCATTAGAAAAAGAATGAGATGATTGAAACCTTAAAAGCCCAAAGTACGTAAATAATAAACACAACATTGTCTTTAATGTTATCTACCTCTCTGATATCAACAATTATATTCTGTCAAAGAAAACAATCACAATGCGAAATTTTGCTAATAATTTACTTCAAAAAGCCAACTCCTTGGTTTAAATCAATGCTCAACATTTTAGAATGTTCATATCTTAGTTTACTTTTGGATGCTGACCGATTTTGCCAGCCAAAAGCACAGCAAGCCGGAATGGTGCCCACAACACTATACGTCTCTCACCACGTCAGTATTTATCATCAGTGATGCCTTTGTGTACGAAGGGCACAGTTTTTAATACGATATTGGTAAACTTAATTCACCAAACTTGATTTATAAATCCAAAGTAAGGCTATTGACGCACTTAATTCCACTGAAAACACGTTCGGAACCAAGCAACTTCTCAATGCATTCGTATAGGAACCTTCAATGTTTTGAGCACCACAATATGGCCGAAAGCGCAAAACCAAGCGAACCCAAGGCTTCAATTTTGGTCGCGTGAGGGAGCCCTTACCCCTGTGGTATATGTGCACTTGGAAGGATCCCTATGGCAAATTCGGGCACTGCTTTATTTTTTATTACAGCCGCTGGACTTAACACATTCAATACGGAGCACGTCAATAGACATGTTCCTGGCTACACCGACTGACGGAGCGCGTCAATTGACGTGGTCGTTCCATTCCGAAGCTCTCTAAATTTTTTAAAGCAGATTTTGACGACTTTCATGAAAAATATATAATAAATGAAAATGACTGGCAATTTTCCACAAGAATATATTTAAAAAACGACCGGTTTCAGTGTACAACACCATCATCAGGTGAAATCATATCTTTTACATCCGTATATATACCAAATTGCATGAGGGGAGGAAAGGGATGAGAGGGGGTGGGGTTGGGAAGAATAAGGATTGGGAGGTGAGAGGTGGGGGGGGGAGGTTGTTAAAGGGTAAAACCCGCATGGTAGTGATCTGGGGAAGTCACAGGTCGTTAAGCGACACAGGACATCCACCCAAGAGTCCTGTTGATGTCCGCTGTGCTCCTAAAAATGGAAGGGTGGAACCTCGCAAGCTGGCGGTCTGGGTGAGGCCCCGGTCATTATGAATCCTCAGAAGTCCACGTGAAGTCCAGAGTGGAGGGGGTGGGAGGACCGGGCGTTGGCATCCATCGGAGTGACGGAGACTTAGGGTTAAGGAGGATTAGCTCCTTGGGGTTCCAGTTGTATTTGCCAAAGGTATCCAGAGGGCATGGGCTGGGAGGTGATAGGGGGGAGGGGGAAGGGAAAGGGAGAGTGTTCGGTCCGAAGATGACGACCCCAGGTACTCGTTGAGACAGGAAAGGGTCGAGCGGTAAAGACTGTCACGTAGAAAACGCTGTAGTGGGCTAATAGGATGGGTCTTACACAGTGGTTGATGAGGGGGTGGACAAGAGGAAGGGAAGTTCATGCAGAGAGCAATTATGTGATTTTAGGAATGAGAAACACAAGGGAATCGGTCGTGGAGGAGGGGGGGGTTTTCAGTGACTATGGTTGCGGCAGTCCTAGCGAGTGTGCACTTCGTGGGAAGGTGATGGAGAGGAGAGGGGAGGGGTACGAAAGGAATTGAACATCGTTAAGAAGATTCTGCTTCCAGTTCCTTCTTTGGATAATTTCAACCTGCTCCATGGCGTCCAATTTCTTTCCTTTATCCAAAGTGTGGAGCACGTTGAAATTAAAATCACTAGAGTGTTTCGCATCCATAAGATGCTTTGCGAAAATCGAAGTTTCGTTTCCGGAAACATAGCACTTTTTATGTTCACTGATGCGGGTGGAAAAATTCCTCCCTGTCTGCCCAATGTAGGTGGCTCCACAATCGCACCTGACTTCATAAACACCACACTTTTTGGAATCTTCTATGGGGTCTTTATTAGCACAGAGGACTTTGTGTAGGTTTGTGGGGGTGTAGAATGACACTTTGAACTTGTCTTTCGGGAACTTGTTGGCTATTCTGTAAGATGTTTGGTTGTGGAAGGGAATTTTGCACCACTTTCTTTCCGTTGCACTGGGGCCTGGTAAGAGGGACGTGTTTAATTTTTCGGCCTGTTTTTTCAGCTTTTTCCAGAGTAATGTCTCAATTGTTCCAGTACTATAACCATTCTTCTGGGCTATGTATTTAATTATAGTAAGTTCACGTTCAAAGTTTTGTTTTGAAAGGGGGATGCTGATTAGCCTATGGATCATACAATTAAAACTGGCTAGTTTATGGGTTATGGGATGGCATGAATCGGAAGGAATAACTTGATCCGTGTAGGTAGGTTTTCGGAAAATTGAGAATTTGTGTTTATTCTCACTGATCTCAATTGTGAGATCCAGGAAATTGATTTTGCTATTCACACAGAGTTCCATAGTAAATTCTATTGATTGATGGAAGGAGTTTATGAATTGGAAAAATTGTTGCAATTGTCTTTCACTTCCAGTCCAACAACACAGAACATCGTCTACATATCTAAACCAGTAGAGTACATTTTTAGAAAATTTTTGATCAATGAGAATCTTGTGCTCTAACGCATCCATAAATATTTCAGCGAGGAGTAGGGATAGGGGTGATCCCATAGCCAATCCATCCTTTTGTTTATAAAAGATCCCACGGAATAGAAAGTAGTTTTGATCGACACAAATCTTTAGGAGTGAACTTAGTTCGTTGATGAGATGTTGGTTGACATTAGCGTTGGTTAGGATGTTAACAGCATACCCCAATGCTTCTTGGACAGGGATGGAGGTGAAAAGATTACACACATCGAAAGACACCAGTTTTGCGTTGGGGGGCAAAGTAATGGGCAGAAGGCGTTCAGATAGGGAGATTGAGTTGGTTATAGTAAATTTTGGGTTGAAACCTGAGAGCTGACGATATATCACATTTAGTTTATAGGCTAGTTTTTGCACTGGTGCGTTGACACTTGACACAACTGGTCTGATGGAAGCCCCCCTATCACCCCCCTATCACCTCCAAGCCCATGCCCTCTGGATACCTTTGGCAAATACAACTGGAACCCCAAGGAGCTAATCCTCCTTAACCCTAAGTCTCCGTCACTCCGATGGATGCCAACGCCCGGTCCTCCCACCCCCTCCACTCTGGACTTCACGTGGACTTCTGAGGATTCATAATGACCGGGGCCTCACCCAGACCGCCAGCTTGCGAGGTTCCACCCTTCCATTTTTAGGAGCACAGCGGACATCAACAGGACTCTTGGGTGGATGTCCTGTGTCGCTTAACGACCTGTGACTTCCCCAGATCACTACCATGTGGGTTTTACCCTTTAACAACCTCCCCCCCCCCACCTCTCACCTCCCAATCCTTATTCTTCCCAACCCCACCCCCTCTCATCCCTTTCCTCCCCTAATGCAATTTGGTATATATACGGATGTAAAAGATAAGATTTCACCTGATGATTGTGTTGTACACTGAAACCGGTCGTTTTTTAAATATATTCTTGTGGAAAATTGCCAGTCATTTTCATTTTTGATGTTATTCCATAAAATTAAGCCTGAAACTACAACTTTTAGACTTTCATGAAAATCGTGCCCGCATTGAATGTGTTAAGGGCATTCTGCTGAACTTACACTGGTGCAAATTTCCATAAAAGTCCTAATTTTTGGGAATAATCAATAAAATGGTCGGAAATAGTGAAGTATGTATCTTTCGCAAAAATTAACTAATAACGACAGATTATGTTTTTGAAGAAATACTTTTCCTCCTTACTCTGTTCATGGTTCACTATTGTTTGGGCTAAAGCAGAGATTAAATTGGCATTAAATGAATAGTGTCAGCGAGTAGTGCATGTGCATACCACATTCATAACCTTGCAATGTGCTATTGTCGAAGTGGCACATGCATTAGTCCATTTTTTGCACTTTTTTATAACTACTAAAAACACTCACAAATTTTGTTTTAAAAGATCGTGTTTTACTGGTAAAACAATTCATATCAACCTGAAACAACTTCTTGAACATCGCCTTTTATACACCGCAACAGTTACTAAATATTCCCCTTTCTAATGTTGTTCACCCATCATGCCATGGTTGTGAACCACAAATATAAGTTGATGCATTCTAGGTAAGGCCCTGCATTATGACTGTGAGCCGTGGCGACCTCATCAAAAGGGGCCCAGCTTGTCAGCAGCCGCTTCCTCGTACTCGAGGGCGTGCTGTGGGTAGCCGGGGCTGGAGGTCTAAAGTGGACCGGCCCGGCATTAGACCCGACGTCTGCAGACTTAAAAAAAAAACCCCTCCCCCCGCTCCCTGGAACCAGACCGGGATATATAAGGCACGCACACTTCTACGCGGCAAGGCTACCATCTTTTGCTTCGGGCGTAGTGCTGTCCAGCTGCTGCCGCAGTCTTCCTGGTGTCCAGCCCATCGTCCTTGCGCTGTGTTTTATCCCCTTTTTTGTACCTTCCTCTTTAATTCGCAACATTCAGGATCCTCTTTATGGTGATCCTTCAACGATACGAAAGAAAAGGGGGACTCCTGTAGCACACAGAGGTTGGATTCAACAGAGAACGCACCCCTCGTCAAATATCCTTGACAGGCAGTCTGCTACTACATTCTCGCTGCCCCGAATGTGATTCACTTTGAATTTAAAGGGCGCCAGTGGCCAGAGAAGTACCCACCTCCCAATTTTACCCAGCTGCTTAGGTTGTCGAAACATCCAGGATAAGGCCTCATTGTCGGTATACAATTCGAACTCCCATCCTTGAAAATATTTTTCGAATTTTTCCACACCATAAACGACCGCCACTCAGCTTCGAAAACAGAGTACCTTTTCTCAGAATCCGTCAACGTGTGGCTGGCAAAGGCAACGGGCGCGAGACGCCCATCTCTGCGGCTGCGGCTGCGAGAGTACCGCGGCCACAGCGTTACTTGAGGCGTCAGTGTGTAGGGTAAACACTTTTGAGAAGTCTGGGATTTGCAACACGGGGGGGGGGGGGGGGGTTTATCTTTAAGCTGGGAAAAGGACTTTTGTTCGGGACCCGATTCGAAATGGCGATTTTTCTTTTTTAAATGATTAATCGGGGCTGCGATTTCTGAAAAGGAGGGAATAAACCTGGAATAAAAACTGCACATTCCCAGAAATCTACGCGA
The DNA here is from genome assembly GCA_963573305.1 of Pyrrhosoma nymphula. NCBI lineage: Eukaryota > Metazoa > Arthropoda > Insecta > Odonata > Coenagrionidae > Pyrrhosoma > Pyrrhosoma nymphula. The sequence goes on along the minus strand of OY754327.1, from coordinate 77,695,749 downwards.
TGCCTTCAAATTCGCAGGAGACGGGAAGTCCTTTATTACGCTCGCCCTTTCCAGGTCAATTTGATCCCCCGGGATGACACGATAAACCCTAAAAACTTAATCTCCGCGAGCGCAACCACTACTTTATTCGGGTTGACCGTTAATTGGGCCCTCACTCAAGTGATGGAGAACTTCCTCAATATGTTCAACATGATGATCAAAGGTGTCACTATAGATAACTAAATCGTCCAAATAATTGTACGCAAATTCCATTATTGTCCACCAATACTTGCTCGATCAACCGTGATAGAGTTTGCCCTCCGGTACAAATGCCAAAAGGAAGTTTTTGGTATTCATAAAGACCGAACGGAATAACAAACGCGGTGGCCTTTTTACTTTTCTCTGTCAAGGGAACCTGATGGTAAGCGGAGTTCAGATCCAGAACGGTAAAATATTGAGCATTCTTAAATGCCAAAAGGCATTTTCAACTGTTGGCAGGGGAAACGCATCGAAGAGTACCTTATTATTTAACTGCCGGTAATCTACAACCAGGCGTGATTTACCATCCTTTTTTGGGACCAGAAACGTGGGACATGCGTAGGGAGATTCGGATTCCTTTATCACGCCTTTCTCCAAAAGATCTTTGATATGTCCTTTCATTTGTATTAGTTTGGTTGGAGTACACTGAAACGGGGGGGGATCTCACCGAGACCGAATCGGATAGTATCAGTTCATATTTTATCAAGTTGGTGCACCCCAATCTTTCCGTTATTACCTCCTTGAATTCTCCGAAAAGCCCCCTTATCCTCTTCTGCTTCTCCTCATCCAGATGGTTTATTTAGGTTGGACGTTAGCCTTTTGGTCTTCTTCATCCCCATTATCTTCGCCAAATAACGGCCCTAATATTTTTGGCCGGAATTGAAATGAGTAACTGCACTCTACGAAATCTAGCTTCATCCCAGATCTACTCCTAGAATAACAGGAATTGGGGGGTCTTCCAGAACCAAAAAGTTATGCTCTCATGTAAACTGGTCTATTTTTAAACGCAGGGATACCTGCTTAGTAACTAGCCATTATCCTGATTGAAATCCACGACACTCGACCGATACCCCTGTGAAGAGATATTGAGGACTAGTCGAACTGTCGACACACCGTTAGCCCTCTTTCTCTATTACTCCAATTGAAGGGGGTAGCACCTCTCAATTATATCACCAAATAATAATACTGACACTCTAATTAACACTGGATTTATTGGAACTTCCGATACACAGGACCTCGTCCGGTCTGGCCGCCTCTGCGGACCTTCACACAGTCTGTCTCTCACTGTCTCTGTCCGACTCTCAATGACTCACTCCTCGTCATCACTCTCGTGACGTGGTTCCTCCCACCTCCACTAGGGGGAAGCACCTCCCCGTGTAGCCAGGCTATCGGGTCGCGTAACACCCCTTTAAACTTTCGTGGACTGATACGGAAACGGGTGAGTAACGACTCCGCTAAGCAGGAACAGAAGGCCCCCGAATCCAAAAGGGCCGTCGTAGCAATCCCGTTCATTTCGACAGGTATTGTCGGGATGCCTCGAAACTTGTGTCGTTCTGGCCGACCAGACAAGGCCATAATACGTCCGCTTCAGCCTCGTGGTCTCAACGCCTTGCAGGCTTTTCGTTTGCCTGATTCTAGTGACATTTCTTTTGCACATGCTCTACCTGACTACACCCCCAGCACCTGATGGGCCTCTGAGCCTCTGATCGGTTTTGCCACGAATAATTATTTGAACCCTCCCAGCTAGTCGATTGATGCTTTCCGGAGTATTGTCCTGGGTAGTCAAATTCTGAATCTACCATTGCTCGAGCATGTTTAGGGGAGGTATAAGATTTGGCCAAATGATTCCTCGCTTCAAAACCCTGACCCCATTCCAATAACTCACCAAATGTAAGCGGGGAAGACAATAGTTGTCTTAGGTAGTTGGGTTTCAGTTTACTACATATTATATTTATTAACTCTCGTTCCTCGGAGGGATCTACTAGTCTGGCGTTCATTCTTTTTACCAAGGTAACATATTCACCGATTTTTTTCCGATGGCCCTTGCATTCGATTGAGTATATCCCTTTTTAGACGAAACTGATAATTTGGGGGGGCGAAAGCTAACCGAAACTCAGCGGAAAACGAGCCGAAGTCCAAAAAATCATTTGACCAAAACCACTCTCTCCCCATCCCACCAAAAGTTCAGGAATTATTCTTAAGCGAAACCCGTCACCCAAATTATAATGCTCAATTAGTTTTTCGAACCCCTCAAGAAATCCCATGGCGCTTTCACCAGCACTGCCACCGAACTTGAGCTCCCAGCGGAGAGCTGCTGCCACGGCGATGTCCCACCTCGAGCTTAACCCCGAAATGTTCTCGGTGTCGTCATGAGCGTCCCCGTTGTCCCCTACCATGCCTGGAGCCCCTTCACTTACCGAACGAATGTATTGCTGGATCCTCCTACTGAGTTCGTCCAGTGATCCTTCTGCGCTCAAGTCGAATCTGCTGCACATGGCGGACGCGTTTCCTTTTAGGCATCCAACTACTACCCGTGGGTAACTCGGAAGATGTAATTACGGAACCCGCCGCTACCGGAGGAACCTTCTCCTCTGTAGCTAAATCGGGAGTGGCCATATCTCAGCACCACCAACACCAAACACGAACCACGCTCTGCTACCAGTTGAAATACACCAGGCCGGGCAGGGGGCTCACTTAAATAACAATCCAAGTACGTAGACAGAATATCCGTCAAGTTGACGGAAGATTTAATTAAATAAACATAAGAATTACAACCATAGGTGTAGTGGTGGTGCGTGAGACTGTTAGGCCGGTAGGTGGGAGGGGAAAAAAGGGGGATAAAACACAGCTAACAGGGGAACAAAAACATTTCCCGTACAACCCGATCTCATCAGTATTGTAAATCTGGTTAGATACATTTGTTCCTTCATCAAAATTTTTTTAAATTCCTCCTGAAATGTGTTAGCAATGCTCAGTTGGCGCTCAGTTGTTCTCCTTGAATGCTAAGTTCATGAATGCCCTTTCTGTTTAAATCTAGTTAGCCTCTCAGATGAAGAATTGAATTTGCCTTCTGATCCCAGCTCCTCATGGAAAAACTTCGCTTTATGTGTGGCAACTGGACCTGAGACTTGTGGCTTGATTTTTTAATAAAATCAAGCCACAAGCCAAGATTTTTTAATAAAATCAAGATATCTAAAAATATTATCATACATTTTTCTCATGCAACCTTTGATTTTAACTCTGATTTTTTTATACTGCCTCTTTTTAGACTCTTAAACTTCATAAAAATGAGGTTTTACCGTATCTTGCATTATTTACATAATTAACATACGGTTGATGATATTTGTAAATATCTGAATTTTGATCGGTGGCCTGTGGTCATAGTATAATTCACTAATATTTAATGTGGGAGGCATCATAGAGTGCACTTAGGGGCTCATCTGGAAAACTTCATGGAAAATCATCTCTGTCCCTTAGATAGTAATCCATGAACAATTTGGATACGGGAAAAAGGATTTGTAGTGAATGAGCAGATTATGTCAAAAATCTATTCTCTCTAAAAAAAGTTTTTTCTCTACAGTGTTGGAAATTAACCTAAGTAAATATGATAGTATCAGAACTTTTTTTTAGTCTCTCTGTGGTAAATATGTGATTCTTTTATATCTGCCTTCAGACTTTAAGTGCTGCCCCCAAAGCCACTGCTGCTCCAATGAAGAAAGTTCCGGATAATCCCACAGAGCGTCATCCTGTCATGCTCCTTCACCAGCTTAGGCCCGGCACACAATTTGAGGAAGTTTCGTCGTCTGGTCCTCCTGGTGATGTAACGTTCACAATGAAAGTTGTCATTGATGATAAAACATTTACAGGCGTTGGTAAGTTTCTCTTATTTTACAATATTTTGGCCTGACTAATTAATACTTAAGCATAATTTACAGTCGGGCATGCTGTAAGGTAATCATGGATCATGTGGTATTCTTATAATTGCTTTGGTATTGATAATAAATTGAATATTAATTGTGCTCTTTTCACGTTAAAGTACTTGTTTCGAATTGTCATAAGTTCAATCCAGGATAATTGATTATGGTTGTGAAATGTAAGGTGTATTTTGGGCATCCATGTGAGATTCACCCATAGTCCACATACTGTGCATAACCTGTAATGATGATCAGCTTTTGTATTATGAAAACTTTTGGAGTTACCAGTTATTGCTGTGTTTCTATCAAAGTCTATCCAAATATCCTTTTACATTAATGTGAAATATATTTCACTGGTTTTGGTAAAAAGAAACTAGAATATGTGATGAAAGATGCTCATTAAAGTATTGGCCCTATATGTCAGTCAATGTATGTTATAGATGGACCTTGTCAAAATTTTCTGACCTAGGATTTTCACAGCTCCACATGGACAATGTTTTTTTTACCATATACAGGGTCGCCACAGACCTGGAAAACCGGGAGAACTGGGAAAAGTCAGGGAATGTTTTAATGCGACCTGGAAATTTCTTAGTTTCAACCTTACCCACGTCATTTTTACAATCTCCTGATTTATATTACGGTTTGTCAAATGGTTGAAATTAGCGTATAAATGATTTACTAAGATAGCGTATCAAGCATAAATAATGCTCTCTTACCATTTAATTCATCTGCGTTTTTGGAGCAAAGCAAAAAAATGAAGTTTGTACTTGTTATTTCAGCTCCTCTTTCAAAGTACAGCTACAGATCTACTGCAAGGTTTTTTGAAAGAACTTTCTGGTCTGAACTTAGAGAATCTCTTCCAAGTCTCAATGGATGGGCCCAATGTCAATTTCAAATTAGTGACAGACCTGCAGGCACACCTTCAATCCATGCATGATGTTGATGATCCCTTACTTGTCTCTATGGGCTTCATACTGTACATAATGCTTTTAAAACTGGAAAAAACCATTGGATTGAATGTGTTACCCTTTCTTAGAGCTTGCTATAATTCGTTCAAAGATATGCCTGCGAGGAGGAGCGACTAAAAATATTATACTGAGAGTTTTACATTCCCTAAGAAGTTCTGCCCAGTGTGGCTGAACAATGCGGAAGTGGCAGAAACCACGTTGAAAATTCTTCCAAATTTGAGGCAATTGTTAGTGTCACATGGTGAGCTTGAACTAAGTTTGAATAAAATGTTTTCGGGAATGGAATTTTCTTTTTCTACCATTTACTACGTATATGTTTCAACGTTTTCCAACAAAAAAACAAAATAATCCCTTCGTCTGTTTAAAAATAATATCGGTTTTATCATTTTGCATAGTGAAAATACGTATTATTTACGTACAAGAAGGTTCCATAGACTTAAAGCGTTTTTATAATTATTACTAAGACTATTAGGCAATAAATTAGTAAACATGTTTGTTTGTTTTAACATTTAAGTTCGATTTCCATTGTTAAATATGCTTAGCAGCTTAAAGTTGCTAAAACAAATTTTGTTGTTCATTGAGTACACATCTCAAAATGTCTAAATATCAACCTGCAACACACCATGAAAATCGAAGGAAAATTTTCTTATTTTGTTAGAGGCAATGCGCAGGGTGTCCACGGACCCTTGAAAACTTGGAATTATTCGGGGGGGGGGGGGGCAGGTCCCATGGGCATTATATTATACAAAATAATTTTCAGTAGAGATTGTAATCCTGTGAATTTTGGCTCGTCACGCAAATCCGCAGGGTAAACGGGTAACGTGAGACTGGTAGGAAGTGGGAGTTGGCCGACTACACCACAGACATAGCGACGCCAAAGAAATCGGGATGGTCGGCGGTTGGATGGTCTGAAAGGATCAACCACCCATCCGTCTGGTCAGACTGTTTTCGTCGGGCGATAGGCCTACGCACTAGGGTGGTGGGAAAAAACCAAAGTTGATATTTTCGAGTCACTACAGTGCAGAAATGTTGCGATTGGTAAATGCAAGAAAAACTAAATTAAATATTATTCAAGTCAAACTTCATCTTCAGTTCCCGCAAACTGCCTAAAAATTAAAAAATGTCAGTTATTTTCAGAATTTTTAAAACATTTTACGTATATATATTTTTTATTGCTTTGGTGAAAAATATTTGCAAATTGTACTTTTTAATTATAATAAAAAATAGTTTTGTGTTTAGAAAATATCTTCCGATCGTGCAAGCTCAATAAAAATTGGCAAAAATTCAATTTTGGTTGAATTTGATGAATTATGAAAATAATCACCGGAGGTCAGTTTTCGGTCTCAGGTTAATATTTACATGTAAATTGTGTAGCTCTTCGCATGTTTACGTATTTGATAATATTTTAACAACCCAGAACTCACCAAGAGGAGGTGGCTGCACTTTGAGTTCCACCCACACTCTTCCCTCCATCCAACCAATGAGGGTGTGTGCTATTTCCATTACTTATACAAACTTTAAATATTTTATTTAGAATTCTTATTTTGTGTGTTTTAGTCTGACTCATAGATGCAATTTTGTACTGCGATTTGGTGGTAACGTCTGGCATCATGGAACTTGATTTCATTGTGGCCCTGATGAAACCAATCTTTGGATTGGGGTTCACATACCTTCAATGCAGGCCCAATTTTCATGAAAGTCGTCAAAATCGGCTCGAAAAAAAAGAAAGCGCTTTGGAAGGGAATGACCACGTCAATTGACGTGCTCCGCCAGTCGGAGTAGCCAGGAGCACATCTATAGACGTGCCCCGCATTGAATGTTAAGCGATGCTTCTGTTACTAATATGACACACCGCTCGATGGCTTGCATATGGCAGGGTAATTTTTTAACATCCCAGTCTGGGATATCACCTTATTGAATGAAGGAATATATGTCATCATTGGTTGTTCTTCAGAGAAGAGATCGAGATGATAATTTTGCTACATTCCAATCAATTAACTCTGCATAGTTTGCTGTATCGAAGTTTAAAGTAGGAGTGATAAAGTTTCTGATGCTTTTACCTTTTGAAACAGTCTGCCTAGTTTTTAACACTCTTCATAGCCCTAGCTCTCTTATCAAAGACCATTGCCACCAGTAGGTTTTTTGAGTGAGCTATGAACGAGTTTCATTCAATTACAGGGAATACCACTTTCTTCAGGTCGTCAGACAAGTATCAAGATGTTTCTATAGAAATATATTGCTCTGTACATGCCTGAATGTTTGGCTCTGTATGAATAGGCCCGTATGTAATGTACGTACTGCAGTTTATTTCAAACCAATAAGTATTCTAATGAATCCCCTTGTTCAGTGAGACATGATACTATAGAAACTACAATGTCCTTAGCAGATCCGGAGTTTGGAGACATGGCCTAAATAAACTGAGCTAGGTTCTTTTATGATAGAATAATAATCCTCTTCAATTATTCAACAAAGCTGTTTAGATTCAATCCTTTCTATCACTAGGGTATCACCCTTTCTTCTGTTAAAATATATGCTATGTAGCTCATCTGAATCAAGTTTTCTCTGTAATTTTTTCTAGTACTGCTCTTTTCCCTTCTAATTTTGTATCAGTCAATGACTTGAGAAACTTTGTTTCAATTACTACACCAATGTTTTTAAGCACACTCGATGCTCTAGCAGCAGCTACACGGTCAGATACCCCTTAGCAATCGCAATGTAAAGATGTAGCTTGTAACTTCTCCCTCATCTGCCATGGCAATTTCTTCTTATTAGATCTGCTATGCTTGTATAGGTCATGGTCATCAGATTCTACATTAGCTGTAAAACTCAGCTGTATTTTATCTAAATGCTCAGGCTATTTTATTTCATCTTCAACAGGTTTTTAAAGGCTGCCTCAATGTGTAATTTTGTCTTTCAAGTCTAGTGCTGTTTTTTGTATCCTTTTCATCTATAGTACCGATTTTTCCCATTCAGTACCTACTCTGGTGGTAGATAAATCTACTCTCAATAACAGGAATTTTGTTAGGATTTTCTCACCTACAGTTAATCTGAATCGGACATTCACACAGATATGGAGTATTTTTACAGGAGCAATACATTCATTACACACATGCAGGTTGAGTTATCAAACAGTTGAGTTTCTTGTTTTATTTAATTCGTCAACCTTTTTTATAAAGTTTGGTTTTTCCTTGTCTCAAATGTAACATTTCATTAGTTAACAATACTTATCATTGTAGGCATTAATTAGCTGAATGATCCTACAATAAGAAACTAGGGATTGACACCTCATAAATACATTTTACTTTTTGTGCCACTGCATTGCTGACGGATGAGAAATATACTTTAATGTTGTTGAGCTTACTTGATGACTCAAACCTCTCTTCAAAGCAGCATCGAAGCACTTTCTCGTGTGTTGGAAGAATGTTTGGCAGGAAGTCTCGGATGACTGAATATAGGACCGCAAACTGACCTCTGGTGATCATTTTCTTAATTCATCAAAATCACCCAAAATTGAATTTTCCCCGATTTTTATTGAGCTTGTGTGATCGGAAGATATTCTCTAAATGCAAAAATATTTTTTATTATTATTAAACAGAACAATTTGTAAATATTTTTCACTATAGTAATTAAAAATATATATTCGCAATTTTTTTTAATTCTGAAAAAAAAGGATATTTGTAAATTTTTTTAAATTTTTAGGTGATTTGCGGGATCAGAATATAAAGTCAGATTTGAAAAATATTTTTATTTTTTTCTTGTATTTCGCAACTTTTCTGTATTATAGCGACTCGAAAATATCAACTTTGGTTTTTTCGCACAGTAATTGTGTGAACATGCCTAATTGTGGTTTAGTCTTCTAAATATGCCAATTTGTAATTTATTGCCAGTAAAACAATGTATTTTCACTTTGTTTTTTCTACGTATTTCTCTTTTAATTATTTATATTTATTTAATGTGTAGTGTTTAGATAGGAAAATCCATATTCTTCATATTACGTGAAAAATATTACTTTGGCTCTTATATAAACCGCGATAATATAACCTGGCAATTTTTTTATGTTTAGCCTTGAAAACCTGGAATTATGCTTGAATTTGTTATTTTGACTTTTGTGGACACCCTGATGAGGCATTACTTTTCACAAGTTTGCAGTTCATTAACTGTAACCCCCAGCAATTGGGTATTTTCCAAAATTTTAAATTTAAGCATACATCTTTGTGTTACTTTAACTCGAACAAGCTTGCAGAGCAAAAATAGTTTTAAAATTGATTCAATGTTAATTGAGATATTTAAGATTAAAATAGTCGAAATTTCAAATTTTTTTATGCTGTCGCGAAACAAAATCTGATTGGCTTGACGTCATTTTTGCTGAGCGATAGACAGCTGTGAGGGAGAAAGTGAAGAACTGTAGAAGAGACCGTATATTAAAGGACTCTTCATTGAAAACAAAGACTATGGCGTGCAATAGTTTTATTAAAACCACATCAGATAATTTACCCAAAGTAGGTATGTTTATGGTAGGCATTTTAATGAAGAAGGACGAGCGATTTACTGCTTCCAAGATTCGTGGAGCTTAAGTCCAAAAAATGTAAGCATAAAGTTTGCTTGTAAATCGTCATTAATGTTGTTTATCATTTCAATGCATATAATTATGTATTTGGTGTATGAACTTTATTAATTGTTTTTCCAATATACTCAAAATCATTATGATACTTCTTCTTTCTCTCTCAAAGTCCATACCAGTCCATGCAACAGTAAACAAACAGTACCTTGTCAACATAGCATGTCAACATAACCCAGTACTTGCCAAATGTTTGTGCTGCCAATACTCAAAACACTTAGGACGTTAATTTGTGATTTGTTAATTAGAGATTGTTTGTAGAGGAGGTTTCTATAAGTGGATTCTCTGCTATAGAAATGCCTAAAAATAAATTCTTATCTCTGAATACATATTCAAAGTTTAAGTGTTGTTATATTATAAATCTTCTCGTGAGAGTTACGGTGATAATGCTACAGGATACGTCCAAGTGAAGAGAGATGGACCACTGTGAACAGTCATAGCAAGAATATATCCAGAACACAATGTGCGAAGTAAAGCATACATTGTGCAGGTGGACATTGAGGAATCCAAGGAAGACATTTCAAACATTCAATGTCATGATAGCGTGAATAAATTTCTTGTTCAGTGTTTTTACCGATGTATTTATACATTGTGCCACAAAACATCATCTATAGATGCCATTTAAAGGCACATCAAGAAACAGTAAAACATCCAAAACTAATTTCGCCGCACTTGTTTCCACCGTAAGCATAAGGAAACGCCTGGGTCTAAATGTAAGCAGCGAAAATGACATCACAGGTCATTCGGTTGTTTTCGGAGTGTGCTTGGGAGCATTCGTAACCTTCGACTTTCTTTAGCTTTTAAAGCCGATATTTATACAATTTGATAAGAAAACTTTTAGCCAATGCAGAAGTTCAAGTAACAGAAACAGAATATCGATAGTTTGAAATACGTGGAAAATACCCAATTATATATTGATAGATCACAATCTCCAAGCTTGTGAAGATGGAACGCTAGTGCCAGCAACTGTAGAGCCAGTGGCAGGGCCCATTAGGGAAAGCAGTGACAAAGACAAAAATGACCAAGTATTGATTTCTCCTAAAAATATGAAGTTTTGCTCGCTCTCGATATATTCCGTCTTGGAAAACTGTCTTGATTCTGTGATGAGAGCCATAAGTCTTGGCCCTATCATCCTATTTGGCGACTTCAACTTCTCAATTCATTGGGAGTCTCCAACGAGTGGGTGTCCGTTCGACGCCCATGATGAGTATTTCATACAAAATTCTATAAACGCCCTTCATCTATCCCAGTTCTGCACCGAAGGGACGCGGCAACGCTGGACTTCCTGCTTTCCACCATTCCCCCCAAGGCAGTCACCCCTAGCCGAAACATCTTTGACTCAGACCACGAGTCCCTTGACATAATTTACAGCTTTCCGAGCTCTAAGAATCGCCGCGGCCCCTCTGAAACCCTTCCTCGCCTGGTCAAGGGTTCCTTGGGAAAACGTTAACTGCTCCCTTGGCCTCATCCCATGGTCCGTTTTGTCCTCGCTCACCCCCGAAGGAGTGGACTTCCTGTACGCCGTCATTGAGAGTGCCATTAAGGATTTTGTCCCTGTTGTGAAACCCAGAACAAAGAAATTCCCCTCTTGGTTTAACTCAGACACCCTGCTCGCTCTCAAAAACAAAAATCAAGCGTGGTATCTCTACAAGACCGCTCCGAACGAACACACACGGCGCGCCTTCACGGAGCTACGGCGATACTCAAAGACTCATCCGTCGTGACCAGAAGGAGTATGCGCATGATGTGTGCTCATCAATTACCTCCACCCCGAAAAAATTCTGGACTTATGTGAACCGACGCCGCAATAACTCCCGAATTCCGGACACTGTTTGTTATGAAAACAATAATGCTGTGAGTTTCAATAGACCGACCTTATTTCTTAAATTCTTTTCGGATTGTTTAATGCCAGCATCCAATCTCCCTACTACCCCTGACTATTCCCTCACATCTAGCTGTGCATAGAGACCGATCCACAGGAGGTATTTCAGTATCTTTCCAAAATTCCTCTCCACCGTTCCCCAGGTCCTGATGGTCTCAGTCCTATCTTTGTCCGTAACTGCGCCTCCTCCATCGCGATTCCACTGAGTCTCCTGCTGAATCGCTGTTTCACACTTGGCGTCTTTCCGCTCCAATGGAAAATGCCAAACATTATTCCTATTCATAAAACTGGACCTAAATGTGAAGTTGCTAACATTTGCCCAATTTCATTGCTACCAATCTTATCCTCTGTCTCCGAGAGGATTATCCTCAACAGATTATACTACTTTACATCTCCTCTTCTGTCGAATAATCAACACTGCTTCCTTCCAAGATGCTCATGTCTGACTAACCTAGCTGTCTTTCAGCACCACGCTGTCAACTCAATAGCAAAAAATACGCAACTTGATGCCATTTTCCTAGATTTCTCTAAAGCTTTTGATTCTCTCGACCATACCCTCCTCTTTCACAAGCTTAGTCAACGATTCAACGTGCACGGAAGTTTTCTTAATCTCATCAAATCCTTTCTTACTGATAGAACTCAGCGGGTTATACTTTCAGGCACCTCTTCTCAATGGTCCCCGGTAACATCTGGTGTTCCTCAGGGTAGTGTCTTGGGGCCATATCTATTTAACCTCTTCATTGACAACCTTTCTTCCCTTGTTTCTCCCTCTCCAGCTAATACTCTATTTTATGCTGATGACTGCAAAATTTTTAAGCAAATGCACGCTACCTCGGTCTGCCAAGACCTTCAGAATGCCCTAGATTTGACTGCTAAATAGTGCAATACCTGGAAGCTCAACTTGAATTCTAGGAAATGCAATTCTATTTCCATCTCTCTCAAAAAATCCCCCATCAAATTTGACTATTCCATTAATTCTGAGCCTCTTCGACATGTTTCAGCTGTGAAGGATTTAGGTGTCTTAACAGACAGTAAACTTAACTTCTCGGACCACATTAATTCAGTCAAAAGCAAAGCCATGTCTCTATTAGGCCTCCTCTACCGCTACACGGAAATAACTGATCCCCAAGCTCTGAAATCATACTTCACAGCATTTGTCCTTCCAATCACTGGATATTGCTCTCTTATATGGTCCGTCGCAGCTCCAACTAATCTCACCTGTCTTAACAGTATCACTAGCTTCTTCGCCAGAATTGTAAAACACAGGGTTGCAGACTGCCGCAACATGCCTACTTGTTCCATCCTATCTTCTCTCTCAATCCCTGATCTCTCCCATCAAAGAATTAAAAACGATTTAAAATTTATTTACAATATTCTAAACTCATTCATTGATTGTCCTGAATTGCTTTCCTCCATAAACTACTGAGTCCCTTGTCGATCCACACGTACGCATTCCTTACTCCATATGCCTATCCCCTTGTCAAGCGCTCACTTCACTGCCACCTCTCCTCCCTACTTAATTCTTTGCCTAATAATATAGATCCATTTTTTCTCTCTTCGGACTCATTTATCAGTCTCGCTATGTCCCATTTTCCCATGAATAAATAATACCTCTCCCATTTACCTCCCTTCCTACCTCCGTTTTATTTGTATTTTTTATTATTTTCACCGCATACCAATTGTTTTCATTGATTGTTATTGTTTTTATTTAAATTCTGTTACTGTGTCACTTTAAATTGGCAGAAATGCTGTATGTGAGCAATTAAATAAATAATTAAATTCCTAATTGTAAATTATCGACTCAGTTCAGTTTGCATTTATTTAAATTAGAGACCATGGTGGAAGTGAAGTCTTGGACTATGCCAACTTTTCAATATTTTTTTAATGTCTAAGATAAATTTTCTAAAAGTTCATTGTGGATATTACTGTAGTTTGTGAAACAAAAAATACATGTAGTTAAATTCTCATGTTGACACTACATTCTTGTTCAAGAGTAGTAAACAGTTTCTATTGCTATAATTCATCTCCCACGTATCAAGTTTTCAGCCTAAATAGGTGAGGAAATGTTATGTATTTGTTGTGAACTAGATTATAATTCCTTCTGCCAGAAAGATTTTTTGTCATGAAGTTTTGTCAGATGCGGGGGCTTAACATGCACTACAAGATAACCTATTTTCCACAAAGGCAATTTTTATACGAGTGATAGTAAAAGGAATTATTTTTTTATTAATGTAGGAACAAGATGAAACAATGAGAATCTGCTGTGTGCTATTGGCTGTTTTTTGTGAATTGTAGCAGCTTGAACACTATCCCATTGCTGCATGTTGAAATCATAATGTAATAACAGAGGTTGCATGGCGCAGGACTTTTATCCTGAAAGCTGTTAGTTATCCGGTAGCAGTTTTGAAACTATTGATGGCTTATTTGATAATTTAGTTAATTCCTTTTATTTGTACAGATTGATCTTCCTTCAGGTAAGGTATGTAACAATTGTTAGAAATGACCATTTATCAATCCTCGGATTGCTTTTGCGGCATCTCTCCATTGCATTCTCCTCACAGTCAGCTGTGTTATTCTACTATATGTTTATGTCCTTCATTTTTAAATAATTCCATCTTTGGTCTTCCTTGATAATTTTTATGAATTATTCCTCCTTCCATCACTGTTTTCAAGAGGCTGTTGTCTCAAAATGTGTCCAATTTGTCTCTTCTATTTCAGCATATTTAGCATGAGCATCTTTTTTTTTCAGCATTCATAAGCGACTTTCTCAACAGATTGCCCCCATTCATTTAATAATTCCCATGAACTGTTTGAGTAGGTAATTTTTTATATATGAGGAGTGGTGCCAGTACTTCAAAGCACGATTGTTAATCATTATTGTAATTTTTTGCTCTAATTGTAATCAGTCTCCTTCTAGCATAATATTATGTACTTTTTAACTACTTAAATATTAATTAGCACTTCGTATTTTAGATGCATATGTTTCATCAATTTTTGTGTGTTGAAAACTGTCCCAGTATTACAATATTTCTTTTCTTTCAGGTAAGAATAAAAAGGAAGCTAAAAAGGAGACTGCCAAAGCAGCGCTAGCTGGTGCTTATGATATTAAATATGATTGAAGAATTTTCTAACATTATTGTTAAAGTAATAGTTGTATTTGAATTTTGATCAACTTTTTTTTTATCCAAATTACTTAAAAAATGTTCATTTGTGTAAGATTATTTGTCTTGGATAGTATCAGTGAATCATGACAAACCAAGTAAGTTTAAGCTTCTTGTGACTTTATTACATGCAATCAGGTGGAGATTTCAAAATTTCTTTGTCATGCATCATTTCTATAGATGATAACGCCAACATTGTTTGTTGTAAGGTACTTGTTTTCTTGACTCTAAATTAGAGTTTATAAGCGCAATTTTGGTATGTTGTGCATATTTAGATTAATGCATTGGTGACTAACATTGTAGAACGAAATGTTTCAAAATACTTTTCTTATAATACTATGTAATAACTGAGAATCTCTCACACAAATATTCCAGTATTCATTACATTACAAGGTATACTGTCAGTGTTTTTACTTTAATGCAAGTGTACAATTGAATTCAAATATCATGTACTTCCTGAAGCATAAAGGAAGAAAATTCTTCAATGTGTCTTGTGAAATTTCTATTAGAATATATTTATACTCCGTCAAGTGTATTGATTTTGTTCACCTTAAAAAATTAAACTTCATTCTTTGATTTCAAAAGAATTTTATGTAAATTCAAGGGAGAACATCTTTTGTACCAATTCTTCAATGAAGATATCAACCTCACAGCCAACCCGATGAATACATTCACCAAGTACTTTATCTGATAATCTGAAAAAATAATATCAAGATGGATTATTGACAAAGCATTTCAATTATGACTAATGATAAAAGAACTCAAAGATTATTATATATTAAAATTTCCCCACCTTACTGCTGTATCAGATATCTTAGTGATATCATTATGAGGTATATGAGCTTCACCTTCATGTGAAAGTGTTTTCTTCAGCTGTTCCTGCTCTATATTCACAGACAAAGATTCAACACTATGCTCATTCTGATTCACTCCATTGTTTTCTCCATTATGTGTAAGTAATAATGGATGTTTCTCAGAATGGATATTGTGGTACTCTGTAACTCCAGGTAAATGATTCTGAATACCATTCAATGGTTCCAATGGGGCCAATTCCTCCTTAGCTCTTAAATCCATAGCATCTTCAACTGAATTGCTGGCCACCTCTTTGGTACTAAAAATAATGAGGTATAGAATCAGTCTAGCATTTATGGTTTCCTCTTTACTTGAATAGCGAGTGACAGTAGTTGTGACTATTATTAACATACACATGTACCCCATTAAATCACAGCTTTCTTAACTGTCCATGATTTTAAAATAGGAGTAAATATAACTCCTAATTATACATTACTATCATATAGCCTATTTAATAGGTTACATTCTAATATCCCTAGGACTTGAAATAAAGCTTTGTCAGTAGTAGCTTTAAAGTAATGGGGTTATTTATTTTAAGGAACCATTTCCGTCACAAGCATCCATGCCACAAAGGAAACTTTCCCTCGAAAATTTGTAACAACACATGGTCTTCATTTTGTGAAATAGCATTAGCAGCTTACCAGAAACCCTGCTAGCTGAGGGAAGGTTGGTAAAATTCCACACTAACTTAGGCTAAAGATTATCAATTGCCAAATGTTACCACATCACTAAAATGGCTCAATGAGTTTCATCAACAAGTAGTGATTCATAGGTGCACAATTGTTTGCTCTTAAGTAAAGATATAACAGCAATGTTCACATTTGGCATCAAGAAATGGAGTAGTGTAAACCCAAAAAAAGGCACACAAGACTTCATGTTCCAGCAGGGAGTGGAGCTAGATGAGATGAATGCATTGACTTCAGTCGCCACAGAGAAAGAAGTCCAACGAGTGCTCCAAAAGGTCAAGGGAAGTGCACAAGGTGCCAGTCTACGTCCTTAAGCTACATCTGAGCCACCACAGCACACTGCCAACCTGGTGCTGGGAGCATAGGCATATCCAGGGGGGTTTGGGGGTTGTAACCCCCCCCATTGATAAAAAAGTTAACATGGGAGGTATGGAATACCCCCCATGTAAACCCCGAACCCCCCTTCAGAAACTTCTAGATACGCCTATGGCTGGGGGCGTCCCAAGTTCGTGATGCCATATTGGTAATGCCATGAAGCATGTTGCAAAGGGTATTACGGCCATGGATATTGGTAACTTATCACCGGAATAGTTTAAAATAGCATGCATTGGGAACTGCTGCTCTAGTGTGATTCACAAGTGCACCTAAAACAGCAGTACATACATACATGCATTAAGATGAGATGCATCAGACTCTGATGTAATATACTAACAAGTTTTGTCTTTGACCTGTCATATTATATGTACATAGCTTCTGGCAGGTAATTAGTGTGAAGCCGCACTTTGTGGAACTCGATCATATTCAGAATAATAAGAGAGGGTTGGGTTATAAATATATATATATATTCAGTCATTCAAAACATACACAACAATGCCCTAAGGTGCGAATAAATACATTCAAGCATTGGAAAGGGATACATAGGAACACATAAAAGGACGAACGCAGGGTTTGATGGAGAAGATGAAAATGAGTTAAATTCAAGCTAAGTTTCATCTGACCCGGGATTCGAACCCGGATCTCCCGATTTCCGGCCAGGTATGCTACCAGTTACACCAGCCAGATTACTGAACTTGAATTAGATAAGGGTTTATAGTACACCCCATGCCCAACTTGAGCGGCCAAGAGATGGCACACACTGACTTTCACCCACTGGGTAGGAGACGAACACATGTTCAAGAGGAATACAACAAATACAGAGGTGTACAGTGCGTTTAATAACATGCATAGCCGAAGAAAAAAAGAGCCAAAAATATGGCCAAATATATTCGAAAACGTAACGTTCAAAGGTGCAAATAAGTTCATTCAAGCATGGGAAATGGATAGGGATAGAAGCACATAAAAGGACGAATACAGGAAGCAGAAAGTCACAAAAAGTAGTGGAAAAATATACAATATTTGTAAATTATATTCTTTAAAGACCATGAAATGGTGTACCTTTACGGTGCTATGCAATGTGTTACAGAGATAATGGAAAAAGAGTATCAATTTATCATCTTAAAATCATTTAACATGAAGGTAAACATTTTACTTGCCATTCTTAACGATTGACTCACTGTTTCTTTGAACTCTTAATCACAGAGATGCCCATGGAATCCAATTCAAGTCAAGAAATACTTTTCCAGCTGTCCATCTTCATTTAATGACGAGCATATAAATCAAACGCATGTATACTTTTGGGGTTTATCTTTCACACTAAAAAATTAGTACCAGAGCACTTGAAAATGCCTCGATTATGCGGGCATGTCTACCATGAGCCACAGGCCAAATAGCAAGTGGCACATCAATAATGGTAGGGAAAGATTCAGATCCGGTCATAGTGGTTACAATGGTATTTCTATTATGTAACAAATATTTTATTTAAACCATAATACTTACACTGAAAAATTTATTTTTTTTTAATCCTCAAAAGACCAAAGGGCCTACCAGTCTCTCAGTTTTTTTTCACCAGATGCCCTCTTGAGTGTCTTGTAGTGGTTGATTTTCATGAATAATAAAATTGCTCTGGATTTAATGAGGAACTCAAGCAGAGGCATTTAAATGTGTACTCCCACCTTGAAAATGGCATGTTAAGTGTTTGTACAAACATTTTGTACTTATTTGTAGGCTATGCGAGCAAGTGGATAGAAGACTTAGTGGAGACAGCATAAGCATTGCTGAAACAATCCCTAAATACAGATGTAATACCTAAGATCTTCAATTTTAAAAACAATCATTTGTGGCAAAGAGCAAAGTAGTACATACTTTGTGATATTGTTGGCCACTTATTTCCACCAAAAAAGAATTCCCAGACAAGAAAGATCATGGAGAAATACCAGTTTGTAATAAATTTATTAACTTAAAAAAATTAAATTGTTCCATGACAAACCTGTAGAATATGTTTGAACTAATTAGTCTTCAAAACTATGAAGTCACCAGATAAACTGATTCAAACATGAAACAAGTCATGGCTCAAGCCAAAACTGAAATTTAAAAAATTATTCTTCGATGTAGATATGTACACAATCTCTGAGTCCAGTTTTATAGTTTCCAATACTTTGGTTTTATCTTTAGTGTAGACACAGAATTACTTCTAATGGAGAAAGGAAAAAGAGGAAAGAGTAACTGATTAATGATCACCATAAAAACTTACATTTCATAATTTGATTCTGAAGCATTTATTGTGTTCCTCAAACTTGTGTCTCCAGATGATTGAAGGATGTTCACACCAAGAATTAGTTGTTCCAACTCCTTTGGAGGATTATTCAAGGCACCTTCATCTGCAGCCATTTCGTTATCTTCTCTCAAGGTATTTGCCTACAGCCAGAAAAAGTGTCATTAAATGTAAAAATATGAAAGGTTAAAGGACTTACACACAGAACCAAAAATGACACTATTAACTCAAAAGCCATCTACACAACAACAGGGTTGCCACTGTTTGCATGCTATTAACTGAACCTTTAACCCTTTTTACTGCAGTCAACCTGCTGAGACTTCCCAGTCCCTGTGTGACAAAAAAGTTAAAGTGGGTAGGAACGACCTTGCCAATGGAACATAGGAGCTACATTCGCTAGGTGGACTGCTGTGAAAATAGCTCCTACGTTCACAGCAGTGAAAGAGTTAAGCTATGCAGCAGCAATCAACACCTAAACAGATCTGAATCTGTATGAACAAAATATTTAAAACTTTTTCCCCTTGAAAAAGACGTGTTGTGATGAAGTATAAGAATTATAAATATTTTGAAGAGGACTATTAGTTAATGCCATGCAGAATCCAAAACCAGCATCTCTCAGGTACCACAAAGGCTCCCCCAGGCATACCTAAGTTTCACTTATCAGCAGAAAGTTAGAAAGTTGAATCACTATCGGGAGAAAGGAATTAGTTTTCTTGCCGATAACACCTGTATAAAACAAACTCTTTCCAAGCTTGGGTGAGACAAATGAAGAAATTGAATGTAACAAGAATTATCAATCAATAACTGAACTAGCAATATATTTCACACAAGACCAACCAAATTACAAACAAATGACCTACAGGTCGAGTGCCAGGCGACCGTTATGAGAGCTTCCACTAAGCAAATGAATAATTTATACAAGTACGAGAGGTGGAGCTTCTCTCTAAGTACAATTGACTGAAAATCATCAGGTTCACACAACGATGTCTCCCGGTTGCCGTCTTGACTGCAAAAGAGGGCGTTCTCAGGGGTGAATCAGCTGAGGAGGGGGTTTGTCAGCAAGGATGAGGTGGAACGGGTTAGCCTAGCCTTGGAGGGGAGGAAATAATGGGATGGGTAAAAGATGGGGTAGAAGTTTTCAAATGGAGCAACAGGAACTGTTTTCTGACTCTGGGTGCAGAATACAGGATCACCACCTTTGTGCCTTGGTCAGAATAACCGAATTTCTAGAATCCTTCCTCACTTCAGGGGCTATATAAACGATGGAGGACCTGGCGAGGGAATGGCATGGTATAAATTGCTGAATTTTGGAGGCGTAGACATTTTGGCCGTCGTTGGCACACATTAGTTAGTGGGCATGACGGGGTGCACCTCGGGCAAGTCCTTCAGCTAAGTCTGGAGGATAAACAGTCCCCAGAGGGGAAACGTCTAAAGAAGCTAATTTAGAAAAAAGGTGTACAAAAAATGCCACAAAGTAAAACAATTATATAATCCGCAAGATTTGCTTCCTTTGACAAAAATTCAGTCTTTGAAGCACTTGAAACCGTTTTTATTTGTGCGAATTTCATTTTTCCTAAGCATCGCAAGATGCTAAGGAAAGGTTCCTAACTCTTGAAATATTGCACCCCAATGGTCATAGGAAGTTTTAAGCACCACAGACCAGGGATCACCAGAAAAACTAAATGAGCACACCCCAGGGACTAAAATTATTCCCAATCAATCTCTGATAAATTGTGGGAAAACTAATTCCTCACCATAGGTCAACCACAGCACATATTTACTCAAGTTGTCACTGGGTTTCTTAGTGGGGCTTTTTGGGGATAAAATACAGAATGCCAGGGCTATGATCACAAACACAGTCAGTGATTGTTCACGGGAATAGGAATCTTACATTCAAGCATCTGTTGAACTTGCAGCTTTCCTCCTCCTTTTATTCCTGCATCTAGCATATGAAACAACCCCTTTGACCCCCGTTGACATAAATGCTCAAAATCAATGTAGATAAGGGGTTATCTTATCTTAATCCAACCTATAACTGCCCATCAGGGGCCATATTCTCCAGTTGCCAGCCTTGCTGAGCCATGGTCTAGGTTTACTTAATCTTAAAAAGTTAAGGTGTAATAAGGGCTGTATATGGATCTACACATAAGGAACTCATGATGTCAAAATTGGTGCTTGGAAAACTGAGGAATAACAAACCTTATCTTTTGAATTTTTAGTCAGAATGGTTAAATCCTTGTGGTGACTTTTCCTCTTCTTTACAGTCTCTTTAGTCCTTTCTTTAACACCAAATACTCGGTCAGCGAGTTTTTTTAACTTTTTCTTAGGAATGTGTATCTCATAATTTTGAGCAGTATTACTTGTCACTGTGCTGACTCCACAATGCACGCAGAGCTGCTCCCAGCCTTTTTGGTGCTTGTTATCATAACATTTTGGAACTGATTTCACCAGTTTTTTCTCTGATCCAAGAAGACTAACACATTTTCTGCCCACTTCCTAGTTTAAACAAAAATATAGATTATGTATAAATACAAAGCTGTGACATGATTATAAAAACATAAAAATAGCATTATAAAAACTTACATCCATCAAAAAGTCTTTCAAACAAACAATATTAATGGGCTCTTCTGAAAATAGTTGACACAAACTAGATAGTGCTAACATTCGTTCCAGCAAACCATTCAGCTTCTCCTTACTCTTTTCTTGCTTCAGAATATGAGGAGCTCCATGGATGAATATCTGTAATACAGATAGATCTAACAATTAAGAAGTAAAATGGAAAAAATTAAGGATTATTATTGGGCAGGAAAAATATTTAGCAGAAATACGAACCTTGAGAATTCTCAAAGCAATATTGTGGCAGTCTAAGAGTACTTTTAGATGAGAGATCATGTCTTGTCTAACTGCATAAAGGCTTAGCCGTCTCATGTTCACAACAAAAGGATATTCCTAAAATGAAAGACAATTTCTCAACATAGTAATACCTTGTGATAGCCGGGTTATAAATGCAACAAAATCAACTAAGGGAAGAGTGCAATTTAATAAAACATAATTTGGTTATGCTTGTAGGGGAGGTAGAGTCAATGTCATAGAAGGGTAATGAAATTATTATAATTTCAAGTGATTGCAAATTTGATGGGATGAATATTCCCAATTCAATTTCACTTTACTCCACAGAATTTTCAGCATTAAGGTGGGGATGTTAAAATCCAAACCGGCGAGTTCCACAAAATGGTCAGCCTACATTTATGAAGGCAATATGGGTAGAATTTAAGCTGGTGTTATTTTTCAGTTGACAATAGAGAGGTGTTTTGTTTGTGGCAGTTGCAAAGGACTTTGTAGTAATATGATCAATACGATACAGGGAATAAAGTAAGACTACAAAGAGAAAAGCTAGTGGTTAAAACCTTTAACTTCTTCAGTTAGCGATCTCTTAAAGACAGTTGATTTCAACAGAACAAATCGGCGACAAGGTGAACAAACATTCACAGTGCAAATAATTTAACTTGGTATGAATTTCAAGGATGCTAGTGGGATGCGACGACGATGACTACAATTGATCAGGGACCAGATATGTTCCCTATAACTATACAGTGAAATCTCTAAGGACATCCAAGGGCCTGCAAGGCCTATTAGACTGCTGTCCAAGTTAGACAATTTTGTAATGGGAAGATTTTAATAGATATCTTTGCCGTAACTTGTAATCTTAATATTAGCATGGTTTGTTCAATATTGAATTGACGTTATAATTATACTCTATTTTTCTTTGTTGCTAAATGCTGCTTTGTTGTGTTTTCCCCATATACCTAGGTTGCGTTGTTTGCGATGCAAGTCGATTTATGGGTCATTCCATGAAAGTTCAACCAATGCAGGTTGCTGACCAATTTGGGATATTTTTCAAAGTTGGGTCATTGATAACTTCTTACTTGCAGATAGTAACACAATTTTTAATTTTTTTTTTCGGATGGACAGTTTAGAAGTTAGGGGTTTTAGAAGTTCAGTCCGTGTCGTGAAAATGGCAAATTCAAGGGTTTGCGTTTAGTAGTGCCACTCCTAAACGGGTGTAGCCTTTGGTTTGAATTTTTTTTGTTGGATCACAATTACATAGTTCTGCGAGAATATGTTTTCAGAAATTTGATATTTGACATTCAAGTATTCTAAACTGAAGGTCAAAGTGGTCACATTAATTGGTAATCTTTTTAGATTTTGGGGGCCAGTAGCTCTGAGGGGGTTGAAGATAACAACCCAATTCTTTTTGCATTAAATACTCTTTAGCCTCTAGTAATAGAAAACATATATACTTTTTTGTTTTTCTATACCCTTCATACCCAAAAATATTCCCAAAATGTAGTCAATTTTGGACATTTTCAAGGTCAAATTATAGAAAAGGGGTAACTTCAAAAAAATTCAAACTTGGAGGTTTTGTTTAACTATGTACAAAGAACCGAACTGCCAAATATCTTTGTGTTACTCAGCCTGGTTTAGGAACTACAGCCCCTCTAAAAAGGCAGTAATTCGCCCACTTTAACCATCGGGGTCAAGTGTCATTCTTGAATATAAAGCACTATTTAGGCCAATATTTTACCAAATATGTTCGGTCTATATCATGTTTTTCATCAATAATAATTATATTAAAAATAATAAATAAAAAACCCATGCATGGAGGTTTCTATCGAAACATCGAAAAGCATGGGTTATCGAAGGAGCTGACGTTTGCCTTCCTACGCTCCGCAGGTCTGAAGTCCGAGACCGAGGGTTTTGTCCTCGTGTGCCAGGATGGTGTCATAAACACACTCGTGTACCGCCGCATTATATTCAAGGCGGAGGTTGCGGACACGAGATGTAGGGCGTGCCGAGCCCAGCCGGAGACTTTTGAGTCACCTCCTCTCCAGCTGTAGCTATTACACCAAGTCAGCGTATTTAGCTCGGCACAACGCGGCCCTACGGGTGTTATTCTTTCACCTTCGACACCAATATGGCATCGACAAAACACCTGTGCTGCCCTATGCCCCTGCAGATATTGAGTCCGTCGTGGAGAACAATAAATTCACAATCTGGTGGAATTACTCCTCCACTACCAGGCAGTTGGAGGCGACCAAGCCTGATATTGTTCTCCTCGACCACCTCACACGCTCCATGTTCATCATCGAGTTTCCGGCTCCAGCTGAAACTAACATGGATGCAAAAGAGGTGGAAAAATGGACAAAATATCAAGACCTGCTTTTTGAACTTCGACAGATATACCCCGGACACACTGTGAAATTAGTGGTCCTCATCATGTGTGCTCGGTGGAGTCAAGGGCTCGCTGCTAAATAACATCAAGTGCATTCCATCCTGCGTGGCACAGACGGAATCACTAGTTGCACACATGCAGAAGCCCATCATCCTGGGCTCACTCCGTCTACTGCGGACACATAACCCGACCGCAGCGTAGCCACTCATCCGATGGGCGTCAGACGTGGCTATGATTACTGCACAACCCCTCTCGAGTCTCCGGCCATTATGACAGCAATGAAACCTGATGCTTGCCGGGGACTTGGAGGGGCATGTTACAACTGTAACAAATAATAATAAGTCTAGTTTAGGATTTACAGCCCCTTTAAATGGCACTTAATTAGTAATAACACATGCCGCACATTTACATAGGGATTCAATTCTCATGGGGAAATATGTACAAACATGAATGCTAGGATAACACATACCCAACTACTTCTTCTTATTGACCATCAAGCTGCTTATCTGGATACTCAAGTCATAGTTGATGTTATGCGATCGGTCTGTTGCAGTTGTAAGTTCTGTGGCTGTTAGAAGTCTTAATAAGTTACAATGAGGTACCTATGCCATGTCACTTATTGTCAACTTGAAGGATGTACTTGGGCCACCAGGGCTGAAGAAATTGATAAGATAGTCTTCTTTCTCTTCATTGATTTCTCTTATGATGCCTAGATACCAGTTTTCTTTCTCTTCATTGATTTCTCTTATGATGCCTAGATACCAGTTTTCACGATACATGCAAGCAACGGTATCATTAATTTTTATTTTCCAAGATAACTTAGGTTGAGTGTTTTTGACAGTAGGAAACTAGGAACGGTATCGATGTTGAAGTTATTTGGGCTATCACTGTAAACTGGTCTTTGGGGCAATAGCTGTTGTCAATCCCTTGTGTTTGGGATAGCGAGTGAATTATCAAAGCGAGAGGAAAGGTCTCGTTCATTTTTCAATATTGTATCAGTTGGTACAAAATAAAAGATTATGCCTTTTATCTCCTTCTCACAAAATTGAAACATTTTTAGAGGAGTTAAAATATAATCACTAGTTGTTCGCTGGAGGCTGGCTTTGATTACGATACGTTTGACAGTATGCCGTTGGATGGTCCTGTAATGATCCGGAAATGGAAGAATTCCATTTCCCAAAATATGCAGAAATGTGTTGTTGTGTGACGTCTCAGAATAGCCAGCTATGTCAAAATATACCTCGGGAACTGTACCTTTCACTTTCGAGAACGGCTAACCTTCCTCTTCTTCTTCCCCTCCCACCCTTGCCATTTTGTCGAAAACATCCTAGTTTCACCTTTCCTATATAATGGCACGGTGGAGACGATATGGGGGAGTACACTCGACAAGCAGGCAGTCAGACAGTGATTCAATAGTCTCTCATCGGACAGTAATCGGCTAATGGTTACTCTGCAACCATTCACTGACGGCACAGTCACAATGTAGCCATCAGTGGGAGTCGAGGCGCGGGCCATGGGGCCCGTGCTACCGAAGCGCCTCGCTATCCACCCGTGCCATCACCAGCAGCTCCTCTCCTTCCCGAGACATTGGTAATGTTTTCACTTTCTGCTATTCTAGACGCACATACTCATTATTTGCTATTTGTTCATTGAATTGATTCTTTTGGGATTTTAAATGGAAATAAACTTTGAGTAAAAGACTTTAAATATTTGTGTGTGATTATTCGCTTCCCGACACCAAGGGCAAGAACCCACGTAAAATCTTATGCTCTCGGGTTCCCCGCCATGCGGATGGTGGGGGCCCGGGCATAACAGTCCCTTCCCATGCGAAATTGCAAAGAAATGCCATTTGGAATCAAGGTTAAAATCAGTTTTATGGTGGCAAAGGTTTGCAAAGTTTTTACGGTTTTTGTACTGGCTGGCTGCTCCATCTGTGAAATAATATACTTCGGATATATGTGGTGCTAGGACTTTAAGTTTCTCTAGGACACACTTTTGGAAAGTATGCACAGCAGTACTATGTTGAAGACAATCACTGATTATGCAGATACTAATTGATGTTAATGTTTCTTCATCTTTGTAGTACACAACAAATGGGTGTAAGTTGGCTTGGGAATTTACCCTACGGTAGCTCTGTATTTCATCCTGAACTACAAAGGTGAAATTTTCTGAGAAATCGCCAGAAATTATGCATTCGTTATTAATTAAAGATTCCTTTTTGTACTTCAGAAATGCTGCTTGAATGACTGCAATGAAATGATTTGCTTTTAAGGATACCAACTTACTGATACTAAATCACAGTGGTCAGTTGTCATCCACTGGACGTATGTTTTTCCGTCCTCCATCAGTTCATCTTCTTCAGAAACATTCAAGAGCTGCCTTATTGCCTCAGATCCAGGACACCTTGTACATGTTTCTAGCATACAAGCTTCAGAGTCAATATTACACACCATCATACTTAACAAATCTTTGTATGAGTGGGGAAGTTTAGCACCTGATATCATACGTTTTACATTTTGATGAATACAACACACACAGACTGTATGAGTTCCATGTGGACCGGAAAGCACATTTTAGAAAAAATGAAGAACTTGATGAAGTGAAAGTAACTTTTCTTCATCCATGTGGACCAGCTACATCATTCTCCTATCCTACACATGCGAATGTCCTATGGGTGTCAGTTGTGGATGTTCTCACAAAAGTAAATCCATTTACTCCGACTGGGAGAACATACACTCTTGTTGAAGCTGATGTAAGCCAAACCCAATTGGCTTTTACAAAATGTAATCTGTGAAAGTCCAAGTTAGATTTTTGGGAAGCTGTTTTCAACTCAAAACTTAATTTATCCTCAGGTTAGTTAGTGTTCATTCATATTTTATAAATAGTTGTTTAAAATGATCGCTAGTACCTTTTGTGTTACATTTAGATATATATAGATACGTATTATTCAAAAACAAGCATCATGTATTTATTTTTTTGTATTTAATAGTTCTGGTCCAAGCATCACTTTTTCATACCTTATTTAGATTTGTAGTTATAGGTCCCATGTTCAATATTTTTGTTTTACCAATATATTAGTTTAAATTGTATAAAATTAAAGTAAGCAATTGGGTCAATCCATATGAAGTGATCCAAAAAAAAATAAGTTGGTTGCTTGACCATTTTTAATATTTTTATATGTTTTTACTACACAAACAGGAAGTTCAAAACAGATTTTTTAAAAAATTTATCTTATACCGTTTACATGTGGCGGCCATTTTTGTTTTGAATCGCGTAGCGTTTTTTCCCTTTGAAGACGTTTGCGTTAAATTGATTATCTCTGGACTGCATCATGCTACAAGATTGGAACTGGCATCATTTTTTTCAGTACTTTCTTCCCTATAATATTGTTTCATAGCCATAATTCCCTAAGCAAATCTTACCTGTCTAAATGGTCTCCAAAGTAGGGGGTCGAAAATTGAAGAATTCCACTTTTCAGAAATTAAAAAAACCATGAAGGAGAAATTTATCAGAGTTAATATTTTTTTGTAGTAATATATCATTGGGTACTCACATTTTATAGAGTATCAGCATTGACAACTCACTCATTAATTGTTTATGAATTTTTAAAATTTGGATTTTTTAAATTTTTGTAAAGTTTGAGGCTGCATATCTCAGATGGGACTGGATAAAAATCCACGATTTTTACACATTATATAGTCCTTTATGATAGCAAAGTGGAGTAAAAATTTCAACATTGATATTTGACTCTGAACCAAGTTATGAATTTTGCTTAACAATCACTTGGGTTAAGCAGTAAATAAAATGTAAGTACAGTACTAATAATTGTTTTTACTGTTAATATCTAAAATAATACATCGTAATTTTGCTCATTTTATGTGTTTTTCAACCCAATAAGTATTCTATTTCAACACTTTATATGGTAACTTTTCAAATTAAGACAGTTTAACATATATTTGATACTAATAACTGATATACATAATTTGCAAAAACGATGATTTCCCGCATTTTCAAAAATTCATAACTTGGTTCAGAGTCAAATATGAATGTTGAAATTTTTACTCCACTATGCTATCATAAAGGACTACATAATGTGTAAAAATCGTGGATTTTTATCCAGTCCCATCTGAGATATGCAGCCTCAAACTTTACAAAAATTTAAAAAATCCAAATTTTAAAAATTCATAAACAATTAATGAGTGAGTTGTCAATGCTGATACTCTATAAAATGTGAGTACCCAATGATATCTTACTACAAAAAAAAATATTAACTCTGATAAATTTCTCCTTCATGGTTTTTTTAATTTCTAAAAAGTGGAATTCTTCAATTTTCGACCCCCTACTTTGGAGACCATTTAGACAGGTAAGATTTGCTTAGGGAATTATGGCTATGAAACAATATTATAGGGAAGAAAGTACTGAAAAAAATGATGCCAGTTCCAATCTTGTAGCATGATGCAGTCCAGAGATAATCAATTTAACGCAAACGTCTTCAAAGGGAAAAAACGCTACGCGATTCAAAACAAAAATGGCCGCCACATGTAAACGGTGTAAGATAATTTTTTTTAAAAATCTGTTTTGAACTTCCCGTTAGTGTAGTAAAAACATATAAAAAAATTAAAAATGGTCAAGCAACCTACCTTGGATCACTTCATATAACTTAATTTAAATGTAGAATATGCTGATTGGTTTTGTTTAAAGAAGATGATATTTTGACATTTCTGTTGTTTTTTTAGTTACCTGTCAGTATATTTTAATTAAATTCCTATTTGTAAAAGGTAGGTTTGGTCAAAATGGGGCTATTAGTGAAAAACAAGAGTCAGAAATAAATTTTTTAAACAATGAATCCATCATCATCCCATATTTATATTTTGCCATGTGATTTGCAACAGTACTAAGTATTTATGGAAAATAATTGAAAATTTTAAATTATGTACTCTTTGGGAAAAAATTAAATCAAAGTTTTAATTTGTATTTTGAAATTTTTTTTAGAAACTATGCTGTGTTGTATATCACTGGAAAGAGCATAACAAATGCTGCAAAATGACACCTTTCCCAGCTCTCTAGCTCAATTAGGACAGCTCCTAGAGCGATTAAATAACTATGCGTTCACGCTTTTATGGCCAGTTTTTGAAAATTTTACATAGCCATATTCATGAATGGTTTGAGATAAAAAATTGAAATTTGGTATTTTGCTTAGTCTCAGCACCTGTTTCTGTTTTTGCTTAGTCTCAGCACCAGGACTGTATACCAAATTTTTGTGAAATCTAAAATGGTGAAGTAAATTGGGTGTGTAGATTTGACACGGAATGGCTCACTCATGGTTTTCCTAGAGTTCTGATGGCAGATAATATGCCCTTTGCCTCTCTCATGGGTAGGGAATTCTATAAAGTAAACGAGATCAAGTTCTTTTCAAGTAGTCCTAATTATAGTTTTTTTTTTTTCAAGTAGTCCTAGAATTTTCAAGTAGTCCTAGGAGTAACGGTTCAGCTGAGATGGCAGTAAAAATCAGTAAGATGATTCTCAAAAAGGCAGCAGAAACAAAAACGTCATATCTGATGTTACTTAGTGAATGTCGCAATTGTCCTTTGCCAGGGCTTGATTGGTCTTCATCTCAACTGTTGTTCAATAGGAGACTGCGAACCAACCTCCCTGTGTCCTATGCATCCCTGAAACCCAAAGTAATCTCCCCACATCTTGTTATCCAGGCCCTTTCTGAGGCTAATTCCAAAATGAAACACTTCCATGACGAACATGCTAGATGAAGGGAAATAAAATTTCAAACGGGGGAGAAGGTTTTGGTAAAAATGAGAAACAGTGACATTTGGGAAAAAGCTAGTTGTTGACAAACATACTTCTCCTAGATCCTACCTGGTTCGAACTGGAAGTGGGAGTGTAGTGCGAAGAAATGTTATACATTTACGAAAGTGTTATTCTAACTCCCCAAAGCAGAGGTCAAGAGTGCTAACAGACTTCGAGGACTTTGACCAAAACAAGACAAGTAACTCCAAGGTTGTGTCGAACAATGTATATAATTCTTGTACGAGTGTTCCTGTTAATGT
This sequence comes from Pyrrhosoma nymphula, assembly GCA_963573305.1. Lineage (NCBI taxonomy): Eukaryota > Metazoa > Arthropoda > Insecta > Odonata > Coenagrionidae > Pyrrhosoma > Pyrrhosoma nymphula. Next base: position 77,665,705 of record OY754327.1, on the reverse strand, counting down.
ACCGGACTTTGACCAAAGAAAGAGAAGTAACTCAAAGGTTGTGTCGAACAATGTACATAATTCTTGTATGAATGTTCCAGTTAATGTAGATAAATCATCATCTTCAAAGGTATATGTAACTTTCTCTGGGAGAGCAGTAAACCTGCCCCCAAGGTATGTCTCTTAAAGGGGAAGATGTTATAGGTTGGTAACCCTGCATCGTTGATGCAAGGTTGGTATGCCTGAGATGAAGTAGGCTCGTTTGTAATCTGGCAGTACAAATATCAAGAACACTATATACAGTGTTCTTGACAAATGTATAGAATTGACAAGGTACATAATTCTCCAATGGCCGTAATAAATTGGCACCACTCGTCAAAAATATGCCACAATTGCTGTGTTGGTTTGCGGGAAAAAATGGGGGGAAATCCACGCCAGTGACCAACCACAACCTCTCGACCGGAAAACCCCTGAGGTGGTTTACGGGAATGTTACTTCCTCGCCATTGACAACCACAGACACACACAATCAACCCAAATAGGGATACTTCGCTGGGCTAATGGGACACTGCTAAGGATGCCTGGGTTATGAACACACACACACTCTCAACCCAAAGAGGGATTCTTTGCTGGGCTAATGGGACTCAACTAAGGATGCCTGGGTTATGAACACAAACACACTCACAAGCACTCAAGAACTCACTCACTCAACGGGCCCAACTTCTGGGAGAATCTAGCTCAAAAGAGCGTAGTCAAAAAAACGGCACATAAACAAGAAAAGACGAGGGTGTGCGTCGGATACTCGTATTTCGGCCACAAGGTGGCCCTCTTCAGCGAACTGAAGGGAGAAATCACTTGCAATGCAAGGTTGTAAGTGAATCAGGAGGACAGCCTAGAATAAATACGAAAATGAAGAAAAAGGGAGAGAGGGATGGGGAACCAATGACGTTGGGTTGTGGGAGAGGGAAGAAAGGTATTGGTGGAGAAGGAGTGGGGGAGGTGAAGTCCGCGACCGTTGAAGCGAGTATGGGGGAGGGGGAGAGATAGGGGAGGTGGGAAGGGAAAGGAAATGAAGTCTGTGACTGTTGAGTTAAGTAAGGGGGGGAGGGGGAAGTGAAGTCCGTGACCGTTGATGAAAGTGGGGGGGGGGGGGGGGACAGAGCGGTCAACGTTAAAATAATTTGAAATATTATAATTTCAAAAAGAAAGAGCATCTACTGTAAAATAGAGAAAAGTGAAGAGTAAGAAATAGGTCCTTTATCGCTATTCACAATGTTTCTCCTGAATTTGGGTATGTATAGACCTTCATAAGCGTCAAGCAAATGATTAGGTGTTTGTTTGATGAGTTGAAGGTTGTTTTCTGAGGTTTCGTGTCCTGTGTTGAGTAAGTGTTGTGCGATACTGGATTTTTCGGGTCTGTTATATTTTAAATGGGCCATGTGTTCCTTGAATCTAGTTTTTATACTTTGCCCCACGTTGGAAACATCACATGAGGAACAAGATATTTGATATATGCCGGACTTATTGGATGTGTCAATCTTGTCTTTCGTGTTCCCCAATAAGTGTTTTAGTTTGTTGTTACTACTAAATGAAACCTTTGTGTTTTCTGTTTTAAATATCTTTTCTAGGCCTTTAGTTATTTGTGGGTGGTAAGGAAGTTTAATGAAGCGGACGGACTCGTCTTTCGTGAGTGTGGTGGAATTCTTTAGGAGTCTTTTAAAGTTGTGTTTCTTAACTATATTGTCAATCATAGACTCCTTAAAGCAGTTTAGTTTAGCAATGCGTTTGATGTTATTTAATTCTTTTGAATAATTACTTTTTTCAAGTGGAATATTAACAAGCCTGTGGACCAGAGCATGAAAAGAAGCAAGTTTATTGCTGTTATGTACAAAGGAATCACGGTGAATGTAATTATTGGTGTATGTAGCCTTGCGGTACACGTCATAAGAGAGTTTGCTGTCATTTCTGGTCTGAAGCAGATCTAGAAAAGAGAGTTGGTTGTTATCTTCTATCTCGCGTGTGAACTTAATGGAAGGAAATAAACTGTTTAAATCACAAACAAACTGTTCTATCTCATATTTGTGAGTGTTGAAAATGGCAAATATGTCATCTACGTATCTTAAATAGACAGTTGGGAAGTAATTAAATTTGCTCTTGAGAGTATTTTCAAAATGAGTCATAAAAACATTGGCCAATAATTGGGATAGGGAGTTACCCATAGCGGTGCCAAATTCTTGTTTATAGAATTTACCTTGGTTGACAAAGAAATTCTGGTTCATGACTAAGTTAGTAAGTCTAATGTATTCGTCTATTAAATTATCTTCGACATTTATAGAAATCAACCAACTTTTGAGTGAATCAATGGCTATATCTACTCGCACACTTGGGAATAAATTTGAAACATCAAAAGAAACCATTACTTCTCCCTAAGTAAATGTATGGCCTTTTGTTTTGTCCACGAAGACCAAGGTATTCTTAAGTGAGTGTGGGCTGTTGAGTGAGTGAGGGAGGTTGGTCACTGGCGTGGATTTCTCCCCATTTTTTCCCGCAAACCAACACAGCAATTGTGGCATATTTTTGACGAGTGGTGCCAATTTATTACGGCCATTGGAGAATTATATACCTTGTAACTTTAAGAGGCCGGAGAGCTCACGTTCCCTAGCTTTAAAATAGAAGTGCTAGAAAGTTGAAATCCATATTTATTGTAATCCTCCTGTATCTGTAGTTGCTGTTGTCCCTAGTAGCCAAATATAACGAAGATAAAACAGGTTCTTTGTATATAGTTAAACAAAACCTCAAAGTTTGATTTTTTTTAAGTTACCCCTTTTCTATAATTTGAACTTGGACTACATTGTGGGAATATTTTTGGGTCAACACACGTCCATAAGAGGGAATTCTTAAGTAAGTGGCACTAAAACAAACAATATAACTATCTGAAAAGGTAGGTATTTATGGGTCATTCCATATGAAATCAACCAAAATTAAATATTTTTTTTTGGTGAGCTTCTCCGATTACTGTGAAATTTGACACAGTCATTCATACCATAGTAAGTAACAAATATGAGATATTTTATATTTTTAGGATGATCGGCTCAGGATATATGAGGGGGTCAAAATTTGACCTTTCGGTGGCCTTTTCGCGCATGACTTTAGTTTACTGGCAATAAATCAGCTCCTATCAGAGCCACAAAGTTGGGGTTAGGCTCATTGAAAAGGCAATTAAATTTCCTATTAAAAGGATTGACTTTCAAATACTCATGATTTTAAATCGCATCACAGAGTGGACCTAGATCTAGGTTTGGTCAAAGGTCAAATACACCATCTTCAATTTTTTTAAAACTTGGTGTTATCAATCTACATATATGTAGGTACGAGCACACAAAATTTGGAGATGGCTTTTTTGTTAGTTTTTTAGATATGTAATTTTATATGCTAATTACTTCACAGATAAACTAGCACTATTGTAGCATGCTATTTTAAATGGCCCCTCAGGAAGGAATGAATTCTGGAACTGAGAAACAAAATTGGTTCTATTTTCTGTCTGTATATCTGGCCTACATACCCTTACACAGACTTGTCCTATTATGCTTAACTTTACCTATCTTAGCCGCTGAGACTTCCCCAATGAAAATTTGAAAAACTAGAAAAACAGGATTTCCAATATATACATTGTGTACAAATTGTATAAAAAAGGTGTACATTGTACCCAAATTTAGCTTTACACATTTGTGCACAATGTACACTTTGTATACAATTTACACAACTATACACTATAAAACGTGGACATTATATACAATGTACACAATGTATACATTTTTATACAACTGTATTAAAATTTATATAAAAAGTGTACATCCTGTATGGAAATTGTGTACATTGTATACATGTATAGACAACTGTTTACAAATGTATATAAAATGTGTACTTTGTACACATTCTGTATAGAATTTTAATACAAATTGTTCATAGGGGTTGTTCAATCCTTTCTGGACATACAATGAATTGTGCTGTGCTGAGCCTGCTGCCATCATATAATTTCAGTTTCTTTCTAGCATCAGAGCTAGTAGGTGGTTAAGGTCTTAGGCCGATATATTCTTGAAGTGTTCGTCAAGTTATTTTTTGCAATGCGTTCAATTGGATTTTTCTTAAAAGATACGTGCTCTGAGGATGTTTCTTTTAAACCTTTCATTGACTTTGGCAAGGAAGAGTGCTACTAATTAACAATTCGTTCTTATTGTGATAAAATTGACGATGTGTGTGCACGACATTTAAATACTTATTTGTATAAATTTTCTCTGTTTGAAAAAAAATGTTGTGATCTGCAAAATGAACATCCTAATGTATGTAAACGGAAAAATTTACGCGAAATCAACATTGATTTTGTCAGTAAGTTTAAATCAATGGTCCAGTTGATACCAGGGAAGAAACTGTTTTGAGTGCCAAATTTCTTTGTCCAAGGCTCTCAAAGAGCATGAGGTAAATGTACGCATGTAAGTGAGAGTGCATCGACACCCTGTGAAACCAAAATTAGTGATGTTCAGTCAGAAGACGTACATGACCACTTCCTCCCATCATGTACCGACACCTTAAACAAATCGCTGTTTTTACTTGGTGAATCTCCCATCCACTGTAACAAGTTACGGTGAAAGAATTACCCAAAAAGGAAGTTACACAAAATTAAGGCCAACATAATAAAAAAAATGAAGATTATTTCTCCTGGAGAATCGGGAATTCTAGATTGTACATCTTCATCTGATGAAAGCAATGTGTGCAACGACGTGTTAAATGACTACCAGGCCATGATGACCCAGCTGAAAGAGAAGTACAACCACCCAGACTACGAGACGGGAAAGATTCATGATTTTGTCCATGCTGCCAAAAAAATGGAGCTCAAGGAGAGTGAGGGAGGAATTTCCTGGAATTTACAACTACATGATTAGAAATGTTAAGAAGGCTGTTGGAGAGAATGGCATTCTTACTCCACCCAAACCTAAGCCTGGCCCATCATTGCCTGTAGAGACAGCTAAAATAGTCTTTGCTTTCTACGAAAATGATGATGTCAGTCTGTGTATGCTTGGAAAGAAAACTATGTGTCAGTCAGAAAAAATTGTAAGAAAATACATGAACAAAAGCGATTGGTGTTGTTAAACTTAAAAGAAATCTATGCACTCTTCAGGGAGAAGAACCCAGATATTAAAATTGGATTCTCTAAGTTTGCTGAAATGCGACCCAAACATTGAGTTCTTCCCAGTGCATTGGGTACCCATGGAGTTTGTGTATGTACTGTTCACCATAATTTCAAATTAATGATCGAAGGAGCTAAATAGATTAACGATTGACGATTAACAGAATTCCATTGGCTACGTACTATGATGCTTTGAACATGATCATGTGCAATCCACCTCGTCCTGAATGCTCCTTAGGGATGTGTTCCGATTGACCAGGTATTTACAATATCAAAGTAGAATTGGAGATAGTTTTTGATGATTGATGAAGTAGTCTATAAGCAATGGCAAACTACAGACCGATGCAGTTTAGAAACAGTTCCCCAGCCTTCCAAAGACTTCGTCAGCACCTTTACCAGTAAACTGCTCATTTTACATGATCATTATTTCATCGCCAGACAACAAGCCGCCTTCTTCCAGGAAGCGAAACGATCACTTCTTCCTGGTGAAGTTATAGTCAGCGGAGACTTCGCAGAAAACTACAGTTTCGTTCTTCAGGATGCCACCCAGGGCTATCATTGGAATAATAGTCAGGCTACACTCCATCCATTTGTCTGTTATTACTTAGAAGGTGGCAAGCTGGAACATTCAAGCTTTGTATTCATCTCTGACTGCCTCACACATGACACTGCTGCCGTCTACTCATTTCAGAAGCAGATAATACCCCTTCTACGGGAAAAAGTGCCAGAACTAAAGAAAATTATTTTTTTTTCTGATGGTTGTGCTGCACAGTACAAAAATAAAAAAAACTTTATTAACCTGTGCTTGCATGAATCTGACTTATGGGTGCCTGCTACATGGCACTTTTTCGCCACCTCGCATGGGAAAGGGTGATGGTGTAGGTGGTTGTGTTAAGAGGTTGGCTGCTAGGGCTAGCTTACAGAGGCCTTACAATAGACAAATCAGAACCCCTTAGGACCTGTTTGATTGGGCTGAAGCTAATCTGAGCTCCTCAACATTTTGGTTCGTGTATGTAGAAGAGATGGAAGCAACGCATCAATCTCTTAGTGAAAGGTTTAAAATTCTTCAGCCAATTGCCGGAACGCGAAGTTTCCACTGCTTTGAACCGATATCCACAACAATCATACGAGTGAAACGATACTCTTCGTCTGCTGAAAGCAAAGAGGTCCTGCTGATCCCAGGGGAAGAAAACACAATCGACACAGCAGATGAGTCTGATGAGGATGATTTTGAGCCAGATGTGAATGAAGATGGATCAGAACCTGTTTTAACTAATGAGGCAATTGGTGAATATGTCACCGTGCAATACGATGGACATTGGTGGCTCGCATTTGTTTTAGAGAAGATAATGCCTGAAGAACTTAGAGTTCGAATTCTTTATCCCCATGGGCCATCTCCATCCTTCGCATACCCCCTAAAAGACGATGACCTCATGCTCCCTTTAAGCCATGTGCTGACAAGAGTGAGTGTCCAGCTTGGAGGGGTCTGGATGCACATATAAGATCACAGAAGAGGACAGCAAAGAAGCTATTAGATCGCTCGTAATGAAATGAGATCAAGGTAAGATTACAGAGGAACCAGGTCTTACTTGTATGTGCGACTGCAAAATGATGAACCAAGCAAAACTAATTGGTGGTATATTTATTTGAATTGCAGGCAAAAAGAGGTGGATTGCCGTTCACCAAGATGAAAATTCTTGTTCACTTATCACAACATATCTCGAAAACAAAATTTTTAGCCATCTCCAAATTTTGTGTGCTCGTACCTACATATATGTAGATTGATAATACCAAGTTTTAAAAAAATTGAAGATGGTGTATTTGACCTTTTGACCTTTGACCAAACCTAGATCTAGGCCCACTCTGTGATGCAATATAAAATCATAAGTATTTGAAAGACAATCCTTTTAATAGGAAATTTAATTGCCTTTTCAATGAGCCTAACCCCAACTTTGTGGCTCTGATAGGAGCTGACTTATTGCCAGTAAACTAAAGTCATGCGCGAAAAGGCCACCGAAAGGTCAAATTTTGACCCCCTCATAAATCTTGAGCCGATCATCCTAAAAATACCAAAAAAATCACATTTGTTATTTACTATGGTATAAACCACTGTACCAAATTTCATGAAAATCAAAGAAAGTCAAAAAAAATGTGTTGGTTGATTTCATATGGAATGACCCTTATGTGAATCTCCATGCATGATGAGTTTTGTGGTATTGCAATCAAATAATTACGGAAGATAGACCGCGTTCACATAAAAATGGCATACACTTGACATTAAAGCTACTCGGTTCAAAGCATGGAGAATTTTAGAACACAAACTGCAGTTTTTTATACATCTATGCGTATGATGAATGACGCAGTAACTTCATCGTCCACAAAACTTGGATCACCCGTGGAGTTAGCATAGTTTCTTACCTGTTTGATTATTAGGCAGAGGCAATTCCTGACCCTGGCATCCACTAACTCATCTTCATTAGGATCTTTGAAATAACTGTCTTTCTGGTTAATCACTTCACTATGCACTATTAATTCATCTAAACCAGACAAAATATTCCTTCGAACATTACGCAGCCTTAAAATTAACACATTCACTCTTTCTTGACGCTTTTCTTTCGCTTCTTGTCCCAATGATGCATTAATTGGACGGGACTTATCGGATGAAAATGCGAGGTACTCTTTACGATCACTGTCTCCAAAACTTTGTGCACAACTGCCAGTACCTCCCTCTTCTTCTTCACTAGCAACGTACCCGTCTGTTTTGAGAACATTAACATGTATATCCTTAGATGTAGTTGGCACTAAGTTAGCAGCGTCATGTCTTAGTCTCCTCTCTCGTTGAACCTTTTTTACCACCTTAACAAACTGTTCTTCGTTGACGTACTGTAAATCAATGCATCACATATATACTCTCCACTAACAATACTTAAATGAGAACAAAACCAAGGATAACTAAAGCCATTCAGCCTCACCTTGAATTTGAATTCCATTTCGTTTTCGTTTTCACCGCGAAGCGAGAGATCGACCATGGCACTATTGAGGTCGAATTATGTCGAGTGGATCGAAATATCGACATTGGCCATTGATTTTTTTTTACATGATTTTTAAACAGCCTTTAGAAAATTCGTCATGATTCTAAAAAGAATCAGCAGCGAAAGACAATATTGATAACGGAAAAATTTAGAATCATTTGATAGCTGATAATATATTGACAAGAAGGTCAGAGATAAAATACCATATATAACATCAGATTCAGGGAGTACGTGATCAGTTGTTCAGCAACCGTACAAACACTTTCATATTGACGAAAGCGAGCTCAGCCGTTTCTGTAATCTCCGTATGCTATGTATGACAACTTAAAGTTACCTATAAGTGTATAAATTCTTTTCTGAATGCAGAATGCCAGGAAAAAATTGTACTAGTGCTCCACAGTCACGCAATACAACAGAGTACTTTTGGTTGCATACTTACCCGCCGATTGCTCTTTCCCCTCCCCCCGATCGCTGTAGCCAGCCATACTTTGTAATTAGGAATGTGAAAAATTGCAAAATTTTCTATTAAGTATGACTCGTAGCATGTAATTTATTTGTACGCTACTTCTGTTACTTGTAAACATCGTCGTTACATAAATTGCTCACTTGGGAGATAGGCTTTGCCTTTAAGCCATCGACACACCCGCACTAGTATATACCATGCGCACAACCACGCACCATATACAGCATCGCCGGCAACACAAAATCTCATGACTAACCTCGAAGTAATTCTTTTGTGACATTGGTGCATTGTTATTGGCACTTAAATGAGGAGGAAGTGCCCCGTGATATTCCCTACCCAAAGCACCCTTCACCACCTTCCCGTGTGAATGGGAAACCCAGCCCGAAAGTTTCTGAGACACTACTGCCACCTAACGGTGCGCCATTTTATCACAGCCTCTCCTAATAATCAATACTCAATTCCTTACTTTTAGGGAGTGCAGCTCTGGCTTTCCAATTAGATAAGTTTATTTAGGTTTCTGAAATGTTGATTTGTGTATTAAAATCTCAACAAGCAATAATATTCTTGAAGAAAGACGTGAAATGTGCTGTATGAGTAAAGTGATAAGTGCAATTTATAGCCCAAAAAACTAACTATGGTGGTAAAATGAACAGGTTATATTATTGCTGATCGCCCAGATCCATAATAGTTTGTCATTGTCTTATTTATGTACGCTGGAATTTTATTGTATATTTTTCGCCCAATTTTAAAGAACTTATGACTGACAGGAAAGTGTTAAGTGAACAGAGCTTTATTTTTGTTGTATTATTGTGATGGTTATCCATTTACGATTTCATTCTTTGCTTATTAGACACACTGCAGATTATGCAAGTATGAATGTAAACAACGTTTAACCAGTAGGTAAGAAAAAGGGGGTGCTTCCTTCAGTATAAGCTGCCACATCATTGTTAGAGTTACAATAATTACCTGTAACCCAGAGAAATCTACAGATTGAACCAGCAACCATCCGAAGTATCCCAGATCACCATGGCCTCTCAAGTTCTGATAAAGATACCGGTGCCTTTTACCCATGTAAGTTGAAGTACTCATGCAACAAACTATATTCTTGTGCCATAGATTTTCAATGCATGGCATTAATATTATGCAATTAATTCATCCACATGTTTTAGCATATTTCTACAAGAGAGTTGTCTTGCTTTATCAAATTTTAACTGTCATAAGCTCAAGTATCTATGAGTTTATGAGTGAAGTAGTTTAGAAAAGGATTGAAATAATGCGAGCTCATTTTCAACATTCGTCATTCGTAAAAATCCTCTTCAGTAAGCATCTTCTATTATGTGATTGAAGACTACCATGCGATGTATTGATAGTTGCCTTGCGCATTAATTAGCACTAGAGTAAGGCAAAAATATTGACAAATGTATAGACAATCAGTTTTAACAACTTCCAATACAAACTTAGTTAAAGCCACTCGCAGGAAAGCCGACATTTTGAAGCACTTCCTTTCCCACGAAAAACTTATTTGAGTACATATTCAAATCTTCTTGGATTATTTTGAACTTGCAAGTCAATTGTCATTTCACAAAACCTACTGCACCTACCCATTACTTTGCAACTTGCATGGTTAGAGAATTTTGATACGGCTATAAGTGCTCCAGCAACTCGAGCATCACTTGACACATACCTACCTTAAATTGTGGCTATTTGAATAGTGAACTCAAGAGAGCAGCACTGATGCAGAGAGGAAAATAATCTGAGAGCAAAATATTAACTCATCCAGTAATCACTATAACATCCCATGGAGCACCAACGGTTGGGCCAACGTTGGGGAACTGTTACGTGCAACGGTTGGTCAACCGTTATTCATGGCCGTTTGGCCAACCGTTATCCAACTGTAATGGCCCAACGGTTCCCAAACCGTTGGCTCAACAGTTCCCCCACCATTTACCAACAATCATACAACCATTTTTCTATTAAAGCATTGGCTCATTTAATGCAAAGCTTGACATTTACAATTGAAAAAATACATGCGAGTCATTCCATGCCAAATCACCGAACACTTGTTGCGGCACCATTTCAGAAAAAATTCAAATTTTATACACTGTTACTTCCACGCAACATGCATGTGACAAAAGGAATTGACAAATGCAAAAAAAGAATATACTCAAGGACAATTTATTATTACCAATCTACCAGACCGTAATGACTCATCTTCAATCTTACATTTACCTATGGCATGTCTAACTTGCAACTACCTACGTCATATCCAACTTGCAACTACCTACGTCTTATCCAACTCGCAACTGAAAGAAGCTCTACAAGAAAGTTGTATATGTATGGCCATTCCAGTGCGTAAATGTGTTAGCAAGAACTAACTTTTAAATGTCAATGCCGTGATAGTTTGAGGAATCGTAACATCCAATCACGATAACAGTTTTCAGGCATTAATTAATTGAAACCTACGTTGCCATATAAAATGAATATAAAGACAATATTGATGACAATAAACAAGATGAAATATTTATATCTTCTTCTTTCGATTGAGACTTTCACCATCTCTCAACGTTGGCCCAACGGATAATAAATAACCGTGCAAATGGCACCGTTGGCCCAACGGATAAGAAATAACAGTGCAAATTGCACCGTTTCCCAACGTTGGCCCAACGGCCAAAAGATAAGCGAACCATTCCCCAACCGAGGCACCGTTTCCCAAATTTGGTTCAACCGTCTGTGCTACATGTGATTGTACGTATAGCACTTACTCAGCCTTATGGTGTGCTCATGATAGACAGGTCAGCTATAACTCACCAGTTTTTGTATGAGTAATGATTAATTCAGCTGAAAATCTTCAAAGGTTACTTTTATCATATGTTTTTATAAGTGATACCTACAATGGAGGCATTCTGTAAATTCCTCATGCTCAATTCGATAGGCGAGAGCAAGAACAAAACACAAACGTGTATCATGTTGCAGAAATGCTTCTGCTGTGGTTTGATAATGACTACAAGATTTTTGGGTTCCTACCATGTTGGTCGATCTTGGTAAACTACAGTTTCACCAATATTCCTGTCGGCATTATCAGGAATTCAGACCTTATAAGATATGAATCCCAGCAACACTATCATCAACCAGAAGAACTATCACAAAAGGAACCCAACAACTTTGCAGTCATGAGTGTATCATTATCAGATTTCCTACCAATGGGTAAACAAATCATGGCACTAATTATAGTGCTATGTTCATAGTCCAGTGGGCTATGTGAAAGCCAACTGTCCACTCAGCATTAATGAATTTTCCCTGTCTTATGAAAGAGCTAATATTCCAGTAAATAATCAGTGATTTGTAACTCTGGAGGTAAAATGGTGATTGCCTTCCAGCGACCTATTTGCTTTTTTTTATCAGAAAAAGGTTTCTTTAAACACCTTAGTTATCTAAAACATTTATTCACACCATCTCAGCCAAGATAGTGATTAACACCAACAAATCTTTAACAACCCTCCACCCATTCAGGTTTGAAACTTCATAATTACGTTGTGATGTGGGTTCTCACAGGGGTCTGATGACGGTTGAATCTTCCACCTTCTGGGGTTTCCACGATGATGCTATGTGTTATGGACAATATTTCGCCAGGATTAATTTTCTCTCAGGATGAGTGCTCCTATTAAAATCAAAGATGAATTGTATGGCATAAAGTTCTGTATCCTTATTAGAATTTTAATACTTTTGAATTCAGGGGAGGAGAGGAAGTGGAGGAAATGACAACTCCCAAAACAATCTTAAAGGAACTTGCAAGAGCCCATCAGGAAATCAAGAAAGCTCTCCAGAATCACCAATGGTGACCTTCAATATTTCTCCCCACATGCCACAGCCTTCTCATGGCATTTTGTCAGTAGATGCATCTCAGAGAGTGGTTCAGTTGGAACAAAACATGCGTTTCCTTCAAGAGCAGCATCAGCAGATGCTTTCTAGTTTGCACCAAGAAATTGAATCACTACGCCTGAAAAATAGAGGTATGCAATATCTAAATCATTTATCTTGTTATTAGCATTCAATGAACTATAAAAATAGGTGTTTCTTGAGATAAGGTGATGACTTGAAGGATCTGAGGTTCTCATAGGTCAACATTCTGGAAAGAAAGTTCTTGCACTTCCACCAGGTTGCTTCTTTAGTCGGCAGAAAGGTTTTGGTTGCTAACTATGCCATCGTTAGTTGGTTGGTTATTTGGGAGCAAACAGCAACCAATGTTACCTGTAACATTTAGGAGAGGTTATGGCAGGATGAAATGGGGAGTGGAGTAAAATCTGGTGCTGGCATTAGCCTACTCTAAACGAAATTTGCCGAGTAGTAGTCCAAAGTTTTAAGTCCCATCCGACCAGGGACATTTAAACGGGTGAGGGGGTAGCGCTGCCTCCCTCTCATAATTCCTGGGAAAATAGATAAAGCAGTAATCATAAGGCACTCTATACCCCTCAAACCACTGGAAAGTAGCAATTCACTCCCCCTCCCCTACAAACAATTGACCTTACTACACTCCTGCATCCGAATATGTGCTACTACTGAGTTATCTACACGAATTTCTCTCCATGTAGCACCGTAGTAAGAACTGGCATTTCACAGAAAAATCTCCACCATTGCTGGAATTTATACCTAGGTCCTCTGGATGGGAAACCAGTATTCCAGCCACCAAAACAAACTGATACCCTTTACATCATCTTCAGAGAGAAGTAACTTGGTTGACAATGGTGGGGTTATGAGTTGAAAAATAAAAGCTGACCAAATAAGCAATCTGGTGGGAAATCCGAGAAGTCTTCATCCAGTAGATGATTTATTTTGGCAAGCATGTACATTCATTTGTCATAATGCTGGTGCTTATCACCCTAACAAAATGCTTTCCTTTAATGCCTATGCTTAAAACATTTTCAGAGCTTCAGTTCCAATTAATAATTAATAATGGTGCCAACAATGCTCCTATGTCACTTCTTCAGAGTTTCCCGCCATCTCCAGAAGATGACACCAAGCCCAAGGTAGGGATGGCAGGGAAATAAAAATAGAAAAATGTTTAGTCTAGTCTTTATATATTACTTTATTTATATTATAGTCTTCATACTGATCAATGCCATTAATTCCACTGATCAATGCCACTCTCATTTTATTGCACAGACTCAACTTATGAGCTCTCTGATAAAAGTAAAAATATCACCATTATTATATTAGGCACTAATTCAGCCCATGGGCTCTGTCTTAACTGGATATAGATTTTCAAAGATCTAAAATCATTGTGGGAATGAACGAAATGGTGGTTTCACTCTAAGACCCCCATTAGCTTTACATATTGCATTTTTGAAGATTCTGAAAAATTGCTCTTATGAAATAAAACTCCATGAATCAAATCATGTAAATGACTGTAAAACCAGATGACATAAAAGCTTGAATTCACAAAAACCATAACATCCTCACAATTAAAAAAATAATTTATAAGAAATTCGTCTATACAATATATGTACCTGTTTCTGGGTTCTATAGACTACCTATGTGATATACAGTTTCTCTTTCCTTTTCCACAAGAATGATTTGCTGGATGCATGCTAACCCTGTGTATTATAAAAATAAGTAAATTACATAAAAGAATTATTTTATGAAAAAATCAACAGGTGGTGATTCCTCCAAAGCAAGTTAATGTAAAACCTTTGAGAGTTGAGATTCTTGAACGTGAAACAGGTGAGCTGAAAGCTGCCCTAGAAGAAGCTCAAAACCAGAAGACTCAACTTACTGCCAAGGACCTGGATCATAAAAGGTAAAATTGAGCCATTAACTTTTTTACACATTCACTCTTTTTCTGCATGGATATTCATGAACGTATCAAGATTGTAAAGGTATACACAATATATACATATAATACAGTGTAGGTAGTGAGCTCCTTCAGTGCAATTACAACAACACGCATGCATAAAAAAGAGTATTTTGGTTTCCGACCTTATTTGACTGCTTGCATAACCCTTAGCCTCCAATTTCCCTAAATATTACCCCCTGTAATAGAAAATGTTTGTTATTTTTATCTTTACTGCTATTTTCACCTATATTCAAATTTTTATGTGCATATGTTCCCCCAAACTGCCAACTGCGTACCCCTTAGGGTACACAACACCATAGGGGGTGAACTGTAGACCTATTGTACAGAAAAAGTTATTTTTATGTCAACTTTGTCATCTTCCAAAGGAGAGCTCCTGTTCTTCTCATTGCACAAACTGCTGAAACCTGTATTACACATCCTCATATTTTATAGAAAAGAGAGCATACATGCCCACATCCATACCAATATGATGTCTTTCAGTGTAATACACATGTATGTACTTTGAACCTATTCCTACCAGTGGCATCCACACTTGGTATGTATTTCATGATGCGGTCCTCTTCACCACTTTGCTCTCAGATTTTCCTTTAGCTCAGGAATTAAAACTCGCTACAGTTGATGCATTACTTCTTTTTCTCTCTCCCCTCTCTCAGTTCTCATATCTACACCTTCATTTCCACACCTCTCCTCTTTTTCTTTCCCTCCTGTGCCCATCAATCATCATCCTGAGTGGGTGCTCAGCCACACCTCTGCACCACGACAGTGGGTGATGTTGATTCATAGCCGCCCTAGCCTCGGGTCAGTGGGTATATTAGAAGACCTGGAGGTGGTACCTACTCTCTAATGACGAGCTAACATTATCCTCAAATCATCAAACCCCTACAAAAAATCCCAGATATCTACCAAGTATCAAATACAGTATGTACATATTTTTTAAATCATTATCAGTGGTAGTCAAAACCAACTGTGGAGGTAGAAAGTAAATTATTTGTCATCCAGGTCAAAACCATAAGTTTCATGATAACAGTACTTGTCTCATTTCCAGACGAATCAAAGAGTTGGAGGCTGCCTTGGAGCTACTTGGCAAAGAGAACATTACAAAATCCAGCAAAGAATGTGAGCTGCAAGTGAAAGACAGCCAAAAAGTAGATTTTGGTTGCCAAACAGAAATTGCTGTGGAATATCCTCAACAGACTTTGCCACATGGAAGTTATCTGCCGGATCCTGACCTTTTGACAATGAAACTGGAAGAAGCTGAACGCATGGTGCGCCATTTGCGGCGTGAAAATGAGGACCAAAAACGTGAGGTAAGCAATGAAAATCATTGAAATGATCACTGACAAATTTCTAAGATACATATTTGCTTAGCTAATCACAATATAAAATGCTTGGTTATAATTCTGTTGCTTGTACTGCAGAGATGGGTACCAACAGCTGACCTCAGAAAAATAGTTATATTGCAACCAGGGGCGGATCCAGGGAGCAATCTTGGGGGGGGGGGGGGGAAATTTGGAAAAAAAATTTAGGGTATGGGTCTGTGCGTGCACGCCCGTTCCTACGCCTGCGTGCTTATGTGAATCTTATGTCATACATCTTATATTTACTAATAGGTATGCCTGTATATTTTTCCTATGCCTATTGGCGATTTATTTCACAACATTAACTATGGGTTTGCTAACTCCTCCCCTCCAATTCTATCCCCGATCTGGTGCAGCCTGATAATGGTACAGGGAACGCCAGAATGGAAAGGAAGCTACATTCAATGAGTTATCTGTCTGCGTATGCCTTTCTTTCATTCTCACATACCTGTTATCCAATTATGCTCAAGCCAATTACTACGGTCATTACTCTATAGCAATCTTTGCCTGCATCCCACTTTCATAGAATTGTTATGGGCTACGTTACTTTTACATCAGACCTTGGAAATAATGGAAAAGTTAGCTTAACGCACCAAGTTCATGACCACTGATTCAATAGCGGCCAAAGTATATGAAGATGAAATTAAAGAGATGTCACACCAGTGTTTGGGAAAAGTTGATTCCGTTTTATGATGCAGTAAAAAGTATAGAAATGTTCTTTGAAAATCATGTTGTTCTGCTAAAACCCAAAAAGTGTTATCTCTCCCTATTTTGCTAGGGAAACCCAAGAACTTTTTACCTGAAAAAGGAATGTTTTGCACTTAACATGAAAAACAAGGAAAAACACTTTGCGAGTAAGTACTTAACAAAATAAGTTCTTTTAAAAATAAAACTCAGTTGTTATTGGAAATACATCGAGTGTAGGTTTTAAAAGTGTGTGGGGGAGGTGAAATAATTATCAAGTGAAAGAGACTTGCTTTGCAAACTTACAGGAAACTCATAACAATATAAATGAGAGACATCCTAGCAAAATGGCAGGTCTCATAAAGTTTCGTTTCTGGAGTTCTTAAATACAAGTCGGTGCCTCAGGCATGCACACTAGGTGCGTACGCATTACTCGGCACATCTTGGAATTGCAATTTCTAACAGACAAGCTGGGCAAACAATATAATTTGGCAAAAAGAATACATAGTGTTATTTTAACCCTAAAGTTAATGGACTACTTATAGGAGAACATTTCTTGCAAACGGCTTCCAGAGGGGTGAAGATACATTTCTTCCGGGTATTACACCGCATAGGTCCATTGTTCAGGGACGACAGTTTTGCCGGCGTTGCAGTCGGCTTCTTCAGGTCAGTGAAGTGTGGCTGCAGTATGTTGGCCGCCTTATATATCTTATCTTACGGATAAGATATATAAGGCGGCCAACATACTGCATCCACACTTCACTGACCTGAAGAAGCCGACTGCAACGCCGGCGAAACTGTCGTCCCTGAACAATGGACCTACGCGGTGTAATACCCGGAAGAAATGTATCTTCATACTCATCAACCCGCGGAAGCCTACACGAGGCTTCCAGAGGGGTGTTGCATTCGACTTTTGGCACCGAAGAAGAGTCATATTTGCAGATAGATAGGCAAGATACTCGCAGTGGATCCTGAGAACTTAAATGGCCATGTTTGAATCTAATGGCATAGATACAGTAGACACTGGTAGACTAGTGCAGCCTAGACACTGCTGCCATGAATATTGCTCTTCTTATGAAGCGATTCTGGATATCTTACAATTAGAGGTTGTGCGTGTGATTTCATTGCCAGCAAAGAAAGTGGAGATATGTCAAAAATAAAAAATACAAGAGTCACCGTGGTTTTGTGCTCCAAGATATGAATCAAGACTTTCATTGAAATTACAGCCCAGCTACAATATATCCATGTGCAAGTGATAGGTACATACATACATACGTCTGGGAGAATGTCATTGAATTGCCAATTTCTCATGGTCTCTCCCTCCAAAAATACTCCTATTCAAAAGAAATTTTGTGTGCTTTTAAGGCCATGTCAATACATAGTTGTCTATATAATCTATAAAATAATACTTTACTGCTTGCTAAACCAGTTAAAGCTAATACCATATGGGTAGCACAACAATTAGGTCAATGGATGCCACAGTGCCACATTCATAGAAGCACATAATTTCTTATTCAGCTCCTCAAAAAGAATTTAGTTAAACCTCTTTGGCAACTCGTTTAACTAGGGAGCTGTAAAATTGGAAGCAAATCAATCGGGAATGATGATATTAATGTATTTATAGACATATTGAGTGTAAAAAATAAGCTAACAATAACGAGGTTTCGAGTGGTTCAACATCGCAAGAACAAATTTTGTGATTCTTCTACATGGAGACATCGCTACAACAGCATTTTTGCGATTTGGTACTTTATAATTCTTTGTTATTAGCTCAACATCAGCCCACAGAATTGATATGATTGGTGTTTTTGCTCGCCTATGTAAATTAACAGTTCCCCAAGCCTAGGATGCCGAGAAACTTAGGCGTAAAAAGTGAATATGCGAACAAATATATATTAATTTTTCCCTTCAGGGAAAACTACCATAACACAACTTGAAGGAGGAAAGCTAACATATTTATCCACCAAATATTTTTTTAAATCATGTTTGAAGGGTATATGTTTGCAGAAAAACACGTGTAATGTTTTAAAAATAAAAACTGATGCTCTAAATTGCGAAATTTTAACTAAAGGCCATAATATTATGTGCCGTTGCTTTTTTCTTTCAAAAGAGAATTTGTTTCTGTGACATAAGTATCATGCGTCCGGAGATATCGAGGACAACTCGAACATAAATTTACGAACTCAAATTTTCATACTCCCGAAACTAAGGCAATGGATGTATATTTTGTAAACCAATTGGGCATGACCAACCATGTGGTAAAACGAAATAGGATGAAATCGAAGAGGTCAAGGTTAATATCGGTATTTTTTTGGTTGTTTTGACATGCAATTAACCAAAAGGAAAATTAAGAAACCACTGAGAAAGAATTTTCTATGATCCATCGGAAAGAACCGACATACTTGTCTTGAATGTGATGAAACGTAATAAAATTTGCAAAGTTAAAAAATACATCAAACACATTAAATCAAGTCTAATTTTAATTTGTGACACATTCAAGGAACACGATTGCATCTACGAGCGGCAAAGAGCAAATGAGACCGTGTTAGCACCCAAATACGCTCACAGTCAGTCAGCAACCAACAAATGTAATAAATGCTGTGTGTTAACCCACGCACCAACTACTAGGGAAATAAGCCCTTAGTGTATAAGGGGTCAAGAGAGGCTGTTTGAAACAAAGTGACCGATACACACAAGAGACGCCTTACATTTTAGTTGATGGGGGAAGCAGCTTTGCAAGAGGTGTAGGCAAGACAAATGTGGGATAGATGAAGCCTCAACTGTGACTCATCTTCTCTGCCGGATTCTGGTCTTCCGCTGCCCAACTCGAGATGCCCGAAACAACTTGTTACCGAAAGACACAGTTTATGCTCGTTAAAGAGAGAGATTTTTTTAATAGCATATCAACGCTATTAAGCTGTTGGTATAATGAAGTTTACTATCAAATCCTATGCTTTTTCTAGCTCGCCTGACCTCTTGGGGGGGAAATTCCCCCCCCCCCCCCCCCCCCCCGTGGATCCGCCACTGATTGCAACAAACTTGTAGGTTGAATTTGAGATAATTTGGGATTTTTAATAGAATGATGCTTTGCAGATTTATGGATAGACTTGCAGGAAATTCGATTATATTGTGTGCCAAAAACCATAATTTTATATATTTTACTCATGAGACTTAAGTGCTAGTTTACAAATAACATAATTATGTGTACTCATGTTCTAAACAAATGTTTCTGGTTAGCAATCACATCAATTTGAAAGTGAGAGTTAATCTAAAACATTTTTCACAAAATTTAATACACATGTATTATGAAATTTACAGGTATTTCATTGAAAACACTATTTTAATTCGTGGATTTTCATACCAAAATTCGTCTTTTTGCACTGCTGTTTGCTACGGTCCAAAGTTATTACATTTGGAAAAGCTGTTGTAATGCATGGCAGGGGCATGTTTTAGTGCTACTTCATTGTTGAGCAAACAGGGTAGTTAAGGCTTGCTAAGGAGTTACTTATGCTTAATCATGTTGCTTTGAGTCATTGTCAGTTAAGTAAAGGTGTTCCATCAAGAGCTGTCATAAACGTACCTATTTAATATTGTGCTGCTTCATGCATATTGCAATGTGTAATTCTTCAACACATACACTTTCTTTAAGATTCTATGGTTAGCACAGCACTTTACTTTCTTCTGGAAGCACCTTTGGAATTACATCCAAGGGATATTGTTGAATGCTGACTGCAACTGAAATGCCTTAATTTCTTCAAACCACTGCCCAAAAATCAGAATGTTCCAAATGAACGGTAGGGTGTCACTCTAAGGTCATGAGGATAAGGAAAGGATTAGGGATCATTAATGCCATTTAACTGACAAAGGAATTTCCACACATTCAGTGAAGCCAGAATCAGTGCATTGGCATGATGTAGCCATGAGATATACACATACACTTATGTCATTCATCAAATGTTGAGATTAAGTTGAGAAAATCTTTTTTAATCTTTCACCATTGGCTTCTGGCCACTGATGTACATTTTCAACAATTGTGTTAATTTCACATACACCTAGAGTCAATCTATTGAAGTCCTCAACTAAATTTTTCATTTTTTTTAAAGATTGACCATTCATACCTCGGATTCTGCCTAATACATATGTGATTAATTAAAGTAGACCCTTGCTTATCCAGACCCAGATAATCTGAACCCCCACATTATCCAGAAATACCTCTTGTGTGTATTGTGAGAGGCATCACCACCTTACCCGAAATACCTCCCTCAAGAATTTTTTTCTTGGTATGGTTGACTTCTAACTAAAATTTACTGCCTAGATATTGATTTTCCTATTTATGTTTCTTTATGGTAAAATTTGGCTAACACAAAACCTGGCTGTGATAGGCTTGACAGGATCGTTGGTAGGAAAACCAATCAGAGCTGCAATTCAGTGATACTGAGTTTCCTAACTTACAGGAAGTAATTTAATATTGCATGGTAAAAGTGCAATGTGTTCCAAGCAAAATTCATGATCTGTGGATGAATAAATCAATGATAAATATACAATGAAACTACTGAGGGACAGGGCTGTAATTTTTGTCACCTATGAATAAAGGTCTCACCTGCAGCCTTTATCAACACTAGGGAATCTATAAACCTCTTGATGGTCAACTGTTGTGGGAATGTCAACTGCAAAGCTGATCTGAGTATGTAAACTGTAGATTTTGGAGCACCAATTAAGTCACTTTGGTTGCTTATTCTACATACCAACACAACTCAGATCATTTAATAGTAGTCATCACCAAAATTGTCATCCGTCAAGAAAGATGAGGTTTATGGTTTAGCCAATATTGATGAAGGCTGTATCGGATACATCGATTATTAATGGGCGATATAAGTTACAGACCTGCCCCCTTGATTAGCATAGTTTTTCTTAGTTTGAAACAATGCTCAATACACCTTTACTTCTTCAACTTTTGACTAAAGCACTAGCCAAAAAATTATATTTTGAGACTAGGTATATGAAATTTAGCTTTCTTTGGAGCTTTGAATGCAACTTAGATTGCCACATCAATTTAGTACATGTAGGAAGGTATTCTTGCAACATCTAAGAACTTTTGGAGCATGCCGCATGTTTCCAGTAAACAGGATATATCTTACAGTTTGGTTTCTCGCTTCAATGTCATCAAGTACATCAGAATTCATTGCTTTGCAGAAATTTTCCCCTTTACCTGGAAAAGTCATGCTATAAAAGCCCTTGAATATCAGGAGTTTGAGTAGTCTAATAGAATAATACATTTTTAACACAATAAAAGAAACAGCTTCATAAGCCAAAAATGTTTTGCTTTTGCTGTTCTTGGCAAAGTAGACATTATTTTTAAAGATACTTTAAGCAAAACAGTCAATATAAAGTCCGTATCTCTGATAATTCTTTTTTACTAATCATTGAGGATAGTATTTGATGGTTTGTTTAGTGAATTTTCAAAAACCTATAAAATATGCATATCCTCAGTGTTTTTCAGTAGGACTATATAAAAATGATACAATAAATGAATGTTTTCCATAACTTCTCCATAGTTGGGAGGCTTGAGGATGCAACTGAGCAAAGGCATGGGTAGGCAATGCGGAGGAAGGGGTGGTAGAGGTGATGGTATGGTCAGTGGAATGGGGATAGTTCGCTTGCCTCCTAATGATCCTGGAGCACAGATAGTTGGTTTAGTTGGCTGTGTAGGAGATGGTGGTCTAAATGGAGTCAATGCTCGTGGAAACCATGCCATCAACCATCGCTTCCCTCCACTGCAATCCCAAAGTTATTGGCATCATAGCCACCAACCACATGTCAATCAACGTGTCAACACTGCAGGTGGAGGGTGAGTAAAAACATTTTCTTTCCATTTCCACCAAAAAGTAAAATGCTTTCTCTATTGCACAGTCATCATTCAATACATTATACTGCTAGTGTAATTAATGTTGAACTATCACGACAAAAGGGTTCAAAATTTCTAAAGCACAAGTAAGAGGCTCGAACATTAAACATTTTAAGAGGTTATATTAAACTGGTATTTCTGTAATATGAAAATTATTGTACCCATTCAGCAGTTGTGCTTTTGCAAATATTTCTTTTGTTCATAACTGCTGCTGTTTATTTTCTTGAAAAACTTAAGCATGTCACTGGCTCATGGGTAAGCTTGATGCATTGCCTTGAGAAGCTAATGGCTGTATTGCTTCTATACCATTGATAATCTAACATCCTTTTACTGTTAAAATTTTGTTGTTTCTTCTGAATAAGGTCCTTAAAAAATTTAAAACATTCCATAAAAACAACATGGGTAATTTTTTTTCAATTTTCAAATAACTTCAGCGCCTGCATTATATTTCTCAATTTATGTAAAGGATAAAATATTTCTCTGGGGTCTCCTATATTTGATAAAGATGTTATCGCTTACTGTCTATTGCCAAAGGCTACATGACCATGCAATAATTATTGGTGAATTAGTTGCTCAAAAAGCAGCAATGTTGAGTTAATCCTCCTATGACTGTGGCTAATTAAGCACCACCTGTGCTATTTTGTTGTGCCTGCAATATAACATCTAGTTCATATAAATCCCTGGAGAAAATTAACTTTGAATTAAAATAGCTTGGTGGTGTAACTGACTAGATGTAGCTGAATGGCAATTGAGAAACCCAGATTTCAATCCTGGTCAAGCCTAATGGTATTTTTCATGATAATGGTTTTTCTTCGGTGTACAAGTTTTCCATTCAAATCATAATGATCTGATTAAATTGTTTTATTCTGTTATTATTTTAACACTGGTTATTCATATTTAGAAATTTTGGAATGAATAAAGAATCATTGCATTGGATTTCATGATTCTTTCCCTCTTTAATGTTATATCTTGCACCAGGTATGACTGTGGACAATGTTTATTTTTGGATTTAATCATGAATTTTTTTTTTAAGGTGGTGAACATTTTCTGAATTTGTCTTACCTATTTATTCAAATATCACATTTTGCAACAATCTCTTGAGCAAAATTGTCTCACCTCTCAATATTCAACTCATTTCTCTGATCTCTTGATACAAAACATTTCGGTTTAACATCAACATTGTTGATCTTGCAATCATATCCTCAGAAAATGAAAAGACTCCAATTACTGGAGAATTATGGCCTTCTGACTGCATATTGCCTCTCCAGTAACCATATATTTTCTCATTGTTATTTGAACTAGCCATACCTTGAGGAATGTGTATGTATTCTATATAAATACACGTCTTTAGGGTCTACGGCAATCAATCTAATGTTTGTTTTGCTCTGAATCTTCCTAAGCATATGATGTGCCTATTGGAGAGATGCTTAACCACAATGGGTTAAGGCAGGAAGGTATGCTAGGCCATAAATCACTTGAAATAGAATCTTTTACTAGTCACATAACAATTATGACATTGAGGTAGTCAATAATTTGGCAGGAGCAAATATATGATAGTCATTTTCATAGTCAACGTTAATCAATGTTGTCATTTATGGAATAAGATGGCCACCATTACGGTCATGTCTGCGTTTGCCTTGCTAGGTTTTTTGTGTTTTTTGTTGGTGCAACTTCACTTTTAGGCCTGTTTTCGTGTTCCCTGTGCTACTGAATGCTCCCGATCCCTTACCTTGTGCTGTGATCTTCATTCAAATGTTTTATTGTGTTCTAGATGATGTTTTGTGCTCCCTTGTCCCCCTCAATGTGCTCCGTCACCTGTCCACTCCCTCTTTTCCATGTGCATTCTCTAGGGAACTCGACGCACGTCCCCACCCTTGACTTGTCCCGTTCCTTCCGGAAAACCCCCCGCTCTACTTCCCTGTCCCCTTGGCACCCCGTCCTGGCTTGGAAGTTCTTCGCTTTAATCATTTTGCTCTCTGGTGATGTGAATATGAATTCCAGACCGGCATTTAATTGCTAGTATCAGAATGTGAGCAGCATTCGCAACAATCTCTCGGTGGTTGGTTCTCACATTTCTGAGCTTATGTCTTTTCAAGTGATTGCCCTGAAAGAGACTTGGCTCAATGCTAACGTGTCTGACTCCGAAATGGATTTTTCATCGACTCATCAAATCTTCCGCCGCGATCGTAGCTTTCGGGGAGAAGGCGTTCTCGTAGCTATCGAAGATAATATTCCCACAACTCAACGGGCTGACCTTGAATCCAACTGTGAGATTCTGAGTACTGATGTAAAAGTTCAGTTTCAAGACACCAGTGTGAGAATTTCCAGATTTCCATTGGTTGCTTCTATCGTCCGCCTAATAGTAACTATTCCGTGCTCGAAGCGTGCTTCAATTCTGTTCTCCACGTTCGTTTGTTGGGTAACGTGATAATCTTTGAGGACTTCAACCTTTCCATCCAGTGGACTTATCTCACGGAAGGTCATGTGGTCACCCCTGATGATGAATATGTACTTCGTGGATCACTTCATCAATGGGCTTGGTCTTAACCAGTGCAATGCATTTCCAACAACAAATTCGGTAACTCTTGCTTTGGTTTTGTCATCCCTTCTGCTTACTTTGCTGGAGGTGGGTAAGAACATTTT
The DNA here is from genome assembly GCA_963573305.1 of Pyrrhosoma nymphula. Lineage (NCBI taxonomy): Eukaryota > Metazoa > Arthropoda > Insecta > Odonata > Coenagrionidae > Pyrrhosoma > Pyrrhosoma nymphula. Next base: position 77,640,606 of record OY754327.1, on the reverse strand, counting down.
TTCTTCTGATCATGATTCGCTCGAGTGCTCTCGTGCCCTCCCCCCAATATCCCATTCTTCCCAACTGCCCAGGACCCTGTGGGCCTGGAAGAGAGCCGACTGGCTGGCAATAAACCATGTGGTTTCTCTTCTTCACTGGGGCTTACTTGAGTGCGATACTCCCAAAGAGGCCCTGGATCTCTTCTACGACATCCTCCACAGTGTCATTGAGGACTTCGTCCCTGCACGTCGTGTGTCGAAGAATATACCAACATATTTGGCACTCTCAGGAAACTACGCTTGCCCTAAAAAACAAGCTAAGGGCCTGGAAATTGTGGAAAAGCTATCCCAACATTCACACCCGAGCATCTTTTGTGGCCATAAGGCCACATTCTTGCTTTCTCCTTCTGCGGGACTACAAAAATTATATAACGGAAATACTCAATGGTCTTCGGGACAATTCAAAAAGGTTTTGGTCGTTAATTGATGCAAGGAGGAAGTCTAACCATATCCCAGTTTCAGTAAAGTTTAACAATGTTAACATCAAAGGTGATTCCCGCCCCTCTGCATTTAGTGACTTCTTTTCCTCTAATTTTAATCATGCTGTGCCCTCCTTGCCTTTTCCTGACCTACAACCTGTATGCCCTCATTCCCTCTCCAGCACCTCAACCGACTCCCTGGAAATATTTAATTACCTAACCTTGCTGCCTTGTTATAAATCCACGAGTTCCGACAACATTGGCTCCCTCTTCCTTAACCGCATGGCTAACTCCCTATACATACCAATTTCAATTTTGTATAACAGATTCTTTTCAACTGGCTCATTTCCATGCGTATGGAAAGAGTCAAACGTTACTCCAATCCTAAAATCAGGCTTATAAACAAAAGCCTAGAATTACCATCCTATATCCATTTTTCTGGTCCTTTCCATTATTTTCGAGAGCACATTATAATGACAGACTCCTAAAGTTTACTCTACCGTATATAATTCCCCCCACCAGCATTTTTTTTCTCCCTGGTGACTCCTGTTTCTCCAATCTTGCAGTCCTACACCATCACATAATAAAATCTTTTCAATTGAATTCTCAACTCGTGGTCTGCTATAATGACTTTTCCAATGCATTTCATTCTGTCAACCACTCTCTTCTGGTCCACAATCTAAAATCTCGCTATAACATCCATGGCAATTTCCTTTCCATTATTGAGAACTTCTTAACTTCACATAATCAGCGGGTGTTAATTGACGGCATTTCCTCTAAACTCCTACCTGTGTCTTCTGGGGTAACACAGGGCAGCGTTCTCGGCCCCCTACTCTTCTCTCTATATGTAGATGACAATGTCGACTCTATCATCTCCAAAGGATGCAACATCTTACTATACGCAGATGACTGTAAAATCTTCAAACAAGTTGACGGTCCTTCCGACCACCTAACCCTTCAATCTGCACTAGACCTTTTGAACTCGTGGTGTGCTCAGTGGCAGTTGCGCATTAACCCTACTAAGTCAGCTGTCATGACCTTTTCCTTGAGACATAAACCCGCCGATCATTTTTACCCACTCCAAAATAGCCTTATTCCAGCAGTGAGATCCCATTGCGACCTCAGTGTCATATTTGATGATAGGCTGTATTTCCAAGACCACATAAAAAGAGTTGAGGGCAAGGCAATGGCGGTGGTTGGCCTACTGTATCATCACACAGACATTCAAGATCCCCTTGCCCTTAGAACAGTATTCTTTGGTTGTGTCCTCCCAATCTTAGAATACTGCTCACCTATTTGGTCAACTGCTTGCCCATCCACTCTGAAACTTCTAAATCGTCCCGTCAAATGGCTCTATGGCTTCTATGATGGCTCCTGTTTCATCCGGAGTTCCGCAAGGGAGTGTCCTGGGGCCTTCACTCTTTGCTTTATACATTGATGATCTAGTTGATACTATCTCCTCCACTACTTGTAAAATCTTGTTGTATGCAGATGACTGTAAAATCTTTAAACAAATTAATTACCCAAGTGACTGCTTTGCTCTGCAAAATGCTCTTGATGCAATAGACCTATGGTCTAAGAAATGGTGTCTAAAAATTAATCCAACCAAGTCTACTATCCTACCTTTCTCTTTACGGAAATCTATCCTGAGTCATAATTACCGACTATCTGGGCATAATATTCCTTCAGTCACCTCTCAGAGAGATTTAGGGGTTATTTTTGACTCTAAGCTGCTCTTCCATGAACACATAAAACCCATTTCCGCACGTGCTATGTCGTTGGTAGGCATAATGTATCGCTACCGAGTAGTTTCCGATTTAAGTGCTCTACGCACCTTTTTCTTTTCCTGTGTCTCTCCGGTCCTAGAATACTGCAGCCAAATCTGGGCTACGGCCCCACCTTCTTCACTAAAGCTCCTTGAACGCCCGTTAAATTTTTTCCTGTCTGTTGTCCGCTACTGCCACAAGCCTTTCCGCAACTTTTCCCTCAATATGATTAGATCCTCTCTTGGTATTGCGACTCTAGCTGATCGCCGTGTCCTCAATGACAGGAGACTCTTCATAAATATTATTAATGGCAAATACAGATTATCTGACCTTCTTTCCCTTTTCCCGCTTCGTGTTCCTTCGCGCACGACGAGGTTGAGTGACCTTTTTCACTGTTTCACCCCATGCCTTTCTGTCTCTAAACGTTCTTTTCTATTCAGACTCCCTTCTTCCATTAACTCCCTTTCAAAATTTGTTCCCGATTTTGATCCTTTTTTTCATCCCTCATCTATCTCGCACCATCTCCATCGTAATTTTCCCTCTACTCCTCTCTCAACCCTATGAATACTACCATTTTGTTTGTTATCTGATAATACTGTTGAATATTGTTTTGTTCATTGTTGTCTACATTTTGTTTACTGTTTGTTAATTGTTTTCTTTGTCATTATTAGTCCTCTGTAATTGGCCTTGTGCTGTTTTTGGACTGCATTAAATAAATAAATAAATTTTTCCTAGCCATTGCCCGTCATCGCATTCCCTCCCTCAAGAATTCAACCCGTGAATCCATTTCATCCTTCCTAGGAATTCCTCTGCTCTCCCATCGCCGTGCACTAACTGACCTGAAATTCTTACACAGCATAATGAATGGGCAGCTTTGTTCCTGCGACCTTCTCTCTCTCTTTCCAATTCGTGTCCCTCCTAGCCCCACGCGAAACTTCAATCTCCTACACATCCTAAAATTCCAGCTTTCCCTATCACAGCGTTCCATTTTTTACCGAATCCCCTCCAAATTTAATATATTGTCCTCAGCGAATCCATCCCTCGACCTCTTCTCCTTGCCCAGCATATTCAAGTCATTCATCAAACAGCACTTGGGTATGGAACCTCAAAAGTTGAGTTAATTTTATTTTTGTGTTAATTTTTTAATTTTTTTATTTCATTCTTCAGGTTTTTCTTTATTGTTGTTCTATGTTTATTTATTTTGTTGCATCAACCAATGTAATTAGCCATTGTGCCGTTTTTGGTTGTGTGAGATAATTAATAAATAAATAAATAAAGTAGTAAGGAGTTTGTGCTCCCCGTTAGTTCAAGATTTTTTATTAGAAATTGAGCAAAACTGTTAGATACAAAAACTTTCTCCAATTTTCTCTTTTGATTAAAAATATTCCACCTTTCATGCACACTTAAGGACTAAATATAGAGCTATTGATAAATGGAGTCACCTATGATCTTCAATATTAATATTGAAATTAAATATTAATTTCAATATTAATATTTAATAATTATATTTAAAATGAAATAAAGGAATCAAATGGACGGAGAGAACCACTAAAAAAGAAATCCTATGAAGAGCTGGAGAGAAAATAAGTATAATGAAAAGAAGAAACAAACCTATTGGACACATTTTGCCATACAGCAGCCTATTGAAAACATTAATGGAAGGAGAAATGAATAGGAAGACATAAGTGCGATATTCCTCAGAGGAAAAATCTTTCGCCTTGACCGGGATTCAAACCCAGATCCCTCGATTTCACGCCAAGTGCTTTAAGTTACCAAGCCTGTTAAGTTACCAAGTTAACCTTTTAAGCTACCAAGGCGTCCTTCTCTGCTGTGGACCGTTGCCAGTCCCAGTATCCTTAAAATTGGTCAGTAGGAAGACATATAGAGAAAGATCAAGAATGGAATATATCAGACAAATTGTAATGGACGTCAAAGTACCAAATTATGTAGGAAAAGAAGTTGGCTGGTAGAAGAGTGGGAGTGGATGGCTGCAGTAAAGCAATCTTCATATTGAAGACAGCTGATGATAGTGACAAAATAGACAAGGTTGCCAATAAAAATGTTTACTGGCATCACTTCTCACCTTTCCCTGCTGGAAATCTACACCCCATAGAAAAACTGAAGCCACTCCTTCAACCATTCTGTAACAATCTTGCATGTAATCAACCAACCTATGTAATTGCATATCTGTGCAGGTTGTTGAGTTTATTACAACCTTATCATTGCTGACCTGATTTATGTGAGGGAATAGGTTCAAATACAGTCAGAAAAAAATAGGCACATTTTCCTTGTTCATGACTAAGCTATTTATTTTAGGATGGATTTTGTGCCGCATCAAAGCAGCTGTAATGGCGGCCATCTGGATAAAAATGCAGAGGTTGTTGGACGTGCTGTTCCGCAGTCCCTTCCAGCTTTGGGAAACCCCAATCCCCCACATCACCACCACAACCAGCAGCATCACGTTTTCCCACCATTTCAAAACACAAATCGACACCGTCACTTCCACAACAACAATGGGAGCCTCCACACTGGGATGCCTCAGCATGGCAACGGCCACTACCGGCGGGAGCTGAAGGGTGGCGGCAGAGGCGGGGAGGATCACAATGGTGGTGAGAGAAAGTACAGGGGTCGAGGAAGAGATAGAGATGGAAGCAAGCAGTGAGGTGTTACTGGGAAATTCAGCCTCCGACTATATTTTTTCGCCAGCGGGTGGCAAATTGTTTGCTTCTGATATCACCTCAAACCCATCTCCCTGACCACTGCATTTACAACGCAAGTAGACTGCCACTAAGTAAAAATTTGTATCGTTGTCTGTTGTACTTCATTCACTGTTGCCTGTTTTATCAATAGCACCGTCAGACAACATATAATTCTGCAGTTGCGCAGTTTGGTTGGTTGACACTCATTTCTTATCTCCGGAGAGAATATTTTGGTTTGCCAGTTCAATGAATTTGCATCTACTCTGTAATTTTTTGTGGGATATGTTCCTCAAGTGTGATAGTGCTGTCAATACAAAGTCATTCCAAAGAGATAATTAACCAATCACTCAATTTCCTGACTAACAATGCTCTAAGGCTACTTTGATATTTCTCAATTTTATGCATTATGATAATATATGTTTTCAATATATTTACTCTTTGTACAAATATTAGCTCAAAAGCTATAATCCAGTTACTGTAAATGTTCAAATATCTGATGTGTACCAACTATGAATTATGATACTGAGTTAAATTTTTCCTAATTTTAATAGTGTTAAAAATATAAAATGTTTATTTTCAGCCATATTACCTCACAGCTGACCATTCAGATTTTTGTTGCCTAAAAGAAGTAAGAGAAACTCTAGTGATATCATATTACCAATAAACATATCTGTGAAGTTTGTTGTAATTTTTGGGAGTAAATTTGTATTTATTACAGTACAAATTAAAAAATATGTGGTAGGGAAAATGAGTAATGCCAATTTTGCACAAAGCTTCCCTAATGAATATTATAAAAGCACACCAACTGGATCATTACGTTTTACTGTTTAGTTGATTAAATTGCACTGACTTATCTTGAATGAATTAATTCATGCACATTCTGATGATTTTTTCTTGCATTACTATTCTAACTACTTTAGCTATCTAAGGCATACTTACGCCCAACATATAATATTATGTGAACTTGTATTTTACTTATCATTTAGGACTTGAAAGTTTATTCAGAATGTATTTTCTAACCTACACATACACATAGGATTCCAATCAGATACAATGATCGAATATAGGGAGGGTTTCTCTGAATATATGTCAATAAATGAGCTAGGTACCTTATTAATTAATTGCTGTGCAGTGTTGTTCCTTGTATCCAACCTCATAATTTAAAAACTACCGATGCATTAGGTATCCTAGAAGTTGTTATATTCAGATTGCCACAATGAACTGATTTTGTCACTAAGATAATGAAAGAATTATTTCTTTTAACCAAAAATTAAAACCAAAAATTGAAAAATCTGAAAGTACTGTCTTCAATTTCATTATTTAAAGGCAAAAGTTCATCTGTCACCACAATTTAATTTAAATACCTTGCTTAGGCCCAAAAAGAGGTTGGATATGAGAACTTTCCTGTAATCTATGTAATAATCATATACTAAATCTTAAGCAGATATATGTTGGTATCTATGTACTGATGGCAATGTTTTTAGGCTTTATTCTTGGATCTAATGTTTTTGGGAGGACTTTTAGAAGATTCATTTGATCCTTCACAACCACCTTAAGACCGCGATATTACCTGAATGTCAATTTGATTATAATTCATGAAATTACCATAAAGCTGTGAGCAGTCCACTTTCTAAACAAATGAAACAGGAGAATTTATTGGCTATGGGATCAACAATGATTTAAAAACTTATGCACAAAATGATGGGATCACATTTGTTTGAATATTTTCATCTCTTCAAATGTACTTGTGAAAGGGTGTTCACGTTTTTTGTCCTCAAGAGAGTTGTATTAGGCAAAATCTGGTGAAGGAAAATAGAGAATTAAGAGATAAATACTGGTACAGTAGATCCACTCATAGAATTGCACTCTTTTGTTGGATTTCATTCATGAAATTATGAAGCATAACAAATTAATAAGAGTGGAGCCATGGTCAGGTTTGCTCAGTCTGAATAACGTTCCAAAGCTCATCAAAACGTTTTTGATGAACCAAATGACCAATGGAAAAGGGAAACATTGTAAAAGTTTGCCTCAAGAATTCACAAAAATTTTTATCCGTGAACATATGGCAATACATTATTTCTTCATTAGTTTTTAATCTGTGTGCCAAAATCATAATAATGGCTTAGTAAGAGCCATTGGATCTAATCGGCCTTGCCTTCATTGGAATCGCATTGCCAAACCACCAAAGTTAAAATAATGCTCATACCTGAAACTGGGGCCTATTCTATGACCTTTGCGTTGACTGGAAAGAGTCAGAACAAAGCATGAAGCCAATGATTTTCAAATTAGTTGCACATGGGTGTTCAAATGGGTGTTTCTGTCTAGTTCTGGTAGTTCGGTGACCCCTGAGAAACCTGATGACAAGCCAATGGCTTATTGGGATCGCAGGGGCATACGGACCATCAGAATCATCCCTGAAAGAAAAAAACTTCCAAATAATTTTTGTTTCTTTTCTTAAATTAATGTTGAAAAATTGTCATGAAATTTCTTTTTTTCAGCTGGCATATTTTAACTGAATGGATTTAAAGATATAATGGGAAATGCTGTGACTGTAGGTAACTTGGTAGGAGTCATTTACAGATGAGAACACAAATGTGTGAATTTCACCCTAGAAAAAAATCATCCATCTGGAATGAGAGTTGAACTCAGATCCCTCAATATAATGCAAAGTGCTTTAGCCAGTAAACCTACCAATGAGTCATCTCCCACTGGAAGTTTTAACCCTTCAAGGACGAGCGACGTAGTCACTACGTTGGTCACGAACTTCACATGCCGTCGAGCGACGTAGTGACTACGTCGCGGCGATTCCATTTAAATTAGTGGAAAACCAGCGGTTCCATTTAAATCTCCTCCGACCTACGAGATGGGATTCATTTAATACTCCTCCGGGCTTGAAAGGTTAAGGCACTTCAGAAATGATCTTCAAGGTTTCGTGCCTTCTTACGTACCAGAACTTGGTAATCTGGGTTTGATCTAGTGGACTGAGGAGCTGAGTACTTATTAGCATTTTATGTCAGGAAACAGTACTTTTTGACATTTTAAGCATGGCATGCCAAGATAACAGATATTTCCTTTAAGTCTCTTCAAATTCTACAATGAAGGATACCTTGATAGCTTCACTGGTTGGAGCAATTGAAGGGTCTACCTTAGAATCAAAGTCTTAAAAGGATGATCATTTTTTTTCATTGAAAATTTCACACGTTTGTTTACTGAAAGGATTAATCTTTCAAAAATCACGTGGAAAAAATATGTATTTGCAATGTGTGTACCAAAAAACCAGAATAATATCTTCCCATTTTTGTCTGAGATTTGGATTTCATCCAATTGTTACCTGAATTTCACTTGGAAATGGAATGTTTCAATTATTAATTGATGCATCAGCTCATCATGCTGTGACACTATATCTATAAATTAGAAATATCTCCAATATGAAACCCACAAAACAAATACCAATTTAAAAACCTGACTGAAAATCCTTTGAATATGTAAAGCTCGTGGGCATGGCACATTGATTGGAATTGCTGCAATATTTTTCCTTCTAAAATCAACCCTTTTATTTCATGAATGTATTCAAGAAGAGCTGGGGAGTGACTTTGATTATGAACTTTCATACTTATCCATTTAAAGGTGTTGAAAATTTAAGCTCATTTATAGGAGTAATCAATTTTTTCTTCAAAACAACTTTTATTTTAGAATTATTTTGAATCAAGGTTCCCATTTGGAAGTTTTTTTGCTAAACATGTGATAAATCTTGTAATGACATTGAATAGCAGGAGAAGATTCCTCTGGAAAGTTTTCCAAAAAACCTAATCAAAAAAGGATGGTAGCTATCTTTCCCTTATAAGTATAGATGGGCTAACTGTACAGCTAAGTATAATTTGAAAATTCATCTCCTCGCCACTTTTAATCAAACCTAAATCAAAGAGGTCAAATGAAAGAGGAACACACGTGATGAACACTACCTTGTGCAAAAAACTTGTAACTTATGATTGCTATAACATTTTATTGGGATCAGGAGGGATATATTTCAATATAGGTATTGAAAAAAAGTACAATATGGATTAATGAAACTTTGTCAGTTCACTATTATATGCTTAATCTAAGTATTTTCAGAACCAATATAATATAATTGGATTTTTGGACTACTATTACATAAATTTTGATGATTTTAATGATTGTCATTAAAAGTTCACATAATTATTTTAGGAAATAATGTTGTATGCCTTACAAAACTATAAAAATAATATATTACTATGGGAAAGTGTGTAAGCAGAAATTCAGAGCAGATTATACAACCATATTCCATTCATTTTTTTTGACTTTGGTGTAATGCCCATTTTATTTTCCTTAAGATAATTGCAATAATTTTCCTCAAAACAATCTTGTTATCAATCTCAAAAATAAATTTAAGGAGTAGAAGTTGTTGTACTTATTTTGTGTTATTTAGTCAGTGTACGAATTTAGTTATAATAATATCCATACCACTAAATGTACATGTTGTTAGGCTGTATAGCTTCATAAAAGAGAACGTATTTAACCTTGAATGACTGTATAAGTTGAATAGTATGGCACACTATCCATAAATCATTTTATTGGGCCATATAGATTTGTTCAATTTAGTGTTAATATATTTTAGTTCTCCTGTTTTAATGTTAGATCCTGTTACATCATACTTTTTTTAAACTTCATAGAAATATAAATTAAAGCACAATATGTGATTCATTAGAACAGCTATGTTATTCGTGAGCTGAAATTTCTTGCAGTATTGGCAAATAAAATATTGATGGGGTGAAATGTTGAGGGCATCTCCACAAAAGAGCTTTATATTTAGGGTATGTATCCTTATTATATAATAATTATATAAATAAATTAATCCCATGCACATTTTGGTGTTATTTCATTTATACATGTACTACTGTATTTGACAGCATATATGACAAACGGGTGTATAAGGTACACAACAATTCCACTGGGCCATATCCTGGGAAAAAAATTTTTATTCAGTCAATGCCAAAGCGTAGCATTTTTTAGGGGTTAAATTTTTTAAACAACCATCACAACCAAGCAAGAAGAACCCACATTATTTTTTTATGAGCAGGAACTTGTACCAGTCGAGGTAGTTAAAAATATTGCCCATATCTGAGCACACAGATTAAGGCTGTTGTTTGGGGGTGGTCGATTGCTACTTTCCGGGGGTCTGGTTGGCATGAAATATCTTGTGATTACCATTTTTCCTATTTTACCAGGAATTACAGGGGACCCCTCACCACCTGGACCCTCCTTGCAACCCCCCTTAATCCATCCCATCTCAGAAGCATACTAAAAGTATACGTCGCTCCTAGTACTGATAATAATAATGATACTGGTTATAATAATAACAATAAAAACATATTTTAAGTAAATAATAATATTTTGAGAATAGTTAAAAAGTATGGACCATCTGGGGTAAAATTTGCCTACAACAAAGAGTATCAGAGATGACTTAAGCCTGCAGAAGGACCTGCCTTCCCTTATGAGATACAGGTGTATTTATTGAGACATTATTTTGGAAAAAATTGCATCTCATATGCCTTCAAATACAGTATATAAAACTCATGTTTACATATGAATACCTCTTTAAAAAGACACCCTTACCTTCCAGGAGTTCTAAGGAACTTACCTTCAGAAAGTAGGTATGGAAATGCACCATACACACACTACATAAGGTACCAGCTGTTGTCTCAAGCAATACTTGAGACTTTCATTAACATGAGAGTAAGTTGCATCTAATACATGATGAAAATAAATATGTAGCTACTTACCTCACCCTTTTGTGAATGTAGACCAAAAGAAACAAGATAAGGTAGCACCCTTGGACAGCAAATGCAGACATTTCATTTGAGGAAAGCCAGTGATCAGAGAGCATGAAAATGTCAGCTCATTAGTCATGGAGAAGCACTTTAACTCACTGCAAATGGACTGGGATTTGACATGAAATAAATAGTATTGAGTCACTATAGCTTGTCTGACTTAGGTTTCATAATGCCATCAATTACTCTTTTTATGGTTCCTGAAAAATAACAAGAGGAAGGATTTAACTGAGGGCTGTAATACAGGTGTTTAGACTCCACCACTTTAAAGAATGCAAACGGTCATAGACAATAATATAATTTCAAGTGCCATTTGCTATTTAGGGTCCCTGTATCATAAACAGACTGACATTACATTGATGACTGATCGGAAAGAAGAGTTCAGTAGTGCTGGCCTTTGGTGGGATGCATATTCAATTTGTTGCATTGAAAATATAGAGTCATTCAATGACAGTGCAAAAGCCATAAATTATTGGTGGATGCAAAAATGTAGGACCTAATATGAATTACAACCTTGATGCAGTGGAATGGTTTGCATGTTCCAATAATCTTGTAGAACCAACCATGCCAGATAGGTCAAATGAAAGGAGCCAGATGAAAGTCTTCTCATTAACTGTTCCTCAGTGAGGTAACAGTGAAAAGGTGCATTACTTTTCTCCCACACATGGTAACAAAATACTTAACTATGCTACCGTAGATGAAGGGTTGAAGCACAGATTCCTCACACATTTGGACAGTGATCTACAAACTAACCTAAAATTGATCTAATAATCAGAAGCATAGCATGTATTTTCTTAGTCTTCAACACAGCTGTGGACAAAGTAAGACAAGAATATGTTATTTACATCCCTCTCACTATACTCAAGACATTCCTCAGTGAAGTCCCCATCCTCCCCCTCCTGTTACTTATTTTATGGCATCCCTTAGCAAGGTATGAAGGGTATTCAAGGAACATCAGTATCTATGACCTTAACATTGCATGCAATGACATGAGGAAAGAGACAGCACCATTCCCAAGACACCACACGTACCAGTGACGTAAAACAGTCCCCCTAACGGATCTCCAAGTGGAGATAACTGGGAGGGGAGCATCAGTCAAGGTGGGCAAATGTAGGATTGGGACATGGACCATGAAGTTCCTTGGAGTGAGGGGAAGTTGGGGAAATCAAAGATGGAGATGGTCAGGGTGGGAATAGACATCCTCAGATTGATAAAATAAAGTGGGCTGGGACAGATGACGCCTTAAGTGATAGGTGGAATCTTACTCTGTTTTTCCCGGCCCATGGGATGCATCAGCCCATGAGATGCACTGTGATATTTGGGTTAGATTTTAGAATAAAAAATTATATTTAAAATTTGTAAATGTTTACAATTCATGGGAAGAAAATGGGATTAACTTCCATAAATAGCAACTGTATTTAAGCTATTTGTCACAGAATCCCAGAAGCAAATGAATGGTGGAGTGTGCACCTTTAGCTTGCTGCTGCAATGTTGACTACAGTGAAAGTAGAGATATGGGCACCTACAATGGCATTGAAAAGTCAGGTGCATGAAAAGGAAGCTTTATCCTCGGCCCATAAGATGCAGGCATATTTTTGAACATATTTTCGAAAAAAAGAAGTGCATCTTATGGGCCAGGAAATATGGTATATTCTCGGGAGATGACATGAGGGGGCATCATACTGAAGGAAGAATGGGGAAGAAGAGTGATTGTGAGTATAATGAGAGAAGTTGGAAATAAATTTTCAGTGGGGTGGTCTGGATGAGGCAGGCCTTCTGAGTTTTCTTCATCCGGGAGTATCCATTAAAAACGATGAGACAAGAGAGGACAGGTCATAGGAAAAATGAAATGCCCTGAAGAAGGTGATTACAGAAGTCGCAGAAGAGCAACTAGTGAGTAAGACAGTGGAGACAACAGAGCCATGAATTCGGATCAGATATCTTATTGATGAAAGAAGAAAATACACTAACCAAAACATTATGATGAGGCAGGAGCTACAGAATCAAATAACAAGGGAATCCAAGAAGACCAAGGAAGAGTGGATTGAAAGCTGCTGTGAGAAAATTGATGACAGCATGAAGAGGGGAAATTCAAAGACAGCATACAACCTCATGATGTGGCATGTGGAAGGAAGAAAGACAAAGTCGAATAATAACAGGGATAAAAAGAGAAAGATGCAAATGGAGCAAGAAGATATGTACGTATGCAAAAGAAGGAGGAAAACATAGAAAAGCAAAATGAAGGACCAGGTCCACCAGAGGATGGACTGTTGAAGGAAGAAGAGAAAGCAGATGAAAACTACTAAGGTCTTGGTATCCTTAGGAGTGAATTTGAGAGGGCAGAATAATAGTTGAAGAAAAACAAGGCACATAGAGCAGAAAACATAAATGGAGAAATCATCAATGCACTTCTTCAAATCAAGACACTTCTTCAAATCATCATCCTGAATGAGATAAAGCCAGCTACAGTGGTGGAAAGATGAGGACTGAGAGATGTGAGGATCAGGGAACTCTGAGCTTGCTATCACAGGCACCCAAAGTAGGTACTCACACGGATAATCAGCCAAAGAGTAGAAGGAAAAATTGAAGAAAACCTATTGCACAACCAATTCGGATTCAGGAAGCATAGAGTAACCAGAAAGGCCAGACTGTAAATAGATTCTCACAGAAAAGATGATACATGTAAGAGCTGATTCTTTCCCAGAGAATGTTGAATGTAAATTCTTCTTCAGTGTCAAGTACACAGCAAGCTGCACATCAAAATGTCGGTGGAGATGGAGGACCTGAACTGGCATACAACCCAAGAAGAATTTACATTCAAGATTATGTATCTTTTATTGTCAGCCCCAGTGGCAGCAAGGTAGAGTCATCATTTGGCAACCGTAGGGTTGGGGGTTCGAGTTCCACCTGGGTGGATTTTTCAACTCTCAGCACATAGTTGCTTTAGAACATCCATTGTTATTTATATGGAATGCCCAATGTAGGCAGTCTTCAGGATGGTGAAGAAATAAATTAACTGATGGCGGAAATTATTTCAATGACAAGAATAATCCACCAAATTTTAAGAACCAAGTCAAGCCAAGATGAGGATGAAGGATGGTAGAAAATTAGAAGCTAAATTAAATAAAGGGGTTGGACAAGGATGCAACCTTTCAGGGGCATTTGTCAACATGTACCTGGAAGAAGCCATCAAAGAAGCCCAAGTAATGGGAATCAAAGGAATTTAGGTGAATGGAGAAGAAAGCAACAAGCTTTGTTTTGCTGAAATCATTGCAGTCATAACTGAGAAGCAAGAAGATCTGCAGGCATCCTTGAACACAATGGATTGAGTACTACAAGGGTACAACATGATGATTAATGAGAAGAAAATGAAAACCTTAGTATGTGATAAAGAGAAGTTGAAGTAAGACAATAAACAAAAGGAGAGTTGCTAGAATGAGTGGAATCCTCTACCTACCTTGGAAGCTACATGATATGAGTAGGAAGAATGGACATCAAAAGAAGAATAGCTCAAGGCAAGAAAGCACTGATGATGAAAAAACAACTGTTGTATTCACAGTCTCTTCCCAAGGACTACAACTTTGTCTTGTTGTAACAGCTTGTATGCTCCGATGACCCCTAGATGGTAATTGCTCCCGGTAGGGCCACTCATGCCAGAGAGTTCGAAGGTTGGGAGAGAGACAAATGATATTCTGCGCAGCATCTGTACCTCAGTGAGGTGGCTGCAAAAGTGTCTGACCCCAGTGGGGTGGCCTCTTTATGTGATGGTGTCATATAAAATACACTATTGAGGTAGGATACGCAATACCATCTCAATCAAAAATCCTTGAAATTATGGACAGTTCTTGTATGAAAATGAATCCTGGGAACTATGGGACTCAGCCCAGTGGGCCGGGTGTCATGCCTGGCAGAGGTGGGAGCAAGGCCACAAAGCAGATGTCATTACATGAAGTCCAGACTTGGAAGTAGAGGCAAATGCAGCAGCAGAGGAAAAGAAGACACAGAAGAGGAACACAGTAATCAGAATAGGCACATGGAATGTAAGGACTATGATAAGGGTGGGAAAGTTAGAGAATATGAAGAGAGAAATGGAGGTCGGTGTAGACATCATGGGTCTGGGGGCAAAGTAAAATGGAAAGATAGTGGGGACTACTGGAGTGATAGCTATAGAGTAATATAGTATAGCGGTGAGAATAAAAGGGTTACTTTCATTATAAATAGGAGACTTGGTAGAAAAGTAGAGAATGCAGAACAGGTGAGTGATAGGATAATACTCGTTTAGCTGAAGGCGGACCCAATGAATTTGGTCATAATCCAGGTTTATATGCCTACCTCTAATCATAGAAAGGAATATGTAGATGGTGTACATCCAGCTGGGGGAAATAATTGATAGCATACCTGGGGTAACCACTTGGTAGTAATGGGGGATTGGAATGTGGTGGTGGGTGAACAAAGAGATGGGCAGGAGGTGGGCAGTTATGTCCTAGGAAGGAGAAATAACCACGACAATAAAGCTGTGGAGTTTGCCGGAAAAATGACTAAGTGATCACAAAGACATGGTTCAGAAAAGACAGGCTCAATGTAGGTACACTTGGAAGAAGCCGGGAGAGAGAGATAGGTTCCAGATAGATTATGTTATGGTAAGACAGGGATTCAGGAATAGTGTTGAAACTTGCATACCTACCCAGGGGCTGATGCAGACTCAGATCACAACTTATTAAGAATTAAATGCTTTGTTAAACTCAAAAAGATAAGATGGGGAGGAGGGCACAAAAGTGGAATACAGAAGCATAAACTGGGGCGATGAAGAAGAAGTATTGAGAGTAGGCAAACAAAACCAGAATGGTGCAGATCATGGAGTGAGATCAGAGGAAGACCAATGGGAAAGTTGGAAAAAAGGAATTGTGGAAGTGACAAAAGCAACTATAGGCTTAGTAGGTGCAATTATAATTAGAAAACCATGAATCACAAACGAGATGATAATGGAAATGCAGGAGAGAAGGAAATGGAAGAGTATAAACTCAGAGCCAATCAATAGAATGCACCAGGAACTTAACCAAAGGCTCAGAGGAGAAACAAATAAAGCAAGGGAGGCATGGTGGAGAGAACATATTGTCTCCTTAGAGAAATTTCAAAAAGAGGAAAGAGCAGATTCATTACATGGGAAAGTAAAGGAATTGACAGGTGGTAGAAGGGAAGGGGAATTGCAACAATAACAAGCCAGAAAAGTAACTCGTAAAACCAGAAGAGATCCAAGAGAGGTGGGAGGAATATGCTTAAAATCTTTATGGTAAGGAAATCAGGCCCAATACGTTAGATAAAGAAAGAGAAGATGACATTGACAGGGATGGCATCTGACCAGGTGAGAGAGTGAAATCAAAAGAGCACTACGAGACATGAAAAGGAATAAGGCGGTAGGAATAGATAACATACCTGCAGAGTTTGTAAAGAGCATGGAGAAGAACAGAAGAAAGAACTTTGTGTACCTAATTGTAGGATTTATGAGGATGAAGTGTGGCCTGAGGACAATACTAATTCCTATGTACCAAAGAAGAGCAAGGTAAAAACTTGCAAAGACTATATAGCCCACAATTACCTTAATATCCCACATGGCCAAAGTAGTTCTTAGAATTATAAATAGAAGGCTAGAGAGCAAGGCTAACAAACACCAGGCGCAGATACAAGGGGGGGGGGGTCATGGGGGTAATGACCCCCCCCCCCCAAAACCTTACACGACTTTTTTGTCACGGAAAAACGATTGTGAATTTGCCAATAAGTTGATCGCATTTGGCCTTATAGGGGAAAAAGGCAATTTGGTTGTATGTACATCAGGAAAAACAATACCATATTGATGCTGTTGTAGCTGGGAAAAGATTTCTCTTGATATGCCACAATCCTGCATTAGAAATAGCAAATAAAATTCATTCGTAGCACATTGCACAATTAGAGGAAAATAAGCAGCGCTTGATTCCTATTGTAAAAATAATTATTTTATGTGGTAGGCAAAACATTTCTTTAATCTTCTAAATAGAGATGAAAACATTGACAATCTTCTAGAGATGACAAATACAGTATAGTAAACAATTATGGAAATTTCAGAGTTGCTTCGGTTTAGGATGTATCCTGGTGACAACAATTTGCGCAGACACTTGGAGAGTGCTCCATTGAATGCTACATAAATTAGCAAGCACACTCAAAATGAACTTATTGATCATTGTAAGGAAGAGATTCAAAGTATTATCTTAAGGTTTAAGGAAGCACAGCTTTTCTCTGTAATATTCAACGAGACAACAGACATTTCTAGAATTTGCCAATTGAGTATTTCTTTGTGATACCTTCATGAACGTGTGCTCAGGAAAGATTTCATTACATTTGTTAATGCCTACAATATGATTTGAGAGGTAGATATTGAATCAGATGAAGGAGAAGGTCGCTTGACTGGAGTTACTTAAGGCCATTTCGTCAAGGATATCGCCAAGAACTTTGATTTAGACTTAAGGTTTTGTGTAGGTTTTGGGGTCAACTGTTGTTCAGTAACGGCATCTGAATCAAAAGGTGCAAAAGAAGATAGCCACACAAACTCAGCGCTGTCCGTGCAACAACCACATTTTGAATAATTGGTTGGCAAACTCCTCAAAAGTAGTTTCATGCAGAAATGCCTCTGGAACTATGAAGAAAATATTATCTTTTGAAAACGCCTCTCAAAAGAGACATGATGTTTTTGAGAAGGAAATGGGTGCTTCTGTTCACGGTATTTGCGAAACCCGTTGGGTCAAGAGGCACGAGGGACACCTTCAGTTCCAAGGAGAATTGATTATTAAGATGCATGCAACTATCCGAAGCCCAGAATTTCTCCTCTCAGTTGTGTGTCTTAGTAATATTTTAGGAATAACTGTATCACTTAGTCACCTTCTTCAAGCACCAACACTTGATTTAAAAAAGGGCAGTGATGCAATAGAATATACTAAAAGCGTACTTCAAGCAAAGCGAGAAAAGGCTGTATCCATCTTTAAAGATATTACTAATTAAGTAAGAAATAAAGTACTAATTAAGTGGCCTCTATTATGAAGCACAGTAAATAGCTGAAAAGTTAGATGTTTATTTAAAGATACCACGACTTGTTTCCCTCCAAACCAGCCGTCAAAACCACCCTGCTGAGTCGTGTAAGAAATTTTTCCGATGATCAGTTTATATACCACTTTTGGACAACGTCCTCACAGACTTAAAAGAGAGACTTTCAATGGATGTCATGAATTTATTTAATCTTCAAGCCATCTTGCCCAAAACTGAAATAAAATCAGAATATAAAGCCGATATGAGAGAAATTGTAAATATTTATCAGGATCTTATTTACTCTTATAACTGTAAAGCAAAAGTTCATTGTGGGTTCAAAATTTGAAGTGGGTCGTGAAGAACAGAGAATAACTCCCAGATTCCGTTTTGGGAACATTGGAAAACGGTGGCATTGATATGTATCCAACCATCCACAAACTTCTGCGGATTCTGGCTACACTTCCAGTCAGTGCAGCGACCGCAGAGCACTGTTTTTCTACCCTGCATCGGCTGAAGACTTGGCTTCGGGCTAATATCAGTGACGAAAGACTCACTGGGCTTGCTCTCATGTCGGTCCATTGAGAAATTCCTCTGGACCCAAAAGCCATTATTCTAAGATTCGCTGGGACATAGAGGCACCAGGACTTTGTATTGTAAATTATTATATATGTAATATATTTTCCATATTGCGTTTATACTGTTTTTTTTTCCTTGTTACTGTTTTCTTTCTTAAACACTGAGAAGTACACTGACAAATTGTTTTAATTTAAGACCCTTACATAATTGTTCATAGACTACTTTTCAAGCATATTAAGTATGTTATTTTTTTGGAATATTTTTCTGTAAAAAAATTGTAGTATTTTAAAAATCTATAACATTTTCAGGTAAATTTGTGGAAAACCCTTTATTTTTAGTTATTTTTTTCTCGAATTATATGTTTGCATATTTAATTTTAATAAATAATAAATTGAAATAAACCTATGGCAGTTATTATTACTACTCTTTTGTATTTTACACGATATTAACATTCTCAAAAGTGTAAAAATCTGCAACAAAAGTTTGATTAGAATTTTCAAAAAAATTTCCCCTCAGGGCGGAGGGGGGGGGGGAAAGTGGCCAGTTATGACCCCCCCTAAATGCTAATCTGTATCCGCCCCTGACGAACACTGGGTTGATGACCAGCTTGGGTTTAGGAGAGGGATGGGAATGCAGACACTGTAGGAGTGGACAATAGTAAAGAAACATAGAATATGGCCAGGATGTTTTTGCTTGTTTTGTAGATTTCAATAAGGCATTTGATACCGTAGACTAAACAAAATTAATGGAAATTCTGAAGAAATAAGGGACTGATTGGAGGGATAAACATCTCATTCGGAATATGTGTATAAACCAGATGGTGCAGGTTAGGGTGGCCCATGGAGAAGCATTTTTAAAGAGAAGGGAATTGATGAGGGGGGTCTGAGGAGAGACATAAGTAAATAAAACACTAGTGATAACTTTAATATTGAGTGTCGCACTGTATGGCTTGGAAACTTGGTCAGTGTCGTATGTACATAGACTGAGGCATTAGAGATATGGGTTCGGAGAAGGATGGAGAGGGTGAGCTGGGAGGTGAGGAAAACCAGACAAGAGGCATTGGATATGGTAGGAGAGGAAGCTGGTGGAGGTTTGGAGAAGGCAGAAGGGATGGGTGGAAGGTGTCTTGAAAGGCGAGGGCTTGATGAAGAGGGTATTAGAAGGGAGAATACTGGGGAAGCATGGAAGAGGATAGGAATTCAGCACAAAATAAAAAGTAGATGAAATTATGAATTTTAGAGAGATCTGATGGCGAGCCATCTAGAGAAGGGAAAGTGAGTTGACGTCCCAGATTTGGGATGTTAGTATAAGAACTGTCAAAAAAAACCTACAAATCGCAGCAGGTAAAATACCTATACAAATGAATGAAATTTTCAAAGAAACTGGATTACTAATGAGGAAGCAGTGTGGAGTGTTGTGCTACCTACATGGTTAAGAGACATGGACCAACGGAAAACTGGAAGAGAATACAGGCCTTTGATACTAAATTCAGGAGGTGGATGGTACATCGATAGATCAGAAACGGGGTAAGAGAAGAGGAGAAAATTATACTGAGCTCGGTAAAGGTGAGCTATCTCTGTTTAAAGTGGGTGAAAATCGCGAAAACAAGTGCGAGACGAAAGCTCACCTTTACCCTGAGCTCTATCAGAAATACAAAATCCAGATGATTAGGCAACACATTGGGATACAACTAATTTGTTGGGGACATCTTAAAAGGGAAAGCCCAACGAAGGAAACCAAGGAACAAATATATACGCCAAGTGAACGTTTTATGAAACAGGGGAGCAACAAAGGCATTTTGGGGTAGCACGGACCAGGGAATAATGGAAAAATCTTATAGTCAACCAATTTTAGGATGGAATTACTAATGATGATGACTTGTGCTACCATTCGAGTTGAGAATGAGATCCTTGTGCGCTCTTTTCGTGGATCAGCAAGTTTTTACCCTCCAGATTAGGTGTGGTAATTCCAGGGTGGCCGGAAAATTCACGTCTTCAGCTGAAGACCCAAATATTTCGTTTTCCCTCCAAGGAAAGAAATCGCTCGAAATGTTACGACTGTACCATTCATTACTATTCTAACATTATTTTCCCTGATTTTTATAAGGGCCATCCAAACCTATAATTCCTACCTTCAGCAACAGTTGAGGATGTCTCCATTCCATTTTAAACCTGATTCCTGTTCATAAGCTAAATTTGTTCATCCACAAGCCAAACCAACGCAATAATACTACTTATGCTAAATTTGTGATAAAAGGTTTTGCAATAAACAGAAACTCTTCCACAAACGTTTGGCGAGGAGAACATCCTTGAATTAATCAATAGGAACAAAAGTTAAAATTTGCGGTTCAAGAATTAGGACGCCGATCGCAGTGCGCTTGTCGGCTTGTCTCGCTTGTCTCATGTATCGTTTTTCTTTTGTCCCAAAGTTTGGAAATTTTCTCGTCGAAGGCTGACTCCATATTGTATGATCAAGTTTACCGTCGGTAATTCCATGGATTTGGAGTGATTGTATATATTTTAATGTCGTTATCCTTAGCCAATACTCTAGCTAAAAGTATAGATATATCGAGTTACGGTGGTGAAATATTATAAGATAAAGAAAAAAGCTCCTTTGGGCAGTCAATACATGATGTTTGAATAAAGTATGGTATTATGAGTCAGCTTTGACTGTCAAGTAACCCGTGTATTGAATCGTTTTCGTGTAAGAAATCAGCAAGAGGAATCAATTCCTGCCTCTCCTTAGCTGATATCATTCCTGTAAGCTTTAATCTATGTGGTAACCAGTGATTTACTAGTCAAACGAATCAAGAGCATCGAACCATTTTTATTGTCATCAAATCGGCTTTTACTTTCTAGACCAGACAGAATGGCAGATTTTCTTGACTCCGAAGCCGAGGAAAGTGAGGTGCGGTACACTCTGAATTAATAAAACTGTGTTAGTAGAATTTCCTGGACCTATTGGTTATAATGTCGCGCTTTAATTTTCAGGAGGAGGCAGAGTTGGATAACTACGAGAAGAAGAAGTTGAAGAAAATGCGAGCAATGGAGAGTGATGATGATGAAGATGACGAAGAAGGTGAGCTTAACTTTATTAGTAAATGCATGTAGGAAATTATGGTTGCTCGATAAAGGTGTGGAGTTTTTATAGGTGGTCACTGTCTCTATTTTATGTTATATTTGGCCCAGTTGTGTTCAAGGCAAGATTGATACTACTTTGGGAAACCAGGTGTATATTTTCTTTGCAAAGCACCGAAGAAGATTGTAACATAGATCATTTCTGGAGATTCTGATTTAGTGATGGCTTTAACACAACTTAATTTTAATTTTCCTCAACCCAATTACACTCAACATTTATTATTTCTCTACATTGTGTTATTCGATAAGGTTTACTGAACTTCCTGTGCCTTTTGTTGAGGATATTAGGACAGCAGACCAACGTTATATATCCCATATCAATGTGTGTGAAAGTGAAGAAAATACATCGCCTAGACATGTACACCAAATGTATGAATGATAAGGATTGATAGCATGCCTTCTTGAAATTATAAGGTAAAAGTTAGTTGGTCTCAATCTTGATTCGTTTTTTTATTATTATATCTTGGTCACCTACTCCATATCTAGGAATATATAATTGGCTATAGATAGCAGTAAAGAAATGATTGCAATGCAGAAGTATACCAAATTGTCTCGTATAGCTTAAGAATTTAATGCATAAAGGAACTTCTTTGGTAGGTACGCAAAGAAATGAAATCATAATATGCCTTGCTCCACCTGGTGGAGGTTGACTTTTAATCGGGAGACTGGTAGCATTATTTGAAAAATGAAAATGAACAGGCATTGAAGTAGTGTGTGATTGATCAGCCAAGGCTGTCTTGCCTGTCTGTGGTAATGATTAATAATATTGCAAGTCCTGTTATATATTGCATCTTGTCACACTAACTTTCCCAGTGACTTTCATGTGGCATTTTAGTTATTGGAAAAGAGCGAGGAAAGAAATAAAGAGAATATGTTTGTGCTTTTCATCATGCCCTGTGCACGCGAAAGTAAGATAATGGAAGGCATTGGAGGTGTAAAAGTGTGATTTATTTTTATGTTAGGTTTATGTTTGCCTTACAATTTTTTCTGCTTTTATCTCCCGATTTACTGCTTAGTAAAATATGCTGAATATTGTTCTTGCTGCTAATGAAAGGAAAACTATTAACTACTACATTGTAACCCTCAGACTACCAAGGTATTTCACACCTTTTCATTACCAAAGGGCGGTAACTTGGTTTCCCCATTTACTTATTTAACCTTTAAATGCCTAGCGTGCCCGAAAAGTCCCTATAAATTTTTACGCTGCATGCTGTGAGTGCCCAAAACAACCCAGTTCCGGGTATGCGTCGATTTAAATCCGGCAGCCAGGTGAATACTCCAGGATTTAAAAACGGCTGATAAAGGTTAATTTTATAAAAAGTGTACCATGCACAGTTGACCCTTAATATCATGTTTATATGATCCTTATTGCATCTATTTATGGTTTTGAATATTTATATTCTGCAATAAAAATATTTTAGTTAAAAAATGTGTAAAACATTATAAATATATTACATTTTTTACCTCTTTATTATTACTTTTGTAAAAATAAAGCCCATACATAAGGATGAATTATTAAAAAAAATGTTAACATAATATATTTTTTTATTTTTTACCTCTTTATTATAACTTTTATCAAAATAAAGCCTTATCAGAAAGATTAATTATTTATTCTCAGGTCTTGCATTTAGCAATCAGGCACTTGGAACGCATCAATCTTGTTCTTCTGTCCTCTCCACGTTCACACATGTAACACCTCTACCCAGTGTTCATTTCAGATATTTTATCCTCTTCAACCACTGTGGCTTCACTCTTGATTCTTACCGTTTCCATAGCTAATATTATGTCTTGATGCAAGCCTGAAAGATTTTTGGCCCAACTGTGAATATGAAGTAGGCAAGTTGAAGGACAAGTTCGTGCAAAAATAATTTGAGCCACCTCTGGTCTCTATTTTCCCATGCAGGATTTTGTACATCCAAATAATATATGTATTTAGGGCAGCAATATAAATTAACTCCAGAAAGAATTGTTATGGCCAGCAAAAGTTTTTCAGCACGCAAGTATATTCGGATGTCATCTTATCTCCTGAATCAACTCCTCCCTTTGTTTCATTGTAGTGTACAATTATCTCAGGTTTTCCTATTCACATCATCTATTGTTTCTTTTTCATGATGTTGACTAGATAGTAGAATTACCGTTTTTCCTTTGTAGGAGCATAGGATACTATGTATTGTCATTTTATATGAGAAACCAAAACGTAATGATTTTTCATCTCTCGAATTATTGGCTAGGTATTCTTTTGGAATTCACCTTTTACTTGGCCAGATTGTGCCAGTCAATGTCAATTTTTTTTCTATAAGGGCTGAGCAAAGAGGAATGGATGTAAAGAAATTATCTGTTGTAATCCCTCTTCCGGATCCAAAATATGGCTTTGTCAAGTCCAAGACTACTCTCATGCCGGATTTACTTCTCACCTCTTTTCCATCATCCCAGTGTAAATTTGCAGTTGTAGGCAGTTTTTGCATCAGCATATACCCATATTTTTATGCCATAACGAACTTGGTTTGGTTCAGCTCTTACTTCTTCAGGCATCTCATTTTGTTCTTCCACATTATCTTCTTCTTCCTCACTTCCCACATCTCTGAAGAAAGCCTGGCCACTAGGTAAACTGGCTGGATGATCCAAACATGATAGTTTCTCTATTTCTTCCTCACTACAGTGTTTGTCAGCCGTCACTTGCCAAAATCAATCAAATCACCAAAAATGGTAAAATTTCAATAAATACACTTCGTCTTGAAATAATTGTTACACACATTGAAAACATGGTACAGGAAATATATACTTTATAAATATCTGATTATATGTAAACAACATTACCCTAACTTGCAGACATTTCTCTGCAGATAGCTGAAGTTTTACCTCTGGATAAACCTGAGTACTCTACTTTCTGCTCCCCGAAACATGAAATATCTGAGGGACAAAGTCTCTCAGGCTAATGGAGTTCTTCTTCTTATGAAGTGGTTACAGAGTTGCAGTAACCATCTGTGCTTAATGTTGCCACACTGGAGAAATAAAATTTCTTGATTTCTTGTGGTTAAAAGTATAAATTAATCATATTTTGAGCCTTGACATTTATTGACCATATGAAGCCCAGAGTAATGTATACACCTGTAACGAGGCACAAAAATAACACAATATATCTTCTATCTTTTATTCACCAGCACTTGCTACAACCTTTCTCCACCACATCCCGTCTCACACTGTCCTCCCCTCAAGTCCCCTCCCCGCCACCGTCCTTCCCCTCAAGTCCACATTCTCGCCCCTCTCCCGCCATGTCCACCGCTTCCCCTCCGTGGCTGCCCCTTTCGCACACCGCCTTATGTATCATACTACGCGTCACATGGCGCAACACATTGTCGTGTAACAGCTCGGCCATCCTGACCGCCGAGTCGTCCTCGACTCGGGCGTCTTCTTCGGAACTGCTCGGCTCCTCGCCCTCTTCGCACCAGGGTTTCATCCGGTCAGCTGCAAACACGGACTGGAACGCCCGTTGAGTCCTCTCTGCGCCCGCAATGTCGCCCAAGAAATACCGGTCATTTCCCAATACTGCCTTCACCTGATACGGGACCTTGTATTTGGCGGCTAACTTCCGAGTCTGCCCACAGCTAGCTGCTTCTCTAAAAACCAATACCAGATCCCCGACCTTGTATGTCCGAGGTGGTTTATGCCTGCTATCATACCTACGTTTTTGAGCAGCCTGACTCCTTTCTATTTCCGTAAGTGCTTGAAGTCTCCTTTCCTGTAACTGCCCCTCGACTTCGGGATCTCTGTGCGTCTGTATTTCTAAGATGAGCTTATTTTTAAGGGCGGTCCGAGGTTGGAAATCGAACAAAAGCTCATGTGGCGTTCGTTTAGTGGTGTCGCTCTTGAGACTATTGAGCGCCCATTGTATTTCCCTTATTTTCTTGTCCCAATCTTTCCCATCCTCACGTGTAGTCATTGTAGTTACCGCGGTCAGGATCGTACGGTTTACACGTTCAACTTGACCGTTTGCCCTAGGAGTTGCTGTCGCATTTTTAACGTGACAGATGTCATTTTCTTGACACAAATCTTCGAATTTCTTCGCCGAAAAAGCAGTGCCCTGGTCCGTGATCACCCGTGTAGGTGATCCAAAGATGCCTATGATGTCTTCTCGAAATCTGCATGCTGGTTTCGTCTCTACCGTCTTTACCGCTCGCAGGACCACTTATTTTGTAAAATTATCTACGCATGCAATGATGTACTTGTTCCGCTCCAAACTTTCTGGAAATGGTCCCAAGTAATCCAAATGGATTGTATGGAATGGGATAGGGACCCTAGGTATGTTATGCAGTTCCCCTTGTTCTCTCCCAGCCATTTTCTTGTGATACGTGCACTCTACGCATGCTTTTATGTACTTTTTGACAAATCGAGTCATCCTTGGGAACCAGTAGTGTTGCCTCAGGTGTCTTAGCGTCTTTTCCTCCCCAAAGTGACCCATTTCATCATGGCTTCCCCGCACAACTCTCCATCTAATTGGCTTCGGCACAACCCACAAAGCCTTCCCATCCACCCGCCGACAAATCCTTTCATTTTTCATCTCATAATCGGTGTGTATTTGCTTTTCTTCCGATGTCTTCGGTGCCCTCTGGAGCAAATCCCGAATGTTCTTCAACTCTTCGTCTTGCATGTGCATCGTAAGCAACCAGTCCTCTTGACTTATCCTTGTCGTCCAGACTCTGAGGGTTGCCACTTCGGTTTCTTTTGGTTCTCCTTCGGGTCGCCTACTAAGTGCATCCACGTGCTGCATTTGTACGCCGGGTTTGTATTGCAATTCAAAATCAAATTCTTGTAACTTCAACCACCATCGCCCCACACGCGGGACTGTCTTTCTTCGTCATGGTTGCCTTTAATGCATTACAATCGATAAATACTTGGAAATGTTTTCCCAAGAGATAGATCCTGAACCTTTCAACCGACTCCACCACCGCGAGAGCCTCCAACTCATAGCTGTGGTAACGCGACTCTGCATCACTGGTTTGTCTGCTGTAGTATGCTACTGGTTTCCACTCTTTGCCTTCTTCTTGAAGCAAGATACCTGCCACGCCATATTTGCTAGCGTCAGTGTCCAACTTGTGGTTCTTCTCTCAATCATATAATACCAGGATTGGTCTGGTTGTAAGTTTCCGTTTTATCTCTTCAAATGCCCTCTGTTGGCCTTCTTCCCAAACAAATTTTTCGTCTTTGCGCAGAAGCTTTGTTAACGGCTTTGCTAGCGCTGTGTAACCTTCGACGAACTTCCAAAAATATGAGGCCAGCCCACAGAACCGCCTAACGTCGTGTACTGTAGTAGGTGTTTCGAAGTTTTTGACGGCAGCTATCTTTGTCTTCCCTGGTCTGATACCCTCCGCTGTGAGCTCATATCCTAGGAAATCCACCCTTCTCTGAAAGAATTTGCACTTCTTTAGCCGTAGGGTCAGACCTTCTTCCCTCAGTATTTGTAGGAACCGTTCTAACTTGTCAAATCCCTCTTCAATTGTCGCACTGGGGATCAAAATGTCGTCCATATATACTGAAATTTTGAATGGCTTCATCTTCCTCTCTATTATCTTCATCATCCTCGAAAATACTGCTGGGGAATTCACTAACCCGAATGGCATTCTGTTGAATTCATAAAGACCGTCGCTAGTCACGAACGCCATCAGATGTCTCGACTCCTCCGCCACCGGTACTTGATAGTAGCCGCAAGCCAGGTCAAGGGTGGTGAAGTATTCATTCCCGGCGAGTTGATCAAGCTGTTCCTCGATTGGCGATACTATTGCGCGTTCCTTTTTGGTTATAGTATTGAGATGCCTATAATCTACGCAAAGCCGTTCTTCTCCTGTTTTCTTCTTGACCAACAGTACCGGACTGGCGTACTCTGACGTCGATTTCCTTATGATCCCAGCTGAGAGAAGCTCTTGCACCACTTTATTCACCACAGCTCGTTTGGCATACGGTAAATGGTAGGGTTTTCCGTCAATTGTTTCTTCCTTGGACAAGTTAATTGACATTGTTGCCAACTGGGTTTTCCCTACCTCAAATACACTTTCCGCAAAGCATCCGTTGAAATCCTCAACAAGTCCCTCTAGTCTCTCCAGGTTTTCTCCTCCAACACACTCGTTGCATATCACTTCATAGGGGGCCCTGTTGTCCACTTCCTGGATCCTCCTGATATTTCCGCCCAGCATTTCCGTCTCTTCTTCAGCACTTCCATCGCTCCTAATTTCCAATTTTCCGGAAGTTTTAACTATCGTGATCCCGTCCTGGTCTAGGGCACTCCTTCCAATGATGATGTCTTCCTCTTGCGCCTCGTCGGGTACGATCAGCACTTCTACGTCGATGTCAACTCCGTCAATCTCAAGATGCGCTTCCTTCGTCCCGGAGGGTCTGCAAAACCCCCTACCAAATCCTTTCAATACCTCATAGCTCACGCCCAATTCTTCTGCCGCCGATTCCGTCATCGTGACGCAATCGCTTCCCAAATCTATGAACCCTGCAACTGTTTTCCCATCGATCTGTACCGTTTTATGGTACTCATCTTTCAGATCGGAATGATCTTGAAGGATTCTTCGAACATTGCGGCTCTCTTCTCGTCGGGGGGTCACCCTTGGGCACTGCCTCGCCATATGACCCTCTTTACCGCATGAGTAGCATAGGAATTTTGGGGTCTTGGCACATTCTCTGGCCAAATGTCCTTCCTTGTTGCAATTATAGCACTTTATTCCTCTGGGGCTACCCTTTCCTGGTCCTGGCCTATCTCCTCTCATTACCGAGACCGTCTCTGGTGTAAACCCTCGTGGATTTTGCGGCCTCATCGGTTGATCCACACTAGGTCGGTTTCTCTCGCAAAGATTCTCATATCTCTTTATGCTACCTAGTAGATGTTCTATCGAAGTGAATTCGACCAATGACAAATATTTGCCAAGGTCCCTATCTCTGATGCCGCTCAGAATGTATTTTATCAAAGAGCTATCCTCCACTTCCCCTTTCTTCGCAATGGTCTTCATAGTGTACACATACATCTCGTACGTCTCATTTCTACCCTTTTGTCTTCTCATCAGCTCTAGGTGCACGTCCACCTGATCGACAGACGATGGGAACCCACTCACCAACTTATCTTTGAAGTCCGTCCAAGTCCTCAAGTCTTCAACAACACTATCGGACCAGAACTTAGTGGCCCCACCAAGTTTCCCGACTGCTTGAGTCAGTAGCATGGCATTACTCCACGAGTACGCATCCGCAATACCCTCAACTCCTTTAACCCACTGTGTTGCCGTCATCCCATTCCTCTCTGATGGATTAAAAATAGGTAACAGCTTCTCTGCCAGATCCCTACACGACATCGATGACGCCTCATTCCCTTCCCTCCGTGAAATCATCGCCCTCTCACGATTTAGAAGTTCTCTGTCTTTGAACTAACTCCCATTCTCTCCTCAACAGCTCTCTTTCTCGCGTATTTTCTCCTTGACTTTCCACCACTTGTCTGTCATCGCCAAAATGCATCTCAGCTACACCCCCAGAAATCAGCCCTAAATCTCTTCCGACTCCATCGATGCCGCCCTCCACCTTCACTTCCTGTAAATCACCGCCAAAATTCCAGCCCCTATCAGTCCTCTCTCTCTGGTCTGACATAGTTGCGCCGCTCTTCGCCTCGCGTAGAGTCAAGGTAACTCACGCCGCCTGCCGACGCCTCGAGTGGTGGGAAACCGCCAGACACGTGTTCTTCGTGGGAACAGAGTTCAACAGACCTCGTAACACCCCGAACTAAGCTTGTCTGTGATGGGTTCACTAGCATTGTTGGAAACGTACTCACGGTCCCGAAAATGTCACGTTGGATCACCGATAACATTCACGTCCTCGGAATCGGCGTGGAAGGGTACCGTTGATGATTCCCCGAGCCAAGTGTCCTCTCCTTAAGCTTCGGATGTTGTGCAGTCTCAGCCTTGCTTCGTCTCGTCCCACGTTCTGATCCCACTTCTGATTTGTAACGAGGCACAAAAATAACACAATATATCTTCTATCTTTTATTCACCAGCACTTGCTACAACCTTTCTCCACCTTGCTGCCCCTTTCGCACACCGCCTTATGTATCATACTACGAGTCACACGGCGCAACACATTGTCGCGTAACACACCTATGTAATGCTTTGCAAATTTTACTATACGCGACGGCTAACTGTTGTCTTGAAGTATACATACCATACATTTTGGCAGATAAGACGATAGCTGAATCATTTAAAAAGGTCCCCAAAATCCGGGTTCGTTTTTTAGGACAGATACAAAAAAAATAAGGCATACATATGCTAACATATAAAAATTTGACGAAAATCTACACCTCATCTTATCTGAAGGTAGTCTTATCTGCAGAAATATACAGTACTCATTATTTTGCTAATTATTTTTCTTTACTTAGATCATTGATTTTCTCTGCTTACCATATTTATTGTGGATTACTCATCATATCTTATGATTGACTGGATCAATTAAAAATTTTCTGTGGGAATGTTAATGAGCTACGTTATGACGTAAGCTTCCGCGGTGTTTCATGATGAAGTAATTCTGAATGGCTTCCGGTGTTCCACCATGCTGTTTGTCTTCAAATGATGCCAGTTTCCAGAGGACGAAACTCTCATCATTTTAAGGCAAACAACCCGGTGGAAGACCGGAAGCCATTCAGCATTACTTCATAATGGGCTACGTTTTTTGTCATGATAATTTTAATAGTTATTTTCATTCCAATTTAGTGCATTGTTTATGTCCTCCACTGACTAGGCTTTCACACATTTTTATGGTTTTAAGTTATGAATATCTAGTAAGAATATAAATTGTTCCAGACTTATTCCTTTCTTTGTTTGTTATATTCAACCTTCTTACTCATAAAATTGGAAGAATAATACTTTGTATATTGTAGACTTAATTATGCACATTGACAGGATTTGACACTGGCCTATGTCATTATCAAGAGGTTTACTATAAACAATTTTCTGGCAATGTCTTTTATACTCTTGCTTTCCTTAAGGTTAGGGGTTGTTTTTGAAGGAAGGGTGATATTTTATAACTCTCTGTGTATAGGGGATGAGTGCTTAACTTGTGCTTATGAGTGCTTAAGAAATTACTGATCCCCAATGGTGAGTTATAATCCCTTTCTGTTCCTTCAAAAGCAAACCTCCAGTAATTTTCAAAGCCTTTGAAATTATACCGAACTTAATCCCTCTTATGTGACATGTATTGTCATGTATGAGGTTATTAACTTAAGCATTTTTTACCAGTCCAGATAAGATTGTGACATTGATGCCTTGGCAAATACTTCACCTTATTAATAATGATTATTTTTTTACTTAGATGATGAAGAAAGAATTAGGGAAGAATTAAAAGATCTTATAGATGATAATCCAATAGAAGAAAGTGATGGTGATGATTCGGATGGTTCAGGGGGTTCAAAAAAACGGAAAAAAGGAAGTGATGATGAAGATGACTTTGATGATCGATTAGAGGATGAAGATTATGATCTCATAGAGGAAAATCTCGGAGTGAAAGTAGAACGCAGGGTATGTAATGTGTCTAAAGTTAAAACATTAAAACCACCATACTTTATGGATGAATCTGTGAGAAAAAATGTTAACATTACATAGTTTGGTGGTACTTCTTTATTTCAATCTGTTGAATATTGAAATTTTCAGAGTCATGAAGTATGCCTGACAGTGGATGTATTATTTTATTAAATAATAATAAACACTTGGTTGTTATTCCACACTTTATTGGAAACAAAACGACCCGGGTTTCAGCATGTCATGCCATCATCATCACCTGATGATGGCATGACATGCTGAAACCCGGGTCGTTTTGTTTCCAATAAAGTGTGGAATAACAACCAAGTGTTTATTATTATTAAAAAAAAAAAGATGAAGGAGTTCCACAAAGTAACGCCGGAGACAGTGTCTTATATTTTATTAAAGCTTCAAAATTTCAAAATGCATGTATTTGATTGACTTTGAAATTAATTGTTACAGAAACGATTTAAGAGGTTAAAGAGGTTTCAAGATGAGGAATCGGATGAAGAAAAAGGAGAGGAGAAGGAAGATGAAAGGGATGCAATTGCCAATGAGTTATTTGAAGGATCAGATCATGTAAGTATAACTTCATCAATGCTACTGTCTGAGGCAAACCTGATAGTTGATTAGTGTTACCCTCTTGATTAAACGCAAAGAGTAATTCTTGTATTAATAAGTTGTTGTATGTTAACTAAGCATAAGAATAAATCAGAATTTTTTTCCGTTTGTTGTGTACAGTAGCCTCATTCTATCTCCATGTCTTTGGTATTTACAATTCGAAAGTTGTATTTTTGACCTAATGAAGAGCCGAGGGTTTATTTTATTGACTTTATTTTGTTCTTGAAATTAAGAAGACCAAACATGGGCTTTCAATTTGAAATAGAATTCCTTGTCAATTATTCTTGAGAAGAGAGGAAAAAAACTGCTATTCCACGTGAAATATTTTTTTTCAAGACCCAGGTTTCGTTGTTGTGCAGCATCTGCAGGTGACATTACAAATATCAGTTGGTATTTATACATGTAGAAGTATGTATGAGGAGGGGGTGAGGGAAAACCGTTGAGGGAGGATGGGATGGAAGGGTGCTGGAGATGGTAAGTGGGAAGGAAAAGTCTGGAGTCACGTCAAGGGCAATCCCTAGGTGGTTTGGTGCATGCAGGGGTAGGGGGAGAGGTATTAGGTGTTTGGGAACTGTTGTGGGGGAGGGTTAAGTTGGCTCTTGGTGGGGCTAGGCCTGGTTGGGGGATGGCTTGGTGGGGGAGGGTTAAGGTAAGTTGAGGTGGCTAAGTAAGCTGAGGGTTAAATTGAGGATTTAGCTCCTCATGGGGGTTAAGTGCCGGTAGAGGAGGGGGGAGAAGACTAGGAAAGTGAAGAAGGGGAGAGCGGGTGGGATACAGTTCAATTACTCAATGAGATAAAGGATAAGAGCAACGGTCCAAAGTGGCGAAGGCTACCTTTTCTAGGGAATATATCCTTAAATATTCAAAGGAAACTCCCCGAAGAAAATAATAAGGTCCACCTTTTGTAATAGCCTCACATTACAGAATAAACTTGGGTCCAACAAGGACAGACTTGATATAATGAAACAAAGTGGTGTCTATGAACTCCATTGCAGCAACTGCAAAGCCATATACATTGGGCAGACTGGTAGAAATGTCCAAACTAGGATTAAAGAGCACCAGGCTTTCTTTATTAACCATAGAAATAATTACCAATTTGCCGTTCATTTTCTATTACACAATCATAACAGTGATGTTACACCCAACATATGTATTACATTTACAAAATGAAGGACCAAGGCGAGATGCCCAGGAGGAGTTGGAGATGTTGCATCATGAACATGCCAAGACTTAAGTATTCTCCTAAATGAAATATTGTATCCCACCTGCTCTCCCCTTCTTCACTTTCCTAGTCCTCTCCCCCCTCCTCTATCTGCACTTAACCCTCTCTCGAGGAATGGGCCCCCTCCCCCACCATTGCTCCCAAAAACGTAATCCCTCTCCCCCTTCCCCTGCCTGCACCTAACCACCTAGGGATTGTCCTTGATGTAACTCCTGACTTTTCCTTCCCACTTACCTTCCCCCACACTCTTCCATCCCATCCTCCCTCCCTCAAAGGTTTTCCCTCACCCCCTCCCCATACATACTTCTAGAGGTATAAATACTAACTGTTATTTGTAATGTCACCTGAAGATGCTGCACAGCAGCGAAACCTAGGTCGTAAAATGAAATTTTTTATGTGAAATAGCAAAGAATTTCCTCTTTTCTCAATATGGAAAGATTTCACAAAGTCTAGCCTGAGACAGTCTCTACTTTGAAATATTCTTGGCAATTGAAAACAAAAATTTGTGGCATTTTCATGTACATGCTATCATGATGAAACTTAAGGTGTGCTTGGTTGAAAGTGGATATGTGATCAATTTCATATTAGAAGATAAAGATGGAAGAATTCCAATCTTGTATGTCCAGGACTGTATTATCTTACGTTAAGTGGAGAGTTATGGAGAATGCAGGAAGACACCATGTTAAAGTTCGGGTTATGATTATTGTTGATTATTAATGCATCTCTCATTTGTAATTAAATCCTCATTGTTTTATTTACACTATTGTAATTATCACGGATTAATACAGACCTGGAATACCTGGATAAGTCATGGAAATTTAAAATCTGCTTCGAAAAGTCATGGAAAGTGACAAATTACCCTGTAAATTTGCTTTTTCAAGTCAAAATCTGATTGGTTTTCATAAGTCTGGATTACCATTTTAGGCACTTTTAGGCACCTTGCCTAAATGACGAATTGGAGCTCTTTATTTAGTGTTTAGCTATTAATTTTTCCCCTTAAGTAAACTATCAGGTCGTATTCTTTACACTCATCTACATACTACCCCGCAAGCCGCCTCAATAGGCTCGGCTGGTGTTAGGACACCAGCCGTGACACTCATGCTGAGAAAGATAAAATATTATTTCTCCTCAGATTTCGTAAAGTAATTCGTGGCCCTCATCATAAGTGAGACCTAAGAATTATGTAGGTACCTTTAAAAACTAAGCCGATTTTCACCCAAAGCAATAGTGTTCCTGCTGTGATGCAGTGCTTGTTTAAAAACTTTATTCCCTCATAGAACATGCATCAATGTGTTGTGCTCCTATTCTTGTACCTTCTATAAACCCTGAATTAATGATATTTTAATGCCATGCTCTTATATTAAATGGTGTCTTTTACTCTAGTCACATAGGTATAAACTCATTAAAAATTATTGTATAAGTAATAAAGTTCCTGACTTACCTAAAAGTAACTATCTAAAGTAAGACTAGGATTAAAAGTTTTTTTATGTTGGTATTACAACAACCATTATCATAAACTTTATATCATATTATATTATTGCGTTAAAGCTCATTTATTGCTCATCAACTTTTCTAGTACTCATTTCGCACTCATCTCATTGTTATCTCCTTACCTTTGCAAGAACTTTATAGAAATTCAGTTATAATGTATTACACTATTTTAGACTTATTAGCTTGAGTTTGAAACAGCTCACTTT
Source organism: Pyrrhosoma nymphula (assembly GCA_963573305.1). Lineage (NCBI taxonomy): Eukaryota > Metazoa > Arthropoda > Insecta > Odonata > Coenagrionidae > Pyrrhosoma > Pyrrhosoma nymphula. The sequence goes on along the minus strand of OY754327.1, from coordinate 77,605,980 downwards.
ACATGCATATCAGAAACAGTAAAGGGGTGTTTTAAGGTTTTCGCAGCGAAAAGATATACTGCTCTTATACATTTCCTGCTACATGGAGAAATTATTTGCTCAACGTTTCATTCCTCATGCTGGGAACGTCGTCAGGAGACTGAAGAAGTTTGATCTGTGGTTCCGTTTCGGCCATTGGATGGCTGACCATTGTTGTCTGGATTTAAAAAATATATAAAAGCAAATAGTTAAAAAATAAAAAAAAATTAAAACACGAAAAATCTTTAACCGTTGGTTATCACAGCCATATTTTTGGAAAGATATCTTTTCCACACACTAATTAAGTGATAACCATCGTCCCTATTAAAATTTAAAGGACTTTTAGCTATTTCCACTGCCTCTCAAATCAGTCGTGGATAATAAGAAGCTGTTTTAGCTATTACTTTGGCTTCATTCAGGAGGATTTTGTGCCCTGATAAAATGATCAACAACAGCCGAGGTCTGCCACTGTCTTGCGTTAAGCGCTCTTTTATGCTCTTTAAGCCTTGTTTCAATTTTCGACTTTGTTTGTCTAATATAGTAAGAACCACACGAGCATGAAATTTCATATATCCCTTCTGTTTGGAAAGGAGGAACATCATCCATGGCAAATGGAAGGAAGCCTTTAATTTTCTTCGTTGTGCCAAACCTGGTCTCAATGTTGTCTTTTCTCAAGATACGAGCAGTGCGGTCAGTTGTTCCGGATATATAAGGAAGAATTGCAGAAGTGCATGGCTTGGTCTTATCTCCATGCAGCAGTCAACCTGGAAATGTATAAGAGTAGTATACAGTAAAGCAGTGGGGGATACAGAAAAAACTCAAGGGGGGGGCGCAAGTTATCGCGACGATTGTAGCTTTCAAACTGACTGCCTGGCAGCGACTCTGCTTACCTTATATATGTAGCTCGCTTGTTTCAAGAACATTCGGTGCCAGAATGGTCGCTTCCAGACTTTTAAGGAGTGTGAACAAATATAAACTGCAGAATATTATAATACATAAGAAAGTACAACTTCTCGATAACTCGACTCAGAGTCAACTGACGAAAGACACGAACGAATAGCGTGCGGGCTGACTGGCGGGGGCGGCACGGGCGGCCCCGCAAGGGGGGAGCGCGCGCCCCCCATATGTATCCGCCACTGCAGTAAAGGGGTGTTGACACAATGAAAAAATTGGTCTGTAGTGCGTAGCCTTCAGATTACTTGATACTTTCATTAAAATTCCAGTGAGTTTATTCGTATCAACTTACTGAAATTTGTCTCGAATTTGCCATGTGGTACCAGAACTACCTGAATCCACTACTTTTTTGATGGAACTTTTTCAACCCATTGGCTTGGTATTGTAAATGTAGCCCTTTTCTGTAGTGTACATACTCAATGAATCTTCAATTTTCACCTTCATATTCACTCACACTCATTCATAGCTCAGTCTGCTATCCATCCATCTGGTTTGATAAGATGCAAAATCTGAAGTTGAATAGTTAACTAAGGAACTATTTTTGTCATAATATTAGCAGATTTTGCCCAATCAGTTGGATGATTTGCATATTGATTCTGCTTTGTTTTACTTATTTATAGTTTATTTTTATATTAAACCTATGTGTTCCTAATTAATACTTTCTCTTGTCTCCATTGTGATTGTAGGAACGGGAGGATATGGTATGTTAAATTTCCATTTTCTGTGCATGTTTACATGAAAGGGTAGAAAAAGCTTGTGGATAATTTGGCGGAACTCAGGATGCAATTGAATGAAATTCTGTAGCTGCATTGTCAATGTTTTATGATAATCAATAGTTCTACTGAAAAATCATTTACATCCATTGGTCGAGAAAAACTTCTTAGAGTGAATTAACAATGGAAATGGAGGACATTTTTCTAATCCCTTTTATGTTCTAGATAATGTAATTGACTCTGTAGGTGATTGTTTTTGGAAGTGGAAGCTTCATGCTTTAATTGACTTCTCTGGTTATGTTTCTTTTTATGTTCATATTTTCCTGGCTAACTTGTGTGAATCATCATGTAATGAAGAAATAATGGGCCGCTCACTGCCTCCTCTATTGAAGGTTTAGAGTCCTCAATGATTCAGAAATTTTTAAGAGGTTTTTTTTTACATAAGGTCACCTTCATTTGCCATGATCTAGAGCTTTCATAATGTTGTCTCATTTTAGGTTAAGACCAGGATTTTAATTAATTGTTTATTGAAAATGGGAATAGAAAGTCACTCTTTAGCTTGGAAAATCGCTGGTGGAATTGGGAGAAAATGGCTTTGTTTAGCCTCTAGAGAGTTCATGTGTGTGGTTAGGGTGGGTGTACTAATGTGAGTATTGATGAATGAAGTGTAATTCTTTAATGTCACTTCCCTAGGGACAGTAATTTTTCTCATGCTAGTCAGAGTTCAGTTATGAATTCCCCATGCAGTGTGGAGGAATAACCTTAGTTGTACTTTGGGATGTACATTAGGGATCTGGTATGTACCTATCTTATTTGGATCTATTTTTAACGAGAAGAGAAGGAAAGGGATAGAACAGTAAAATTGGCAAACACTGGTGTGATGTAGGGGAATCAATGGAAGAAGCCAGTTAGGGTTAACTCTTTTTTTTTCAAATCACCTTATGTACTGAGGGCAGGGCATTAAGTGATTTGGGAATATGATAAGAGAGAATTTTTGGAGTTGGACTTAGAATTTACCAACTAGGATGAAGTGACTGAACCTCTTCAAAATAAAATCTCCTCCAGACCTCTTTTGCACCAATAATGTTTATCTCTACTGTATGTGGCCTAACTTCTGACACTATGGCTTAATTTATCATGTGACCTTTTCTGTATATCTATGTGGACTGTTAGGGTGTTTTATTGAGACATTTTCTTTGGAAAGTAGTAATTGCAAATCATGGACTGTTCTGACCAAACTTTAAATTGTTTGTTGAGTGCATGTAAATTGTCTTTTTTAGTCTTCATTCTTGAGGGCCCCTGCATTCTCCGGAAAGAGCTACATATACAGCTTTCTGCATGTTCTAAGGGGCATTTCTGAAGATATTTGATTGCTAATAGAACTGGGGATTATTGCACATATTTATAACCATAGCAGCACTATCAGGAATATTAATCACTTTGATAACCCTTCAAAATATTTTCATTTCTTTTAATACCAATTTTAAATCGATTCTATGTATTATTTTCCAAATGTGAATGTTTTTAGTTGCTTGTCTGAGGTTAATCCTCTTGTTAATGCTGGTACATATGATATTTATTACCATTGCATTGCCTTATTAGCCTTAATGTAGTTGAGAATAAGTACATCATTGTTATTTTTTATTTGATAACATGCCACAGTCATCATTTCATTATGTCCAAAAAGGTACAGGTTTTGCACTTGGAATACTCACAATACATCATTTACCAACATGGATTATTGAGTTATGGTGTATATTTCATCTCTAATTTCTCTTTAACATGTTCTCCACATGTTTAAAATCTTTATATAGCTCTATGTGGTAAATCTGCATGCTCTTTTCCTCAAGTAGACTTGTTATCTATTTTATTTTCTTTATATCCTTCTCTTTGATACTGTCACTGTATATTATGCTGCAGTGGGATTTTTAGTAATTGTATGTTAATCCATTACTTAACTCATCACTAACTACTACATTGGTTGAATTTGTTTCCATTCCATAATACATATAAGTTTCTGGCATGTCATCATAAATATGCAAACACAATATTAGTTTCTTTTAGGTTATCCAAAATTTTTAAAAGGTCTTTCCTGAAGTTGGTTTCAAATTTCTTTGTGATTAAGAGGAAGGGTAAAGAGGAATCCTCCCTGGCTCATATTGTGGGAAGGAACAGTAAGAAATTAATCATTGTATTGGAGCTATTGAAAATTTCAATAATTCTTGAACATTGGTTGGGCTCACTTTGTACTCCTGTTTGCTGTCTTGCTGTGAGCCATCATAATATTCTTTCACTTCTGTACTCTACTCATGGTGAAACAGGAGTTGGTATCCTTTCACTCATTTTCTACCTCACTTTTAGGTAAGTGTTTGTAGCAAGGACTCCTTGAAGCTTTCCCCTTTTGTGGGACTTCTTGGCTTCCAGGAGGCTCAGATAATTCGATCATGGCAAATACACACACATGAAGCTCTGTCACAAAAATGTTTGAAACTGATGTATGGCTGCCTGCTCTAATTTGCTTATTTTACTTTCTGTATTAGTGGGAGAATTTCATGCATCCATATAATAGAAACATGCAAATCCTAATATTCATTCTTTATTTACCCAGTGGAGGATCCAAGGAGACTTACCTGACTTTTTTGGTCAAAATAAATGCTAGGCTTGAAGCATCTTCTAGATCTAGTTTATTTTCTTCTGTTTTAGTGCCTGGATCTTTCACTGGATGCACCATTAATAATTATTTTAGGGAGAAAGGTTATGGTCAATGAATGTATATTTATGTGGGTGACTGTGATGTTATCATTGCATGATTTTTGTGAATTGCTGAATTTACAATCACCTACATTCCAACCTCGAAAAAGGATGACGAAAGAGCTTCTGAAAGAGGCCTGAGGACTGACCCTGAACGCTTTGATGAAGAGGGTTCAGAAGGGGAATATTCTGAAACTGATGACTTCATCGTGGATGATGATGGAAGGCCCATAACAGAAAAACGACGAAGGAGAAAGGTTACATGCTCCAATGCGTACGTATCCCTTCTATTTTGAAAAAGTCTCTAGTAGGAATCAAGGTGTTGACTTGTGTGAAGAAAATTATGCATTATTTAAGATGTATTTTCTGAATACTATTTCATAGTGCACTGCAAGAAGCCCAAGATATTTTTGGTGTTGATTTTGATTATGATGAATTTGAGAAGTATGACGATGAATATGAAGAGGAGGACGAAGAGGAGGATGATGAATACATCGATGATGATGAAGGAGAAGATGCTCCTAGAAGGTATGTTAAAATGGACTGATTACTTATATCTCTGGATTTTTTGTTATTTGCATTTTTAGTCCTTTATATCACCCAAATTAATAGTATCCATATTGGTGATACATCTGTCATTCAACTCCTATCTAAGCTTGGCAGTTATTTTTTTTATTCAGATGAACAGAAAGTATTGTGTATTCTATCCCCACTCACAAATGGCATGTAATTTATAACTAACAAAATTTTTAGTTGGCTAAAGTATATTTCAATATTAAGAAATATATTTAATGTGTGTGTGTGTATATTTTGATAGAAAATTCATGCAAAACAATGTATTGTAGATCCCCAAAAAATGAACATTTTTTGCAGTAGTGCTAAAATTGGAATAATGCACTGTCAGTAGGAAGTGAAAAAGAATTATGGGTTAATTCATCTTCATGGAATGCAATCCAGATGGTGCTGAAATGTGTTGCTGGAATTAAGACTTGTGCTTATAAAGATATGCTGTATTGTTGGCTGTTATTATTGACGAATTGTTGCTGGCTGCAATTAATATTAAATATCTAATATATATTCACGCAGAATGTAGTGGAGTTCTTGAGCTTTCACACATCTGGGTTTTTTGTTTAATATTTAGTTATGATATTACCCATTTTGATAAGAAATTCACTAGGTGCAGCCTTCAGGCGATTTGGTTAATATTAAATTAAGGAAACTCAATAAGAGTTCTTAAATTTTGCAGTGAACTGAATGAAATTTTGCTGAAAATTATACCCGACATTTCTACGCATCGACTGTAATCTCTGGAGTACGGGCTCAACTCCAGAGTAATTTTTGACTTGTGTAAATTTTGGTTTATGGAGTGAGTGTCAGAACGCATCTATTACGTAACTCTGGGACTGCCTACATATTGTAAAAAAAAGGAATTATTTGAAAATTCTGTAAAGTGAAGTTCAATATTGTAAAATAATAAATTTTTGAGTTTCTTCAGTTTCACTATTCAGAGACTATCTGCTTTAGCTCTAGATCTGAATGCCCATTTTTAGCACTGTTTGCTTTAAATAAAACTTATTTTGGCAGGAGACGACCAAAGAAAGCTGTGCAGAGGAAGCCCACAAAGACATCTATCTTTGAGATTTATGAACCAAGTGAACTGAAACGTGGACATTTTACTGATCTTGATCACGAGGTAAAATTAATTTTCGACAAATTTTTCATCAACCATTTTTATGTTTTCTTATCTCAGGATTGCCATATTTTATTACTGGAACATCTCATTGTTTGTTTTGAAAAACCTCTTGCTTTGATATTCTCTACTGCTTTATATTTGTGTCTAGGTCACACTTACCTTTAGAATTTGAGAAATTGTAAACTATTATTGGTAAATACATGACTGCATACATGTGAATTTCAACTAATTCATTAAACATCTAAAAGCATTGTCAGTTTATTGATAAGTTTCAGCCCAGCTGACACAAGGTGGCACATATTCTTATTGACACGGATAGCCTCCGCACCATTAGGGATAAGTCCTCCCGGTAAGCGAGAGTCTCTCCCTAAAATGAGAGAGGGATCGTGAAGAAATCTTGAAGAAATGAGAGATGAATGACTACATAGATTGGGAGGATTGGGAGAGAGGAGAAAGCAGGGAGTGATTGCGGGGAATCTATCCCAAAATCCCCTTCTTCGATTGGCTCTGGTTAGCCAATGAGGGTCAAGGGATTCAAAAGAACGGTTGCAGTGCCGCGAACAGCAATATACGGAACTACGTGCCGTGGGTTGGTCTTCAGTGCCATCTACTGGAAGTTCTAGGAACCTATTTGCCATATAATTACGCAACTAATAGTTATTTTAATTTTAACCAGTCATTACGTTGGCACTTTCATGATCTGCTACCAGACACATCCAACCATGTTGCTGAAGGGCTTCCGCGCACCAGTTTCCACTCTCGAACAGCATCCATCATTACCTAAACTGAAATCAGAGAACACTCAGAAAAAGGACAAAAAAGAATTGAAAAAGGAATTCGAAAATATAAATAAAGCATCCATAGGAAAGGATATCAAAGAATAAACCAACCACTGGAATAATATTTTTTCATAAAGTAGTTTATTGACATAAGATTCACTTAAAACAATGAAAGTAGCAGTGTAATTAACAATTCAGCAATCGTACTCAGTGATGATCAATCAAGCGTAATGGCTTCCATGATGCCGTTGAGTGATATAAAAATGGTCTGAAAAATATAAACAAGCAATCAATTCATTACCTTCCATTGCTCTGATATAAAAAAATACTTTGTACACTATTCAAATATAAGTACTAAGGAGGATTCTTTGTCATACAATCTGGACATTATAATGGCGAATCGTGTAAACTTCGACTGGGTTCACTTAGCACGGGAAATTCATGCATACTTTTAAAGGATTATTTCAACGTGGGATCGTCGTAAGCAGTTACGTAAATATAATGTAAACCTTTACCGTAAGCACCTTAATATTTCACTAAAGAGATAATTCTTCACTCAAAAATATGGCGCTTAGCTATGCTGTTCAACAATGTTCAACATAAATTCCATCTCGACACAATGTCATAACTTTCATGCATGATACATTAAAAAACATATAAATATTTAAATACTACATTCATAATACAAATTGGAGCCCTTTTTAAATCAATTTGGGAATTTTTAAATTTATCACACCCAAGAAATGTGGTGAATAAAGTGTCTCCGTTGAAAATAACAGAAAATCAGAAATTCTTTATTCATATTAACTAAATTATTAGCTTACCTTCGCACGCAGTCGCACGTGCAAAGCCAGAAAATGGTGCAGTTTTCTGTGGTTCCTCCCGAATTACAGGAAAGCTGAGTTCATCAACGGGCAATCAGGCAATGTCCTTAAACTCTCCGTCTGCATTCGTTCAATCTTTGAACCTGGTACATCATGGTTGGGAAGACTACTGAAGTCATACACGTTGATCTCTCTCAAGAGAGCACAAATAATTATGCTACTGCCCAAACAACATCATGAAAACTTATTTATTTTTCTTTGGTAAATATATTTCTTTATACCACTTTATGTGTAATTAAGTTCCATCCGAGATAATGTTAACTTGATCGGGACTTTGGAATAGATCGTGGAAAATAATGGACATTATCTCCATAAAAGTAATAATGAAGAAACAATCAAGAAACTCTCCATGATTTATCCCTAAGTGCGGAAGAAGAAGTTGCAATATTGATACAGATATTTGTTAGCGGCCACATCTATTCAAAACCATTGCCTGGAAATGTTTTTCGTAATTTTTAAGTGATGAAAATAAAATATAATATGCTTTTTCATCAATATATTTCCATCCGAAAGAGTATGTTGTGTCACCTGATGGGAGGATTTAGGGATAGAATTGGGAGGGGAGCGCTTATCCCTCATCTCTCCTTGATTTCTTCTGAAGATCATATACCTTGTGCCAGCTGGGTAAAGACTTGAATTATCGTTTTTAAGTTAGGAAGCCATAATGGAAGGTTACTCATACAGTTGAATTCTTTTGTGTATGTTTTTATTTTTTTTTTTTTCAATTAAAAAGTCTTATCAATAGCATTTCAAAAAAACCTTCCCATTCATTCATCATAAATTTTAAAATAGATATATTTCCAAGAGTGAGATCATATTTAAAATACTGGATGTATGACAAACATGGCCAAACTTAATTCATGCTACTCAATGATGTAAACTCCATCGATTGATAATTCTGAGAAATGACTTATTATTGTACTTTTTAGTTGATTGTTATAAGTATATCAAGTATGAAAACTGACAAAAGTATTGATCTTCTTATTCTATGGCTTCACCATATTATGTACTTAAAAACCATCTTGTCTTGTTGGAGACTTGTGATTGAGATGACCTATTGGAACTGTTATTTTTTAGATTCGTGTGACAGACATTCCAGAAAGAATGCAATTAAGAGAAGTACCTGTGACACCAGTCCCTGAAGGTTCTGATGAATTGGATGATGAGGCAGAATGGATATATAAACAAGCTTTCTGCCGCCCGTCAATATCAAGCCAGGTTTGTTGATGTGACACCTACTGATCTTTATGAGAAAATTTTGTTTTAATATAATTCTGATTTTTGTATTAGTCATTTTCACAAATGCCAGTCATTACTCAGCAGCATGGGCTTGTGGAATTTCTGACATTTTGAGTTTGAATTGGTGGAAATGGATTAAATTGATACACAGAACCATGGAAAAGATCAGAGATTCTCCTAGTGTTAAAAATGATCCTATTTGATGCTGAGAAGCAATCGGGTCTAAGGATTATTTGTAAGACTCTAGTCTTTAGGCTCTACTTTATGGAATTGTTCCATTGTGTGATTATGAAAAAATTAAACTTTGCAGTTCCACATTAATTTATTGGAACAACCGGTTTCGTAAGAGTTACAACTTCAGGTGATTTACAGGAAATTTTCAATGTCTATATATACATCCAGAAGTACGTGAGTGGGAGGTGAAAGGGAGAGGGTTGGAAGGGATGGGAGGTGGTTCTTTATAGGTGCAGTGTCCTCGGATCATGTGTGGTTGGCCTGGTGAGGATAAGCTTCATAGGGGTGGTGGAATTCGGGTGTGCCACTGCTAATGGCATCCCTGTGAAGGTGAGTGAGGAAGGGAGGACATCAGATGTAGTGGAGGGTGGTTATGGGGGAGGGGGTTTGGAGAGATAGGGATGGTGGATTGATAAATGCAGTTGGAAAAAGGGTGAGTAGGAGAGGCAAAATTGTTCATTTACAGTGCTTCTTTGAGTTAAGAAAAATCTCAAGATTCTCCTAAGCATCAAGCTGGGGCCTTTTATTTCCCGGTGTAAAATCGTTGGAGTAAAGTCACTCTTGTCATGGCTTTGTAGGAGGTGCTTGGTAAAGAGACAGGTAGGGTTGTTGTACTTGGAGCAGGCTCTGTGTTCATTCTGCTCTCAAAGCTTCTTCTCGTCTGCCCCACATATATGGTGTCGCAATAAGAGCAGGTTAATTGATAGACGCCGCATTTGATGAAGTGAATTTGTCAGGTCCTTATTTTTGCATTTGAGGATTATTACGGATAATCCGAACTTTCACTTTTATTTCTTATATTTATCCTAATATATGTAAAAAAAACGATGTACAGTTCTGTTCAAAAAAATCTTACCGCTGAATATTTCTAAGTCCGATTTTTATGACTAAGTGGCAACATGGCAGAACCACGCCCCCCTCAGAGAGCATTAACCTCTCCAAGCGGCCCTTCCTGCCCGTAACTGGGCGGGTTGAACCACCCCCAGAAGGAAAATTTTGACCAGCGAAAAGGATTATTTTCGAGGGGAGGGTTAGGGTTTCTTTTGCTGTGATGTGTGAGTAAGAAGGAAGACGGAGATCTGCGAAGTTCAGGCGCGCCAAGATCCCTCGCACACGACAGATGCAAGCAGCCACGGAAAACAAAAGCCAATCTTAGGTCTCAATCACCGGAGTTCCTTTCGTTTCTTATGAGCATTTTAATTTATACGCGTATTCATTAATGTAAAAAAATTCAAATTTTTGACGCATTTTCGTTACCTGGAAGTCCTTGTGATATCGCAATCTATATTATATTTGAAATGGTGATATATATTGTGGATCGAAACGTGATCACTCAATTTTGCTCTGAAGTAACCGATAATGTCAGGCTCGAATTTGAGCGCACAACTGTCCTTGCAAAGCATTAAGAGAAAACATTTTCTATGGACGATGTATTTCTGCGCAAACAATTGTTTAATTTTAAAACGATGAGCTTTTAATTTCAAATTCTTTTAGCAAATAATTTCGTGATAATTCGCGGCTCAGAAAGAAGGACGTGCAGATTGAAAAATGCACCTTTCGCACTCATGTCATCCTTCTTGTGAATTCAGTCGTTTTATTATCCAATGAAGAACTTCAAATACGCGTATATTATGTGTTCACTAATGACATTATACCGCATATGAATGACTTGAGCTGGCTGATCTTAGTGGTTGTATCAGGTTCAATTCGTCACCCTCTTGCTTCACCGCCATTACTGCGTTTTCTATTCGCCATAGGTCAGATTTTTCTCATGCGAGATTCATAGAAAAACATTCGAAATAGCACTTTATACTATGCGTTTTGCGGCTTTTTTCCTAACCTTATTACCTAAGCAGCACATATTTTATGGCGAAGTATAGAAAATTGAACCAATGTCCTGTGAAACGTGCAGAATTAATTACGACGTTTTGAAAGTAATAGGAGTTTTGATACCGCAAGGACTCCCAAACAAAGAAAATATAAATGCTATATATTTTTGATCAACCTGTCGTAAGCTAATAACGATAATTAATACGAGTAGGAAACTAATAAAAAATGAAACGAGTAAGGGGGGTATTAGCCAATGAAGTGGGCGTTTCGTTTCCGCACTTCCCAGCTGCTGTGAACGAGAGATCATGTAAGTTTTCACATGTATGGGCCGCTTCCACGCATCCACATAATGTGCGGATACAGCTTGACCGACCACAACGTTGCTTCTTTGCTCATAGTAGAATAAGAAGCCGCTGCTCCCTTCCATTGTCACTTTTTGGCAGTTTCGGGCCTTTCTTCAAGCGAGGGTGATGGAAGGGGCTTCCTTTGGTAAGGAATGTTTATTGCTCTCTCAGGAAAGATTAGAAGGACCAAAGGGTGCCTCTATGCAAAGATCTTCGCTAATACAGTTAACTCACTAACTGAGTAGCAAAGATTATACACACAGAACGGAGTAGATTGAAAGAGGCATTTGAGAGGGATGAAAGAAGAAATTATTTGCATCATGTTACTTTAATGGTAACAAGGAAATTTAATCCATATCCAACGCGAAACAATAATTGAGTACTGGCTGAAGTTCATGATTGAGTGGATTGAAAGTTTTTTTTTCCTAGGCATTCCAATATTGGAATAAAATAGTATCGAGCTACTTACATCCGAAGATATTTGAAGTGGATACGGCTTCCCTTGCCTCTCGAGAAAAAAGGGAAAATCAAAAAAGCGCAGACATATAGTTCCAAGCATAGCGGAAGAACTTGATATGATATTGGATACTTTAGAAAGCTCACTACTTTTAAATTAAAACATTAATTAGTAATAGTTTGCGCATAAATACATCACCCCTGAAATTCTCTTTCCCAGAATACTTTGCGAAGATAGGTGTGCGCTAAAATTTGAGCCTGACATTATGGGTTACTACAGAGCGAATTTGAGTGATCCAGTTTTAAATCCCTTATCCAAACTATTATTCTTTTATTGTTAATATCGCACATTCTTGTAGCTAGTTGTGTATTGTAATTCCACCCACACCAAATTTATCTACGCACCTAATTAAATCAAAGAAAAAGTTGTAAGCGCTCTTCTGAAAGACGCATGCGTTTCCTGGCTTACTTTCGGAAAGAATTAGCAGCCATAAGGAAAAATTAAACAAAATTCCGAAAAGAAGTAAATGACTAAAAACAATTTACGAAAGTTCAAATACAAACGGGATTGCACTGCCACAAATATATGAGATAACACAATTAAGTCGAAATTGCGATAATTATTAACGTTAATGAATACGCTCGCAAATTTCAATAAATTTAAACAATAAAAACGAAACCATATCATTTCCAAGATGCCATAATTAATTCTTGTCATTTAAACCGATATAGGTTCAGTTTTTTCCTTGCAATCATTTAATGTTTCTGGAATTAAGTTTGGGGAAATTTACTCAGGCAGTGTTAGTATTCATTATTTGATGCATTTTTTGCCATCCTTTTTTAACTTATTTCATGCTGTTAGTTGTGATTATTCAATGTATTGTTCTATAAAAATTACGTATGCTCTAAGGAAATGGGGTATTGTGAAGGCAGGCTGGCATATTTCACTGCGCGCGTGCGCATCTTCCTATGTCTTTTCAGCTGATGCTGGTTGACGGCGGTTGGATATGGGACGGCGGTTCGGGCGACTTTAACGTTTAGGACGTTTCCTTTATTTATTTTTTTAAGTCGTGACCTTTTTACTGCAGAAAGTGGTTAGTTGATATAAAAAGGTGGGTAAAACTGCCGCAGACCAATCAAGTAAATGCTGAATCCGTATGACGATTCGTCAGTGCGTAGCAACCATCCATTTTTATTCGGTTAGTAATAGTTGAATGAAGGCAGGCTTTGAGCTTATTTCCTAGCTGGTTTCCACGGCATTCCAGCATTATAATTAAATGGCATTTGTCTATTTGCATCCTAAGAAAATTGACATGCACACTGATTCTTATTTATTATCGATGGAAAAAATTCAAACCAAAGAAGCGCAGCCATATAATTCCAGACAGCGATTGCGAACTTTTGACAAGTTTCTACGTCAATGAATACGCGTATAAATGAAAAATACTTATAAGAAACTAAAGGAACTCCGGGGACACGATTCGATCTCTTCGAGCGACGATTCGCGGTAATAGCCTTTTCTAGAGGAAAAATAATGGAAGATATGTCATTTGCAGCGGAATTATTCCCCGTACTCTGATAAAGACTTTCAATGGATATTTGAGTCCTGGCTTCTACATGGTAGCTTTCTATTACGAGAGATATCTGGTGACCTTGGCCGACAGACCGATCGTTCATCTACTCATTTTCGCTCACGCATAACCAAACGGGAGTCCGAAATCCAACCCATCTCCTCAGAAATCCCTTAGCAGGTCAAAATCGTCATTCGGGTGGAGGTTCCCTCTCGGCAAGCGAGTTCGGAAGGAGGGCCGCCGTTCACTCGGAGAGTTTATTGCTCCCCCGCACATCTCCCTTTTCTTCTTACTCACACGTCACAAGAAAAGAAACCTTACCCCTCCCCTCGGAAATAATCCTTTTCCCAGGTCAAAATTTTCCTTCCGTGGATGGTTCAACTCCCCCAGCTACGAGGAGGGAGGGCTCTCGTTCCGCTTGGAAAGTTTGTTGTTCTCCGTCACAGGGGGGCGTGGTTCAGCCACGATGCCAAATCATCAAAAACTGGGGACTTAGAAATTTTCGGCGGTAAGATTTTTTTGAACAGAACTGGACTATCATTTGCGCACATAGTACGTTATTTTAGATTTTTTCATGGACTCATTGCGAGATTTCTTATGCCGACCGCGTATCTTTTTAGCAGCGATAATGCCATTGTAGTCGTATTCCCACTGCTCCGTGTACTACTGCAAAGCATCTACGAAGTTGAGCGCCTGGGTGTGACTTATGCATTCGATGCTCCCCTCGTTTTTATCCCTGCTACTTCTACTCTCCCCACCCCTTTCCACTTCCCCTTATCCGATCGCGGCATAAATTATATCGCTATCAGTAGCATGCTGGAAGCTCGGGACACTTTCGTCTCTCTTTAGCCATTTTTCTAAGTTCTCCGCATCAACATTTTCGAATCCTTTCATTGTTTTCACTAAACCCCCCAACTCGGAGTCATGCACTTCAGTTTCTGAAAATTCCCAAAAATCACCTTCGAGGTTAAACAAAAGTTTCCACCTAGAACAAACTAGTGTAACAGGTTTCACTGAGGACCAAGCCTGTGACACACCGTTAATTGCATCCAATATTACCATTCTCTTCCAAAATTTCAATAAATTGTCATCATCATTGGCTAGCGTCCTGAAAATACAAACACGTGAATTCCTTTTCATTGACACGATGACGCCGTGATCCATTGGCTGAAGTATGGAAGTGACGTTCGGGGGTAAAAACTTAGCTTCGCTGCACTGTTTTGAGAGGCTTGTTATGTCACCGATTGCTCTGACGAACTCTTGTTGGTTCTACATGATTCTTAGAAGTTATCTTGACCCTCACAGACTGCTCACTTGTAATTCTGGCCTTTCTTTTGTCTGTTTTCTTTTGTCTGCTGACAGCTTGTGAGCTTGAGGATTTCCCTCTCCCAGGCACGTTGGCCTTGGGAATTGATGAGGGTCCATGGTTATCCCTTAGCTTCCTGATAGTGCTTCTGGAGTATCGTATTACCCACAGCTGCTAGATTTATTGCCTGTACAGATTTCTTTACCGTTATTTTTTCTCGATGCGTCCTTCTACTCGATGATTTTCTTCTACTGGGCTAGCCTTTTGAGTTTGATTTTCTTAGTTTCCTCTTGCTCATTTTTTGACCCATCGCGTACTGTTTGGACTTAGTCATCAGAAATAATTCCACTGTGCATTTATTGATAATCTCTCTGGACTCCTAGATTTATCTTCTGATATTGACCCCTGCTTTGTTTGGTCATTTATATCTGGACTTTTTACCCACCTCTGCGTTTGATTGGTGGTTGGGCGTTCTTTGGATTACCCGAGCCAACCTCAACAGTGTTTTGTTCGTTTATAGTCCTGCGCGTCATCTTGGAAATTTTTCTTGGCATTTTGGGACTTTGATTATTTTTACATTGACTAGTGCTTTGTTTTGGCTGTCTTGCAGCATCCTTGTAACTTAGGCTTTATTTTGCGCTTGAATTATCGTTGCCTTATTCTCCTCCGTCCCTTTTGAGAAATTCATTATTGATTCTACCTGCAAATATACATGAAGAACAAATGTATTTTTCAAGAAGAGCATTCCAACGGAAGATGTTTAAGTAATTTAGGAATAAAATGAGCATGGGAATGAATTTTTAGGCGATTTTTCCAAAGATTACTCTGAGGAGGGAGAGGAAGATGCTTCTAGAGCTCAATCTACTAAACCATCTACAATGGGCGGGAGCCTCTGCTACAGAAAAATAATTTCCAAGTTCACCTTCTGAATCTGAAGATAGCTCATGAAGACGATTTACCACCTTGTGTAGACTTCTGCGGGTTGATGGATGTGAAGATACAGGTCTTCCAGGTTTTACTCCGCGTTGGTCCATCTTTGGACAAAATGTTTCGCTGGCGTTGCAGTCGAAATTCGGCGTTGAGTCGACTACTTTACGACTGCAACGCCGGCGAAACTCGTCCGAAGATGATGGACCCACGCGGAGTAAAACCCGGAAGACCTGTATCTTCAAGACTTACCGTCACATTCAAAGAAGAAATTCCCAGAATTCAGGCGGATACGGATCTGAATCGGGGAATTCATGGATGCAATCCCCAAGATTCTAGATGCAAGGCGTGTGCTAGCGAAGATTCTGCGATACATCTAGATTTTCTCCGTTTGTTTTTTTTTTCAGTGGATGTCATGAAGTTTATCGTGGACGAAACCATTAATTATCGCAAATATACCAGCGATAAAGCTCCGGAGAGTGCGTATTTACAGCTCAAAAGTTGGAAAGATACTGACAATGAACAATGAGGTAAACATAACATGTTCATTGTGAGCATGTAAGGAAAACAATTACAGTTTATAAGGTGGATTTTAGTGGCGAGGAATGGCCTTATGTAAGTCAAATATAAACCAATAAAATACGTTCCTCAGAAGAGAGTGTTTAGAATTAAAAAGGTTATACTCAAAGTTATTCATAAATATTTCAGGTAAAATAGGCGAAAGGGGGGAGCCTATGGCTAATCCGGACCTCTGTTGGTAGCAGTCATCGTTAAAAATAAAATAATTTTGTGCCAGTCACAAAGTCAGCAAGTTTTTGATATCTTTTTGAATTCCCTCATCACAATTCGAATTTTTAAGTAGCCCGAGTGCTAATGATGAACATTCAGACTGGAACAGAAGGGAATAAATTCGTCACGTCAAATGATACCAACTTTGCTGAAGAAGGTGGGGTTATCTTTGATAGTTTCTCCGCAAGTTCCACAGAGTTTTTAATGCTGTACATAGGTTTAAAGTCTGAATATTGCCTAATCCATTGATTTAACCTTCTAGCTAGACGGTGACATGGGAAACCATTGGTCTAATCGGAATATTGGGTTTATGAGTCTTTGGCAAGCTATAAAATCTAGGTGGTAGAGGATTCATACTGGTGAGATGCCACTTATCTGAGTTACTAAGTAAGTTTTGACAATTAGTTAAGTGGCTTTTCAAAGCTGCTTGAAATTTACGAGTTGGGTCACTTTTCAACTTTACAAAATCGTTACTATTTAAAAACTCATCACATTTGTTAACATAGTCGATCCTATTTAAAACCACAATGCTATTGCCTTTATCAGCTTTTATTTGCAATTAAGTCCGAATCTTTTACAGCAGATTTGATGCTCCTAAGTACCCGGTGCACCTGTGGAATCCCACGATGGCAGTCCGTCATAAGTGAACAGGATATAATATCGGCAGCCAACTGCTTCCTCCCCTTATCCGTCTTTAAGGCACTGTCACAATCTGCAGCTAAATTAATTAGGGAACTGCGGGACAAAGGTAACTGGGGTATAAATTTAAACCCCTTATTCAAAAGCCCAATTTCAGTCTTGGTAAATGTATGGCCAGACAGGTTCACTAAATGAGGGTGGAACATCACATCACTGGGGACATAAGCGGGGGTAATGGATTTCGGGAGGGGGTCACACAACTGAGAGGCACGCAGCACTTTCAGTTTCTTCATGACTGCGTCACGTTTGCGGAGGCTGATCACGGTGACCCTAGTCCTAACCCGGTCATCGAGAATATACCATTCCCACCAGTTGAGTGATGCTGCTAGATCCACATGAAGAAAGTACAGGTAGTGAGACAAAGCGTCCCTTATGCCGAACTAGCACTTCAGCTCTCGCCGAATCCAGATCTACTTCGCAGCTTTCATTGCCTCCATTTCTGGCTTGGACAAAGATTTACTGCTCAGAGTGACGTATTTAGGAGTCACTCCCAACTTCAAGTGCTAGTTATTGAAGTAAGTGTTGTGGCTCACAACACGGTATTTGATGGAGAGTTTGAGAAATAATTTAGCCTTTGTTGCCTTACTATTTTTGTCGTTGTTTTCAATATTTATAATATTTGAAACAATTACAAAAGACAATACAATAGGTAGACAACTTAAAATATAGGGCATCCAAATTCACAACAATTTACGTATTCAACATCGGAAAATTTAAACCTGTAAATACCAAGCCTCTCACTTAGATATTCCACTTTTAGAATTCCAATCTGCCCTTCGCTCACTTGAAGACCGGTGCAATATGTGGAAACTCAACATTAATCCTTTAAAGTCAGCCTCCATGTGATTTTCATTAAAGTCAAAACCATTACACAACCAATATCAACTATCCGGCAAAACGATCCCTGTCACCACCTTGCATAAGGACTTCGGCATTACCTTCGACATTAAACTTACCTTCAACCCTCATCTCAGATAGAATAAGCCGAAAGCTATGTCCGTAGTGGGAATCCTCTACAGATTCACTGAAATATCAGGCCACCTAGCACTAAAAACAATCTTAACTGGATGCATACTCCTAATTGTTGAGTACTGCTCATTAATTTGGTCAACTGCCTGTCCCACCAGCTTAAAACATTTGGAACGTCCCCTTATATTTTTCACAACGACTATCAGTCACCGTGTACCCCACCAGCGTAGCTCATTCCGTAGCGAAATAATGCCATCTCTTGTAATTTTCCCTTTGTCAACCCGCGGAAAAGTTCATGACCTAAATTTCCTCCAGTCTGACATCAACGGCAATATCCGATCCACCGACATCCTTCCTTTTTTCTCCCTTCATATTCCAAGCCGTGAAACCCACAGCAGTGTTCCTTTGCCTACCTAAATTCTGTCTCTCACTCTCCCAGCATTCTCTTTTCTACAGACTCCCGAAACTATTCATCATACTTTCTTTCAATCACCCCTTACTTGACCCCTCCACCTCCCATCACTCATTTACCACTCGAATAAATTTTTCTGATGTCCCACTCGTGAGCATGCAACATATAAAATTGACCGTATGAAAAGCATGGATTTTCCAGATTTAATCCACTCACTTGAAGCGATTGACCTTGTGCCTTGTTGATTGTCATTGAAAATACAAGGCGGACGGGGACTGTAGTTGTTTGAAATCAAATGGCATGTCAGTGGGAATGATGGGAATACATGGATTAAGCACATCTTCTCCTTTTGACTTGCCATTTAGAATTTTCGCTTCAATGACGTTTGGCAGCAGTTGTTTGACAGTGAGCCTGGTTCCATTGCACAATCGTAGTGCATAAAAATTGCGCAAAAGAATTATTGGTGCATCGAGATGGAGTGACAATTTGTGTGGTGGTACACCAGAAAAATCCAACGAATTTAAAATCTCAATTGGATAATTAAAAATCTTGTCCGTATTCATGACGCTGTCAATCGATTTGTAGGTGACAGACTCGCCCGAAATCTGTTCGTGGATGGCGTAGTTGATTGCATTGACATCGGTGTTTTTTGCTGCCAAAATAGCACGTTTGCAAAGCCATTGGTGGTTTTTGTAATTGGTACCAATTTGTGGAAACACTTTCTGAATTAATTGTTCCATCGATGGAACAATGACACCAAATTTCAATGGAATTGAAGTATATTTTTTGTCGGCATCAACTGGTACTTTTCCATTACCCAATAGCTGTTTTGAAAATATGGGTGACACATTGCACTGCAGATTTACGTGCATATGTCTCCAACGATGCGACACTTAGAGGAAAGCGTTGAGTTCATCAGCTGGTTTTGAATTTGGTATTACTGGTCTGTCCCACTCATGATCATGCAACATATAATTGACCACGTGAAAAGCATGGAAATAATCTTTTTTCGTGCGGATTTTTTGTGCGTCTTTTGCATGATTTGTGCGTCTTTTGTGCGGATTAAATTTTCCAAATTTAATCGGCACACTTAAAGCAATTGACCTTGTTGATGGTCATTGCGAAAGCAAGGCGAATGGGGAACACGAGTCGTTTGATTACAACTATCAAATTAGTCACTGAACCTGGCCTGAAGTGCTGCAAAAGTGAATAGCCATTCACTCTTGCAGCAATGAAATCGCTGTTAATTGGATATTCACGCCTGGTTGCCAAGGAAATTTTTATTGTTGAAAAAAAAAAGAAAAATTGATGAATTTCAAGTCAAAAACGAAGCGTATAAGAAAATTGAATGAAAGAATTAAATACTGCATTCTTTTATGCATTCTATGATACAAATTTCCATCCAATATCTTGAGTGCAAGTAATTTAAAAAAGCAATTAAAGAAAAACCTGCACCAAATTCAATGCTTTTCAAATGGGAGTAAATATTAACAATATTGGGGTTAAAAAAATCCAAAAATTGCCATTTTTATAATTCAGAAACCTTTATTGGCACGCGCACAACTACTCACCAAAGTTTCATCGCAATCGTATAAATGGTATTGGAGTGCATAAAAGACGAACAGACAAACATTCTTTTTTATAAATAAGATTTTCTACTTGAGCTGCACTTTAGGGGGCATGATCACTACAGAAAATTCCCACAATAAACCACCTACTGCTGTCAATTGTTGTTATCCAATGGTTATTGCGGTTGAAAAAGAGACAGTTCTCAGTGGGAACTACGTCCTTCGTCAGCAATACCACTTCACACGGTGGACACTCAAATACTGATATTCACACAACAGTAGTGCGCATCAGCGACCAAGATGGCAGTGCAGCACAGATTCTCTCAGTATCTTGTTGCGAAGTCATAAGGTCGTGAATTTTGATGCAAATTTAGATAAACCATTACATTTTGTCACTATCCTTCACTGAGAAATGTTACAATATAGTTCAGCTCATTTCATTCATGTGTTTTATTATCTCGTGCCAGCTGTATCTATTATAAGGAATCATATCACTTCGCTGGTAGGTAATGCGCTCGAACAATAAGTTACTCTTCGGCAAAAGTTCTCATATTTTTACAAGTTGTAAACAAAATGATGTCTCTATAATGGCTAATGAAAACCTTAATCTGAATTATTATAGATGTGATCCTGACTATGCAAGGAATGTTGCATTATCTCGTTGGTGCTGATTGGTGGCAGCGATAATCACCCCAGCATTTGCTTGATTTTCTTTAATTGTGTGAACAGCTCATGTTAATATTCTCATTATTACACGTATCATTAAATATTTGAATGTTGCTGTGTTAAAAAATGCAGTCCGTTAACAAATAAGGCCTAGAATGCTGAATGGATAAATTATGGATGCAAAAAATCATCAAAATGGGAAATTTTAAAGGGCGCGCACACAATCAACATAGGTACTTTAAAATTCCTAGCATGCTAATATATAGTGAACCCATCGTAAAGCAGGGGTCCACTGTAAATGGAAATTTGGCCTTAGGAATGAGATATAATTCAATTGTGTAACCCATTCTCTCTTATTCGTTCAATGAAATGAGGATTTTGTGTTCTACTTCTGTCTTATTCTTAAGTAAGTCATAATGGCATCCCTTGTCACTCTTTTGTATTGAAATTTCCATATCCATGGTGGGTATTAATGGCAACATTGTTTCTAATAAAGAGCATTCAGTCAGTAAAGTCTAAGGGCAAAGAAGTTTTGTTTTTGCCAATATGTCACAAAGTTATGCATATTATGATTGATCTGAAAATATATTTTTTATCAAGTGCAGATACCTTATTCATGCCTTTATATATACATATATTTGTTTTTCTAGGATGGACCACGAGGAAATGACAATCAAGAAAGGTTAAAGAAAGGACCTCTCACCATCGGTAAAATAAAGAAAGCTTTGGATTTTATGAGAAACCAGCATTTTGAAGTGCCATTCATTGCTTTTTACCGGAAAGAATATGTACAGCCAGAGCTTAACATCAATGACTTATGGAAGGTTTACAAATATGATGAAAAGGTACAGTACATATTTTGGCAGCACTTTTGCTCTCCAAAACTTCCCATTTGCATGGGGTACATGAAATTTTCCTTATGATTTAACCATGTAAACTCGTAAAGAGTGAAGAAAGTGTTTCTTTGAAAGGCATTCATGAAAAAGTAGTATTTTACATTGGGTGATCTATACATTGGGTGTTAAGGAAGTACATAACTGCCATTGCAAATTTATTGGCTTCAATCACAACTTAGGTGAAATCTTTTTTGCAAATAGGCTAATGTGTTCATTGCAGTTACGTTTATGTGCTGTAAAATTTATTTGTGAATGTACAGATATCTACTATAGTAGCATCAAGGTTTCCTCATGCTGAGTGAATTTTGTATGATTGTAATATACTTGCATAAACTTACTTGGCCACTAAATGTTTATTCAGTAATTGTTATTATCATTTATTGTGTGCTATGAGCAACAGGTGACTTGTGATAATACATGACCTGATAATGGTAGGACAATAGTTTGAGCTCATTTCAGCTGTAACATAAATGCTGTGGTCTGTTCCTATTGACATAAGCTTGATTTTTATGTTCAAGGAACTGGTTGATTGTGATTGGCAACAAGAAACATAATTTTTTCATTTGTCCCCCATCATTTGTTCTTTTGTACATTTTTCATTCATCAATTCATTCTCTATCAATTTAAAAAACTTCCTTCGTATTCTTTGTTATAAACCTACTGTAATGGCTTTGTTTTTGTTGTATTAGTGGTGTCAACTTCGCTCTCGGAAGAATAACTTGCTGAAATTATTTGAGAAAATGAGAAACTATCAACTTGATCAGCTAATGAAGGCTCCTGATGCTCCCATTGCAGACAATGTTCGTGTTATGAAGGATGAAGACATTGACAGGTTAGCATTTTACCTTGAATATATTGAATAGACATTATATAAGAGAGTAGTTTGTTCAAAATCTTTCATGTGCTATGTGTAATCCATGCTATTTGGTATTTTTAGAAACCTTATGTTTAGTGCATGGATATGACAAAAGAAAATTGAGTGGTGACCTGAACTAAGTACTTCTGGGTCATTGCAAGGATTAAAACTAAATTGAAAGTAACCGTTAAAAAATATCCTCTGCTTGTAAAACTCCATTAATCATGTATTTATCTTGAAGAAAGGAAAGGCTGAATTTCTATTACTCCTAAAATCAGTGGTCCCTCTGCATAACAAAATAGTTGATGAAACCAATACTTGAGGTTTCTAGTAACTAATGAATATAGTTCAGCATTAACTGTGGCTCGAGGTGATTTTTGTTGGTCTCAGAGTGCATTAGGGAGATTTTGGTTTGCTTTTATGTACTTTTATTTTATACCTTGTTGTACATTTAAATGAGTAAAACTATGATACTTGGGGATTTTGTTGTCATCTGAAACAAAATGGGGAAACAGCTGAAGCTCTTCAATCGAATTTTAGCATATTCTACCATTCTGCTGAAAATTACTTCTTTTCCAGCTCCTCATAAGAAAATTTAGTTTCCCATTGTTAGGCAAGTAATTTTACTGAAAGCTTTAAATATATTTACCCGTTCTTTGCATAACTTCTCTTGGGTTCTCCAGTTTTCCCCTTGCATTAAACGTGGTTGTATATTTGATGATTTGGGTCATCCTTGCATGTGTACTAGTTGACCTCATTCATTTGACACAAGAGGATAGTATCCATCAAGTCTTTTGTTAATAGAAATTCACAAGAGAAAGGGCTCTCATCAGGATGATAATGTGGCAGTTATGTGTTGCCTTCATTGTCACTACAGTGCAGCAAATGAAGTAACTCTTACCACACACCTTGCATAGTGAGTGACATTGCCTCAACACATCATGATTTTCAGTTTCACCCACTTGGAATAGAGCTGCATATCTCTTATTAAATTGGTAGCCTATTTTTTGACAGCCTTCTGACATCAAGTCATTGAACCTCTGACATGCTGTATTATTTGGTTCGTCTGTAGTACCTTTTGGTAGATCTTGCACCTACTTAGAGCTCCCACAACCCTTAAACTGTGGCAGCCTCAGTTTTTTGTTACAGCACTCACGAAAGCTTATGGCGTTCGAATGCGCAGAAGAAGACATTGTGGAGGGGTAAAGTTTTGTGGAAGGGGTAGGGAAAAGGGACGTAGGGGAAAGCGAAGACATGGCATTTGTGCCATGCATTAGTGCATAAAAAAAATGGAATTTGTATGACGCGGACAACACAAACGCAGCGCATCCGAAAGCCATAAGCTTTTGCGGGAGCTGTACCACTGAGTTCAGGAGGAAAGGAAGTGCAGTATTCCCCTCTTCGGTTGGAGACAAAACTGCAAGTTGTGGGAGCTTTAGCTGCTGGCTGGTGAAAGACTCATTTTTGAGCTCTTGTGGACCTGTATTGATGAGAATTGATGCATTTTCATGGAAATTATGTTGGATATTCTCACCGTTAATTCCTCTCCTTTTTCTATTCTGATTGATTTGATACACAATGGTTTGTAAATTATTAATTTGTTGCCACAATATTTACTGTTTAAAGTAAACAAGTGGTGTGTTTCTAGAGATGGGAAAATTACCGTAATTTTCATCTGAGGTAAATTACCACGGGAAATTATGGTAATTTTAAAAAATTACCGTAATTTTCCAGTATTTTTTAGTTTTAGCATTTAGCAGCAAATTTATGGTTAAATAAGAAAGCCAATAGCAATAGAAAGTGAATAACGATGTTTAAACCATGCCTAATACATCATTAATCTCTTAGAAATTTTTTAAATTGTAAAAAGAACTAAGGCAGCAACATGCAATTTGGTTTTTTTTTTGTCAAAGTATGATAAATTTTCAAGAAGAATATTCAAATACATGACTCTATAATGTTATAATTTAAGTAAAATATTCCAAAAATAAGTTGTACATGCCTCAATTTAATATTAAACACGTAAGAAATGTGAACTTAGCTAAAAAAACATGATGGGAATTTATCTGTATGAAAAATTGTCTCAAACATTGGGCGAATTTACGGTAATTATCTAAAAAATTACGGTAATTTTCAAGGGGTGTGGTAAGTTACAAAAAATACCATGGTAATTTATGAAAATTACCGAGGTAATTTTCAGAGTGGCCCATCTCTATGTGCTCATAAACCTTGTCAGAGGAATGCACACTCTTCCCTTATTATGTACCCAGAAATGGAGGAGTCTACCCTAGAATAATGGGGCTTGCCCATTAAAGATTCTCTTGGTAAGGTCAGGTCATGAGATTTGGAGGGGGACTTGAAGAGGGAAGCAGTTGAGGGCAAAATATGCAAGAATGTTATTCCTGTGGTGACCCTAACAAACAAAGAAATAAGTGTCTTGTAGCTGAAGGGTTAAATATCAGTTTAAGGTTATTGTTCATAGCTGCTTATGCATGGAGTACTCTTCCTTTCGGTAATGTGGCAGTTTCCTGTTGCCTTCCACGTCAGAACTTCAATGCAGCAAGTGAAGTAACTCTTATCGCACATATGGCATATTGTGAGTGTCATTGCCTCAACACATCATGATTTTCAGTTTCACCTAGATGGAGAAGAGCTGCATCTCTCATATATTTGGTAGTCTATTTGTTGTCAGCCTCCTGTCGTCAAGTCATTGCACCTCTTAGGTGCTATTTTATGAATTCTTGATGGTTGGTTCACCATATGCATACCATTTTATGCTTAGTCCACTGAAAGCTAATTTCATTTTAACAGTCGAAATTTGTCTCCTTGTTCATCGCTTGGCAGTGATTTCTAACATTTAATAAATGAACATAGGAAACATACATATTAATGTTCCTTAATTCCCCCCCGTCTAGTGGCAGAAAGTGTCTGAAAGTTATGAATGTATAATTATAGATATTATTTGATCGTTTACTTGCTACATATATTGGTTTGACTTGAATCTACCGTCCCAGGTCAAAATCTTGACTAGGAACATTTGTGAAAAATTTTTTCTAGGCTGAAGACTGTTCAGACAGTTGAGGAGTTGAAGGATGTTTACACCCATTTCCTCCTGTACTACTCGCACGATTTCCCGGTGATGCAAGAGGCTTGGAGGCTCAAGCAAAAGGAGGCAGCGGCAGAGAGAAAGAGCAGAGCAAAGAAGAAGAAACGGAAGAAGAAGAAAAAGAAGACTGTGGATGGGGAAACTGGAGAAGAGGGGGTGGAGGAGGAGGGTGAGGACGAGGAGAATGCTGAGGAGGATGGGGACGAAGAGGAGGAGGAAGATGGGGAGGGCGATGAGGAGGATGGGGAAGAGGAGGAGGGTGAGGATGAAGTGGAGGATGTCCTGGAGAGTGAGACGCTCAAGAGAGCTGTGCGGAGTGGTCCGTATGCCATCTGCAGGAAAGCTGGGCTTGGTAAGTTGACTTCACTTGGTAGGGGTTATTGGGGTGATCTATCTGTTAAATTAGGCTTGGATGGAAGGGGGTGTAAATCTTCTAGATTTTTACAGACATAGCCCACTGCCCTCTTAAGGCCGTTTTACACGATGAAAGATTTTGTACAAATGAATGTACGTGAGATTGTACGTTTGTCTCAACGAAATTAGAACAGGTTCTATTTCCCTTACAGGCATTGAGACATTCGCACAAGCGTTCATACAAGTTGCCGCTTTACACGATACATTTTGCCCCATGCAAGAGTTCACGGAAGAGTTTGTACAAACAAATGTACCGTGTAAAACGGCCTTTACATCATTTCTTTCTTCAGCTTGATAAATGTCCTACTCCTCTTCATTACTTCCATTGCCTCCCACCTCTGAGCGTACAGCTCTCTTATCTCGTGGCATACTTTGGTTGCTGTGAGCAAGATTGTTCACTTCTTTGATGCCCTAGTTTTAATCTTAAACCATAATGTTTTGACAATTTAAAGTTCACAATGTTGTCAAAATTTACAAATTTAAAGTTTATCTACTTGATGAAAACATTACAGAGAACTTGCACATGAATGAATAAATTGATCCATTTCTGAAGATCACTCATAAAAATGTTTCTCAGGAAGCACAGCATCACAACTGTGCTGCATCCTTAATCCACTTAGTCATACATTGGACAATATAAGTACAGTTAACTTTTTATTTACAAGCGGGTTATGTTCCTTAGAAACAGTTCGTAAATAAAAAATAGAATAACCAAATTGAACCTACCTGAATTCTTTCATGAGCTAAAGTTATTCCAGCAATAGAAAATTATGTATTTAGGCTTTCACATTAGCATAATACAGTAAACTCTCATTTATCTGGTACTCAAGCAGCTGGAGTTATCATGCAACCGGCATGAAACCTTGAGGTTGCTGGTCTGTTTGAACTTGGAAAGGCACTTCAAATCTCATGGAATTTCTTCCATTGGCAATACTTTTTAACTCATTTGGTACTTTAATTGCAGGTAGCCTAGTTTGCTAACTGCAGATAATTTAATATTATAATTGTGGAGGGGGAGCGTGGTGGCCTAGTGGGTAGAGCGCTTGGCTAATGATCGAAGGGTCCCGGGTTCAAATCCAGGTGAAGGCTTTGGACGTCCCTGAGCAAAAAAATCCTCGGGAGTGTGAGGTGGCCCAGGGAAAGGAACTGGCCCCCCTACCCTGAATGTGTGAAATTCTCACGCCTGTGGCTTAGTCTGGGGTGAGCTCTACCCTCAACTATCCAAACCAACCTTCGAGTTGAATCACTGAGTGAGAGTGATAAGTGTGGAAAAGTGACAGCGTTATTTTTTGGCTCAAACTTTAGGTAATACATTTTTGTTTTGAGCAGTTTCTATCTCTCGCTAAGCGATGCTATTGGCACCGAATGACCGGCAAGGAAAGTCAAAACGTGTCATTTTAACTTAGAACAATTAAAACTAGGGATGTGAGCTCTACGGCCTCTTAAAGTTACAAGGTATAAAATTCTCCATTGGCCGTAATAAATTGGCACCACTCGTCAAAAATACGCCACAATTGCTGTTGTTGTGGTTGGTTGGTGTTGGAGAGGTTGTGGTTGGTCACTGGCGTGGATTTTTCCCCCAATTTTTTCCCGCAAACCAACACAGCAATTGTGGCGTATTTTTGACGAGTGGTGCCAATTTATTACGGCCATTGGAGAATTTTATACCTTGTAAAATTAGAACAATTAATTGAAATTTGCAAAAGACAACAACCGGGTGAGAATCAGAATGTTCTCATGAAAGAATTAAACGTTGTTTGAACAGCTGAAAAATGAAACTCTTTGTTGATGCTGTTGAAAATTATGGCCTCTTGCTATCTTTAAATATCCTATCTTTGTCCACCGATGAAGAGGGTTTCAAAGAATGTTGTTATCAAAATAACAAGGAAATGAAAATCATTTATGGCGAAATATCAGAATTAGTGGAATGTTCAAGTGCCATTCATCCAATTTAAAACATTTTGTGCGATGAACTTGACAAATGGCTGGATGTTAACAAGGATGCCCCTGTTACGACGATATTAGACACGGATGAGATAATCCAATGGGTACTGAATAGGGACAAATGCAATCTGCAAGAAGACAAAAATGATAATGAGGAAGATCACGCAGCACAAGTCTCATGTTGCTTCCAAAGGATTCGACGACATCATAAAATTTGTAGAATGGTGAAAGTGCTTCACCTTCCAAACTGTAGACCAATTTCACTTTCAATGTTAAAAAATTTTAGAAGAGAGAAAAGGAAGGTATGCAGTCATATTGACGTACGAGATTTATTTCAGGAAACTGTCAAGTGAACGTCTCCTCAACCGTCAACATCAGCTTCACATGAAGAAGTGATTGCTTTGCAACCTAGTTGATGACCATGACGAAATATTTATTTATTTAATTAATTGCTCACATACAGCATTTCTGCTAATTTAAAGTGACAGTAACAAACATTAAATAAAGTCAAAAACAATCAATCAAAACCAAACTTGCATATTAATCGGAATACAATATTAGACTCAGTCAAATGACGGTCTGTACATAGAGCCTTGTAACTATTTTGTGTCAGTTTGACTGTAGTTTTTTTTCATTGTTAAATGTCTGCTAACTTGATCTTTACATCATTTCTTTCGGCAGCAGAAAAGTAACATGTACATATTGTACGTGTATGTGGCAGTAGGCAGCACTATCTGACGGCCTGAATTCCAATGTTTTGGAGGACAAATTCTGTGAATTCATTCCTTACGTCACGTAGTGCAGTAATCTTTCTGTGCCTTATGTATTCGTTTAGGGCAGGTGATTTTTGACTTTCAAGAAGTAAAAAAATCTGATTGGAAGAATCATATTTTACAGAATTTTATTTGTAATGAAGTTATTTTATTTGGTTCTCATTTTTTTCTTTATATTTATATGCCTAGTAAGAACTAAATAGAGCTTGCACATTTAATTTGAGTTCTGAAGGTCATGTAACTGGCACAGTCATCTATCCAGCAGCCTCCATATCCCATACATGCCGGATAATAGGGAGTTTACTATGCATCAATGGATGCTTAAAACTTAAATATACGGCAGGAGGAAGGTAGGCAATATGATCAAATGAGCAAATATATGGCATCATTATAATTATTTGATGACATTAAAGTATTTTTCCTACCTATATAAAGCATTTTTCAATTTTTTTCTAAAACAAAGCTTGCCAATTAAAATATATCGTGTACAATTCCTACTAAGCTATTCTTAAAAAAAAGCTATAAGTTGTTAAAATAAGTAGGTTGGTAGTGCCAGCCAATAGAAGAGAGGTTGGCAGCATGTTTTTTTAGTGTGATAAGTCTATGGAGCCTAGCAGTTGTACTCAGTCAAGTATAGAGCTACGGCTTCATTGGTGTAATGATTGTACACTGAACAGAAGAAATAAACCAGTGTTAAATGTAGACTTCTAATATAAGTAACATCGGCCATTATTTAGGGTTGTCCCATAAAAACAATATTGACGCCTTACGGCATCCCACTGGTGAGTATCAAAATTATTTTGGTACAGTAAGTCAAAATATAACTAGCACCACTGTCTTGGGATTACGGGAAGTCCGTGGAAGTTGTTGGAACTATGTTTGTAAACATTGCGATGTGAAATGAATATATGCTAATGATAAAATTTACTCTAACCACCAATGAGAAAAGTGAATAAGGTATGAAAAGGAGGTAGTTGTTTGACGTTACGTTATTTCATTAGCCTTTTCCCTCTGATTCTTCATGAGTTAATGAAATCTCAATACCTTTTTCCATATATGTTTTATTATGACTCAAAAACTAAGCAAAAGCACTGCCATTGTATAATCTGGGAAATAAAGATGAGATCTCGAGTTAATGATCATCAAGTTAGTGTTGTGTTAATAAATGTCTTGACCTGGGTGGCAGCCTTCCTTCCCAAAAAAAACTGCCCTTATGTTGTGAACAGTTGAATGGAAAATTTAGCAAAAGTCAAGCTTAGTTTTCAGTCTAGAGCTGAAAGAAGTGGACACCCTGCTCCTTGTAGAAGTTCTTTTTGAAGTGATATATCTCATGAGGAAGGATTTTTTCAAGGACAAAGATACATCCTTAGCCCAAATAATGGTCACACATGTGGGAATGAAAGAACCAGTGCATAACAAACATGATCGCCGTTTTTGGTTCCAATGTGGAAACAGTAGAGGGGAGGGAGAAAAGAATGGATATCTTGTAGCAGTTATTGAAGGTCATTGCACTGCCATTATATAGACCTGACTGTGAAGTAACTGTTAAAAGCAATGCCCATGATGTGAAGAAACTCTTTTTTGAAGTAAAACTTCTACCTTATGTTAAAAGTATATTAGTATATTATAATGCATTTCTCACTCCATTGGCAAGTAGCGAAAGGCCTAACTGCTACTCAACCAGATGGGCATGGACACGGTGAAGTGCATGCCATAAACAATTTTTTTTCTCCCTTATGTGAAATATTGCCATGACGAAACTTTGCAGCCTCTTCATCATTACAAAGGACTACAAGATTCTAAAATTTGAGATGGATCGAGGGTGGGGTACATTTTGAAAATTTAATTCTAAATTTTCACTTTTTTTTTAATTTCAAATGGGAAAATTCCGGGACTAGTTTTGACAATGCTGAATTCATCAAAAAAAAATCTTTCTGTAAAAAATGAAAAATTTTCATCAAAATTGTATGTACAAACTAAGGGCCTTATAAGGAAAAAACAAAAATGTCGTACAAATCTGAGATAGTTGGGGCAACTCATCTGTGATATCACATGGGATGACCCATGCAAAGTATTTCCTTGTTTGTCTCCCTTTCCATCCACGGCACTTTCTCAATTCTCCTCTGCACCATATTAGGTACATTCCATGTAAAACTTCTAGCCAGCCTTTTCTTTGTAATTATACATAAGGTCCCCACCATCAGTTCTCTCCTAAACCTGCATTATATTCTTTCATTAACTAACCGTATTTGACGGCATATAAGATGCATCTTTTTTACAAAATTAGGGATAAAAATATCACCCCAAGGTCTTGTATGTGAAGGTATGGCCATCCACAAGCCAATGGTTGCTTTTCTTGAGTGTACCCTACTGAAATGAGGGTGCATCTCATATGCTTGTGCATCTCATATGCCGGTGCATCTCATATGCCGGTGCGTCTCATATGCCGGTGTGTCTTATATGTCGTCAAATACGGTAACTCTCCTTCAAATTTACTTGCTACTACATAAATATATCCATTTTCCTTCAAGTTGCTACCCAACTCTGTAATTGAATTCACTCCCTCTTCCAATTTGTGCCCTACTACTTCCATGAACAGCCTTGGTTTCTTTGTCTTGGAAAATCTCATTACTTAGTTTTGACATTACATATTAATCTTCATTCAGTATTTCTAGCACTGATGAAATTCATTCAAACGGTTGGTAGTTTAATTGGTAAAAGCACTTGGGGCTAATTCATGGGTTCTGGGTCCGAATCCCTGTATGGGCAAAAGAATTTTTTATCTGTGAATTACCTACATTAGATGGATTTCTTAATGCTTAAAGTTCACAAAAAGTCAATTTCATTTGCTTGAATCACTCTTCTATGATTATTTCTGACATAATTGCATTTGATGAGTACGTTATATATATTCATACCATTTTTAATTAAATATTTAATCCTTCTTTGTGTCAGATGGTTTGGCAAAGAAGTTTGGCCTCTCTCCCGAGCAGTTTGCAGAAAATTTAAGAGATAATTACCAGCGTCATGAAGTTGAGCAAGATCCTGTGGAACCTGCTGATGTAGCTCGAGAATATACAACCCCGTAAGTACCTTTACTTATATGGTAGAATTGAATACGTTGAGTTTTTTTTGCAATTTAAAAATCAAAACTTGAGCTATGGTCAGTTGCAAATAGTGTGACATGAAATTTTGAATTTTCAGTCAATTTTCTGCTCCTGAAGATGTGTTACGAGCTGCCAAGTTTATGGTAGCGACTCAACTATCCAGGGAGCCCCTAGTCAGAAAGTGTGTTAGAGAAACATTTTTTGAGAGGGCAAAAATAACTGTTCGCCCTACTAAGAAAGGAATGAAGGAAATTGATGAAAGTCATCCATGTTACAGGTAAGTGAATATTTTTTGTTCTTCATTCATTTGAAACAATATTCAGTGTTAGTTACACTTTGCTGGAAAATGATGTGTGCAAGAGTTTCTACTTATCCTCTTTGAGGTCAAGAATTCCCCATTAACTACTTTTTTTGTAGAGTTTCTTCCCATAGGCTTAAACCTCTCATTATTGTTTTCAGCTTTCCAAGATGTATCAGTTTGGTTGTATTCTTTCTTTGGTGCTTTGAGAAACAATGACATACACATAGGCATGGTATAAAAAAATGAAACAGGTTAAGTTTAATAGAATTTTAAAATTCCGAAGTTGTATATCATATATGTATCCCGGTCTAAAGGACACTCCGGCATATAACACATGCTGATTTTTTGGGTTAGACTTTAGAAAGAAATTATAATCAATATCTGATAGTGCTAACAATTAATAGGAAGAAAATTAGATGGTGAACTTCCTAAAACAGCACCTGTATTGAAGTTATCGTATAATCTCAGAAACAAATGAATGAAAGAGAGTGAACCTTAAGCTTGCTGCCACAATGCAGTCAGAGGTGAAAGTAGAGAGATAGGCACCTCCAAGGGCAACACAAAATTGAATGCATTAAAAAATAGCTTTACTGTTGGCCCATGAGCTGCAGGCTGATTTTAGAATGTACTACAGGGTGTCCGGCGACCTGGAAAACCGGGAAAACTCAGGGAAATATTTTGTTCTGGAAAACTCAGGGAATACTCAGGGAATTTTTGTATTTTTCCGAAAAACCCTGGAAAATGCATGGCAGCCGATTTCCATCAAGGCAGAGAGAGAGGTTTAACCTGCGCCTTTGCTTGCATTATACTCAGCTCAGCGTAGCCTTGCGCTCCCTGTTCATTTAATACTCTTTTCATAGCTGTGCGCCCGCTCGCAGCTTGTGCTTCGTCATCCCACACCACTCTCCCTATGCGCAGTCTAGGGGGCCGATTGCATAACAAGGCAAATTCCACACGGAATAATTCCCATGTAAAATGGCCGCTACGAATGGAATCGGAATTGATGCCGATATCTGTCACCGGAAACAATTTCACGCGGAAATCAAGATTCTGTTCGAAGAGCCGTACGAATGGAATTCTTGGTGTGGCCAAATTTACGAGAAATCTAAACGTCTGAGCATGCGCAGTGGCATTTCCCGCATTATATGAAAACCATTCGGCCGGCAACCTAAATGGATAATTGGGTATTGTTATATATGTAATTGATAATCCTTTCCAAATAATCTCCACCCTCCTCGTTTTAATGTTTGCAGAAATGTTTTTGACGGAGCAGAAATACATTTTGCGGTCACTGCGTATGGAAATCACGGCCCTCGGGATCGTAGTCGACAGGGCCACTGTACAGGGGCAATCCAACCTAATTTAAATTCGTGCATTGTCCAAAAAATACAATTTTGTTTTACATAATTAAATGCTTTTGGGCGTTAGATCCGTACCTATTACAAAGCAATTAATTCACTGTTTCCGAAATGTATATGTAAAGTACAGTGAAGCCTTTTGGGAGAAGAGGAAAGGTACCAAGGCCTCAAGAGAAAAAGAATAAGAAAGAGGTACATACTGCAAAAGTTTCAAGAGCTGCAAACCAAAATAACGTAATTTCTTGAAAAGCCGAGAAATTTGTTGCTGAAATTGAATCGGAAATGCACTCATTGAAAAATGTCACACCAGTTTCTTTTATTTACATGTTCTTTATCAAACTAGTCTGAATCTACTTTATTGTGTTCAAATTGCACCTGACTCAGAATTTTGTTGTCAGTTAACCATTTTTGTTTATTTGTTGGTTGAAATAAAACCCGTAATACTCCACATTCCTTGTATACTCTTACGTTTTTAACTCAAAGTAGGGACCGAAATTTTTCGTGTTATCATGTTTGCAAAATTATGCCGATTTTATTAGAAATTCATTAAAAATATGTTAGAAAAAAAGTGCAACAAGACCCTGGAAAATGCAAAACATTTGCCTGGAAAACCTGGAAAACTCAGGGAAAAAAGAAATTGAGATTCACCGGACACCCTGTACTAGGAGTGGGTGCCCATTGAAATTCAGCAGGAAGAGGAAAAATTAAAAGTTTCATGGGATATGAATGTGACGTGCAGTGTTCAGTGATGTGATGTCCAAAGTGCATATGCCATTTAAGATAACATATATTAACCACCCATGGAGGGAATGGGGTGAAAATTACCCCTAATAAGATCTCACTGTTATTATCATGTTGATCACATAGCCTAAGTTTTAAAAGTCTCAGGCATAAATTCCTATTTAACCCATGCTGTGATTGCCAAGGGAGTTATAAAATATTTATTGTTGAAACATTGAAGAAAGATGATTTCGGAGCCAAAAACACAAATTTCAGGAAAAAGTGTTGCATTTAGGATAATCGAATGTAAGAATTAAAAACTACATTCCTGTAGCCATCGAACAGTGAAAGCTTCAACTTGATATCTTGAGTGCAAGTAATTATTAAAAAAAGAAAAATATCCCATGGACCAAGTTCAATGCTTTTCTTATGGGGCTAAAAGTGAACAAATTGGGTAAAACAGCTCCTTTTAATTATTGCTAACTATTTTTACTACATTTCTGGTCGGTTCTGCATTCTTGCAGCCATCCAATAGTAAATTGCAACCCTGTATCTTGAATTAAAGTGCACAATGCTAAAAATAAAGAAATACTGCACCAATTCATTGGTTTTCTTGTAAGGCTAAAAGTGAACCATTTGGGGTAGAAACAAGCCCTTTAAATTGTTGCTCGGGGTTTTAACTATTTTTCTGGTCGTTTTAGATTACAACCTGTAATCCTGCCCCATTTCAACTTCCTAGTTCTGTGGAAGTCCGTCAAACAGGCGCCACTGACAGTCAAATTAAGACTTCAGTGAGTTAGTAATGCATATAGATTTTTGAGTAAAGCCAGGAAATGTGGTACTTTAAGACCTTTATTTTCATGTAATGGTGTCCCATTGTGTTGGCTGCTTATTTATTTTTATTGCATTTGTATCATCTCAAATAATATATCTTACGTACATACTCCAATGCATCACTGTTAAACCCTTTTTTGTTTATGAGATTTAATGCTTCAAACCTGTTCATCATTATTTATTTGAAATTGATGCCTTTTTTCTAGTATGAAATATGTGAAAAACAAGCCAGTTAGAGACTTATCCGGTGATCAGTTTTTAAAGTTAACTCTTGCAGAAGAAGACAAATTGATTGAAATGACAATCAGTGAGCAGATTGATGGAATTACCTCAGCTTCCTACATCGAAGAAGTTAAACAGCTGTATTATCGGGTAATTCTCATTTTATATTAATATTTGTATAAATTTAATTATATTCTTAATATAATTCAGGAATACATATTTGAAGTAAGTCTTTGCCTATGATTACAATACACTGCGCAAATTTGAATAAGCTCTTGAGTAGATCCTAACTAGTAAATGCTGGTTGATCCTCAGAAGCTTGCGTGTTAAATAGTGTTGATATGAGGCCCTTTATTACCTTTTTTTTTACTTCAAAGTTATAATATTTGTGTGCATATTTGTATTTAGTTTTTAATATCTTCTGAATTCTGGTATCAGGTTCTCAATTTGGTCAAGGGTTGAGAGCAATGTACATCTTGTGCCATCATTTTAAAATAAGTATACCATTTTATATGCTTCAGTTTTCATGATGAAATTTTCTAATGCTCTTTAATTTTAACATTTGCTTCACATTACATATGATTTCATTTAGTTCTGTTGATAATCTTTCTCTTATTGATTCAATGTTATTTTTTTACCACTTACTGATTTAAGTGTGTGAGTGGACTCTCTACCTGAAATACTCCCATATTTTGTTAATAGTCTTCTGCAACGTGAATGTATTTTAATTTCTTTGTATTTTTGGTAAACTACAAGATATTTTTGAAGTTGTGTGTGCAGTAATAATTTATTTGATTTTATGATTTTGATGTGAAATTTTATTCGTAGGATGAGTTCAGCAAGAATGTTCAAGATTGGAATGCACTGCGTGTGGAGTGTGTGGAGTTGGCCCTCACCCAGTTATTGTTGCCTGTGCTTCGTAAGGAGTTGCAAGCAAGATTGTTGGCTGAGGCTCGAGATTCTGTTTTAAGAAGTTGTTGCCGAAAGCTGTATAATTGGTTGAAGGTAAATTGACATTGTTGGAATATATGCTGACATTGTTATAATGGCGAACTGTATGCTTTTTAGGATGCTTAATGATGGATTATCTCTGACTGCTGAATGACAAGTTCCACAAGTCTGTGGTAAAACGGAAACAAAAGAGTGTGATAATTTCACTACAATACAGCATATTCCCAGAAAACAAAGAACAAAAAACTACCAGATAAATTTTTCATGACGTACATTAGGCTATAGTGAAGCTGTCATTCAGTGATGGCAATCTGGTTCATATTCATGATACTTAAAAATTTGTTTATTTTTCATTCATTTGTCATTCCTTGAATTATTTCATTATTTTTATGCATATTATGTGCATAAAACTCCCAGGATTTCACATACTGGAGGGTAAAAAGTACTGTTAGTACAAACGAATGGAATCATCGGGTCTGGATATTATACATTCTATTCATTAGAGCAGTGCTTCCCAACCCATAGAAGTCTGTGGACCACTCAGCCTGAAATTAAATCATATACGGTCCACCCCCACCCCCCACCATATCCCCTATCAGTTGTAACCCTTCCTCAGTGCTTTTCCCAAAACTAAATTCAAAGGTGATTAAGTAAAACCATTTTTTAGAACATTATTTATATATTATCACTGTTAATTAGTGTGCAGTACAACTTACCATATTTCTCAAGAGTATAGTCCCACCCCCCCCATTTTTGAAGGTTCAGTTTTGGAAAAAGTTTCAAATAGCAAAGCAGGCCTTACATATATTATTCTCAGGTTAACAACTTGTGTGGTAGCTTGTCTCACCAAAGTTGCACAGACTTTCTTTCCACTTTTTATAAGTTTGCCAATGGATAACGAAAATTTCATTGTACCTCTTCAGAGGAGGCAAAAATCATGTTCTCCGTACCTATGCACGAAGTGCGATTTTGAAAGGCGTTTAGAGCAGGATTGGAATTTATTCCAGAGTCGAACTGCCGACCGTAAACTTAGAAGTCCAACAATATTACCAAGTATCGTTGTATTTCCTATGAGTTCCTAATATTTCATAGCTCTACCAAGCTAAATAAGAATTAAAATTGTGGTTCTTTTTACTTATGCATGCAGCCCGATCAAGAACGATGGTTTGAATCATAGCCGGATTGGGATTTTTATGGAGTTGAATAAACAGCCGAAGACTTAAAATCCAACCATGTTATTAAGTTTTATTTTATTACTTGACACGTTGACCACCACGTTGTTTTTCGTACATATTTCCTGGGATGCCATTGGTGTTTTTTTTTGCTGTTGCAGATCACTGTACTATAATACTTCGAAAAGTCATTGCACATGAGCATAGAATCAATTTTTCAGTGTTGTCATGTACAACGGTCACAATGACCAGCGTGGCATCAGGCGAAATTTTTGTCGCCGGACGCCACGCCGGTCATGAGACCGGTCATCGTGAAATTGGGATGAATATTTTGGCGCGCGAATAGTCAAGCGAGGTGATTGCCCCGACAGTGCAGGAGAAGAGAATTAAAACATGCAAAATATAGTCACATTGTCACAGCAAGAGGGGGGGGGCATCGCATGACTTTCGGTGGTGGAAGTGGGGTGAGTGGGTGGGGAAGATGGGTGTGCATGGCACGATGCAGTGGCAGACAGTTACAACGCGTGACTTTTTCTTGCATCTGTCGGATCCAGATTTATTATCTTAGCAGCCTGGTTCCACATTTTGGTTCTTAGTCGTTTAAGCGTTGTCAGTTATAGCTTCTTATACCCCCAATTTTCCCCAACAATCCTTTCCTCCCTTTTCCTCTAAAAACATTTTACATTGACGTCATGAGTGAGCCAACACCTGCAAGAAAAAGGCAGCGCTATGAAGTGGTCAACGCAAACAGTGACAGCGACAGTGACTCTGATAATGAAGCGTCAGAAGGTGGTTTTTTGCCAGCGGACTCGCCAGCGGAAGAATCATGGGACTCTACAGACTCAGAGCCGTTGGACTCATTAATTCCATTATCAGGTAATTTGAAAAGAACGTGGCTTCAGCAGGAAGGTGCTTCCACGTCAAACGTTCCGGTCTCGGCAGCGTGGGCACCCCCTGAGGACGAAAACGAGGAAAAAGAGGGTGTGTTCCAGTGGTCTGAACCGAGCGGCAGCCAGCCGCAGTTACCTGATTTTGTCGAACATTTTGGAGTCAGCCCAGCTTTAGCCGCCGAAATTCCTGACGGCGAGCCCTCTGATTACTTTTTTGCCGTGGTAGATGAAAAAATTTTTCTTCACATCACTGAGCATACCAACATATACGCGACTCAAACAATTGAAGCAAAACAGGATGTTTCGGCTTCGTCAAGGCTACACAAGTGAACTCCTACGACAGTGACAGAGATGAAGAAATTTTTTGGACTGGTGCTGTACATGGGTCTGGTGAAAATGCCCACGATAGAATCATACTGGAGCAAGGACGAACTTTATAGGAATCAATTTGCGCCAAAGGTGGTGTCTAGAAATCGATTTGAGATCCTTCTATCGATGGTCCATTTTGTTGACAATCAACAAAATCCAGTAGGCAATTGTCTGCACAAAGTTCAAGCTCTTCTTGACATGCTGGCTGAAAATTATAAAGCCCTCTACACTCCGGGAGAAAATTCCTGTATTCATGAAACCCTTGTCCCCTTCAGAGGTCGTCTCGTCATTCGGCAATACCTAAAAGGCACTAGTATGGGATGAAGCTTTTCAAGTTGTATTGTGGACTTTGATACACTTATCAGCTTCAAATTTATGCTGGTAAAAATGGTGATACGCGCACTACCTCAACTTCAGTCGTGATGTCTCTTGCCAAACCAATTTTAGGATGTGGATGCACGTTGTGCGCTGACTAGCGCACAAATTGGAATACTAGTTTGGACTTGGCAAAGAAGTTACTCGACAGGCAAACGCATCTCGTCGGAACTTTGAGGAAGAATCTAAGAGAAATGCCGAAAGATATTACCAACAATAAGAAGATGAAAAGAGGTGATGTCGTGGCGAAAGAAAGTAGAGAGGGTATCACCATTTTGAATTGGAAAGATACGCGAAACATGCTGATGCTCTCCACAAAGCACACGGATGAGATGGTAAAAGTGGGAAATCGGAGAGGAGAGGTTATCAAAATGCCAGCCGTGGTACTGAAGTACAACAAAGGTAAATCCGCAGTTGACTTGTCTGACCAAACGGCGGCTTACTCTACTCCCCTCCGAAGATCCGTCAAATGGTACCGAAAATTGGCGTTTGAGTTGTTACTCTCAACCTCCGTCGTCAATGCCTATGTCCTACACAGAGAAGTCACCGGGAAAACAACTAAAATTTACAACTACCGGAACAATATTGCAAAGGCCCTTTTAAACAGCGTATATACGGCGGCTGCACTCGAAGAAGAAGCAAACGACCCTGCAATTCAAGCCCAAGGAGAGTACGGCACGAACTCAAGCGGCGAGAAGTTGTTGCATCAACCCAAAAATACTGCTGCCGTTGTTACGAACTCGCTGCCAGAGACCCAATCAAAAATACCAAAAAAGTGTTCACGAATTGTGCTGGGTGTGACGGAGAGCCGCACTATTGTTTGGAGTGTTTCAACTCAACGCATCGAGTGTAATTTGTTAAATGAAGCAACAACGTTCATTCCTTCTTTTTTAATTTTATTTTTTTTACTCCAAAAAGTTTACTGTTTTAAATTTTTACTGAATTTTATGTCCAAAGGCAAAAATGATGGACAAGCAAATCACCGTAAGCGTTATCCGATGGCCATTATTTTTTCTAACTCTTTGAATTTTTACTGAGAAAAAATTGCAAAAACTTCCTTGAAAAATGCATTACTATGGTATAAAATAAGGAAGCAGAATAAAATTGTCGACAATGGCTGACGCTTGGGAGTCTTTGAAATAGTCAGATGACGTATGTAATGAAAATTTTGAGTTAAACGGCTTTCCAAGTACATACATATATGGGAATGCTGAACATGAGTTTTACAAGTTCATTTTCTTTCACATAAACTGAAAAAAATTCAAAAATTATTGCCTACATTTGCAATTTTCTAAAACTTTTTTTAAACAAAAATGTTGACATCTATACGTTTTGTCTTTTAGATAAAAGTTAGTTTTGTCATTGTACTGATTTTGTATGAAAAAAATGAAAATATAAGGAAAAAATATAAAAAAATGAGAAAAAAAAAACCCAGCCAACCCCCCAAAAAAAACATAAACGAAAAGTTCGTGTGTGCAAACGTTGCCTGATGCCAAACCGGTCACGGTCCATGCTTTAACAAGCGGCCCCAGTCACCCGTGGCGTCAGGAATCAAATTGGAAACGATTGCTCGGTACCGGTCACTATGACCGGCATGGCGGTCAAGGTGCTAACTATAACTAAATTTTCACAGCTCTGCCTTTCTAAATAAGACAGAAAATCATGGTTCATTGAACATAAGCATGCGGCGCGCTCTGGTACGGGGTTTTGAGCCATAGCTGGATTGACAATTTTTCCGAGTCGAACCGAGGTCCGTAGACTAAAAGTCCAACCATATCATCATTTACCATTGTATTGATTATGTATGTGTAAAATTTCATAGCTCTACATCGCTTAATAAGAAAGTAAATAGTGGTTCTTTGCGTCTATGCACACGATACGCTCGTGTACAAAGTTTGAAGTCATAGCTGATTTGACAATTTTTCCAGAGTCTAACCGAGGACTGTAGACTTCGAATCCAACCATTTTAACAATCACCATTGTATTGTCTATGAATGTGTAAACTTTCATAGCTCTAAATCGCTAAATAAGAAAGTAAATAGTGGTTATTTGCATCTATGCACGCGACGCTTAAGTACGAAGTTTTGAGCCATAGCTGGATTGACAATTTTTCCACAGTCAAACCGAGGACCGTAGACCTAAAGTCCAACTATGTTATCCATTACCATTGTATTGTCTATGAACGTGTAAACGTTCATAGCTCTAAATCGCTAAATAAGAAAGTAAATCGTCGTTCTCTGTACCTTTGTTTTCCGTTTATTTGCACGCAAAATTTGAATTCCCGCCGTGACGGAGACTCAAGATTTGCTCTAGATCCTCAAGATGGCAGATTACATTAGACAAGTGCGTATCATGACCTGTCTACGTACCTTGGGTCCATATTTGCTTCTGTCTGATCTGATTAGTCGCAGCTGGATGTACATGTTCATGGAAGGAAAATGGGACATTCGCGAATGATGG
Source organism: Pyrrhosoma nymphula (assembly GCA_963573305.1). Lineage (NCBI taxonomy): Eukaryota > Metazoa > Arthropoda > Insecta > Odonata > Coenagrionidae > Pyrrhosoma > Pyrrhosoma nymphula. The sequence goes on along the minus strand of OY754327.1, from coordinate 77,564,430 downwards.
AAAAACAAATAGGGATCCCTATCATTTCCATTTTTAATGAAAAAACTTTGTACTTTTCCACACTTTATTTAAAAACTGCGACTGGTTTCACCTTAATAAGGCATCTTCTGGCCAAAGATGGCAGAAGATGCCTTAAAAGGTGAAACAGGTCGCAGTTTTTAAATAAAGTGTGAAAAAGTACAAAGTTTCTTTATTAAAAATGGATATCTATCACTTCCACTAAGCCAAGCCTGAAAAAAATCAAATTTATCCTTATCATTGCCACTATCCCTGAAAAATAATTGTGTGAATCATGCTTTAGTTGCTCGAGCTCGAATATAGTCCCTCCCATTACTTTTCCCACGAAGATTTTGAGCCAAAAGGGGGGGACTATATTCAGAGATATCGCACATCGCTTTCAAAATCCCCATTAATTGGCAACTTTTCTATATGTCCTGTGGACCACTCCCAATGCTCTCGCCTGTATTCCCAAGTTTGGTTCTTAACCTGTGGTCCACGGACCACCGGTTGGTAACCACTACATTAGAGGATACAGTTGCAGCAAAGCCTTTTTCGGAAATGTGAAGAATTTTAATAACCATTTTCTATTGTTTATTACAGATATATGTCCAGTTCTTCATTAATCACCAAGAATTTTTTTTCTAGATTTTTTCCTTTTCGAGTGCATCATCATTTTTATTGAAATATGTAGTTTAGAAGTACACCTGCACAAATTATATATTAAAGTAGATATAAAATTTACCCGAGTGTGAGTCATTAACATCTTATGCTTTATGATATCCCAGGTTTGAAAACTTATAGGTATTGCCTTAAGAAATTTTTCGCTAAAATGTAGCAAAGTTATGCCTAGTTAACTTGATATTTTGACTGCAAAATTTTTATATTAATTGGATATTTTGTATTTAACTCAAAGGTTTTACAAGTCAAGCTTATGAATGCAATTTGTTCCTAAGGTGGCACCTTATGCAGTTGAATTCCCGGATGAAGATGAAGAGGAATGGGACACTGGGAAGGGTGGAACCCAAATCAGAGTGATGGCAGTTGCTTATGTTCCTGATCTTTCACAAGCTGCATTTGCTTGCCTTATGACCCCAGACAGAGATTGCTCAGATTATCTTCGGTTGCCGCACTTGTTGAAGAGGAAAGATACTTGGCGTGAAGACCAAAAGGCACAAAAGGTAATGTTAGTGATGAGGCCCAAGGTTATCAAGTGGGCCCAAGAAGCCTTAATTCACATGCTCAATCTCACACTCTCTATGCAGATTTGGTTTACGAAATTTCCCTTCTGCTGATTGTTTTTATTTAGTTTTGAGTATTTTTTTAGTTGTAAACTTAAAGAGGGGGAAAGATCACATATTCCCCTAATGGTACTCTGAGAATGTCTGAGAGACAGAGCAGTGGAGGGAACACATCTATAGAGCCCAGCTTGACAGTTGGCTTAGAAACAGAATGGGACCCTAGGTGTACACAAAACATGTGCCTCCCTGGAAAGTGCATCATGACATGAATTCAGTGCAACTGCATTGATTTTGTAATTACCCTCATCATGGGTTGCCTACTTCACAATGTGTTTGAAGAATATATGTATCTCATCATGCTATATATTCATGTTGCTTTTTTCACCACGTAATGTATTTAATTTCTAGCTCATGTTTTAGTGAAGTACAGCATTAAGTAAGCTTTTGTGTTTCTTGCCATAGGTGTATTTTATTTAATTGGCTCTATGAAATTTAATTTTTGTGGACTGATAGTTATTTCTGAAAGTCCACAGCAAACAGTAATAAATTAGCATAGCAGCTATATGATTTATGCTGTTTCTTATGAAATAAATTACCTCAGCAAACTTCTAGGTACCAACTAACATTTTCTTTAAAATAATGGCTTTAGTGTCTCCTCTCTAATCAATGCATTTTTTCTTTAGCTGTTTTTAATCATGATATTTTTGTAAGAAGAGGAGATTATTACTATTATTTAGGGCTCCGTATTAACCTTCACTCTTTTTTCCAGGAGGCGGATTTAAATGCTCTTCGCAACTTCATTAGCTCAAAGAAGCCTCATGTCATTTGTGTGGGAGGTGAATCGAGAGAGGCCATGATGGTGGCTGCTGACCTCAGAGAAATAGTTAGCCTGCTGGTGGAGGATGAGCAATTTCCTCTGATTTCAGTTGAAATTTGTGATAATGAGCTTGCAAAAATATATGCTAATTCAATCAAAGGGGAGGTAAGGAGACACTTAACTAGCATATTTTGGTTTTTGGTTGATTTTTTGATGTGATGAAAGCTTTCTTAGGAATTTGAAGGTACTCAGTATACATGCCACTATACCTTTAACCCTTTCGCTGTGGCGTGATTGGCGGCAGAGTCATGTGCTGAATTACTCACAAGATATTTTTCCCTCCCGTATTGAATTCTTTTGCGGAACACACTTGAGATTTTCGTGTCCTTCACGTTCAAATCGCAACCGTCCTTCGGACAACAGGAGACTCATCATTGCCAAGGTTCTAGAAAGGGATAAAAGCATCTCAAAAGGGCTTCCAAAGATTGTCGACTATGCTCCTAATTTTTGTCAGGTGATCATTATCATTCATCATCATCGTCGTAGAAATGCAACACGTGAAGCAGATTTCGGTATCTGTCCCGTGACATTTCACCAAAAGTTAGTGTTCTGATGGGTGAGTCCTTTGATCAATACTCATTGTAGGGTAATTTCTTCATCCTTGGCATCAGTAATGTAACTGTAATGAATAGTAAAGTAACTGCAATACAGTAGAGTGTTGATAATCCGGATCAATTGTTACCGGACCCAGTCTGGATTTTCGAGCAGAACCAAAAAAAATGCCGTTTGATGCCTTAAACATAAAGAAACTTTGCTAAAAACAGTAATTCACTTTAGTACTGTAGTTAAATAATTAGAGCAGATAGATAAAACCATTACTTAACCATAACCACCACATTGTAGCGGTTGACGACCCTGCCGAGTCTCGCATCAACGCTTTTGGCAAATATGTACATTGTATTCACTTCAACTTATTTCTCGTCAGATGTGAATCCGGATTATCGACGGTCTAGAATTTTGACGTCCGGATTATTGACACTCTACTGTAACTGCAAGACATCTCTTCATCGTCAGTGTCTTTCTAACTTTTGATCTGTGAATGTGCACTCTCTGGAACATTCTCGCGGGTTTATTAGTAATAATTATTGGGTTCCCCACGATAAACTTCATGAGATACCCTGAAAAAAGTACAAAAATGGAAAAAATCGAGTATTGCAGAATCTTTGCTAAAACTCGTCTTAGGGATCGAATCCATCAATTTCTGGGTTCAGATTGGTAGAGTGCCACATGAATTCCGGGAATTTCTTCTTCGAAGTTGGTGGTAAATCATCTTCATTTGAACTATCTTCAGACTCTGAAGGTGAGTTCAGAAATTATTTTACTTTAGCAGAAGCTTTGATGCCTGACGTAGATGGTTGGGCAGATTCAGCTCTGGAAGCACCCTCCTCTTTCTCCTCAGAGTAATTTTTGGAAAAATTGTCTAAAAATTCATCCCCTCTCTCATTTTCCTACAGAATTTATAGAACATCCTCCATTAGAATGCTCTTCTCAAAGGACATGTGTCCTCTTTATATATTTTTGTGCAGAATCCACAGGGTGCGTTAATGCGCCCACAGCAGCGAAAGAGTTACGGTGCTAATGAAGTAGTGTAAAACCATCCTTTGTTTTCCAGGGGAAGGTGTAGATGACCAGCTTAGCTAAGATTAGGGAGTGCATATAATATCTTCAAAACTCTAGTTATTAATGCTGAACTTTAGAAATCAAATCCGTGTGATATCTAATTTCTCAGTATTCAGTGAAAATGTTAATGTGTTGGTGAAAAATATGAGGTCACTTTAAAAATATTAAGCAGAAGCAAATTCATTGTTTCCATGAAAATCTTTTGGACAAATAAATATCTATTCTATTCTATGTAGCAACAAAATTTTATCATCGTGTCGCCTAGACAAATTAACAATAATTATATCTCCAATCACCTTTTGAAGAAGTCAGATCACCAGAAAACAAAATAAATTTTCTAATTCTTGTTTTCTGCAAATAATGTGTCTGAAAAGTTCAAGACCATAAGTTTCATAATGCTATTAAGAACAAATTTTGCAAACTGTTTCCTAATCTACGAGATATTTGCTGTGTACTAATTTAAGTCATTGTCATTTTACTATCCCAGCACACACTGGGCTACTACTCCCTGCCACATACCGTTGCAGTGGCTCTTGGAATAGTGTAGATGTAGAGTCTCAGAATATCATTACAAAAGTGCTCACCAATTAACTCACATTTTTTCTATACAGAATGACTTTAGAGACTATCCAATGTTGCTGAGGCAGGCAATATCAATCGCAAGAAGAATGCAGGATCCATTGATGGAATTCTCTCAGTTGTGTTCCCCAGATGAAGAAATTCTGTGTCTCAGGTTTCATCCACTCCAGGTAAATAGCCAAATATGTACTCTATGCATCGTGCTGAAAGTAGTATTATTTCTTTTTTGTATCTTTCAGAGTAACTCAATAAGTAATTCCTTTAAATAACGTAAGATAACAATGTTTGAGTGAAGAGTGGCAGTAATGTGATGGTTTTAAAAATTGGTTCTTGTTTGTAATTCAAGTGTGAATCAATGTGAAACTAGAGTACTTCAGAGCTGGAACAATGCGTGATATTTAAAACAACTGATGTTTTGGAATCCCATGTATTTTACTATTTATGTGTATTAAAAGTGTCATACTGACTACTTGTAATTGTGTGTAAAAAGTACTGGAAATTTTTATAGAAATGTCTTAAATATATTTTAAGTGCCCAACCGTTTTAGTGCATTGATTACATGAAACCCTGATTATACTCATCTGCAGGAACACATTCCTAAAGAAGAGTTGCTGGAGGCCTTATTTCTTGAGTTTGTCAACCGAACAAATGAAGTTGGAGTGGATATTAATGTTGCTGTACAACTGCCTTACACTGCCAATTTAGTCCAGTTTGTGTGTGGTTTGGGCCCGCGTAAAGGACAAGCCTTACTCAAAGTAAGTCAGCAGCTTGTTGTTACCATCATTAATCATAACTTGGTTGCTTGGTTAAAGCAGGTGCTTTGCACCATTCTTTAGAAGTTGATAAAAAAATGTAATTAGGCTTATTCATGATTTTATTATTTTAATATTTAGATTCTGAAGCAGACCAATCAGAGGCTGGAGAATAGGACACAGTTGGTTACAGCATGCCACATGGGACCTAAAGTATTTATCAACTGTGCTGGATTTATTAAAATTGACACTAATTCCTTAGGAGACAGGTAACTAACTATTAGATTATTTTCACCACTGCTATTTGGTATAAAGTATTCCAGTTTTATAATAGCATTTCTTCAAGCCCTTTTAAGTATTCATCTTCATCAATCAGGTTTTATCCATAGCAAAAGACCACACTTATATTTCTGATTAGAAGTTGGCATATTTTACTTTATATGCTTGCTATGAAGTAGTGTTTTGTTCTTCTTCTGTCCTTATTTTCTTGAGAGATCTGAGCACCAATGCTGCATAGATCTTGTTTATGGCGAGCTAGTGTACTTCAAAATCCAGTGTCCTATTAAATATTGAATGATTTTATCATTTCTGTTAAGAGTCTTTTGCAGTGCTGTAATGCAGGCATTTGTCTTCTGGGTTCTGCTGCATCTGACTATCTTTATGGCGATAACATTTCGTGACAATTGCAGGCCACATCTTCAGACCGAGTCGAATGCCAACAGGTGGAAATTGGTATACATGTATTTATTTTCGAGACATTTGCAGGCCACATCTTAGATCGAGTCAGAATGCCAAGAGGTGGAAATCGGCATGAACTTATTTCGTGCTCAGGGTGGCCTCCTGGTAGGGCTCCAGGAGACCACCCTGAGGAAAAAATAAATGCATTCTGATTTCCTCATTGGCATTCAGACTTGATCTGAAGATGTGGCCTGCAAACAAAACATTATCGGTATAAAGATAGCCGGATGCAGCGAAACTCAGAAGACGTCCAAATGCCCTGATTTTGTTATTGATGACTCTAACCGGTAGACTACTGCAATGAATGAATGATATCATTTTATGATTCGTTGTTATTGGGTTATGTTACCTAACTACCTGTCTATGAAAAAGTTATCCACCTACTTCACCCCTCTTACATTTTGTGATTTGAAGTGATTATGTGATTAATAAAATTCATTTGTACATTCTAAAATTTTCACTTACCTTGACTATGGTTTTTCATTTCACGATACATAAAAAGTCTGAAAAAAATCATCTTTACCACAATCACTGTCTGAAACTTATTGAAGAAGATTTGTGTTGAAAATCTTACTACAAATATAGCTCTTGAGACATGATTTAGAGTTCAGAGAGTCATCAGTCATTATTGTTTTAAAATATTTTTTGTAACAAATGAGGAATTGTTCATTTTTTGCAGCACTGAGGCTTATGTGGAAGTCTTAGATGGCTCTCGTGTTCACCCAGAAACATATGAATGGGCTCGAAAGATGGCTGTGGATGCATTGGAATATGATGATGAGGATGCTAACCCTGCCGGAGCCCTGGAAGAGATATTAGAAGCTCCCGAGAGACTCAAAGATCTTGACTTAGATGCTTTTGCCGAAGAATTAGAAAGACAGGTATTTGCAAATAAGTTTAAAAACCTTTAAAAGACAAAATGAGGCTATTCTATCAATATTTTCTGAGAAAGTGGGCTGTGATGCAAATTTTTGCTCATGAGGAAGGTATGAATCAGTATCTCATACTATAGAGATTGTATTAATGGCACTGCTAAGGGAGCCGTACTAATTGTGTTTGGAGGCTTTAGTTAAATTTTGTTAGTCATAGGTGTGTTATCTTAACCCATTGGCTTAAAGAGACTGCGATTCTCCGGCTGGCTGGATTTGGTTGTAAATTAAAGAGCTGGGGATTCACTGGTTTCGTACAGCATTTTTTTTTAACTCACATAAATAATTAAAAGCAAAAAAATCCTTTGTCAAATCTTTTTTATCTCCTTGGGGAAAGATAGTTCTTCAGGTATTTTGCATTTGAACCCCATTATTTTATTTATCACCTAATTATTTATCCACTGCATCCTTTATAGTCACTTCTATCTGTCTGTTATCCCTGCCTACTGTGGATGTGTTTTTTGCTTACTTTAAATGCACCTCTTGGCTATAGTACATATAATCTTCTTTGAAGTGATTTCTTTCTGCTATCTTTGCTTATCGTAGATTTGTTTGCTGTGGTATTTATTTCCTCTGATGATGTGAAACAGGATATTAGGGACAATATACTTCTTTTTTGAGGTGTCAGATGTACCCAAAGATATGGGATCATCTTGCTATGAACAGCTATATGTGAGAAGAAATTACTTTATCATTTTTTTCCATAACAGTAGAAACTCGAAATTACAAAGTTGACGGGACCGGAAAAATCGGCACTTCGTAATATCAAATTTCGTATGAACGAGTCTTTTTCAAAAACATCGCGATGAAGCTCTTTTTTTGTTTCCTTAGATTAAGATGTACTTGCATGATTTACGAAGTTATAATTCATGAAAGTATATTTAAATGTGTATTCTTGCCCACAGGGTGCACTCATTGTTAGTTGAACACAACTTATTTGTCAGAATTTTATTATTCCTATTTTCGGGAATTTCAAATTTGGCGCCACCGGGTAAGTTATTTTGCCGTTGCAACTGGCTGTGCGGTGTGCAGCAACTCGCGGATTGGTACTATCCCTCTTTGCCGTGGCGAATTTTAACAATATTATCTGCATATGTCAATTTGCAATGTTTATTTTTTACTTGCGTCATAAATTTTTACGGATGGTTCGGAAGTAAGACGAAAGCCGCGTTTCAATGGAAATCGACTTCCGTGTGTCAAGCTACCTACGCATCAATTCGATGCATTATTCCGTTCACTCATTCGTTTTGTGATGACAAATGATTATTACCGGCAATACGAGGCTCGATTCGGGTTATCGTGATGAATGGTAAAATATCCTTTCCAGGGTATTTGGAAATTGCCTGACGAGCAGTCCTTCCATCCAGCTATCCCCCTCAATCACTCAGCCGGAAACATTAAAGCTGTCAGATTTTAGGGTGATACCTCAGTCGGATCTGAACAATTGGTGCGTCTAAACCGGTTTTTCCCAGATGACCCTTCAAGAAAAAAGTTCTTCGTTCCTTATTCCTAGGCGCGACGACATTCATCTGCGAGGGAATCATTCAGCGAGAAAGAGAAGGGGGTAACCCGAGAGGTTCACTCCTTCACCTTATCTGTTATTATCTACCCTCACCCAGTTTCGCTTTTACCCAGGTGGCTTTCACTAGTGGGGGAGGGGTTGGGCCTCCTTTCAGCGGCCTCGGCAGCCAACACTAGGTTGATACGGCCGATGATCGAACAAGGTAGCCATTATTTCGGTCGATTCAAATTGTAACCTTACCCCGGTGGAAACTGTGAGGTTGACTTCGCACTCCTTCATGATTTTTCCACAACCTGAAATTATGTTGCGTAGTGCCCGAGAGAGCTTTGAAACGCATCGTCACATCAATGGGATAATTAACGTAGTACATCGGCGCATGCGAAGAGAGAATCAGAACTCTAATCTGTTTTACTTCCTTTTATAGGAAGCATCATTCACTTTTGGAAGTGGATACCACGCCAGGAAATCCATTTTTAGACCGTTGACTTTTACATCGCCATGCTAATAGATTAAGAAATTCTGTTTTCACCGTTTCGCGCAGGAAGAATGTTGCTAGAACTTATTTCGTAGGGCTTCATACTTACTTATGCGTACTTTATATCAACCACATCGGAGAAAAAATTAGTTAACTTGCCTAAAATCAATCATTTTGCGGAAATGCTACTTGGCTATGAGAAGTGATATGAAAATGAGCTTTGATATAAGTTCTAGCTGCATCGTTCATCTTTCAATACGGACACTCCTCAAGTTGGTACGCAAGTTTAATACAATTACTGTAGTCGTGTAAAGCAAAGATGTCCAGCACTTTTTTCCAGAGGCATTCGTGCCGAGCATTGGCGCTTCCGGCAGTCCAGCGAACGGCTACGCGTCCTTGGCCTGCCTCTTGCTCTCCCCACCACCTCTCACTCTCTCTCCCCCCCACCCTCGGCTAGGGGGTCGGAGTAAAGTGATATTTTTTCTCGAGTCAGCATCACATTTCATCATAAGTATCACGTTTCACTCATCACTTTCCCACGCCCTAACTTCACAGGTGGCTTCCAAAAGTTGGGTGGGGGGGGGCGTTGCCCGTTGGGAGTCCTTTATCAGCTATGACCGCGAACCAAACGTATCACATTTCACTCATCGCATACCCGCCCTAACTTCTCAGGTGGTTTCCACTAGTTAGGATATCCTTTCGAGGACATCCTATAGACATCCTTTCGAGAGCATCAGCAGCCAACTTCCATGGTTCCAACTAGTACCTAAATCGGCCGCAACACAGGATGACCATTATTTAGGGCGATTTTAATGGTATCCACTCCCCAGTGTGAATTTTTTTATCTGATCCAGATCCGATTTTTAAAAAATGAATTAGGTTCCGATTTCAGTATCCGGAGAAACGTAATACCCGCGATTCTTTAGATCTGATCTGACCATCCCTAAATAGTATATTCCCGGCGAATCAGCTTGTCCTAGAGGACGAACGAACAATTTAAGAGCACCATTTGGAGCAAACAAAGTGCGTCTTATGGGCCAGGAAATACAGTAACTACAATTTTCGATGCCTGGCTAACGTTTTTCAACTTACGAACAAGTTCTCGGAACGCATCTCGTTCGTATATCGAGGACTTACTGTACATTGGATGAGTACGTCAGTGACTTTCGACTGCTGGACGGACGCCAGACGCCCCAGCGAAACCACACCTTTACTATTGAAGCATTGAAAAATGAGATATCGTTCAGGTAATACATTCAGTGCATAATGTATTCGGCGACGATCATTAATTAGATGTTTAACTCTGAAAAGGAGCGCTGAAACGTTACTGTGATCCATCACCTTTCGTATAAACGAGTAACTTTTTCACGTCGGGACCAAGATCCGAGGTTCGTAATTTTAAAACTTCATTATTTCGTAATATCGCGTACTGTTACATACACTTAGATACCCTTTTGGTCGGGACCGAAGATTTTGCTTCGTAAAATCAAAATTTCGAAGTTCGTATTTTCGAGTTTCTACTGTATATGTACCTCATTCAAAATTATCACAGTGTAAGAAAGCAGTTCCTTCTAGAATATCAACTGCTTGTTAGCCCTGTTTCATATGCAGACTGTTAGTTAGGAATCATGCATGTGATTATTTCGTTTGTGTTTGTGCTCCTGAAAAGGCTGATAGAAAGGAAGAGTACTTCAAGAAATGAAATGGAGAGTGCTCTTTTTGAGAGTGATAGCTTGAGCAGTAGTGCAGATTAAGATTCTATCGATGAATTGGATGGCATGGACAGTGCTCAAAGCAATACAAGTAGCGAAGATAGTAGTGAAGACGAGGTGGAATAACAATCGCTCAAGAAACAGGAAAAGGTGGACAGCTAGAAGTGGTGAAACGGTGAAGAAAATTTTAAAAAGTATGATTTTTTTGGTGTACCAGGCGTAAATGCAAGAGTGCTTCGAAATTTACCCCATCATGCAAATGAATGTGATTTTTTTGAGCTTTTGTGAAACCTGATTTTTGGGAATCAATTTGCAAGGAGACTAACCAGTTTGCAGAATCATTTTTCAATACAACTATGAGCTGCAAAAATAGTTTGACAGACGAATGGTTCTCATCAACTGCTGAAGTGATTCCGGCGTCTTTTGCAGTGTGTTTTAATGGCACAAGTAAAGAAAAATAAAATCCATAAATACTGTAGTCCACGTGCAGTCACTGACAGTAGTAGTAGACACGAGCAGTACTTTCTTCGTTAAAGTAATGCCATACAAGCGTTTTCTTTTGCTGTCCAAGTTTTTGCATTTTACTAATTATGCGTATCTTGATGAAATCGACAGACAAAGAAAGATTTCTCCTAACATTCACTATGTGAACCAAAAATTTCAGTCCTTATATAATCCTACACAAAATCTTGAAGTAGATTAAAGGCTAATGAAATTTTGTGGGAGACTACATTTCAAACAATATAATCCTAATAAGAGAGCTCGATTTGGCATAAAATTTTATAATGCGTGTGGAAGTTTCTCAGGATACTGGATGCAGTTCATGATTTACACCGGAAAGAAACCAGAAGTACCAAGTGAAGTTCCCTCAAGTGAAACAATAGTGTTATCGCTAATGAAGCCTTACTTCCGCTTAGGGTACATGTAAACTGGATAACCAGTATACATCACCTGCTCTATTCCAAAAGCTGATTGAAGAAACGACAAATGCAGTAGACACTGTTTGCTAAATGAAAGAACATGCCAAAAGGTTTCCAGAGAATGGCATTAAAGAAAGGTGAAGCCAAGGTAATATTCTGCCATGGGATAGCAGAATTCAAATGGAAGGGCAAAAAGGAAGTTCATGTTCTCTCAGCTTACATTAAGGAAATTTAAATCACTGACACCAGCAAGATTTTTCCAAAACAAGGGAAGCAGTTGTCAAGCCTGCAGTAATCATTGATTATGACAAACAAATGTACGAGGCATGTCCGGAAAGTAAGTACCGTTTCGTTCTACCGCCGCTGCAACGCTAGTGTCGCAGTTCCGTGCATGTTTACTCGTATCTATGGTTCATTGTCTTTCGACTGACGCTATTACAGCTGGATTGTGTTTTGTTTACATTTATTAATGATTGTTTATAATGTTTAAAACAATAGCTAATCCCGCCGACTGTGAAGTGCGTTCTGTAATACGGTTTTTGAATGCAAAGAATGTTAAGCCAGCTGAAATTCGTCAACTTATACAGATTTATGGTGAAAGTGTAATGACTGATGGGATGGTGAGAAAGTGGGTTAGAAAATTCAATGATGGATGAACCAGCATTCACGATGAAGCACGGAGTGGGCGGCCTTCTGCTGTCAATGATGGTTTGGTTGAAAAAGTGAATGAGAAAATTCTTGAAAACAGACGGTTTACGATAAGAATGCTTTCTGAAGAGTTCCTACAAACTTCAAAAACTGTTTTGCATGAGATTGTCACAAATTGCTTAACTTATCGCAAAGTGTGTTCCCTTTGGGTTCTGAAAATGCTTGCGGATGACCACAAAACGAAGCGACTTGGAAGTGCTTTGACATTTCTTACCCGATACAGTTTTGAGGGAGATGACTTCTCAACACATTCAATGCGGGCCCGATTTTCATGAAAGTCATCAAAATCGGCTTATAAAAATTTAAAGGGCTTCAGAATGGAACGACCACGTCAATTGATGTGCTCCGTCAGTCGGAGTACCCAGGAGCACGTCTGTTGACGTGCTCCGCATTGAATGTGTTCAACAGTATTGTGACCGGTGACGACACTTGTATTTGTCATGTCACTCCGGAATCAAATCAACGTTGTCAGCAAAAAAAATCATGTGCACTGTGTTCTGGGACAGAAAGGGCATTCTCCTTGTTGAGTTCCATCCCAAAGGTGAAACCATTAATGCAGTACGATACTGTAAAACATTGAGAAAACTTAGGCGCGCGATTCAAAACAAAAGGCGTGGAATGCTCAGTCAAGGCATTGTGTTGCTTCATGACAATGCACGACCCCATTCCACTGGTGTCACTCAATACCTTATTCAGCAATTCGTTTGGGAGCAGTTTGATCACCCGCCATATAGCCCTGATCTCGCACCTTTTGACTATCATTTATTCTTGAATTTGAAGCGTGATTTTGGAGGAAGGCACTTTGACAGCGATGATGACGCAAAGAACTGTGTTCAGCAATGGCTGTCTTCCCTGGCGACATCTTTCTATGAAGAGGGCATAGAAAAGTTGGTTTCCCGTAATGACAAATGTCTAAACAATGGTGGCAACTATGTAGAGAAATAGTGTAACATATGATCTTTCATGTAAAAATAAATCTTGCCTTGAAAAAAATGCTTTTATTAGTTTTTTCCCAAACAGTACTTACTTTCTGGACAAGCCTCGTATGCTGTTGATAGACAAGATCAGCAATTGGCTTCTTTTCCAACAATGCACCGCTTTGCCAAAGGCTACCAAAAAGTTTTTATTATATTATGGACATGGTGCTCTATAATGCATATGAGTTGTATAAAAAATCCAATGGATAGAGTAAAATTCGATGACTTTAGGGAGAATCTGGCAGACAATTCTGGAGGAAGTAACTCTGCCAGGGTACAAGAGGTGAGGGCGTCCAACATCAGGCCCGTCACCTACAAGATTTCAAGGTGCTAACTTATCCAACCCACTTCCTAAACAGTACACCAGCAAATCTGGTGAAAAAGAACCTGTCCCATGCTTGTGAAGTGTGTAAATCGCGGGGAAAGAAGAGTGAAAGTTGGTGGGAGTGTGAGTAGTGCCATATTGCCTTTCCTGTACCTGAATATTTCAAAGACTATCATACCAAAAAGCGATAAAGTTAAGAGTAATTTAGTATAAACAAATTACTATTCATTATTTTTTTATTGATACTACTGGTACTCATACTTACCAGCTAACAATTTCATGCACTAAAAGGGTAAAATAACGGCAGGGGAGGGTTGCATTCAATTGAAGTAAATACAGTAGAAGCCCCATATAACGTGTAGGGAATACAATGAGAAGGTCGAATTAGTGAGGGATGGCCAAAGAACATTTTAAAACCCTATGATTTACATGTAAAATAAATCTGTATTAGCGAGGACAACAACCAGCCTCCACTGGGTTCGTTTACTATTATGAGAGGCAAATGTCTACTTCAATCTCGGCAAACGTGCACGAACTTGTGCTAATGTCCTCTGTCATTGAAATTATATGTCTAGCAGTATTTTTTCCGCACAATTAGATGTTATATGCACATTTCGGACATTTCACGGGATGCCGGTAATCACACGAATAAATTCCTTGTAGGTCCGTGCATTTCATTGTTATTTTGCCATCCTCCCACATTTTTATCAAGTTCAGTCCGATTGATACAACATCATGGCTTGGAAATGAAAGTTTTTGGATCTGAAAACTAAAATACGAATTGTCAATGAATGCAAAAGTGGTGATTGGTCCAAAAGTGAGATAGGGAGGCGATTTGTCATATCTTCCTCGACCTTATTCGTAATTCTGAAGAATAAGGAAAATATTCGTGCAGCAGTGCTTCAAGAAGGATGTCCAAGCAGCCAGAAACATTTGCGGCCAGGAGAACATATGCAGTTAGAATCTGCCCTTTTCTCGTGGTTTTGCCAGCAGAGAGCAGCCTGATTTCTGATAAATGGCCCATTGATCGAGGCAAAAGCGGAGTATCTAAGTGAGAGGTTCGGTATTGACAAGTTTAAATGTTTCGATGTTGTAAATTGTTATGAATTCGGATTCCCTATATTTTAAGTTGTCACATATTGTATTGTCTTTTGTAATTGTTTCAAAGATTATAAATATTGAAAACAGGTCAAGGATGAATCATTTCGATATGCAGGAAAGATATATACTATAAATCATACGTCTATCTCGCAGCAGAGAGTGTAGTCTGTATTCATCATCAACAAGTTATCGCTAAATGTAAGTACGGCAGAAGATATTATGTGTATCGTGATTAAATTCATTTCGGAACTTACAACCTTTGAAACTTTCTGCCTCGCGCTCGAAACTCACAGCAAATCACGTATATGTACCATGGAATACCTAAAAAAATAGTGAGCCATAAAAATGTTGATGTGCCCTGCCACCTAGCGGCCACAACGTGCACTATAGCTTGAAAAATATGCGTTTCGTGGGAGCCAATACCGTATTCGCTAGTGGTAAAAAGTTTCACATCTTATCTAAACGCAGTCCATGAAAGTCCGCGTTGTGTTCCCGCTCCATGCTTACAACTGTCATATGTGGACTTGCTTGTAACAATTATGTTTCCATAAATTCAAGAGAGTATTCCATGCATAATTACTGTAATAATAATAACACAAACAACAGTAAACTGTTAAGGGATAATCATAAACACTGGTGATACTGGGCTCTATGATTCCGAAAAGCCAAAGTCAGCCGTTTTCTGAGGAGATCTTACAGACGTTGAAGTCCTGTCCTTTATTTCCACTATTTAACTGGAGAAGATAGCAGCCCAGTGCTTGCATGGAACAAAATCCCCGTAGCTTATATCTTGGTTATTAAGTTATCTAGCATTTTTGCAAATTTCAATTAATAGAACTTTCTCCAAACCATATATCCATTTTTATACACTTTTTGGGGAGGTAGGAGGCATGAAATTTTTTCTCGTTTCTGAAGTGTTTGCCATTTATAGTCTGTTGCATTGCTTTTACTCGCAGCCGCGACATATTTCACGCAGCCAAACATTGGGGCAATAACAATACAGCAATGCGCATTACAGTACACGTGTCCTGAAGAGTCAAAATTCAACATTTAATATTCCAGTGTATGACGTCTAACATGGAATTTGATGTCATCGAAAGTGAGTAAGATCATAAGTAATTGAAGTGTTCGAAAATATGATTTTTAATAGCTATTTCAATAGAATGTTTTTGCCACTCACCAAAATTCCCACAATAATGATTAAATTAGCATTACAGTTGTAGGAATTGGCTGTGGAGTGATTATTAATCATCTTTGGTATTAACGAGAGTTCCATTTAGCGAGTGATTTTTCAGATCCTGAGAGCTCTCGCTATATAGGGCTTCTACTGTACTAATATGAGAAATTTTGCTTACAGATTGCAACACATGAATTCAACAAAATATTTCTTCAATAACATTTGATTGATCGTCATAAAAATAATTCACAAGCATAAATGCAAAGTTTTCTTTTAAAATCTTAAATAATTTATGTAAAATATGATTTTATATTATTAATATAAATGTTATAATACTTCATTTTTGCAATTTTTGATGTTTTATTAAACAATTGTCTATTCTTAAACTAACAAATTGAAAGATTTACACATTTATTTAATTGAGAGTATGTGGAAATGTCTTCTTAATTAAACAGTTATACTCGGAGATATAAAATTTTTTTCACAATAAAATTATTGATGAAATGAATCGTTACCCAGGGTAAGGAGATCACTCAAAAAATACTAAGCCAATGGGTTAAACCCATTGCTGAGGGCTGGAAGTAACATTGTTATGAATATTATTTATATATTATCTGTTCTATTTTTTTATTACTTCATATTTTTTCTAAAGGGCTTTGGAAACAAAAGTATTTGTCTTTATGACATACGTGCCGAACTGAACCACAGGTACAAGGATCTGCGAAGCCCATATCAGTCACCTAATCCCGAGCAATTGTTTGATATGCTGACTAAGGAAACGCCTGAAACCTTTTTCATAGGAAAGCTAATAATGGCTATAGTTGTAGGTGAGTAGAAAATTGATTGAGTAATCATAATAAGAGCTTTGTAGTAATAATGTATAAAAGTTTCTTGTTGTGTTTTGTTCTGTTAATGCACTTCTAAACTTGCTTGCTGTCTTAAAAATGTTGTCGTTAGAGCTGATATCAGTTGATACAAAACTTGAAATGTATTTTACTATGAATCAATGTTTTGATATGTACAGGAATTACTCACAAGAAGCCTCAGGGAGATCAACTTGACCAAGCCAATCCTGTTAGGAATGATGAAACTGGTCTCTGGCAGTGTCCGTTTTGTTTAAAAAATGATTTTCCAGAGCTTTCTGAGGTAAGATTTAATGAACTCTCATAGACTGGAATTTTAACTGAGATCCTCCAAATTATCTTTGAATTCTTCCAAGTAATCATGCGATGTTTTTCACAATTTTTCTGTAAACATTATTGAGATTGTAATAAGTGAGAGTTGTATGAAAAATAGACCTTTCACTTAAAGTAAATTTGAAAGAATGTGAGGAGTGTATGTGATAATGAGAAATTTATTGCATTTTGTTTTATGATTTATTTTTGTTTCTAATTATGACAAAAATAGGTGTGGAATCATTTTGATGCTGGTGCTTGCCCTGGTCAAGCTACAGGTGTTCGCCTACGATTGGACAATGGTGTGTCTGGCTACATTCCTGTAAAAAATTTAAGCGATAAGCATGTAACCAATCCAGAAGAAAGAGTTACTTGGGGTCAGACAATCCATTGCCGAATAACAAAAATTGAAGTAGAGCGGTTTTCTATAGAATGCACTTCAAAATCCAGTGATTTGGCAGATAAGAACAATGATTGGAGGTAATGACTAATTTCATTTAATTATGTTTCTGCAAAGAAAATTTTTGGCATTTTTATTTTTTGGCAGAGGTAATGAAAGTGCAAGTGGCTTATAGTACCATGCCTTCTAACTTATAGGCCACCAAAGGATCCATTCTATGATAATGAAGCTGAAGAGAAAGAACTGAAAGCTTTGGAAGATGCTAACAAAATGAAGCAAAGACTGACATATATCAAGCGTGTGATAGTTCATCCATCATTCCACAACATTTCATACAAGGAAGCAGAAACAATAATGGAGCGAATGGATCAGGGTGAAGTTATTGTGAGGCCATCGAGCAAAGTGAGTTTCTTCCTGACCATTTCTATGTTGGTATATATGTAGTAGGGATGAGTCGATTCCACTTTTTTTTATTCCGATTCTTTCAAATGGATTCCCGATTCTCGATTCCGATACCATCGATTCTTATTCCTAATAACAGGTGGGATATGGATATACCTACCAGTAGCGTACGACTACTATTTAAATTCAAGTACTGGCTGGAATAAAATAACAAAGACAATTAAGTCACTCAAAAAGTGTATTTAATGACAAATAGCAAATATATCCTCAGCTTATAGTCTATGTTTAAAATACATATTTATATATCTGGAATCATTTGAATCAGAATCAACTTTAGGTGATCGATTCTTGATACGGTGGAATCGAGAATCAACTCATCCTTAGTCACCTTCATTTATCGTGGGGAGGGTGTTATTCAATCGTCAAATTGTGGAATTACAATTAATCAAACCTATATATGTCATGAAATGTAGTCCTTCAATTTTAAAGGATAAATCTCCTGGTATGAGTTTCTTGATTAGCTCAAGTGTTAGTAGAATAAAAAAATATACAGTTTAATTACTTTGGTCTCAGGGTTATACCACAATGCAATCTTGAATGTGCTTAAGAATGATTTTATTGCTTTTTGGATTCTGTGTATTTATAATAGAGATGAGTCGATTCCACTTTTTCTCGATTCTGATTCTTTCAAATCGACTCCCGATTCTCGATTCTGATTCCATCAATTCTTATTCCTAATAACAGGTGGGATATTGATATACCAGTAGCGTACGATGATTATTTAAATTCAAGTACTGGTTTGAATAAAATAACAAAGATGATTAAGTCGCACAAAAAGTGTATTTAATGACAAATAGCAAATATATATCCTCAGCTTATTGTCTATGTTTAAAATATGTATTTATCTATCTGGAATCGATGAAATTGGAATCAACTTTAGGTGATCGATTCTCAATACCGATTCTAAGCCTGAGAATCGGTGGAATTGAGAATCAACATTTGGAATCGACTCATCCTTAATTATAATGTTATTAAGTTTGGATTATTTTATAGCAATATGCTCATGTATTTTTCCTCTTTTTCTTCCTGAAGGGAGCTGACCATTTAACTGTGACATGGAAAGTAGCTGATGGTATTTATCAACACGTTGACGTGAGGGAAGAAGGAAAAGAAAATGCATTTAGTCTTGGGCAGTCACTCTGGATTGGTAAGATTATTTCTAATATGTAACAATTTTGTTCGAGATTAAAAGGTACTGGTTAAACTCTAATGAGGAGTTATTAAAGCTAAATCAGCATTATTTCCTGCATAGCCAAGGTCATAGATGTATGCCATAACAGGGAAGAAAGCATTGTGTATTTATGTAGTTTGGAAAATATGTAGTCAATTCCGTTGCAATTGCTTGTTACCAGTTAATTTTAGGTTTGGTTGAGTAGAATATTGATTTTTCTGAAATGAAACATTCCCTTAATGGTTGGATGGGTAGGATGGACATGGTTGGAACTTAATTGTAGCCACCTCCTCGTGGTGAGTTGAAGGTAATTCTGACATTTAAAAAATGAACTAAACTGGAGGAGCATAAAACTGGGGAGCATAAAAAGAAATGCTACATTTTGAGTCTAAAACTTATGAATATTAATTTAAAGGAACTTTTATGCACCATCAATTGGAGCACCTAAGTGCTGTGCAGGTTGGTTTTGTACCAAATTTGGTTAACTTTCTTATGCCTTGTGGCGGCAGGCATTTTTGCACAGAAAATTATTATTTTCTGATATTGATTACAAAGGTTTGGATTACTTTTCCTAGCCAGTAGGATATTTTAACACGACCAATTACCATTTTTACCAGTGTACATTTTCGGAATACTCCTGATTTTCGACAAATTTTCAACAGTCAATGGACACTTTCTACAATAAGTATTTTCTTCCATATTTTCTTGTGTAAGTAGCATAATAATATCATTAGAGTAAAAAATTCTTTCTTCTTAACTTTATGATAATAATATATATGTTTAATGGACCGAACCCTGGTTTCTATTTTACTTCCAATGACTTTCTTGAAATATGCTAGTTTTGGTGTAAAGAGGGGAGTAGACAACAGATGGTAAAATCATAAACTATTGGAAAATAACAAGTTATTATTTTGGAGTATTTTGGTTGCATTTTTGTAGGTGCCTGTCTTTCTAAAACCATTTTGTTGAAGAACATTCTTGTGTGTAAGCTACAATTCTTGGTAGCACCATGCCCACGTAGTATAAAATGATATGATTTATAAATTCTTGTCTAATATCCTATAGATGAGTCTTCTTGCATTTATTAATTATGCCATTTTATTTTTTGTTTTAGGAAATGAAGAATTTGAAGACTTAGATGAAATAATTGCACGATATGTAAATCCCATGGCGGCACATGCCCGAGACGTTCTGTCCTTTAGGTATTATCGTGAAACTGATGGAGGAAGTCGAGAGAAATCGGAAGAATACCTGAAAGATGAAAAAAGGAAAAATATGTCTAAAATCCACTACCTAATATCTGCCTCTAAAGTGAGTTTATTTCATGCCACTTTTAGAGAATATTTGTGTAGCTTCATGATATAAATTTAAATTCATAAGTAGAACTCCAGCAGTTTTTAAGATCTATGTAGTGATTTTACATTTGCTTCCCTCGCTAGTATCTTTGTATTGCTATTGCTTGTAAGTTCATGGTCATTTTATCATGCCCTTATAATCAGCCATTTGTTCGGTCAGAAGCATATTACTCAATGCCTAAACCTCAAAATTGATGTTTTAACATAGATGAACTATTTTTACTGTATTTCTAAGCACTAACTTTTACTTTGGAATTTGTTATGTAAGATAATGGTTCATTTCCAATTTTTATATAAAATTGAGAAATATAATTAAAAAGTTTAAAAGATTTAGTATAGGATATATTATGTATATACAGTATAACCTCTACTTAGCGAAATTCAAGGGACCGAAAAATTTCCAGTTCGTTCATCGGGAGTTCGTTCGTCGGAGGTGTTTTGCACGTTGCATCACTCCAGGGGCAACGTAAATAATCCACTTCTCGTATGTATGTACCTTGAATTTCAGGGAATGTGGTTTGCAGAACTCAATTAAAGGTAACATTTCCACAGAGGATCGCATAATTTTATACTTACTGCTCCCATGCCTTATAAAAAACCATGGAATAACAACGAACAGGTATTTCAGCAAGTCCTGCTAATTATACCATTTACTGCGATTTCTAAAGGCCGATTTATAGTTGGCATGAACGTCAAACTTTAACCATGAATTGTTTTCGCGTTGACGCCATCCTGTTACGATCGCCGTCAGCTAGAATGTGCGTCGGTAACCATTGGTCGCCTTCATTCATCTTTGCTTGGATGCAGATGTTTACATGCAGCCGATCGCCAACATGTGTTGATTTGTTTACTATGTACAACAGAGCGAGAACATGGACGAGTACGAGTATTATCAACTCGTAATTGCTGTGATAATTGTAGTAGTGGGTTGGAACCTGTGTATTCAGCTCGAGGGTGAAGTAGGCGTTGACGCCAATCGTAACCTGGCCTTAACCTCCCGCCCAATGCATCACAAACACGCTAGAATTAATGATAGTAGTTTCTTATGCCGCCACTTTCAACTTAACACGGTCACATCCGCGGTGCATTCAAGGTTTTTGAGAACTGCTCTGTAAATACAGCACGATATATTTTGGTTTTCGTTCCGCCAGCTACTTTTTTTCGAGAATTATTTTCAAGATGGCGGCGAGCGAAAAAAACAATTATCACATTTGAAACGTTCGAATTCAAAAAAATGCTTTAAAATGCATGTTATTACAGCAATAAAAATATTTAGGAATGCACACAACGTAAATGACCACTGAACGAGATTTCATTGCAGTAGATGTGTTTCAAATATACTAAATAAATTTTCGAGCCCGCGATATGAAAGTCAACATTTGACATTTTATAAATCCAGAATGGATAACAATTTTTGCAAATGCGTGGAGAATAAATTACGAACTTACCTTGAAAATAAGTAGAAAACCAGACGTAATAATTGACACTTACGGAAAAACCAGGCTTCACTCGTTTTATTCACGTGACCAGGTCATTTTGGTACAACACTTTTGTCACAATTTCAAATTACAATCCAGTTCACAAAAAAAGAAATGAAAATCACTTCGCGTGACTTGCGCTGCCAACCTATAAGTTCCATTCTTTTCATTACCAACCAAAAATATTTTTAACACTTGGAGAGTCCCAATTCTGCATCCCAATCTCACGAAATTGAACCGCAGTAACACTCGAGAGCAACCAGTTTTCACTCGGAAAGATTGAAATTATAAACTCACGATGATGAACCGCAGTAAAACTCAAGAACGCCGACCAAATCACTAACCACACCGCTAACACTGACGCAAAATACCGGAAATGCAATTAACTGGAAAAACAACAAGGACCTTTCTGATTGGCTTGTTTGTACGGAGTCTCTGATTGGTCCTAGTCACTTTCAAAGCAGCAAAAACGGCAAAAACCTCGCAAAATATTCAAAATTAGCCTTTTTTTTTTAAATACGTTAAGAAGAGGTAAATAATATAATACAGGGCTAATCTTTCATTTCGTTTATCGGGAGTTTTCGTAGAGCAGGAGTTCGTTCATTAGAGGTATTTACCAATGCATTTAAATAGGAATTTGGCGGGACCAATAGCATTTGTTCGTTCATCGGAGTTCTTCGTTTATCGGGAGTTCGTTAGGTAGAGGTTTCACTGTACCTGGTTTTTAAAGGGTGAGAGGAGTGAATTTGTCGCCCGATTTGCTTGAAAATTTGAAATGCCTCTTGTATGAGAAAAGAAACATGGCTAATGAACTTTTTATCATGATATATGTGTATACCAAATCTTCTATTGTTTTGTTTTGTGTTTGAAAATATACTTTTTAATGTACCGTATAAACTCGTGTAAGAGGCGCACCTTTTTTCCCAGAAATCGCAGTCGAAAATGAGGGTGCGCCTCTTACACGAATCTGTCCCTTGCAAAATTCCGTCACCCGAGTTTGAAGGCAAATATCTCAGAGATGGCTCAATCGATTTCAAAATGAAGTACATCAAATTAAAGCTTGTTTATTTCTGCGTTTATTGATGGTGTACAAAACATTTTACCGTTTATATCGATTTCAGTGTGTGCTTAAAAACAGAATTTTAGCGCATTTTCCCGGGTACCGGACGTATGCATCGCATTTACGGCTTCGTAATAACAACACGGATCAAGATATCGAAATTTCCTTTATAAAAAATTGTAGCAAAGATCTTTCCTAACAGCTATACGAAGTTTCATATTATTTAATGCATTAGTATTGTAGTTATAGATGCAAATGCACGGATCCGTTATTTTCCGTTCCGCGCATCCCTGAAAACCGCCGTTTAGACCTTCTTCAAGCTCTCGAGTTCGTCATCATGAATCCACTTATAAAATCTTAAAGGAATTCGTTGGTTAATCAATATCGATTAACATTTATTTTGGAAAAAGAGCGCGTTCAACTGCCAGGAGCATGCACGGAAGAGAAAGGGAGAGGCGCGCGCTGCTGCCCAGTCAGAGGGCTATCCTTAAGGCGCGCGAGGGAGTCTACTACAAGCATTACCTGCGGGGGAAAACCAGTTGTCTTTTCTCTGTGCATGAGTCATTTGGACTCGGTAAATAGTGGCATAAACGGTGACGTGGAGTTCGGGCACGCGGGCGTTCTTCTGCGTTGCCTTGTAGAGGAACACCCGAAAGCCGTTACCAATATGGAGAAACGCCGCGGAAACCTCAGATCCAAGTGAATACTTACCTCCGGGGTCTATATATGCCTATGAAATATGCCGCGTAAATTATAAGAGAATATCGCAAGCGGAAAGCTTTGAAAATGGCCGAAAGTTCGCAAAACCTCGCAATAGAAGAAAAAAAAACTCAAAATTTTTTCTTCAACTTCGACGCATAAAAAGAGGGGTGCGCCTCTTACACGGGTGCGCCTCATACACGCGTTTATACGGTAACTCTAATTATAGCCTAAATGAATGTTGTATTACTGATTTTTTATTTGAAACTCTGCACTTCCAGGAATATCCGGGGAAGTTCCTGCTCTCTTATCTACCTCGTGTCAAAGTGAGGCATGAATATGTCACAGTGACTCCAGAAGGCTTCAGGTTACGTCAACAGGTGTTTGATTCCTTAGGGTCACTTTTCCGTTGGTTCAAGGAGCATTTCCGGGATCCAATACCAGGAACACCAAGCACTCCCAGAGGTGGAACAACTGTGGGTGGTGGTTCCACTGGTCGTCCCACTCCATACATTAACACTCCAAATATTTCTATCGCAAGTAAGTGAATACTTAATGTTTAATTTTGTCATTTGCCATATTTTCCAGCTTATAAGATGCACAGGCATTTAATGTGCACCCTAGTTTTGGTAATTGAATTCAGAAAATAAAATAACCTTTCTATTACCCTTTGATAATGTATACGGTGAAACAGAAAAGTGATAATTTACCAAATACCAAAACAAATATGGTGACATGGTGTGAGCAAGAATGTCACTGTGCTTATTTCTACTCACCTCTCATTGTAAGATTTGTGTGGTGCAAATTTCAACAAGGGTGTATTTAGACAGAATCTAATCTTGAAACTGACTATGCACTGGGTGGTTTTCCTTGGGTTTATACAGGAAAAAAAGTTTGTCTAATATATTTTTTTCTTATCTGAAATTATGGTAGTTAGCAATGATTGTTGAGTAAATATATTGGAAGAACAGTATTGCAATTGTTCCCATTGCTGGTATTTGGAGATTAGGTGAGGGGCATTTTCCACCGTAGTTATTTATAGGTCTCAATCCTCCTGGTAAGATTCCCTTTGTGGGCAATTGTTTGCTCCTCTGGTGCAAATCCTGAAATTCTGCATATCAATTTCTCATTAGTATCTATTTTTTATCTATACGCATGTAATGCTTTCTGGACAATATTTTTTTATTTTGTCCTCAAAATAGTTAATTTATCATCAGTCAGCTGTCTACTTATGAACTTTCAGCTTGCAAAAGATATGAGTGACCATGTCCAGGTGTAAATTTGTGAGGGGCAGTGTATGAGCATAACTATGAATAAAAGCTAAACCATCAAATCAAGACATACATTTAGTAAATTGTCACAAGAGATACGCTCTTGACTGACCTCTTTATCACAGCTGGGATACAGATTTTTTTTAACTTGAAACTGTATTTTATGAAAAGAGAACAAGTTTTCTTGAGTAAAAAGTTATGCTATTCATTCCTGGCCTTGCATAAATGTGGAATGATAAGCATTAAAAATTATAAATGCACAGAAATTAAGAAATAGTGATGCCCACTATGAGTTATGGCCAACTGGATATTTATTTGATGATGTTATATTACTAGATAAATAGCAAGACATCTATTCTGTGGAAAAAAGGTGCATTGCTAACATGATGTAATTAAAGTGAGGTGGTAAGGTTCAAGTGCTTAGATGATTTTTTTCAATCATCCATGCTTTGCGGGTGGTAACACAGAAGTGAAGAATGATGAGATACTTTTCATATGACTGCATATGTTTGTAATCAATGGCAACCCATCTTGCATTGAGCAGGGAAATGTTACGTCGTGGCTTATATCACCTCAAGCACTGCAGCATAAGTCCTTCTGGTTGTTGTGAAACTGCCCACACACCTCTGGGCATTGCGGGTGTGCATCAACACTTACCTGAAGCCTTGTACGTTCTTGTTTTATCAGAATTTTGGAGTTAGAGAGTATGACTTCTGATCACACTTATCTGATATAGGCGCTATATGCTGTGTACTAACTGCAATGATGCCTATAGGACTAAACTCTTACCAGTATAGAACAAGCTATTATCATTTTAATTTTTAAATAATTTCACTTTTACAAAACCACTCCTTCATTTAATAACATACATGACCCGGGTTTCGATGAGTAATCATCATCATCAGGCGTTTTTATTTATGTTAAATTATTCAAAAATTACAATGATATACCACAAAGTTACCCTAGAACAAGTTAATTTTGTTCAAGCTATTATCCTTCATTTTCTTTAATGTTGTAAAATATGCTGAGATGATAGTCATAGCCCCTGTCATTTTCAAATCTCTGACAAAGAATTTCTAATGATCACCAATGAATTAACTTATTGTAATCCATCAGCAAATTGAATCATGTAATTTTATCTCATGTTTTTTGTGGGTTGATTGAGGGTTTATATTAAGTTTGATTGTAAGCTATATCATAAAGAAATTCACCTCAAAGGTGTGGGCAGGAGTTGTACCATTTCATACCAATAGCACCTTGTGTGTGGCTTTTGACGTTGTATATTATTAATGATGATGTTTTCCCAAAAGAATAATTATATCCTTATTTATTTCCAGACATGAATCCCGAAACAATTCAAAGGGTGGCACAAAATCTACCTAGTCATATGTTACACAGTTTGTCTCAGGCAGCCAGCCACACTCCACACTACCCTCACACCCCTGGAGGTGGAACTGCCGGCTACAGCAGTACTTATGGCACTTATGCAAATACTGTAAGTAAATAACAATTTTGTTGTTTTATTTCCAAAGATATTAATTCGTAATATACCTTGTATATGAGGGACCCCTATGCTACAGATGCTTAAAAGTGAGTTATGTTTATGACTGCCAAATAATTGTTACCTGTAGGAGGTCAAATTAGCCTCATAATGCAGTACTTGAAATTAACACCCTAAATTGTGCAATGTATCTTATCAAAATATTGCTCATGTATCTTGCTGGAATAGATTTGTTTTCATGATCTTGGGTATTAATTCTATAACTTAAATTGGCATATGATTAAAGATTGAATCATGTCATAATCATTGTTCAGTCTTCTCATTGTTGAAGAATGTTATGTGTTTCATAATGTCACGCTTACTTAATATTTGTTTTTCTTCTGCATTCAGTGGCTCACTTAGTCTTAATCAAGGCATATTTTTTTATTTCCTGGATGTCATTCTATGAAGTTTGGTCACATTTTAATATTCATGAATGGAGGCTCCCTCATACATGTCCAAGTATTTACCAGTGTTTATCATTAATTGGGTGACTACGTGGTTGTTTGTGCTTCCTCACGAGGCGGTGAAAAAATTACTAATGTGAAATTCCTTTTCTTGTCATTTAGCCTTACACACCCTCTGGTCAAACCCCATTCATGACACCGTATCAGACTCCGCATGGGAGCTCTCAGACGCCTCGTTATGGGCAGCAGACGCCCAGTCATCATCCAGTCGTAGGGGGTGGTTTGACTCCAAACAGCTCTGGTACACCCTTCCTCCATCCGGGAGCAGTCACGCCAGGGCACCGCACTCCATCCCATCGTACTCCTCATCATCATGGGATGCATCAGACCCCGTCATATGTCAGTCAGCCGACCACACCACAGCCCAGGTACTTAATTAATTATCCCTCCTTTTTGTCGAAGGGAATTTTTACGTTTAAGGTCACTTTGATTTCATATGAAGTGATATATATTTATTTTTGCAATTGAAAGTTCATGTTGAAAAATAAATATAAAAATATTGAAAACATTAACCACCTCCCTGATGTGGACAAGATAACTCGCCCCAATCAGTCGGGCCAAATCCCATCATGGACGAGTTATCTCATCCACGGCCGATCTTTCGTCCTCCTAGCTGCCAAGAACAAGTAATCTTGTCCCTTTCATAGAAATTCAATCTCTAGCCAGCAGGTGGCATTTTCAGCCAGTTTTTGAGACTTTTTTTATGCATTAGCTCATGGAATTGCATCATAATTTCGTAATTTTTACCCCAGTATTTTGGCATAATATGTGAGAATTAGCACATTACCTGCTCGTGTTTTTCATAAATTTATCTCGTATTGAATTCATATACCTTGACGTAATATCAATGAATGTTTACTGCTTTCAAATATAATTACACTTGCAAAAATATTGCATTTCTTTTTTATTTTTGGGATTCATAACAAAAAATATAATTGATTCCGACAATCACGGCGACTTTCAGATGCAAAAATAACAGTTGTGTGATATAAACTAGTAACGGTTATACTCTGTTTTGGGAAGATTAAATATCACTTCTAAACAATACGTTACGACCTACCTACCCACGAGCTGCCCCAAGGATGTGTGGCAGGGGTTGTTATGCAACCAGCCTTAAAAAGAACGAATACAGGATAAAGGAATTAAAGCTAGTGAAGCATGTTTTTATATGATAAATGTAGGTCTATTTATTTTTAGTCATAAATTGTGTGGAAGAAGAAGAAATTGTTGAACCTATCCATATTACAGCAAATTTCTCTAATATTTGGCCTTCCTTTCTTGTCCTTCAAATGCGGCATTATGGTAAATTAAAATCTGCCGCGCTGACATTAAACTCATAAGATACAAGTTTTGCAAGTTATCTCAGCCTCGTAAATAATCTTTGAGTCTCTGGTGGCTTCCAGTCATGTAAAAAAATTGCTTTTAGAGGTTGAGATTTAGACAATGATAGTCATCTTATATCCTACCCCCATAAATGCCATTTCTCAGGTGAAATTCCAACCATTCCTTTCATACCCAAACTTGCCCACCACCTGGGGTGAATCACCACCACACATCTTTGCAACCCTCAAGGTGACCTTCCTACCCTCTTCTCATCTTCTATCTCCCTCCTACTACCTTCCCATGCCCGTGAGTTGAACGTGTATATGTATGTATATTTTCCAGAGGTTAAATATTTTCATTGTACCTGATGATCAAACCTTGGACGCAAATCAATAAACCATTGTGGAATTTTACAAAGTTAATTCATATTCTCTTTCTTTCATAATTTAAAGTAAATCACATTACTTAAAAAGGATATAAAATAAGGAATTTAGTGGAGATAGGAGCACATCAGTGGACTTAAGGGGACTCAAATGACAATGAATGGATCGAATTGCACTGACCAGAAATTTCGGTCTCCTGCTGATAGGTTGCATTCTTAAGGTTTACTTTTGTCATAGCCAAATGTTTTGTGTTTAGTAAATTCATTCATAATGCATATTTTAAAATGTAATCTTTTCACCATTGTGTAGTTTAAAACCTTACATTATGCATGTTTTATTCCTTAACTGAAAATCAACAAAAGAAAACACTGTGGTGGATGCGATTATCATAGTTCTTTTCCTGTCTAACGCTCATAAAGTCTACTCCCGATCTGTTTTAAAGTGTACTGCCTCATGTGCAGGGTCTGAAATGAATGTAAAGCAAGTGTGTTGTTGCCATTAAGTTTTTTTAAAACTAAATCAGTCATATATTCACTATTGTACACTTCTATATACTCATAGTTGGGTAAAAT
This sequence comes from Pyrrhosoma nymphula, assembly GCA_963573305.1. NCBI lineage: Eukaryota > Metazoa > Arthropoda > Insecta > Odonata > Coenagrionidae > Pyrrhosoma > Pyrrhosoma nymphula. The sequence continues at coordinate 77,535,424 of OY754327.1, read as the reverse complement.
AGAGTATATGTCAGCAGTTTAATGGGGTGCTGAATCAACTTGATGTCGCCCCACTGAATCAATTAATGATGTAAGGTGAGATATATCTGTATTCATTTTTCATCACAGTAACTACTAAAAAAACAAAATTTAAACTGTTATAAATATTTTATCAATTCTACGTGCATAAGTTGATATATCAGCCCATGGCACTTTTCACGTGAGCAGCTGAAGTGGATATATCACCTCATGGTATTAGGAGGGTTTTTTAAATATAAACTTGGGAAACTTTAGGTGGTCTCCACGGTTTGTGATATGAACTGAGTCACCATCATTGCGCTGCATTGGACCCATGCAGTTATTTAGCTGTCACAATAATATGCATTGTAAATATGCAATTGGAATCCGACATAATTAAAAAGGACTATTTTTCTGGTAATGGATACCATAGATTGATCAATTTCATGAATAGTTGACCATGTTTACACTTATTTTATAATTTCAGGCTCTCAAGTAAATACTTCAGTCCCATTTGCAAAAAGTACTTCTTTAAATTAATTTTGGTTTTAGACCTTAGCCAAGATAATAACATTTCATGAATTATATTTACATTTATCTGAAAGATTAGGCATATTGCCACTTGCATTTAATATTATTTGGTATGCATATATTATTTGGGCTGGACTGTGGGGAAATAAGGATTAAATTCTTAGGAGAATATTATTTGGCATTGGGATGATTCATTTCAATGTTTCACCAGGTCACAGCCAATTTCATCAGAGCCCACTGACTGGAGGAAAGCAGCCGAGGCATGGGCAAGGTTGAAGCAAAGAGAGGGAGGTTGGGCCGCCAATACTATTTCACCGAGTGGATCCGTTACACCTCGTCAAGATATGAATCGCTCCACTCCAAGGTCCTCAAGGTTTGTACCTGTTAAAATTTTGAATTTGTAAGAGAAGAATTTTCTCTTTAATTCACTCTTTGAGTAATGATGATCTTTGTTCGATTAATCCCTGGGTGGTATTGCATCACACCTTGTTCTGCTGTTTTCATTATTTTCAAATTCCTCATTTTGTTTGCTGGGGAAAATATTTTGTAATCCTCTTAGGTGAACAATTATTGGTTACCTTCATGTTTGTGGGGTGATTAAATGCTTAACTGTGGGAAACAAATTTCTGTTTTCATAGGTAGCTACTGGGTAAACAAACATGTACATTTGACCATTGACTTCTTCCTTCTTCTAGTCCCTCTCCAAGTTCTATGGACCTACCTTTCTAAAAGAGTTTTGAATGTGCTAGAAGGAGAAAACACTCCCCTCACTTTTCTCCCACACACAGAGTAGAAGCAGAAAAACAGTGCTTCCTGAAGATGAGGGGTTAATAGTCCAGGGGGTGGAAATATGGAAAATGGAAAAGCCGCATAGAAAATAATGATTTCTCTTCCATGTTTTCTTCCCATTGTTTGGAAATGCGGTTAAATATTAAGTCGCTGAGATTGGCTCACAGTTTGATGGCGAGTACGGAGGCAAGGTGCATCTTGCATATTCATGCAATTATATTCGATGTGTTGACAATTTCCAACACCTTATTAAAGTTTAAATATTGGTTAAATAACATTTTTAATAATTTCATTCCAGTATATTTCATACCTATACTGTATTGTGTATCACTGAATGTACTGGCGATGATGTAGTGGAACCGATCCATCGTCCAGTAATATAATGATTCCCTTTACGATGGAATTCACATTACAATCGGTTCTATGGAACAGATTACCATCATTAAATAGGGGGTCTACTATACTATGATTATGACAAAACAGCAAGTATGGTATATTAAATGATGTTTTCACTAAGTTCAGCACCATTCCTAGCAAAGCTACTTAGCGATTTTATCAATCAGTTTCCATCACTTCTACTTCTTTGTCGAATGTTGTAGGAGAATCAGGATCTGCTTCATCTTTCCTTTCATTGTATTCTTCATCACTTACTTTCTGTTCATAAACATCACCTATCGCCATCAATTTATAGATGAAAAGACGTGATAATGGAGTTCTGCGGCTTGATCAGTCTAATATTATAGGACTCCTGTAGCTGCAAGGCCATTTTTGGAGTAGTTAAATGTATGTATTTATCGCGTAAATCACTCCTTAAATAATCCTTTGGTTTTTGTGGCCACAGATTCATTCAAACTGCAGACTTTGGTAGGCGTTGTAGGTCTTCCCTTCCCCCTTCTCCTGTCAGCTGATGCTGACCCTCGGCATGTACCGGTGTTGCAAAACTTGGTGGCACTCATATGTACGTAGACGGGGAGAAGTGAGCAATGAAAAGAGGAGGGATAAAGATGCTTAGGTTCTATCCAGAGGTCCCCACCTTAGCCCTTAGCCTATGGGCTATACCTCTGCCCACTAATCTATTCTTAATTTTCCCTCAGTGAACTCTCTGATAGTGAGTGCCATCAAGTTTTGCTATGCCCATAGCTCATGTGCTGCCACATCACTCCGCAACGTAATATCATCCTCATTTTTGGGTCAATGAAATTGAGACGCGTAGAAGTAATTTTTTATGCCCTCGGCATTATCACTGCCTTTGTCCACAAGCGTTAATGTGAATGCACCCATATGGAATCGTTGTATTCTATGCTGATTAGGAAGTTGATCAGAATAACCAATGGACACATTAAATAGTGAGCGCACCCTTGCGTAGCTACTGTTAACTGTCATGCTTCCACGTTTGGAGTAAGACTTCAGTCGAATATGTCAAAGATGATAAAAAAATGTTCCATCATCCCGTGAGACCTAATTCTATTGAAAATATATTAAAAACTAACTAAAATAATTGGAATCGAGTTAAAACAATATTCTCCAGCATTGGGAATCGACCCTGCAACCTTCAGTACTTGGGACAATGACTCTCCCCACTATACCAGCTTACTCTAATAAATGTGTGCTTTCTCTTGAGTTTATATTAGGCATGCTAAAAATAGCGTGTGAAAAATAATTTATTACAGCAAAACTAGAGCTCGTTAAACCAAACCGAGATGTATTCCCAGCAGCATTTGGCATTCCGAACAACATAAAAAATATGGCATTCAAAAAGGTGCGGCAACATACGTAGTCTCTCTTTGGGAGTCTTAAAAAAACTTCACGAAGTCCATCGCTTACAGATTTAATTTTCGGCATGACACTGATAGGTTTGACCACTCATTGACTAGAAGTTTCCTGTACTCATGCGTCAAGCATCATATATCGTCTTGGTTAAGTGTCTGAAGAACACTCATGCAATTAGAAGGAAAAAATGCAACTTTAGCATTTCTTGAAATGCAGAGTCTATCAGATGTGCTTGCACAGTAACAATAAACAACAGAATTTTTCAATGTTGTCCACCCATCTTGGCACACGGTGCTCGCTGGAACTTTCTGAAAATTGTCATGGTCACCCATGCATTTGAGTTGCATTCATATGTTTAAGGAAATGTCCGAACATATTTGAAGCATCTAGGGAATTTATATTTCCCGGTCGCCAACTATAAATTTTCCATTCTACTTTTATTACAGAAATAGATGACCATCAGCCTGTCCTAAATCATATTTCCTCAGTGACATATTCTCTCTAAAATCCAATGTCTTGTAGGGAAGCAGATTAAAAAATAAGCCCGTCTCATGGGCATCAAAAACGTCATTTGGGCTGTAGTCTTAAATGATAGTTAGGAGGGTGATATCTTTCCGTGTTTCCCCGAACTAAGGGGTCCACCCTGGCTGTCTTGCCTCAAAAGCTCCTGTAAACTATCCCATGGTGTTTTTAAATTACTCATCCTTCAAGCATTTAAGTCACTTATATGCATTTTCTCATACACCGTCTAATGGTAGAGTGGATGAGCATGCATGTTTAATCTCTTCAGTAGGGAATCCTTCCACTCGTGAAATTCATCACCCTGTTCTCTTATTCTGAAGATGTACCTTATTAAGCAAAATTCTCGATTTTGTTCTGATTTTTACCAATAAAGTTTAATTTTGATGGTGAAACTTTCATTTTTGCCACTATTATCTCTTCGTACGTGGATTTTCGTGTACTTTACAGAGGAGGTTAAGCTAACCTGGTGCTTCAATCAATAAAGACCCTATGTCACTCCAATATGGCGGCACTAAATACATTGCCGAGCTGTAGCTCCTGCCTAAAATCTCTCTCCCTCAGCGAAAAATTTATTTCCTGTGGTTTTTGTACGACAGTAACTCACTTGAAGTGCTCTGGAATGAGTGAAATTCATTTGAAAGCTTTATGTGAAGCCAATTATCTATTTTGGAAGTGTTCTCTTTGCAGTATAAACAAATGTTCAATCACCAATATGGCTCACGATATAGAAATTCTCAAAGCTGAGATAGTGAATTTCAAGGTGAATTACATCGCTAACAACACGAAGTCAAAAGAAAGTGTATCGTTTGCTGAAATGACATCTTCTTGCCCGACTATAAAAAGTGTTGCATCATCTCCTGATGAAGCTGAAGGTGTTAGTTCTCACGCGAATATGAAAACTGCTGCACCATCGCCTGAAGAAGTCCAAGTCGTAAGTACTCGTGCAATCGTGAAAAGTGTTACTTCATCGCCTGACGAAGTCGTAAACCTTGAAAGTTCTCTTTCCTATGAGAACGGAAAAAGTGCTGATGTGGATAATGGCTTCAAGACGGTGCGTAATAGGAGTCGCAAAAAGAAAATTAAAAGAAACGGTGTGTTTGGCTGTAGCAAGCAGTCAGACAACTTTAACTTCTCCGGTGTTCCACATCGTGCTTTATTGTATGTTGGACGTGTTCAGCGGGATACAGCGACCGAGGACATAACAAAATACCTACATGGGAAATTTCCCCAAGGTGATTTCGTGTGTGAGGACATTAACATTGGTGAACACCATCGTTCATTCAAGATTAATGCGCCTTGGAATCTTCGCGATGAACTTTTAAAAAGTGACAATTGGCCCTCTGACGTTTATGTGGGAAGATTTTTCCCTCCTAAAAGACTTAATTTCACCAAAGTGGATCTCGGTAGCCCTAATGACACAAGTGTTAGTGCTACATTGGTCGAGGATGCTAACTCGTTTTCTAGTGCTCCCACCGCTGGTATGTCTACTAAGCCGGTAACTCGTCAACAAACTGGAGCTCAGAAGTCTAAATTAACAAGCACTAGCCACCTTTGACTAGCACCTATAAGCCATAGCTCGAGCAACAAAAACATTGATGTTTTAGTGTTCAATGTGCAGTGTATTAGGAACAAAATTTGTCAAATTGAGCATTTGCTTGAATCTAGAAAGTATAATATCTTGTGTCTAACAGAGCATTGGCTACACGAGGATGAAACTGACCTCTATCAACTACAAGGTTTCAATCTTAGTTCCATTTACTGCGGACAGTCAACTAAAATGGTGGTGCTTGCCTATTTGTATCAAACAACCTAGTATGTAAGCCCTTTGATTTAAATCAATTTTGCATTGATATGCACTTTGAAATAGCTGCCATACACCTCAAGGGTATCAGATTGATTGTTGCCTCTATCTATCGTTCTCCTAAGGGAGATTTTGATCTGTTCTGTGAACAACTTGAGAAGGTCTTAATTTATTTTCAGAATTTTCACACTAACATTGTGATAGGTACTGATCTAAATGTTGATATGGGCTGTCCATCAAGGAATAATGCCCAAATAGGCATCCTTCTAAGGGCCTATGATCTCTACTGTGCTAACTCCGAACCCACCAGGTTGAGTGCCTTTCTTGACAATGTAATAACCAATATTGACAAGTCCGCCCATACCCTTGGAGTCTTTGACCCAATGCTCTCCGATCATTTAGTGATTTCCTTTACATGGCACACCAAGCTGGGTGCCGGTAATAATATATAAACTCCCAAAACCATGTATGTTAGACAAATGAATTTTCATCATACCTATGACTTTATAAACTTGTTAAGTAATTCCGACTGGGATACCTTGCTCCCTGATACTGATGGCCAGGGAAAATTTGCAGCCTTTATTAGCCATTTCTTACTATTGTTTGAGCATGCTTTCCCAATGAAGCTAATTCAGCTGAAACATGAGTCCCATCAACGGGAAAAATGGTTCAACACAGATGTCGACAACATGAGAAGGAATTTGCTAAGTTTACATAAACAGTTCAAGTTAAGCGGTTGCGAGGAGCTTAAAAAGGACTATAACATTCAAAAGAAGCAATACCATACAGAGTTAAGATTGGCCAAATGCTATGATAATGATAATTACATCTATAGTGCTCCCAACAAATGTAAAGCAGCTTGGTCTGTTATTAAAAATGAAATAGGATTAAGTAGTAAATCCAGTGACATACCAATTGACTCAGAAACTTTTAATAATGTCTTTATTTGTTCAATAGAAAACATTATAGCTGATATCAATGGTGTTCATAAATCACCACCCAACACGGCCAGTGATTTATTACAAAATACTCCCTCCACCAATTCTGTATTTAAATGGAAAGAAGTTTCTCAGGTAGATATTGTTAAAATAGTCAGAAAATTTAAAAACTCTAACTGTACTGATGTATATGGGCTCTCAAATAATTTAATCAAATCAGTTATTAACTGGGTAGCATACCCTCTCGCTAATGTTGTTAACTCTTGCCTTCAGTCTGGTTATTTTCCTGATCATCTAAAGTATTCTAAAGTTATTCCTATCCACAAACGTGATATTAATCTTCCGAATAACTACCTCTATCTACTATCTCTATTATTTCTCCACTTGCCAAAATTTTTGAAACAATTGTATATGCTCAAATTCTGGATCACTTTGAAACTTTAAATCTTTTTAAACCAACATAGTTTGGATTCAGACCTCATAAGTCTACTACTCAAGCTGTTGATTATGTTATAAAGCACATAATTAAGGCTTTTGAAGAGAAACAGTACTTGGCACTTACATTCGACTGTGTTGATCACACCATTCTTGTGAATAAGTTTAAATACTATGGAAGATGTTGAACTAAAATGTATGCTCTCCTATTTATCTGATCGTAGGCAGTCAGTATATGTGAATGGTAAACTGTCAAAACCTTTAAATGTTAAATATGGTGTACCCCAGGGCTCAGTGCTTTGACCCCTCCTGTTCCTGGTCATGATCAATGACCTGTGCCCAAATATGACTACTAACTGTGTGCTCTACGCTGATGATACTACATTCCTACATAACTCCTCTAATCACTCTGATGCCATGAACAGACTTCCAGCCATCATCGAAAAGGCGAATGAATGGTTTTCCGTCAACAATCTTTTCTTGAATCCTGATAAAACCCAGTTTCTTCTATGCTCTCTAAAATCAGCTGTCAAAGAAACTACCTCTGTGAAATTGCTGGGATTTCACTTAGATTCCAAATTAACCTGGAATGCTCATGTTCTACACGTCAGTAAGAAACTGGCACGAGCCTTATTCCTGCTCAGGAAGTTGAAGCTATATGTAAGTTAGGACTATTTACTCAATGCCTATTATGCTTTTTTTCATTCCCATGTTACGTATGGTATAAGACTGTGGGGACATGCTTCTGACACTAAATCTATACTTATACTACAAAAAAAGGCTGTACGAATTTTAGTCAATGCATGTTCCCTAGAACACTGCAAACCTCTCTTCAAAAATCTTCAAATCATGACAGTTTACAATCAGTTTATATTCCATTCATTAGTACACATTAAAGAAAATCGGAGCATGTACTCAACAAGGGCTGATGTCCACTGTCATGACACCAGAGCCAAAAATTCCATGGATATACCACTCTGTAGGCTCGATAAAACATACAAAGTAGATGGCCTACCCATCAAATTTTTCAACAGGCTCCCAATTTCTACCAAGTCAGCCTCTAGTGTGGGCTACTGTAAGGCTCTCCGAGATTGGCTTGCATCCAACCCATTATATTCCCTAGAGGAATATTATAACCTAGATTTCTCCAGCCTAAAACTCTAAGGTCTATTGTTTCATTAAGTGTATTGACATGATCTGCCTTGTTATGTTCCTCAATTATGTGATGTTTATTTTACTCAATTATAATTTTGAATTAATTTTAAACGCAATTATTCACATGTACCATACCTTGACGACACCTATCATATGTATTTATGCTAAAGGTGAATAAAGAATATTATTATTATTATTATTATTTACAATCGTCAATATTTGCCGTTTCTTGACAGGTTTTCCGAAGACTAACTTTGAGCACTTATCTTACTTTTAATGTCTCAAAGTACTAGTGCTCACTCAGTTTTGATGGCATGGCGTCATTTATATAACAAGCAAACATCAATATAAAAGCGCATGGGTGATTGCCACCTTTTTACTTCAACTTAAACATTTTTTCCACTGTGTACCCATGAAAATATTATTATTATTATAAATAATATTAAGGATTAGCATTTTGGATGGTATGACATTTATGTCTGCTGATAATAAGTATGCTGAATTGAAGAGAGGTATCATGTGAAAAAAAGTGTGAGCCTAGCAAGGTTAATAGGAGAGGAGCAGTAACCCATCAAAAGCCTGCTAAAAGGTGGTTCCACCGGAAAATGACTTAAATGCCATTTCATCCATATTCTGGTCACTTATAGATAAACGTGTCCACTATCTAATATGAACAGAAAAATGATACCTTTCCACACTACTTTTTTTGCAAATCGAATTTGAAATTACATGATGTTAAATGGGAGATTGGGAGAAACACAGAGATAAATAGTATTTTTCCATAAAATATAAATGCCATTATGGCAAAAAACTGTGTTTAAGAAGGGAAAACTCCCAAGAAATCGAATAAAAATAAAATATAGGTACCTTACCACCACATTTTTTTAGTTATTAGCAAATAACTGCCGTTATTGAAGTCAAAATGCGGTAATTCCATACAAATAATGCTGCAGTCGGCTCCTATGGCTGGAAAAAGTGCTCATTTAAAATATATATTTGAGATATAATCTGCATATTTTGTACCTCAACTTTGGTTTTCAATAGGCAATGCAGGTCATGGCCGAAAGCAGACATTTTTTAACCAAATTAACAAAAATATGGAATTTAGTATTTGTTTTGACTCTCAAAATCACGGCGGAACCTCCTTAACTGGTTGGATCACCAGTATCCCCCGAAATGTTTTCACAATTAGGTCATGTGCATGCTTTTCTACATTTAATCTGATCAGTCAGCCTAGTAGCTGGAGCACCTTTTGTCCTTTCCACCACTCTTTTAGCGGTACATGAGGACTTTCCTCACTGCTCAAGTTGCACTGGTGATGTCTTCTTATCTCAGAGTAATTGTTAAAAGGTGTTATGGGGTAAATGGGTAAAATGAGTTAAATGTGATAAAGGTCTATGAAGACCTAATTTTTCTCGATAAAGATACCATTTGTTCTATTTTAATGGAAAGGATGAAAGGTTTTGCTTGCTACCATATCATTAAGGTTGATATGTCATGTGACTCTTCATATAAAACCCAGCTACTGTTTTCTATCACTCAGCCAACAGTGCTGACAGCAAAATATTATCTTGAGTTTGTTAGCAACACTATGTCAAGTGTTGAAATCTTTTGGTCATAAATATGATCTCTCAATTTCTGCCAGAATGTAGTCTGTATTCAGAGTACATATTTAGCTCTCCTCAGCTTCTAGCGTAAGTGCTAAACATGTCTGTTGTTGTAAGTGAATTGATGCTAAATCTGGAAATCCTTTCTCATTTCAGTGGTGGGAGCACTCCACGCTATGAAGATGGAAGGAAAACACCAAGAGGTTCTAATAGAACTGGCATGCCTCTAACGCCATCAGCAATGGCAGGTTATCAATCAATCCCTGGTGCTCAGAAATCACCCAGAGGCAGTGCCACTCCACGATCCACACCTGGTGGAAGGGATAGTGCAAGATCAACTCCTCACACAAACACCAGTCCACGCTCAATGGTTGAGAGTTCTATTGGAGGAGATGCCACTCCTCTGTATGATGAAAATTAAATCACATCTTTTGTGCTCAAGTTAATGAATTTTTCATTTAATTTGTTGGATTCTTCAGTAACTTTACACCCTGAGGTGGTTTAGTCCTGAAAAATATTGTCACTCTCTCTGTTCAAGAGTTTGGACAATTTAGTATGCAGTGGTATGTCTGCCTTTTTTGTTGCTCAAAATTGAAAATACATTCATAGGTGCAGTTACGTATTCAAAGAAAATGTACAGTGAGATCCAGGAATGTTCCTTTTCTGGATCGCTACTCTGGACTTCATAGCTTGGAAAGGCAACAATTTTGAGTGCCATTAGCTGAGTTACTTTGAGAACTTTTCACTCATTTTATTTTTATTGGCTAGCCAAGCTTCAATTTCCTCTGAATTTTGTTGGAATGAAAGATGAAGTGGTCCCAACTCTCATTTTTTTACATGATTATTGTATTTGTTGAAATCCTTTGATTTTTTCCCCTCTCAACTTCCAGTTTCTTATGATGATGTGTTAATCCATGGCATCACTGTTAATTTAGACCACCTTGTCTTCCAGAAATGCATGACTCTCAAAAGTTTTTGGGATGTGGAAGATATTTTATGGCTAATTATGCACCCTGTAATTTTGATGCTATGCTATTGCTTTGAAAGGGCTTACACATCCCTGGAAATTTCTTAATAACTCAATTGAAAAATGTTATTGAAATAGAGCCCCGGGAATCAACCAATGAAAGTGGCTATTACCAACATTTAGCCCAATTAATTGGTGTTACCAAAACCTTTTTTCTCCTATACCATTGACAACCATAGTTCATGAAAATGTATTTAAGCCAATTACTCTAGGTTATATCTAGTGTACTGATAATGCTTGGTGAATTGGCCATATTTTCTTTGGTTTTTTTTCCAAAATTTATTTTGTGGTGAAATTTTTAATTACCTTGAAAGAAAATGTGCTGTGAAATCATGGTAACTTTTAATTTTTACACACAAGTGCTGGATATGTTTTGTCAGCAATATTCCAAAGAAACCTGGTTCATATGGAAGAATTTATATAGATATGGCGAAATATTTTTTGTACAATTTGTTGAACTGCAGTGGTGAGGCAATGTTCATTAACTAATGCTTGACCCATTCCTTATGCAATAATGATCAAAGAGATGTCATATAAGGAGGTAAATTTCCTTTCCCCTCTGATAAGTGATTGATTGTTGATACTTTTGCCTTTAATCAACTGTCGAATGACCCTTATATTATCAATCCAATTAAATATAAGACTTTATAATGCTAGAAAAGTAACTATATCTGTGGATCTGCATTTGAGTATTTATTGTTGTTGGTATTGCTGTTTTCTCAATATTGGTGGATTAATTTCTTATGCCATGAAAACCTATGTGCATGTTTATTTAATAAAATATTTTTGTGATGCTAAGTTGCAAAATTACTGTGAATGGTTTTTTTATTTATGCAATATTTTATCGATAAATGGCATTTCTTACATTAAAAATTATGCTCAGTCAATGGCAAAAGTAAAAGTGTAGAGAGTTCTGCCTGCACCACAGTTCAGATCAAGAAAGAACTTCAGAAATTCACATGAATATTTTTTGTATGCTGGTTGTGCTTTTGAAAATATTAGGGATGTGTGAGTAGTACTTTTTGATCTCAAGTCGAGTATCGAGTCGAGTCGTATGAACTATGGCAATTTCCCAACCAGGCAATATAATAATGCATGCACCAACATATTCTCATTTTCCCAATCCCCTAGTGCATTTTCTCTTCTGAACTTATGGCCTGATTTAAAAGGGAAGTGAAGCGAACCTGAAAAAAGTATCTGGTGTCGGAAAGGGTGGAGGGAGGTAGCAAAGACAAAAGAAGTCGGCTGAATCGGAGGCCCTGGTTGGCCTTGGTGCTACCATCGCAGAAAATCGCCAATGAAGAAGTGCGACATGCTTCACGCCTTGTGAGGTGTGGATACCATTCAAATTGTTCTAAAAACGGTCATCCTGTATTGCGGCCAATGTTGGAACCATGGAAGTTGGGTGCTGGGGCTCCCGAAAGGATGCCCCCTCCCCCCTAATAGTGGAAGCCACCTGAGAAGTTAGGGGATGGGAAAGCGATGAGTGAAATGTGATTCTTTTGGTTCACATTCATAACTGATGAGGGAGTCCCAGTGGGCAATGCCCACCCTCCCCACCAAACTAGTTGAAGCCACATGAGAGGTTAGGGCGTAGGAAAGCGATGAGTGAAATGTGATACATTTGATGAATTGTGATGCTGACTTGAGAAAAAAATATCACTTCACTCCGACCCTCTGATGAGTGCCAAGGCGAGGGTGGGGGGAGAGAGAGATCTGGGGTGGTGGTGGGGAGAGTGAGAGGCAGGCCATGGAGGCGTAGCCGTTTGCTGGACCGCCAAAAGCGCTCGGCGCGAAGGCCTGAGGAATAAAGCTCTGGACATAAGCTTTGCTCTACACTACTTGTATTAAACTTACGTACTTGAGAAGTATCCATATTGAAAGATAAAGGATGCAGCTAGAACTTATATCAAAGCTCATTTTCGTATCACTTCTCATAGGCGAGGAAGATTTCCATGAAATGATCGATTTTAGGCAAGTTTACTATGATAGCGCTTCCTGTCGGCAGATTTCTGAACCTATTGGCCTCGGCGGCTCAGTGACTCAACTGGACTTGACTTTCGTAAAAATACTCAAAGTACTCGAGTCGAGTACCAACGACTCGACTCGAATTTTCGAGTACTCGCACATCCCTAGAAAATATACAAGGATGTGAAAAGAAGAGATATAGAGGTGAGAGGGGAGAGATCAGAGGTGGGTGGGGGAGTAAGCAAATGCATGAGAAGGAGGATTTCTCTTAAAAAAATCTCTTCTAGGATCTGTACCTGAGACTATGAACTTTTGTGGTCAGAGCTTGGTCCAAGTTGTGGTGCCGGCTGGGCTTTCCACATTTACTTTTGCTATTGACTATACATAATACGGTGGTTTTAACAATTATATAGTCATTTCTATTGTGTCTAGTCTACGGATAAATGACAGGCAAATGAATGTCTCCTCTGAAGGGGATGAATGAGTCCTTCGTGAATGTAACAAGTTTTAGTAGAAATTAATGATTGGATAAACAGCATATCATGGATAGTATTGCTTTCCAAGCATTTTCACCTTAATATCCATCTTCAAAATGCACTTACATCTCAACATGTCCTCCAACATTTTCTACCTTCTACAAATCTCTACCATCAATTTCCTTTCCTCTACTACCATATCCAGCCCTTCCTGGTTTTTTCTCCTTACTAACCAGCTTACCCTGTCCATTCTTCTACAAACCCACTTTTCAAATACCTTCAGTCGAGACACGTCCTCTTACTGCAGTGACTAAGTTTCTCACCCTTACAGGGCCATGTTCCGATACCAATATTTTGTTTTGACCAATCATTTCTATATATCTCTCATCAGAGTCCTTATCGCCAACTATTTGCTCCTTAAAAATTCTTCATCGGCTAGAGCAGTTCTACATCTGATATCCCTACTACTGTACCCATTTATCTCCAAAACACTCCCCTAAGCACATAAACTGTTCCACCAGCTCTATTTTATGCCCTCCCACCCTAATATTCATCCCTGCCTTCTTGCATCTAGAAAACCTCATTACCTATGTCTCCTTATGATTTATCTTCATCCCATACCTTTCACACTATACCTATAATGCACATTACTGACTGCAACTAGTTGACTAGTGACTAGTGAAATAACACTTGGTCATCTGCAAATCTGACTTTATTAGTTTCCATCCAGTCTTTATTCCCACCTCCATCTCCTCCCATGCTTCCTTAACTATTTCTTCCAAGTAAACATTAAAAAGTAATGGCAGTAGTGGGCACCCCTGCCTTCCTCCCCATCCTATCATGGCCCATTCTGATTTTCCCATGGCTACCCTAACCTATGCTGTGTGCTTCATATGGAGATTCCTAATGAGATGTCACTTCTTAATGTACTCCTTTTGTCTTCATTACTCCCACTCATTTCATCCATTCCACTCCAAAAAATGCCTTCTCGAAATCAATGATGATAGTAAAAAAAACTTGGCCATTTCCTAAGTTTCTTTCTATTGGCCTACAGTGTCACACATTCCCGTTCCTCTCCAAAATTCAAACTGGTGATCACCATGTATGTGATACCCTTGCTCTCTAGCCCCCTATTTATTTAAAGCTATAAAAAAACTGACTACTTTTGCTGTGTGTGATATTAGCTACTTTTTTGATAGTCTTTATATTATTTTTGCCCTATTCTTCTTAGATGGAATTAATAGTTTTCATGAAGTCCTAAGGCATGACTCCTTCCTCAGATGTTCTACAAATCAGTCCAAAAAGTATTCCTCTAACAATCATCTCGTCTTCAGAAACTTTGCTTGAATCTTTACATGTTGTAAAATTAGATAAATGGAACCAAAGAAACATTTTTTGCTCTGAAATCATGTTTTATGTAGATAAATGGAACCAAAGAAACATTTTTTGCTCTGAAATCACATTTTCTGTGATCTAGTTTCTCAGTTCCTCTTGAGTACTTAATAATTAGCGGTAGTGATAGTGGTTACACCTTACTCAATTTTGTATCACTGCTACCTCATTCCAATTCTGGTTTTCAAAGATATTTCTTCATAGAACATCATCCCTCCCAGCCATTCAATATTTCTTCTGTTCACAGTTCCAATAATCAATCCTGTCGAATAGCTTCCTGAAGTTTACAAAAAAACATCCTGGTCACAGTCTAAACTCCTCTTTTTCCCTTTTCTAATCCTCATTACTCTTGATAAGAATTTTTAATGCTGCAATCAAAGTCTTGATTGAGAGAAACTTCATCGCAATATAGGATGGCATATCCCATAGTAAATAAGATATCATGCATTGCATTGAGGCATGCAGAAACAGCTGTAAAACAGGAACTGTTCACCGGCTATTTTTGGAATGGAGGGAGGCAGCAATGTGAATATTGTAGCCTGGCAAGAGCTGTGTTAGCAGCTGCCTCGAGAGTTTCCAGGTACATTTCATGGTGATAGATATGGACAACACTTACAGGAAAGCCAAATGTGTAAGAGTTAATTAGCAGCAAAAAAAACTAAAACCTTGGGTAACAGACTAGACCAGTATGGTTCCCAAAATCCATTATATGACCAAAGGAGAAAATTAGACCTCATAGGAGGAAGCTGATGAATACACACTCTACAGGATGTGGTAAGTAAAAAAACTAAGTGCGATATTTCTCGATGGCGGTGATTTTGATTTCATTTGCCTCAGGGTACCTAACAATGAGAAAATAAATAGAATATGTTAATTTCCTGTAAAAATAATTGATATGGGACAGAAATGGACAAATTAGCCTGGATACATGCATGATGGGCAAGAGGTTTGTATTTGATGATATCAAAACATTTGAAATTAACGATAAAGGCATTCTGGGAAGTACGTACCGAACTATAAGTGCCAATTTTAAACCTGGGAAACATGAGCTTTGTGATATTTAGTGAAGAAATTAGGGTGCCATTGTTCAATAGTCTCGGTAACATCAGTGTTACTTGATATATCAAGTAACACAAAATATGCCTGCCCATAGATATATTTTGTGTTTCTACCTCTTGCCAATTATCACAAGGGCAGTGGTAGTTCAAGTATTACGGTCGTATTCGGATTTTTACGCTGCCTGTGCGTTTCAAGGCGCCCAACCGATCCTATTTGGATCTGAAGGATGTCATCCAAGGCTTGGAAATACCATTGGATTTTAATATGCATGACTTAAAATGCACTCATCAAAGTATTTTAATTTCGTGGTGGCAGAGAACTATGGCATACGAGGTATTTGGGCCAACGGTACAGTAGGGCAACTAATTTTCCATTAGGAAAATACTAATATGCCTTCCCCAGCTAAGAACGTAATGAATTCCAGTAACAATGGCTGTGGCATCAATGTCATTTTTATTCTAAGAGCTTTATATAAGGAGGTCAAGGATTCCATATAGCGAGGTCTTGTTCATGCCGTAGTGCTTCGCGTATCAGTTCGCAAATGGTTCTCACTATTCGTTATCGGCCTAGCAGCGACCATTGCTAATTGACACAGCCAAGTACATTCTCCACGGACATCACAGCTGATCAGCCATTTAATTGATTTTGTTTATTTAAGATGTCAGCACGTAGCGCATCAGCTGGCTGTGACAAAAGAAAGTGCATCAAAATGGCTTCGGTGTCATCGAAAGTACCTAATTCTCTCTATAAAGCTGCTGTATCCGCGGTTGTTGACAATTATATGTGCGTCAGAAAAGAGCTACGAACTCTCCCAGAAAATGTTCAGTTTGATATCTATTATAAGGTATGTCGAACTCATGCATTATGACATAACAAGAGTTATGTGTCAATTCGTTGCCCATCTTGTTATTATTTTCAGGGTTTGTTTTGGGTTAATATGTGTATAACTGAGGCATAGTAGTTTATGTCAAAATTCAGTTGCCATCATGCACTTTTTAAGCTCGTTTCAAATCTTCATGTCATAATTTTGGAGGAAAGAAATGCTAGATTTTATCGTGTTTAGTATTTTTGCGTAGTGGTGAATGACCGTAGTTGTTTATCTACTTCGTGGCCATGGACGCGTTTAACCTGTATTTTTCATGTTTGTAACGCTATCTTTTCTTCAAATAGCTGTATCAAGAGGATAGACTCTGTCAACTCGGTGTGGAATTTAGTGACTTAGATGTTTTTGCACAAATGCTGAAAGTCAGAAGCAAGCGGCTATTGTTGCTTCACAGTTTTCAGGTATGTAATTTTATTGGTTTTAGTTGATAGAGTTTTAAATGCCGTTGACGTTTTTCGTGCCAATGTTTGTCGAGTTCCCACACTTTAATCTCGTCGGGGAAGCACCTTAACTTCGGGTACTCTTTGGTGAGAAAATAAATCATGAATGATATTGATGTTTTCATCAAGAAATACTCCAGCACGTAACTAAGGGATGATAGATAAATATTCGGTCGGAAGTTAATTTCCGATATTTTTACGGTGCCGCCTGTGAATGTCATAAACATCGGTGTAAATTTAAGTCAGCTATGCTTAATGCAATTTGCCTTCAGATGAAATTTTCACTGAATTAGTTTTCATGTTATCATTAAAGAGTATTCATACTGCTACCTCTGTCTTGATGTTTATTCTATACCTAGGTTAGCTCTCTTAATATTGGGAAAGTTGTTAAAGAAAAAAATTATCAGTATTGTCTCCGTGTATTATTTATGGCACTTGAAGATAAAAAGTTTTATTCTAAGGCATCAATTCATGTGGTGTTTTAATTATGTTGTTTAACTGTGTATATTCATGCCTTTTGCCTTTCAGAACATGTAAACAAGCATATTTAAATGCATCTGCAGCCTTAAACTTGATTATTTTTTTATTTCATTTAGTCTCTTATGGACCATGGAACAAAGGTTGCCAAGGAGTTGACTGCTGCGTATAGCAGAAGATGTACTCAGGCTTTGGCATCGCTTGCCGTCGGTTCCCGTGCATTTCATGAAAGATTAATCGATTTGGGATTGAGATTAGGTATGGTTTTGAGTAAACTTTCTCCATGTCTACAAATTATGGTGAGAGTAGGGTTTTATCTAATCGACAGTTTTTGTCGGATGGTCGGCAAAAATAGGATTTAGCACTTATTTCACATTCTAAACAATAATAGATATGGATGAATGTGCTGCGACAACTTTTAAAAAGTGATAAATTCTGTACTTATCTTTATTAGGGTAGGGTACCTCGTTTGCCTCGACAGCCATAACAGCCGATCGAATCATTAAGTGGCAAGGCAACATATGTTGCACTACTTGGTATGAACCGGGAAGTATCATTGACTTTATTGTCCGTTCAACACTAGGTATAAAATAAACGAAGTTTTTCCCTTCTAAATGAAGGAAAATAATATAAAATAGAAGGGGAAATTGTTATATGAAATCATCTTTTTATAACAAAATATATTTTTCTTGCACTGGCCTTGGTTTCCCATTTAGATCAGCAAAACATCGCAGATAAATGTAATTTGCCCAGTATCTTGACCGGTGACTAAAACCTTTGATGGGATTATTCCACCACAAGAACAATTGCTGTAGTTTTTTGTGCGAAACTCACTCCTACCAACAATTCTTAAGAATTTGCTAGTGTTGTACACATTTTACCATTTTGGTAGCAAAAGCTGGCAATTAGCCTCGCTGCTTGTTGATTCGATCGCCTATTGTTGTCTGTTATGGCTGTCGAAGCAAACAGGGACCCTTCCCTAATCAAGATAAGTACCGTATTTATCACTTTTTAAAAGTTGTCGCAGCACATTCATCCATATCTAGTATTGTTTAGAATATGAAATAAGTGCTAAATCCTAATTTTGTTGGCCATCTGACAAAAACTGGCGATTCGATAAAACCCTACTGTAACCCAAAATATGAGTCATTAAATCTGTGCATGCACTGTTAACAATTGACTATGTTTTAGTGAGATTTTTTATCATGTTAAACGCCGACGTGAATTTTTATTAAATGCAGGGCCAAAAAATTTTTTAAAAAGTTTTATTACCAAGTTTATCCTTTTCAAATATGACAAATTTTTATATTAGTTTGGTTATCTGTTTTTGTTTTACTAAAGAACCATTTAACCTTAAAACCTAAAAGGTTTTAATTAGTGGTCCCAAGGGATTGTCTTGGCAACCATGGAAACCATTTGTATTCCGTTGTTGTGGCGGTACAATTAACGGTCCTAGTCATAATATTAATTTCTAGTGTGTTTACTATAGTTTATTTGATATTCTACCTGATATATTTTCTACTTTGTAATATATTTCTTCAGCCCTTTTCTTTATTCATAAATGTCTCAGGTGTCATTTACCTTACATTGTGGACACCCTACCCTTTGACAGAGCCCTCCTCCTCCTCACTCTACACCTTGTTCCCTTTGCCTTATGGCATGCACCCCCGATAGCCTTATAGTCCAATCAATAGCTATTTTTACATACTCTAATTCTATAGTGGATGAAATGTGCTCCGGGGTGTGGAGGTGGGCATGAAATGACCCCCCCATGTGCGTTCCACTCGAGATTATGGGTGGTTGCTAAATAGTGATTGTTTATAGGGCGCCGAAATGACTTTTTTGTTATTATTTCAATAACTAATGAACTTACGAAGACATGTTTCAAACAAAAGTTGTGGGTAATCAAATAACATTCAATTTTAGTCATCGTACATCGAAATTGGTGAATCAGTTATTGCATAAAAGCAAAAAAACGGTGAAAATGGGCATTTTTTGTTAATTAAATATTTGTTGCAAAAATAATATTTTCACTATTTTTATTGCTTTGAAAGAAAGCGATACAACAATATTTTTAGAAGGTGATTGTTGAATTATTTGTTGAGATATGGTCCATTGTTTATCTGGAGAAGGTTTTTTAAAGTTAATAATTGCTATCTTGTCGCGGCATCATTGAGTCAAATCCTATGGGATTCTACTCTTAAAGACTTATATTACATGTAGTATTGAAAGCAAATCGAAAAATCATTAAAAAGTCATAGAAATAAACGTTTAAAAAGCATACTTTTTCAGACTAGAGTTTTTTTTATAAACAAATAGAGCTACGGCATCGGCTGTTGGTCACACGAGTTTCTAACTTGGATATTCTGAAAGCTGGTTTGATTGCGCAGATTTATGATAAACAAAAAGTCCTTCGACCAATAGGAGCCGAGATAGGATTTTATTTTCTTTAAATCGCAGAGGCTTAATTTATAAAAGTTAAGAAACCATTTCAACGGCGTTACACAAACAAAGGCTTATATTTGATTATTGCAATTACTTTTTTTTATAAAATTTATCTCTTATTATAAAATTGCATGCACAAAGTGGAGCGTATTCACGGAGGACGCGGTAGCAAACAATGGGACCTGTGGAGGGGGTAGAGAGCGGTGGTGAATCACGGAGCTCTCTCTCTCACAGGGTATCATTGGATCTTTTGAATAAACTGCTTCTGGGCCATCTTGACCCATTTGCCAACCATACTAGAGTGGGTTCAATTGATTTTTGAAAAAATTTCATGTCTCTGTGATACCGGGTGTGGTAATTTGTGTGGCCGTAAGCATGGTCGTAAGCATGGCTTAAAATGTACTCGGTTATGTCTAAATTGTAATGGCGAAAGCTGCACAAATGTTCCTTATATTGAACATGAAGAGATCTAAGAGAATAATGAGAATGATATTTTAAACAATATATTCATTGATAATAGTGAATGTCCTTCAATCATACCTCATGTTCAAAATGAGGAAAATCCAAACATATATGATGAATGTACTGAAAATGTTTAGGAGTAGAGTAACGACATATGCCAATCTTATATAAAATGTGTCGACATAAATAAATTGTTTTAATGAAACGAAAAAAATGTGTATGTTATATGTTTCTTCCATTTTAATAAACATAAGCTTATATTAAATAGTTATTAGTAAGTAATTACAGTAACTGTGCAGTGAATCACAATTATAATAAAAATAAATAATAACAATTGAATCTACAATTATATCTTTTAGCTGATAGCATAGTTGTTAATTATTTTCCAAGGTACCCCAAATTTAAAAAAAAACGTCTTTATTGGTCGATAAAAAGCGGAGATAGAGAGAATTTGTACGTGCTCCTCTGTTTGAAGTTTCAGTTTTCAAGCGCATGGCAGCTCTGTGATTCACCGCCGCTCTCTACCCCCTCCACACATCCCATTGTTTGCTGCCGCATCCGCTGTGAATACGCTCCACTTTTTGCACGCAATTTTATAAAAAAAGTAATTGCAACAATCAAATATAAGCCTTGTTTGTGTAACGCCGTTGAAATGGTTTCTTAACTTTAATAAATAAAGCCTCTGCGAAAGCTCCTGTTGGTCGAAGGACTTTTTGTTTTTCAAAAATCTTCGCAATCAAACCAGCTTTCAGAGTATCCAAGTTAGAAATTCGTGCGACCAACAGCCGATGCCATAGCTCTATTTGTTTATAAAAAACGCTAGTCTGAAAAAGTATGCATTTTAAACGTTTATTTCTATGTCTTTTTAATGATTTTTCGATTTGCTTTCAATACTACATGTAATATAAGTCATTAAGAGTAGAATCCCGTAGGATTTGACTCAATAATGCCGCAACAAGATAGCAATTATTAACTTTAAAAAACTGTCTCCGGATAAACAATGGATCATATCTCAACAAATAATTCAACAAGCACCTTATAAAAAATATCATTGTATTAAAAAACACAAGCACATTCTTTCAAAGTAATAAAAATAGTGAAAAGATTATTTTTGCAATAAAAATTTAATTAACAAAAAACGCCCATTTTCACTGTTGTTTTGCTTTTTTGCAAAAACTAATTCACCACTTTCGAAGTACAACGACTAAAATTGAAGGTTATTTGATTGCCCACAACTTTTGTTTGAAACATGTCTTCGTAAGTTCATTAGTTATTGAAATAATAACAAAAAAGTCATTTCGGCGCCCTATAAACAATCACTATTTAGCAACCACCCATAATCTCGAGTGGAACGGGGGGGGTCATTTCATGCCCACCTCAAAAATCGCCTCATAATTAACAAAAAACGCCCATTTTCACTGTTGTTTTGCTTTTTTGCAAAAACTAATTCACCACTTTCGAAGTACAACGACTAAAATTGAAGGTTATTTGATTGCCCACAACTTTTGTTTGAAACATGTCTTCGTAAGTTCATTAGTTATTGAAATAATAACAAAAAAGTCATTTCGGCGCCCTATAAACAATCACTATTTAGCAACCACCCATAATCTCGAGTGGAACGGGGGGGGTCATTTCATGCCCACCTCCACACCCCTGAGCACATTTCATCCACTATAGAATTGGAGTAAAATTAACATTGGGTTTATACCTATTGATTGGACTATTACTTAGTAATAGAAATATGAGCGTTAAAGTTTTCCCATTGCTACCAGTTGTTGGGCTTGCGGAACATATCTCCTGCAAAATTTTCTTGGCGCTATAAGCTTCTTCAAATGGTGCCCATCCGAGACACTATACACACTTTTTTCATTCTGACTACTGACTTTTAAATGTTTTCAGAGACGAAGACTTAGTGTATATAATTTTTTTTCAATTCTGCCGGTGTACATGAGTGTCAAGGTGAATAATCGGTACGCTACCACCATCCTCCCTGCGCACAGTGTTAGGTTGTTGTTGGTTGTGAGACTTGCCATTGCAATGAATGAGCTGAAATAAAGCCCCCAATAAATTCCCTTATTTGGTAGTGGCAAAAATTCTTTACTTCTGGAGAAATATTTTGTGTGGATGAGGTGTTAGTATCTTTCAGGGAAAATTGTAAAATGTTGCATTATATTGTACAAAAACTCTCAAGTACGGAATAAAATGTTCAAGTTGTGATCTGTAGAAGGGTACACATGGAATATGAAAATGTACTGTGGCACCAAGATCAGACACTCGTGTGAAGGCTTCTGTGGCTTAATGAATTTGAAGATGTATGTCTTCCGGGTTTCTTCCTGTGTAGGTCCATTGTGTTGAGACTATATTTTCGCCAGCGTTGCAATAGGCTTCTTCAGGTCAGTGAAGTGAAGTGGAAATGTAGTTTGGCTGTTTTATAAACATCATCCGTTGGGGTTAGGTCCATTGTAATTGGTTGTTCTTATTTATTTAACTGCAACAGCAGCAAGACTGTAGTCCCAGCACAATAAACCTACAGGGGAAGAAACCCAGAAAACCTACATCTTCAAGATCAGACACTTCTAAATTTAGGGCGAACCGTAGTTACTGATAATTATATCACCAGCGTAGAATTAGCAAATGCACTACTTGACAAGAAGACCCATCTCATCAGGACACTTCTGTCTCACAGTTGGGGAAACCCAAAGGATGTGTTACAGATAAAAGTGGGAAAATCGCAATGAAAACAAATAACAGAGTAATATGAGTAGCCAAATGTGGAGATAGGCAAGATGTGTTGATTCTGTCCCTCAAGAACAACCAAGCAAGCAATGGCAACTACTCCAAGGAATATAGGAACTGTGAAAATCCTCTTGATATGTATTGCCTGTGGTAAGAGGAAAAATTCAATATATTTGAACAAACAGTTTTCAAATTAATCGATTGTGACGATACTTTGTGGAAATTGAAGATAGAATTCATTGTTAAAAAAACACAGTACAAAATTCTACTAATTATTTTAATGCTGTCGACCGGTTTTGACGACTAAAGCGTCATCTACAAGACAAAACAGAAGGAAATATTGCTGCTGCTAGATTTTAAACTGGATGTCTTAGAAAGTTTAGAATTCACCAAACATCTCTCATCTGAGTGTACAATCCTCAATGACTTAACAGATTTCAAATGCTCCTCACTTTGACTACTGTTTTAAAATCTGACTTCTTTGTTACCTACCCACCCCTCCCTTGTCTTTCACCATCACCTGATCTTGCTCCCGCTGCCCCCCTCACGTAACTCAGTTTTCTCTCCCAACCGTCAAAACCAACCCTCCATCCTCTTTCGTCTGAAGTGTACAGTTTTAAATGCTTTGATTGTAACGTTTTAATGCTCATCCTCTTATTTTACTATTAATATTTCTGACTTCTTTGTTTACCCACCCACCCCTCCCTTGCATTTCACCACCATGACCTTTTCTCCTGTTCCCTCTCCCCCGTAACTAAGTCTGCTCCCCGACTTGTACTCCTTTCTATCAACCGTCAACTGACCCCCTGTTTTGTCGTTTAAGTGTACTATTTCATATGTCTCGACGGATTTCAAATGTCCCTATCCTGTGGTCTACCATTGATAAAGGTGATTACTTTGTTACAAACCCACTCCTTCCTTGCATTTTACCACCACCGACCTTACTCCCCCCCCTCCCACGTAACTTATTCTTCTCCCCGACCCGTCCTCCTTCCAACCAACCGTCAATTCCTTACCTCCCCTCATTTCTCTATGTTCCCCCCCCCTTCTTTGTTAAATAAGGGTAGCAGTAGCAATATTTCCTTCTGTTTTGTCTTGTAAATGATGCTTTAGTCGTCGAAACTGGTCGACAGCATAAAAAATAATTAGTGGAATATTGTACTGTGTTTTTGTAACAATGAATTAAAATAGTTTTCAAGCTATGGATTTGCTTTGAGGATAACTTGAAAAATGGTTATAATTATAACTATTGAAATATGCACTCATGGGAACGAGCTTATTAAATGTGCAATTTTGACATATTAAATAAATTAGGGCTTAATACTTATGTATTTAGAGTAGTTTTATAAGTTTGCTAAATACAGTTTAGGGAAGCTATAAAACTTCTCTTTATACATAATATCAACACTATGGTGGAAGAGGCTGAGGATGATGAGTCAGCGACTTAATCAAACCAAAGAAGGAAAAATATTCCCTACTCCCCAAAAAAGGATGGTCCATGCCACAAAGTTAGAAAATATGTGTTTCATGTTAATTCGTCCAAGAGACACAATGCACAGTAAGAATACTGGCAAGTGCATAGGGCATGTCATATACAAGTAATATTACATAGTTTTAAAAAAGAATCATTACAAATTTGGCCAAAGGATGTTATGACAAAAAAGAAAGGTATTATAAGTAAAAGCTACATGCCATAAGTACCTACTTAACTTCTTCTTGTGAAGACTGAAGGAAATCCTGATTTTTGCCTTGATTTTTTGCTAAGTAGTATAAAAAATTACTTCATGTGGTGAGACTTAAAGTGATGGAAAATTTGCATTGTAGTTATGATGTATTTTTATGCATAGAACAGTGCTTGAAAGGATAAAAAATTCTACATAAAAAATTCAATTTAAACATTTTTAATTTCATTGCTCTAGTAAAAATAATAAAAATTTTAAATTTAATATATCTTTAATTCCGAAACCTCTGCCATGCTGAGCAGTCCATGATATGGCCCAAATGGCATGGTATGGCTATCCATTAGGCCCGATCGTCAGGAGGTCGATATCGAAATTCGATGTTCGACATGCAGGAAAATGTAGCCCATCCTACCAGATGAACAACGGAAGAAAAAATTTTTCGGACAGTATCTAGGGGTGCCGCCGGGGCAGTTTCTACTGAGAGTAGGCAACCCGCTTTGATTTGCCCCCTTTTAAACCATTTCAGAGACTCTGGTGTGGTTTCTTCGGGTCGTTATGACTGATATGGCTCTGCTAGATGCTGAGGTAGGCCCAACAGGTCAGCGGGTCACATAGTACGCCATCAGTGCTGTAGAAAAGGTTAGAATTTAGTCAATTTCTTCAAAAATGCGTTGTAAGTGACGTAAAATCGTAATTATTTGGGTATGTGGGACAGTTACTTCGTCTTATTAGTTCCCCCCTCCTCCCTCACCTTCCCCCTTATCCCCCATGCTCGTTGAAGAAAACTTCGTTTTCGGCAGCAGCTGGGCTGGATGCTAGAATTGTTTGTTATCTCAAAATGGCTTGCGGCTCTTAGCTCACTCTTTAGGTGTTGTTGCACCTAGAGAGGTCCGCAGGGATCACCACGTGGAGGGAGCATTATCCTTTATAGATTTAATTTCCTGCATCTCTTTCCTGAAGACGATTTTCTGCCGGATGTTTCCTTCCCTGTCATGTGGCGTGCAAGCCATAACCGCTGCCTCAGTTACCATTTTGACATGCCTCTCAACTGCCTGGGTGTGGCAGAGAGAGGCAGGCATCTTAGGGGGGCCGCCTTGGGTCGCCAGCATGGCCTGGAGCTCCTTCGAGGACATATCTTTTGGGGTGGTCAGGGGAGTGACTGGAATTTTCTCCCAGTTCACAAGTTCAGTGTAGCCCTCTGCCTGGAAGTTGTAAGGGGGAATGTTGAAATTTCTAATTTTATCTTTCTTCTCATATTTCTCGGGGGAGCGACGACAATGGTCTTGAAGGAGACAGTGGCCTCCACTTGTCGTCGGCGTCTACATCTGCTGGCTCCTCCTTCACAACCGCCTTGGTGCACAGTGCTTGGAGATTTTTCCCTATCATTTTGACAAAGCTTGTTGCAGCGGATTTTTTCTCTGCTTGCACTTTCTCAGCTGTCTTCCTCTCCTCGTGCTCATGCTCCTTCTGAAGGTCCTTCGTAGTGGCCACGTCAACTCCACCGGTGAACATTCTCCTCTCCGTCCTCTGGTCAATAATGAAGGGGATTTCACGTTCCGCGATGGTCTCCTGTGTTTTTCGCACATTTAGGCAGTTGCGGGAGGCACTTGCACTGGGCCACATCGAACAGTTTTCATGCTTTTGACTTGAAATCTTCTATTTTCGCCTGGGCCACCGCACTTTTATTCTCGGTGCTCTTCATGAGTTGGCGATACTTTCCATGGTAGCGAAGAACAGCCTTCAAAATACCACAATTAGATATCGAGGGCATTGAGGCAAGTCGCCAAATATCTTCCACCTCGTTTGCAACCTGCTGAGCCCCGTCCGTGGCAGGAGGGTCAACTCCGTGATGCTGTTCCCTTTGTTGGTTCTGCACGAAGAATAAACATTTCATCACATCTTCATAGGTTGGCAGGTAAATCTGTAGGTGCTCCAAAGATGCACTCGACCTGTTTCCTCGTCTTCAATGCACTTGTTCAAAAACCACAATGATAAACTTCTCGAACACAAGCAAATCGCTAAACGAGAACAAACGCGTACTCTGCTAGTTGTTTCTGCCCGTGCCCACCACTGCGACCGAGGAGCTCTTCGGTCGCTTCGGCACTTCCCTTACCCTCACCTCGTCCCCCCTTCCGCCCCCTCCCTGCCGACTGTGCTGGTCGGATGGCAGACTGTCGCTCAGTCACCGGCCGTCAGACCCGACAGGCCTCGAGTCAACATCCATGAGACTACATCGCCGCCAGACTCCTAAAAACGCGTTTCTGCAAACCATTTCGAGATAACAAACAATTCTAGCATCCAGCCCAGCTGCTGCCGAAAACGAAGTTTTCTTCAACGAGTATGGAAGGGGGAAGGTGAGGGAGGAGGGGGAACTAATTGGACGAGGTAACTGTCCCACATACCCAAATAATTGTGATTTTACGTCACTTACAACACATTTTTGAAGAAATTGACTAATTTCTTGCCCTTTCCAACAGCACTGATGGTGTACCACGTGACCCGCTGACCTGTTGGGCCTACCTCAGCATCTAACCAAGCCATATCAGTCATAACGACCCAAAGAAATCGCACCAGAGTCTCTGGAATGGTTTAAAAGGGGGCAAATCAAAGCGGGTGTTGCAGGTTGCCTACTCTCAGTATAAACTGCCCCGGCGGCACCCCTAGATATTGTCCGAAAAAAAATTTTTTCTTCCACTGTTCATCTGGTAGGATGGGCTACATTTCCCGTATGTCGAACATCGAATTTCAATATCGACCTCCTGACGATCGGGCCTACTATCCCATGCTATGCTAAGTCCATATGGTCATGCTGTGTTATGAGTTTTAGTGGTGGTCCCCTGGCCTTGTCAGGGCTTTCCTTGAAATAATGCTGGGCGTTAGACTACCATGCTAGCGTTGGACTACCATGGCCACCATGGAATTTTTCACAGTGGTCCAAACGGACCACAATGGCTTAATGTGTTCAATTTTGTAATTATGTGAATGTTTGTTTAAAAATTTTCCTTGATACATTTGTGTCATTCATTGCACATTTATCAAAGAATTAAATAAAAGTTAGGTAATAAATGTTTTTTTTGTGCAGGAGGATTTCTGAGTGATGCTGGCTGGTTTTCAGAAAGCGAGAAAGTCCTGTTGAGCTGTCAAGATCTTTGTCAAGCAGGGGAAGGTCCTAAATATTGGCGACGGTCATTAGAATGTAGTCACAAGTGAGTCTTTCTTCTTTATTTGCTGGGTATTTTTAAACAACTAAGCCCCTAAGAAAAAATTCCATTTTGCTTAGTTCTAATGCAGTATGGGATGCAGCAACTGATGATTGAAAGTCTTGGTAATCATTTACCTTCTCATGATAATGTAGGAATATTTTGTTACAAATCTCATAACTTTGCATTTGTGACTGAGTTTTGTGTGTCCCATTCCACTATTTATAGCTATTGGTATCTTTCAATCAGAGATCCCCTAAAATATGTCATAAATTGTTGTTGACTATTTTTGCAAATTTCTCACTACTGAGAACCTCATTTCCCCCTTTCCTGTCTTCTCCCACCTCTTTTATCATCCTATATTTTCTCTTAGCTACTTCCTCCATTCTTTTGGTGCTCTTTTCTATCATGCTTATTTTCTTCATTCATTTCATCTTGTCAGTGAATTTGGTTACAAACAGCAAATAGTGTAGTGACTGGGTAGTTATAAATCCCGAAATTATGTAAAAAATACTTAAGCAATGTGTTTTTTTATGTAGATGAAAGCTGTTTACTGTTTCCTGCTCTGCCTTTTAAATCCCTGACCCTGAGGAATGACCTCTATAAAGTTGGAATATTGGCAAAAGTACAATTGGCTTTTTGTTTGTGTGCAATTGCTGATGGAGAAAAGGAGCCTACTCTAGTGAATTTAAGTTTCTTGTAATATGTATGTCTATATCAAAAAAGAATTTTGTTTTGCTCTTGATTACTCAATCAAATATTTCTGTTTAAAATAAACATTAGGGATACACTCGTGATATTTATAGCTAAAATAAATCGATGATTTTTTTTACTTTTCCGACTTTTTAAGCAATTGGCTGCTCATTAGAATTTTATATATCCCTCCAGGATACTTTCCCCCAACTGAGTGCTTCTCTTAACGACCACTTTCCAGGAGAGTGGATGGTGATCTCTTGATAGATATGTCACAGTGAGTGGAAATAAGGAGTGAGTGTTGAAGCACACTAAGTCCATTCGCATAGCCAGGTTTGGGGAGGGGGGAGGGGGCAGATAATGTTTAGGGGGTGCCAACTCATAAATTAACCAGTTTACTAAACTTAACAAATTTTGGGGAAGCAATAGGCAGATGGGTTAGTACAAAATATGACAGTGTGCTTAGGGGTGCTAGAACATGGGGCGGGGGGACGGGCCTTGGCCCCCCCTGCCCCCCCCCCCCCCCTGGCTACGCTACTGACGAAGTCTATCGGTAATTGCTCTTGATGGCTTGAGCTTGGTGGCTCACTGTCATATTCTCTGATCATATCCTTTCCTCACTATAATGCAGACTAAGCCCAACAGTAATACTATGGGCATTGCCTCAGAAAAATAGGCAAAATAACCACTTTTGAGGGGAATCCTCTGTCTACACTAAGTTGGTACTTATTCCATCTAATTTGAATTGGATTAGTACGTGTGATTCTCTAAAAATCCTTTGCTTAACTCCATTGGCATATTATTTGATCCCTCAAAAAAATCAATTTCAATTTTGTGGTGACGGAATTTTCAATTTCTGTGTAAACATGTTTCATCCTGTTTTGGTTTGCTTGAAAGCAATGGCAAAATCTTTTATCTCTGTAATGAACTTTGTGTCTTGTTTGCTTTGCTTATTTTTGCCCTCATTATCAGGTTTAGTTTCTTTTCTTTAATTATGCTTGTCTTCCAAATTTGTTAGCTGGTGAATATAAATCATTTCACGAAAGTGCAAGCTGAAGGCCTGAGACATTGCATCTGATGTTACAAATTTTTAACATTCCAAATTTTGTTATGATTTTTGCTTTTTCTAATGTAATGTGGCCACATCTTATCTATGCATTGATTTTTAAAGATAAATTGAGGACATATTGCCCTTTTTTAAGACATCCATCCCTAGCAGTATTGTCTACAATTTCCATCAAATTTTCCACCTTCAATTTTATCAATTCACAATGTTATGGCCTCCGCAATTGGCCTTGAAGACCTGTCGAAAAGGCATTGGGAAAGTTATTACTATCAAAACAAATTGATTTAACTGAAAGCAGCTCAAGATTTTTCAAGCTTGTAACACTTGAACCACTGAACAATATTTAGTGCCAAATCTTTGGCCCTGAAAATTTTTTCATACAAGGTCGTGAAAATGAATTTGGTGATGAAAACTGTAAATTTCAGAAACAAGAACATCACTTTCTTTCTCTTTGCTCCTTTTTTTCTTGTTATCTTTCACACATAAATATTCCCTCTTTCCAAAAACAAAGTGAAATCATAGTAATATTCTTCTATCATGTCTTTATAGGCTCCTCCATGTGCAGACAGCATTCTGTCATTTTGACGAAGCAGATGAAACTCATAATTACGCTTTAAACATTCTGAAATGCCTCCAAGATG
This sequence comes from Pyrrhosoma nymphula, assembly GCA_963573305.1. NCBI lineage: Eukaryota > Metazoa > Arthropoda > Insecta > Odonata > Coenagrionidae > Pyrrhosoma > Pyrrhosoma nymphula. The sequence continues at coordinate 77,505,232 of OY754327.1, read as the reverse complement.
CAGGGGAAGAAGCTAATCTTGCTGGGCTTTATGCTGAGTTTTCAGTTCTTTATTTCATTAGGAGTCAGTATGATGAGGTACGTATTTATTTTGTATTTAAGGGAAGTGTTTTACTTGTATGTACTAATATGTTTTTATGTTGGAGCTGGTAAATTTTTACCCTCAATGATACTGTATTAGAATTAATTGTGTGCTTGCTTTTCAAGGCATATCGGTGGAGTGTCATGGCTCTTAAGGAAGTGGCAAACTCTTCATGTCAGTCATCACCTTGTCGGTGTCAGCATCATCACCTTCCACCACGTGTAACAGTTGATGTTCTTCGTCAAGCTGCCAAAGCCTGTGTGGTGAAGAGAGAATTTGCAAGAGCTGAATTGTTGATAAAGGAAGCAGTGTATGTTGCACGGGAAGTTTTTGGAAGTGATCACCCCAAATATTCAGACAGCCTTCTTGACTATGGCTTTTATCTTTTAAACTTTGACTCAATAGCTCATAGTGTTCATGTGTACAAGGTATGTATGGGCAATTTTTCCTAGTGTGTGTATTTTCAGTTATTGTGCTGTGATAGCAGTTTTTTAATATTTTTCAATTTATTGCTGGTAGCATGTGAAGAGTTGAATAGGTTGAGGAGTTGAGAGTAAATAGATTGGAGAAAGAGATCTCGGGTTCACCAGGTAGAGGTATTAGGTATTCAGCGCCAACGTTTTGAAGGCTAAGGCTGCCATTGTTTTCAGGGGGAATTTTTTTTTCTGGGAGAATATTTTGCCATTCACTTTCAATGCGATAGCAGACTTAACCTTTGAAACATTGGTGCTGAACGAAAATGCTACCACCAGGTGGGAAACCTGAAATATCTTAGGTATCATGCCCCTTGCCTCATGCCTCTTAATTACTTCATCGTGCCCCATGAATATTTCTGATTTTTACGGAACTATTTACTCAGTCTATATATCCAGTCCTTATAATGTAACTATATGATAATGTAGAAGTGAGTGCAGAAGTTTTTCTTTGCTAAATAAATGAGCGGAGTGTGATAATTTTTTTATGAAATTTAAATCATCATTATGCATATGCAATGTGGTTTCTACATCCACATGGGTGGGAAGTCCAGTAATAAGGGCAAGGGTATTTGCTAAAAGAGCTAAATTTTTGGGAGGATTGTTCCACCTAAAAATTTCATCTCCCGAAATTGGAATGAGATTTTTAGTTGAATTTTAAGTACTGATTCCCGTCAGATCACCGAAGTTAAGCAATGTTGGGCCCAGACAGGGGTTGGAGGGGTGGCCCTCCTCCATACTACCGGGGTGGATGGAGAGGTGACACTCCTCCAGACTTCTACCGGAAGGATCAGAGGGAAGTCCCAGACCGGGAAGGCTGGAGGGAAGGGACCCTCTTCCATACCTGAACCAGGAAGGTTTGGGGGTGGCCCTCGTCTATACCTCTACTGTGGTGCTCTTGTCCCCTGTCTGCAAGTGTCAGGCAGGTTAAATGTGGGATGGCACTATGGACCAAGAGGTCTGAGTGCCAGGAGGGCTCCAGAAGGCCCTCTCCCACCCATACAATCTACAATCTACCCTTTTAAGTAATGAGTAGGCTGATTCATGTCATAAATATTTTTTTTATTTTTGTTGCGATTTGATTCTTGATCGAAGAGGGAATGTTTTCAGCATCTTGCTGTTAAATGTTTTTTAATTGAGAGATTTCAAACCTATTTCTTGCCTGCTGGTGCTATAATTATTGTCTCTCTAAGATAAGTAAAAGAAAGAGCTGGTAAAAATATTGCCTGTAATTTATTAGTTGTAGTATTGACATTTCCCATAAAATTATTTTGTTATTTTATTAAAATTATATTAGGTGAATGATTTTGGAGGTTTGTACTTCTATTTCAGTTTCACTTGTCAAATAAGGTTTCCCTCCTTACGTGTTGTGAGAAGTAATGGAACAATCGAGTTGGTTCTAGAGAAGAATATATGTTGGAAACTTCAATTTTCACTTGAAATCAATTCCCATGCTTTTCTATTTCATTATTGTAATTTGATATTTTTCTAGAAAAGAAAAAATTGGTGCAAAAATTCAGCCTGATGTATTGGTCTCTTCTGTGTGATTATTTTTTAGCTTTGAGTGCTGAATGTTTCAGAAAATGTTATTTTTTTTTCAAACATTCTTTTTTTCTTTTCAGACTGCTTTGGATATTAGATTGTCTGTATTTGGAAAATGGAATATTCATGTAGCGAGTGCCCACGAAGATCTTGCTTATGCACTATATGTTCATGAGTACAGCTCAGGGAGATTTGTTGAAGCCAGGTATTGTGACATTCATTTTTAGTTATGTATATCCCATTATTTAGACTGCCTTGTGAATGGCATTTAAAACTATTTGCAAATTATGAAGCCAGTTAGGAATATTTACTACAAGAACTACATTTTCTTCTCCATTGGGATGCTTAAAATATTTTTGTTCATTTCTTTGTCATTTACAGAGACCATGCGGAACGTGCAATTAACATAATGAAGGAACTTCTTCCAAGAGAGCATTTGCTTCTAGCATCATCACAGAGGGTCAAGGCTTTAATTCTTGAGGAAATTGCAATCGACAGCATGGGTAATGATACAGGTATTTTGCATGTTATCAGAAGTAATGTGTCTCTGTGAGCTACTCTTGTGTTGAGTTGATCATTTAAGCTCATCTATTTGGAAGTATTGTGATTAGTAAAGAAAATAAATGTCCTGCAATGATGTAAAACTTTATCAGTATGTCATACCTTTTGATGCCCATGTGGGGAGTGTCCTGGGATCTTAGAAATCATCACTTTTATGTTGATGTATTGGATATTTATTGTACATACACTGCATGTCATATTGTAGAATCAGAGTTTCACAGCTAATTTTTCTTCCTTCAGTATGTATATTTAGATTTTCTCTCCCAAATTTTCCTTTGGTAAATATTGTTGGTGAATATTGTTAAAAAGTTATTGCTTATACTGATTTCAGTTGGAGTGAAGGCTTCTGCTGCGGCTTGATGTGTTTTGTTACGCATCTTCCGGTACAGTTGCATTTGTCAATGTTTCAGCGACAACAATTTTTCCTCCATTACAGGAGGAATCTTCAGGTCTAACAAGGAGACATCGCGTGACTGATGTTCGGGATCCAAACGAGGCAATTATTTTCTGAAACTATAATGTGAATGCGGGAAAGGTGTTACGGATTTCTTCCACATAGGCCCGGGTTCGAGAGAAAAACGTTATTAAAGAATCTTCCTCCATATAAATCCTCTGCAAGTGCACGCCTCTCCCATCAGAGGTCGTAGCCCAGTGGGTTGAGGTACTGAGCCGGTTATCCTCATATGGTGGCTGGGGTTCGATCCCAGGTTGCGGCATTTTTTTTCTTTAGAATATTTTACAGAATTACTGTAAATTGCACACTCCCATACATATACGGCAGTAGCAACAATTTTTTTTTTATTTTCAGCCTTTATGCTGGATTTTTAATCAACCTCCTTGGGAGACTTTCGAAGATAATTTCGGGATTCTTGTTCAGCTGAAAAGAGGCTTCACATGCTGACAGACCTAGTATGTTTAGATTTTGAAAATACAAAGATACTTCCGTGAATAGGATGGGCTTTGATTAGTCGTGGGTCTTTCTCAAGGCCGTAAACAATGACCAGATTATTACTTTTTAATTAGCAACAATGTACTCACTTAAAATTTCATAGGAGGAATGACTTCTGGAGGAATGACTTCTGTAACTCTATTTCTTGTTCAATAGTGAACATGATATAGGTAAAAAAGAGATGATAACTGTTTCCGAGGTTATGTAAAAAATATTTGCTATGACCTTTTTGCGGAGGAACATATTATATTGAAGCGAAGCCTGTATCTTGGGGAAGAGGAAGATATTCCAGCACAAAAAAATATCATGCAATGATAACCCTATTTCTTTTCCCACTTCATGTTTAATTCAATTGAAGGAATTTAACTTTTCATTCATGGCGTGGAATTGCATACTTTCGGATGACAAATGTCATTACTCGAGCGTGGCTCCTGGGAAATTTTGAGTGAGTACATTGTTGCTTATTAAAAAGTAATAATCCGTTCATTGTTTACGGCATTGAGAAAGACCCACGACCAATCGAAGCCCATCCTATTCATGGAAGTATCTCTGTATTTTCAAAATCTAAACATATTAGGTCTGCCAGCATGTGTAGTCTCTTTTCGGCCAAACAAGAATCCCGAAATTATCTTCGAAAGTCACCCAAGGGGATTGATTGAAAATCCAGCAAATAGGCTGAAAATTAAAAAAATTGTTGCTACTGCCGTGTATGTATGGGAGTGGGCAATTTACAGTAATTCCATAAAATATTCTAAAGAAAAAAAAGTGCCGTCACCTGGGATCGAACACCAACCACCATATGAGGATAACCGATTAAGCGCCTCAACCCACTGGGCTACGACGTCTGATGAGCAAGGTGTGCACTTGCAAAGGATTTATGTGGAGGAAGATTCTTTAATGTTTTTCTCTTGAACCCGTCCCTATGTGGAAGAAAGCCGTTACAGTTTCCCCGCATTCTCTCAATAGTTTCAGAAAATAATTGCCTCGTTTGGATCCCTAACATCAGTCACACGATGTCTCCTTGTAAGTAGCCTTAGTTTGATTTTGGCTGGTAAAAATGGCAGGATAGTAGCTCCAAAAACATCACCTAACTCAGTCCTGCTCCCTCGACCTGAAGATGCCTTCTGTGATGGAGGAGAAAATGTTGTTGCTGAAATGCTGATGTGCGTAGCTGTCCAGGAAAATGGGATCCAATGAAATACTGATTTTAATTTACCCTCCTTTTCTATTTTGTGTATTACTTGAAGACTCCAGTTCAGCTGACTATATGACATTTTAATTTACAAAATTCATGCAGTTAAAACTTAGGAAAGTGCTAGATAATGTATATAGGTAAAGTTATTTTTCATTCATGTTACGTGTTGCGTAATGATTTAAGTTCATCTAAAATGGATAAAATGGAGTTTTTGATTGTTTCAAATCTAATTTTAAGTCAAACATTTCACTTTGTACACAATCACTTTGCATGCCATTAGTTGCTATTCTCATTGAAATTGCCACAAAAAATCCACCTAGGCTGGGCATTGAATCAAAGACCTTAAGCTTTCCATAACTCGATAGCATTTTTTCAATAGTGCACTGTAAAAGCCACTGCTTCTATCAACACCCTTTTATTGATCATGTGTTTCCGTAACTTGTTTTATCGACTTACTGTCATTGCAAAACATGTATTATGGGTTTCATTAGCTAACGACAAACAAGGAGAGACACTCGTGAGTGAGGCTAGGAATTTCAGCCAATTATAAAGCAGAGATTTTTCGTACTTCATTTGAAAAAAGCAAAGAGATAGTTTTTACTACTCGTAATGGAGAGAAACATTGCATGTGACCACGTTGGAAGAAGAGAGAAGAACAAGAGCAGTGGAAGAAACTTTCTTATATTTTATTTTCTTTAAACTTATGCAATATATACTAGAAGAACTTTCTGGAACTTTAAAACTGCAATTGGAATATAAAGAGTTTTGTTGAGTTTTGCCATCGGAGTTATCGGAGACAGACAATTAGTTAAATGAAGTATTTTCTGTGTCATACATTCATCCATTCAAAAATCCGTTTTTGCTGTGCTGTCGTATTCATTTTTTTTTAATCCCGAGCCGATTTTTCATTATTCTACTACATACAAAGATTTTCAAGATTGAACTATGAACCCATCATTTAAAGATTTGAAAGGACTCTTGCCGTTATGTAAATATTGATTAATTTAGTTGACTAATTTTATCTTTTTTATTTTGTTTCTTTGCAGGAGCATTTAACCATATTTCAATCTTAGACTGGTCGATTAGATTTCCCAGATTATCCCACATCCTTGCCTCATTATTTCCTGAGTGTGTATCCACATTACCCTAGCTCAGCCAGCAGTGAGGAAACTTATGTTTGTAGCATGTGTGATTTGATTCCCTCCGTAGAGAAGGGATAGTTGTACATCGTGTGAGGTTTCTCTCAGCTGTTTTGGAAATGGGGGATAATTAGAAAACCATCTGGGTGATACTTTATACCGTGGACCAAATACAGGTTAATTTCAATCTTAGACTGGCCGACTGAAATGGCACATTGACACGCACGGAACCAGATTAATTTCATCATGGAGTCTAAGCTACCTGCGTGACATCTGACTGGGGGGACGTCAACAGGGGTGAGCGAAAAGTCGTGTTGGAAGTTATCACCTTTTCTTCAAGCTGCAGACCAAGCAAGTGGAATGCACTAACTCTGTATTTTTTAGAAATGTTTTTAGGAATATTTCATGCAATGGCATCACGGAAGAAATACAGTGCTTTGAGTGAAGAAGAAGTTTTATTAGATGTGTGCACCTAGGATCTGTCAGATGTGCCATTAGAGTATGATGAAGAGAGCAACAAGAGTGAAAGTGATTCTGATATTGTAGTAAAAGTCAAAAATCGAAAATCCACTCCTCTTGTGAGAAGTGAAATTATCTCCGATAATAATGCAAACGAAGGCAATACTTAAGTAGGAAGTTCTACTACATGGGAAAAAATAGATTTTGAGAGAGATTTGGAGTGATTTTTGGGGCAACCTGGAGTGAAGCGAGTACCGGAAAATTTTACCAGTATCCTTGAAATAGTCACACTGTTTGTTGGCAATGACTTTGTCAAAATGATGTGCATTCAATCCAATCTTAATTACCATCAGAACAAACATAAATACAAGTAATTGCTGTAAACAGGGAAGTGGTCAGACATAACTATTGCTGAAATGAAAATATTCTTTGTGATTTTGATTCTCATGGGTCAAGTGAGGAAAGGTACATTGATGGTGTACTGGAGTACTGATCCTTTCATTGCAACCAACATATTTATGGAATTACTTATGAGAACAGATTTGAGCAGATATGGAAAGCATGACATTTCAGTGATAACAAGGAAATTTTGGTTATGATGGACAGGCTATATAAAATAAGACCCATTCTGAAATACTTCGTAGAAAAATTTCAGAATGTATATAAACTAAAGCAGGAGCTATTACTGGATGAAACGATAATTTTATGGAAAGGAATATTGAAAATCAAGGCATACAAACCAGAAAAAATCGTAAAATATGGGCTACTAGCTCGTATGGTTTGTAAAAGTGATTCTGGCTACATTAGTAGTTAAGAAATATATTCAGCCTAGGGAAAAGAATTAGAAAAAACCATTCTTTCTGTTCTGAAACCCCACCTCAAGCTGTGGCATCATGTGTATCAATACAGCTACTATGACAGTCTGAAAATAACAGAACTGCTATTGGATAATAATGTAAGAGTTTGTGGAACAATCAGGCCAAACAGGGCTCCCTGCTACATTGAAGAGTGAAGTGAAAACTTAGAATCAAGTATTGAGCATGTTCACATCTAAAGTTGAAGTGTAAGCAGTGGTTTAGAAAGACGAAAGGGACGTGAGGATGATAAGTACTATTCACAGCACTAGCATGGGTCACAAAGCTGAGGGATAGGATCACAGGACTGGCAATCAAAAACCCTACCTGTATTTTGAAATACAATGAGTGTATGAAAGGCATAGACAGGGCAGATATGTATTTATCATATTATACCCTTATGAGAAAAACAATGAATTGGTCAGAGAAGGTAGTTTTGTGGATAATAAACAGTGCTCTTTTCATGCTTTTTAAGTTTACAAAACACTAAATGAATCAAATAGCATTCGATTCAATGGCTTTCTGCTCCAGACCGCCAAAGAGTGGTCAGGGAGTAGAGTAAATCCAGATGAGTCATTCTCGGTCGAGGACTGCGATGGTAAGCCAACAGAGCATGTTCCTTTAAGGGATCACCCACATCGCTTCCTGAGAGACCTTAGTAAACACCATCTCGTTCCTATTGTGGGAAAAGGGAAGAAAAAAATACTACACCAGAAGATGCAAAGTGTGCGCTTAGGAAAGAGATGAGGTATGTGTAATCTGCTTGCGGCGTTCCACTCCACAAGGGAAAATGTTTCATGATGTATGACACAAAGAAGAAATACTAAGATTACTTGTAAGTATTACTTTCAAAGTTCCATTAAAAATTTTAATTTTTAAGTAAGATAAGGCATTATTCTGATACATTGCATATAGAAAGACTCAACTTTATAAATGTGCCGGAACGGTGGGTTAAAAGGCATTTAAATACCCCAATATGCAGCATGTTAAGAAAGAATTTAATATTCAAGACTTATATCTGAATGTGAATGCGTATCTACAGCAAACAACTCATTTTTCCAGTGTCGTTAAGCTTATCGGGTGGGATATGTTGCTCCAGTTGTTTACGAAATTTTTCTTTACCATTATCGACATTAGTGTTACTGAACAGTTTAGAGAAAGCAGATTGTTGGTAGCAAAGTCTTTCGTTAAGCTATCGGCATAGCAATGTCAATAGTGCACGCTATTGAGTTATGGAAAACCGCTGCTGATTTCCTTGTTCTCATAGCCATATTTGGAGGGATCCCTTCTTATGCTTTGCCATACTTGATGCACTGCAAGGGTATAACTCCTAGTTCCCTCGAATCTGTCTGATATTGCCATGAGAATCAGGTATCCTGGCTAGCATAGTTTTGGTGTTGGAATTACAAGGCATACATTCAAGGTTCCATTTCCAGTCCAGGTGTAATTTTTCCTTGTAGCAATTTCTGCTTACCTTATCACCCTAATTCTTTAAGGAAGGAAAGTATCATAAATCATCATTCTTGGAAATACTCCCTAGATACATGAGCAGTGCCTTCTGCTCCATTTTATGTCCTCCCATCATTTTGTGCAGCCCTGACTTCCTACTTCTGGGAAATCTTTTTGCTTTCATCATCTTGTAATTTATCTTCATCACAAATCTACTGCACTTACATGTAAATAATAAATGAACTCTTAAATCTTCTAATACATTTTTAAAATGTCTCTGCTCCTAGGCAATCACCATAATCAGTTTCTCATGATGCATCTAAGCCATTGTGAAATCCAATTGCTAATTAATGTTAACAAAGTCAAAATGTTAGTTTTGGTGGTGTACTGATGTAGCTTGTGAAACCTTTCTCAGGATCATTTTGTACAGAGGCATCTGTTGGTCATATGTGTATTTTTGTGACTTTCCTCTGATACACGCATATTCAAGTGTAATGCTTATTGATCCATCTTTTCATTATTTCCTCAGAGAAAGAACTTTTAGATGCTGCTGAAAAGCTCCATTTGTCTGCACTCAAGCTGGCAAAACTGGCATTTGGTGAAATGAATGTCCAAACAGCAAAACACTACGGGAATTTAGGTCGCCTATATCAGAGCATGAAAAAATTCCAGGTACTTCCTTTGAAAATGGGTTGTGATTAATGAATATTAGCTCTAACAAGTTCAATGATCTCTCTTTGTCAAATAGTGATTTAGTTAATTTTAATCATGCAATTCATTTGCCACATAATTGTACTCAACTTACTCATGCATCAGTGATAAAATCCCTGGTCGCCTTCCTTTGGTTGAGTATGAAACTTAACCCATTAAATTTTGAAAAAAATTGGAGGCAGATGATGGATACATCAGAGACTTCCTCTAGGCCTTGGCAAAATTTAAATTTTGTAAACGTACTTATCTTTGCAAGCACAGATATCATGTATCTAACCTCTTGTTTCATGTGAATTTAAATGTATGAAAATCTAAACCTCAATATGCAGGACATGTATGAATTCCTTTTACCACTGGATTTCATACATCTAAAAGTTTGTTAATTCCATTAAATACTGAATGGGGTGAAAATCTGAGAAAGGAAGATGTATTTTTTGTGTACTTTGGGTTGTTGCTTTATGTACTTAATGTTCATGTTGTTCTGTCATTATATGTCAATCATGACTTGTATTGGTTTATAATTTTGAATGATTTTCAGTTTTTGGTCATGATTCCCATCAGTGCTTCATCTGCTTTGATTATTAAAATTTGAGTCATCGCTAGTAGAAGTTATTGAGTGTAATACAAGAGGCAATAATGCCACCAGGAAGAGCTAAGCTGCTGTTTGGATTCAAATGGTGCATTTTAAAATCTGTGACCACAATGTTCCCTTATGTATTCTCTTGGTGGTGTCACAACATGTTAATATAATGAAATAGAGGTGGATATAGATTTGTGGATAAATGCCCAGGGGCTTAACACCACACAAGATTCATTCTGTGACACAGCTTAAGGGAAATAAATACAGTGGAAGCCCGGTATAGTGAGTACAGCTTATTGCGAGAATCCCGTTTTAGCGAGTGATTGTCTTTGTACCACCAAAAGGCCTATGTTTTACATGTAAAATAAAGTGGATATAGCGAGACCAAAAAGTTCCTTCCACGGTATACGCTCGGTATTACGACAGATATCTCTCGAGGGCGATGCACCACCTAGCAAAAATTAACTATTTTGTTTTGTATTATCTGTTAATTAAACTAAATATTCAAGATGTGAGCCATATCTGCAACACCTAAAGCCAGTTATGTCCAAACATTAGTGATTTACGGCCTTGAGTACGCTGTGCACGCTCCCATTTTACGTTCTTCTTTTGTTAGGCCCTGTCATCAGTGAGAGGGGAGTGGGCGGACGACAAGCAAGTTGAGAGTAGAAGAGGGAACATTTAGCAAAATGAGAGCGATCTGTCGGAGCGATTGAAAAACTCAAACCATTCCATCAACTCGATGCGCCCAGTCACACGGCAGCAGAGAGTTGTGATGTAGGTAAGGGGCGGAGTTTACTCGGTTGGAGGGGCGGTGTTTTCTCGGTCGGAGGGACGGAGTTTACTCGGTCGGAGGGGCGGAGTTTACTCGGTCGGAGGGGCGGAGTTTACTCGGTCGGAGGGGCGGAGTTCACTCGGTCGGAGGGGCGGAGTTTTCTCGGTCGGAGGGGCGGAGTTGTCTCATGTAAAGCGCTTGATAGGAAAGTACGGTCAACTTTGCGCATTTAGCCATCGTGGGCCTTTTTTAACATGGGAGAGATAGGGACTAAACATGTTTTCACGAGATAAAAATTAATTTTCTATATTTCATCGAATTTGAGCCATGAAAACTTCTGAATGATTAAATTGCCTATAATACCACATCATTTTCATATCAAGTTTATCCTCCAAAATACGGGAGTCGGCCTGTTTAATACGAGCCCAGCAGACGACTTAAACGGCAGCAGACGGCATCGTCTGCAATGCAAGTGGAACGTCACGATATTTTCCTCGCTCGTAAAGTGACTTCTCGTTGATAACTGGCGGAATGGCATTTTAAAATGTTATAATACTACATAAATATTAGCTTACTTGTCAATTAGGTATCAAAATCGACTAGGTATAGAATATTTCTCTGCAATAGGAGTAAAACGTCATGTCAATTCTTCGACCATGAAGTGAATCCTCATAGAGAACAGACGGTGACCAACCTTGTATTGTCACTGTTATCTTAATCATTCTCAATTAAGGTTAATTTCACGTCTACAACTCCCTTAGATTCCCTGGTACTTCAGATACTGTGAGCGGACATGCTTATCACACGGGCGACAATAATTGTGAGAAAAATGAATTTTGAGATACCTTGGCATCGTTACTGATCTTACTCCGCACCAGAACGAGACTTTTAACGGCGGATAAATTTAACACGCTACTATCTAATTTACGTTCTGCATTGTCATTGTCAAGTGAGCATTTTGACAGGATTTACACAATCAGCACTCCATGTTTAACTGAGGCACTGACCATGAGGCACATCGTCAGTACAAATAATATGAAATATATGTAATATAATTATCTAAGATAAAATAATATGATTACGTACCGTGAGATATATATGGCAGCGATTAATCATTCCCGCTTTATCTCCAGAGACACATGTACAGCGGCACTAAATATAAAGGAACAATAGGTACTTGGTAATGACATCAAGTCGAGTAAATGAAAAGATAACTTTTGAGATGATAAAATTTAATGAATGAAGCATAATGAAACAACTTACATTGCATAAGTAGAAAAAAATCATCACCCTTTCACTTGGACTCCACACTCACAATTTATGATACTATAAAATAACACAATAATCCCTGCCAAGGACAAATTCAATTGCCTATTGCTAATTAGTCATCACCTGCCTTAAACGCATACAGATTAATTATTTCAACAAAATCACATTGGACACAACAATTCAATGAAATAAAAAGATGACACTTGGGGTGGCAACATTCACTGAATGAAGAATAATAAAACACTACACTGTTTATCCCTTCAGTGGGACGTAAACAACCACACTTTCAAGACAAGAGCAATTCACTAGTCACTAACTTCACTTCAATTCACATAGATTCCACATTTTAATTTTGTCAATAGTAGAAACAATGAACTGATTGCTGTTATGTCTTCTCCAACACTTACTACGCATTTTTCACACTTTTAATACCATTCCATAATTTAATACCATACTAATCAGTAAACACAACAAAAATGAATGTAGGTGAAGAAGGGTTAATGCGGTTAATAGTTTGCACACTTACTAGTTATCGGATGGTCTTTCTTTGAAGATGGTCATTAGCTAGCTCTAATTGCCTTGGTATTAATTTGAGAACCTGAATGGTATCGATGAACATTATCACAGCATCTGGACGAATCAGTCAACATTGCCTTAATTTCATTAAGTTTGAGCTTGTTTTCAATAGCACTTGATATGTGACGCAATGTAGTGAGGGGCACACAATGTCATCAGCACAGCAAACATGGCACGCAATCCTTTATAGTGAAGCACACAATGTGTTTACAACACACAACACAACAAGCACACAAATTTACGGATCTCCCTCTTCATTGACATAAGTTCCCTCCTTAGTTCCTCAATTTCCTCTGTGACATTCTCCTTAGCAGGGGTGGAGTGCATCACCTGGGTTACTGCATCACAGGGATATATCCACTCCTGCTGCAGCTGGTATGCTCGCATCAGCTTGTTCTCCCAGTAACTCCTCTGCAGTTACATCATTGTGAAGATCTAGAGAGGAAACGTTTTAGGAGTTAAACATATATAGCGACTGAGATAAACAAATTATCCAGGAAAAATCAATTTGCACTTGCTGCATGAAAGCAGCAGTAGACATATGAAAAGAGATGCTTTTGTGGGCATGATAAAAAACCCACTCCCCTGATGCCTATTGTAATAGTACAACATCTGTTTATAGACAATCGTTTCTCATTGTGATCTTAATAAGATTAGTTGGCGTTACAGAACTAAGGCTCACAAGGAAATGTGTCTAGGTGTAAGACAATAAAAATAACAATGCTCTGGAAATGTTCAACTCCTGATTCGCACTAAAGAGCCGATTATGTAGGGATTCGTGTGTAATAAGGAGGCATATTTTCGCAAGCAAATCAAGTTTGAATGGATTGATTACACTCACCACATAGACGACACCTCATAATTAAGCACGCGGTTTGTAAATTCACTTTTATCCACAAATGGTGTGTATTAATAATAGTAACATTCATTCACTGTATTATTCACGCGTGAGAGAAATAAAGGCACACAATTCTATCAACAACTATGCAAAAATAAAACAATACCTATTAATTGCTCACGTGGTTTGCATTTGCACGTTTCTGAAGAAATTATGTTTATCAATAAATCCAAATCACTGCACAAAAACCATATAAGTTACCTATAAAAAGGCATGAAATTCTAGCGCTTTCGTTCAAAATAACATCGTTAACAATTCGGAACTTACCAGTGAGCTCTGGATATCATTTGCAGCCATTTTCTTCTTCTTACTTCATTCCCTGCTCCCGAAGGGATAAGATATAACTTTGTCCCTTTCTTTGCCTGCGTTGAACAACCAACTGCACAACACTGAGGCATATTGACAACCAAATATCAAAAAAACACTACGATGCTTCACGAAAAACACAACCACTCCAATGTATTCTAACGGGCAACTGACGCTAACAAAACACTCGCATTGGCCTAAAACGTAGGGGAACCAATCAGAAGCCTCGATTGTCGGCATTTGCCGAGATCAAACGTTGACCGTACTTTCCTAATACAGAGCTTTAGTCTCATGTGGTTTGTGCGGCAGCATCATGTCCGCGAAACGTAAATCTTTGGACCTTAAAACCAAAATTAAAATTATAGACGAGTGCGAAAGTAACAGGTCTTCAAAGACTGATATCGGGAGGCGGTTTGGTGTGTCGTCATCTACGTTGTTCACAATATCAAAGAACAAAGATAAAATTCATGCAGCAGTGACCGAACTACGATGAACTAGCAGCCAAAAACAATTGCGGCATGGGGAACATCCTCAAATGGAATCTGCACTATTCAAGTGGTTTTGTCAGCAAAGGTCTGCAGGACTGCCCATAAACGGTCTGATGTCAAAGGCGAAAGCTGACTACACTTGCACGAAACATGATGTGCTAGCCAATCGACTGAGGTATTTTCTTTTCTAGTGTAAATAAATACTCGATGACACTAATTTGCGGTAGATAATTGAATTTGAATCATGGAAACTGCTAGGAATAGGTGATTTTGCGAGTAATATCTTCGACCACCGGTACATGCCGTATTTCAGTGAACCTTCAGGCCAATTTTCCCAACTGATGGACGTACTGGTTAACATTCGAAAACTCGACAAAGTTGATATTATCGTCATGACATATTCGCAAAATTATCCAAAAACTACAGTATTCCTAATATTTTAATTCCGATTAGTTACGGTGTCTTTACAGCTTTCTTCGGCGATCGAAAAATAGAAGAACTGGAAGAAAAACACCGAAACTGGAGGAATTAATATTTTATGTAATGGAAAATGTCCTGTTTCTTTCTTAAAATTAGTTGATATTCCGCCAGATTGTGCCTGAAACGACTTTTTTTTGCTGTTTACCTTCGTCAAATACCATGGAAACAAAAGAAAAACTGTAAATACGAATGACTATTAGAATTAGGTGGCTTTATTCAACACTTTCGGATACAACGAGCGCTCAATTTAACGAGTGATTTCCGAGGGATTATGAGCACTCGTTAAACCGGGCTTCCACTGTATCAGATATAGTGGGTAGTCAGCCTATGAGGGCAACAATAAATGTGATTGAACCATTCGTATTAATATTATGTATGTTCTTCTTTTTCAGGAGGCAGAAACTATGCATTTAAAAGCGATTGACATCAAAGAGCAACTTTTGGGGCCTGAGGATTATGAGGTTGCTCTTTCCGTTGGACACTTAGCGAGTCTTTACAATTACCACATGCAGCAGTACCGGAAAGCTGAAGAGTTGTACTACAGATCAATTGCTATTGGTAAGGCATTTTTTAAAGAAAAATAAATGCTTGTATGTTTCCGAGTGTGGGAGTAGTGTTAATGAAGCCCATCCATAGTTTCAAACTTATGTCTCTCTCAATGTGAAAGAGTAATTTTTGTTGATCCTCTTGAAAGAATACATATTTAATTTTTAATAATAAAATGAATGTATAATTTGGATTGAATTTTTTGCAGGACACAAATTATTTGGCCAAAGCTATTCAGGGTTGGAATATGACTACCGAGGGTTATTGCATGTCTACACCGAGTTGGGAGAAGTTGAAAAAGTGGCGCAGTACACCTTTGTGTTAAATCACTGGAAGATGCTGCGTGACTTGAATGCTAGAAGAGAGGTTCCTCCTCTTGATCCAACAGAGCAACCCAGGCCATTATCTGAGGTAGTTGCCCGATTCTTTGAAGTCCCTGTGGAACAAGCAGCGTCATCTTCATCTCCAAAGACAGAGTCATCTGCTGCTGTTGATAAAAGTGGTGCTGAGAAAAAGTGATAGACCTCATGAGGAAGCCCCAAGAAAATAACCTCAAAACACTTTTGAGCTCCATATGAAATTAAAAGAAGTTGTACGAATGGATTTGTTCAATGTTTTTTACGAAAACCTTGATTTTGATTTGAGAGGAAGAAGGATTCTTACTAAGGTAAACTGAATTCAGCAATTGAATTTCTGATCTGAGCTCAAAGATCTTTACAGTGATTCCTCAAAATGGCATTTCTTTTTTTGATTTGCTTGGGTGGTGATTAGAATTGACATTTTTTACTGTGAAGCACATTTCTCCAGATGGGAAGTGATTAAAGCGATTGAGTTGCAGTGCAAGGAGCTTTGAAAGCTCATGTAATTTTGTATAAAGACAATGGATTTATCCTAAGATGTATTATAATTTGTGCTTTCTTCTTTATGTTGACATTGATGTATCTAATGTAAGGATCGAATAACTCATGTATTTAGTTTTATGTTTTTATGTGCATGCTTGTGCGTATCAAGTCAGGCAAAGGTTTTAAGTATTTAGTTAATCCATCTTTGCGTGTGATTTATTGTGATAGTTGTACATTAAACCGTATATTGGTTGATGAGTGAGAGCTGACTGAGAGAATGCTACAGGTACTCATTTTTTTATAAATATTGCATTTTTATGTTTACTGCCATTCATTTGTTTTATTTTTAACCTCATTTATCTGAAGCCCTTTGAAGGAAGGGCTTAGGCATGAAATTTCAAGTTTCCTTATGACAAGCTGTTCATTCTAAAATTTTATTATTCTTCAATCTAACAAAAGGAAATCCAAAATTTGGACATTAATTCTCATTCTAGCTCATCTTTTTTTCAGATCTATTCAAGGCTGTTTTTCATTAAATTTTCATTGCTGTCATTGTGCTTCATTTGGATGTTATCATTTCTGAATTATCAGGAACGGATTAAACCACCGAATGCATTTCAATTAATCTGATGATGTATCATTAAGATATAAATGCTTACTTTTGCCCATGTATACAAGTGTTTCCAAAGACAGCTTAACCAGTTTAATTCCTTAAACATTAAGCTTTTATAAAAGATTTTGTATTGACAGTAGTTAATTCAGGAAATATTTATACATAGTCAAACGAGAATAAGGCAAGTGTTTGCTCTGCTCTTAGTGAGTCACAATAAGTATTGTTCCATTCCAGGTATTTGTATTGCTTTTTACTTTCAGGCTTTAGTGATGTGCTGCAGTTTTCAATGCCTTTGATAAAATGCCATAAATACAATGGCAGGAATATAGTCTGTCAAAGCAACAGTTTTCAGTATTTCATAATGAGCCTGTGCTTATTTTTCAGTTATAAAAATGCCCAGCACTACTCAGAAAAGAATACTATTGGGAAATTTTGTAAGTGGCTGGATCAAGTCTCAAAAAGTGTATAGTTATCACTATTTAAAAGTGTGTAAGTTTCATGTGTATATGTTTTTGTACTTTTTTCTATATTGCATTTTTAATCCCAAATTCTTGGTTATTGAGTTACAAAATGATTTTTTAGTCTGTGAAGTTTTTAATCAGCGCCAATTGAGATGCTTGGAAGACATCAGAGTGTATTATCTTTGATGATTTGCTAGTCGATGGAAACAATTTTTAAAGTTTTAAAATGGAAGACCATGATTTTAACATAATGTGTGAGCTAAAATCAAAGTATTTGCTCATAAAAAATATAATTTCTGTACTTTGAAATGTTTCACTTCTTCCCAATAAGTTGTGACTAATGGATTCACTAAGCAATCCTTTATTTTCATTCCTTGTCATATACTAAAACAAAATGGAAAGCAAGTGTATGACAGTTAGAAGGAATTATTCAAGTTTTCAGCCATTTTACAATTTAAAAATTGTTTTATAACTTTTGTCTATGGGCATTTCTCCTCAAAGCTTATTTTTATAAGTTCATAATCTGCTCATAGTCTTTTTAAAAAATAATTGTTTAATTATGTTGATTGGAATTTTTAAAGAATACTATGGAATAAAATTCTTAGGTATGGAAAATACTATCATCATCGTTATTCTATTTCTGCTTCTTCTTCATGTGGTTGTTGTAAGCAATAGCTTAACACACATTTTTGCAATCATTTGATATTAATGTACATATAGTTCCTTGATTATACTGCTATGAACCTTTGGTTATTTATAAATAGGGACTTATTAGAGTGATGGATTTTCATTACTACCTACCTTATGACTTTTGGAGTACAAATATGCAGGGCAGCAAAATGTGTGACATGCCGGTAATTAATGTTTGCTCAGTTTGTTATGTTCTTGGTCAATACCTTCCTATTCAAGCACCTACTAAACTATGTCAGGTTGGGAGAGAGTTTGGAATTCTAGAAGACCTAATTTATATAATTTTGATATGAGTATCCTTTTCAATTTGGATTTTTTGTGTATCTAAAGCAGTGTTTACCAAACTGTGCTTGTTTATCATGACAGTCATAGTGTACAATGAAGATTTGCATAATCTACATCTAGTGCTCATTGCAGTTATGTCTTCAGAGGATTGGAACCTATTAGATAGAATCACATATTTGTCCAGCCTTTTTATGGACAATGTGACCAAAGAAACTCAGATAAGGAAGTTAAAAAAATTCTACAGAAGGCAGCATCAGGAAAAAGTTAACAACTCAAATAGAATGGCGGTTAACTTATCACGTTACTATGTCCAAAAATGCTGTCTTGGTACCTACTGGTTAAAGAATTTAATTTTGCTGTTATTCCGAAAATTATACCCACAGAAAAAATTATAAAAAAATTAGATTCAACTCTGAGAATGCTGCATTTCGATACTTCAGAAGATGCGAAGCAAGATATGTATTGCTCAAGTGCTATGCAAAGGCAAACCTCGTCTGAATATTACTTCCAAAGAGAGAACGGCTTGAAAAGAATTGAGCAAAAATTAAGAGATTTTTATTTTTTCTACAGATAAAGGGAACGACACTAATTATGTCGAATGATATGTATGAAGAAAATCTTGCTTGCTTCAGGATACTACATATTGAACACTTCAGAAAGATCGCACAAAAAATTAGAACACATGACAAGAGATTTTTTTTAAATTCAGGTACACGGGAGTGCTATAAAAGAAAATTGATTCCCACAGCTTCAAACCCACCATGGTTCTGCGTATACCACCACCAGAAGTATATCACACCCATCAAACTCGAGGGAAGAAGAAAATAACTTGAAAAGTGTCCCTGGCTTCAAACGGTTATTCCACCTCACAGATCATAAAATTCTTTAATGTGATCAGCAGGAAGAGAGAAAAAAATCACCAGGCCAGCTGGATATGCAACATTACCTTACATTGTGGGAATCACGGATCCTATGGGCAGAATTTTAAAGAAATATGACATCACTTGCCATTTTATTACTGGAGTGAGGATACATGACATTCTTCCTGGAGGAAAATACCGGCTCCCTAGTCTAATACACGAAGGCGTGTATGAAATTCTGTGTAATTCCGCCCTGCCACACACCTTTGAGGTGGCTTGCAGGGTATTTTGTAGATGTAATTGCGGAAGAATGTATGTTAGAGAATCTGGCTGCTTAGTGAGTGTACGTATAAAGGATCATGAAAGGTCAATTAGGAAGAGAGATTGGTATCACAATACTCTCGCGAAACACATTTGCCTAGAGGAAATGCACACTATAAAGTTGAATGTGACTGAACATCTGTCAAAAGAAATGGAATATTTCCCATGACTAATTCGTGAGGTAATTGAGATATATAAAAGACCATAAAATCTCAACAGGGACAATCGGTACCAACTTCCATACATATGGAAAAGAGTAATCAAAAATTCAAATGGGGACGGTTAGCGTTCTCCATTGTTGCAACCATAAAATATATATGTATGGTCCAACAGATTAAGACAATCATTATTGCCTGATGAAGCTGGTAGAAGGGTCAGCGAAAGCTAGAGCTTTATTAAAATACAATCAGTATTACTGAAAACAGGAACGTGAAATATCAGCTTTTGTTGTATGTACATCAACTGCCATCATATTACTGGTGTGGTGTAAAAATTTACCTATAAGGCTGCAGTTCTTTATGTGTAAGATGATGGGAAACCACCACATTCATTTCTCAAGCAGCAGTGGTTACTCACTTTTATTTTATGAACTTGTGGTTTAATTTTACAGTAACAGACGTGATGCAGCCCTATCATGTAAAGTATTCCTGTGATAAACTGGTTCCACATTCAAATGTCCAGACAGAGACTACTGGAGATAGTACATCACTCAAGTGTGAAAAATCTACAATTTAGGATTGGTACCTAGGATTTCAACTGAGGAAGATTAAAGATGAAACATGTCAGGTAAATCATGACGGATGTTAAAATGAAGGACTTATTAAGGAATGGAGAAGTTAGCTGATAGAGAGGAATGGAGGGCTGCAGTAAACCAATCTTTGGATTGATGACTGCTGATGATGATGACAAAGAAATTATAATCATTCATTCAGTGATTACCAATTAATTGGTATGTTTTTAAACAAGCCCTACCTTAATGTTCCACATTTCAGTGTTATCCATGTACTTTCCTGACATACCTACCTGTCATGTCTTCCTCTTTTGAGGTGACTGTAAAAAGAGCTCTTATCATTGGTGTCAGGACTAGGAAACTTGGATCTGTTTTTATATTTTTTTTTCTAACTGCCCTATCCTTGCATACTTATTTTACATTCGGGCATTGCTTCATGTACATTCTCTTGTTCTTGAGATCCGAAAACGGATGCAGCATCTACATTATAACCACATGCGACATCAAGGGTGTGTGGCCGGGAGGATGTAAGGAGACTTACCTCTAAAGCAATTTCCTTAAAATGTAGTCTCTCTTAAGAGAGACTAAATTTGTAAAATGTAATTAAATCCAGCTTACGCAACAAGAAATTACCAAGCTTGAATAAGATATGTCAGATTGGTTAAAGTTAACTTGTTAACCTACAATTGTTAATAGAGGTTGGAAAGAGTTAAAGGGTTACGGAAAATATCATAGGAAGCTCTTGAGCCACTGAGAGAAGAAAACAAAAGACAGCAATAAACTGGGCTTAAACCGAAGTTTAGAAGTACCGGGGTTATGGAATACATCTTAGCTTGTTCGAATAAGTTGAGAAAAGCTCCGGTATCGCAAGGAATACCGGGGCAGCGCTCCGGCTGAAATTAAACCCTGGCAAGAAAGAGTCGAGGTGCGGAAATCCGCCGTGGTTCGCCTCAGATTGATGGCTTCTGATGATTACGATGAGTGGGACGGTGATGAGGAAATTTGTGCGATCGTTATCTCCAACTGGAGATCTCCCGTCACCTTCCAGTAGTAGCGCCCCTATGTTGGAAAATCGGGCGATTTCGCACGGTCCCGTGCTAGTGAGGGCATCGCCCCGGGCTTCATTATATTTGCTCCTAAATGATTAAATATCTACTATGAGCGCTATTTAGACATGAATATATATTTGGTTCCTTTTTTGTGTAACATTTTTTCGTAAGATACTATGTTTTATTTACCGGGCCTTGAAACCTAAAGGATGGTCCTGCCTTCCAGACCCGCTAAGGCACGTGGTTTTATTCTCTTCGCCCGTGATTCCCTAGAGAATTACCGGCCTCTCACGGCGGCGAGTCCGCTTGCTGGTCTGAGACGGGAGGGGGGCAAGGAGGGAACGGAAAGAGCTCTCTCACCTTCCATCCGTATTGGTGGAGGAGGGGTAGGCGGTGCCGCCGCGGACAATCTCCCCGTCCCACTGATCCCGTGCCCTAAAAAACATCTCCGCAGCCGAGCTCTTCAGTCTGAGGCAGCACGTTCCTCAGGTGAGCCTGGTCTGCTCGACCGGAATCGACCCCGTAGCAGTGGCAGAGCTGGCACGCGCGCGCTCTCGGAAGCCGCGCGTCTCCTGGAAGCTTCTCCGGTTTTCTCTCTCTCTCTTTTCATGCGTGAGTCGAGTGCTGATGACCGTTACGTTCAACAAATAAGTGTGCATGCTTAGTTTGAACTTACTGAGCAGCTCCTCTTGCTCTTCTTCGGTGTTTTCGTCGTGCGCCAGTCACGAAAAAAAGTTCCTTGGCGGGAAATGACAACAATACGGTGAGCATTTGGGCGTCCCACTTCCGAATTTCCATCCTCTCCGAAAGGCACTCCTTGGACGAATTCTACTTTATGCCAGAGTTTATTTTCCTCGCGTGCTCCGAGCTAGTGGCATCGTCTTCCTCGTTCGTCGACAGCTCGCCGGGAGACGCTTTTTCTCCAGGAGACTTCAATGCTCGAATAGACTCCAGAGTGAATCCGGCATACTTACTTGAGGCGTTGAATAGTTGATAGTCTAGAATGACAAAAGTTGTTTGTGCGAAATTGTTTTCGGATTAAGTGACTGTTGGTGTCGCTAGGACGTGCGTGCATGTGGTGGCCTATTCTTGAAATTCGTCTCACTCGAAAACTCCATAGAAACAAACATAGGATTGGGTTGTTGAGAGATTTGAGCGTGCCTTCTGGTTAAACCATTAGTGCTATCCGTGAGATATTGTAATTTGAATAATGTGAAGCTGCGCGAATGGTTAATGATTTGTCAACTCTGTTTACATCACGTTTGATATGATGTAATGGCATTCGTTACGTCGTAAGTGGGCGTGCGTAAACATTGAGGGGGCAGCTTAAATTTCTCCCCGTCGAAAGCAAGACGAAGCAAGATTCTGTTGCCCGAATCACTTTACGGAGAGGAGAAAGTTTTTTCCCCCGAATATTTCTGGAAGCGTCATACTCCTTGGGAACCTTAATCTCATCAGAACTTCGTCGCTCTCACTTGAGGGCCCTAACTTTCTTTCGCGAGCCTTCCGTCCGCTTCCGAAACTCAGATGGGAATGAGCGTTCAGCCGGTCAAGATGGGCTTTGACTTGCCCTACGTTTCTCACCGGCACCCACTGGGATTCGCCGAAAGACTCGACGACATGACTACTGACGGGTCTCCTTCCCTCGCGGCGAGAGGAGCTGCTTCAGCCGGACTGGTTTTCGGCGGCGGAACCCTGGCAGTCCTGCTCTTCCTCTTGGCCATGGCCGGGATCTCGGACGGCCAAACGGTCTTCCAAGCCCGGCCGCCTACCTTCTTCCCCAGGGACGCGCTGAAGAAGCTGAGTGGGAAACCACAGGCGACGGCCAAGTCAATCGGACGACCCCCAATGGTCTATCACAGCGGCCAAACTGTTGCGGTGGTGGCCCTTGGCGCCGGGAAGACCCTGCTGGAATGCGAGCTCATAGAGACCTAGTGAGTATCCATCCTTTACGTTTTGAGGCATTTCTTGGTGGAACTGCATGTTAGAATAAAATTTGAGTACTTTATATGGATCACAAATAATTACTGACTCAGGTTTTAACTGTTAAATAGTCATTCTCAAGGTTATTTAAGTTGAAAGCCAGCTCGGTAATATACTTTTTTCTGGTCTAAACGACGTAATCTCATTTCTTCATTTATTCATCCGTTTCGTTTCCTCATTATATTTAGATTGCAATTGGCTATTGTGAAATGTGTCCTTTTCACTAACAAAAGTACTAAGGATTATTTTGGGAATAGAGGATGGGTGGAGGGAGACCCGGTGTCAGCATTCTTCTACTCTTAACGAAAGGTGCTGAGGAACAAATATTATCACGTTCCATCCGACGAGCGGAGGACAACACATTGACCCGTTTTGCTACCTCTGGTTAAATGTTATCTCGGTGTGAAAACCGATGTTAACTTGTTCTCTAATCGATAGCGCTAACGTAAACTAATCAACTATCTGACGTTATATACAAAACACAGACTCTCAGCTAACATCAAGTTAACGTAAAGGCTTCCTCATGTTGTGGTTAACGTTATCCAGGCAGTCGGGCCACGAAATAAAAAAGGGAGACTCTTTGTGGTAAGGATTCGGGTTCCGAATAAATGTCTCCACATTTGCCGGTATTCGAACCCGGGCCAACGGAATAGGAAGGTACCACCCATGGATACTAGTACCACCCTGACTCAATCCCCTTCACCCTTTGAGTTTTGTGTAGACAGGAGTCTATATATTACAATCTTTCGAAGTTTGCCGTTGTGCCTCTTTATTAGGAGGAAGTAAATATTCGAAAGAACCTTGAAGCACAGACTCTCATCCAGGTGCAATGCTGGTATTTCCAAATGGCATCAATAATGGGCATAATAGTTGTTCCGTCATTGACGAGCGATCCTTGGAAGGAGAGACGACATGCTTCTTCTTTTTACTTAATTCTGATTGGAAACTTAAGAGGAAAAGGAAAATATAGTGCTCGGTATCTCAAAATGTATTTAACCTGTGTGTTTTTCATGTGCTTTATGTTGGCATCGATGGAAACACGGCTTGTGAACAACCTCATTATCTGAAGTACCCCGGTTCTACGAGAATAGCTTCGTTCTCAAACACTACGTACAATGTACATAGACCCGTGCCCGAGCTTTTTTTTTACCCCATAGTCCTTGGGTCATCTCGAGCCCGTTTGATTTTTCATCATACATGCTGCTTCGGCGTCCTATATGTCATACTCAATGGTCAAAATAAATATTTTATATCTTCCGTGAAGTGTATTCAACTAAAAGTTATTAATGGAAGAGGCAATTTGGGCAAAACATTTTATGTGGCCGAATGTTATCGTGCGGCTATGGCTGGCTCATATAAATCGATTTTGAAGCTTTCTTAGCATTATATATCTGTAGGAAGATGGCTAAATATGATGTCATGTTTTGCAAATTTTACTGGAGAGCAATTTAAAAGTTTAGTAGGCTCTTAAAAATCAGAATCTCTAAGTTTAGGTATTACCTTTTCGTAATGGCTGTACAAAATGGTTTTTTTCATATTTTTTAAACTACGAATCCAGCGGTATGCATAACTCAATTTCGCAATAAACGGACATATATTTAGCCATCTTACCACATGTACATTCAATACAATTGTTCCAATACAAAAGTAATCCTCCAGCCTGCCTCTCCTTATAGACTAGTAAATGTTAAGTCGTTGAGTTGAAGTTAGGAATGTTGCATATAGTCGAGGGTAAAAAATATATTTTTTTTTTGATTAATTTATGAGGGACTTGGAGGCTTTGGTGTATTTTCATCGGTTCAAAACAAGCAGTAAGAGGAGATGATGTGAGTGAATGAGCGGTATTTTGGACGATAGTGGGGGTGAACCGCGTGGTAATGACCTCGACAGTTACTCCACGGGTCGAGGGTTCGAGTCACTTCAGGAAGGGGTTGTGAGGCTGGATTCGGAGATTGAAAATAAATTACCTCTACACGTAGTAAACTCTTATAGCTACGTCACGATTTGAAGTTAGCAATGTTTACGCTCTTCAAATAGCTCAAATTGAGGGAAAAGTTCATTGCTTTTCAAAGCCTAGTCAGAATAATATTTTTTATCCACCATCGCACGAAAGGCAGCTAATTTTATTTCGCTTCTCGTGATTATGTCTTTCATCAGTCTAGGCTCAGATTCTTAGATTCTTAGAGCACTTTATCATTAATTGTGCCCCCTCTGCCAATCTACCGCGAGTCATAAACCATCTTTCATGTGTTGCGGTAGCCTCGTCCTAATTAAGCCAACAGCCTGTACACTCCATGGATTTCTTTTGGTGTAAGAATAATATTTGGGCCAAGCGAGTAGCAAAAAAAATATCGGCCTCCCGTTGTCCTTGGTGGTAATCTACTCCCATTCATTGCTGGATATACATGTTATGTTATACGAACGCGATTCTTTCTGAGTTTTAGAAAACCAGCACATCAGTGGAGGGATATGGTCTCGTCGGGAATGGGTAACGGCCTTGTGAGGAGTCCACTAGACTGGTAATTAAGGGGTTCCTGCTGATGCCTTTGGGCATTTACCCTGCGTTGCCTGATTTACTAGATTTCAATACCATCAGGAATGCATCAGAGGGTAAAAAAGAAGAGAAGGAATGTGGAGGAAAAAGGAGAGGAGGAAGGATGATCTGGTGAGAGTTTTAGACGTTAATTCAGTAATTCAACCTTATGTTGAAGGCCTTTGTTCGCATTAATTATGCTGCCAGAAAAAATATCTCAGGATTTTTTCCCTGTGGTAACCCCATCGAATCGACCTTGTGAATAGTGTATTTCCGTTTCATTATTCGCGTCTTATCTTGTAGATATTTTTGTATCCTTCCGTTCAACTTTCACCCCATTATCCAAATTATCGAAGTGTCGTCATATAATCTTGTTTGCATTGAACACCTCAGGGTGTTATTATTTTTATTGCCGCTGCACTTAATTTTAGGTGAGAACAGGCTTGGATAGAATGAATCGGGATTATGAATTAGAATTGGTTTAGTAATACGTAAATAATACAAATAATTATGTTGGTTAAAGAAGCATTGATGGAAAAATAATAAATGTGGGGAGACTGTTCAGATACATAAATGAAATACGAGATACTGATTCTGTTGTTGAGGAGTCAAGGGTGCCGGATTCTCATTTAGTTTCGAATCACAACAGTGAAGGAGAATTATTACATTGAATGCTGATCCATTATCGGGTACCTACGCAGTGGAGAGCACATGAAGGTAGTTTGAACGAGATTTGTCCTTGTTCATAATAGAGACCATATTAGCATTTTGTTTTTTAATTCAAGCAATTGCAAGGATCTTGAAGTAAATATTGTAACATTAATGACGCAAAAACTTTGCTTGAAGTTACTGATATTCTCAGTAATTATCTAAAAATTCATGTATGCATAAGTTTTTAACTTGATTGATTTTTTTCACGCCGTACGCTAAAAACGCCTTCACAACCTCCCCAAAGATTTTTTTGGCGATTCTGTAAAACTTACTGAAGTAAGTAATTTATTCCTTTTTAAAAATATGTAGTTGAGAAAGCATACAAACTACACATTGTTAAATTTCTGACGCGATCCATAATTAGCAAATTCCTATTTTTTTAAAATAAAGTCTCTTTGGAGTGCTTGTCCGCACCATTTCCCATGGAAAACAGCTGGTAATGTTTTTAGCAAATATCTCGAAAAGTATAATGTTAAGTGGCTGATATTATATTATATATTGGAGAGATGATATCTTTTTCTTTACAATGAGGCCAAATTAATCGAATTTTATGTGAAGTGCTATCTCGCTCAAACTTCCTCAAGCTCAGGTTTTATAATGTATGGTTAACCGCCAAATAAAGTATAGCCTTTACGTAACCTTGATGTCAACTAATAATAAGAATTATGACTTTGTAAATTACGTCAGTCTGTCGGTTTAATGACGTAAGTGTAATCGATGGGAGAGTGTTTTAGCACCAGTTTTCATACCGATAAAATATTTAACCATAGGTCATAACAGCCCTAGGCAGTCAGTCGTCAAAGATTAATAGCTACCATTACCGTAAATCTTACACGGAG
This sequence comes from Pyrrhosoma nymphula, assembly GCA_963573305.1. Classification (NCBI taxonomy): domain Eukaryota; kingdom Metazoa; phylum Arthropoda; class Insecta; order Odonata; family Coenagrionidae; genus Pyrrhosoma; species Pyrrhosoma nymphula. The sequence goes on along the minus strand of OY754327.1, from coordinate 77,477,984 downwards.
CATAGAATTGTGGGATTCAGAATCACTGTCCTCACGGAGAAGAGGATGTGCGTAGACTGAAGACTTATGAGATATGAGTGTGTAGGAGAACGAAGAGAATTAGCCGAGTGGAGAGGAGGGCAAATGGAGAAGTTTTGAATGTGATATGAAGAGATTATAAAATTCGAATGAGTCTGGAAAAGTGGATGGTTGAAGCTTTAAAATGAGTGGGAAAATCGAATAGGGTTGTGGAGCGGCTGGAAAGTGCTGAAAAAGGACAAAATGCGAATGGATGTAGAACCGCAGAAAAATTGATGGAGGTGGACGACATGAAGGGAGGATGAAGATATGAAGCGTCTAAGAGAAGGGCCTGATGTATAACCAACAGGGCAGGTTGATAACCCTCACGATTAGGATTGGACGGCTCAGTACCACAGGTGACCAAGCGTCTTTAACCAAGTTTTCAGAAAATGAAGGATAAATTCAGCAATGAATTTTTAAAAATATAGCAGCTTTAAAAAACCTAACCTTGATTGTGGCATCACTTTGCAGTCGCAGTAAGGCTGTTACTCATGTTTGGCATAGACTAGAAGACGATCTTTTTTAAAACGTTTTAAGTTGAGTTCTTGTCTGTTCGGTGCAAATTTTACAATCGATTTTAAATTAACTTCCCAATGAGCTAGAGACTTGAAACTTTAAACATAGGTCAGAACTGGATGACAATATGGATATGTTATGCATATTAAATATTACTAGATAATATTTAATATAAATGATACATACAATATATACATAATATAATAATTAATTTAAAATTTAAAACAAAAAAAAACGTTTTTATCGTAAAAAAAAACGTCTTTTTCCTTCAAAATTATTTATCATTACCCTGATGGTACTTACACATGTGTGGAACTGGGCCATAAAATTTTAGATGGATCGTCCAAGGACCTATAAATACCCACTAGTAGACTACTTATGGTGATGTTGAATTTCTCTCGAAGTCAAAGGAGAACGGAGTGATCCGGGTGTTTTATAGTTAGCAGTTCAGCTTACGCAGTTGACGGGAAATATTTTAATAATTAACTAGCGGTTCACTTCATCTCTTTATTTGAAATATTTAAAATTTATAGATAAGTAAATATAAAAATTTATTTTTATATGCATCTCCGTAGTCCAATTTTATGAGTCAGGGTATATTTTGGAGATAGATTTCTTCAGATTCTCAGGCGCATCGTCATTTTAAGAGAAGTAAATATTTTGATTTCGTGGAAAAGAATTAATTAATTGTAGTGGTTCCTATGTTATTATGATATCTTGACCAAATTTTTATCGCCCATGTAAGCGTTGAAAATCGGAAAATCATATAATTTTTTGTTTCAATTTTAACTTGATCACAATTATTACGCTCTATTATTTCCCGTTCTCAACAAGAAACAGTTCGGCCTCTCCTACGCCGAATGTACCGGATCAGTGATTTCTAACTCTTACTGAAGTACTCTTCCGGTCTGTGTACGCTGTTCCATTCCTACGCCTTCCCCAAGTTTGATACTCCTGAAGTCACTTTTTTCCCCCTAAGAAAACCCGTTACATGTTCGTTCCTTCTCGGTCGAATTTGATGCCCATGTTTACCTGGAGATCTCTCTCTAAGGAAGTCGCTCTTCCCCAGAATGGGATGAATAAAATGAAATTTCCCTTAATTTCTGTTCAAACTTGAATGTAGTTGATAGTTATATGAAATGAATTTTGATATTAAAAAAAGCTTTCTCATTTTAGCCAGTCTTTGTCATTCACTGTAATTACCTTTTTAAATTCCCTGCTTCGGAATATCCCTGGGATCCTGGTAACTGGGTTGATTGCGAAGCTGTTTTCGAAAACTGACGTGTCAGCTGGTGTTCATCAATACTTGATAAGGTTTTTCCCCCAGAATAGAATACTATCCCACCGTATTCATGTTAAATGCTTTCCGCTGGAGGAATGCTCCAACCACTTTTTTCTCCTATAAGGGCGAGTTGACGGCAAAACATAAGCACTGATTTATTCAATACAAAGGTAGACCTTCAACCAGCATTTCTACGACCACCGGAATGAGGGAAAGTACTACTTTTAACTTTGACTTTCATTTTATTTTATTTTTCAAAAGTTTCTTTTTTCAACTACTCGTTCTATGATAAATAAACCTATGCTTTGATCCGAGTTCATCCATATGAATGGCAAAAGTCTCGAAAGATAGGTTCCAGAATCAGTAATGGTGTATTATTAATTGAGAGTTTTTAAATTTTATTTGAGCTGTAATCACCTCCGTTTTTAGTCCCGATTGTCAGTTAACGATGAGCAAATGTCAGTTCTCTTGATCACAAAAAGTTCTTAGGAAATTGATCAGGGAAATATATTATCAGACACGTTTGGTTCATGGAACAACCGCTTGATTATTGAAATCGATGACGAGTAGTCTTAGCCTTGAGTTGCTTGGTTATTCTAGATTTGAGCTTCGGTTCGTGGTGCGGTTGTTGCCGTGGAGTTAAATATCTAGTTTTTTTATATTTTAATGAAGGAAACTAGAGGTATCAAGGTCAGAACAGCCTACAATCGAAGCACTTCGTACGCCTAATGATTGTTCTAATGAAAATATCCCCGTACTTCTCGATGTTCCACAAGTGTTGCGAAATGCTTTAATACCATGACTCGTAATTCGATCAATTGAAAGCTCGGCAATTCCCGACCATCGGCAACGTATGTATCCTTGTTGTTTGAGGATCTCCAAGGTGACGTAATTGTCGTAGCGACTCGTAATCTCCAGCGAGAATTACTGGCAACCACATATGCAAGGGGACAAAAGGAGTGGAAGGAATGGAGGAGAAAAACATAATCACCTTGTTTAACTCCGCTATGGGTACAATAGAACTGAATAAAGAGTCACGTTATCCACCTAACCTCAGTGGCTGGGACTTGTGAATCGCGGGTTTCTCGAAGTCAATTGGCTGGGGTGATTTATGGCCATTTATTCAGTCATGATTGCGTGGGGAATGAGATGCCTATTTTCCGGTCGCGAGTCGCAATCGTAACCCATCGGAATACACCTTCATAAGCGATTGGATTAAGCGCTACCAAGCAGAAGTAGGGCGAAAGCCATATATTTGCTGTTTCCAACCTGCGGCTCGCGGGCCGCATGCGGTCCAAGACGACCATGAGTACAACCAAAACAAGTAATGCTTGTGTAACAAAATAATGTATTATTTTTAAAAAATACTCTTTCTGGTATATTTCAAGTAAGTTTGGCACCAGACCAGCGGTTCTCAAATCTCAACCTGTGAGTCGTGACCCCTTTGGGGGTCGACCGACTCTTTCACAGGAGTCGCGTAAGACCATCGGAAAACACATATTTCCGATGGTTTCTATAATTCCGGGGGTCACCACAACTGTATTTCAAGGTCGCGGCATTAAGGAAGGTTGAGAACCACTGCCCTAAACCTTCTGCCAAAGGAGCCCAGAAAATCTCTAAGGCCCATAAACCCGTAACCCAAACCCCTACTGTCGGCATTTAAGATGTGGGTGTGAAGAATGTGCAAAGCACGGAGAGGAGAACAAATGAAGTTCTTGGCATGATGGGTGAGGAGAGGAAGCTGCTGGAGGAGATTAAGTGGAGGCAGAGTTGGTGGTTGGAAGAGTTAATAGGGGGTAAGGGATTCTAAAAGTTGTGACTTTTCACGATCGTATGATTTAAACAAAGGCCACCATCATGAATTCTTAGGTCACGTGATTCCCTTTCCCAAGCGGCATTGGACCTATTTACTGATTGGCTGAATTTCTGTTAACTGCGCTATTATATTGAACGGACTCTAACATCCCTTCTAAACTACCTTATTCGGAACACTACCTACCTCCAATAATAATGGGCGAAGTAGCATGTTGTATAAAGAAGTGGGCTCCTTCTTTATAAGAATTGTGAGTAGTTGGATGTACTTCTATATCGATCCAAACCTACCTTAATCGGTAGACTACCTCCAATTTCAACTACAAATCTACAAATTTTGTCGCACAACAGTCTCTTGATAACAGTCCTTGAAGGAGAAGTATATGGGAGGAATTGCTGAGGAAGACCAAATATGGAATAAATCAGGGAAATTATGAGGAATGTTAAAATGAAGACTTAATACAAATGAAGAATAAAACGGTAAGCTAATCGGATTTCGGAATTGAAAGCTGCACAAAGCTATCCTCGGATTGATGCTAATGGGACTGTTCCCTAGCAAAAAATGATTGTGTGATTCACCTTACCAGTACTGTCATTGGTAGGTGCTAACGATAACGAAGTGCAGAAGACGTGAAGAAAATTCTAGAATGTACACCAAACTCACGGACATGTTTCACAGAGTAATCGTACTACAGCGTAGCGGCGACGCACGGCTCGCTTTACCCACAGGCCGGGCTCAATCCTGCTCGTCCATGTCACTACCGGGACGATGAGGATACGGTATTCTTCTCAAGCCGACCGAAAGAATATTAAACGTGAGACCTGAACGGAAGATACCAGGAACTCCCAGTAGGGAGGATAGAGTCAGTGGCAACTGAATCATCACAGTGGTTACGGAAGACGGGTGCTTTGTGTACTGATGATGTTCGCGATATTTCCCAGTGTGTGTGCGCGTCTGCATTTCTTGCTGCGAATCATCTCCGTTGCCAGATTGTGTTTGACGCGTTAAATTGGAGGGATGATGTGACGAGAAGATGATAGGTTCGAACGCCGCCAACGCCAGGACCGGATCCAGTATCCTCGTGGCTCTAATATTCTTTATACTTTGTGGAACTCATACGTGTATAGCATCTAGATCAAATATAATTAAATTCGATACATTTTTCTCGTTAGAATATCTGTTAAGGGACTAAAATCATCGATTTATACCTCCAAATCCCTTATTCCCTTACCCGTCCTATTTTGGCTCGTGTCCTTATCCCCCGCGCCACACGCTCTTGCGACAGCTTACGGATTATAACGTACATGTAATGGTAGATAATTGTTCTCATGCCAATACTGAAGTTGAGCATAGCTTGCGGGCATAATTGGAAACTTAGCATTAGAATTATAAGTTTATCTGAGATTAGGTTTAGAACGATTGAGTGTTGTTGCTAGTTACGAGCCTGAGTTCATTTCCTTTTTGGTGCTACTCTCTGCGAGGTGCCTTGTTTTTATGAAGGGAATGGTGGACTTCTTTGTTCACTGCTGTAAGATTTGCCAAACAGGATTTGAAGCCGTACTCTCTTTGTAGAGACCGATTATATATTTATCACCCTTTTCCATAAGTTAGTCGCTTCAGGCATATAGTGACCCTTGAAACGTACTATTGCTAAAAATTCCATGTTTATTTTTGAATGAAGGTGACTGTGGTGAATTTTTTTCGTAAAATACTTGGGGGATTCTTAATTTTTTAATGTGTTTATATGAGAAAATTTCCCATAAGAAGACGGAAAATTAGGTTTTGCTATTCGTATTTTGCTCAGAAATCGCAAAGTTATCCGCTGGCTTTTGTTGGAATCAATTTTTTATCGTTGTTTAAGAAACATTCTTCTTTTTTCAATTTGAATAAATGGAAACTATAATCGACGATGGTGGTAAGTATTCAAAGAATGACATATAGGAGGAATTTTATGGTTAATTTTTTATTATTATTTCAAGAGTGTATTTGTAGCTGAAAATATTAAACATGAGCGTCTTTGGGCTTCGCTCGGTTTTCATGTTACTATGCCGACATTTGTTCTTAACCCAGCATCTTTTAATTCCTTAACGAAACTTAGCGGTTACATATTCGGAGAGGTGGCTTTTTAGCGGGAAAAGTATTCACTGCACTCACGCGTCTCAAGGACGAAAAATTAGCATTGGAAGAATGGCATGCGTTGTCGATTGCTGTATGTTGACTGAATTAGTCTATTTTGTAGAATTCTGTCTGAGGAACGGTGGAATACATCTTAGGGATTCCCCACTCGACTTGCTGGGAGGAAAAAATCAAAATAATTTCACCACTTCTCAGAATCGAAGTATGTTTTTTCATTTACAACGCGCATATTAGTACCCATTTATTTGATAGCATAGTGACGACCCATCCAGCTTCTCCGAAACCCGTCGAAATGGTGATTAACGCGACTTGAGCTAATAAGGTAATTGCCTCTGCTTTAACTATAATGTCATGGGATCGATTTCTGTCTCAGATATGTATGTTGTTTCATCTTGGTTGGTTGCACCGCAGTTGAGTAGTTTAAATTGGAGTTGGCCCAGTCTATGGGGGAAGTTAAAAAAAACTCAATATAATACTACTCCTTTATCGGAACGGAATATTGGCATTTGTGTGGGTAATCAGCATCAGAGATTTTCCTCGAATTTTAAAACTTAAGCTTCAAATCGCTGAGAATAATTTGAGGTGGCAAGGAAATAATTGCCGTTCTTTTAATCTTTTATTGACCATTGACGTTTTCAGCCATGAAGTGGAGTTCTAATACCAGCTTTAATGACCCAAAATATATGATTTAGGTATGATTATCAACATCGACAGCAGTCGTTAATCAGAAGATTGGTTTGCTTCAGCTCTCCACCCCACTCTCCTATCCGCTAGTCGTTTTATTCCTGCATATGTGTTCAGTTAAACATCCCTCGTAATTTTTTAGATGTTTTCCATCCTTTGTCTTCCTCTGTCATTCTTCAAATTAATTTATCTTTCCTATACTGTTTTCAAGTGGATGCTATATCGCAGAATACGTCATATTAGTTCGTCACTTCTACTTAACCGAGATTTTGTAAAGCATTTTTTTCTCTCCAACTCTACGTTGGAATTCTCCATTAGTAAATATATCTATCTATTTACGTTTACGAAGTGCTTAGACTTTTCTATTTGAGGAGTGGGAATAAAATTCCTATAGCGAACAAGCCTAACTTATGCAGCCAAAGAAGGGAATTATTACCTCTGCCCTAGTTTATCATGACACTGTTTAAGCGAAGGTTCTTGTATGTAGCGGGCCAAAAGTGTTCAATATTTTACCCACTCTCTGTAAGAAGGCATTAAGGCCGACTTATGTATTAAAAAGTATGAAAACATGACTATTGAATTGTATGGATATTGGAGAAGTATTTTCCTAATCAAATTGTTGGTATAATTTGTATGTTATGTCCCAATGCATGGGTGAATTTATTTCATGGTCACTTCACTGCAGATCATTCCTTTGACATCAACTAAATCTCCCTATTCAGTTGGATTTTTCTTCTTTGCTTTCCATGTATCATTTCGGAGTAAACAAAATTGACACTGCATTCCCGCATCCTCAAATATTCTTTGTTTTGTTGCGGTTTTCATCCAAGCTTACCGTCATATATAAGCATGCTCATGCATAAGTTTTGATTCAGTGCTTCCTGATGTCTAGGCCTTCGTTGCTGGCTGATATAGGTACATTTTGCTCATCATGACACTTAAGTTCTTGTACAAATAAGCACCTATACATGTCTACGAAAGAACCTGACCTCGAACTCAATCGACTTATTATTGAATAATCCGGTGATGACCTTTGCAATAGGCTTTCATCAGGCAGCATTGAGGAATATTCCACTGCGTAGTTTTCATCAGATGTGCTCAATATTTATGCACGACTGCGGGATTCCCGGCGTAAGCCAGAGCCGTTAGAGGTGCAGGCGAGGCGGGAAAAACTTTTTTCCTCGTCCAAGTGGCGTCCGCAGCACCTGCACTTTCTTGCGTGTGGCGTGAATGCGAGGACGAGGCTTTTGGTCGCCTACCAACTCACTCTTGGCTCTCGGTGATGTAGGTTACGAAGGCATTGGCTAGTCAATCCTGGGTTGCTGAGAGTGCGCAAGGGGGAGAGACTTAAGCAAGTACCGAATCTCGAAGTAAATCCGAGAAGTATAAAGAACTAAGAAAGAAAGCACATAGAATATGTAAACAAAAGAAGCGAGCAATGTACAAAAGGAAGATGCAGGAAATAGAAGCGATGCACCAAAAAAGTGAAATAAGGAGAATAAAACGTAGTCTTCAGAAAGAGATTCGACCGAGCAGCAGCCAGAGTTAGAAAAGGGTTTGAAAAATGAGGGATAATGGGAATGTAAGGATAAGAACGGGAAAGTAGTAGTAGAAAAGATACAGGTATTAAGCAGATGGGTAGACTATTTTAAGGGGATTCTGAGCCAAGATGAAGAAGAAGAGAAGGTAATAGAGCAAGAAGGGTATGTTGGAGGAAAACACTGACGAAGATAGGGGAACAGTGCAGGAGCCCGCCATTGAAGAAACAGAATCAATATTTAAGAAGATGAACAACCATAGAGCACCGGGTGAGGATGGTGTGATTATAGAATTGATTAAAGCCGGGGGCACACCTCTGATAGCAGTAATAAATAGACTGATCACAAGAGTATGGAAAACTGAAAATATGCTACGCCAATGGAAAACTGGAATAATATGTCCAATTCACAAGAAGGGGGATAAATTAATATGTGAAAATTATAGAGGTACCACATTGCTTTGCGAGGTGTATAAGATTTTATCTGGCCCGATTAGTGAAAGAATTAAACTATATCCTTGGAAAATACCAATGCGGATTACGGACTGGCAGGGGCACTACAGATCAAATATTTGAGCTTAGGCAGATAATGGAAAAGTTTTATGAATGTGACATAGATATACATTTTTTATTTATTGACTTCAGACAGGCCTTTGACAGTATTAACCGGAATGGATTATACCAAGCACTAGAAGAATATATGGCATACCACCGAAAAGCTTAAGGCTACCATGAAGGATACTAAGGCAAAAGTAAAAGTATATCAAGCCCTGAGTGAAGAATGTGAGTTTAATATAGGGGTGAAACAGGTGGATGGATTATCTGCCATTTTACTTGATCTAGACTTACATAAGGTAATTAAGGAGATTGATTAGAAGGGAACGATATTTGAGAAATCCAGCCAGATCCTCGCATATGCAGATGATGTGGTAATCATTACTAGGTCTGCTCACAAATTGAAGCAAATGTACACAGAAATGGAAAAAGAAGTAAAAAGTATCGGGTTGGTAGTAAATAAAAAAATGACAAAGTATATGATAAAGCCAAACTCGGAGAGCCGAAGAGCAGCTAAAGAATTGAAGATTGGAGAAAAGAATTTTGAAGGTGTGCCGGGTGTGCCTCACTTAAGATACCTGGGGGTAATGGTATCAAATGATAACGATATAAGTAAAGAAGTAAAGAAATAAAGGAAAAATACAGACAGGTAATCGTGCTTATTACGCGAAAAAACATTTGTTCAGAAACCAGGTTATCCTAAGAAGAACAAGGCTCAAAATATATAAGACCGTTGACCGACCAGTGTCACATATGGATCAGAAACATGGACCATTAAAGAGCTGGATGAAAGTGCCCTTAAAGTGTTTGAGAGACGGATGTTAAGAAAAATATATGGACCTGTAAAAGAAAACAATGACTGGAGGATAATGTACAGTGCGAATCTAGACTATTTAATTGAACATAATCAATATAAACTTTGTAAATTTGACAATGGAAATTTACAAAGTTTGTATTGATTCTTTCAATAAGGATTTTCACAAAGTAATACCTGAGAATATCGAATTCATATTTAATTGAAGGCCAGGACATATATTTGTGAAAGCTCGGAGGATAGAGTGCCTGGGGCACGTGAAGAGAATGGCAGAAGACCATTAAAGGGCTGGATGAAAGTGCCCTTAGAGTGTTTGAGAGACGGATGCTAAGGAAAATATATGGACCTGTAAAAGAAAACAACGACTGAAGAATTAAGTACAATGCGGAGCTAGACTATTTAATTGAAGGCCAGGACATAGTTGGATTTGTAAAAACTCGGAGGATAGAGTGGCTGGGACACGTGGAGAGAATGGCAAAAGAACGTATGCCTAGAAGGATGTTAAGGGAAAAATTACATCATGCAAGGAAAAGAGGCAGACCAAGCAAGGCTAAGATGGAGTGATGATATATGTGTCTTATGTTAGTGCCACGTTGATTTTGTTGAAATCAATAATGGTGCGTGAAAGAAGGAATTTTGGAAACTTTTCAGTTCAGCAGTGCGTCTCTATTATTTTACCGCTTCTATCAGTTCTAGAGAGATAGCATGGGGTCAAAATAACATCCTCCGTGTCGTACTGAAACTCACCTCATTTGAATTTTTTAAAGTTATCTAAGCCTAGCGTGCAGCCTCCGAGAGTCTTAACGGCTCCCAACTTATTGTTAGTCCTTCCATCAGCTGTGTTACACTCTTCGCCCGTAGCGGTTCTTAACGAAGCGTGCGACTTTCATTTGTATTTTATTTATTTCGCGAATTAAATCTTTCTATGAATGCGGCGTATTCGAGACGTGGCCTAACATATCCTTGTCTGTTTGCGTAAAATGCTTAGGGCCCAATTTTATAGCTCTCATTCCGATGGACGGAGTACTAAAATTACCTAAGTGCTCTTCAAATGTCACCCAAGTAGAGATCAAGATTCCGCAGAAATATCTCCGTGGCTGTCGGCATTCGAAATCGGTCCAACGGAATAGAAAGGCTCCACCACAACCCGATCCCCTTCACCATGAGTGTTGTTTAAACGTGAGTCCATATATTATATTGTCTCGGGGTTTGTCATCGTGCCTCATCCTTTGGAGGAACTAAATAGTCACAAGAGCTTTAAAGCGCATCTCATGCAGCTTCAATTCTTGGGGTTCTATTCTCGGAGCGCCATGATAATTATCGCATTCGAAAATACTAATTTTATCGCATGGTTTCGTAAATTTTCTATTCTTGAGTCTTCGCATCTTATCCGCATGCGATATTTATTGATTGTAAGGTATCGGCATCTACACAATACCCTGAAAGTCACCTCAATGGAGTGTCGCAGGGGGTGAGTTATCACCAACATGCATTAAACTGTACCCTAATAAATTTAATGAAGCCACGACTATTGGTACGATAGCAAAAACCTGAAAATACTGTCAGGAGGTGAAGTTTTACCAATATGCACTACACCATAGGTATGCCGCCAATGTTAGAGAAAGTATTTGCACGTATGTAATTTGCAACTATGTAAATACACGGCGATACAAGAGTTATACCGGAAACATGCACGACGTGCTGTTAGTATTAGGTAGCAGATAGAGATACAAGCATTACAGATTAGAGAAAACCAACTAATCAGCTATACTATCTATCAACAAACCTAGTTAAAAGTCTCATTGGCAGCTGTTATGGTCTCTTATCGTTCGCGGAAAAAATGGCATTTTAAAACTGTGTTCTGCAATCTAGTTACTTAATTTTATTCTCATGATCTGATCTACCGTAGTGTGTCGGATTTCGTAAAATGCTATTAACGTCGCCAGGAAAGGAGTTGGTTTGGAACTTACATGAAAGATTAAGTCTAAATTTTAATCGATAACCTGAAAGTGATTCCCTTCCCAGTTGTTGCAGTTATCTAGCAGTTATGCATTATGCGTTGCGAGGGTTTGCTATCTTCGCTTGATAATTTTCACGGAATTTCGAGAATCGAGCGCCTGAAATCCAGCCAAGTGGCAGCGATAGCATAAATAATACGAAGCTCCGCCGTTTACGAGAGATCCCCAGAAGATTCATTGCGTGAGCCATTTATAGGTGATCACAGTTTGCTGTTTGATCCGTTAGATGAAGTGCTACGCTTGAAGAGCTCTCCGCGTGGCACCCCAGCAGGAATCGGGGATCAGCATTAAATTAATCCACCACTGCCGGCGTTCGAGCCTGGGATAACGGAATGGGAGGGCACCACCCCTACCTGATTCCCTACACTCGGGTGGAGATCGGTACATTATCGGTATTTCTATGAAATGTCTCCTCTACTGGCGGTTCTTGAACATGCGCCCTCGTAATGGGATACTTCTGCCTACACACTGACCTTATCCCCAAAATCGTGCCCCTTCCAGTTTCTCTCCACGACCAGGCTATTCATCGTTTTAGTTGTTTTTAGATGAATCGACAATCGGTCCGAATAGCGTTATGAAGTTTGACTCCGATTTCATCTAACTGCATCAAAAAATAGGAAGATTAACAGAACGAGCAAAACATCTCATTAGGATTCAAACATATTATTTATTTCTACCTTCGGTAGCAAGCTTGCAAGGCAGCTTGCTACCGAAGATAGAAATAAATAAAATGTTTGAATCCTGATAAGATTTTATGATGGTTCTGCTATTCTTCCTATTTTTTATATTCCTATCAACTAGCCAGGGAGTACTAATATCTAACTGAAGGCTATCGATAATGTGTTTCATCTACCATCAACCATTCGATCGACCATTTACGGATCGGTAGGATTCTTATTTTGTTCTTATAATTTGTAATGTGGGACTTTGAATGTAAAGACACGAAAAGAAATGTCAAAACTTTGATACGGGATATCGAATACTAGTCGGATACTCGGGTGAAGGATGCGAGCACTGAGAATTCTCGATACACCTGCTGACATTTATCACCCTGGAGTGAATTCATTGGATTGAAAGGGAAGTCAATGAATAAACGGAAGATTAGCAACCTTCCGCAAGAGCCAGATCACACCGTCGTTGCAACTCGAAGGTCTGTTATTGGCCTTGAATCCTCCTCGGGCATGAATGCTATGTTTGTCTTAGATTTAAGGTTATATATTAGGCGGCGCAGTATATCATCAACAGTTGGGACATCTAAAACCCTAATCTACCGCTACTTTAATCACTATGGATTTTCGAAGAAAAAGTATTCAATATAAAAGGTAAATACTATCATTTTGTACTCGATGAGTGGTTTCCTTGGTATTATGACATCAAAAAGAGCAACGGAATTGGCAAAAATCTCCACAAAATTGGACGATATATTTAACAATAGAGAGAGGGATGCACAATATAATACCTGTACCACTCATATTTTTTAAACCGAAATTAAAAGTAAGAAAAATTCATGGAATGCATTGTTTTCCTTCCGATATGGTTATTAGGTATAGTTTGCATTGTAGATACGAAGGACAATGAAGGATTTGTTTGAAGTAAAGTTTCCGGTCGTGGTGGTGATTGCAGCATATGGTGGACTAGTGATGCAATTTGATCCACTCCGCTAAGAATAAGCGTTTCATTTTGATTCAAAGGAAAAAAGTCCGAAGGAAGTACGGAGAGAAAATATCATTGGGTATTGGGCTCTCAGATGCTTTAGTTTCTTATTGGACACATTCTGCGTCTCAACAGCCTCTTCATATTAATAGTTAAAGGTAGAATGAATGGGAAGAATAACTGAGGAAGACCAAGAATCGAGTAAATTAGGCAAATTATAAAGAACGTCCAAGTGAAGACTCATGAAGGAATAAAACGAATAGCAGAAAGGGGACAAAGAGCTGCAGCAAATCAATGTCCAGATTTATGAGTACTGAAATGATGCTTTGGCACTCTTATCAATATTCTTCTTGGAGACCACAGGTCAACGTCCCATCCTAAAAAAAATGAGTTCCGAGATCGAAAATATTTCCTCATGCCTCCAAATTAGGCAGCGGAATTCCGATGAAAACATTTTTGTCTTTGCTGTGCCAACAAACAAAGTTCAATTCCTGCACATTAATTTTTTTCGACAAAAGAACATATAAAATTAATAGAGTAGTTGGAAATTCACTGGCTTTAGACTGAAAATACTTTACACAAAACTTGTTGACATTTTGACCACCGAGTTCGCACACTCGTGACCTTGACCTTTCTGCCTTCGTCATCCGCCGGGCTATCCCCGATTAGAGCTTGTAAATCCTCCAAGGCTGTCGAGAAGAGAATAAGAGAAGCGAAATTTGAGTCGTTCCTTCACAAGTATGCATTTATGCTTAGTTCATTGCAATGAATTCACAGGTGTTTTCAATCAATCCCTCACATATTTTTTTTAGAATGTTCTATCTTCTCTTGATTTCTAGGTCTTCTATTCTATCTTTTTTCGTCTCTTTATTTTCCAAGTTAAATATGAAAGAGGATTGCTGAATTTGATCATATCGTTTCCGGGAAGAAATGGACTAATTTCTTTTTAATCTGTATTCATATTTCTGATATCATCCGGATTTAACGGCTAGCCATATATTATTACGAGTTTGGACATCTTTTTGACTAAGTAAATAATTAAAATACCAAGATAGCCTTTTATCAATATTTTGCTACGAAATGCTACTAAATAGAACGTAATTTCTCTTGAAATAGTAGGTAAACCGTTAAATCGTATTTTTAATTCTGCGTCGTCTCAACGTCCACCAGTGAATGTTGTCTTCTTAAAATATTTACCTCTTATGTCTCTTAATATTACGGAGATCAAATTTTTTTTTCTAACGCAAATTCGTGAGCTCTACTCTTCCCGAAATTACGAACGGTCCAGACAATAGTTTCAGAGTTTCCATGACATCATCATCGCCATCTTTGCTCCGTCCTTCAGCTTGTTTTGCTCAATGCCATTCATCCTTCCTCCATCCTTTCCTGGGAAGGTTTCATTTCTTCGAAAGAATCCAATTTTGAGCTTAGCGACCATTTGATCTTTAGGAGGAGAGCTTCGCGCGTTTGCAACTTATTCGCTGTGCATGGGGAAGAATGTATAGCCCCAAGTCATCTTGATCAATTATTCGATTATGTATAATCTCAGAGCGTAGGCTGCACCAGCCCTAGGGTATCTCATTTCAGTCTACATAATTCACTTTCTGTGCCATTTCTCACTGGCTTTATATTTATACAGTTATGTTAATGTATTATCTTCATCTACTCCTCCGCTGAGGCCATTTTAATCGAGGCATGTACTTGTGCGAGTTGATACGCGAACTAAAATGTAGACATGCCCAGAATTAAAATTGGGGCTAATTATTGACATGTATTCTTGCTTTCGCGCAAGTTGTCGTGTTTAAACGATGCAAGTTTTGAGGACCATCTCATCTCGTATCTACTCGCGTGGAGACTTTGGAGTCTTAATTGACAGCTTAATGACATTCCTCTTGTAATGAAGCTTATATGATTTGTAAAGTTCTTCTCTCATTTCTTAATGTATCCTTGTTCTCGTATTTTTGTACCAAAATGTTCGCGTGGTACAGTCAAGTCCTTCAGTAACACTTATGTCACCCAATGAACTATTGTGAAGAAAATATTTGTTGCGAATTTTTGCTGGGGTGACTTTTTCGTCAATACAAGGCATATTTACATATAATATCTAGCGATAATGAAAGAGAGGATGAATAAGTTTATAGTCGCCCGCTCGTTGATTTTTAGATCCTTTTAAGCCTTTGACCCACTTAAGCTGAAAATTATGCTAAAAAATCCGGAAACGAGAGATGTTGTCGGAGGAAAGTTGACTTCCAGTCTGCTACGTCTTCTTGAATCCTAATGTTTGCGAACTATTAGAATCTAAGGCAGGCCTTTAAGGATGACGGTCCAGCAGCATCCCCCGATGTAAACATATGTGAATTGTTTCGAATCATGCTGTCCATTTTAAAGACGACTACACGCATCATTGGGTCGTATTCAACGAATTCCTTGTCGCAACTTACTCAGTGAGGGTCCGTAACCCTCGGAATCCGTCTTCTCTCCGGGCTGATGAAAATAAAAAGTAATAAATCCTAAGGGCCCCAATTCTCCGCTTCCATAATCTTTTCCAATTCAGTTTCTTGTGATTTGTTTTTATGGAAGATTGTTATGAATATTCCCATGTCATAGACTTGTCTTGACTCATATGTCTCGTTATGCTCCCACGGTACGTTCGCCTAGCAATGTGCTGCAACAATTTGCAGCTGTATTTCCTAATGGTTGTATGTCAAGTGCATTAGAAAGTAAGGGGGGCAAAGATAAAGTGCTCACTGTCTCGTAACTCAGCGGACACTAGAAAAAACTACATTTTCAGCTCTCACGGAACGTAAGTTTGGTCTTAGGTCTTACAATGGGATACTTCCTCAGTAGGAAACCCGAAAACTTTGCATTTGAACATTTTCCTGGAGAATCCCAGTTCCTTCACTCTGAGCCTTGTACTTTATGTCGCAGGAATCAGCTTCCTCTCGCATGGAGATATAGTGAAAATGCCGTGTGTCTTGATTTTATTTTAATTTTTAAACGGAAAAGAGCTCCCTTAAAATAAAATCAAACACATTTCATTGCTAAATAAGTCTATCGATCATATTTCGCTGTTGAATTAAATCGATACAAAATCTGGCGAACTCATTTCACAGTTGTTGCGATCTAATCATGAAACATCTGGTTATCACGATGCAGAATAAAATTAAGTATAAAGAAAAGGAAATGTGAAAAACGATCTTATTTTTGCATCTCAAGATATGTTTTTGCCCGGTGGTGTGAAAAAAAATGATTTTTTTCATGCAGGGTACTGACCTTCCTCATCGTTCTAACCCAGGGGCAAATTTACTAATAATTTCATCCTTGGTGTTGCTTGGTATTCTTTTAATTTTACGGCTTTTTCATTTTTGTAACAATTCCAAAATTTCGCCGCTGAACTAAATACAATGCACTTAGCAGTTGCTTGCTTAGTTTGCAATAGCATAAACTTAGGATACAATGACAGGACAAGATAAAAACTCACATCAGGCCTCATGCAACAGACGAATACGAGTGATAAAAACATGAAATGCGTTCTCAATTGATCTTCTTGTGTCATCTCCCCCCGATATTACAGCATCCTTGATGGCAGAATAAAAGTGAATTTTGTCATTTTTTTGCTACATTGTGAGCAATCGCTGCAACTTCGGAGCTTCTGGAATATCAATCGTGCATTGCATTATAATCGTAATGAGCTGTGCGGCAAGCACAAAGTTCGCCAAAAAAAGGTAATGTGTCGTGATGACAAGTCGGCGGATGTTGTGGGGTCAAATTTACGCTTTCATCGGTGCGGAAGGATGAACAAGCATATAGCTGCCCCACCAGTGGAAAGGATTATCTTGAGCAAAAACTGCCTCCGGGGAAATTTATGTCATCGAAATGAAACTCGGGTCGTCGAGGTCTTGGTTGCGAAATTTCACTCTCGTCTCAGACGACCGGAAACTCACGGAAAGTCTTTAATCGTAAAAACGAAAGGTTTCAAACGAGGAAACTTCAGAAGAGCGGCCATGCGTCGAACCCTTTCTTTTCCCTTTTTGTTCATTTTAATATTTCCACTCGTTGATTTTCGAACAAACGGGCAGAAAAAAGTACCCAAATAAATAGGCTTACAGAAAGCAGTACTTTTTTATGCATAATGTTGGAAACGGAAAAACGGCACGTGTAATCGTGTGGACGAAGGGCATAAGTAGGAAACCAAAAGAAGATATTATCGAACAAATATTCTGTAAAAATTAAATTTTTAACGTCAAAAATTCAGAGGAAAATCACTATAAAAGGAAATTAGAATCACATATCCATAAAACCACATGAACATGTTTACTGCAGTGGTTTTGTAACCATGGTTTAACATAAGCGTTTCAAAGAACAACTCCTTGTTCCATATAATAGCAAATTTTTGTTTTTCTTGAAAATCTTGGATTTTGCTAAGTTTTGATAGGTTGTAGCAGATTAATTTGTATTTAACTTTATAAAATACACTGTATGTACTCATTTTCTCTGCTTAAACTTCTTAAATACATAAATAAACCCGAATTTGATAATTTTCGAACCTGAGTTTATTATTTCTTCGCGAATATTCAAATGACATGAATTCTGAATTAAAATGGTAGATAATATGTCCCTAAAGATAGCGCTGAAGCGAATAAAAAACCGGAAGAAGGAGAAAGGAAATCCAGCCGTTTGTTAAGTCACTGTGAAGAAATCGTCAAGCACTGAATCCAACTCCTATGATTTTCATGTTGTGTGCTGCGGAGTAAAGCATTGTCGTCCCTACAATTATGAAAGTAATTGAGATGAAATAAGTGTTTTAATCGTTTTAGAATAAATAGGTCACTTTCGTTCATCTTAGCGTTAAAAATCCGCTAGTGGTTGCCTGCGGTGATTACCAAGGTCAAGGTTGTGCGTCAAGGTGTAGGCTGTTTGGTTATGTTTTGTGTGACAGCCCGTATATGGCTCATTACTATTTAAAATTCACTGCGGATAGTATTTTTCAAAACTTTTAAAGGCATCAGGGGCCTCTCTCCGTTTTAATCCTCACGGTAAAATGTGAGCATTCCAAATTTACCTTTTACGTTTTGGCTGCAGAAAAAAAACACGAATATTAGATAAAAGACAAACTTAATTCACACACGAAGAAAAATATATTTTATGTTGCAATCGTATAATTACAACTTCAAACTGTTGAATAAACTAAAGAATTACACAATATAATCAATTAAAGATTTTGCGCGAAATACTTTTGATTTCGAATAAAGTTTGCAACTTGAGATTCGATGTCTTTTCGGAGCTAAATGCGTCCAAAGTTGGCTAAAACAGGTTTTTTAATTCTGCAAGCAAATATAAGATATTTAGAGAATTAAAAGCATAAGATACTTGTAGGTAATTTAAAGACCATTACTTTGAGCTGTTGTAAGTTTGATTTGATTAATTTGTCATTACAACATTAACGAATTGTTTTAAAAATGAATTATTTATCACAAAAGAAAATTTAATTGTTTTGATCATTGTAAAAGGACGATTTTCCAATTGCAAATCTATCGACAGCTTGTTAAGGTCAATCGGTTTATTTGTTGCTGAGATATGTTAATTTGTTTATCCCAAGATTCTAAATGTTGAAAGCCATAACTTTTTTGTTTATAAATTTTCCGGGACAATTCAAAATGTATTTTCTTCTAGGGAGAGTTATATTTTCAATTGTTAATAAAAACCAATGAAAAAATTAAATATTAACTTATTATTTATTGCTTAAGAAAAGGGGTTACTTTTTGTTATAAGCAATTAGAACCACAGCATTGTTCGTGCATTTTACGAGATTCTAACTTAAATAAATCAAACGTTGGCTTCAAAACAAAGATTAAAAAAGAAAGAAAAGTGCCCTACGACCAATAGGGCCGGAGTTAAGAAATTATTTTTAAAAATTCGCAGCCACTTTGTTTACAACAATGAAGAAACGAACTCAACGGCATTTGATAGTAAAAGACATATTTTTGACGGGCATAATTTGTTTTTCAAAAAAGAGCATTCTAGTTACATAAAATAGGGTATAAAGTGGAGCGTACTTATTGTTAGAGCGACCGTAGCGGGAGTGGTGGTGGAGATAGTCGAGGAGAGACTCGCGCCCTGGACAGAAGATGAAAACGCAACTTCCAATCGGCGGCGCGCGGAAAAATTCGCCATATCTCCGTGAAAACTCAACCGTTTTCGACGTTTCATTTCATAAGCTGGGGTAGCTTGAAAAGTTATTAACGACCGCAATAATGGTTTAAATGATAATGCGTATTTTTACAGTTTTTATACAAATTTTCAAGTTTTTCAGTTTGCGTACAAAAAATAAGTACTAACTTTAATAAAATTAATAAAATTTGTTGCGGGCATCGATACTGCTTCCTAGATAACAAATTCTTCCACTTGCGCAAGTTTTTGATGCATATGTTTTTCAGTGGTTGTCTTGATTTCTTCCGCAAACCATAATCTTAGTTTTCTATACTTCTTCAATCAGGAAAAAAATATATTAAGCTGAGGAATAAAATATTGTGATGATATGGGTCAATGTAGTTATTACCTGGCGTTAAAAATATGGCGTTTATATGTTATCTAACTAAAATATCTTAACCTGAAGAATTTCCTTACAAATAATTAGTTTGAAAAAAAAAAGCAGAATTGGGATTAGGCAGATTTCCATGCGTTCCGCTATAATCAGGCTTTAATAAATATATCGTTTTCCTTGCACGAAAACCTCTCTAGTCAGGTGATTCAATAACGATATACCTGAACATTCTGCAATAAATCCAGCGAACTGCATTGTTCAACATCTACGATCGATAGTCGGCTTTCTACCCGGTGTTCAACGAGGGAGAGTTCGATGACCGTTAACCAACGTGCTGGGAAAGCCCTTGGACGTGATTGATTCAATTTTTATGACTGTTTTCTGGAAAAAATTAAAATATTTTATAAAAAAATCTCACCTCATGATAGTGTTTGAAATGCTTGTATTCGGCTGCCAAAGATAGTGATCGCATGAAACCACCATGACTATTGGCTATTTTTTATGATCGAGTTAGCGCCCCTGAAGTGGCGCGCTCTTTCTTCCCTTAATGTCCTTCAAAAAGCCGCCAAGCAGCCATGTGGATGCTGCTCTTTTGGCGACCTACATCCCCTTCCCTGACCCGCAAAGCGGAAACACCGGCACCGATTACGGAGATGTGGCTCACTTGGGTCTCAGCCTCTGACCTCATTCATTTTTGGCCACAAACGAATCTTATTAACAAGTCTTCAGGTAACGGGCTCTTTTGTTCATTCGAATGGGATCGTCTCGGTGTCTTTGTTGAAAACTTCCGGAGGTTCGTAATTCAGTCCACACTTGGTCACGATAATGAAATTAAGCTAGTTTCAGATCTTTCTGCACATCTGATGACTTAGTAAACGTATTTTTTTTCTTTTTTTCGTGATATTTTTTGTCGCGAATAATGAGTTGCTACTTACACTCTATGTATTGAAATTAATTCACATCCTTGTTCGTTTGCACTGTCTTTTGTATTACCGCATAATTGCGTCTTCTCCCGCCAAAGCGATTCATTTGTATGATGAGAGCAACTTATACAGCTAGTGTACCCCCTAATTATGCGATACTTGTTATAATTTCGTCATAAACTATAGAATTGTTTATTTTACTCCAATACATCCTGTATTCTATTTTATTTCCATCCTAAATGAATGACTTACAATCAGAAATAGATTCAGTCATCGGTATGACTAGATACCGTACTGCCTATCAGCTGTGCCCATTCAGCTATATCTACGGAGTAATATCTGTGCAGAAAACTGGCACCCGCATCAGTTTCATCAATTATTTTACATATTCCTTAAATATAATATTTTTAGATAGTTTTTCTGTAATAAACTTGAAACGGAAAGTAAATAAATATTTTTGACAAAATAAGTGGCAAAAATAAATGGAAAACAAAATAAACCTGAGAATAGGAGAGGAAGTAATTTTGCGTTTTGTAACTGCATGCAGAGTGAAAGTAATTTTGAATACTTTATGTAGCTTTTAAACATTCAAAATATAAACTCCTTGAGCGCTAAGTTTGTTTTATTTTGTCATCAGGGTATGTCTCCCTTATAGATAATGTTTAGTTCACGGAAATGAAGTTTTTTGTCCGTGTGTGTACCTATAGATCAACATTAGTTTCAAAAGTTACTTGGATACATTAGTTTCATTGAGAAAATATCGGAAGTATCCATACAGACTTAAGTTTTGGGAATAATAAATGAGAAAATTGCTAATTGGCCAAAATAGTTGCATATGAATTCTCATGGGATTGTATTGCCTCGGCGGCTCTGATTAACCCAAGTATCAATTTCACAATTTTATGTACAACTCCGATAACGGCGAACCAACCATCGGTATCCAGAAATCACAGTCTGGAATAGAAACATATTATATGTATATATCGGCATACTTTTTATACCGAGATATCATTAGACCTACCCGATAACGTGTGCATTAAATGTGTAGAGATCACTCTGGAGTGTAGTACCTACTCATCCCGCCGACTCGGACGATACACTAAAGACGCCTTCATTTGGGCGCATTTCGCTCTTAGTAGGTTAATGCCTCCGCTGTGTTTCACTTCCCAACCTCTTTCCGTCTCCAAAAATCCTACTTGAGGCCCAATTACCCCCCACCGCCCACCTTTTCTCGAGAAACAAATGATCTCAGCCGTCGGTCAACGTCACAAACAACCACTGAATTTGGGTTTTTTTTTTGAGAAGGTGAAAATGGGTCTCGTTAATAGCGAGAGAAACTTCAGCTGTCGCTAGCCTTACAAGCTTCTTTCCATCTTTGTGAATAAAAAATACTGCGGCCAATACCCAAGCAGCAACTGACATGTAGTCGATTTTACGCGGCCGTTATAACCTCGGATATATCCGTCCTGGCAGGTGACGTCCCTGTAGGAAGTCAAAAATTTCAGTAAGAATTAGGGTTAAGGCTAATGGTTTATACGTAGCGATTCTTCCATATTTTTACCATCGATAATTTTTTCGCTTTGTAGGCCTTAAGAATAGCATATTGTGTTAATATTTGAGAATAGTTATAATGCACACATTCCGTAGAGTATATGAAGCAAACAGGCCAATTCACAAGTTTACACAACTGATAGAAGTGAGGCCGTCCGGTGAAGAATAAGAATTCTTACAGTTTAGGTTTTGCTTAAAACTTTTATTGCGTTAAAACGAGAGAAGTGGGGTGATCCAAAAGTAAACTTCACCAAATCGGTTAAGGTCGAAAAAAATTCTTTAAGGGTATCCTGGCGTTTATGTCTCCCCTGTGTCCCTCAAACCCTAAGGGTAATATAACTCGGAGGCGTTTTTCTACTTTGAACGGTACATCGTACATATTTACATCCATTATCCAATTATTTTACTTGTTATTTTGTAGTTACTCTTCATAACTTGACCGTTTTACTTGTTTGTGCCGACGTTTAGATGGCAAATTGATGAAATTACATTCATGGGCGCCCATAAAATTTTTTCCTGGGGGGGGGGGCAAGACATAGGTTTAAGAAGTGGGTGTCCGAGGAGTACTACTCCTCCCACTGCCTTCCACCGATTCACTTTCCTTCCTTTCCTCTCGCAATTTTCCACCACCCCTTCTCACTCTGCCACGCCCTAACCGCCTTGCTCCTATCTCCCCCATTCCAAAACAACCTCAACCATTTTTTAAATTTCTCTGGGTATATATATAGTATGTCCTCAGCTTCAGAATGTGCCAGAAGATGCCTTATTTAGGTGAAATCAGCCGCAGTTTTTAAATAAAGTGTGGAAAAGTACAAAGTTTTTTATTCTAAATGGAAATCTATCTCTTCCACGAAGTCAAGCCTGAAACAATCAAATTCAATCTTGGGATTTTAATATCAATGTCAAGTTCCTCATAAATATTTTCTAATTGCTCTAATATGTTTTTTTATTGTAACTTACTTTTGATTGTACTTCATCTGGGTTCTAGCAACCTCATGTTGGAATTTCTTCGGAAATCTCTTATGCTGTCTATCTTGGTGCGTCGAGTTGTTTTCGCGTGTCACTTGTGTGAAGTGACCTTCTTACGGAATTATGCGTTGTGGCAATGGCCACATAAATAGGCAAAAAATGAATGAATGATGATATAATGTAGACGTGGGCGCAGCCGAGCAACGCTACTTCCCCTTTCTCGAACCCCGCCTAGTCCAAGAAACAGAGAAAAAATAGCGATTTCAGGGATATAATTCAGAAATGGATGGGACCTGTTTTACTCTGTAGGTGGGGATAAAAGAAGATCAATATGTTTGCAACTCGAGATTCGGTGCATCGTGTATGAAAAAAATCGATGCACGTAGTAAACATTCGTAATTTTTTAAAGCAAGTACTTAATTTGTGTAAGCAAAACTTAAAAATGCGTATAAAAAACGTGTAAATACGCATTATTATTAAAAACCAATAATGTGGTTGTTAATAATTTTTGAAGCTACCCCGGATCTTAAAAAGTCAAACACGGTCGACTTTTCACGGAGATACGGCGAATTTTTCCGCGTGCCACCGTTTCGAAGTTGCGTTTTCAGTTTTTGTCTCGCGCGCGAGTTTCTCGTCGGCTATCCCCACCACCACTGGTCACTCTGAGGACGCTCCACTTTATACCCTATTTTAAATAACTAGAAAGATCTTTTTTGATAAACAAATTATGTCCTTTGAAAATGTCTTTGGTTAGCTAATGCCATTAAATTAATTTCTTAATTGTTATAAACAAAGCGGCTGCGAGTTTTTAAAAACAAATTCCTAACTCGGGCCCTATAGGTCGTAGGGCACTTTTTTTTAAATTTGGTTTTGAATCCAGCTTTCGATTTATCTAAGTTAGAATCTCGTACAAGGTACGAGCAATGCTGTGGCTCTAATTGTTTATAAAAAAGTAACCTCTTTTTTGAAAATTAAATAAGAAGTTAATATTTAATTTTGCAGTGATATTTATTAACAATTAAAAATATAACTCTTCCAGAAGAGAATCCTTTTTGAATTGACCCGAAAAGTTGGTAATTAAAAAAGCTATGGCTTTCAACATTTATTGTCTTGGGATAAACAAATTAACATATCTCGGCAAAAAATTAACTGATTGACATTTACAAACTCTCGATCGAATTTGGAATTGGAAAATCTTCATATAAAAATGATCAAAACTTAAAAAATTGCTTCTGTGATAAATAATTAATTTTTTTAAATGGCCGTTTTGGGCGGTTTTTCGTTAATTTTGTAAAAACAAATTAATCAAATCGAACTTACCACGGCTCAAATTAAAGGTATTTAAATTACTTACAAGGATTTTATGCTTTTAATTATCTAAAAATCTTATATTGAGGGATCTTCTGTTATCACCCCTACAACGTAAAACAGGTCCCATCCATTACACAATTACATACCTGAAATCGTTTACCAAGCATTAGATCACAAGTCACAAGATATTTACACTACACAGTAAATTATTTCAAATTATTCTATAAAAATGAATACTTATCCAGAAAACAGCGTCTAGATGGCGGAACAACTAAATATATTAACTTTCGAATGATTGTATTACGGAAACAAAACTATACTTCATGAGGATCGTACTGCACTGTCGGAAACTGCACCTGTCAGCTGTCGTATTCGTGGAAATACATTACGGGGTGAGGTGATGGGTGGCTGAGTCAGCTGAGTGTCTCGTAGTTTGACGACCTCTACAAGGGCGTACAAATCTAATCTGGCTACCAGATCTAGATATCCAGCTTCCACATCTTCTTTAACTATTCTGATTCATGAAAAAGTTTCGTCCCCCTCCTTTCTATAAACAAAAACCACGCAAAATCATGTCAGTGCGTACGTGGGTCTCGGAATTATTTAAGTAAAACAAGGAAACTAATTAAGAAAAATATTAAAAGGATAAATTATACATAATGCGTAACAATAACTTTATGAAAATATTTTTATGCTTACAATACTTTAAATATCAGATATTTTTTAGTTTCCCTGATTTATTTTTCTCGGGAGGCTAGAGGGGGGGGGGGGGGCCCTCCCCCTGCTCCAGTGTATGGGCGCCCATGATCACATTTATGTCCTTGGATAGGAATCAACTCAGCGTCTATATAGTTAGAAAAAGTCACGTTTTTTACATTTTTCTTAAAATATTTCTACATGTACATACGCTCATCATCAGCAGTTATCAATCTGAAGAATGGTTTGCTGCAACTCTCCCCTCATCTCTCCTATCAGCTACCTGCTTTTATCCTTCACGAGGCTTCGTTGTAACATCCCTTATCGGTTGCGTGATGGTTTTCCTCGGTAATTCTTCCAGTTCATTTCCCCTTTTATCATTTTTATCAAGGGGCTGTCATGCCAGTAAATATGTCCAGTAAGCTTTTCCTTTCTTCCAAGCAGTAGAATGTATATTCGTTCAAAATTTGAGATAGCGTTTAAATCAAATTAAATACTGAATAACAATGCGTTGCGTACCTATTGATGCAAGCCGTTTCCATTTTAGCTAGCTAATATTTTACTTACTCATGCATTATTTCCGAAACAAAGGAGTCATACACCTGTATTGCAGTGATTCCTCATTCGAGATCAACGCAATATGCTGTCGTCGAGGGAAATTTGGTTACACCACGTTCAACAGCGTGAGCCATTCTGTTGACGACCGTGTTAATTTTTCCCAGCATCCCACGGGAAGGCAATAATTGAATGACGCCTGATCGCGATTTTGAAGCTTTCAACGACCATCCTAACTGTAAAATCGGATTTTTCAGGAAGCAACGTCGTGTCGTCTGTCGTGACGTCTCCATTGTTTACTGAATAATTGAATTGAATTTTACCAACTGTGCGACAATTCGCAGAATATTGTCCAATATCACACGTATGCACAACCCCAATTCGACAGGAAGATGGGTTGTTATTTTAATGATAAGACGGATGAACTCACGGTCTCCGAGCGTCTGTTACAATCACCTAGTTATTCTGTGGGAATAACATTTTCCCCTCCGGGAGAAATCTCAGCGGATTTTTTCAGAAACAGCCAGCCTTTATTTGGCTTTCAAATTTCAGGAGGCCAAATCGTCGCCTTCCTGCCTAGGGCATGAAGATCGCTTTAGCCATAAGATTGTTGGGGACTGTCCCGTTCTAACCTCCAACTACATGCGTCATTATTTGGGCCTCTACAATACCACTACATTAGTTGGGAGATGACGTGAATCGAATACTCAAAGAACTGCGGTACTAAATATATTGCCAAGGGAAACGGTGCGGCTACTTCATAAAATTGAAAACGGTATATGTACTCACAATTAGTAGACACCACCAGACACTGGTGATAATCTCCGGCAGGCATTATTATTAGCACATACCTATGATCAACCGATTAAGGTAGATTTAGATGAAAAAATACTATCTCTACCGATCCATTACAGCCACAGGTACCCTTACACTGCCTTCAGTTCGGTAATTGTCCTACCTCCCTTCGTTCAATCCATAAAGCCTGTTCTTTTTTTCCTCTTCCTCGCTTACCTAACATCCTCCCCTTTATCACTGCCCCCAGTATCCTCTCGCCCCTCATTACGTGTTCCAACCACCTATTATGGCACCTCATGGACTATTATTATCAGCATCTTCCATTTTTGTGAGGCATAGATTTATTTCCTTTTTCCATATTTTGCTTCTTCCTTCTTTCATCAACCTTCGGCAATAATTATGGCTAACACCTCAGTGAGAGCATGCACCTTGGAAATTTATTTCGAAGAGGTTTTTTGTAGGGCGTAGCCTTCGCATTGCGTACAGGCACTGATTATTACCATCATGATTTAAACTGACGGCTGTAGCGAGGATAAAAATTACCTTTTTATAATTAAAATTACTTACTATTTTATAATTGGTACATCACCGATTTCGATGCTTCACATATTATCAAAGGTCTAAATGAAGCTCGTTTAGAGGCGGCTTATATTTAAACTACCCTTGTGAAAATATTTCCATGAGACTTTCTTAAGAAATTTAGCAAGCATATTTTAAGACGACACTGAGAAATGGGACACTTTTATCACGAATGTCTCATTTACTCCTTCACCACCTTCTGAGATTACTATAAGAAATTACTTAGGTCAAACTGAGGAATTGTCAAGAACTACATAAGATCAAATTCCAGGTCAAACTGAGACATTAGCAAGAAATTCATGTGACACCTCAGGTCAAACTGAAACATTAGCAATATTTTCATGAAATACTTCAGGTAAAACTGAGATATTAGCGAGAAGTTTATGAGAAATTTTAAAGAACTATGCAGGATATTCCACTGAGTCTTCCCTGCCCTCTCAAAACAAAAAATGAAAATTTACAATTTTGAACATTGTGAATGTAACTATTACGCATTGGCATACTTAAGTGCATTAAACTATTCCACCTAGTATCTACCTAACTATATATGTATTTATCTCGCATGAATTCCTACGGCTGTATACACGCACATACACCCGAAATCGAAAGCTCCGGGTAGAAAAAGTGCTATACATCTGGCCACTTCCGTAGATTAATGTAACTTCGAGAGCTAATTTTTAAATGGAAATTCCGCGATATTTTGAGTGAATACCATCACATCACGATTAGATATATGGAATTAATTAATTGAAACCTATATTGCCGCATAGTATGAATATAAATGCAATATTACGGAGAATAAACAAGATTTTTTCCAATTCCCTTTTCTTTTGTTCACATTTCAACCAATGACATAACTCTATAACTATAGTGAGGGGGGTTTCATTTCCTATGTTGCATGGCGGATGATTTTACTTTGTGGAGTTTTCGCTCATATCACTGGCGCAGGTAACGCCGTTAAATCTAATACCGCGGCTAATTCATGATATACTCAAATTTTTTCATAGATGAACCCTTGCTCATCAATCCTAAGATTAGTTGACCGCAGCCTTCCATCCTTCCCTATCTAATGCTAGTTCCCTTACTCCCTGGCAGTACTTCTTATGTTCTTTCCTTTTCATTTGGTCTATTTATTTATCCTTTGGCCTTCCTCATAGGACTTTTTCATCAATTTTTTTCTTATATGATATTCTTCACAAACCCATTGTGCCTCAGGGTGTACCCAATCCACCTAGTTCTTCTTTTCTGTATAGTGTTCCATATGATACTTTCCTCTTGCTTATCTATCGATTTGATCTCCAGCATCTTTCTCCAACACCATGTGTCGAATGCTTCAAATCTTTTCTGGTCTGCATTTCCAATGGTCCGTTTTTCTGATAATATAAATAATATTCTCTCTATACCTAACAGCCGAAGCCAATTACTAGGTATTTATTAAATGGACGAGCACACACAACCATGCCCTGGGAGGTGTAAATTTCCTACCCAGGCGGGATTCGAACCCGCGACCTTTGGTTTGGCAGGCGAGGACTTTACTCCGCCGCCACAGAGACCGGCTTTCATTCATAGAAAATCTCGCTCCACACGATTTTTTCAGATACTGTTTCCTCTTTCGTGGGCCTATCTTCTTTGAACATAGCTGTTACCTTTTCATCATGAACGCTTTCTTAGCTTGGGCTATTCTACGCTTGATGTACGTTATACTTCTTCCGTCTCACGTGATAGCACTTCCGAGGATGATGAAGAAAGCCACTTGCTCTAATGAACCCTTACTAATAGTGCTCAAAATTTGGCTTTAACCTCGTGGACGGTGGTGCAGGGCTCACGATTCAACTGGTCTCTGTAAGCACGACAGCCAGGAAACATTTAGCTCACTTAAAGCCCACGAAAATCCACAGCAGAGCGGGACGCTTCGGTAGCTAAACTCGCTAAAGCACTCGGCACGATACCCAGGGAGCCGGGCTCGAGTCTTGGTCAAGGCTTGATACGCAGTTTACACTGCGTAAGTTTCGCCTTTAATGGTGCACTTTCGCGCGGCTTGTTCGCGGTATGCTGCAAAATGCACAAAGGGTAAGAAAAAAGACTTTGCTGTTCCACAAAATAAAATATATTTGCGACCGGTTTCGATACGGCGTATCATGATGATGATACGTCGTATCGAAACCGGTCGCAAATATATTTTATTTTGTGGAACAGCAGTCTTTTTTCTTACCCTTTGTGAATCATGAAGGAGTTCCACCATGTTACGCCACCCACCATCGCATTTTTGCTGCAAATGTATTCAAAGCAAGTATGCGAAAGTATTCCTTACCCTTGTTATGAGTAAATTCCACGTACTAACGTCACCAACAATTGATTCTTACGGTTGCACGTTTGAGGCGTGATTATGATTAGGCGTCAAGTTTGTTCTAGCAGCAAAGCATGTCGCTCGGGTATTCTTGAGTATCCGCTAAAGCATTTTATTTTACGGGGTAACCGAGTCCGGTGATGTCCTGAAATTGATGTGGCTCGCTAATTAACCTCGGAGGTAAATAGTGGGTCGGTGGGGGAGGGGAGAGAGATGTATGCGTCCTACGGCGGAAACAATCTAATCATGTTTTTTTATCAATTAATATGACTATACTCCATAGTAAGTTGACGTTGAGCTTTAAAATTTTCAACACTTTTAAAATGCCTGAGTTCGGATCAAATGACAATTCTCAACCCGGGAAGCTTTGTCCTTGTGAAAAAAATTGCCAAATGAAAAAACAGTGTACCAGCACTTCCAAGAGGTGATGGTAGTAAAAAAGCTTCTTTTTTAAGCATGAGAAATATTTTATTCAGGCGGCACCACGTATTTTAGTCATGATCATATAATTACGCAACGAAGTGGAGCGCGTCCTGCCAAAAGTATGCACACGGTATTTCTATCATGTATACATCGACATCTGATTCCGTTCTGTAGTTTGTAATACTCGATGGAAATGTGTTTTCTTAGAAAGACAAAATTTCCAAGTTCCAAAGAGTCCGCAGGAAAAATTGAATGTTGTAAAAAATAATAATAATTTAAGTCTCACGGAAGTATGAAAATATTCGCGTAAAAATGTTTTCAGTTACTTAATTACACTTATCTTTTTTTATGACGGTTTAAAATTATTATTTTCGTCGATAATGAATTCTCTTCGTAGCACTACGGTCTAAAATAAACTGGCCCGCCGATCGTAACTTTCAGTCAGTACTATAGTGTATAGTGTAATTTTCGGTCCTTATCTACAGCTTTAACCGCGGATGCACACGCCCAGGGAGGCAACCGGCTGATAAAGGTGGGAGTCGTGATTTTAAGATCGTTACTGCGAAAGCGAATCTAATCCTCATCGCTGAACGTGGGTGAGCGAAAGCGACTGAAGAAGAAGGCACGTGCCTGTCATTTCGGGCAACTGCTACTTATGCATTTAACTGCTTTACCTTATAATACTTTGAATACGTAATGGCAGTTAAAACTTTTCAACAGCAAAGAGCACCGTAGAACTTGTGCTGTACAAACAAAGAGCCTTAATTTGAGTGACAATTGTCACTTACTCAAATTAAGGCTCTTTGGGTAAGAGTAAATTAAGAATATTCTCCGGTTATTCCAGCTCACGAGTATTTGAAAGATTAGTCGCCCATCGTCATTTTATGAATTAAAAAATCAAGACCTCAAAGCAATAGATCACTTTGTGTGCGTCGCTCAAAAATCCCAACTGGTTTTCTTCCCTCCACAGACAGAACTGGAGAGATTCTAGTCTCCGGGAGCGTTTCACCATTTAACTTTTTTGACGCGGGTTTTCATAATATCGATATGAAGGATTTTCGAGTTGCATTATCTCAGGAGTTCTAAAAAAACGTTCACCACGTTAATCTTAGTCCCTTCATCATATACTTGCTCACCCAAAAGGGGAGGATTCAACTCTCTAATGTTCATCTCTCAAGATTTTCCAACTGCGTATCTTATTTTAATGGGTCGTCGACGGTCAGTTTCATGAACCAGATTCCCCATTCAAATTGAGCCCTTTTTATCACCATATTATCCACCGTAAATCGGGTAACCACTGGATAAAATCTGCCCGGGACACCACTGAAAACAGAACAATACTGGACTTCTCGCCGGAAGTATCTCTAATCTTCATGGATCAGCACAATGACCAACGGTTGAGAAATCGTCCCTTGTAAGTCTACCGACCTCCACTCTCAAAGGAATCGACCTCTGAGCAAGATTTAGCTACTTCGACGAATAAGCCTTCACGCTTGTGAACACGTCCGCCATGGATAAACATCTTTTTTTTGCTGTTCAGCTTTCCCTTTAAAAACGACCTTGGCTAATTAAGAAAAGTCGTTTTAAAAGTAAGAGCAATTGAAACTTTATTCTATTATACATCATGAAAACGAGAAGTTTCCGTAGCATTTTGTTAACGTAGAGCGTGTGCTCAGAAAAATGCAATGGTGCTCACTTATATCTCAGAAGATACTCACGGCATTTTCTCTCAAATTAGAGGCGTAATTTTGCAATGGCAAGGTAGGAGGTACAATTTGTATCTTGAGGACCCTTCTCCCTTCTAGCCCGAAAACAGAAACGTAATTGACTAGTATCGTACATATGATCTGGCATGATGATAGAAGCTACTATCAAATTAAAGTTCCCTTAAAGCTATGTCATTTCACAAGTATTTTTCCCAGTATTTAATCCTAAGCTTCAGATGTGGGCTACTTTACTTGTCTTGCCAGTAACTGTTTTCTACTTAACGGCATCAGGATCAGTTTTCGAATATGCTACGAATTTTCAATAATTGGATTTACGAAGATTAGAGGTGGGTTTACAGAAGAATAGAGAGTTAGCTGGTAGCAAGACGAATGAGGAAGTCTTGGATATGGTGGAAGAGGGGAGGAAGTTGGTGGTGGAGATTTAGAGAAGGCAGAAAAGATGGATGGAGGACATGTTAAGAGGTGTAGGCATGTTGATGAGGGTAATATAGGGGAGAACTCTTGAGGAAACATGGATGATGATAGGAATATTGGATGAGATTTGGAAAGGCAAAGGGCATCCCTATTGAAAATGCCCTATAGGAATTTTTTTTCTTACAGTAATTTGACAATGGGAACTCAAACACTTTCCTATAGGAAAAAAATTCCTATGGGAAAATATTCTCATATATATAAAATGAAAAAAAAAAAATCCACCACTAGGATTAAATCCTGGGACCTTCTGCTTGTGGGTCGCCGACTCAAACCACTATGCCTTCTAACTATGTCAGAGAGACAGCGATCTCATAAGTATAAATTTGGCATGCTAAGCGTGACGCAGAAAAAAAGTGTGGTACAGTACTTGACATGAATTACTGGACGCTACAGTACAAATTCCGTGCATTTGCCCAAATAATCAATATATATATTATTTGAATCAATTTCGGGGGTAGTGTATTTTGTGATAAAAGAACTCAAAGTTGAGAAAGAGAGAGAGGATTGCTGCACACCAACAGAGTATAGAGGCAAAGGGAGAAGAACATGTGTTATGCCAGATATAGTTTGCGTTAAGGCCGTTTTACACAGTACATTTGTTTGTACAAACTCTTCCGTGAACTCTTGCATGAGGCAAAATGTATCGTGTAAAGTGGCAAATTGTATGAACGCTTGTGCGAATGTCTCAATGCCTGCACGGGAAATAGAAACTGTTCTAATTTCGTTGAGACAAACTTACAATCTCACGTATGTACATTCGTTTGTACAAAATCTTTCATCGTGTAAAACAGCCTTTACACTGGAATTGGAATGGAACTTGGCAACGGAACCGACTATGTGAGTTCCATACCGGTGTACCATTTTTTAACGAATTTCTAACTTTTTCTTAAAATGTCTTTATTGACCTTATTGACTCTTTATTGATTGTTTTAATTTGAAATGAAATATTGTAAAAACTTGTCATGTATGGTGATGTATGCATTATATTTGTGAGAATGCAGAACCATTAATAAAATGAAATGTTTTCTTTTTTAATTTCGAATTAATTAGAATGTTTCACTATGGGAAACCTTCTTGTACCTATAGTTAATATTTGTGCTATAGAAATATTGCCAATTCCTATAGGAAACCTTTTTCCATTGTCAAATATTCATGCTATAGGAAAATTTCTCATAACTATAGGGTTATTTTTCATTCCTATAGGAAAATATTCGTGCTATAGGAAAATTTCTCATCCCTATAGGAAAATTTCTCATTCCTATAGGAAAATATTCGTCCTATAGGAACATTTATCATTCCTATTGGGAAATTTCTTGTTCCTATAGGAAACTTTCTTGTACCTATAGGAAATTTATTGTTCCTATAGGAACCTTTATTGTTCCTGTAGGAAATTGTAATTCCTATAGCAATTTACATAATTCCTATAGGAAACCAATGGGGCATTTTCAATAGGGATGAGGAACTTAGGAGGGACCAAATGGCAAGCAAGTCATGTGCAGAAAGGAGAAAATGTCTCAGAAATGGAGAAGTTACAGTTACTGTCCCATAACCTATCTATCTATATATACTATCTGTTGGCCGGATACCCAATGATGAGGGCAACCGGAGATAATGACGATTGAGTTCTCCACATCAGCTCTATCGGTTTATTGAATCCATTCTTGAGAATTCCCTCATTTTAGTTTAATTTGAATGAATTACTCCGAGTTAGTATAGTTTTAAGATGGTGACTGCCACAAAACTAATAAATACCATTCAGTTCAATGGATTCATTTTAATTGTAGGTACATATAAATGCACTCCTTACATTATGACAATACAAGAAATTTATCTGATAGTGATTTTTTTCAGTGATCATACCTAGTGAGTGAATAACCTTAGGATGATATTAGTTTCCAGGAAAGAGACAAATTTTTAGAAACTCAGTCATTTGTACAGCATATTAAATGCTTTTCAGACAATGTCCCTGGTGAATATGAATAAAAAGTTATTTACCACATACTCTTTCATTTTCAGCAATCCTGGAGAAAAAGAAGAGGTGCTTAATAGGTTGGCTAAGTCTCGTTTGCGATCCCTTGAGGTTACATTCAATCAAATGATGGAGCTCATGAGAGGCTGCCACGAACTGGCTGAAATCCAAGGCTCACAAGGAATGATCAGGGGTCCACGAAAATTAGGGCCTGGCGATACAATGGGCCCTCAAGATGACGCGGTGACACGAAGCATTGGTGGTGTTAATGCCCTTACATTGTTTCAAGGCATCATGCCAGGTGAGTGAGGAAATGAGTGTGGTTGAAGCGTATTTAAAGCTTTCAGGTTATTTTATACAACCCAGTAAATGGATAATCACCAAGTAAAAACTATCTTGCTACTTATAATACTTGGGCATTTTTAGAACCAAATATACTATCTATTGGTAAAAGTGTTTAAGATATTTGAAATGTATCCTTGAAGTTTGTAGTACTGATTCGAAGTTCATTGCCTTTTTGTTTGTGCTATCGTAATAAATGTGATGTCGTAGTGACTAGTCTGTTTTCATTTCAAGTAATTAGTGCTATAAACTGCCAAAAGTAGAAGTTAAATATATTAAAAACAACAGGTTACAGGCCCAGATGCTTACAGGAGGAGCGTCTACTCTGATATTGGTGCAGTTTTAGTAGGAGTGTACTAATTGAACAACGTGGTAATGGCTGCCGGTAGTGAAGATGGTCTAGACAAAGGCCTGAAATTGAAGGATGAAAATTACTATGCCTGGCATATTAAGGCGAGGGCACTTCTGGATCAACGAGATTGCTTGGACGCAATTGACTCAGGATTTGGCGGAGAAGAATTGTTTGAAGGATTTAGTCCCGGTGAAAGAAAGAAGAACTCGCGGGCGTTATCCCTCATACTTTTGACTGTAAGTGACAAGTATATCGACTATATTGGGGATTGTAAATCAGCAGAGAGAGCATGGAAGATATTGCAAACCCTCAATCAAGAATTCAGTCTACTCCAGCAAATTGAGTTCTTGGAAGATTTGTCGACGTTGAAGAAAGCCGATTCCATGTCCATGCCGGATTATGTGTCCAAGGTGTTAGATTCAAACAGGAAGATTGGCAGGTGTGGCATACAATTTGGTGAGCATACTTTGTCCTTATTTTTGCTTAGAGGATTGCCAAAGGAGAGCTATGAAATCTTTATTCGCACCATGAAATATAAGGAGCATCTAAAAATGGACAGCGTTATTTCTAAATTATTGGTGGAGGAGAAAAGGCAGAATAGAGAAATGAACAACGGCAAAGAAGAAGCTAAAGCGTTAGCAGCAATGAAAGGATTACCTGTCAATAAGGAGAACAATCAGAAATCGCAAGAAGAAAGGAAGGAGCAGGAATCAAGTATAAATACGAGTAGAAGTAATGCTCCTAATAAAAGTAAGAGTCAGAAGATGTACAAATGTTACACATGTGGTAAGTTTGGCCATATTAGTAAGGATTGTACGGAATTGAAAGAATTTTTGGTAGAAAGACAAAAGAAAAAATTGGGAGGCGAAGCAAAAGCCGCTATTAGTTGTATCCTTGACAGAGTGGAAAAAACTTAAGCCTACTGTTCAATTGGGAAAAAAGGAAAGCTCAAGAGAAAGCATTGGTTCCTAGATTCCTGTTCATCTCATCACATGAGTCCCACGAGAAGTGACTTTTTACACTTAGAAGAAAAGAGTGCGTATGGTGTCATTAAGATGGGTAACGGAGATGAAGCTCCGATTGCTGGCACTGGTTCAGTAGTCATTAAAACACCTGAAGAAGAAGGACTCACTGTCACATTACACAGTGCATTTTATGTACCTGATTTAGAATGTGGATTTATGTCAGTATCGCAGCTAACCAGTAAAGGTCTGGATGTGGTGTTCTCAGGTGAAAAAGGTGACGGATACGGATGAACTGATTTTTTCCACCAAGAAGAAAGAGTTTATTTGGTAAAGACTAGTGTAGGAGAAATTAAGACTGAATCAAACGCAGACAATCCAATCAATGGTGTAGCCTGTCATGCAACTAGCGATCTAGATACATGGCACCAGAGACTCGGACACGTACATCAGGAAGCGCTGTTGAAGATACCAATGTTAGAAAGATTGAAGAAGAAAGATAAGTTCAATGTATGTGAAGCCTGTGTTCAAGGGTAGTTCAGCAAATACAGTTTTCCTAAATGCTGCACTGAAAAATCTGTTGAACCAATAGCACTAATACACAGTGACCTTATGGGAAAGTTCACGCCAGCTTCACTTGGTGGATCCCAATATGTATTGACTTGGATTGACGACTATTCAAGACTTATAACAGTGAAATGTTTGAAGAAGAAAACAGAGGTATTTGAAGAATTTATCAAGTACCTACTGTTCCTCTTGCCTATCATACCGGAAGGGGCGGTATCTATTATAGCCACTCGGAACCGGGCAATTTATTGCTTGGCTCGATTCAGAATACGGTCGTGAGCTATAATGAGGTGTGGAATAGCTCGATCGTGGAATAGCGCGCTTAGATCCAGAATAGGGCTCATATAGTGGCACTTGCGAATGGAATTTCATTCAATTTCATCAAATACAATT
This sequence comes from Pyrrhosoma nymphula, assembly GCA_963573305.1. Taxonomy (NCBI): domain Eukaryota; kingdom Metazoa; phylum Arthropoda; class Insecta; order Odonata; family Coenagrionidae; genus Pyrrhosoma; species Pyrrhosoma nymphula. The sequence continues at coordinate 77,441,437 of OY754327.1, read as the reverse complement.
GAAAATAAATAGGCACCTAAATATGCTAATGGAAAACATTACTTTAAGCAATAAACTTTATTTTGAAAAGATCTTTCTCTAATTTAAAGGCACAAAGTGGTGTGGCACTGGAGATTTAGCCGAGACATATTATGATCTGGGGCCTGAAGCAGAGCTGGACATTTGTTGCAGAACTCATGATCTCTGCCCAGCTAAGATTAGAGCTTTTACATCACGATTCAACCTTACTAACTTCTCAATTTATTCCAAGTAAGAAAAATTACTTAATCAATAAATTAATATAATATGCAGTTTAATAACCACACACTATGTTGTCGGTGCTATTGTCTAGCCATCAGTTCATATGGGCCCATTTGTTTTACAAAGTGTTTTTTTTCTATTTCAGGTCTCACTGTGAATGCGATGAAATGTTCTACAAATGCCTCAAAAGGATTGGAAATCAAAACGCCATGATCATTGGGAATTTCTACTTCAACTTACTGCGTGTTCCATGCATAGATCAAGTCAAAGGGAAAGGAAACAGAGACAGTGCCTATGAAATGGAATTCACAAATAAAATGCATACATTCTGAAACACAATCACTCATGTGACCATTAGCATCTATGATTGCTGCCGGTAAATGATTGTATCATACATGCCAAAAGACAGGTGGCTGAAAATGAACATACCCACCTGGTATAAATGACGATGCGTTATGGATTGAGCATGCACGTAGACAGATAATTGATAATTTCAGTATCCAGTGCAGCTACCATGAAAGAGTTAAAAATGATATCACATGGTATCAAGTAGGTAACAGCTAATAGATTTCAAAGTATTGACAAACTACAATGAAATCACTGATTTTATCTTATTTATTTTTCCCTCAAACGAAAGAAGCAAGAAAACAAAGTTCTTTGTATTTCTTAGCTTAAAACTTAAGTAATACATAAATTACTAAAGATAATATGAGCAATTATTAAAAAAATAAATGATTTCATTCCATTATTACTACGGTAATAAATCCACCATATTTATTCTGATGGCCCATCCATATCTTCTTATCATCTCATGAACAATTAGAAAAGCAAGCAATCTGAAAGAAATATGGATGGCACACATCTTGTGGACCATGAAAAGAAATGCTAATTACACTGCTATAAATCATTTTTTTAAATATTAAGAACAATATGCTATTTCCATGTTGATTTTCAAGTCTGATACAAATTATTAAATTATTTTTAAGAACGTCTAATACTTTACAGACCAAAAATAAAACTATGCACACATAGTTGAAAAACACTAATACCCATATTGGGCTTTCTATTGAATATGTGAGATTAGAATGGCTCCGAGGACCTAAAAGCCATGGCTAAGAATGGTAGAAATACCCCCCCTCCAAACAAAAAAAAGATAAGTAGAGCATCATCCATTGTCATGATAGTTATGTAGATAAAAAATGTTATGTATTACATCATCCATTGGCACCCATGTTCAATGAAATAAGATGTATCCAAAGTCCACTACAGGAAAATTTTATGTAAATCAGTGTAAGTGCTAGTAGGTAATGACAAAATCACAAATGATGGAAAGCATTTAGTAGTGTGCTTTTTAGCCATTGTGCCAAGAGTAAACATAAAAGATGAATGTAGAAAATTTATTTTAATGCGATTCCTATGTTCAGACATACATGCTACTTAATAGAGCACTGGATATTCTCACCTTCAGACCTTAGGGTTCAGCACTTACATTTGGAAAAAGTCTTTAAAATATTGCTGATCCAATGGCGACAAGAATTTTTAAATTTTCTGGGGAAACATGGAGGAAAAGGGCAAAGTTTTATTGAACCCTCACTGAGCACCTAATTCAATAAGTAGCATTGAAACACTGTCAACAGTTATTCATTTTTTATGCTTTTTTAGTCTTACATGTGGTTTCTTGTATACATATTTGTATTTAATGCAATAAATAAAAGAATGTTTTTATTAAATTTTATTTTTTCTCCAAGTCTTACGAGTAGAAAAAAAAGCACTCAGAAAAAATGTGCTCTAATTTATTTTCAGTCATGTATCTGTTCCAGCAGATATCACAGTAGTTCATAATTTAAATCTATTTAGCTGCAGCTCCAAAGAAGAATTCACCATGGATACCATACCACTCCAAGGGCACTGACTAACCTGAAGGATTCCATCACTCCATGATTTATATGGTTTAAGGAGGTGCATAATGAACCAAAGTGTCTCTTTCAGCAAATGCATTGGAAGGTAAGGCAATGCTTTCATTATATCATTCAAGATAGGAGTTACTATTTCTGATATATTTTCAAATTTTGATCTTCCTCCCTCAGAACTGCAAATATTTCCAAAAGTTCTTATAATGTATGTCAAAGCCTGGATAGGAAATCCATTACTGCTGCATTTGGCATTTCCCTCTGTAGTCATAACTCTTATCTCATCCAACAAAAGAATCATCTTGTTCACCACATCTGATTCAAGGAAAATTACTTCAGATGATTCTGAGCAGGATAATATGAAGAACAAATGCATGAGCCTTGCCAAAAATATTGAATTAGACCTATCTAACAATGGAATTGCTGCAGCTGCCACTTCTTCAATGTCAGAGTACCTAAGGAATTAATACAACCCTTTAGCATAAATGTAAAGTTGAGAGGTTCAAAAGATAATGCTAAGTGATTAAATAAAAATATTTATGCTTACTTAATATTGTTAGGTAAACCAGTAGTGATGCAGTGAGTAGCAGCATACAAAACAGCCTCAATGACTCTGATTTCTTGAAGTTTGACTGTAGAATTCTCTTGCAAAGGAGATGCTGTGCATACTACAGGGTGGTATCTATGCATAATTACAATTATTTGAGGAAAGACACCCTGAACCTCCAAAACTTTGTAAGCTGGAATCCCACTTCCGGATAAACTCCCAACTGCCCACAGGCTTGCTTCCTACAATAAAAATATCCTGAGTCAATGAAGAGTAAATACTTCCGAGAGCTAAGAAAAAGAGAATGAACCAGAAAAGGCAAGGTCACGTTTCTTTCAAGATATTTCAAAAGTTGGACTGCAAATAAATTTATACTAATAAACTAAATTTTAAAAAATACTGACAATTCAAGTTTATTATACCTTCTGCTACATACAGCTGACTTTACTGACAATAGCATTTTATTGAAAAAAATATTATTGTAAATGAAAATGCACAGATATTAGCCATAAAAATATCATGCAAAATAAATATATTATATGTACCAGACTCACAGTTGGTGTCAATCCTACTTAGGGCATTTTAGTGGTTATGATATGCAACAGATTTCTCTAATGAGTTTATGGTGGGATACATCACACTACAAAGCAATGAAGCATGGAATCTATATCATCAATTGTAGATTAACCCTTAGCCATGAAGGCAGACAGTGTAGCGGAGTAAATGATTACTGCACCTATCTGGAAATGGGGAGAGAGTACTGCTGTTTTGATTCTAACCAAGTTGATAGAATTTTTCAAATGGTATGTGTTTTAGTGGAATAACTTAATTACCAGCCTTATGATAGCAGGAAAGCAAAAATAATCATATGTGCTTCCCTCAGTAACAATTGTTTGAATCGCTTACTATTATAAAGCAGCAATATTTACATCTTATAAAGACGGACTGAAAATTAATTCCATTTGTTTATAGCATGGAAAATTGTTTTATGCAAGGAATATGAACTCTGGGGGAAAAAAGTTTCCCAACAAACTGAGCGCCGCCACTATCGCTCCGGAGAAAAATCGGCTTCCTCTCTTATGGCATATTATTCCTAGGTTTTGGCAACGACGAGGGAAATTCAAACACAGTAACGTGGTGGACTCATCGTCGAAGCGAGTGACGGATTACTGGCCGATTGCATTCCCGAGCGTTATTTGTGCTGGCTTCCAAATTGAGGCACATTAGACAGCCATGTATGCATTTGAAATGTGTCATTGACCTCTCCCATTCTCACCGTAGTTTCCTGTGCATTTTTTCTTTTTTCTTCTGGGCTTCGCTCCTCCTCTCGAACTCTGGCAAGGTCCTGGGATTCTCCTCTTATAACCTCTCCCCTTATAACTAACGGTACTTAACACAACGCAACCACGAAAATGAGTTTCCTCTTTAAATCTTAAATAAAAACGTATGTTCAATGCATCATTCAAGTATGGCGGTAGATTTTCAATGGCTATGCAAATAAATAAGCTGTGAATATGAAAATACTAATGAATTAATAAATACGCAAGTAAAAAAGAAAAAAACAGTAAGTAAGAAGGATATTACATTTTCCTACTACTACGTACTACTTCGTCCTTAGGTACTACTTCATTTATGCATAGGAGCGATGAAAATACGAAGGATTCGGTCGTAATCCTCATACGTCATTTGAGGTGGTATTCTTAATAATGGTTCTGGCACAGCAGCATAAATTGCTTCCCAAAAATGCAGACATATATGCCCAGATAAATGTTTCCTTGTTATGCTTTATCTGGTGATACCTGTCAAACAGGAGGAATATTATTTTTTTTTAATAGGGAAATGTTCTAAAGAGTAAGGACAATTGTTAAAGTTATATTTACCGACAGTTGCGTGTTTTTTATTGCTAAACACGTTCATACTCAACACTTCTAATGTTTAACCATCAATGAAAGTTACGATATTCCAATATGATTAGTCCATATCCCGGTACGAATGAGCGATATCTATCCTAGCAGTTTAATTAGTTTAGTTTATTGCTGGCTTTCTTGTCGGTCTGTAATTTCTGATACCGGCAATGGAGGCGATTTCTCACTGTAAAGGTTCTTTTTAGTTTAGTTTTCTCTTCATCACTGCCGCACCGTCAATATTAATAGGATTTTCAGTTGGATGCTAAGGAATGCTGCTATCATAATCTCGAGAGGTGCATCTTGGTCTCCGCTTCTTTGTTGTGTTGCCATCATCTCATCCACCTCCCTGTAGCATATTAGTCAGTATTCTGTCTTTCTATTCCAATCCATTTCCCTCGATATCTGGGGGACAGTTGACCCTGCCTCAAATATCCCATTGATTAATCCCCTCTCTCCTGGACTTTAAATTCTTGGACCTCGACTTCGGTAATTTTGTGAATATCCGTAGAGTCGTCACAGAGAAATAAAGTGACTGCAAAGGCAAATGCATTGAAATCCGCATCCCATCTAGCCTAACGATCAACTGCCAGGAGTCTTTTAGCAATAGGCTGCCTAAAGGTCTTACCTACAGAGTTTTGCCTCAGGGAAAATGTTTATCATTACCTGGTTTTGGTTGAGCCGTAGGAGAGAGTTCAATGGAACGTTTCAAATGCATACAAGCTATTTAATGCGCCTCCGTTCTCGTGGACAGTGCCAAAAACGTTCGGGGCAGCCGAGCGGCCGGGAATCCATCAGCAATTTGGACGATCAGCCCATCGCCTTAATGGGTTTGAATTTCCCTCGTCATGGCCAAGACCTAAGAATAATATGCCATCAGAAAGGAAAGTGATTTTCCCCCGAGAGCGATAGTGGCTTCGCTCAGTTTGTTGGGAAACTTTTTCCCCCATAGTACATTATGTGATTTGACAGATTTTAGTTAACTAAATCGTGAATCACCTATAGAAAAATGTGAAGAATAAATCAATTGACTAGTTTTTAATAATTTCAACAACACTTTTACCAATAATATTAGGTTCATTCCTTTAAGATGGGTCATCAAATAAGGAGTAGCAGCTTTTGCAACTTTCAACCCAACATCTGGACCAGCTAAAGCTAAGTTAGCACAGCAGTAAGTCGCCTTGAGCTGAAGACTTGAATCTTGGCCTAAAAAAAAAACAGTTTATCAACAAGACTGCTGAAGATGCATTCAAGTTGCATGATGAGCATTTATGATGATTAAACGTTTCATCTTGCACTACCAAAGTTACACATCCATATCTGATAGGTATGTTTAGTAAATTTCAATCAATGTAAATCTTAATTTTAAAAGTCCCGAGAAAAGCTCCTGAATCTTTTTGCAGTAATGTTCTGAAGATTTAGTATAAAATAATGTATCTTTGGAAAATGATTCAATGACAGGTCTGAAATAATCATTAAAAAAGTAAAACAAAAACGACTGTTCCAAAATTTAAGAAAAAAATCTTATATTACACTTTAGATTGATTTTCGTCTTCTACTCCCCATGTAAGTAGCTCAGTCGCACCAAACTCAATTGACTTTCAAAGGTTTTATTTATAGCAATAGTTATACAAATTTACGAACTCTACGCTGAGTAAAGCACTAATAGATTTTATCTGGATGATAAGAATACTTGAGGAAAATGTGCATAGTATAATCATGTCAAACTATATTATGCCTAATGCCTAAAGCAGCGAGCTGAATGAATACAGTAGTAAAGAAGTAGGAGTATGTAATGCTGGATTGGAGTAAGGTTACAATTTTATGTAACATTAACCTAAATTTCATTTTTGCAACCAGCAGGGAACTGATATCTCACCCAATGTTTTTTTTATTATGGAGTAGGTACCAATGATATGAGAAAAATAGGCATTTGTTGAAATTATAGAATCAAGCCAAGAAAGAAGGAAGATATATTTTCCTATGGATTCCTCAATGACCAAAGATTCCTTGGAAAATGCAATTATCCTTAGCTGTTTTGGATGAATTAGTACCATCTAAATTTAATGACAACATATTCCCTTATAATTCAAAAATTAATCAACTATAACTTTGAGTATAAGTCGATTCAAGTAAAAGCTGAAATCTTCTTTTTGGCTCAAAATTATCGACTAAAATCTGTGACGAGTATAAGTTGAGGTAAAACAAATTGCTGAATCTACTTGCTTTGCATTGGTTATGCCACATTTGTACAATACAATTGGCCTTGTGGAATGCATAAATATTCCAAAATGGAAGTACCAAGAGTAGTTGTCAGTGGTAGGACCTAATACAAAATTTAGAACGTAAATCTAATGGATTTCTCAGCAAATATTCTCTGTGGCTTATCAGTAATACAGATAAATATCCAGCAGCAGTAATACAGATATATATCCAGGATATATATGCAGCCGATACGAAGAAAATTGACCCTTAAAAAGTTACAATATTTAGTGATTCGACCACAAGTCAAAGGTAGGTTTTCATTGGCCGAAAAAAGGAAGAAATTTCTCAACTTATCCTCAAGTATATACGGTGTATCATGAAAGATATTTGCATATATTAATAAAAAATAATTGAATTCATTAGCCATTGACCATTGAGGAACTCACTAAATGGAAGAAAGGTACATGCTGTGTCATCCACAAATAAGAATGGAAACCTGTGGTTGAATGGAGGCTCGAGTGCTATTTTCAAACTCAGCCCCAAGGTATGGGTACAGATCTTGCTAGTGTAGTGGAATACATTTGGTGGAATCCTGATCATTAACACATTCACTGCGGGGCCAATTAAAGCCCTACCGCTCACAGCCCGGCGTGGCCCACCGGTGGGTCACACTCAGCCTTTTGCATGGGTGGCGTGGCCCACCAGTGGGTCACAGTTCTTCCGAGCTCCTGGCCGCTGCCGAGGGACGGTGGTTAGAGCGGCAATACCCACCACTTGCCTGAGATAAGAGGAAGGGTGGGGGATGAGACTCCCAGTCTCGCTCCCAGCCCACCCATCCACCGGCCGCAGTGGGAAACGCTTTCGGCTAGACCTGGGCGCGGGATGGGGGAAGAGAGGGGCAACAATACAATGTATGTACTAGAGATTTTCTGACGGTCGGAAAACCCAGGAGACTCCCATCCATCTCTGTTTATTGCCCATGATCTTGTTTGCGCCAGTCTGTGAGACGTAGATGCCCGTCCGAGTGTCACCCATCCCCCAGCCCGCCGCGCACTGACTATGAGAGAAGGGAAGGGGGATCCTTTGGAAAGAGGTTTGAGTAGTTGGTCTCAGATAACAGTGGTGTCTGCAATTTGGAAGACGTTCGCCCGGCAAGGGCACAGTCGCTCACCCACCCACTGAGGGATTGACTGACGAATGGTACATGCCCCTTTCCCTATTGCCCTTCCATGGAGGGGGGAGATGGAAGAGAGTGTCTCTATCTCTCGCACACAGCCGGGTGAGAGCAATTCAGATTGTTTAGTTTGCGAGCAAGTGATAGATAGCCAAGAAGTTGAGAAAAAGGAGTGTGCTTATTATCAAAGCAGTCAGTGAGCTAAATAGTCACTATCCTTACTCTTGCTTCTTGAAGTAATGTCATCCAGCGAAGACGACGTTCCTCTATCGTTGGTACTATGTAGGGACATAACCGGGGAAGATGTACCTTTGGCAAGTAAACAGCAGTTAGACAGGTCCCAGAAACAAGCTGCTGTGCTTCCTCTCAAGCGGCCACGTTATGTTTTGGATTTATTACGCAAATGTGTACATTTGTTCATTACCCACGCTGCTCACGATGAAAAAGTTTCAAGAGGGTTGGCGTAGCCCACCAGTGGGTCACACTAACAAAAGTGGCACATAGAAGTCTATTATTTGACATATGACTACACTCTGGGTGAAGTCACTCGAGAAGTTCTCGATTCCTACTCTCACAATACTCCATGCAAGTTACGATAATTCATTGAATTTTACGGAGACGTCACTTGTTGGATTTGCGTGGCCCACAGGTAGGCCACGCTGCAGTGAATGTGTTAATAGGGTGCTACACGGAAAGCACTTCAAATGTAGTAGTCTATCACTCAGATAAGATGCTAAACTGCAGACCCCTTGGCACCTTGTGTTAAGAATTGGATAATGATGATGCTCGGTTTATGTCCACCCTTCCTACATTTCCCAATTATTTTCTTCCCTTTCTGTCCTACCCACCAATCCTAAATGGCAAAATCAACCTCAGTTATCAAACATCTCAAAAAATAACAACCATAGCATCTGACCTACACACAGAAGGAGAGTCCATATCCCCTTCGGAATTCTTATTTCTTCCATGTTAACCCAATGTCCCAGTCAAAATTTTGGACAAAAGATTTGACATGTTTCAAGTACCAGGAAACTGGTAGAATTTGCTGAAAAGTACCTTTATTTTATTAATTTGATTGATGAATTGGGAGTAAAATTATACTTCCTTCAAATTTTGCTGGTCAAACAATTCTCAATCTCATTAGGTAAAATGAATTCTCACAAACTTTGACCGTAGAAAACACACTTTACAATTATCAAGATATAAGGAAACAAAGTCGGTGGAGGAGATGTTTAAAGCACTCTAAATGTAGTTATGGTTTTTCAGACCATCCATAATGCAGAATTCAATTAATGTGTACAAGCATTGCTTTGTTCAGGAAAAGAATACCCTTCCAATTACCTGAAAGGTCTCTCACCAATGCAGGCAGGGCTCCATCCATCTTAACAAATGCCTCCCCAAATCCCTCTCCAGAGAAACTCAATGCAGCTTGGAGCAGGTTTAGATCATTGCGATGACTTTCCCTGCCTCCAGCTTTCTTCTTCAACCGCATAGCAATTGCCTCGACATCAGCAAGAGAAGGCTTCCCTCCACCAAATTTACCCAAGGCAATGCCACGCCTTTCAGCAAATTCTGCATCTCTCTTCTCTTTCCTAAGAAGAGAGTCATTTTCTCTTAACATTTCCCGGAACACAGACCTCACTTCTTGAGCATGATCGGAATCTTCTATTTGTGCCATTGTCAATTTCCAACAGGTTGTTGAGGGGTTTACAAGTATTTTCAGGGTTTATCATTGGCTTAAAAAGCTTAACCTGCAAGAAAATACACAAATAAGAGCAAAGGAAAAGGTACCACCAAGCAAAGGGAATAATACAGTTCAAGATACTAGAGCTATATTGAAGTCATCAGCAAAGATTAAGCCATAAATATCAGTGAATGAGCACCCATACTCACTACGTTTACCAATCAATCTCAGATCGGTCTGAGTTCAGACCGATATGAAAGTTCAGCAGGGAGCTGACTCAGATCGCCTGGTTTACCAACACGGTCTGAAAATATCGACATTGAACCATCGATTTCATAAGTTTGAATTATTTTGAGATTACTTGCATATTTCAGCCGCACACTTCTCTCCTTTCCCTTCTTGCAACAAGTCACGCCGTAAATGATATCAATTATATTTTGTTTACCATCGGCAACCAAAATAAGAACGATGAGCACCACACTCCGGCCTCCTCGGATCGATCTGAGATCTCAGACCGGTTAGGGAAAGCGGGCTGACTCGGCTCACTTCTCAGAGCGATCTGGCCAGCGCGCTCCGTTTACCATACCGAGCTGAGCCAGTCAGATCGATCTGAGATCGATTGGTAAACGTAGTGAATGTTAAACAACATCCACCAAAAATCCCACCCACGGGAACAACTAATGAAAATTTAGTGAAGACTCAAAGGGCTAATACATCAAATTTAAAGAAAAGGACATATTAGAAAATGATTTTCTAGTGTCTCAGTTTTGACTTACAAATGTCCAATTACCATCAATAATGGAATACTAGGTAGTGCCTTGGTCCATGGCAGAAATCTGAATCGATGGATTTCAATCATTTGGTATTTTTAACAACTCTTATAGGCATAGTCCATATTCAGCAGTAACTACCAGGAAAAATCAGTGTTTCTAAAAAATCAATTTTAAGGGTAATTATGTACCAATATTAAATAAAAATAAATGCTTAGCAGTGTAAATGTGTATGCATTGAGTTTCACCGTAAACTTACCTAATACAACTGAAATGCATTTGAAATATGATCACTGCTTTGCAGCTAACCATCATAATCCAAAATATGTACTACAACACTATATGTAAGAGTCAAAGGTAAAAGTTTCACGATCTCATTTAAACACACCAAATAAATTAAATTAATTCATAACGAACATAATTATAGGCAACATCAAGGTTTTCCTGGTAAATTAATTACAACCTCATAGCACTTCAATACTTTTACAATTCACTTTGGGTATGAAAAATATTGGGTATAAAAATCAGGTTGCTATGACATGTCACAGGGTTGAAAGTTTTTCCAAAAATAATATTAACGTTATGAACTTTACAAAAAATGACAAATAAGGGCACTACAATAGAATAAATAATAGAAGTAGAATAAAGCCTGCTCAAGGGCAATGAGCAATCTGAACCTGGCTCTTGTTTCTATATCTGACTTGTGAGTATAGCATGTTCTCATCTCACCAAAAGTAGCATTTCTTTTTATGATACCTTGTTAGGTAAGTACCATGCTAAATAAATGTGGCTTTTTTTCAGTTAACTAAATTTTTGCATTAAAACATGCTACATGTGCATTTATTTATGAAAAATTCACCTCCAAATGAGGGCCATGGTGATAAGTAACAATCCACTGCATAGGGGCGCCTACAGAAATGTGATGAATGGCTAAATAATGTGGAAATGGCCAAACATTGTGAAAGTTGTTACACAGTTCAGTAGCCCTTCAGCAAAGCTCATGTAGGCACAATATGTCTTTTCACTTGAAGCGTTTTCAAGCCAAAGATGTTCTCCACCACTCATGTTTTCATAGGTCATTTATCACAACCACTGTTTTAAGAGAAGTCAAAAATATACAGGCTTAGACGTAGAACTGTCTTACCATGAAAGAGTAAGATACTAGATGAAGGATGATCACAGGTTTTTCACCCACTATGTTAACTTATAATTTTGGAAAATTCTATCCAAAATGCACATTTCATATTTCACATATTTTATCACAATGTAGAGAAATGGAAACTGGGCCAGGAAACATGATAACTATACCTAATAATCTAATGCAATTCAAGACCCAAGTACAAAATGAACACAGGTTTCTCAGAGATGGAGGATATTTGTGAGTCTAGGCTCAAATAGTAAATGGAAAATTTACTGCTTAATGCCTATCTAAAAAATTATTGTTATAGTCAAACAGTCAACTTCATTGTAAAATGACGATGAGGAAGTAGTGGAGCAGACCTGCATCCTTATAAGGAATCTTATCCTTACATATGCTTGCTTATATGCCCTTTACAGCAAACTAGAGTTTGATTAAAGAGTGGTTCACTTTTTGTAAGTCGCACCTGTAAAATAACCTCTTTGAAACAACACTGAGGATTACTAACTAAAAACATTCGAAGGAAGTGGGTCAAATGCTAATTTCATCCGACTATTCACATAATCTTGAAAAGCTGAGGGGTGTACCCACATTCTCGAGAGAGTACTATAATCGAGAGTGGCAACATGATATCCAACAAGCCGAAGATGACGAATACGTAGCATTTGTGGCCCGATTAAAACCGTGCTGTCCTTACAATAATGTTCTGGAAGGTTAATCAGCAGTGCCAGTGTCTGCTCACTTCTGTTCAATGGCCACACCCTCTTTCCACTACGGATCACAACATCGATCATGTGTAATTCACCAATAGGTAAAGGTCGCCCAGGAAAAACTTTAGTGTCGACTTCGGATTTATGACCCAGATCTGCATCCAAAACTTCGGCTACTCGACGTGCCACTCTCCTGACACGCCCATCTTGCCAAATGCTGACAGCTTCCAGCCTCGACAAGATAGGCTTTCCATCATTCCACTTCTGTGGCCACTCCACTGATAAAGCTGCATCAACCAGTCTTAATTTACTTTTTATGGTTTCCACACGCCCTCTCTGAGAAGAAATAAGAGCTCTGTCCAGATATGATGGTGTGTAGACTCTACGAGAGGTATTGAGAGGGGGTCTACCCAACATAATGCATGAGAGCAATACATCTAAAATATCCTCTGGTGAAAACTGGGCAAACTTCTCATCTAGAACTTCATCCAACACTTTCCAAATGGCTTCAGGAGGCTCCCAATTCAAAAATGCGAGGGCCCAAATTAGATCTCTCACCATCCCTGGGGGTAATTCCTTTCCGTGCGAAATCACGACGTCGGCAATAGCAGTAAGAGTCCTAGGCGATCGAACCCGGAAATACGCGTAGAAACGAGCTGCCATAGCAGCCATTGGAGGTACAGCAACACAACTACCTCTTGCAGACAGATTCTCTACGGCACCGATAATCTGGCTGTCTACGTGATCCAGCTTTAGCAAGCTGTCTAGGATATCAAGTAACGCCGCATCTTGTAATATTTTAGCATTACTATGGGCCCACCTTGTAATGGTGGCAACGATAGGCTTGGACGTCAAACCAGCTTTAATGAGATGTTCCAGAATTAGAGAAGGTGAGGCAGGTCTTAACTCCCACCATATACATGCCATTCTCTTCTCTAGGACTGAAAGAACTGCTTTCCGACTTTTCTTGAGAAGGGGAAGTACAGCGAAAACGTCGACAACATTGAGAGCGGTGATGTCTGCCTGGCGACTGGAAATTCCAATCCATAAATTATCAGGCTCGATCACTCCCTTTTCATAGTTCGATTTATTCTTCGAAAAATCAGAAAAGGTTTTGATTGCCTGACAAACTTGATCGATGGTAAGGTGTCCTTCAGTAGCTCTAACCAAGATTTCCGAACAGAGCCTATTTCGGTATGATAACACATTGGCTTTGAAAGTTTCTTTACTCAATATCTTGAGGCATCCGAGAACAGGCTCTGAATCCTTCCCATCGACAATAACATCGACTAGCTGATTGAAAACAGCAGTACGGGTGAAATTATCTTCACCACTTTCACTTATGTTAACATCTTTGGTATCTCCAGTAATAAGATTGCGAAAACTTTTGTTATTTTCTAACTGAATAAATTTGTCAAGAGCACACAAAGCAACCTCCGATGTCACTTCACAGGCTGGTATGGTTTCCAGCAATGACAACAAGCTCTTAATGGACGTACAACGACCTAAGCCATCAGTTATTTCTTTCGTTTCCTTTTCGCTAATTTTCTTATTCTTTTTGTCATCGTCGCCAGAGCAACTGTCACAGTTTCGATAGTTAGAACCCTGAAATTTAACAACAACGTCATTTTCGCAGTCTCCAGTGTTACTGCACACGAGAACAACATCACGAACCTTTCGCACAATCAAAGGTAACTCACGAATGTTAACACCATCTTGATATAAAATTGTTGTCTGTCCGAGATCATTCCTTTTAGAGCCGAATCCTGAGTAGCTGACACAACAAAGACTAGTACGCAGCCTAAAAAACTTTGCACTAGTTAATGAACGATAGGTATATCGCATCAGCCACATTTTTGCCTCAGTCCCTATGATGATGTCTTCCTTCGCATTGAACTATGAACAAATAATAATGAAACTTTACTTTGAATTAAACATTTCTAGGAAACAATCCTCCTCCGTCTCAGCCGTCAGAAAATACCCTACCAAGGTAACAAATGAAAAACAAAAATAAGAGAATATCATTACTTACTTTTTGCGGTGTCCTTAAACTATGTTTCATTCAATGGGCCCCCTTGAACATAAAGCTAATTGAAATGTCTGATTTCTTCGGTGCGGATAATACTCAGCAGCAGTGTTTAAAAATTGAAATAGAATTTGAGCGCTCTGCGCCTGCGATTGTGTTTTGTCATTGAAGAAAAAGATAACATCAGTAACTTATATTTTAAAGGAATTTTATCATATATTTATTTTATCACCTCAGTATGTTTAAAGATAAAAATATTAATCATTAACAGGGTAAATAAACAATTCTTTCCGCAAAAAATGTTAGAGTTGCATTCCTTATTAGTGACTAACGTGACTAGTTATGTACTTCCGCTCACATCTCTTTCGAGTAGCTTCCGGCTCGTAGGTGGGTAGCTCGGCTGTTACACTTTTAGGAATAATAAATATACAACACAACACATTAAAATGGTGAGTGTTTTTCTTATTTCTGTAATTATTCTAAGTTAATGATTTATGTCACGGAGATGAATATAGTGTTGGCATTAGGTAGTGCTGTCATGTGTTCATGTTGATGTATGGCATTTCTACATAAATTCTGAATTGTTTTTCCTTCCTGAACGTTATACTTTTTTAGGCTAAAAGAACCAAGAAGGTTGGAATTGTTGGAAAGTACGGTACTCGATATGGAGCTTCACTTCGTAAGACCGTCAAAAAGATGGAAATAACTCAGCACGCCAAGTACACGTGTACCTTCTGCGGCAAGGTGTGTTTTTTCATTACTTTATTAAATCTTCCAGCTGTGGCTTTAATCATTTATTCACCTTAAAAATTACACAGTTCTCTTTGGTATGTTTGATTATTGTGTAGATTGCAAATGGATAATTATTTTCATTTCGGTCTTTGTGTTTCTTGCTATCCTTAGGACGCTATGAAAAGGTCTTGCGTCGGCATATGGTCATGCAAGAGGTGTAAGCGAGTGGTCGCCGGTGGTGCTTGGGTCTATACTACAACAGCCGCAGCTTCCGTGAGGTCGGCGGTGAGGAGATTGCGCGAAAACAAGGAACAGTAATTTTATGTTGATGTAAAATTATAAATAAATTTGTAAAACTTAATTTGAGTGTTTTCTCATTGTTTTTATCGATATTCTCGAGGAATTTTTTTCGCCTCTTCACTGGTGGTGACTTTATTTGTATTAGTTTACCTAATGACAGACTAGTCATTAGTGTCGTGTTACGTGCAATCTTAGGGATAAAGTGCCGTAGTGTAGACTAAATTTCATTATCTATCTAGTGTGGTTCACTAACGTCTAACGTAGTGACAACAAAATATCATCGGCATTGTGATGCAGCCGGCGAAATGTGGGATTTTTAGCTCCTTTTAAGTCTTAATATCCCTCTGCCGCAATAATAACTGTAAACTAGGCTCCAGATGTTTTTATTTGGACTATAATCTGTGTTGCTAGCGCCTTTCCTGGTGTGCTCTTTGCATTTGTCTGGGAATATTTCACTGGAAACCCCTTCATTCTCAAAGGATACTACAATTGTTCTGAGTCCTCAGTAATTCTGTCAATGAGCTCTCTGATTCTTCGTCCCTAGTAGTTACAGTTGAAAATGTATACATGTGCTTATCATGGTCGAAAATTTGTAATGGAATCGAAAGTCATAATATTATTTGATCAAATTTCAGTAGAGATCCTCAAATGGTAATGTAAGAAATTTATAGATTTCTGCTGCTGTAATTCTATTAGCAGTATGTGCTCAAAGGTTTTTAGATGTAAAAGTTATTTATTTTGGCTTTGAAAGTGATTTTCCTTTCGACCATATTTCCTGTTGCATGTTGTGGGCTCCACTAGTTTTACGGTGTCCTAATCGTAATGTTGCATCATCAGCATTCATCAAGTCAAGGATTGGTTTTCTGCTGCACTCCACTTGCATATCAGCTGTTACATCCTTGGTAATATACCCCATGTATTCTATGTATGGTTTCCCTTTGACATTCTTCCCATTCGTTTCTCCTATTGTTTTCAATTGACACTAATAGGCCATTTTTAGTCAAATTTTTCTGTGGACAGGAATGACCTATGGTGAGTTAACATTAGGTAAACATCAGCTTTTTGTAATGTCATGTTAAATTCTTTCCCTTGCTAAGAACTGCAACATGGGCCTTTCAAATAGGTGTGCAAGTTTTTTGAGTTCGGGAATATCAAATTCTGGCATAGGTTTTGCTATATAAGTATTCACAAGCTGTAAAAACTGTTCACCCAAAGGTGGTGCTAAGAATAAGATCATTGCTTAGTGCAAAATACATACATGTAGTTAATATATCATGGGTACTCTTTTCGGTGTACCAGAAGAATGATTTGATTTCTAATCTCTTTACCACATTTGCCAATCACTTTTCAATCTCATGCAAACAAAAAGGTTAAATGCCAGGGGATTCTTTTTCAATGTTTCCTGCTCACTGTTTGTTGTGCAATGGCTAGTGAAATTCACCAATGGTAGGGAAAAAATTGATAATTCATGGAATCCTGTGTTCGTCCACAGAATTTTTGTAAGATGTGATTGAAAACTCTTTCAATTGAATAATTTTCTTTAGACAGTAATTTCCATAAAATTGCCCAAATCCAAAAATATACCTTACCCAAGATTTTCCTCATGTACACAATTCATTGTGTCATTGACGAAATTCTAAAAATCAGTTTAAGTCACATTTAAAATTATTTACAAGGAGTATGTTCAATGGCAGGATGATACAGATATGAATAGAAATCTAGGTACTTGGAGCATCATATTGGTCATTAATCCAATTTGATAAACTCAAAAGTACCAATAATTTTTCTCAGGTTGTAATAACCTTGCCACTTTAAAATTTTGCTAAATTTATAATTTATTTGTATGTCTGAGGCAGCTTAATTTCTGGTACTAGCTGTCTGTCTGCAGGTTCTACCGTTCTTTATTGAAAGTTGGTACAAGAGCTTAAAGACTGAAAATAGCTCAGTCGTTCAAGAAAGAAATGAGAGGATATCAATCCCAAAGTAAATTTGGAAAAAAAGTGGAAAATTAAAATCTTAAGGTATTATGTTTTCAAAGCATATTGAGGAATGAGGGAGTGTTTGCCTTAGGAAGCATCGATAGCAATATACAGTAAACTCCACGTTCTTGTATTACAGCGAAACTTAGTATGCCAGGATAAACGGTGTATACTAAATGCAGTATACACCCAAGATTTTGGGTGTATACTGCAAAATTTGAGTGCATACATGCAAAAGGGTTATGTGGTACTAAATATAAGTGATTGAGGTAACAGTAGAAGAGATAGTTTTTGGAATGTGTGGATGAATGTGAAATAGATGCTCCGGTAATGGACATAATATGTAGGGTTACCATACATCCTCTTTTTTCAGGTAAAAAAATTTTGATTATTCTTGTATCTTTTATGAAAAATTACGAATCATCCTTTTTTTTTTGCTCAGAGAAAAAAAATGCTCACTTGAAACAGTGATAAGCCCTTGCGGTCCATCAAAGATGGTAACACAAGGTAGCTGAGGACTTCAAAGAAGTCACATTGGCAAACTGCATCTAGTTAACTTCTAGTTTTCCTGTATCCTCCTTAATTGCCGTGGGAATTAGGAAGCCTGGGTAGCATAGTGGTCTGCGCATTGGCCCGGCAAGCCAAATATGTGTGGTTCAATCATGATTTATTTCTTGTGCCAATTTCTAAGTATTCCCCTAAGTAATAAGCCATAATAACAGCTATTAATGAATACTTACTCAACGGAGCAAAACCAATCTTGTTTTTATCTTTTTAGTGCTATTTTTTGCTGTGGTGTTTTTTTAAATTTTGTTATAATTTTATACATGTAATTATTTTATTCTTTTTAGTGATTTATTATAAATATAAAAGGTAATCTAATATGATAATAGAGCTTTTTAGATGAATCAGAGAAATGAGAACACAAAATATTGTAATTTTATAATGTATAGTCTATTAAGCACGCGATCATATTATTAAGTCCACCAAAGGGTCGTAATGATGCAAAGGTAACACCTCCGGTCTAAACTGGAAGAAACGATAACAAATAGTCCAAGACACTCACAGTCATATTATAAAGTCCACTGAATTATCACACATCGATACGTTTGGTTGCCACAGTAATATTAATGTGCAACTGTAACACTTCCGGTTAAACCAGAAGAAAAGTTCCGGTATTATGTAGCCTATAGCACATTCAGTAATGTAGAGGTTCAAATAAGTGTTTGTACATCAAAATCGGAGCAGTCGTTACGTTGCTACGGTAAACAAACATACATACATAGCCAGGTGCTGAAAACAGAACACTCCATTTTTTTGGGCAGTCATGTAAAAAGAGAGGAAGGTTACTCTCAGGAGTGTGATATCTTTGGTGAAGAGATGGCAGCTGTGTATAGAACTGCTAATGAGTATCTTAAGAAGTGGTTGGCTCAACATCAACAGTTCGAATCATTCAAATGGATGCAACTTTCAAGACGACCTGAATGTGAGGATGTTGAAAACTGCATCACATATCTTAACGAAAAACCAAATGTAAGACTAAACAGCTCAAAGTGTTTTGATCAATTTTGTAATTTCTCAAATTTTTAAAAGAACTATTGTGAAAAAACAAAACCAGCCAGCAGGTGAAGTGTGGTCTAATCAGTCGTATAATTATGTGTTCCATTCTGAACTATTAAAATTTGCTTCATTCTTTATTTTCTATGCCTAGTCATAATTCTTATACAGAACATTTTTTTCTCACTTGGAAATGCATAGTGGAACAGATTTTAAATAGAAAACATGAAAGGTGTACTGTTGTGTGTGTTTAGTACGATTTTAAGCATTTTGGCTGCTTAAGTTTTGATGAATACTTTGCTAGGAAACTGAAAATTGCTAACATAGATGTCATCATCCTCCAAATATTCATGACATAAATGTGAAAAAGACTGATGATATATGCGAATTTAATGATGAAAATGGTGGAAAATATAAGAAGTTTCCTCTTTTTTTATGTTGGACCTATGGTAACCCTACTTATATGGAAGGAGCATATTTCGTTGGTTTGGCCATGTCAAGAGAATGGGTCAGAGTTGAATGAATAAACGTGAGTTATGATAGAGGAGTGAATGGTGTGAGAGTAAAGGAAGTAATGGGTTAATGTGGTGCAAGAGGGGAATCTAAAGCCCGGGGGTCCTCTCTTGGTACAATTTTATTCGTTATTACAGTTTATTTATGGCTATTTTTTTAATAGAAAACTGCTTTGTTCTTACCTTTTTCCTCTCTCGAACCCTTGTATTTTTCATCCAATATAATACGTGGTAAAACTTAACTAACAATACGATTTGAAATTTCAGGGGGGGGCTGAAACCCCTAAATAGGATGACCAACTATTTTTGAAGAAAATAAGGGAGATTTAGAACACAGCAAAATTTCACAAAAAAAAAGAAAAAAGCAATGCATTGTTTGTAAGAAAGATTAAAAATAACTTTATTTTATACTTAAGAAGACAATTTTGCTTCAGACAATAGTTTGCCATCACTTTTGCAAATTCTAAAAATTCAGTGCAAGAATACGTGAAGTTCATGGCAAGTTGCAGTTCTGATTTGATCAGCTTTGTACTGCTTCAATTCCTAACATCTGTCCACTTTAAACTAACATCAAATTTTTTAAACAAGTAAGAATACAAAGAATAATAAAATTCTAGGAATTTGCATTCACATGTAGATTTAAAATTTGAATTGAGAACAAATAGTAACTAACATTTTGTGAGTAGCACTACCGAAGCAAAATATAGAAAATAATATGATAATCGATAGAAAAACTCGATATAGAATCTATTGCGTCGGTTCTCAAACGTTTAAACAAATTTTGACCCCTAAATTTAAATGATTGAAACAATGATTTTACTGGACGAAAAAATACGGGAGAAATTCACCCAAAGAGACAGAAAATACGGGACTTGGGAGATTGTGAAAAAATAGGGTCAAATACGGGAGATCCCGGGAAATACGGAAGAGTTGGTCACCCTACCCCTAAACCCCCCCTCCTGGCTATGTGCCTGAGTTTTAAGATAATTAATAGTGGGGGCGATGAGAGTCAGCATGGCATAGCTATAATATTGAATACAAAACGAGCAAAGAGGGTACTAAACATTGAACAGATGAGTGACAGGATACTAGTGGTTGAAATAAAAGCTTACCCGATGAATTTTGTGGTGGTCCAAGTACACATGCCTACAAGCATTCATTCGGAGGGAGAAGTGGATGGCTTGTACGGGAAGCTAGAAGTGATAATTAGATAAGTCATTGGTAAGGAAAATGTGATGGTGATCGGAGTGTAATAGGGTAGGAAGGGAGATGGAGGGTGGTTGGAATGCAGTAGTGGAGGTAGAAAGGGATGGATGTGAAGTGAGGGAGTATGGGCTAGGGACAAGAGATAAGGATAACCTTGGCCCGGAGATACTTGACAGTGAAATAGGGAATGCATTACAAGAGATAAAGGTAAAAAGAGCTATTGGAGTGGAGATAACATCCCTTGGGAGTTGCTGAAGAATTTGGTTAGTAATGGAAGACTAATTTTTTTGAACTTAATCATAGTATCTACGTGGAAGGAGTGTGGCCTGAGGACTTCATAAAAAAAAGTCTTGATATCTAATCCAAAGAAAAAGAAAGTGTCGGAGTAGGAGTATAAAACTTTTATTTTGATTTCACCTGCTGCTGAAGGTTTACACCCCCCACCACACGCCTATTGAGGCGGCTTGCGGGGTAATATGTAGATGTACATAGAATAAATAATAAAAGGTTGGTGAACAGAGAAACTGCAGGAAACTATTTTAGCTACCATATTAACGATTGAATAAGGTGTGATGTAGCCATTTTACTCTCGTGAATGTATTTAATTGAAAAATCAAGTCAATTTGGTAATATCACATCCTTTAAAATAAACATTACCTTGAATCAATTTCACATTCAAATATGAAGCTATTAGTTACATGTAACACATGAGATTTACCAAATTTGATGGCATATTGTATGCACCTTTTTTCCTAAATTAGAGCTAAAAAAATCACCCAGGGTATTATATGTGAAGGTATGGCCTTCCACTGGCTAATGGCCGTTATTCTCGAGTGTGACATACTGAAATGGGGGTGCATCTTAAATATGTACCGTCAAATATGGTAATTGCTGAAATTAAGTAAGAGAGATTAAAAAGCATAATTCAAGGAACCTCTCAATTTGTTGAGAACATAACTTGAAAGTAAAATTCATAAAAACAATAATGCCCACATACTTCTCATTTATTGAAATAAACATTTTGGATACATGCATAGATATCCATCACCCCATTCACGATATGCTCAGTCAAAATTCATTGTTACATGTTAATACACCCGATGTAAAAGGCCGTTCGTGCTGTTTTCGGGGATATGGAAATAAATAAATAAAAGAGCTTCCATTCCTCTATCATAACTCACGTTTATTCATTCAACTCTGACCCATTCTCTTGACATGGCCAAACCAATGAAGTATGCTCCTTCCATATAAGTAGGGTTACCATGAAACAGAGGTACTGCAGATGTGATAAATAGTTTGGGTTCAGGAAGGGTAAGGCAACTCTGGAAGCGAATACAGTGATGAGAACACTTATAGGAAGGAATCTAAAGTATAAATGAGTATGATATGAGACTCATCCAAAGCCTATGGCTCTGAGGGTACAGGTAAGGGTGCCTGATGGAGAATCAGGGTGAGCAGTTAGAGGTTGCTTGCAGATAGGTTGTAGCCTTTGCTTTTTAACATTCTCATGGAGGAAATGGTAAGAGATGCTTGGGGAGAGCTAGATGTGGGAATAAAAGTAGGACAGATTATAAAGTCTGTTAGGCTTGCAGACGACCTTTCATTGGTTAGTTGATCAAGAGATTGCAAGCTTCAGTAGATGCATTAGAAAATCAGTGTGGGAAATATGGAGTCAAGATTAATTATAAGACCACAAAAGTGTTGAGATTTTCTTGGACAAAGAAATTGAGACGTCATATAAGTAGGAGGGAACAGCCTGGAATGATTTAATTACCTCGGAGGAAAATAAGTATAGTAGCAAAAAATCAGAAGGATAATAGCACTTGCGAAAGAAGCATTCAGAAACAGGAAGGAGCTGATGATGGGTATCTTGTATAAGGACATAAAAGGCTGGCAAAGAGTTTAATTTGGATTTAGCATGATATTGTGCAGGAACATGGTCTCGGAGGAAAGATGACTATAATAGGCTGCAGGCATTGGAGATTTGAGTGTGGAGGAGAATGGAGAAAGTGCAGTGGATGGAAAGGAAGGCAAATGAGGAAGTGCTTGGTACGGTGGGTTGGGAGAGGAAACTTCTGGTGGAGATCAGGAGACGGCAGAGTTGGTGGCTGGAACCGGGGAAGATTAAGAGGGGTGGCAGGGGGGAGGTGGCCCCCCTATAATTCCTGGGAAAATAGAAAAAATGGAAATCATAAGGTATTCCAGACCCTCTAGAAATTAGCTATCTGCCCCCACTCCCCCAACCAATGCAACAACTTTAATCTTCCCCTGGTTGGAACAGGTAATGCAGGGCAAAGGGATGCTGAAGAGTGTGATAGAGGGAAAGATGATGGGTAAACATGGAATGGGAAGAAAAAGAATAGGCTTAATGGATGGGGTGAAGAGAGATGGGGTGTATGCTGAGGTGAAGAAAGACGTGAGGAGATTGGGGCCTGCAGCTTTAAAAACCTTGAATATTTTTACTTTCTTCCCTATGAACCTGCCTTAACACATTCAATGCGGGCCCGATTTTCATGAAAGTCGTCAAAATCGGCTTTAAAAAATTTAAAGGGCTTCGGAATGGAACGACCACGTCAATTGACATGCTCCGTCAGTCGGTATAGCCAGGAGTACGTCTATTGACGTGCTCTGCATTGAATGTGTTAACCAGTAGATTACCATAATAATAACTGCATAAGTATTTGAATTCGGATTTGAATTTCAGGGATTTATCACATGCTGTGTAAGGGTGTGGTGCAGAAAAATTAATATTAAATGATGGAAGGGCCTTTGTATTTTCAATCCTACTAATATTATAAATATGAACGTTTGTATGTGTGTTACCATAGAGTAAGCATAGAGTAATATGGTTACTCTATGGTGTTACTCAATCATGCAAAAACTACTGGACCGATTCAGCTGAAATTTGGCATGTAGATAGAAAATATATCTGTGGGTAATATAGGCTATATTAAAAAGCCCTAAGGTCCCCTAAGGCCCCTCTGGTGGTCCATGCTAATCATTGGATTCGGTGTAGTGGGTTTATTTTTTGCTTTTTAAAAGTACTTTCACTCAAGATAGAGGGATGGAATTTTTTTTATCGGATGGCCGAATAATTGAAAATTCTAATTCTTCCAATCAATTTTCTATTACGCTTCGTATTCATGTGAAAGTCATGATTTTAGCTGAAAAATATCACATTTTCTCTGAAATCAACAATATCATATTTCCTTGGAAACCAAATATTTGATCTTCAAAAGATTTACGTCACTAGCATGTAAATAACATGTTTTCCTGCAGGCCCATGATATCACGTTGAAAGTATATCTGTATCAGAAGGGCCCAAAGTCCCAAGGGCCCCATGATGGCTTGATTAGATGGGCAATCGATAAATTCAACGCATATTTACATGATTATCTCATGCATGCTTACAATGCTGTATCAGTGAATGCAGTTTCTAAAACGCGGTGTTAATATTTTTAAAAATAAACATAAGTATTAGATTTGATTTCGCCGATCAAATACTACAAGATAAATTATTCACGATCTCTTTCTATCGCTATTTTTTTTCTTTGCTTTGTTTATCAGATTTTGATGTTTGCTTGACAATTTGGTACCTATTGTTGTTATATTTCGTTTTTTCTTTTTACGAAACTTAAAAAATTCAGACTTTGTTGCTTTTTTTGTGATTTCTTTGTGTACGTTAGCAAATTATGATTTACTTTTCTTTTGTTGTTTTCACTTTGATTCAAACTTTGAAATTCGGATTTTGTTATTTCTTTTGTGATTTCTTTGTGTTCGTTAGCAACTTTTTATTTAATTTTCTATTGTTATTTTCCCTTAAGCCATCATGCAAAAACTACTGCACCGATTGAGCTGAAATTTGGCATGTAGATATAAAATATATCTGTGGGTAACATATAGGCTATATTAAAAAGCCCTCAGAGCCCCCGAAGGCCCCCCTGTTGGTCCATGCTAATCATTGGGTTCGGTGCAGTGGTATCATTTTTTTCTAACAGACTGAAATAAGTCATTGAATGCAAATGTATGTGTGTACACAAGGGAAGCGATTAAGTTCATTCACTCAGAAGACGACTCAGAGAAGACCGTTCAGTATTATTCAGGTTTTGTGGCTTTTGTATATAATAAATTCATTGTTTTTCATACCCGTTGAGTTTCAACGGGTACCTTTTGCTAGTTTGAAATAAATTTTTGTATTATTTACTTTACTACTTTAATACTAGATTAGTATTGGATTGATTTATACTTGCTTGCTCTGTAGGTGTTTATCCATGGCTTTCTCAAAACATATCGCTCTCCAAATATGCATCTATTCAAAACAGTTTTGCATAAGCGTCTTCAAATCATTAAGAATTTTTTTAAAATTTAAAGTATAATTTAATTTTTTGAACGTGTGCATAGACTGCGGAGGCATTTGAGATGTGGGCTTGGAGAAGAATGAAGAGGGCATGCTGGGTAGCAACAAAGACATACAAGGAAGAATTGGAATATGGTGGGAGAGGAAAGCAAGTTTATAGTGGCGAATATTAAGAGAAGGCAGAAAAGGTGAAATGAGGTTGAGTGGCGAGGGCATGACGTTGAAGAGGGTGATTTTTGGGAGGGTGTGGGAGGTGTGGGAAGAATGGGAGAACACTTGGCAATTGCAAAAGAGAGGATAGGAATTTTGGAATAATTATGGGTGGAGAGTGTATGAGGGACTAAAGAGAGACCTGATGGCAAGCAAGTCCTGAGCATAAGAAAGTGAAAAGACAGCAATAATATGGTGAAGTTAGGGTATGAAAGGGTCCAAAGATCTACAAATCACGTAGTACAATACCCAATGATGATTATTCTTTAGGGATATTTGTAACCCTTTTGCGGTCCTACCCAGAATGAGCTCACAGTCAAAAGGGTTACTGGAGACAAAAGATCGCATTGATAACATCGTTTTATTCCCTCTTCCTTTGCCAATCCGTGGGTGACTTTTTTCCTTATGGCTTGCCTTTTAAAAATATAAATATGTAGCCTATTCATTAGATAAGCATAAGTAAACAGCACGCTGTAAATGGAGCCGACTTTTATTAGTGAATAACATTTCCAAAAATATAAAAGATTGCTAAAGATTAATGCCCAAAAGAACAATCTATATTTATTGATATACATATACACCATAATTGTCTCTTGTAACAAATGTCAAACTTGAAATAAGAAATTTGCTTTTTGTTATTTTCGGGATCCATCACATTTGGTTGCTTTTATTGCACAACACTGACAGCCTATGCAATCATTCAAAAATTTAAATTACATATTTTTGTTGTCCTGATCTTCTTATCTGCCATTTCAAATGAGAAGTTTGGCTTACAGCGGAATGTGCAGAATTGTAACAAGTGGAAAGGAGGGTGGCTGTGGGGGAGGAGGAGTCAAACGTGGCTGAGAAGGGCAGCCACATGGTTTTAGCTGGCTTATCAGCAAGATGCAGAAGTAGAAAGAGATTTCAAGGAAGCAGAGAAAGAGAAAGCTGTGGTTGGCAGCGAATGCAAGTGGTCAGGGCCGTATTTTGGATTTATAGATCCCTTGGCTGCATATAATAGGGAATGAATGAAATATGGGAGGGCCCCCGAACACCCCAATAAAACCAGTTCGGGAGCCCTCCTTCATTATTAAAAATTAACCCTAAAATTTTTTTAAAAATATATTTAAATTTAGATATTAAAATAAGGAAATTTTAAAAAACAATTAACCTCTGAATGCAGAATTTTAGAGCAATAAAAAAAACCTGAAAAGAAAAGTTTTGTTTTTTATTTATTAAGTTATCTACCTACTAATAATAACATGTTGTGATAAACATGGCTATGAACCACTACTGTTAAAAAAGAACACATTAAAGTTGAGAATCATGCCTATTATTCCAAATACACAAAAATCAGTTTTTTAATACTGATTATAATAATTGATAAGAAACAGTAGAGGAGTAGGCCTAAATTTAATTTCATTCCGCAATAAAAAAATATGTAGTATATGTATAATGTGTTTGAGTATGATTTTTAAATCCTTCAATATCAATATTTAGGAAAAGAGAACATCAGGAAAATCAGTTTGGAATGTGAAATGTTTTACAGTATGTATTTTATTAGCAGTGCCTATGTTAAAAAAATATTCTGTACTTCAGTAAGTTACATTAGTACAGTAGGAGTAGAGTAATATTACAGTACAATTCTATAACTCTATGATACTTCAGTGTGTGAAAAAAATAATTACCGAGTTGTAGTTACTACATATAATATTCACTTTGACATGGTTTTTTAAACCAATTTAATACTTGGTGGCTAATTGGTTTGTGCCTTACTTTCTTAATAACAAAACTACAAATAATATCTTCATAACTTAACTGAAAATATCACTTTCAATGCTTAGCAAAGCCAAAACATTCAGCCTGTCTTCTAGCATGGATAACTGGAGGTTCGAAGCCTGTTATTGGTCAACTTTAGTTTTGAAAACGACATTTCTCCACTGCTGTTTGTGACTGCATAAGCAACAGGTACATTCTTGAGCAACTTCGATATTTGGAAAACAATCTTTCACGTTTTACTCTGGGACTTTTCCACCTCTCTTGACTAATAAATTTTTCTTCCTCTTATTATTTTTTAAAGTCATGGTAAAAAGCCTTGAAATGAATCAGTTAATTCCCAATTTATCATCAGAGCCATTGTTATATGTTCCTACTAAGTTTTGAGCTGCTGCAACTATCTCTTCATCATTAAGGATATCCAGCTTATTAAGAAACCAAAAATGGGCATCTGTTGTATGACTCTCCCACAACAAAGATTCAAATTGATCTATTAAAGGAAGGAAACTATGGGTTCGAAATTTTTTTAATGGTGCCGGCTCAACTTCTTGCTTGGACCTAGTCAACAGGTGTGAAATGCAAGTTCTGCCTGAGTTATACTGAATTAGCCCACGCATATTAACTGCGTCTACGTATTTTATTATTTACCACAATCCTGAAGCAATATTTCTATTCAAAATATTTTTTTTGGTGCGGCCCCATAGGCTGCAGCTGAGATAGCCTGCACATAAATGCGGCCCTACAAGTGGTCTTGGTGAAGTCCCAAAGTGTAACGCTTGCCATTGTCTTCACCCAAATTTGAGTGGAGATGGTCTGTATTTGGTCTAAAATGGATCTATGCCTAGGGGCCTCCCAACTTTCAAACTAGCTCCTCCTACAGATTTCAATGCTACCTTTCAAGGACTCTTAGGCCCGTTTCATATGGATGCGGACGATCCCCCTGTGGACTAAGTTCCATTGGTAATAATGGAAGCTTTCACATGAATGCTGACCATCCGCACGTGGTAGAGCCACCCGCGTGGCCCCTCTGCACCACGCTCCATCTACACGAGTACGAGCCAGAGAGACAGGTTGGTGCATACACATGAATGGGGACGAAGCAGGTTGTAGTTTGTTGTGAGAGCCCGGTGAAAGACTCTGCATCCTTCGTGGACACACGGATGTTGTCCGCGCTAATGAGAAAGGACGATACGCTTTGCACCCATAGCGCGGATCCTCCACGCCCTAAAGAAACTGGCCTTAGAGGAGCAATGAATTATGCCAAGACCTCTGGTGATCCTCAACAAATATTTTTGGGTGATGCCTGCCATTCCAGATTTCTTGCAATATTTATTTTTTTAATGTCATTCTTATTAAGACTTCCCAACTACATTACGAGTTGAAAAATGCAGTAATTAATATAATGCTAATGGAATTATAATCAATTAATCCACATATCCCAGTGGCATATTAAATGATAAGAGTTAATTATTATTAATATGCCAACTATCTAAAATGTATTTTTTTAATCTACCTGCATGTGTACATATTGAAAAGCAACTAAGAATTACTCTGTCTTGGGTTTGTATCAGAACCTTGATATATTTTCTCTCCTAAAGATTGTGGATTGATGAAATTTTGAAACCAGTAACCCGTTTTATGAGATTCCATATAAAAAGTTAAAGAGTGCCCTCGACAAATATCTGGGTGGCAGACTTGTAACTTCAATTTTATAACATAGCAGCAAACTCATTCATCCAGTGGAATAGAAATGAAAAGGATGCTTTTTCCTTTATAGGGTACATGTGGCGATAGAAAACTTATGTGATACTGAATTCAAATCTAGCTATGGAATCTGACAGTGCTTACATAATGCTGCACAGCCAGCAATGTGATATCGTATTTCATTGGTGAAGCAAGCTATGATTTTTCAGTAATTTATGAAATGCAGACACTTGTATCATTGAAGAGCACTTAAAACTCTGCCGCATTCTATGCAAAGATCATGCACTGATGTATTTGACAACATCTGGCGAGATAAGATTGTAACAGGATTATGAACTGAAATAGTAAAACTTGGATCAATTCACTGAATAATTTATTGTACAGCACATTTCAATATCAAAGCATCATCTTCATGAATGTGCAATCCTTTTCCGAAAATGCTATGGCATTGAGAAACTTATAATAAACTATTCAGTGGACAAGTTTAATTATTACAGTTCATCTGACATTGAAATGAGACTTGGAAGTCTTGGATTCTCTCATATCATGGAAAAATAAAATGGAGGGCAACAATGCACTTGCCCCTTCACTTTTAAAAATTAACGAATTTCATGTGCATCTTCAATGCTGTAAAGAATTGAAAGTAAACCAAAATAAACCACAAATCACATGGCCAGCCTGAATTGCACGAGATCTAGATCAAATGCTTTGAACTTGACCACCTGAGTTGAGTGAGAGAGTGCAAATGACATTTGTGATTGGAGAATAGCACTGAAAATATAGGGGGTGCATTTACATGGCAGTAAGCCTATGTTCAAATACTAATGTAATCCTTTTGAGCATGCTTATTTGGTCTAATAGTAATTCACAGGGTATTATATGACTAAGGAAACAGCAGGAAATCAACTAGTTCATTACTTACATCCTTTACCATTGGAAATTTCACTTTTAAGGTATTTAGTCGACCCAACTAGCACTTAGTCCTGATGTGGAATTGGCATTGGAAAAGACAAATGTAGGGAACTGAAGTCTTCTTTGCACCACCTGCCGTTTTGTCTAATTCCAATACCCTCTAACCTACAGTTAGTCCAATCAGACATGTTCAAAGGGACTTCACCTCGCAGATTATACCAAAGTTTATGACAGCCTTCCACTAAAACTCGGGGATTCCGAGAACACACAAAGGACTTATGTTGACTGTTCATAATACTTGTATGAGTGTGATGGACAACAAGATTGTTCCAGAATCCACAAGTGACATGTTTGCTTGCTCTACAAAATTAATTTTATGAATTAATTCTTAGGATGCCCTTCACGATGAACACAAAATCCAAAGCTATTACTTCGCACTCGGGAGGACCCAAAGGAACAATGAAAGAGAACTTGAAAAAATAGGAGTCCATACACCACCTATTCAGAATCACACAACGTAGAAATACTTACATACCCTACCAAATTGCAACTGCAAAACTGCCAAATTTAACTCGGCTGGTAGGAACCACTAATTTCAATAGCGGTCCTTACCTTAGGCAGGGAATTAAAACTGCAGTGATATGCAGGCAATACAGGGACCATCCAAATTTACAACAATATGACCAAGTTTTAACGTGGACCTGTAAAAATTCTCCCCTTGGGTTAGTAGTAGGACTCTTATTTCACACAATGCCATGTAACGCAATCAACAAATTTTCTACACTTGAAGCACATAAGGGAATTGCTCGCAGTAATACACTACTCTTAAAAAGTAATTAAGATTTTATTTCCAATTCAAGAAACAATGTATACAGACTCATAAACTTATGAATACAACGTCAAGTTTATGGGCAAGACTAAATTCAGTAATAACTGGGTGGAAATGACGTAAGATCACAAAATATTCATCACGTCCAAACATAACTTAGCAGTTCTCACATTAGACAACCAAAATGGCAGAACACTGTGCAATTCCATACTTCATAATGCTAAAAATACAGTGTAGGTCCTTAAATTAAGCATTCTGCACAGCATAAAAACAACAGTATCAAGTTTAATTGAGGTGCCTGGGAAGAGAAAGAGTAGCTTCAAATGCATTCCATTCATGATCCCTGCCTCTTACAACATACAGGATTATGTTCCTCATTACATGAGCCATTAAGATATGCTAATTTATTTCGGAAGCTTGTCAAATAATTTGAGCTATTGAAAAAAATTCTCTAGCTGCACCAAATTAGTCCGTTGCAGTATCTCAATTGCCACTTTTGAGTTAACAAGTTACACATTTTCCGAAAGAAATATTGATTCACCGCATATAAAAATAGGAAATGGCTTTACCAGTCATGCACACATGTATTAGATCAAACCATTCATACACTGCACACAACAGGTGAATCAAAACGCACTCATGCTTTGACCAATCTCATTTTCTCTTCCAATAAATATCATCCCCTAGAGTGACCATGTTATCCAATGCAAGCCATAATTAAGAAAATGAAAGTAATGCTTTAACACTCGGCAATCAACAATAATTTTGCATACGGGTAACAAATTGCAGTGGAAACACAGTTTTTTCCCTCCAAGAATATCCTACAAGTCTTCATCATCTTCTGGCAGTGCTGTCTCCTGTGCCTCCTGCAAAGGTAAAAATAAAAGTATTTAATATTTAGACCAATAAAATGAATCAACCAAAAAAGATAAGCCTATGAATATTTACCCTAAGATCCTTCTCAATTTGTTGTTGCCACGATGGATCCATCGTAACCTCAGGGGGTAGAAGAGCTGGCATAGCTACAAATTCTAAGTTTGCGTCTCCAATAAGCTTCCTTGCCAGCCACAAGAAGGGCTTCTCGAAGTTGTAATTGCTCTTAGCACTAATGTCATAGTACTGCAAGAGAGATACGAGGAATCACTATACAGAAGTAACACACATCCAAAGAAAGCCCACTAGAGCCGTCAGATTAGAGGGACTGTTATCATCAGAGGGATCAGGAAATAAAGTCATCATTATGACTTCTATCTCTAAGGTGGGTAAGTATCACTATTTACCTGAAGATTCTTCTTCCGGTGAAAAACGATGGTTTTTGCTTTCACTTTCCTGTCCTTGATATCCACTTTGTTTCCACAGAGAACAATAGGTATATTTTCACAAACTCGCACCAAATCCCTGTGCCAGTTGGGAACATTCTTGTACGTCACTCTCGATGTGACATCGAACATGATGATGGCACTTTGACCCTAGGAAGAGAAATAAATAACAATAATTCCAAATCAAACGACTCTCATTGAGTTAGGTATTCGCAACAAATATTTACCTGAATGTAGTAACCATCTCTCAAGCCACCGAACTTTTCTTGACCAGCCGTGTCCCATACGTTAAATCTTATAGCTCCCCTGTTAGTATGGAATACTAAGGGATGCACTTCAACACCTAAAGTGGCTACATACTTCTTTTCGAATTCTCCAGTCTTGTGCCGCTTCACAAAAGTAGTTTTCCCCGTGCCACCATCACCAACGAGCACGCACTTGAAAGTGGGCATATCTTGTTCAGCAGCCATTATGCAGTTTCACCTTTTAGAGAATAAAGCACCAATCAGCTTAGTATGGAATAGTGTACGCCAGTTAATTCTACTAGTAAATAGATAGATAAAAATCGAAATACACATAGATTCATATTACTCGACCAACGTTAAGAAAAAACAATGACCTACATCACTTCCACAAAGGTGGTCTTAACCACTAAAAAGAAACGTTGAAAAACGTTTGCATCATTACTAAATGTCATTTACCGCTTTAAATAAGCTCAATAAGTAAATATTAGTCACAAACTGAACCTTACAGAGACATAATGCAAAGTTAATAATAAAAGGTTTCTAGAATGTACGGAAATGGCGCCTTTTCTAACTACATGGAAAAATCGTTTCATCACACCGGCATTTGAGTTAAAATAGGATATTATCAGTCAAAATTCACCATAGAGTTACAAGTAAACAAAAGCCAATTTCACACAGGAAAGTTACAAACCATAGACCAGTAAAACAAAGCCCGATGAACAAGTTAATAATGGATTTTAATTTGCTTACCGGTATATCGCTAGGTTTCAGAATGGCGTTCACCTTCGAGGAGGCGGAAGTAACGAATCTTATAGGGAAGTCGTTATATTCAAAACTCAAACTATTCTTTATAAAAGTACATGCGCTATTTTAAAAATCATAAAATAAATATTTCAGTTTTACTATACAATAATAAATTTAATTTAACTCAAATTTATAATTTCAAAACAATAAAGAAAATTTTACGACTACGTGACGTCATGAACAAAGACCGTGTGTCAGTACTGCAGGAGCAGCGATATCGTATACGTATCGATTTTTACGATCGTAGTCTGTTTCATTAGTTTTCGTGTCGTCTATGACAAAATTAGTGAATGGGATTTTTATTTAACCCAAAACGATTTGCCGTTTCGTGAATTGTAAAGCCAAAAGATGACGAAGGATAGATTAGCAGCTTTGAAAGCGGTGAGTACATATTAGCCCTGGAGTTCGTCTACTGCCGCGGCCTATCCCCCTCTGGTTGTTCCTATTCATCGATGGTGGGAATGTAATTTGAGGTTACTTGAACAGTGAAGTATTTGTTCATCTTATTTACATTTGTTGAGAAAATTTTATAGGTATATTTAGGCTCTTTGGTGTGTGTTTAACAAATTGTCCCCTTTGTCTTTGGTAAAGATATAACGACCATTCTAGTCATAATTTGGTCTCTATAACCCGTACCTAGTTGAAAAGAAAATATTTTGCTTCTAGAAGCTTACACTTCAGTCCCTGTGTTATTTTTTCTTTTTTGATGAACTCTTATTTTAATTTTGCTCTTGTATTGTCATATGTCATATATAACGTTCCCTGTTATCCTTAATTTTTGCTGGCTCCCATTTCTGTCTGCGCATTGCTGATTTAATTAATCGTATTTACTGTATCATTGTGCTACTAAAATTTTAACTAATCAGTGTGGCCTGACGAATGCCTCTTTCTGCAATGAGTGTTAGCTAAACTACAGTTAATTTGGTAAATTATTGCCATATCCCAAAAAATCGCTGAGAATTTCAGGTTTTGTGCATACTGGATGAAACTTATCTCATATTTTCCTTTCTGGTGCATCAAAGGTTAGCCAATGTTGGAGTATCATTGCATATAATTATGTGGAGCCGGCTCAACCGTGATAATTCGATTGCTTTCTTTAAGAATGCATATTGATCCATTCTTACTTGAATTTTTAATATCTGGGCAATTTTTAATCAATAGGCACAAAGCGATGATGATGATGTGGGTCCTGACGATGTGGCTGTCAATGTGGATGGACGAGAGGGATTCATGGATGAGTTCTTTGCTGAGGTGAGTCATTTGTGTAGAGTACCCATAGATATCGTCTCTACTTCTCTAACTGCCCATCATTCATATTATGAGGATCAGCCGTTATTGCATTATACACAAGCTTTATGCGGGGTTACATATCAATCAAAATTGGGTAACTTTGGAAATGTTTTCAGTTCTAGTTGTGTAAGTCTATTCGATATTTATTAGCCAGGACTGACTGTTTAAACTGTGCCAATTCATTTAATTTTCTTTTTGGATTAAAGCATTTTTCTCAATATCATTGGAGCAATGCATTTATTATAGTTACAAATCTTATTATCCATAGTCTTGCGAATTAGTTCAGCATCTTGTTATTTATCCATCCCTTACTAATTCTAATTTGTATTTTATGTTTGGATTTTTGTTGTCAAGTATAGGCATCTACTTAATTTCTAGAATGAGCAAGCTTTGTCAAAAGAAGTGGCAATTCAAATGTTTGGCCAGGAGCCTGAAATTTTGATCAGGTATTAGATATTTTTTTATCGTGTTATTAAATTCTGTCTCCTTGTAGTGCCTTGGAATATGTAATGTAAGTGTAATTGAGTGTCCTGAGGAGCTTAGATTTCATTTTTCTCTACCCATTAATGAGAACCCTCTTGTTGATGCTATTGTGGGACATGAAAATTTTCAAATATGAAACATTTACTCTGGAGATGTTTTTATGAACAACTATTCTTCTGATCACTGACAAATTCAGTGAGGGTTATCAGTAGATATCCCTTAGGTTTGCAGTTCATAATCCTGTGGGATTGGTAAAGATTGTCCCAAGTGGGTCTGGTTATTTATGTGGTCGTGGTTGTTGGTAGATTTTTTTGTGCTCATGAAATTCCTTGAGAGGTCTAGGAAAGGAATTTAAAAAAAGATGGAAGTTGTATCTGTTTTTCTAATGATATGAGACAGTTTAATGGCCTGGTGAAGTTTTTGGAGAGGACTGAAACTGCTTTAATGAGCATGTACAAGGCTCTTTTTTTTAACAAGTTGTGAAAAAACTGAAGGTCTATATTATTTTTTGAGTTTGTCAGACTTTGAGTGAATAGGAAGCCAGTTCCTTCCTTGTGCCACTATTGGTTACACATAAAGTTCTGGCTATAAAATGATCCATATCATTCTTAACTGGACATATCTAGTACATATAAGTCATAATGTAAGAGAAACAATTGCACTTTTCCACAAAATGGTTTATTGCGTACAACGTGTTTCGGCTCACAGAGCCATCATCAGGTACAAGACAAGGTCTTGTACCTTGTCTTGTACCTGATGATGGCTCTGTGAGCCGAAACGCGTTGTACGCAATAAACCATTTTGTGGAAAAGTGCAATTGTTTCTCTTACATTATGAAGAACTTCCACGATATCTCGCCTGAATCTGTTGAATTTACATATAAGTCATTTGAATTTGAACTGATTCGAGATTCTTCTGTACGAGACTAATACCTCATGGATAAATACTATCTATGCTGGAGTATATGTTTTGTCTTCCTTATTTTGTTTAATTTCATTTTGGGTTGGTGTTTTGAGTTTGTAAATAGTTGTATTTTTGTAATTATTATACCTTGAGCTTATTTCTTGGCATTTTAAGTGATGAGACAAATGGAAAAATACACCTTGATCCTTCAATTTTTTTATTAAAATTTGTGCCTTGGCACATTTATTGGTCTACCTGTATGCATGGAGTATGAAATATAATATTGGCACGTTAACCGGGGCCTTTGAAGCTAAAAGCCAAGATATGCATTTTAATTTTGTCTATAGTTTATGGAGAGGTCAGTGTCAGTTTTCAGTCATACTCTCCACTGTGCTCATTGCTTTTGTGGTATGAAGTTCCTTTTGTATTTAATTCTTAATTTTTCAATTATGTTATCCATTGTATGTGGTTTTTATGCATTACATTTACTTTGTATTTCATAAAATGCAGATCATGCATTTTTGGTCAACTTATCTCATGCCAGTACCAATAGGGTACCCATAGCGTAGTCAGGAAATCATGAATTGACTTTGATATTGTTTTTTTTTTGGCATATCTCGTTTAATGAATGCAATGCATTCAGTATACACAATTAGATACTTTGCTCTCCCTTTTTTATGAAGTGTACTAGATTTACCTGTTTTTTTTCTGTTTTAATATTTATAACATAAAACCTTTAATGACGTCTTATTTTTCTTGAAGTGGCAATTTAATGTAGTGCTTCCAATCCAGTACAAGTTTGGGGATATGTTGTTTCAGGTTTCATTATTTGATGCTTATTGTTTGGGTTGTAGGAAAAGTACTGTCCAAAAAACCTATCAATCAACTGGTAGAATATTCAAATGAAATTGAAAGATCTGAGGCTTTCCCGGTGTATAGGGGTGTTGGGGGTTGTTAGGGTTTCCAACCCGGTCAAATTCTCTATTCCTGCCGACGTTTTGATTAACCACTCGTTCATCGAAACGTCGGCAGGAATGGAGAATTTGACCTGGTCGGAAACCCAAACAACCTCAAATGAAATTGTTGTCACCCAGCATTCAGTGAGGATTTCGCTTTGATTGTGGTTATTGTAGATTGTATTTTCAATGTTACTTGTCATGAATAATTTTTTTCTGAACTCTCTAGTTTCTTGGGATCATTCTTGCAGTCTATCAAGTCAAGGAGTTTGCAAATTCCATTTTAAATTGAATTCATATTCAGGATTCCTACATCATTAGTTGATTAACCATTTGTCTTGCCATTACCATTTTGTTGGTTATGTCAATTTCTTCTCATCCATCATAAAATGTTTATACATTAGATATCTTGATTCATTGTCATGATTAATGGTATTACTGTTACCATAGCATGCACTTATTGTCCTTTTACTTGAATTCTTTAACTCCACTCCATTTTTTTATTTTATTTATTTAACAATAATTCTGAAAACAGCTCGTATAGGCCTTTATATCTGGGTGTTAACAAATAACAATGGACGAGCACACATAACCATGCCCTGGGAGGTAAAAAATCCTCCCCAGGCAGGACTCAAACGTGCAACCTACGGGTTAGTAGGCGAAGCCGGCAACGTAGTTTTTAATTTTAATTTGTCCTGAGTAGAGTGAAAACATGAACCACACTAGATCAAATATTGGGGACATGTTTTTACTCATATACCAGAAGTGAGAGCCCTAGAATATATTGGGTTTGACACTGAAACTTTTAAAGCAAACTTGTGGAACAATGCACTGCACTGTGAATTCCACATTAGGCAGGATTTAGGATTTCACCAAAATATCTCTTTTCAGTTGTTTTTCCTAAAAATATCCAATTCATACATTGGTTGACACAGTACGAATTGTCATAATATTCCATGTGGCACATTTTTAGCATGTAAGTCTGTTTTTTTAACAATGGCGTAAATGTGTCATTAGGCAAGGTTAAGCCACTCTTCATCTATTCTTTTTTCTACTGGAGAAAGATTTTTGGATTATCATTTATTAGAATATCTTGTACATATCTCTCTCTTCATTTGGATGTATAATTTGGTCGAATATTATTTTGAAACATATAATCACCTTGTTTTATAATTTCCAGAGATTTCTGTAAACTTAGTGGAGTATTAGATGTTGTGTATTGATTTTTTTGGCTCTCTTTAGTCTGCTTTTCATTTAAACTCTGGTTGAAGCCATTCAATATGCCATAGAATTATATTTATATTTTGAGTTGCATTACTGCTATTGCTTGACTGCAGCCATATATCTCTTCTTTTAATAACTATTTCTTTTGTATCCTAGGAATCCTTTATTCATACAATGTTAGATCTCATTTTATTATTCCTCGTATAAACTTGTTGTTTCTCATGGTTTACCCAATCCACTTTGTACTTACTCTCATGTATTTCTCCAATTAGACCTTTCCTCATCTCTTATTCCATGTACTTTATTTCTTATTTACCCTCATTTTCAATGTCATTTATTTGAAGTCTAATGACCTTTATTGGAGGATAGCCATAACAGGCAATTGCTTATCACTTAATTTAATAAGATGGAAATAGTTGCTGTCTATCTTACATTGAATTATATTTTATGCTTGCCTTGTAGTCATTGGTGGAATTATTAAATAGTCAGTTTCTAAATTCTCAGTAACTAAAATCGTAAGTGGGCAGGTGCACCTACAATTTACTTTGTAGATAGTTCCCCTCACTTTAGTACCCAAGAAGAAATAGAACACTGAATATTTAGGCTGAAAATGTTCTTGTTTGATCCTTATTTGTTCCCTGTGTACCACAGTAAAAATTTAGCTAGTTTTTTTAAGTCATCACTGATGGTATTAATGATATGAATGGTGGCAAATTTGGGGGTTTGAGGATCATTTACTGGATTGCTTATAGTTGTGCTACCTTGTGACTATATGTAATCGAAGTATTAACTATATTTAATTTGTGTATTTTATATTTCTATTTTTTTCGCCCTCGTGTGTATTGGCTATACTATTTATATTTGTTATAATGTTGTAATTATCATGTAGCCAGCAGTTGAATTTATGGTTAAACAATAGTTTTATTTGTTTTATTTATTGGGGATGAAAATTTTTTCTGTAATTTGTTTTTCCTCTGTTTCGTTATCTTAAAATTACATAAAAATTTAATGTCATCATTTTATAATTTCATTTTTGTAACATAATTAAATTGTTTAATTTTGCCATTTATTTATATATTTGTTTATTCAGTGTGTTTTAGCAATTATTTGGAATATAATATGTATTTACAACACACTAGTGGCTCGACAAGATGCATTTCTACCATTGGAATTAAAAGAAAATTTCATATTTTAAATGAAATGTACAATTTGAAAGGTAGATTGTAATGGAATTTGTTTATTATTTGTTTGGAGAGTTTTTTGGACATTATGAAAAAGGATACTATGTGAACAGTTTTGTCATTAAGGTCTTTGATTGGGCAAATTGTGTGCCAGAAAGTATTGTCACTAAATATTCAGCATCAACATATGTACAGTTTTTTAAATTACAAATTTTGAATTTTGTGTGCTTTCTACAAAGGTCTTCCATTGTTCTAATTTTATCTATGTGTTGGAAATTTGTATGATCATGGAGTATACAGGTAAGGAAGGCTTCCATTACCATTAACAATGTTTTGGTAAAATGGTTTTTTCCTTCCATGCTCTAGTGCTCATTCAGTGTTATTCAGGATGTTGTAAATTATCCCCTCAGGATGTGAGGCCTTCTAAGTGTTACTAGGGAGAGGGAAGTATACATATTTTAAATATATTTTTGGACATTTAGTCTTTTATATTTTCACTGGGATTGTAGAGAAAAAGTTTTGTTTTTATTTTTGACTGGTTTTTATTTTGCTACACAGTTGTATTTTTTAAAATTTTTCTATTGCCATAATTATCATCATTATGTATTCACATTGCCTTTATTTTCCAAAAGTTTTCCATTTTCGCTTTTCTAAAAACCACAAAAGCTTAATCCTTTCAATGTACACAATTATTGTACATTAAACCTTGAGAGCTGGCTACTCATTTAATTTTTCTGTTGTAGAAGGTCACAATCATAGGGAAATTATGCTGAAATCAACTGCTTAGAAAATATATTTAATTTATTACAACAGAGTGAGAATAAAAATCCTTGATTCATTCTTAAAAACTACTGAACTTTCATTCATATTGTTAACTATTCCGTTGCCTTTTCTGATTTGTGTGTGGTGTATTGGCCATTTAGTGATGTCTCATTACAACTATCTAGTTTTTCCAAAGTCATCCATTCTAATTTGGCATATGTCTACAATGAATCATAATTAGTCATTGGAAGAGTTGCCTTCTTTAATAGCAGCCATTGGAAGGTAGTTTAGTTAAATTCATCATTCTAAGCATTTTATTTTTAATGGAGTATGCCCCAAGTACTAATTATTTTATTCTCTTCTATCCCTTGTCAGGAAATTTGAAATTCGTTTCTCCTTCCTCTTTGTTTCAGGCTTCTCCAATGTTCACTCTTTTTCATTGCCATAAATATTCCATCATCCAATGTTGTCCCTTCTAATTACTTGAAATATTCCCTCTGTCACTCAGTAATTTCTTTTTTTATTTGTTTTTCTTCCGACCCATTAATTTTTTCTACCCATCCCCATTTCAAATACCTCATCCTTTTAATTTAAAGCATAGATTTTGGGTTTATGTAATGCTGATTTCTGTGACTTTTCTTCAGTCTGTGTTAATCCAGAGGTAACCGTCAGTTCTGTTCCTTTTGTAAATGCATAAGTCCCTTACAGGGTGCTAATATTTGTTTGCCTACTACTTTTTTATCCAATTTTTATCCTTTGTTAGCCATCTAAGGTCTAGAACAAGTCTTTACTTTGTTTACGTTCTCTATATATTTTCATGAATACCTTTGTGAGTCTAAAATGCGTTTTGGAGTGTTATTTAAGTGGCTACATTATATGTATTCATTAAAATTTTAGTGCACTTCAGATTACAGTCTATCAGTGGCATTTATGCCCATGAATGTAATTGGATGATTACCAAGAGAAACAGGATAATTCAGGGTCATAACGGCTATCATTGGAGATTTTTTTTGGAATCCTGATCCATGTTGGGGTGCCTTGTGACGGGCACTTGAAATAGTTAATCCGTCACTCGGGTGGGACGTTGAACTTTAACTCACTTGTCACCTTTATTGAAGAAAACGGTACGCCGTCGCCGTGTTTCTCTCCAGTTTCTCTCCAGTTTCTCTGTTACCTAAAAATAAAGCCCACCCTCTCCCCTACGTCCCACTTATCTTTATTTGCACATATGTACTCGGCTGTCGGTAGCCTTCCATTGCGACACCAGAGCAATCGCACGGAGAGTCCTTTTTCATCCGAGCCTTCATCCTCTTTCGGGCGTCAGGATACTCATGTCGTCTGGAATGGGAAATGGTACCCTGGGTGGCTCTGCGTTTTATGTTCCATTTTCGTTTCCAGTGTTTTCTCCCGAAAAACGATTCATCCCACTCATTCCGATGGTGGCCGACCCCTGCTGTCGTTTACTTTACCTACCGGAATCGGGAAATTACACGCATAAGAGTGATTGCCAGGGAGTAGGAGATATAGCATAGGATAGGCATGGATGGAGGGCTGCAGTACTAGCTCCCCAACCGGAGGGCTCGTGTTTAAGACCTGTAAGAGGCGGAAACATCTTAGAGTAATCCCGATCCCTTCTTTGGTGCTTTGTGGAGAGTACTTCAAGTGTGGCAAGCACTTGACGGTGGTTGGAGCGATTTCGGATCATGTACAGATTTGCTTGAAACTTGTGTTCATATTAGGGATTCACATCTTTAAAAGAGAAAAGAAATTGCATTTAACGAATTTGGTTGTTTTGCTATTCAATGCTCTTCTAACTCTCAGCCTTGAGCCACGGGATATATTTCGTAATGAATCGACGAAAAGTTCACAGATTTTATTCTAAACGCGAAATGCGTATTATTATGTGTGCGTAAAATTATTATGATTGTTGATAACGCATGGAAATGTCACGCCGAGTCAAACATTTTAAAAATCATGCGCGCCGAAAACCCAAGTTTTGGTTTTTGCCACACGTATTACGAACCGAAAAACATGTAGAGTATAGTTTTTGTATAATTTTAAAGACTGCGTGTGTGGTGAGTTCCGCCGCGTAAATACATAAAATTTAATGGGATATGGTCCTATAATATTTTTACGACTTGAAAAATTATTAAATTGTGCACTCAATGACTCTCGATTAACTCTCCAGCCACCTAAGTACCTCTCTTACTCTGTTTAAAACATGCATTATTTATTAGACCTCTGGGAAATTAATTCTGACGCATTTGGCCCTTTGTCAGCCCCGATGGCGACGGGGTAAAGTCCTCCGCGATTGCTAAAATGAGGGTCGCGGGTTCGAGTCACACCTGGGTGGATTTTTCACCGCTCAGGACATGGGTGTTTGTG
The DNA here is from genome assembly GCA_963573305.1 of Pyrrhosoma nymphula. Taxonomy (NCBI): domain Eukaryota; kingdom Metazoa; phylum Arthropoda; class Insecta; order Odonata; family Coenagrionidae; genus Pyrrhosoma; species Pyrrhosoma nymphula. The sequence continues at coordinate 77,399,521 of OY754327.1, read as the reverse complement.
TTCGTCCATTGTTACATGTTAGAAATACCCGATGTAAAAGGCCATTAGTGTTGTTTTTGGGGATGTTGAAATGAATAAATAAAATAAGTAGGGCATTATAAATCGTTGGAGGAATTAGCGTGGCTTCTTGTTGATATTGGGTTTACTGGCTTTCGATCCCAAGGGCACGGTCCTTATTCAGGTGGTGGAGGGCATTTTTCACAGGAAGCCTAAGGCTTTATTGGGTGACATATGCACCTCTAAGTGTCAGTACGACGTCCGTTGGATAGGGCGTTAGACTGCGGTCCCCTCGACGTCATCCGCTCTGTGTTAACGTCCGATCGTTGAAAAATGATTTAATTATATAGAAAAGGCAAGCGAGGAAGCGCTTAGTATGGTTGGTAAGGAAAGGAACCTCCAGGGTGAGATTTGATGAAGGCAAAGTAGGTGGTTGGAAGAGGCGAAGGGTAGCTTAAGGTCGCGATTGAAGGACCGCGGGGAAGGGGAAGAAAGGGATTAGGTTTTATGGTCGGGGTGAAGATGGTTAGGACGTACGCTGAGACGAAGGAAAAAAATTATAGGTAAACAGGGCCCTGCACATGTTAAGATTTAGAGGATTTTTGCTCACTTCAAACCTACCTTAACCGGTAGATTACCTTTATCATCATGTGTAGAAAATTTTCCAATTGAAATGAAAAAGAGGTTTTGAAACTAAGAAATGAGCAGCAAACACTTGACTCGGAAAGAAATCTTGGTTTAAATTTAAATTGTGGCCAAATAGCAAACTCAGAATAATAAATTATTTTTGCTTAAGCGAATTTTTTAAAGTTTTACCGGGGCAAATGTGAAAAACATTGTATTTCTTTTATTTTATATTTAAAACTTGCACCTCTGAGAGTTCGAAGTGACTCCCAAATTACTATTTTCGTGGAAATTCCCCATTAAAAGCAAGCTCATTTTGATGCCGGATTTCCCTCCACCTTTCATCCATTTACCAAGTAATCCTTCCCTCTCCAACTCACCCACCTATGCTCCGTTACGCGAATGACTTCAGTGGGTGATTGCTTCCTTAAATAACCTGCAAAACAACCTTCCAGATTTTTTTAAACCGGTGACACTCCTCGTGTTTACTAGTTGACCTTTATTTGAATTTAAACCAACTATGGTTTAATGTCAGAAACGTTCCCGAAGCTCATTAAAAACGAATTCCTGTCGTGTTTTAAAAACTTCAAATCCCGTATTTTTTTCAATTAAAGGTCATTCATTCTCGCTCTGCTTTGGAAAGTCCTAGGAATTGAACTTATATCGTGTATTTTTATGATATCTGGTTTCTTAGCCGACCATTTCTTTTGTGTTATTTGGTCAATCCTAGTTTTTTTTAATTTCCTGCAGTTGTCAAAATATGAAGTTAATGCACCCTTTCTTTTGCCCCATATATTATTTTCACGTTGTTTCTTCGTTTTGATTGTCCAACATTTCTTAGTTATTTTGTAGTGAAACAATCAACAGCTCTTCTTTTTATCAAATATTTTATCGTGTATCAATTACTACTCAAATATGCTCGTAAAGTGAAATTACTCTCATATTTTTATCTTGAATGAAGCTCCAGGGAACCTTTGGATTACTCGGGGCGGATTGATGATTTTTCTAGCTAATATTAATTAATACGTTAAATTTGTTTTAGATTTTATAAATTTATCATTTTGATGTTAATCAATAAGAAATATTTCAAGTTGCTGAAGTGTAAATCATGAGAGTCTCACCGGAATATGCACACTTAAGCGTACGTTTACGGCTATTTATGGTGGCTCTGTATGGTAGTTTTATGTTTTTTGAGTTTTTTTTCTTTTCCTGCATCCTTTAAAAGTCTTTTATATGCTAACCGAAGTAAAAGTGCCACCTACCCGCTAAACCTTCACCGTAGGAAGGATCATCTTTTCTCCCGAAGCTGAAAATTAATTAGGAATTGAGTCGCTGAGTTCGGGATTTCTATGGCGTGATTTTATTCGCTTATTGACCACATACTTATTGAATAAATTATGAAAAACTCTTATGTCTAAAGTTTTTTTTTCTAGCTGATGGCTGCATATGTTGCATTTATTGGTTGAAGTGGAATAGATTACGGATGATAAATATTTATAGCACTATTGTTCTGCGTGCAGCCCACTAATACTCCTGCTTATGTGCTTAAGTCAGTATTGCTTGCTCAGGTTTTTTTTGGTCGATAATCTAGCAAAGGTACAGATCAGTAGTCATCCGTTCTTGGTCAATTACTTGAGGCGCATAGTAGAGGTATAGTAAAATGGGGTAAATAAGGCTAGTTATTCTGAGGTGGCTGGAGTGGTAATCGTGTGTCATTGAGTGCACATTTAATTTATTAAGTAAGTCGAAATAACTTGGACCACATTTTATTGAAGAACATCTGTTTGTGGGGTGGAACTCACCATACATGCAATAATGGATATCATACAAAAATTATATTTTAAATTTTTGGCTTTATTACAGCATATTATGGCGAGTTTTCGGCGCGCTATTCGAAATTAAGGCGAACATTATATTTAAATATAGGTTTTCGATTCATTCACTCGACATGGTACTGGTATTTCAGCTGTACTCGGCGAGATGTGGTTGAACAGCATCAATATCAATGAAAATGAGTTGTACTGCCCTCTTGTTATATTTATTACAACGCGTTTCAACACCTAAACGTCAACTTCCGGTACATACTATGGGTAATTATTTCCAAAAAACAAAATTGGCAAAATGTAGTTTTTTTTTCATTTTTATATCTGGCGATCTCTAATAAGAACACGATTGCAAAGTTACACGCAAATCTGTAAATAGGCAAAAAACACTCCGGCCACCTAAATGTGTATTTTGGTGGAGTGACTGGGAGCGTTGGAGTGATGTTAGAGTGGGAGTCGGGGGTGTGGGGTATTTGAGGGTGCTGGAGTTGATGCTGTGGAACGGTCGGGGGTGGGGTAACTTGTTAGGTTGAGTGGCAGTTTTGGGCAGTTGGGTTCGCTGGAAAAGTGAGGGTAGGGATAGGATTCATATACATTCCACCGATTCGCGGTGGCCAGGATTCCTGGAATTATCAAGTGAATGGGATGATTACTTTATATCGTACCATTAAACGCAATTAGTTTTGATCTATCATATTGTGTGTGGAAGAACTATTGTTCTGATCTTTTGGGAAAATAACCAATAAATTCATGGGTTCCCAACATGTAAAGCGCGTACTCACACGAGCACTTGTATTGCGGCTTAGGGGTTCGAGCGAGTTGAATAATGACCCTAGTAATTTAGAACAAAACCGTGAATTATATATATATATTTTTTTTTTGTTGTTGTTGTTCAATGGGTCGAATTTTAAAGGGATGGGTGGCTGAGGAGTACGCAAGGCAAAAGGGGTAGGAATCCGCAGGGCGAAATGAACCACATTGGAATGTCCTAGAACAATTTTTCCTGTTTTCTTCATACTTATCTATTTGCCTTTATCGAATTTTAAAAATTAAGCCAAGGCATGGCACGATGGTTAATATTGAACCTCGAACTCAATTTTGAACCTCGTAAAGTTCAGAAATTTGGTCTTCGTGGAATGAGCTGAGACCTGACACCATCTAGGCGTGGTTGCAGAGAAAAATGGAAAATACGACCTGTATTAAGCGGAAAGTATACGGAAAAATGAGAAGAGAAGTTTTGGTGGCAGAAATTTAGAGAAATGCCGTGGATATGAAACCCGATATTTTTCCACCAATGTCTGTGACCTGTCTCTCTCACAACGTCTTGCCTCCGATGCCGACAGGCGCGCCTGCGTGCTTAGTATTCTCCGTACTGTGTTCTCAGCCCCTCGTCCACTTAAATGAATAACATTCGTGAATTCCACCGTTTCACAATACCCCGACCGGTTAAAAAGCCTCTGCGTCATTTTCAAGATGCTTGCATTTTGCGGTGGTTAGTTCTTAATTATATATTTTAGAAAATGTGGATGGGGGTCTGGGGTGAAGGACAAAGGAGGTGAAGAAAGGGATAAATTTATGGGAAAATGATAAATGGGACTCAAGTTCCACTTAACGGAAGAATTTGTGTGAGGGTAAACATTTACTTGGCACTGGAGGTGACTGAGTTGTTGATACAAGGTCGTTTCGTCGTTCGTACAATTTCGGTCCAAAAGCATATGCTTTAGACATTTCTAATTCTTTTGGAAGATCTAGCTTTGCTACTTCAAAACAAACATGTAAAACATTAGTCCCTCGTCCAGTGAATTTCGTGGAGTGCGAAGCCTACGTGTTATGTGGAATATTTATTCCTGCCGTGGTGTGCTCTTTATGTTTTTTAAATGAATGATGACCACACAATTGTTTGGTAAGTAATTAGGCTTGACCATCATGATCGCTGTTCAGCTCAGTGGTTAATTCGATCGTGAAATGCCTCGGCGTATCATTCTGGAATGTATAGGTATACCCCATTCCTTGGGATCCTTGTCTTTTAAACGGTCATCATTCTGTTGTAGACCAGATTTAATAACCGAATCTGTTATAGGTTTTATGCTTATCACTAATGTGCATCTGATAACTCACTTTCGCGGTTATTTTCGTCCTTAAAACGTTTTACCTTAAATCTTGCACCATATCGTCCCCTACTAAAAAAGTAGTTCGGTAGTAATTTCCTATGTTGAACTTCTATCGGTTAATTTCAAATAGAAAAGTATTTAATATCGATACTGCATTTTTTACTCATTCATGAAGGCGCTGGATGGTTGCTTGGAAGATTTAGATCTCTAGAGTGAGACATTAGTATTTCTTAAACCCATTAGTTCTTGGTTGCCTACTTCCTTAGAAATTTGTACTTTACATAAATATATGACTAGAAAGGGTTCAGATTTTTAAAGTTATCTTTGAAAAGGTTTCCTGTTTGATTGTCGGCAAAAAGTGTCTTAATATTAGCGCATTTTACTCGTAATGCGCCCAGTTAGATTTGCCTTTGTTACCTTCAAGCCGATGAAAAGCATTGATATCTTTTAAATGCCATTTTTGTCTCCATTAATTCTCGACCCTTATTTTATCCGATTATGTCAGTATTCTTCGAGTTCATGTTCTTGCCTACTGCTCCGTATCGTTTTTCATTTACTTTTTCTTTGCTACATTCGGTTAAATTTGGTCGTTTATTATCCCCAACGGCAGTCCTGTTAATTGATTTTTTTTCGCCGCTGGACAAATATACGACACTTTCATTATCGTACTGTGTACGAACAGTACGTACCGTCCGTACTGTTCGTACGTACCGTACGTACAGTACGGACCGTACTACCCGTTCGCTATCGCAAGATCGCCTCAGACTATTATGGAACGGTCACCGCATTTGAGCCCCTCCAAAATTTCTTCCCCTAAATGGGATGTTCGGTTTGCAATCATTGGAAAGGGCGATCGTTCTGTATCCTCAATGTCGAAGGCCAATGTTGTCTATTGGGCGAAGTGGATACAACTCAAAGAGCATACATTTCGAGGACAACACGCGACACTTGACCTATGAACCAAGCCATTCCCATCATTCCATCAACTTGAATATTACGGGTGCCTATGCCGCATTATATTTTGTTATTAGTAATGGTCTCGTTAATTTCTCGTTAGTTATTTTATTCTTCTTGTTATTAATCCGATATTCCTATCGTTCCCGCTGTAGACAGTCGAGGTTTTCGAGTTTTCAACTATGGGAAGTTGTGTATCCTTAAAATAATCTGTATTCTTTGGTTTATCGAAGAGGTCGTTATGTAATATAATATTCACCCTAAAATGTGGTTGCTTTTGCGACCGGAATTAATGTCATTATCATCTTGTTGCTCCAATGCGAATATGAATTCATTTTCGTGAAAAAGTGGTGTACCGAATATGCAACTGCTTATTGAAATTTAGTTCTCGCCGATCGTTTTTCATCACGATGAGTCATAATATTCTATGACGCATTTCATATTCCTTTTTAAAGAAAGAAGCTAATTGACCTTTCGCTGGGAATCGTGGTAAGTGCATGAAAACGACTTAATTGAATGGAATAAGCCACAAAGCTTCATACAAATGTGAAGAAGGCTCTTAGTGAATCTGAAAGAATCAATGGTCTTATCTTAATGGTAAAGAAATCTTACTATGCATTTATTTGGCACGAGTGGTATATTTTCAGGTTTTAGCTATTATTTATTTTCTTAAATACTTCACATTTTGCGTTTGTCCTATTTTATGGGTCTCGATCAATGGTGCCAACTAGAGCTTAAGTTCCCGTTTCGCATAATTTTGTCTCTCATCACGGATTGTTGTTGGCAATTATATTTATTATTATTAGCGTAATCAACCGGTTAAGGTAGGTCCAAATGGGAGTGACTAAAAATATTCTTGATTTTTAAAGGCGCAGGGCCCAATCTAAATATAATATTTCTCTCTTCATCTCAGCGTACGTCCTACCTCCTTCCATCCCATCCGTTTAAAAAGCCTATTAGTGAAGTCTGTTCGGGTTCTCCACCGGGTCAAACGTCGGCAGAATTTGACCCGTTGGAGTAGCCTAACAGACTTCACTTACCGCATACGCCGTTAAAGCATCAGATCATTCTCCTATTCTCTTTCTTCCCCTTGCCCAACATCCTCCCCTAGTTATCACGGCCTTCAGCATCCATTCGTCTCTCATTACCTGTTCCCGTACCGAAAATAAAAATTTATTTAGTGTCAATGTATTTTTTTTGGAAAGGGAATTCGAAAGAGATATGAGAAAACTTTCACTATCATTGATGATACGAGGGTAGACTTAAAAGTAAGGTCTCCAATTTTTTTTGTCATAGAAAATGACATTTATTTACATAGTTGGATACATCGTTGGAAAGGTCATGGCTTCAGCTATTTTTCGATGTAGTCACCCTGGCGCTCGATGATTTTCCTCATCCGCATGATGAACTTTTGAATACCGTCGTCATACCAGCTTCCGTCCGCGTTGCGAAGGCGTTGACCTCCTCTTGCACCTTGTCGTCCGTCGCGATCTTCATCCCTCCTAGGTGTTTCTTCAGGGTGAGGAACATGTGGAAATCACTTGGCGCGACGTCGAGGCTGTACGGAGGATGCCCGATCACTTTCCACCCAAACTTCGAGATCAGTTCCTGCGTCTGACTAGCCGCATGCGGTCGCGCGTTGTCGTGATGAAATGAGACCCCCTTCGTCAGCATTCCTGAACGTTTGTTTTTGATGGCGCGCCGAAGCTTTTGTAATGTGTGGCAGTATCTTTCCTTATTGATAGTGGTTCCCCGGGGCATGAAATCCACCAGCAATAATCCTAACCCTGAAGAAACACCTAGGAGGGATGAAGATCGCGACGGACGACGAGGTGCAAGATGAGGTCAACGCCTTCGCAACGCGGACGGAAGCTGGTATGACGACGGTATTCAAAAGTTCATCATGCGGATGAGGAAAATCATCGAGCACCAGGGTGACTACATCGAAAAATAGCTGAAGCCATGACCTTTCCAACGATGTATCCAACAATGTAAATAAATGTCATTTTCTATGACAAAAAAAATTGGAGACCTTACTTTTAAGTCTGCCCTCGTATTTTCAATCAATTATCTGAGCTTTGGCTTATGGTATTTATGGTTTCATTATGGTATTTAAATAACACATTTTTATTTAGTTGGAAATTTAAACTTTTAGTGAAAGGTATTTCCGGCACCCTGCACACATTGTTTTGTTTCGTGTTATCTGTTTGGTTTCAAAAAGTTGTTTTAATGGCGTATTTTTTACGATTATGAGCTTGAGTAAATTTGCCAAATTTAAGGTGAGTGAAGAGTCGCATTCTTTGGATTTCCCCTATGTCGAATTCATGAGTTGTGTGTAGTGCTTGTTGATCTTACCCCACTTTTATGAAAGTGGTTGGTAAAAATCAGAAAATGAATCTCTGCTTGTTTTTTCAGGTGGAGGAAATACGGGAGATGATAGACAAGATTCAAGCAAATGTCGAAGAGGTCAAGAAAAAGCACAGCGCCATCCTCTCGGCTCCACAAACTGATGAAAGTAAGTGCTATCTTCCCACTGTTGCCTGTTGGGTTAAAATTTGTATGTTTCTTTATTCCGTATTTTTTATAGCTCTAGGATTATTATAGTAGGATGGATGTCTATGCGGGTTATTCTCATACCCTCCTGTCGCTATTGCTTTGTCTCGCTTTTGAGGCTTGGGAGTTTATTTTTTTAGTGTAAACTACATTTATTACTACTTAATGTCTCTCTACAAGTGTTAGTTTCTACTTTTTCAGTTGTTTTTTGCTGGATCCCCTCTTTCAGATAGTTAATTCTCCTTTTAATATTTAATAACTCCTTCTCTTAATAAAGAAATTACGACTGCAATTTAATGAAATTGGTTGCAACTGCATTCAGTTGATTTTCCTAGTTCCATCACTCGAGCCCTTTCTTTTTTCTGCTTTCCACTGAGCATTTTTTTTATTTTGGGACATGAAAGCTACTTAATCATTTGAGGATTCGCTAGGGAATGAGATTGAGTAGAGAGAATGAGATGAGGGTTTAAATTCCACTTCACCATGGCTGAGATTTCGTCAACTGCATGCACGCTGGCTTCCGGCGGAAATATTTTACAGATTCAAATTGAAGTAAAACAATTTATTCTGTCAATCTCCGCATGGATTTGTGGGCCTTTATCACGGGGTGAACTTAGTTTCTCTATATGTGGTTTAAGTAAAACGTAGTCTGTGCTTTATTTAGGATTTATTTTATAGTAGGTGTGTTATCGATGTAGTATCGTCTTTCCGATGATTTTGAATTCATGTTTGTCGATTCAGCAACGTAACGTCATTTAATGAATTTTTACTGTGATATTCCACACATTTTTTATTACCAATCATGTTTTCGACAATTATTGTTATTATAAATGTGACCATGATTGTCGAAACTATGGCCGGAAATGAATGAATATGGAATATACAAACTACAATGTTATTGCATGACGTGTACCAGTTCCGTAAAGTTACGCCGGAAACCTTCGCTTTTAGCAACGTAACATTTAAGAAAACGCTACGTTGATAAGCGTCAACGTCAAGTCCTCATTTGTCATTTTATATCGTCCTCAGCAATCTGGTCCGATTATCAAAGACGTTTGGGTCACGGAATTCGATACTGCAGGTGGCTTTTTATTCGAGAGCTGCGACTTCAAATGCTATGGAATCAAGGATGGGGAATGCTTTATATTTTGTCAAGTGTCCCTGGTAAATAAATATAATGTTCTTACCCTCTAGTTGCCCTTTTGAGAGGCAACGGGAAGATACGGAAAGACCCCTGGACTCCCTCGATATTCTTGCGAGGAGTCGAGGTGGTGCTGGGGTGGTTTCAGGAGCCTTCGTCGAAATCATCGGCTCGCAGTAGAGACCCGAACTTCTTGGCCTTGTTCACACGACCCGGATACCGGATGGTCTCCCTCGCCCATGAAGCGTCTGCTTTTCTTATTCCCCTCCCGGCCTTCCCGTCGACTTGTTGCTATGCGATTTCTTCCTTACCTCCCAACTCCGATCGGGGAGAGTTAGCGTCTTCTGCGAGACAGTCCGTCGCCGATTCCTTCGCATGGTGGTTCTTGTATTTCATTCTCCTTTTCCCGACTTCCCTCCTTGACCGGTATTTCACCAGAAGATAGGGTGATCTTCCGTCGTCCTGGCCGATAACGCTTTCGTCGTAAAATAGCTCCTTGCTGGCGTAGTAGTTAACCCTTTGTTGACAGCAGGCGTATTTCAGGGACGAAATGCTTTTTTTGGGCTAATTTTAAAGCGATCCCGATTTTATCTATTTCCCCAAAATGAAATAGCAACACGTCGTGAGGCGTGGAGTCGAAGAGGCATGGTTGTTTCCGGCTGGCATTATTTTACTCTTTTCACGCACTGGTTTTTGATAAACATACGCTGTATGAGCGTGGTGTTATTTGTTATTTTATTCCAAGTAATAAGATAGTATTCTTTTGAGCCATTAAAAATATTATTCGTCATTACTCTGGCCTATCAGAGCTTCTCTAATGCAATGGAAACGATTCATTCTTGCGACTAGTGATGTTGACCCGTAAAGGTGTGGGTTTCGTGTCAGCGTGTTACGTTTTGGTTCGTGTTTTTCGTGAAATGAATTATGGCCTGACTATTGCTATGGTGAGTAATTGGGCTTACTTTTATCGCATACATATTTCGGAATCTTAGTGGTTACTTAGATTGTGGAATGCTTTGGTGAATCTGTCTGGCATGTATTGGTTTACTTGTCCCCTGGAATCCATCTGTCTTCGGAACGGTCATCATTCATTATGTCGTCCAGAATGAATATCTGAATCTGTTGTAGGAGTATGTTTTACTTAAGCCTCGTTGCTCTAAACTAGCCATGCTTTTCCGTGGCGACAGCTGCGGTTAAGAGAAACTGTTCAACCATTGCGCGTGAGTTAAACGCGTAATGTTAAACGCGCGCGGTGGGCTCGTAATTACTTTGACCCTACGTGCTCTCCACCGTAACGACCTTCGGTGGGAGAGTCTTCTGTGGTTTTGTGTTGGTACTCTTGAAATATATCCACAAAACGGAATAAATGTATGCTTCTTTGGTAGTATCCAAGCCATTCACTTCCCTCTGTTAATTTCATTATTAATCATTGTTTTCTGTCGTTTTTACGTTTTTAAGTCACACCTAATGCTATCTGTTGTGCATGTCTTCGGTAGTTTACCGTCTGCATATTCCATTTATCTTTTTTGTGTTCTGTGAAACGGCTCAAGGCCGCCAGGGTTTAGGAGAAATCACCTATCTATCAACCAAATGTTTTGTTTTTTTTATCTTGGACGCTCTCTTGAAGCGTATGAGCCGATAGCTCTTCTGTCTTTTTAAGATGAATTGGAATTGAAGTTTTTAGAAAATTCTCTGAAGGTCCAGCTAATAGGTATAGTTTGCATCAGTTGCCAATAAGATAACCTCGGAAGCCATACGATATCCGTATGACTTCGTCACGGCGCGCTAAAACTTATCTTTGATGCCTCTCTCAATGCCTTATCGCTAATCCAACTGCTTTCCAGGCGAGAATCGTCAACCTCGGGAAACGCTTGAGGTTTCTGTTTTGTACATGGAAGTGTCCGTTGACCTCTTCTAACTGATGGATGGAAGACACCCTTAATACAGTTCATTTTTTTATATGGACAATGGATTTTAATTGTCTATATGTATTACCATAGGCAGGTATAGTTCTGTTCAAAATTAGTGCAACAGTTTGTGGCATTTAGCGAGTATCTTCTGAGTGAACCTTCATTTGCAACAAGGAAGTTTGATACCCTTAACTGAGCTAATCCTATTAGCAGTCAGAGATTCCGTACTAAGCATCAGTACCATGTCTGGAGTCCGTCAAAAGTGATTTTGGAAAAAGACTTCGCGGAGGCCCTTCAGAAGTGTTTCCAGTAATATAGCCCAAGACTGTAAATGGTTTTTGCACCTTGTGAATAAAGCTGTAGATATTGAAATAGATTGGTGAATGAAATTTGTGGAATTTTGCATTGTTTGATTGGCAGAATTGGGGTTCTTAAGGTTCCTCGGCAGCCGCGGGAACTTGCAATATATACGAATAGATTAATAGCCGCAGTGTTGTGAATTACTCCTCCCTAATAAAATACTAAGTCATCTCATGCATAAAAACCTGCCAATTGAAATTTATTTTAAAACTAAATTCATATTAAGTTAAGAAGTGCGGCTTCTTTGATGAAATCTAAGGTGGTGCATTGTTTCTTTGATATAATAGGGAAACCAGCATTACTGGTATGGTACATACCAATGATATAGGAGAAAGATGAGCGGGATAGCTGGTTCCATTTCCCAATCGCTTTGGTGCACCGAATCACCCTCTCCCCGCTTACTCTGGCGCATCGCCTCCGGGACGTGAAATATTTAAGCGGGCGCTCCGGATCGACGTTAATGCCCCCTGGGGGGCCGGCGTTTTTCTCCCCCACCCCATCCCCTCTCTTTTTCCGGCGTTCTATTTTTTCATCATCATCATCATCATCGCGGGGGTGGCGCACTCCCCTCGCCGCGGCGTGCGCTCCACAGGCTATTTTTTCGCGAGACCGGCGATCCGATGGCGGCAGCCCTCCGGGTCACCTATCACTCACGTTCGAAGTTAGCGTTATCCGGCCGTGGGGGGTAATTGATGACCGTCTGGAGGCCGCTAGGGTATCCCTTCCGCGGACTCCGTTTATACGGGACTTCCCGCCTTTCACTCTGGGGCGACTGACTAATGGCCGTCTTAGTGTTGAAATTTAAATTTCTTTTTCGGGCACGTGACCTGTCTTAAGGCCGTTTTACACGGTACATTTATTTGTACAATCTATCGTGCGAACGCATGTACAGTCAAGTGTGCAAGAAAATATTGTATGAACGACTGAATCAGACTAAATGTCGTTTTACACGATGAGTGCAAACGCACAATTTTCCGTGCAATTTAGCGGTAGAAATAGATCGGAATTCGCGAGTCTTTTGTTTATCATGTATATGTTTCACTCGTGAACATATGTTTCACTCACGTATTTGACACCTTGAAAAGCTGATCACCTGAAATTCGGAACCTCGACTCGACCATCTGCCTACTGATAATTCTCCCGGTTCAGAAAAAGCTCTCGTGGACTCTTCTCTCTGGCTTTATATTCGACCTTTGCATCGTTTCGTTTTTTCTCCTCTGGATTTTAGTGCGACAATTCATTCACGTTTCTCGCCGGATCTCCACACTAGATAGACTCATTTCGTAGGTTTATTTTGTGTGTGTGACAAACTTATTACTAAGTGGTATAGCGGAACATGGGACACGTTTCTTTAGTCCCTCCAAATTTCCCTCCCTTGCATTTGTACTAGTGTTTTAATGCCTTTTTTTGACGATTTCTATGTTACTTGCTAACCAACAGAAAGAAAATTATTATTATTATATCACGCGGGATATAAAGAACTCTACTTCAGAGCGCGACCAGTCATAATTTTGGGGGAAAAGGACACAAACCCTGAGATCGCGATTACACTGAAAAACCAGAACACCAAATAACACGATGAAATGACGATGTAAACATTTGAGCAACTTTGAGTTAACTCTTCTCGGGTTCTAAACTGCTTCAAACTATTCATAATTGTGGACGTAATTAATTCTGACCTTGAGAATGAGTGACGAGTCGTCTCTCGAAACGTCAACAATTATGAATATTTAAAACCGGTGGAGAGCCCGAGAAGAGTTAACTCATTAAAGATTATATACACAGGATAATATTTACTCTTAATATTCGACGGGAAAGTGTTAATCCTTTTTATAAACAACTGTATTATCAATCGTTACACAGGCAGCACAGTTTTCGCCACATCAGCGCCATCTGTTGAATATTAACGATACTAACTGATCGAAATTGCATGATTGTCTGAATGGAATTAGAACAGGTTCTATTTTCCGTTCAGTCATTCATACATTCGCACAAGCGTTCGCACAATTTGCCGCTTTACACGGTACAATGTCCTGATACATGCGTTCGCACGATAGATTGTACAAACAAATGTACCGTGTAAAACGGTCTTTATTGATGACTCGTGACCTCCGCGACATCTTAGACCCGTTATCCGTTTTTGACGTAATATTACATGACGTTGGGTATATATTTCGGCCTTGCGCACTTGTGGTATTATTTAATACCCTCGAGAGATTAACGAAACCCGATTTGAAACTTAAGAATGGATATGCTACCGATTAAGATAAAAATAAGGGGTTAAATTGATGTTCATTGAGATATTTTCTAATGCAGAATTATCAAGATCTGTATTAATTGACCAGTCTGTCAGTTGCAAATATATCTTCAGTCTACAGCGTTAGTCTGAAGCTTTGGAATCATTAGTTTAGAGCGTAATTTTAGGTGTTCTGTGAAGGTGTTTAGAACGTGAAATATTGTTTTGCAACAGCCGTGAATTTGGGTAAGTAAATTTCCAGTCTGTGGAGGCATCTCCTCCTGCTATTGATGACTGGGCGTCGGATGCGGCAGCCGCCTTGTTATTCTTCTGGAGAACCGTTGAATTTTGTCTCACCGCATGGCTACTCCGATCCCCAAGTCTTGTCTCTCCCGCACGTCCGTTTGAGTTCCAGGGCGCGATCAACGTCCTCTCGTAGCAATTGGTCTCGCTCTTTAGCCCTCCACCATCCACCATTCGGAGCTGAAATCCTTTCGCCTCCAAACGGGAGATCAAAAAGAAATGCGAGGGTTTTTTTGCGGATGTCATGGACCACCCTCCCTCTCGTGGAAGGGGGCGGCCGGAAAGATTGCCTGTGTGTGCGAGGTCGGAAGGAGTGGATTTCCCGGCGTTCTCAATGATCTCTCCCTCTCCTCCCCCTTTCTTCTTCCTCTCTTTTTCCCTCCCCCTTTTCCATCGCCCAGCTCTCCGAGAAAAGCAGTCTCCCTAGCGGTCTCATACTTGCGTATCCTTCTCCTCTCGCGGTTGTTTCTGCCCGATTTCCAAGGAGTGTTCATACCTTGTGGCAGGTGTTGTCGTGTTACTGGGAAATATTAGGGAAACGCGATTCGGTTGGTGTGGTGGCAAGAGTACTGGTTTTACATCCCGAGGGCTTCGAATGCAGGCAGTGGTGGAGTTCTTTTTAGTGTAATCTCGATGACTTGGGTGCTGCGAGGGCAGCACTTCAGGCGTAGCACTCCGTCCTTCGGATGATACGTTAAACCGTGGTCCTCTTGACGCCTTTCGTTAAAAGCAGGGTTATGCCTTTGCCGGGTTTCTCTCCACCCTTCCTCCATTCCCATGACAATCCTTCCCTTACCAATCCACCCGCCTGTTCTCAACGGCGTAAATGACCTCGGTCGCCTCTTCGAATAGCGGCCTAACCACATTAAGGAAACTCGGATGCGGCTTACAGATTGCTAGCGCACCGGGCTGACAATCCAAAGGTGTTGTTGGAGTCCCGCCTCTGGCATGTTTGTTGTGGTTATATGAGGATGATGGCCTTTTGCTAGACGAGGCGGTATAACCTTAGCAGTTTGAGGACCTAAAAACCTCTATATACTACTTACGTCATCATGGAATTTGGTGGGCAACAGTCTATGGGCTGCAGATATTCCATAAAAACATACTATTCCAAAGTCCTACTATTCGTTGAAAATAACATTGTAGAGCCGGCCTATGATTGTGTGCCCATGCTCATCAGGTATTTTATTGTTAATAGTTTGTTTATTTATTTAATCAACCTGAACACAGCCTCGAGGGCCATTTAACATCAGGCGTTATAACAATAACAAAGGACAACACACACAACCATGTCCAGGGAGGAGAAAAATCCTCCACGGGCGGGATTCGAACCCGCGACCTTTGGGTTGGCAGGCGAGGACGTTACCCCGCCGCCACCGAGGCCGCTGTTCCTCGCGTGACATTCGTCACCGAGGCCCTTAGGCAGAAAATGGTGGGCCTGCTATGCCTGTCCTGGTGAAGGGTGTGTGCGACCATCATTGAAGGTATAATGCAAAGAAAACGAGGAAGGTGTAGGTACTGTATTAGCATACTGAACGGAATGAAAGGAGGTAGGAAGTAACTTGAGCCGTAGTCCGAAATAGTGCGAAGAAGGAAACGTTTTAACATCAACCTAACAAAAAGCAGGTCCACCAAATCCTCCATTGTCGATAGGAAGTTGTTTATTACTCTGCTTGTTGAAATGGGAAAAAATCCTGCGTCTAGGGGAATCCTTAAGAAAAACTTTCCCCTCCGGTTGTCGATCACGACCCATTTTTTTCCTCTCTAGGTTACATTTATATATTATTATCATTCTTTGCTTTTAGACCACACTGCCGTTCGTCACGTTTAAGCGGTGTTTGGGAACGTTTTCAGCATTGTAGGAAGAACTGAACGCGACGGTCTTCTTTAAATAGTCATCCCCTTTTAGTGTAGCGTTACGGGAAGTCTTTGGACCTTGGGCGGATGATATTTTGGTTCTTCTGTTTATGTTAGGCGATCGTCTGGGCAGATTGCGCTATCTTGTTTATTTTCTAAGCTTTAACCGATCGCTCGTGGGTCTTGGTGTCTGCGGCCTGCTTTCTCGTCCTTTAAGCTTGATGTTTCGTTTGAGTGATCTTTTTAGTTCAGCGGTCTAAGCAGAACGATTTAAATCCAGGATTTTCAGCACAGGAAAACGCATTACAGGACAGCATTCTAGTGTACCCACTTTCACCTGATCAGATTTATATTTGAAGACCCCGTTTTCATTATTTGCTACTTGTTTTCTTCGACCGTTCGAAATCTATTATGAATATTAAAATTTCTGTTTTGGATACGTATTTTTATAGAACTTTGGAACTAAATGTACCAGTTTTGTAAACTTTTCCTCACGGTCTCTCAAAAAATGCAATGATTATATTAGTGCGGTCCAGCTTTGGTTGTTCAAAATCATTTCTTTCCGTGTGAATTGTTCGTTATTCGATATCGCCGTTATAAATTATACCACTTCAGCGATGTCTTTCATTGGAATTCCTAAAAATATTCACTCGTTACATTTTTTACTGCGTGTTTTTATTTTATATTTTCAGTGATCGATTTTTAAACATCGATGGTAATTAATCTTGTATTTAGGCGCCCGGTCGTAATCAACATTTGTTTGATTCCATTGCTGTAGCAGTGTTCTGTGGAAGTTCAATGAGTAGAGAAGAATTTTCGAAATGTGAAAACGTAGATTATTAGTCGTTCTCGTTGCAGGGTGTTTACCACCTTGGTTATGGAGTTATGTGTGAACAAGAATGGATGAAGTATCTTTGACAAAGTGATTGAATCTCCTTCCTTTGCCTTTTTATTTGTTGCTTTGACATTGGCCGTCGAATGGATTCAATTAATTTATTGTAAGGGTCGAAATTGTATTGAAAATTGTAGTTGAATAACAAGCCATGATAAATGTTTGATTAGGTTATCGTAAGATTTATTAGATGGACTCTTTGATAAACTGTCTTTGAACTATTTGCAGCCAACTCACTACATTGCGTAGTGCCATTGCATTTCATACATTTTGCATTATGCACTGTTGTCATTCGGATTTTTCTTCATCCGATGGATGATAAGCATGAAATTGACACATTACTTCCCTGTTCACGCATCATGCAAGGCGTACCTGCCACTGCCGCCATATAAACGTTCCATATTTTATTAGCCCATAGGTTTATTGGCCCCTAAGCAGCGAAATTATTTTGTTTTGTTTTCTGGGATGTATTTGGAACACCTCCTTGAAAGATTTTGTCTAGTTCCCCTTCATTTATATTTCGCGGAGCGATTTTCAGGGTCGTGGTGTCGTTTCGCGTGCATCTTTGTCCCGTTGAGTGAAGCCTCGCCACCGCGGTCTCATCGGCGTGAAACTCTACGTTCCTCTTCCATCCGCGGATTCGGGAAGGGGCATAAACTTCTCCGATCAAAATTCTTTCGTCGTCACTATTTTATGGTTATCTCTTTTTATGCGTCACTCTGGATATGGCCATCGGTGGTTCTCCGGGGCGGGCCTCAATCAAATAAGATTCTCCCTTCCGCTAGTGTCGGATAGAGGAGACGATGTGGAGTGGATAGGTCGCCTCAGGCTAGTGGGACGTCCATTGGCTGTTGATTTGGGTTGAGCCTGTCATTTGGGTTGATTGCCATTGGATTTTGGTGGTGAGAGGCGTTTGTGGGTAGCAGAGGCTTCATCCATACATACACCTACGGACTTGATACCGTTTACCCGCGGGATCGGATATTTTCTCCATGATGCTTTTCTGTCGTATTCTAACGCTTGGTTGCTTAGATAGACGCTGTATCCAGCCATCACTGTCATCTTATGCAAGTATGAATGACATTGGTTTTATTTCATTGACTCATCTGTCGCGCTTCTACCTTGTTGGTTGTTTCGAGGTTTCTCGAAAACGGCCCAGGAGAGCTGAGAGAGAAAGCAGACTTCCGGGGTGCATTCATTGTCCTGTGTTGCGTCAACGACACTAATCGCTAACCAGTGAAACAATCCTTGATCTCAGGTATTCTTCCAGGCATATGTTATGTTCTTCGACGGTGCAACCTTTAATATATCCGACAGCGAGAACTCAAGTCTTAATATTTGTCTCAAAAATATTTCTCCAATGTAAAGTCCCTCCTGAATTCTTCGTGTCTTTTTCCTTCCTTCATGGAGACTAAATAAAACCTATCCTTATTCTCCATCTTCCGTGTCTACCCAACATTCTCCTCTGCTGGTTCCAGCGGATCCCCTCACCTTACTTCAGCTGGTCGTTTCTACTCAGTGCGTCTGTCCTCCATCCTCTTCTGCTGCCTCCGTCGAACATCTCAAATCGCCTTCATCTCTTCCCCTATTTTATCGAACTCTTTCTCGTGTGTTTTTCTCTCCACTTTGCGTAGTCGTTCCATTCTTCTACATTCAGTTTATTCTTTCCATCCCTCTACAGTCCCATTTCTCGGAAGCCTCCAATCTGCGTGCTCCTTACTTCCGCAGCGGCCATGCTGATTAATCGTTGGATAACACCTAGGAAGTTGAAAAAAAAGGGAAAGCTATTTAATTTGCTGCTATTACTTTTCACTCGTGGCGTTTACTTGGCTTTGGCCCAACGTAACCTTTTAGGGGTGTCATCGGTTGCGGAAAATGTTTCATTCACCACTTTGGGCCCGAAACATGATAATCCAAGGGTTGAAGGGTTCTTGTCTCCGTCTCATGAAGTTCACACCAAGGGTTCACGTTCCTTCATTTTTTACTTTCGTGGTGGAGAACTTTGCCCATGAAAAGCCGTCCGTTTGACATCGAAACGGGAATGCCACCGAGCAAAATCCCGCCGCGTCCGGAGGGCCGATCCCGGGCCGCGGGAGGAGCGGGCACTTCTCCCGCGACATCCCGTGGGGGAAGGGGTGTGCGGGGGATCGGGGGTGAGGAAGACCGGGGCCTGGGCAACCAATCCACCGCCACTCTTCGAGGCATCTCCCCCTCCGAAACTGTTATCATTCTCCCATTGAGGCCCCATTACGAGTGAGTGTCTGGTGGGACGGATGAGGGAGGCGTTTTCGGGGAATAGCGTGGGTTGGTTGGTTTATTTTGGTGGGTGCGGGGGTGGGCGAAGCGGGTCAAGGCGTGCCGGGTTGCGAGTGTGGGTGCTCTCTCTTCGGGTGGTGTTGGGGAATGAGAGTCGAGGAGAGCGGGGGAGGGCGTAGGAGGAAGTGAGGTTTTCGCTCGTGCGTTATTGATCTGGAGCGACGAGGCGGGAGATGGCCACTTGCTGCTGGTGCTGCTGCTCTGCCGCCGCTACCGACGCCGCCGACGCCGACGCTGCTCCTCCGGGTTCCTCCTCCTCTCGCCCTAACCTTTCCCCCCGCCTTCCCGCTGACGCTTCTCCCGCCCTCCTCCCCGCCCAGAACCACCCACGCCCCCTCCCCCCTTCCCGCCCCACCTCGAAACGACCTCTTCCCCCGCGCCATAACTCTATCCCTTTCATCCGATGGCTATGCCCCCCTCTCTCTCGTTCTCTCCACTACAGCTTTTGCTACGACTCTTGCCGCCCTATCCCCTCTCGTTCCCCTTAAACCCTTACGCTCCCCCCCCTTTTCCTTTTGCCTCCCTCTCTGGGTCATGCTCCTGCGGCTGTGGCTGGCTGGATCTCCTGCGGCTGGATGCTGCAGGAGACGACGATCTTTTCAGCCGCCTGGGTGGTTAAGATGCTGGGAAAATCAGGGAGTTTTAAAAGTCTGGGCGGATATAAAGGAACATTCGGGGTGTGTGCAAATCCACTCCCAATCCGGCAATTCGTCGATAAGGAACTGGATACTCCTCGATTTGGCGATGGTGCACCAGCCTTGTATCGTATGCAGGCACTCATTGAATAATTAATTAAAATAGTTCCATGTCTCTGGTGAGAATTGACGATATCTACATGTAGAAGAGAATTGATGCTAAGTGGAAAAGGGGCTTGGGCGAAGTTTGCAGTACTGAGAAAATATGGATTATCTCTGGAAATGTCTCCTAATTCCGTTGGCACCAAGGCAGTCCGTTGTCTTCAGCTTAGATGAGAGGATGAGAGTGGAGGATACGGTAGAGATGTGGGTTTGGAGTAACGAGTGCGATTTGACGAAAGGAGAAAAAATGGTGTGCCGGTTATGGCTTTCTATTTGAGATCATAAAAGAATTGGCTGGAAGAAACGACGAGGAGGCAGAGCAGTTGAATGGGACGAGTAATTTGTGGCAAATGATATTGAAGGCCATGATAGAAGGGAGAATTCTTTGTAAGTTGTAATGAGTCATTCCATGCAATGTTAAAGGAGGAAGTACGGGAGTAGAATAATTGGACAGTTAAGATTTTGGCATTTGTGTAGTAAAAGCAGAACCAAGAATGGTCACTAGTTTATGTTAATGTAAGCTTATCCTTAAGGTAGTGTGAGCGAGTTATCACGGCGTTTAAAATTCAACGAATTTGGCTTCATAATAAATAATTTCATATCCGCTTTCTGATATGAAAATATGAGACTTATTGCACTACTTGTCTAGAGATTTCTCAAAAAATAGAAGTTCTGCCTCACTGATCGCATCAGATGTGTAACAGTGTGTAGTTCGTATGTTTTCTCAATTGTCAAAAAAAATTAAATCACTCATCCTAATTCTTATTATAAAATCGTGAGAAAACCATCAATTATGAAGGCATATTGAGCGTCCGGCGTACAAAAAATCAGTCAAATGATAACTTCAAATGTGTGTATATTTAATTAATTACTGCGAAGTTCAGTCTTCAGAACAAAACTTTTGCGTTATTAATGAAATTGTTTTCATCTTGCTTCTTACTACTGGTTAAATTTAAACAGTAAAATTCAAGTTGTGTATCTATTATGAATGGTGAAGAATTTCACTCAAATTGCCTTACTAGGGAGAGTGAAGTACGTATTTGTCGTTGCGAGTGTCTCCCGTTGCCATCAGCTTCGTCGTCTCGTTTCTTCTCCCGCTTTCCCGTCCCCTCTAACCTCCCCTATCTATCTAATAACACACCCCTGCCGTTTGTCCCCCCTGACCCCTCCTTTTATTACTCTCCTTCCTCCATACTTGCACGTGTGCTCTTTCCCCATCTTTATCTCTCTCTTTCTCTCTACTCTTTTGTCTTTTATGCGTTTTCCCCCCGTTTATCTCCCTTGTCTTTTTTCCGGGCCGCTTGCTCTTTGCGAGCGGTATCCTCTCCGACCCTCGGTCTTCTCTCTTTCTCCGGTCCTCGGGTCGCAACTGCTGGACGCACTTTAGTCATCTTTCTTTCCTTTTCCCGCGCCGCCGCACCCCCACCTCTCCATGCGCGTCTCTCGCGGTGGGGAAGATCCTCTTCTCCCCCCTCGACTCTTCTTCCGCATTCTCTTCCTCATACACTTACTTCTCAACACGTGGGTGGCTTCAAGAGATAGGGTGATAACCCTCGTAGTATTTTTCGGACGCTAATAAAATTCCATTCAAGGAGGTTTCGCCTACGCTTGAGTGAGTCTAAATAAAATACCGCATTCAACCTTTCATTTCTATTGTTTAAAAAATACTCGTTTCACTGATGACATGTGTGAGTTATTTAAAAAGCAAATTAACATAAAAATGTGTACATAATTTTACGACTTTGTAACTTAACGAACTCATTATCCTGCCTTAGGAGCCAACTGCAGCGGCGTTTCTGTAGAATGAACGTCTTTGTACTATAGTTATCATGGTTATTTACTAATAATTCGAAATATAAGATAGGCAGATGCTTATATGTAATAGCCATTATTTGCCCTAGGTCAATGTGCTTAGTTTTTTTCCTTCGAAAATGGCATCATGTATTAGTTTAATAATACAATTTTCCCCATGTTTCAACCATTCTCGTATTTTACATGATTTTATTTCGATCTGGATATGCTGACTTGGATAAGTGTGCTTTAATGGTTCTTATCAAAGAATACGTTTGTCTCTGAGCGGCCAGAATACTAATAAAATGACATTTATGTCAATTTGTGGTAGAGTCACTTTCACAAAATTTTTCGTGTTGATGCGTAGATTCTATTATATTTCAATCGTTATATTTTTTTTCCTGCCGGCTAAATTAGCTTAAGGTGATGATGAAAAACTGTTCGTGCTTCGCTACAACTGCAAAACCCTTTTGTTACATGGCCTATGTATTGACATACTTCCTTCCTCATCCCATCTAGAGGGCCTATTCTTCCTTCTTTCCCCGCACAGTAAACATTCTCAATTCTGTCACAACCCTTAACATCCATTCTCTCCTTTTTGCCTGCTTTATCCACTCAGTCTCTTTCTTTCTCCTGCGACTCCCATTATTATCTTTCCTTACTTTGTAATTTTTTCTTCGTCTCGTGCTTCGGACCACGAGACAAATATAATTTTTATTATTAATTTTTTTAATTAAATACATTATTATTAAGATAAATGTTGCCAACCATTCTTTCTTCATTTCGTGTTTTTCCAGCTGATTGGTAGTTTTTTGTACAATTCTTATCCGAACTTCCCCTTTTCTTGGACATCGTTTTACTATTCTGCTCAGTTCTTGCTCGCCATCTGTTTTTACATTCATGCCCAATAAATCCCTTTCTCCGAACTGGAAGACTTGTTCAATCGGGAAACACATTGCGAAATTTGTGTATCTCTATTTACATAAATTTCCTGATCTATTCTCCCCGTGACTTGATCTCAGATCCACCCACGCCTCGACCAACTCATCTTTCCACTCACTCAGCGAGTCCCCTTCCCATTTTACTCCTCATCTCTGTCTCCCCCGACACACACACCACGCTCTCACCTGCCGGCGGTCGTAAATTTTTCCTCGGGGAATGCAAGGGAAAATAGTTTACGGTGGTGGATTGAGAGGGAAGGTTGGGTTGATGGGTGGGTGTGGGAAGGATGGGGAGGATATGTGATCAAGCGAAGAGCCTCCAAGAAGGATGGGAGTCGGTTTTTTAGGAGTGCCGGGGGGGGGGGGGGGGGGGGGGAAGGGTTTGTACCCCTCCCTTTCCCTGAGGGAGAGGGGGGATTCCTCTGGGGGGAGGGGGGGGGGGCACTACACCGACGCGCCCCTCCCTCTCCGTCCGGGTGTCTTTCGCCCCCCTCCCTTCCTCCGCCCTTCTCCTTCCGTCGCGTCGTATACACGCGGGAATGTAATCTCCCTCCGCACCCGTGTGCTTATCGCTCTCACCTCGTGCCGTGGCCAGGTTCCCGCACCCTTTCGCTCTAAATGGGGGTGGATAAGATTGGCGGGATTCGCCTTATTCGTTTTTACGTTCCGCGGGTGGTTGAAGGGGAGGGGGGATGGTTACCCTCCCCCCCCCCACCTTCACCTAGGCCCATTGAATCTCTCCCACCGAATCACCTCTCATCTTGTGTTCCCACGGTTGCTCGGGTTGACGCGGTGACTGGAGGCTTTTTGAGCTTCATCTCACGGCTAGGTGGCGTATCCTCATGTACTCGCTGTCTGTGGGATTATTTTTTTTCGTTAGGGTTCCCGGGTCTCAAGTGTGTGTATGGTTGTGTTAGTAATCAAGTAACTTTGTCGTTCGGTTTGTGGGTATGTCTCGAAGTGTTCAAATAATTCAAAGTGTAATTCAGGTGTAACTCGCTTTGCGCCCTATTCTCACTACTTTGTTATTATTCGTGTCACGCTTCAATGTTGGGGATACCAACATGTTGGGTTTGTCGTCTTCCGTTCTCTTTAATTGGAATAAAAATAATACATTTTTGAGCCTCTCCGCGTCCCTATTCAGTACAGGAGAAAAGTCCCTGAATTCATCATTATTTAGTCTGAAATCGACGTGCGTCAGTCCTCAAGATTATATTTTTTTAGAAAGACCACGTAGAGGTGGTGGGCATATTAATGGTGCACAAGAATCACAACTTACGAGTTAACCGATCTAAATAAATAATTCAAGGAATCTTATGCCAGATCTGAGAATGTCTTTTAATCTTTTCTTCGTCAGTGCGTGACTTATACTGAAATTTCGTTCCAAGTTTTGGCGGTGCAGCAGTTGCATTCGGAATAAATCATTCTTGTAAGAGTTTTCACATTTCTAAACCTTCCCCCGAAGTGCCACTGCACGGATGTGTAGAATGGTGTACGATACTAAGTGCAAAATACAATGGTCACCGGTGCGTAACAACGGGAGAGGGGGGTAAGGGTACATTCCCCCCTTAAAATGCAGCGGAGAGTGCCAAAATGTATCAAGATTGGGGTGCCCGCATACAACTCCCCTAAGGGATGGGGCTTCGGGCATAGTGGAAACTGAATCGAAATTTCTCAATTCCGAGTTTTAAAAAAATACAAATTTTTGTTTTTTAGGATGATTGTTTCAAAGCTCAAAAAAAATTATTTGAAAGGGGACGGGGGTGCTATACGGTCGTGAGGGCGCCAAAACTCTTGCTCCCCTCCCCCGAAATCCGAAATATTGTTTCGCCGCTGATGGTCACGGTAGAAATTCTTCATAGGTATTCATTTTACATTTACTAAGGTTTCTAACGTATAGCGGGCGTGATGCGGGCGTTGTTGTTTTTTTAGAGTTAGTGTGAATGCGCGTTCAAATTTTCCTGTTGATACCAAGTGGATTATTAGTCTAATCAGGGCCTTGGGGGATTCCTTATCTTGGATTCTGTTGAATAAAACTGTAGGTTTACTCTTAATATTCGAGTCTCCGCGCCTGAGAAAAAAGGTTTCTTGTTTATGAATTTACCCCGGGAACATACATAGTTGATGACATTTAAGTAGTGAATACTCATTTTTTTTAGCATGTTCATTTTACCAGTGTAGTGGTGTGTAATGATCATACTAGTTCATAACGAGTTTTCTCGTTGGGATACGGTCGTTGGGGGAGCCTCCTTTTCCCATTAACTCCGTTGTTCGTTCCTCTTTGCGTCCTGGAGTCGTGTCCTCCCCGTGAGACCGAACAACGCACTCATGTCTTTGTCCGTTGTGTGTGCGGATGCATTCCCAAGCGGGCTCTTGTTCTCACTTTCACCATCGACTTTCCCGTTCTGACCATTCCCCTAACTTGGCAGTTCCCGTGGTCGAGTAAATATTTATCGGGGGCGTTGCGATTTTATTTCCGCGGTTGGTCCCTTGCGATGCAATTTTAAACCGTCCCTTTCCCCGAGAAGGTGGAAGGATTTGAACAGCCGTTGGTTTTGTCCGCAAACGTCCTTACCCTGCCACCGACGACACGCCAGCTCTTCCGCGTGATCATTTGTGACTCGGCTGGCGAATTATGTCTTGTGCTGGATAGAAGCAAGGAGCACTCGCATTGGGGCGTTGAGGATCTCGAATTGCAAATATGCCTCTTGTTGCATCTTTTGGCTCGGATTATTGGTGACGTCTGAGCTTCTTTAGAATTCTCCTCCACTTTGGACAAATGTATTCCATGAAATTTTACTATAAATGTTACTCATACGTACTCTGTAGTGAGTAAGGATTCCGCATTTTGTTGATGCTTTCCCTCGCAGCAATCGGTTAAAGTGTTGTCTGCCCCTTAGAAGTTCTGGAATTCTCTATATATTATCTAACCGAGGAATATTTTATTGTAGTTTAAATAAGAAACGCAGTGAAATTGGTTGTGTGATTAAACCTCTTAAAACTAATTGATATGATGCTGTAATGGTGACATAATTTGAGCCAGTTTTTCGGTGATGCAGAATTGCTTAACAAGTTCTGCTTTACTGGAATGAAATGCCCTCTTAAATATGATAATTATGTCGGACACATTAATTTTTAATGCATCAGGATATGCACTCTATGATCTAAGGACAAATCGTGATAAATATTTGAAATATGCAGTGGGATTATCTAAACTCGACGGAAACCATTAAATATGTTGAAAGGTTTTGGGACTTTATGTAATTTGACAGTTTTGACGATGTTATTACCGAATTAATTGGTGGATATTCTGGAGGAAGAAAGGCATGTGTACGTGAACCCAGGCTTAGAACAACTTTAATGTGCTAAATTTTTTTCTCTGAAATAGCTATTATTCTACATATGTACGTTCAGTATATTTTTCATCCATACGAATGCAATTTATCATAGTTGTTTAAATATTGCAGGAAATAAAGCCTTCGTGTATTTTCAATAAAACCAAAGCTACATTTAGCAATGCAAACGTCACATTTATGAATCACTTGTTCATTTTTTGTTTTATTCACTGTAACGGAAAACTCGACTGTAACCATATTTTTATGCCTCCCACGTATAATTGCATATTTTATTGTTTAGAGCTGGGTTGCCGCTCTTTTGCTTGTTTCTTGCGTCGTTGCGGGTACGTCTGCAGCTCGCCTGCCTTCCGTGCCGTGTTTTGTTCCGCGGAAAAAAAACAAAGCAGCGATTCACACGGCCCGCATCCCCATGCATTATTACGAAATATCCGATGTCGGGGCAGTGCACCTTCGCCGTGGGTGGAGAGAGAGAAACCCCTCCCAGTCTCCCCTCCCTCCCCCCGCCCTATGTTTCCCTTCTCCTTCCCACTCTGCCTCGGGGGCTCGAAAACCGTCTGGGTCCTCATCTTGCCTCTCTCTCCTCCCTTTAATCTCCTTCTCTTTATGACTCCTCCCCCGCTCGCCCTGCCTGCTTCTAATGTCTTCTCGCCTTCCTCCTTTCCTTTATGCTCTCTCCATCTCCCTGAAACAACTCTTGTCTCCCTTTCTTTTCCTTACTTGCCCTCATCCGACTCCTCCACGGGTGTACCAGAAACGGCGTGTCTTGGATATCACCGGAATTCACGGTGTGTTTTTCTAATTGTTTAACCCTTTTTGCTGCTATGGGCGTATACAAATGAGCCCTAAGGATTCCATGCCCAGCTTATATATTTATATTCGCCTGATTTGAAAACGGAAATTTATTAAAAATATTTATTTAAAAGGTAAAATAATTAAACATGTGATGATAAATGAAACAGGACTCTTAACGCTTTAAATGGCACGTTAGGATAATCAGTACCGAGGGGACCACCCTGGTGAAGATTAATTCAATAGAAAAAACTCAATTGACCGTCTTTTTTATGTCGAGGAGCATGCTGCTGCGAATGGGTTAAAGGGGCAAGGCAATCTTTAGTCAGTCAGTAGAAACCTCGTAATTTAATGTTAATTTCCGGCATATATTCGCAAATTGATGTCCCCTTCCCGCGCAGCATTCATGACAGCAAAAGAAATGGAGTTATACATCAATGCACCGAAAAATTGTGCCTTTGCAAGTCAAGACTCATTTCATGTTTTTTTGAGTTGTTGAGTACTTGTGTAAATCTCAGTTCGGTAAGTAAAAATTATTATTATTTCAGACAACCCCTCGTAAAGGCACGTAGTCTCTTTCTTTTTATTATTTCATTTTCTATTTCTTTCCTTTTCATGGTTGGTGTCCTAACACTCTCTGCCGCAAGCCCTACAGGCGGCTCACGGTGTCGCACTTAGGTCATCTGCAATTCCTCTAACTTTGATTATCATCGCCATAATTTCATGTTTTTTTGAAAAAATGATACTGACTCCGGTCGATAACAAGTTACAGAATGGAGGAAAAGGAATATAGCCGAGCGCGGAAGGTATCGGATCTCTTTGAAATTGAGTAAAGTATGACTTGAAAATTTGGGATATTGCTTGGAATTTTTAGGTTTAGTCCTATATATTTCAAGCACAGATGTTATTGAAACTTCCTATTTCCTTTCTTTTTCAAGGCTGTCTTCTTACACCCGCCATTACCCTTATCATTGTATTGCTGGCTAGTACGCATATGTTGATGTCCAAATGAAGATCTTGTTACTTCTCATACCTGGAAGCTCAATTTTTTAGTAAAAATATTCAGAAGCCTGTCAATAACGTGCTCTAGAATGAAGGTGAGGGAGTGATGCTGTTTTCTGGCATAAATAGTATGGAAACTCGTGGAAATGAAGTAAAAATGCGTGAGCTAATACCCCACCAGGAGCCGACCGCTACTCGAACCCGCGATCTCTCGATTAGCCGGCGCGGACTTCACTCCGCCGTCACTGAGGCCGGCCGTTAAAAGGACGAATTTAGAAAAATGTTTCTGTGGAAATCAAGGACATCGCAGGGGATTTTGGTGTTAGTGGACAATGTAGAATTAAGAAACAGAAATATTTTTATATTAATGTAAACTTATATTTAAGGTAATGTGAGCGAGTTATCGCTGTGCATAAAATTCAACGAAATTGGCTTCATTGTAAACAAATTAATCATCATATTTCTGATGCGAAAATGTGAGCCACTTATTGCACTACTTCTCCATAGATTTCCCCAAAAATAGCGCTGACTTCCTGATCACGTCAGTTATGTAATGGTGTATTTCATATGTTTTCTTAATTATAAAAAAAATGAATTTATCACTCGCCCTAATTCTTATTATAAATGTGCAAAAAGAAACTGTCTATTGTTAAGACATTTTCAGTGTCCGGCATGTAACAAACAAGTCAAATTATGTCCTTAAATTTTTGTTAAATTAAATTAATAGCTCAGAAATTTTAGAAAATCATTGCTGTGGAAAGCAGGGATATAGCAGGGATTTTAATTTTCAGAATTAGTTCCCATCACGTCCTCTCCCCATTTTCCCTTGCTCCTTTTGTCTCGTCCATCCGGCGTTCGACCCAGAATAAATCCGTTTCGCCTTCTCTTCCTCCCTTTCTCGCCTCTTATGAGCGCGGCGGAGAGGAGGAGGAGGGGTCGATATTTTGGCGGACGGCGAAGTTTCCAAGTGCGTTGGTTCGTGTGTTGGAGTCGGGCCGGGGAAGAGTCTTGGGTGGAAACCAATCCCATACAGTTATGCCCGGTGAAAATTAATCATCAATTATTCCCTCCTGCTCATAACGCCATCTCTCTCTCCTCTCCCCTTTTGAAGGGGGTTTTCAATGGTGCGCAATTCCTCACCCCCACCCCCCCCACACCCCCACCGAACCATGTCCCCAGACCCCTTCACTCTCAAACTCATGTTTCCATGTTCGCCGATCGATTTCGGGTGATTGTAATGAAGCGTGAATGCTCAACCGAATTCGTCGCGGTCATTGTACGTGTTGGTGGCGGCGGGGATCTGGCGATGAGAGGGGGTTTAATTTAATTTTTCGGGGATCAATGTCCCATTTCATTTGATGCATGGCGCTGCGATTCCGGTATCTCATCGCAAGGTACAAAGCCAAAAGAGTCATATTGGGAGGGTAATTGTTTAAGGGATTTTTTTATCCTTCCCAATCTTCCATACCCGTTTTCATTGCGGTAATTTTTCTTATTTATATCAATGATAGCTCCTTCCTCTCTTTCCGTAGGCTGAACTTTGAACGAATATTCTGTTGTGGATGCGTTGGTTACCACCGATAAAGTTTCTCGCCATCTGCAGCTGCGGTGCCAGTGCAGATCATTTGAGGCTTTGCATTGATTAGACTTATTGACATGCCTTTGATATTCTGACTTCATTTCTGATGGCTACCCGTGGAAGTTCTTAAAATTGACGATTGGTCTTAGCCCCAACAGATAAATGAAAATTGCATGTATAGGAACAAATGAAAATGGTATGTCGTATTTGATTAGAGAGGTGATTCCCAACAGTTTTTAATTTCTGTCCCCCTAAGTTACAGTTTCCGAAAGTTGCATCAGCTTACATAAGGGAAATGTTTCATATTTACATTCTAACTGCTGTTTCAACCGTAGATCCGCCGTTATTCAAGGTTTATTCGAGTACCCCGGAGCTGCCAAGAAGTGTATTGACACCAATGGTTTTGGAACCACTGGTATAGCCAACGTCCAGTCGCCATAGATATATCTAGAGAGAGAGAGGGTTGCCCATAGAGAGCGTCTAGTCGCCTCACTTGATATAAAACGTGTTGAGTGATGTTTACTACGAATTTCACCCGTGGTTTTTTGCATTAAGGGATCATTTAAAAAATGGAATTAGATTATCCAAATTCGTTATGAAACCGAGGGGTCTCGCGTCAACGTTTGCTTCCTATTTTTGGTCTTTCTTTTGTTATCGAGGTCAAGGGCGAGTGGGCTCGAATGTCACCCCACCTCCTATTTCAACTTGCTCGTCAGGAGTGCGGTGTGGGTGATGTCACTCCACTCGATAGCTGAGGAGAGAAAGGGGTGGTGGCGGAATAAAAACAAAAAACAATCGCTAAGCCAGAGGAGTCATGCTATCGGAAATAAATAGCACGAAAAAATGTCGCCTCTCTAGCATTCCGGTGACGGGTGTCCGAGAGTCATTTTTTTCGTCCATTTCAGCCCTGCCGTCGCTGCTCGGCTGCTATTGTCGGAGCACGCCGTATTATTCGGGCTCCTGATCTCTGTGACACCATTATTTTACTATCAAATGTAAAGGTATCTCCTAGCGGCAATTATGCATTGATTGTATTCCAAGTATTACATCTACTGAGTACCGTGCAAGCCACATCCAGCGTGTCGCAAGGGGTGATTTCACAAAAGGCGCGTAATACGGATTACAAACACACAGTACGCACGGAGAACTGATAAGTAACTGATATTTAGTTCTCATTGAAAATATTAGATCTTTTTTTTTATAAAGAGGCCGAATTCATCGAATTTTATGTGAAGTTATCTCGCTTATTTTAGCTTTAGCGTAGGATTTTTCAGATGGGGAAGTGAAGTGTCAACCGTGCAATTCCTTACGGATTCCTTTATGAGCCTGATTTTACTATGGGAGAGCCTGGATTACTCCTTGATTTTGAATATAACCCAGAGAGATTTTGTCCGGGAAACACAAATCCGAGAAAAAATCTTGCAGTAGCCCTTTTATGCAAGCAATGGAAAGTATGGCAAAGGAAGGAGATGAATAAATTGGCTGGTCCCGACGCAAGTGGCCTGACGAAAAGTAGGATAATCATTCTGTCCAGCCATTTTTTGCCATTCACGTGATTTCCATTTACTCGGCCTTCCAAATCACCTTTTTCCGTCTGGTGTATTAAATATACCCTCTTTTTTCATTCTGTTGTTTGCATATTTTTATGTTCTGTTTATAAACCTATTCTATCTCGGTCTTCGGTTTGTTACCCATTCTCCAATCTCTTGTATTTTACAATTATTTCTTATCTTCTCCCTTTCTCAATTTCCTTTGATTTTTCTTAACACTGTCATTTCGCGGTCCCCATATTTTTTTGGTTTTATTTGTTAATGTTTTATTCTCTATATCTGCTAGCCACGTTAATATTGGTCTGGTGGTTAGGTTAGATGTCTTCCGCTGTGAAAAAATAAATATTACTCGTTGTGTCAAAAGTTATTTGAATGTACTAAGTTAACAATTCATTGGGAAAGTGTACTGAATCGCTTTCCTTTAGGTTAGTTATCATATTGCCCGAGAAATCTATTTTTACGAGCCTGTGCCCTTAGAGAATCCCGAAAACATATAGTCTTTCGATCAGAATAAAAGTTGAGTGTCTTTGGGCAACGCCCGATAGTTAACGCGAGCAGTTTTTCCGATCGCTCGGATGCCAAAGAATGGTTTTCCCCCGAGTTCAAGGACATACTCTTCCGCCTTATTTTCACTCAATGTGGAATCTACGAGGTGTGGAGAGGTAAGGTTTAGAAGGCCCGGTCCCTCCCCTTTCCTGCCCCAATCAATTAATTACGGCGGTAGTTGAGTGCGAAAAAAATATAAATTAACCGGGAAGAGTACTAGTGAATCCGGTCGTATTCCCGTCTCAGATAGTTTTACTGCATATTTGCAAGAGGGTGGGCAATGTCGTATTTTTCGCCGCTCTCTCTCTGGAAGCGTGTGTTGTTGAATATTCCATTTTGTCAGCGTTCCGTGATTTACGTCTGTGTTGCGTGGGGTTCTTCGCTTTCATCTCTATCTCTCCTCTCCCTGTTGCTTTTCTCCGCTCAGCCTTTCGGCTCTCTTCCTCCCTCTCTCTCCTTCTCCCTCTTAACACTCAGATTAACGTCCTGATCCTTGCCCGTACCTTAATCCTTGTGACCCTTCCCCATTCACGTGGTTTTTCACCGTCTCTCTGGGGGTGCATTTCCTCGTCTTTACCGCTCGGGCCCGGGACATTTGTCTGCGTTTACGGCATTCCCCGAGTCATTACTCGGCCGTGCATAATGCACCTTGTTTCGCGCGATGGCATACGTCGAGTTACGACCGTCATTTCTCCGACTGGAAGATTTTCGCTTCTTCTCGATCTCGAGACATTAGGCAGGAGTGCAACCAATTTTGTCTCCTCCAGAGAAATGTACTTCTTTTGGAGGAGGTAGAAAGAAAGGGTTGTAGTTTGAGGAGTTTAATTTTTTTCTTGCTCGAGCTTCTCTCCTTCGGTGGTGAATTTGTGGAGAAAGTGTTTACTATTAGACCGTGAAGTGAAGAGTTTTATCGTTTAAATTCCCTAAGGCATAGTCGTACGGCGAGGATATTCTTTCTCCTCAGTCTTTTCGAGACATTTCCATTTTTAACTTGTTTCAATTAAACTACGTTCTTATCCCACAGAGAATTCTCCTGAGCACCAATCTCAGGGGTATTTTTGGTCTATAGCGAACCATGCTTCCTCTTCTTTTTCATTATAAAAATATATATTTCGAGTTCTTATCTAATATTAACAGTTTTCCTCTATTCAATCTTAACTATGCAATACATTTCAAATAAAGAGGCTGTGCCATTCATCGTGCCTCAATTTTTTCCAGTAAAAATGCTTATCAGTTCAAAGTACGATCTCATGTAGTAATAGTGGTTAATAGAAAAGTATTTTTTTCGGGTAATTTATTCGTGAAATTTATCCAGCATGTAAACCTCTATCGCCACTGCTATTTGGCCTATTTTTGAGTGTTTAGGAAAGCGTAGTGAAATGTACGATTCTGATTCTGAATTCCTTAGTTGTTATCTGAAATTCTATCTTATTATTAGGGGTCTTAACGTGAGAAAATGGCGTGCAGTATCTTATCTTATTGCTGTGATGGATGAGCTTTCACTTCTGTTTTGTCGTTGCGTTATGTCTACTATTCGCGCCCAAACTTTCTTATCTGTTTAAAATTCGTGAAGAGAAACCTTGTAAGGCATCGCTCAAATAAACCGAAATTGAGCTGAGTTATTCGTTCTCTTCTTACCTGTCTCAAACTGAGTATTTTCCCTGATCGGTATCTCGCCATGACTACCTCCATAAATGTATTTTTCTTTATTAGTTTAACAAATCTGAACCACAATCCCTTGCATGCAATGACGAATATACCATTTTTGACGTGAAGCGGTGCTGAGAATGTTCTTTCTCGCATTGCTTCTTGACTCTGAGATTTCCTGGAGTAATTAATCGTGGATATTTTATCATCGATATTCTTTTGAATCTGTCTCTTGCGAGTCGTTTGTTATATTTCTCGGTTTGAATTATCATAGGAGTGCATTTTGTAATATTTTGATGATTAAGGTTTTTGCGTGGTTAAAAGCTTTTGCAGCAATGGGCAATTGTGTACAATTTTGAAGAGAATGGTGGAATTTATTTGATCCCGTGCGGTTCAGCTGCGAGTTGTGACTCGTGGATGTAATGGGAGCTTGCCTCTCAAAACGTTTTTTTTTTTTAATTTTTCATGGTACATCATTACCCACTTGCTTTTTCCAGTAAACGACGTGCGGAATTACTTATATTGTGATTACTTTTTTTTTCGGAACACGGTAAACTGTGATGTGCAGATTAATTTACTTTGGCCTTAATTTCGTAATTCTGAATGAAGTGTAATTACTTACATTTTAGGGAGGCACAATGAAATTCTAAAAAAAGGATTATCGAAACTAGGGCATTGACTTGAGTATGAGATCATGAAATGTGTTCTACCCCCGTTAGGCTAGAGATCCCTTCCATGGCACGGACCCAACTGCATGACCGACCGCCTGGACGCAGTGGCCGACATCTGGTCGTTTTCGTCGTTTATAGGGCAGTTAAGCAATGAAAACGTAATCGAAATCTCGGCATACGGTCAATATAACCATATGCTGAAGCTCTGAAGGTCTGCAATTTCATGAAAGGTTTATGTTTAAAAATAAAGTTTTTCTGCTCGATGTAAGAAGTTAACTTTGCAGATAGCAAATAGACACTGAGGTTTGTAGTTTAAGTGTTGATGCTCGAACATTTCTTGATGAGTGGTTGGTTTTCGAAGCGTTCAAAAATGTGTGTATCCAGTCCTTTACTGAGTGCAACAATGACTGTCATTCACAGTCACTCGCAATGTGATTTAACTCCTATTTGGAATTTCGCTGTTAGTTAAATCGTTTGCCTTCGCTGATATTCGTACCCGGATCTCGCAACTGCCGTTCAGGTGTTTAAGCCAGTCAGGTATTATTAGGGTATTTGTATTCGTAAATTGGTTAATGCTACTAGTATCATTTTGTTGTGTAGCTGGCTGGCTAACACGCATGACAGGATATTGGAAGACCCGGCATCGAATCGTGGTCAAGTAAAATGATTTTAATTCATTATGTATCATTATTTTCATCAGTAAAGTGGTACCTCGAATTGCAAACTTATTCGTTCTTGGGCCTTATTCAGTAAGGATTCGACACGGTCGAACCTCGGAAAATCCGTGGATTTGACGTCACAGCCCCCGACAAATCTCAACTATTGAATGGCCCTATATGTAATATTAGAGGCTGTGACGTCAAAATTTTGTCACTTTCGAGGCTCGGAAATTCCAAGAACAGACAGAATAACCCCCCTTTTCCGCGGTTCGTAACACGAAAATTTCGAATCTCGATACTCAGTTTTACATTCCTCGCTTGGAAAATCAGACCGTTCCCCGATTCAGTCATTTTGGAAAAAATAGATATATGTGATGCTGGAAGTGCAAGCGTTTGATCACATTTTGTTATTTAATGTTGTTCGCATTAAGTAGTCTGTGGTACGCTATATTAGAAAAGCATCACAGTTCGTATACTGAGAATAAATAAGTTCGTTTGTTGAATGGTTCGTTAGCCGAAGTTCCACAGTATTCTTAAAATTTGTTTGTTGTCTCTCTTCGTCTCATTTCCCTTGCGGCTAACCACTTAATTCCCTCATAATCCTGTTTTGACATCCCTCATAATACGATCCCTGCAGTCCACCTCCAGTATTCCGCGGCGATACGTGCGTTGTTTTATTTAAAATTATTTGGGAGGATGTTACGTCTCAGAAAACTCACTATAAGTTTCCACTAATTTAACTTTCCGTTTAAAATTTACTGCCGGATTTTCTGCTACGTGAAGGGGTGCAATTTTTGCGAAATTTGTCTTAATTAAATTTTGGTCTAGTTTCATGAGGGGAAATAATCCGCGCGATATTCGTGCAAATACAGATTTTTGTACTGACACGTGGCGCAGTCGACAGTCGGAACTTCCTTCCCGCGGTGACGTTATATTAGTCTATGACGCGAGTTGGCGGAAGCGACTCTAGAACGTCAACTCAGCCGTTTTCACTCCCCCCCCCCCTTCCACCATTCCGAACCGGAAAATCGGCGGCGAGAGAAGAGAGGCGGGGTGAGTCGTCGGGATATAAGTTGAACGAAGAGATCCACGGTGTAAATTTATTCGCGCGGGAAGAAAAAAATAATAAAATGATGCAAAATATTCCCGCGAGTGTCGCGTCTTCGTTTTAAACGTCGCTTCCGGGTGTTTGGAAATTTTCATATTTTTACCATTTTTTTGTATGAAAATTAATATCGTTTCACTTTTATTATTATTATTTTTGACCGGCGAGAGGGTATTTCGTGTGGAGGAGTAGGAGGGGGAGTGAGGTAAGGGACGTGTTCAAGTGTTCTACTTGACAGTGCTACGTGCCCGCGCTGCTGGAGGGAAAGGGGTAAAGGACGTGGTTAGGGTAACGGGTTGGCGTAGCTGGCGAAGGACGACGGCCGCTGTGGAGGAAGGGGATGATATGTGGAACGAACGTTGGTGGTGGTTGGGGTGGTGGTGGGTAGGGTGGTGGTGTGGGGGGGGGGAGGTGCGGAAAGGAGCTGTTTGAAAGATGCGGCGTGTGCCAGTGACAGAGACAGTGAACGAGAAGGGGACGGTTATTCTCTAGGGGGGAAGGTGGTGGCCGCCGGAGCGAGCGCCGGTGTCGAGTTGAGGAGTGGGCGGAAAAGGGGAAGATAATGACTCCCACCATATGTTACGGATGTTTTTTAAAGGAGCCTCGGGGGCCTATAGGTGGGGTAGGGGTTTATGGAGAGCGGTGTAGTGTTGTAGAGCGGGAGTGGAGACTTTATGCAGAGTCATTTTTCCCGTGGCGTGTGTGGCGAGGTGCTTCTTTTTTTATTCGCAGGGCCTTCTTTCTTCTACATCTATGCCAACCGTCGTTTTTACATATCCCTTCTGACATCGTCTTTCCGCCTGACCGCTTCAAGAGCCAGGGTAATATCTGTTTCAAACTCTCCGAAAATGTATTTTTTCCTAGGCTTCAACCTCTTTCGACCTTGGTAGATATGTAGGTTGAAATGTTAAGCGGGCGGCTTGGGTTCCTATCTCGTTGAGATCTCTTTGGACACGTGTGGTTAAAATTCTTGATTATATTAGTGCCCGATCCGCGTGAAATCACTAGCGGCATAATTTGAGTGGTGGAAAAGGTCACAAGGGAAAGCTATTTTGGTCAATTGCGTCCTTAAGTAAGGGTAGCGTAATTTGGAAAAGGAAGAGGTCAAATCTGGCGTCATTAGTCTAAGGCTGTTAGATATCCGAAGTTTTTTGTACCATGCGGTGGTCACAGTTGTACACTAGAAGTTCTCTCCTCATGGTAACCAAGTAATACGCAGTATTTCCACGAAAACTGTCAGTATCGGGGTTCAAACCTGAATCCTCGGCATGGAAGTGCCTATACTCTGTGTTCCGTACCAGCACGATATGCCAGCAAGAGACACTGGTCCCCTACTGCTAAGTGTACATTTCCCGCTCCGTTCTGCTTAGCATTTGATAAACTTGCCATCATGTACTGTCCAGAATTTACTGACCTCGGTGGCGGCTGGGTAACGTCCTCGCCTGCCAATCTTCGGATTGTTGGTTTGAGTCTCTCCCGGTGGGATTTCCTTCTCCCTTAAATAGCTAACATTTTGATTGTTGAATGTGTATTCAACTTTCCACCCTCCCTTGCGTTGAAATAATGCCACCAAGGCCCTTTAATTCGTAATGCCTGCACCCTAACCTATTCGAGAAGAGCGTGTGCCGAGTGGTGGAGAAGGGAATGGTGCGTGCCTTATCGGTGATCTTGCCGTGACCATCTCAACATCCCACCATACGTGGACACGCGTCGCCTCTTGTCGTCGCTCCGAGACAAACTGTACGCGTGTTCGCCCGCGCATGGCTCGACGGGAAGGGGCGATTTCGAAAGAACGTGTCGCTACCATGGAGTCAAGGAAACGCTCTTGTGTATCCGGGCCGTTGAGAGCTATGGTCTCGTTTCCGTGAGTACGGGAATGCCGAGATGTCAAAAGGGAGTTCATGAAAAATCGTTGAAATTCGACTTATGGTTGAGGTGACAGCCGTTCGTACGCGCTATAGAAATGCTCGTTCCTCGACTCACTAAGTACTTGGTATGCTCTTGTGAGTGGCGGCATTTTGAAGGCATTCACTGATCCTCAAATTCTACCCTCATGTGCTTATACACACTATCCTGCAGTCTACCGTAAGGGGATGTTGCAGGGGGTTGAGGGTTATCAGCTATGAAAAAGATAGAGGAAGGAACGAAGAAGAGAATAGGGATTAAAAAGGAAGTGCGTTTTGGCATTAAAGTTAAATAGCAATGATTAGAAATTATGATTCCTTTATTAAATTAAAATAATTGGATAATATGAAATACAGATTCAGGTGTGATGTAGTGAAACGTTTCCATAATGACACCGACAAAAAAACTTACAGCTTTCCACTAATAAAAAATTTAATGCGACTAGTTTCGATGTTACTACATTATCTTTAAGTTGAAGTTTCCCACTTATAAAAAAATTAATACGACTAGTGTCGATGTTACTACATCTTCAAGTTGAAGATGATGCATAGTAACATCGAAACTAGTATTAAAGCTTTTATTAGTGGAAAGCTGCAGTTGTTTTATTTCTGTGATATTTGGATAAGTTAAGACTATTTAATGGTTGGTTACTGTCTATTGCATTTATTAAGAAATTTCTGTACACTGCGTAGGACTCCCAAAAGTTTAACACTGCGGCTCGAGTGTGTTGATATGTTGCACAAAGGCATTTTATGATAGGCCGAGGGTGGAATCTTGAGAAACTCCGCTTTATTTAGACGCAATAATTCTTTAAGTGAACGTGAAAATCAGTTATAATCTAGAATCAAGACAAACCTTTGGAAAATGGTGCATTTACCCCTTCTAGAAGCGAGCCTGTTTCATCAGAAACCCAGTAAGTGCACGCATTATGATTGTTTTTCTTGCGAAATATTAATAAATCAATGATATATGTATAATAATCCATTGAGCCGAATTGGGATCTTATTAAATGGGTTTACATTGTAGGTCGTTGTATATTTGCAATTTAAAATAAGATGAATGTGCCCCAGGGAGGGCATCTTTTTTTCGGGGACTTATATTACACTTCGGACACTTTCGGATATATTCGGACACTTATATTTTTAGATAATCGTACATACTTCATATGCTGACTTTCTTTTGGCCTTAATTGATTTGGTGCAATGTAATGCTCTCAGCATTCGCGGAATAACCTTATTGCGAAATATTCTTTTCGTTCTATAGTTTCTTTTCCTCCCGGACACACGCAACTTAACTCTTTTCAAATGAGAATTGGTTTCTTTTTCAAATGAGACCGTTGAGCACTCCTTCAGGGATATGCATAAGCAGGGTGCCGGGTTTTTGAGGAGCCAGTGGACAGACTTATTATCGATTGTTTGACACCCAATTGTTCCCTTTCCTTTCCCTCCTGCCTTCCTCGCCAACCTATACCTCTTCTCCCTCTCCGCTTCTCGTGATCTTTTTCCTCTCAAGACTGTCAATTCACGGGACAACCCTGTGACATACCCCTCCACTACCCTTTCTCCTCCTCTCTCCCTTCTCCCCACATTCTGTGCTTTCTCCGCCTCTCTATCTCTGTCTGTCTGCATCCCTCCCTCTAGTAGTCTTCCACACAAGACCCGTTCCTTTTGTTCAAACTTATCATCCGAGATTGGAGTATGAGGGACGTCACAATTCGAAGTAGGAAGCACTTTTAAAAGAGGGAAGAATGGCGGAATAAAAATTTTCAAGTGCTGTTCGAAAATTCTTTTCCTTCTCCTTCTCCCTCTCTTCAACCCTCCCAGCTTCCGTCTCGCTGCTGCCGTCCTTTTTTCAGATTTTACTTCTAATTGCCCCCTCCCCCACAAACCACCCCTTGTTAAATAAGGGCTGTCTCATTTCACACCGCGTGGATATTGAATTCTGTCCCGTCTGTCCCGTGAAAGGTTATAATTGGCAATCGAACTTGGTATTGCTTCGTGTATTTTTTTAACCTCCTCCATATCCTCTGAAATACATATATTCGTTAGTTTTCTCCTGAGTCGTCGAGTTTAATTTCCATCACGATTTTTTTGTTTTAATGTGACAGATCGTGGAAACAGCTGAGTCCGCGAAAATTCACGATTTTTGCCGGATGATGACTGCTCGTTAAGAAATGAGGGCAGTTGACACGTTTTCTCGGATGGGAGTTACGGGCCGTCATTCTCCATCACTGACAGTCAGTCATCGGTATCGGTCGGGTATCTTAATTGGGATCAAGGAAATAAATGGCGGTGGACCTTATAGAGTTTTTCTCTCATTGATTTGTATCAAATGTCATTTCAATATTATCCTCGAGAAAATTTAAGTGGAATTTAAAAAAAATTCATTTGTCGTCAGGAATTGGATGGGCTTGTTTGTTTTGATTCTAAATCACTATTCCTTCTTTACTATGTGCAGTGCAGCCAGAGAAATATTTACAATCATTTCAGAATTCCGTTTATTCAGACTCCATTTAACCGAAATCTGGGTTAACCTGCTATGTGACGACGGGATTGAATGTTTTTTTTTGCAGGCTAGGGATTTCCATACTTAGCGCATAATGTGGAAAATAAAAGGAAAAAACTTCATCAGATCTTCCAAATAAATCGACTTTTTTCGGGTTTTCCTAAATTTAGCTTATCCGAAATAGTGTCCACGCTATTAGCTGGCAATTGAGGGTTTCATTCTTTATTATCTTTATTTTTCGAGTTTTAGTTGTGCCTACACGCCTATTTTTTTTTACAAGATATCATTCCTTTCACCATGGGGCAACTGTCCTTTATTGTCGTTCGACTGCGGAAATAACTAGATTGCACGATCCAGTAATCAACTCCTAGAAAAGTGCGTTTCCGGGAACAATTCCCTGATGTTGCTAGAAATATTTTGTCATCGTATTTCAGTGTCAAAATATACGTCATGCATGCAAACTTTTAAATTTTCAGTTAATTTCGTCTGTGGAACGTGGCTGATACTCCGTTGAGCCGTATTTAATGTTGTGTTAATTTTTGTTCCGGCAGTAAGTTCGAGGAACATTTGTATATTCTCATTAATGTTGAATGTGAGTTAATTAGTTTTGAAATTATTTACTTCTCATAAAATTTGATATAATTTTCATTGAAGCCGTTCTCCTCATTTGTTCCACGCGTTCAATCGGCCTTCCTCCCATGTAGGCTAATTCTGAGTCCAGTATTGAGAAACTCTGATTTCGGAACTCGGCCAAAATCAATTTAGGATCGATCCCCAGTCCTTGTCGTTGGAGAGACTACTCGTATTTTTTTTACCGGAGACGTCAACGTCACTTCCGATTTCGCTTGATATACTCTCTGTCATCCTTGCAGTCCCGTGGGTTTAATGTATTTGGATTTATTGTTTTGTCGTTGTAAAATGTATTCGCGGTATATATTTATGGTACTTTCCCTGTTTGATGTTTATCAATGCCCTAAATTGTTTCGTGGAATGATAATTCATTCTACATTTTTATACCAAAGTGGATGAAACTTTGGTGTATATCTTTACACCCGTGCGTGTGACCGCGTACCACGCCATAAATTCATTAGTGCAACCGCAACGATTGGAAATTGTAAATTTTGTCAGTGAAACGAATTTCAATGTTTTTCTTTTCTATGATGGTAGTAAATGGTTTCATTATTTCACCATAACACACTGATTATTACCTAGCTGGATGACCTGTTATTTCTAACCGATGCACACATCTATGAGACTCGTTCTCAATATTTTTTTTCATTCCAAATTGAAAACCCTCATCGCTCCCGAAGCAGTTTTAGTAGTCGTCTTCTCCCCTCCCAAAAGGAAACCCTTTAAACATTTGACGTAAGCCCGTCGATCGATCCCCGTGCATAAATTAGGCGATAAGGTCGCGCTGGAGACCGACTTTCTGCCTGAATGACTGTAACACACACATACATACACACACACACAGTCCCAAACCCACACGGTCTCGTTCGCTACCACACACTCACTGGGAAGCCTCGATCCTGGATCTGCATCTCTTCTTTTCATTGCCTTTCCCTCTCTTTTGCATATGGAGAGGAGGAGGATTTTAGGGGGTGGTGTTGGAAAAGGGGAGAGACTGTTCGATTCCGCGTTTTTTAATTTCACTCGCCCCACCCACCCGGCTCCTCTTCCGCGCTCCCTCGGGACGGCGTATGGCGTGGACTGCTCTCTGTGTGTGGTTTGGAGAGGAGTAACTCCTTACACACACACATGTACATGGCTCACCAGAAAGCCATCCACCGACCTTCTCCTTCTCTGTCGTCTCCCCTCTCCTTCTTGTTCTCTCTGCTCGCCCTCCTCACTCCCTACTCACTCTCACTCCACTCTCTTCCCTCCTCCTCCCTCACCCCTCCCGGAGTCTGCCGCTCGGAGCTCTCTCCGGCTCCGGGTGAGTGGTTCTGCTCCGTTTCTGCCGAACACGCTCCCAGCGCGGAAGGACCGACGAGAGGGTTTGAGGGAAATGGAGAGAGGGGGAATGGGGGTAAAGGGTTGTAGAGGGTTCGGGTGTGGGGTGGAATGTGGAGTTTTTAAGGGGCTCACGGCGGGGAACGAACGCCTCGCCCCACTATCGGTTAACGCGTGTTCAGCTGCCACAGTTTCTTCCTCCCTCTTTCTCTCGTGTTTCATCCTTTTTCACTTTTTTTCCTCATTTACTTCCTCGTCTGCTCTTCCTCCACCCTTCGTTTCTTGATCCTCTCCCTCACGGCGTGGGGTTCCCCTACTCGTTTTCTTAACTGCTTGGAGGATTGCGTCGGTGGTTGCTTCGTCATCAATTTTACATTTCCGTGAATTTGTTTAATTTCCTGCTATGCCACCGTGCTCGGTTGACAGTAGATTTTGCATCGCAGAGAGTTGCATATTACTTGGATATTCGATGTTTTCGTCTTAATTGCAATCCTCAAGATGGTCACTCACCCGTGAAAATCAGGATAAACTCAGGAATTAGAAACTACTGGAAAAAGCCGCGAGTTTCCTTGATTTTCCGGGAAAAATGAGGACTCCGTAGGGTTTAAAGGAATCGTAGCAATCATGCTGTTATTATCATAATATTCCAATTTGTAGGTATGTGCAGAAACCTTGATATAATTCCTAAAATTATGGTATAAACATCTATGTGTATGAAAAATGTATTATTAGTTACTCAGCTATCTCAACCTTTCTCAAATATTCGGTGGTGAAAGGAAAATGTTTTTTCCGTGTCTGAACCAGGGTGCCAAAGTTAAATTTCATCAGAAGATTAAAATTTAATAAGAGAGAATTTGGCATGTTAATTTAGATTAAAGATTAATCAAAATTGTCCATGAAAGCTAAGGAATTTTGACTCCTATGCATGCATTTCGGTCATCCAGGTGACCATCGACCAGGAAAGTTCAAATATCGTAAGCACGTGCGTGTTGCCCGATTTCTAAGTCCGAGCCACCCGGACTTAGAAAAAATTCCTTTGCTCACATTGACGATTTGCTTTAGTCTTTGATCCATAAGATCTATCTTGTAGTGTAGTATCCACGTAGCGAATATGTTGTATATTTTATTATTTAAAAATGGATTTTAATGTTTATTCTTGCTCGTGTTTTACTTGGTTGGTAGTAAAGTTGGCTTGTTGAAAGGTATCTTTAAAAAACAATATAATTTTATTTATTTAAAAATCTAAATGGCTGTTTAAGCGATCCTCGGCATTAGTGTCATTTAAAAAAGTTTCTTATCTTATGACTCATGTTATTGTTTGACTCTTTAGATATTCTCCAAATTTATTCTTTTTTGCTCCTGTGCGTCCTCACAATCCAATTTACCTTTCCCTCTCGTGTGATCCCTGTAATGCCTCAGTGCTGCCATCCCGTGGAGGCATTTTTTTCGGGTCGTTGAATGAGCTATCATCTCTCTCTCTGTTTCTCTGCGTGTGCTCTACCCTTCGTGCCCCATTCTTGCTCGTCCCTTTCTCGCTACCACTCTGGCCCTCATTCGTCTGCCTGCGCAGCCTCTCGTAATCCGTCCGACATTACGCTGCGAATTACGCATCCCGAAAGAGAGGAACCGGGTGTGACAGTCGAGTACCCACCCTCCCATCCCCACTGCCCCACGCTACCGCTCTCCCCCATAATCCCTTCCATCTCTTTCACCATTTCCCAGTGTACCTTATATTTCATAATTTATTTAAGAAGTTCCAGTTTTTTCGGTGTTACACGGCTAGACTTTGGCTAATGACTTTTTATCTCGTTCTACAAATATTTTTGTCTGAAAGCTTTTCTGTGCTATCTTCTCATTTCGGTTTATCATCGATTTTTCTATTCCACGATGCCACTTGCGCCATTAGATAATTTGGAAAGTGCACCTATTTGGTTGAGATGTTGTTATTAGAGGTGATATACCGGACAGTGTAGGTTTAAGTGGAAGAAGGGATAACAATTCTTTTGCTTTTTCAGCTCGGCATACGCCAAAACTCTCTTCATATCCCATCCATAAAGCCTCCTCTCTCTCTTCCTCTTCCCTCCGAACCAACTTCCCACCCTCTTCCACGGCCTTCAGCAACCCCTCGCCTTTCATTACCCGATCTAACCACCCACTGTGCCCCCTACTCCAATCTCCTTTAGTAGTTTTCCATCCTCCCCCTCCATGCCACCCCCTCTTCCTTTCTTTAAATTCTTAT
The DNA here is from genome assembly GCA_963573305.1 of Pyrrhosoma nymphula. Lineage (NCBI taxonomy): Eukaryota > Metazoa > Arthropoda > Insecta > Odonata > Coenagrionidae > Pyrrhosoma > Pyrrhosoma nymphula. The sequence continues at coordinate 77,355,409 of OY754327.1, read as the reverse complement.
ACATGGCCCTCGTAGTTAATTATTTCCTATTAGCGAACGCTTACTTTGCTAACGCTATGCACCTTTACTACATAGCCCATTTTTTCCTATGTACTAAGCAAGTAATTGAAATAAAATAAACACTAAGTTCGTCGCTACACATTTAATTCATTTAAAGAATACCTATCGCTCCATCGGTTTCAAGGGATGCTCCATTAGGACGTGCGAGAAATTTTTATGGCTACTCTCGTCGTGAATTTTATCAAATTAAGACGCCACGTTCTTTCAAATGTCTGACGGGCGTTATTTACGTCGTCCTGCTTAACATATTTCCCTCGTTGCGTTCACTTTCTTTTATCCAAATGCTCTTCCGCGAATAGACTTCCATTTTCAAAGTTGTTTCAGAAATGGTGACAGAGGAACTTGGTATAGCTCATGATGAGGTGTTCTCTTAGTATTTATTTGATGAGGGTAATTTTACAGTTACCGATGTGATAACGTTTACAGATTCTTAACTAGGTCCACGCAGGAGTTTCTTTTGACATTCAAATGCCCGTGATGATCGAAGTTAGGCCTAGGAAGGTATCTTTCGTTGATAATAATAATGACTCAATATCTCGGACCTAAGCTTCACTTGAAAACAGTGTACGATTGTATTAACGTGAAACTTTGACAATGCTAATCGCGCACCTTGAAAAATATTCCAAGTCACCATGTGGTAACTTATTCCCCTATATCTTTCTTCATTTCCCATTTACTACGTACTTCCACGTTATTCCATGTGGAATGGCTCACCTTTCTCCTATTTTTTTCAGCTTATCTTACGTAAACCCTTCGATTTTGACCATTCCCCTTGTACAATGTGTTTTAAGAGTTAATGATGGCGTATCATTTTCCAAGTATTTAGTCCGTTACTCCTTTCAGTATCATTTATTATGTTCTGTCGCTCCAAAAAGGATAACTTGCAGGTCTATGTTTGAAGTGTGCTTCGATTTCAGGGATGAATCGCATCTCTCGTTCGAAATTCCCGGTTTGCGATGGGTTGGCGAGAAGCGGGACTAGGATTTTTAAATAGCCATTCTCATGGTGGAAGGTAATGAAGTGTGTGCCGGATAAATTGGGGGAAGCAAGACGCGCCAGAATACCGAAGAGTCGTGCCGAAAGCGGAGGCAACTGTCAACCCTTCGTGAATGTTTTAAAGGGGAGTTGGCCGGGGGGGGGGGGACATTTTGTCCCACGGCATCACATTGCCTGCCTTCTTTTCCGCGACCTCTGCCCTCCCAGCTTCCTCTTCTCTCCTCCCTTCCACCTCTCCTTCTCACATTCACTCCATTCTTCCCTCCTACTCCTCATCTCGTCCACATCCCTCCACACTCTGTGCTCATTTCGCCTGATCGCCCTCCAACCCGCCCCCTCTCAGACCGTGCCTTTAGGGGGCTCCACTGCGACTGTAATAGTCGAAACAAGCACCGAAGATTCACCTTTTCCTTTGTATTGTGTAAGAAAACCATTTAACTGATGTCATGCCTTAGCTATTAGAACACAACATTTAGGTACATACATACGACGTTTGTAGATCATCCGGCGACTTCAATTGTGAAATCGCCTCAAGTTAGTTTGAGCGAGATATCACCACATGAAATTCGATGAATTTGGCTTCATTATAAAGAAAAATATCTCATATTTCCAATGATAATAGAATATCAGGCACTTGTCATTATACTTTCGAAATATTTTCAAAACAATACCAGCCATTCTACATGAGAAATGGTTCAGGAATGCACTCCAGAGAGACTTAATTTAAAAAAATGAGGAATTTCCAATGCATCTCGTCCTAAATTTAAGTGTGTAGTATGTATGCTTTTTCAACTATTTTTAAAAATAAAACAGATCCTCAACGCAGTAATTTTTACTGATTCGCCAAAAAATTTAAGGTGTGAAGCCGTTCTTAGCGTACGGCGTGAAAAAATACAAGCAAAATTAAGATCTTGTACATGTATATTTAGTCAAGCACTGATAATTTCCGTAATTAAAAAAAAAGTGTTGGCGTCATTAATGGTACAATATTTACTTCGTGTTCCTTACAGTTACTTAAATTGAAAAAGAAAATTTCAATATGGTCTCTATTATGATTGGGGAAATATCTCGCTCAAGCTACCCTAATTCAATTTAAGTCGCCAACTTCGCAGTATCGCAGAGCCTTATATGGTGCCTCTCTGTCACTTTCCCTCCTTTAATCTTCTCACGCTCTTTCCCCTCGACGCATTCGTCGCTCATCTCATCTTTCTTTCCTTTCTCTTCCTCCATTCCGCTCCCGTCTGCTTTCCTCTTCGCCCATGTGTTTCACTTCAATTTCTCCTAAGCCGAATGCAGTGTATTGAGAGGGAAAGAAGGAGTGGGGGAGGGGAAGGATGGAGGGTAGGGGGTGACGGTGGGCGGGGTTTCACCAATGAAGCGGCGCGGCGTGTAGAGGAGAGCGAAATTAAAATTCATTTCGCGGCCCTTGAAAAGAAGTCTCGTTTTCGGGTAATTAGAGAGCTGGCGAAGTTTACTTTCTTCACTTTTCCTCCACGTCACTTCCTCATACATAACCTGTACTCCTATCTCGTTCTCATCTATTTTCCTCCCTATTCTCTTTCGTTTAATTTTATTGTCTCCTTCCGTCTCTGTGTCTCTCTTGTAGGTAGTTCGAAGGTGATATTACTTTGCATAAAATTCAATGAATTTGGCCTAAATTTAATTAAAAAATTTTATCTTTCTAGTGATATCAAAATATTAGCCTTTTACCGTACTTACTACTCGAGATATTGGCCAAAATATCAAGCCGTTTTCCATGGGATATGGCGGTGCGCTACATAGACTATTTGAAAAATGAAGTTCTGACGCATAGATCGCGCCATAAATTTTACCGTGTGTAATTCGTATGCTTTCTAAACTATTTTCAAAAATACATTTATTACTCGTCGTAATAATATTTACTAAATCGGAAAAAATACTTTGGTTGTGAAGGTGATTTCAGTGTCCGGCGTGAAACGAATGAGTCAAGTTAAAGTCTTAGATATATATCGTAGGTATAAGTTAATTACTGAGATTTTCTGTCTTATAAAACATAGTTTCTGAGTCATGAATATTACAATAATTACTTCATGCTTCTTACAGCTTCTTAAATTGGAAAATACAATTCGAACAAGGCCTATGACTGGGGAAAAATGTCGCTTGAACCACCTAAAGCTCTCGTAGCCTTTGTGTCGATCGTGGTTTCTTTTCCTTCCCTTCTGTCTTACATCCGTCCCGTTTCTCCTCTCCTTTTCTGACTCATCAATTGTGGTCCCGCTTCTGTTTGTTAGGTGCTCACTCGTTTTTCGATTGTCGAGCTCCCCTCAGTTGTATGTCACTGTATTGCGTCTTTCTCTTTGGTTTTTTCTGCATGAGTGTAGCCTGCTGAATATAATGCTGGGTGTGAAGTCGTGTATGCCAGCAGCGATTTGCTAAATCGAACCTTATTCTTCCAATTTATTCTGATATATTCTTCGGTTAAAATTAGTTTTAAAAATCTCTTTGCTGATAACAAATTCACAATGTCAACTAACCTATTGCATGTTTTGCACTTAAAGGAACTGGGGAGGGTATGGATTTTTTTCACTCTTGGACCTCTTAATTTTATTGTTAATTTTATCTTAGAGCGTCGTAATTAGCCCTCTGTGAAACCGTCTGTAGTTGATTGAATGACGTCCACGGTGGAAAAGATATGCGTCATACGATGATGCCATTCTTCATTTAAGTCTGATTCTGACAGTTGTCGGGAGTGTTGAGCGTTGGACGTAGTATTTTCAATCGTCATCATTATTTCTTCCCTTGTTTATGTTTGGGATGCATGTCAGTGATCTTTCTGGGTTTACACCGGGTGTTTAGGTCCATGGCGGCCACCGTTTCGAAGCTCGTCGAGCATCGTCCTCAGGGCAGAGGTGAGTATAAACCCCGAAACCGGTGTAAACACCCGGTGTAAACCCCGAAAGATCACTGACATACATCTTCGCCGGGAAAGCCTGAAATCTTTCATGTTTGGGATGCCTTTGTATGTTCACAATCTGTTTGTTTTCTACCCGAGCCAATCCTCGGAGTGAGTATCATAATCTTACGGTTCTGCTTAGCTGGTGTTGTGGGAAATGGCGTATTATTTTCATATTTGTGAACAGAAACTTTTACGAACCACCGATTAAAATAGTGCACACCTGGTGATGATTTTGAAGCATAGAAACACGGGTAGTGTACTATTTTAATGTGATTTATAAATGTTCCTGTTAATAAATGTGATTTGTTGGTATACAACTAAATCCCTAATTGAGTTTTTCAGTAATTTTTTTAAAACTTTTGTTGTTTCGTCTTCGTCTGTAATATCCTTCTGTCTTGACCCATTGATGAAAGAAGAGAATAGATGGAACCATTGAAGTCGTTAAAATACGCAATCGGTCATAGTGAATGAAAAACGATAGTATTAATTGGAGAGTTGTTGAGGTACCGTAATGATTTATCAAGACAAATGTCAACTGGAGTTCAATCCAGAAATCACTTTATTATTCATGAAATGTAAAGCCAAATTATGCGCGATAGCCATTTTAATGGATCATTTTTCGCTAAACAACTGTATTTTCTAGCGTGCGTCAAGACGCCATCTACTTTAATGTCTGCCTCGACATCTTATTCCTACACCATTCTCTTTCGTCTCTCTCTCTCGCTCTCTCTCCCCTTTACTGGCTTTTGTTTCTGTCCCCTCGTGTTATTCTTTCCTTCCCCTTCCGACCCATCCGTCTGCCAGCCCTTCCCTCTTCGTTCCCCCCGCGCGCGCCGTTCCTCTTCGTTAGCGCTCGCCGCCCTCGATATCATCGCAGCAGCACCGCTTGCCCCTCCCCCCCCACCCTCCCTCTTCTCCAACTCAGATACCTCGCGGGCGTTCAAGTTTCCTATCTTTCATTTCCTCCCCCCCTCCCACTCCCACCTCTATGCTCTCCCCTCTATGCATATACTCACTTACTACATTTCGCCGTTCCCCGGACCCGTGCCTCCGCGGCCCGGCGGTGTGTATATCGAGTGGTGGTTCATTTATTATTTATTTTTTTGGGTTCAACGGACAGCAGACGCGGCGAGTCCCGGTGTAATTAGGTCGATGTTCCGCGGATAAAGGGAAAAGGGTAACCAAGGGTGGTGGCTTGGAATCGAAAGAAAAGTCTCTCTGGCCGGACGGTGGATTACGGTCGGTCGGTTCCGATAAAGTGCGGTTTTTGTTTCTTTTGAAACCGTACGCTCCGCGGATGGGTCTGTCCGTGCTCCTGTGCCGAGTTGGTTTTTTTTCGGCGCGTGGTCGCTTTCACCAGGGGACATTTCACTAGTTCGGGTCCGACTGCGACACGTTAAACTGAAAAATCGTGCAGCCGTCGATTCATCGAATTTCGGATGCAATTAGGGGTCGCATATTCATTAGAGGTTGTCCATTTCTACGGAGCAACCCGTGCGAATGTTGTGCCAGATTTTGAAACAAATTGTTTTTAAAATCAGGGTTTACTCGTACTTCGTTGTCCGATGGAAACGGATGTAACATGAGTAAATTGATTTTAGCGCAGCCTGCAGGAAAAAGAACCTTCGTCTGCCTGCCTAAGTAATGTTATCTGATGTGTAATCTTTTAAATATGTCCGTAAGTTTCTGTACGATTCAGAAATCCTTAATGTTTTCGGTATTTTTAAGAAACAATCATTTGCGCATAATGAATCACAAAATCACTTTCCTGTACTCAGGATCGAATTTTTTTATAATTTTCATGGCGGAATTGGCTTTAATTTTCACCTTTCACATTTTTATCTCTTGCTTTGGAGCGCAGTTATTGGTTGCGTAGCGAGCTTTGTAGTTCACTTACAGTATTCGACTCTTTTGATGAGTTATTTGATTTGAATTTCGCGCAAAAGTTATTTGTCGTGTTTTTTTCCCACGGCATATTTGGAAAAAAATATTCGCGGTACGATGTGTGACTTTTGAGTGGGATGGTTTTCACTATATAAAGGATATTTGCTAATGAAAAGGTCAAAATTTCAGGCTGCTAATGCAATCAATTCAATTTTAGTGGCAAAATGAATGCAGTCAAATGTTCGTTAACGCAATGGAGCGTGAATACTTAAAAAGAGTGCGAAACCCCTCGGTCACGCTGCTTGGTGACTCGACGTCGCAGTTCGAAGTCTCGTAGATTTCAGACACGCATCGCAGTCGATACGTCGCACTATTGCACTCCCTCGAGGGTGAGGATGGCCGTTCGCAGGGAAATGTGACTCGTGGAAGGGGAAAGGGGGGGGGGGGTGAGAAGCGCGTGTTCCATTGGCTGAGTGCGACAGTGGTTGTCGTGGCGCGTCACCGCTGCTGATGTCACATGACTGAATGAGGAGCACTCACTTTTGAAACGTCCGTTGTCATCGGTCACTGAGAGCCATCTCTCGAACCTTTCCCTTGTGGATGCGTTGCTGGGTCTTGAATCCCAGTGGTCTCGTTCGTGTTAGTATGTTTATTCCCGTGTGCTGATAAGTCAACCCTCCTCCCTGGGTGGTGCGGAAAGTCGCCACCATGACACCTCCACTTGTGTTTCAGTCTGAAAGGGTCGGTCTTGAAATGAATCGTATACCCAGTCACGAAATTACTTTTCGTGTTAGACGTATTCAAATAAGCCTCATTAGTGGTATCCTAGGTTCCTAGGTTGCTGGATCTGATTTACTTTGGGTCAGACATTGTGCTTCCGGCCTTTTATGCCTTACACTTAACCTGTAATTGTCTACAACTTCAGCTTATGAGCCGGTTACCCGTACATTCCCTATAAACGTGATTCTAGCGGAAAGCAGATATTGTAGACTATTTGTCTTACACTTACCTCTCGTTGTACACAACTTCAGCTTATCTGGAAGTCTTATCGAAATGTCATCGATAGCATGGAATTCTAATATTTGGGGTGAAGGTAAAAGAAATTCATCTAAAGAGCCCATGTGATGAGGGCTATGTACGTCCCGTGTTCACATTTTTGGAATCAAATGGAAATTTGTTGCACATCAATAACATATGCTGAAGCTCAGAAAAAAACAGCGGGCGCTTTTTTCTTCAGTCCATCTAGTCCAGTCTGTCTCAGCCGCTCAATGTTAAATATATCAATATTGGAGTATTTTTGCATTATTTCCCACTTGAGAGAGCTTACTGAATTCGTTATGCTTTTGTGAGTTCATAAAAGGTGTTGTTTGCGAGGCAAGACTTACCGCCTACGTAAGACCTTCTGCTTGTTGGGTAAGAGCTTTTCCATGGAAATAATTACGTCCCAAGAAAGACCAGTGATAAAGCTGGAGTAGCATTAACCGGCGTAATATCATTGTCTTCCGGGCCATCACCGCGAGAAAGGTTAAGTGCCGCGGCGGCGGCATGGTGTATCGTTCGTTGGATGCGCGCATCGTAGCTGGAGACCGCGCCGAATTTTCAGGACCCAATCTGCGCCTCGAGAGATTCACGTTTTATGTAGCGTTACGACGTTTATTCGCCGTAAACAAATGCTGATCCGGAGTTTTTCCGAGAAAAAGGAGCGGTGATCTTTTATGTGATGGCGGTTTGAATATATCCGGAAGGCCAAGTGTGGCAGCACTTAAACGAGGGAAGAAAGTGAATCATGTGCTTGTGGGAAGAAGGGGAGATATGGTTTGTCACGGTAGGAGATGAGTGAATCTTTCGAAGGGCATGGAATGGTGCCATATTGCTTTTCGCATTTGCAACCCATTTCCCATCTTATATTCCACGGTAAGAACCGTCTGTTTTTATTTTGCAGAACGTCGGATGACATTCAAGAAATGACGGTACTGGAGTGTACCTAATGGCTTATATTATAAATATGCGCATTTGTTTCTCAGAACAATACAAATTAGCTACGAATGGTAATCCGTGCGACTACGTCTATAATTCTGTGCAATTTAAGAGTTTCAGGGAACCTTCAACACAAGTATTTAAATGTTTGACTAAAAAACCCTGTAAATGTTTTATTATTTAATCGAAAATACCCGAAACTCGTTTGTGTTATTAATAAGCTACTCTATCCTGATCCACTAAAAATTGAGCTTCTGTAGTAGAAACTTGTTTCTTCATTTTTGTCGTTGTGAGGTTTGACACAACATTTTAAGGCAGTCCCTTGCGTTTTTAATTTCCGCAGCTACACGTCTGTATGGACATAAATGCATGCAGGTGAAGGAATATGCTGGACATTATCTGATACGCGCACACTTTTTCTGCGTGAGAAAAGTGATGCTCTGTTCCTTCTGTGTAGATACATTTCATAAACCCTATTTTGTAGTGTGGTAACATTAATTTTGCACATTAGGGCCTGTTTTTTAATGTCTGGTTAGCGTTTACCGTAGTACCATACGGTAGTATAGCTTTTACGTTAGCTTTATCTTCACTGAGAGTTTTTGTTTTGCATATTACATCAGTATTTCGATTAGTTGACTTGAGCGCTATCGACTGGAGAACGTAACTTCAGCTTTCATACCGACCAAATATTTATCTAGATATTATAAAACCAGGCCTAATTATTGTTTTCCTTTTACGAGTTCTCTTGCTGTAATGCTTGGCTTTAAACTTTGGTCAGCGTTCGATGGAAGGATGGCCACATCTACATCTACGAAGTACCGTGCAAGCCACCACTAGGGTGTGTGGCACGGGGTGATTCCACGCCAGGCATGCAGCACTCGTCCCAGCACAAATCAGAACCTCGCACGCTCCCCCGGCCGCTAGGCGCAGGCCAAGAGGCAGTCAGGAGAACAGTGCGCTGTCCAATCAGAAACTGGGAGAGTGATACGTAAATGAACATGCAAACATGCAGAACAATGCTATAGACACATTTAGTGGTTAATATTACTATTACTGTTAATTTATGAATGCTACGAGATGCAGAGAACAAAATAAAATAATGCCGGACATATCTATCAGTGTTTAGTGTTAGTAATGATGTTATGTTATTAAACAAAAGTGAACATTCTACTCTACCTATTAGAGTGGGAGTTGCATATGATTGATCTATCGCAACTATTATGATCCCTTATTGTACGTGGGAAAAATGACATTCTAAATCTATCGGTTCTGCAGTCAATTTCCTTTATCTTATTCCTGTGATCGCTTCTACCGTAGTAACACATGTGGCTAACTAAATATTAAATCGTATCTTCATCCATAATTCTATTCAGTTCATCCGTTAAAGTTCACTTGGGCTTAAGATAAAAGTTTTTAACGAGGTGTAGATCTCGATCTCGGATATTGTAAATTCAAACTAAGAGACGAACAGTCCTGTGAATCACCGTCTCCTAGAATCTCTTAAGAGGGTGGAGTGGCTCGGTTATTCGTGATAAGGGGTAAGTGGAACATGGAACGAGGCTCCTCGCGAAAGAGAAGGCTGAAACAGGAAGATGCTCTCGCATCTTGCCTCGTTAAGTGCGTTCATCGCCCCGCGGTGATTAAACAGGCGAAATTACTGAGGTTTCGGAGGGGGCGAAGAGAAAAAGAGAGGGGTGGGGATAGCTTTCACGTATCGAGCCCGTCGCGGTAGTGCTAACAAGACGCTACTCGCCGGCCTATAGGTACGTGAAGGAATATCCACCGCCGCGCCGGGTTCCCCATAACGCGCTCAGTGGCTAGTCACATAACGGTACATCGTGACGTAACTGAATGTCGTTCCGTAACTGAGTCACGATGATGTAATAAACCGGGAATGGTGAGCGTGTAGCAAGTTCAAGATGCAACATTCCGGCCGAACCATATACGGTCGTATGGCTCATTGTCCTGGCGTCAAGGCATCGATGAACGTACATACATAGTACATAAGTGAATGGAATGATTGGTGCCTTTTTTGACGAAGGACATGTTGCCAATATGTTGTTTGTTCGCCTAATCTATCCGGGAATTTGATGTCCCACAGTCAAAATATTTGACAAAAAAGTGTCCAAACGGGTTTGAGTTTCGTATGGCTAGCAGCATTCGAAGAAAATGTTATTATTTCATGTCATCTATTAATCCATCAAGTTCTTGGAATAAAATTACATTTTATTTTTAATTGTGCCTGTCATGCGATACTCTAACCGGTTTGGTCAAATTATGTTTTTAAATGTTGACAGTGGAACATGAACTCAAGTTTAAAGCAGTTATATAATTTCCAGCGTGTTTTCCGTACTTTTCCAGCCGTATTAGTAGTCGAATGTGAGTACAAGTAACACTTTATCACCGCTGCCAGCTCACAGACTTTACATTCTTCAAAAATATGGCATAACTGGCTTTACAATTCAGATCCTTTTTGCTTGGTCTCTGATCTCTCCAGTTACTCGGCTCCGATGTATACCGATGCTTGTAGGACAACTCCCGGTACATCGGCGCTGTACAAAATGGACTGTTATTTCGCACGCTAATGCCCACGTTGCTTTTCTCTCATTCCTTAACCTTCTCCCAGCATTATGCATACTATCCTTACCGACCTACCCACCTGTCCCCAATGACGCAAATTACCTCAGTTGTCAGCCGCCTCCCCGAATTGCCAAACAACCAGCAAAAAGGCTGGGCAAGTGAGCAGATTTATTCATTTAGGGACGAGGCCCGCCATGCACGTCCACCTTTATGCGTAGCATTCCCTATTATACCCTTTAACGTGGCGAAAAAATGTTGGAACCGCAAACCGACATGTGTGGTGTACGAATTACAGTGTAGGACAACGAGCGGCAACCTATGTTGCACGTATCACCAGGTGCCACGCGAATGGTTTGTTGGTGCCACGCCGAGAAAACTACGATTAAATTTCTTTTCCGATTGTTTATCTACGCCTTTCTTATTTATAAAATCTGAATAGGAGTAGCCTTAAATTTTTTTCTTTGTGATAATTGATACGTTACGCCTGATTGCAGTGAGAAGAGCGCGTATCGACATGTGTAAATTGCATTTGTTCGTTTGATATCGCGTGAGTCTAAGTGTGCAATTTTCCTTACATATTATCATAATATCACATCCTTATTTCATTCCTGTTTTTAAAGAAAGATCAACACTTAGGGGGAAGGGTACGCGCTCGGAATTTAATAACTTTTTTTCGTAAAATGTGGCACGCGTACACATATCGGTTGGCGACCGCTGCGCTGGTATAATAAGGTTCAACGTCGGGGAAATGGAATGCCGTCCACAATGGCCCGGTGAGTTACTTAATTAAGTTCGGGCACTATCGTGAATGCTTTAGAGATCCCTAATCTTTTGAGACATGGAATATTCCCCTTTGCGTTGGTAATCCAGAATGTCACCGTGTCTTCTATGTGGCTTCAGGGAGTATTGTTTTTGGGGCACTCACTCGCAGGGCGGCATCGGCGTCGACAGCGAAATGGAGATGATCATTAGTGAGCCTCCCTACCACTCTGTGGTTATGGTTCTGGAACGGGCAGCCATTTGCGATCGTGGATTTCAACGTTGTTGCTCTCCGGGGTTACGGCGGTCGTATTCCGGAAAGGGATAATCTGACACGACCCCATTTCAAGGCGTGGCTAATTGAATGAAGCTCGCCAGGCAGTGTTATACATATCCTAATTGAGGTGGCTGCATGAAGTTTCGGTCTCTCCGCGCTTCGCGTTTAAAACTGGTTTCTTAATTCGGCCCATCATATTCTCGTCTCGTAGGTTTTTCCGGATACGCTCCCGGATGTCTCTTTTTATTTCACGTGGAGATTCCCGGCGAATCCTGAAGCTAGAGGTCCCAAGGAATGGGAAGATCTGGACGGTTTTCATCGCCACTTATTGTTCTGTTATGGTTAGTTGCGGGTTTTTGATGGGTTAAGTTGTAGTGTCTTCCTCACTCTGGTACATTCGGATCTCGATTCTAATGGCTTGTTTATTATGATCGTAATTTCTCTTCGTGTAAAATGTTGTAGAAAGCTTGCATTTCTTTCAATGGACGATTTATTTCCTCTTCTGCGGTATTTTATCTCCGGAAGACCGTTCATTTAGTTTTATTTTCTTAAGCAGGATACAGTCTCATTTACGGAGCCGCCTTTTCAACAGTGTTGCGCGCCCTCTAAAAATTATTCTTCTTCTGTCTTTTACTGATTTATTGATTCAATAGCCATTGTAGCGCTCGTCTGTAGATATTCATCAATATGCCCTTCTGCCTGTGTATACAGAAATGAAGTTTCACCTATCTGATTACAGTATCTTTTCCGCGTAACTAACCAATCGTCCTATGTGCTGACCAACACAGAGGAATTATGTCGTAAACTCTACAATGGAAATTCGTCAGCCGCGAGAGAAATGGAACTCTCCACCTTATCTCTACTGTAGCATTTCGAACGACGCTTACTGTAGCATTTCCAACAACGCTATTTATTGTTCTTCGTCTATGAAATCGATCGTGGCAGTTTGCACGTAGTCCAAGTAACGCTTTCCCTTTAGAAGTGCCAGCATAAGTATATACCCGCGATGAAATTCTTTTCTGCCCCTAGCTAAATCAAGCTACATCGATAAATACAATGCGGTTCTTAGAGCATTCGCCAAATGTTTTTGTCACCTATTTTAATCTAAGTGATTGTTTGGCAAAGCAGTTTTATGGCAAAGGAAGTGGGTTAATGCCAGCGTGACTCACTCATGAAGTTTTGTATTTTGTTTTTACTTTGCTCGGCATGCTCTCCTCGCGTTATTTCATTTACGACATTCGAATTCATAACTTTTCCTTCCCGTCAAGTGTAGGAATAATTCGGTGCAGGCACGTATTATCTTTATCTCTCTGCTGATTAAAAGGGCCGGGCGGAATCACAGTCCAACCTGTTATTACTCTCGTTGCGGGACGCGTCGTCTCGCGAATTTGGAAGGTCGCGTACTCAAACTCCGCCCGCTGCGTGGATATTTTTTTGACAAATTCAAATCTACTTGCAGGAGACACGTGCTAATAAGTTTCAAGGCACTTTAAAATCATCCAACAGACTATCGCCAAAAAATAGGACCCTTAGTGTAAATTGAAAAATGGATATTTAGCCTCGAGGAAAATCTACAAAAAAAGTCGATAAGTATTTATTCTCTATTCTGTTAGGTTGCCGTGTAATCCATGTTTTATTTCATTTTAATTTGTTATGAAGTAAAATATTTTTATGCAGTACCTACTACCTCGTTTCCTAGGGTTCCAGTAAATATACCTAAAATGGTACGTACCACTTTTATCAAGTTTCGTTGCATGGGAAATTGAAAAAAGGATTTTATAATAAGTAAGAATGAAACTCATTCGGTCAAGGTGAAATGCGTTGGAAGTCGTGAATAAAGCCTTAGTTAGTTAAGCTGTAATGACATTTACATCAATTGAACATTTCGATTTCCATATTTTCTCTGGATTCCTGGGGGAAATGGTAATATAATAAACCAGGCGGCTTATCCTGACCCCGTCCCCATTTTGGTCTCCCGTTGGTTCTCGGAGGAGTCGGTCGATTCCCACGGCTGGCTCCCCGCGAACCCTCTCCCTGCCGCGGATATTGGCGGATCCAGATAATGGCTAATTCACCCCCCCCCCCCGCCCTCCCGTCCGCCAAGCCATTCTCGGTTCGCCGCAGAGCGTAGAAACCGATTTTTGAATCCCCCCTCCCTCTTCTCGCGGAACTAAAGAATTCTCTGAGTAATCAATGAACCGGGTCGAACTTGTACTTAACCCTCCCACAGCACCCCATAGTTCCCCATACGCAGTCAGTTTGTTTACACCCTCCCACTGCAACCCATAGTTCCCATACGCAGTCAGTGTGTTTGCCTAACCTAATCTGCTATCTCTATGGTGTTCATTCCTCATTTCTTCTTCTCTCATGCATTTCATGGATGGTGACTAAAATACCTAATGATATGCAAAATTAACTCCTTTCCGTGGAAATTCGCCATGATAAACTAGTTTTATTTGACCGTAATTCGAATCTGGAGCCTCCTATTGCTAGTTAGGTGTGTTAGTCTAATGCATTACCGTTTAATATGTTAAACTTTCGAAGAAGATAACCGTTTATCCTCTTTCGGTTGTGGGTATGAAATGCACGCCGCCTGTTGTAAAGGTTTTACGGTCGGCTATATTACCTTGCTCGCTTTAACTCGTTTAGAAATTTTCAGGCTCTTGTAACTAGCTCGCACTCCCCACCGGCAATTGAGAGATGAGGGTTCGAATTCCGGTCTGGTCAAAGGATTTTTCACGCCGAATTTCCATATATTTGTGGTACATCTTTCACCTGTGAGCTTGATTGTGTGCTACATACATTTGTACTACTGGCAAGTTAATCGTTGTGTAACAGCTCCTTTTCACTTGCAGTTAGTTATTCGAATATGCCTTTGGTATTTTGAACTCTAATGTGCCTATTTTTTTCCTTGAGTTTGTTATAATGTACGCTATCAAGTCCAACTGGCTTACTCATATTGCGGGATTATACTGTCGTGGATAGCTTTAGGGAAATTTTAAGAAGGTAAAGGAATCATGAGGAAAGACGTTGTAGCCTTAAGAGTGAAACTGTTTATTTCGCAGTGTCCAGTGAATCATTTTTCGCTTCTGGTGATTTATAATAATCTCATTTTGCAGCCACGTAGTTCTAAAGAGAATCGAATTAACAATACCGTTGGCAGTGCACTCCAAAAGCAATTGATTTCATGCTGTTACTCGGTGTTGTCATTGGTTCTAGATGTTTTGTCCATTATCTCAAACGGCACGTTTATTTTATATCAGATTTCTAATTGATTTATCCACATTACGGTACTTTAATATCGACCGCAGTGCTGTTATGCCTATTCCAAACATATCAAAGCTTAAATATAAATTAAAATATTTCAGAATAACAAGCATAAGCAAAACAAATATCTGAAGAGCTGTTGGCGTTACAGTATTTAATTTCACCCTATTTTGTACCATCGATCTTCATATCCCCTCGACTAGGACGCCCATAAACGTCTCTATTTTGCGCCAATTAACGGTATTTTCTTCTCGAATGTATGTCAGTATTTTTTATTTTGATACTATTTTATGTGATTTCTTCATCACTTTCGGTGACCGACATTGTGAACACTCGCCCGCCAAAGGGCACTTCGAATAGCGCCCTTCTTCTCGCCACTGTTGGACGATGCCGTCTCGTAAATTGCTTCTCACACGGCACCACGTATCCCCGCACAGCACGGCTTCGCTTCCGGTGTGAGGCTGGGTCCAGGCTTGAATCTGCACCGGGCGTTAAAATTGCCTCGCAATCTATAGTACTATCGATTAAATTGCCGCTACGGCTTAAAACGGCCGTGGCGCGGTTGGAGAACCACGCGTTCAATTACTATTACCTCCCCACCAAGTACCCTTCACTAGTGTCGCACTAGGGGTTGCCCCCCGTGTTTTATACCTGAAGTGCGGGCGGCCTGGCCCAACTCCCCTTCCCCCTGGGGGTTTTGGTTCCGACTACGGATCGAAGTCGCGGCCTCCTCCCCCTGCTTTGGGTTTCGGTCAAGGTCCTCTCGTCGGATGCCGCCGCAGTTTCCGCACGGCTCCTTCTCGTCCCCGTGTCGGGTCTACATTTGCACTTACTATCTTCCCTGTGAGCCGCCGGAAGAGCTTGTGGCAGGGGGAGAGGAGACACCAACCAAAAAGAGGATAAAAAATTAATTGGGAGAGGGAGGGGGCGGGAAATGAGATTGTTTTGGTGTTCAGTAGACCATCATACAATCCGCTCTAGGAGGTAGTTTGACTTCCGAGTCAAATCTCTGTATGAAACTGAAAAAAATCCGCTTCTTATCACCAAATGTTTTTCATTATATTACATTAGGTCATTATACATATTGGTTACTTAATCTAAATCTACAAACTACTCTGCGAGCCGCTGCAGAGGCGTGCTTGTGGCATATTCGAGATATGTTGCCTAACACGAGCAAAGTAAAATCTCTTTCACTTTTTCATCGAAGAACTTTCATACTAATAGCTTGATAAATCCTAGTTTCTTCAATAGTGAAACAGAGATATAATAGAGGAATAACTGGTGTGAGGTTCAGGTGTAGAACGAGTAATTCTTAGGTGAATGTGGTGAAAGAGACTCTTGATTAAGGATGAATATTAGGAGCTTTAGAGCAAAAGAGCGTGTATGAAGCAGTCCACTCTCCACTCCAGCTCCACCATTTAATAATAATATCCTTCGCTTCAGTGTAAAACTCGTGCGATCTGAATTTTTCCTGTAAATTTTTCATTGCTTGTGTAACGATTGATGCTTCGGCGTTGTGTTATTGGACTCTTTCTTGTTATTTTTATTACTTTAAAAGAGTTGTTGTTTCCTAATTGGTGCATTGTTTTTTTTGCTGTTTGGTTGTGAGGTGTTGGTTGACGGAAGAGAGGAGAGGAGATTGTTAGGATGGTGGAATTGAGATGGGCTGTGCTTCGTACTTCCTTAAGGAAGTGTATTTGTATTGTGAAGAAAATAAAGAAATCGCTGTACAGTGGATTGCAGAATTCATTGGAAGTGGTCCGACGTAACAGACGTGCACGCGAATCCTATTTTCTTGGATGTGGTCCGACGTCACACTTGTAACCTCTCCGAGTCTCTTTAGCGGCTCCCAATAGTTTTTTTTCCTCGCTTCGTTTTCGCTCGTTACAGTTTTACATGCTCTTACACCGTGAGCCGCCGCAAGGGTTTGCTAGGGAGGATTTTAGGGCAGCAGCCAAAATGAAGGGTTAAGGAAGGTGGGGAAGAAGCGTCGGGTCATTTTGTTTGGAGGGGTGGGCTCCTCCCGTGAGGTTCCGACACGTGCGTCTTCCTACCCGCACCACTCCCGCGCTCCACCCGATGCCTCTCTGCGGATAATCTATCCCTCGTATTCGGCACGCCTCCTTCCCCGTTGGTCCCACTTCCGCGTCACAATGCGGTGCTGGGGGTGGAGTCCGCTCTCCGAAAAGAGGGAAAGGATCCGATGATGGGCAAGAAATGCGGCGCGAGGGAGAAGTGGGCACAAGGGTGTTGAAGAGAATGGTTAAATTAAATATTCGAGGCCATATTAGACAAATCAAGCCATAGTCTTTGCGAAAATGGCACAGTTGATGTACTATTCTGTCATGCACTCGGTTGCAAGGCTGTGTTCCAGCCTTCCCGCAAAAGTTAAGATAATGCGAGATAAGCATATCGACGTTACAAGATTCACGCAGTACAGAAGAAGTAACTTACTGGTATTTATTAGGCTAAGTATATATGTTGTGGTAGAATGGCTGGCAGGCCTGGTTCGTTCGTCATTCGAGTGCTGGTCTAGTAAAATTATTTTCGCCATGTGTTATTTCTCTCCGGTGTGATATGTGTAGCTAAGATGAGATAAGACTACTTATTGATACTCGACGCATGATAATTCAGAACCTTTTATCAGTTTCGACTTATTCGAGTAATAAATATGGAAAAACGAGGGCACGCCGTTGATGGAAATCGTTAGCGAGGGTTGAAACTTTTTTCAATGGAAAATACGGTCTGATAAATTTTCAACGTGAATATTCGTTTATCAAGAGGTCAGTATAATGCAATGATTGGATATTCTTAACCGCGGGAAACGAAGCAAATATGTAGGACTGCTGGATGACCTGAGGGGATTCAGGAGTTGTGGGACTAAATGTCGGAAAATTGATATATATATATATATATATATATATATATATATATATATATATATATAATATCTTCTGAGAAACCGCACTCGGCGAATAAAAACACAAATATAAATATACTTTTAAAACACAGTCACACGAAAATTAAAAGGACACTCACAGAATAATTTGCGGACGTTTGACGGTCAAGCCGCCATCGTCAACGACAAGAGACTAACTAGTGGTCTGTTACCTCGGGTGGGGGGGGGAAGCGGAACAGGAGAAGGGAAGGGGACTGGTGGGGAGCGGGAGCAAGGGGTTGCTATTGGTCAGTGGGCCAAGTTAAGCCCGGGCGATTCAAATGTATATATATATATATAAGTGTTGGGAAATTTGAAGAATACCCCGAATGTGGAAGCTGAGGAATATTTTGTCAGAAATTTATCATCCAGTTGGTAAAATATCGAATGCTGAGTATGAAAACCCTACTGAATATCCGTGAATCCCGCTTAACATCACCCGTTGAATGATGTTGATCAGCGCTACTTGGAGAAAACATTAACAGCAGAGTGAGGAAAATTTTGTATCCGTTGTAGTTGGATTCAGGCGAACTTGCACAAATTTTTGCGGAATGGTGCAACATTTAAACATTATGGTTATGGTATTTTATTTATTTATTTGGTGCGAATACCTAGCTGACAGTGTTCTTGTTTTGGGTAGCTTCCCCATGACTTCGTTTCGTGTTGACAAGCAATGTGTGTCATCTTCGTCTTCGTCCATTAAATATCCCATAGTGCCAAGCCGAAATAAATTAACTTTGCATTTTTTTCGAATTCCCTGCAGAATTGTACATGCGCACGTTTTTTTTATTTTGGCCGACTATTGGAAATTGAGATTGGTTGAGAAACCGAGCCATCATACTATTCTCAGCTTCCCCTAAAATTGCGGTCGATTATCACTGTTATAAATGAAAGATTGAGGTGTGTGCGTATCCTCGTGCTTTTCGATGGAGAGCAGCACTTTCATTTTTTAATCATGGGTAGGCTAACATTTCAGATCAATAAATCCGTCAAATCAAAAAGTCTCGGCCGAGAGAATTGTTTCAGCCTCGGCACTGGGGAGAGCGAGTCGATTGAAGTGGGGGGATGAGGGGGAAGGGAGAGAGAGAGGGATCAGCTGCATGTGTGCCGCCGCGCTTTTCATTATTTTTTCCGGAGCGAATTTAGTTGGCGAGCCAGAAGGAGGATGAAATATTCTGGATGCGCTGTCTAAGAGATTTTCTCGTGACCATAAGTCCCCGCCATCTTTGTGTGTCCAACTTTAGTCTAATTCAAGTGGGCTTCCTTTCTTCGAGAATAATCAATAAGGATGAAATAGTTTGCTGTGTCTATTGTTTGATCAACTTTTTACGAGAAACGAGAAAATAATTGTTCTCCCAATTTTCTGGAAACCTCATTAAAACGCGGTGAAAGTCAAACAGTTTTCGAAACTGTATTTTGAATGGCTTATAGTTACCCTTATTCTCCTGAAGACACGCCCAGTGTAAGGAGTGTGACGTTGATAAAAATGGATCAAACGCAGCTATACCCGAAGGTTGTTTTGTTCTCTTCGTCGAATTGTAATACTTGAAATTCCGGCTAATATTTTACCTGTAATTGACTAGTTTTTAGTCTTGTATTCAGAATTGACTTGTATCACCGTCCAGGAGAATGATTTTTTTCTCTGTTAATTTCTCACGGTTGAAATTACGACTAAACATATTACGATATCCATATTTCGGTCAAAGTAATCATTCCAATTCTATCCTAAATCCCTCATTATATTCCTCGACGCTTCCGCTCTATGCATGAGTCCAGAGGCGAACTTCCTCGCTGTAGAAAGAGGGCAGTCCCAGTTTGAAGTTTCTGTCCCGGTGTCACGCCCGGTTGGAAAATTTGTCCCGGCTGACTCTAAAATGAACAGGTATGTCTCCGTTTAGATCCGCTGTTCACTGCAGGAAGAAATGCACAGTGACAAATGTATGGCGAGAAGTGTGCGAATCGAAAAAATTATATAACTCTGTATCACGCATCCTCGAAAGCTTTCCCGGTGGGCCTAGAGTAAAGTGGGCCTAATTACTTGGCGGGGAGGGCTCAGCCACTCTACGCCCCGGTTTTGGGGCATCAGAATATGTAATCCTAGTCTTGGGGAACCGCGAGGACCCGTGCGGCCCATAGGGGTTGTCGTGGTGGAGGTCGGAGGAAGCGGAGTTGACGAAGAGGGAGGCTAGACTGTTTTCCTCTCTCTATTGGGTTCGGAGTTGAGCGTAGAAAGGGAAAGCGAGTGAAGTCAGGAGTAGGTCGAATGACAGGAATGAGACCGTCCACTCTCGCTTGTCGATACACCCCGCCCGCTCCTTTATTTCATTTTGACCCTAGGGTGAGGTGGGTTGATACATTTCCGTGAACGGCAAAAAATCAATACTTAATTAGAAAACATAAGATGCCCGTCTAAGCGGTATTTAGGTTGGTGAAATGGGTGTTGCAGTAAGGGAATTAAAAAAAAAACGCATCGGCCATGATTGCATTAAAGGACAAAAGGGAATTGGTGAGCTAGACTCATGAGAAAAAGCAGAGGTGGGTGGGAAATAGATGAGTGATACTATTGAGCGAAGATATAATTACCTAAAATATAAGTTAAAACTCCAACACGGATCGTTGAGGTACATAGCTCGAAAACTTGTTGATGACGGTAAAGAGAATACATTAGACTGCAAATGTTTGGGTTTGTATGGAGATGATTTGAGGGGTGAGCCGGTCGGCGAGGAAGACCGATCAAATGTTCAGTTTGGTATGAGAGAATAGGAAATTGTTGAATGAGGTATGGAAGAGGCAACGTATGTGTATGAGGGCTGTATTGAGAGGTAGACAAATGTTCAGGGGGTAATATTGGGGGTATGTTGAGTGAGCGTGGAAGAGGAAGCCAAAGACATTGTTGGCATCATCGTGGTGGACATAATATAAAGAGCTTAAGAGGGACTTAATACAGGGCTGATATTTAATTATGAGGGGGAAATTAACAGTGACTCTGCATTTTTGAGAATTTAAGGGTTGTTCAAAAACTTCCCTATCGTTTATTTGAGTGTCAAATGAATATGTAGACGGAGTGCGAATAAACCTTGCGTTCATTGGACATCTTAAAGGAAACTTAGCTTGTCGGTCGGTTTATGACCCTCTCAAAAAGAAAACAACCTTGAATCTTGAACTTAAAACTGCTGCGATACGTCGCTCAAGTTTTGGTTTGGAATGAAAACATATATATTTAGTCAAATTTAAAATTAAGAATTTTACGTTCAAGGCACACTTTTTGTGGAAAATTTAAACATGTGCATGCGGGAAAACGAACTAACACAAAAGTTTTAAAAAATGAGTAATAGTTGGGATGCTAAACGACGTAAAAATTGTGCGTACAAAATTACTTATAAATTTATTGGTTTCTCGTGTTTTTTTTAAGGTCTGGCTACTGTATTTCAAACAAAGGTTCTCTACCGTGGTATATTATCTCGCTCTTTCTAAAAGTTGGAAAAGGGGGAGGGGGAAAGGTGGCGGCAGCGTGGCGAGGAGAATGCAAGCAGCGTTTAAAAGTGTCTGAGATTAGTGATTTGCGCTCTCCCTGCAGCGGCGGCAGCGGGAGCAGTAGGGAGCGAGCAGAGAGAGAGAGAGAGGGAGAGTGTGTGGAGAGAGCCCCCTCTACGTTATTGACTTTGAAGTAGCTGACGCTCTCTCCTCTCTCTCTCTCTCTCCCTCCCACATTGACCCACCGCTGCCGGTTCACTCCCTCCCTTGTGCTCTCTCTCCCCCCCCTCTCTCGACAGAAACCCTTCCCCCCAGCCCTCCCTGCTCCCTCCCTCGTACCCACACTCTCACCGTAGTCCCTCCTGCTCCATCTCCACACCCTTCCCTTCCCGTCGGCTACGATGGCCCCCTCAGGATGCGCATAGGAATGGAGGAGTGAGTCTGCGATAGCACATATATATGTATACGGGAGGGAGAGTAGTGTGGCGGGGGTGTGGCAGGGGGGATTAAATTGGCTAGAGCGGTAATCGTCAGTCATTGAGCGCACATTCAAATAACTTTTCAAGTAAGTCGAAAAAAATTCTCCTTAAGTACATCTGTTCATTCGGTGCAAGTCACCATACAACCCAATTGGTGTCATGCAGTTTTTTTTCTTAATTTATCTGTAGATATCACTAATAAGGACATGTATGCAAGGTTTCACGTAAATCTGTACAAAAACTAGGATTGCTCCGACCACCTTATAGGGGGTTTGGAGGGGGAGGACGCGTTGTAGTCGGAGTGTGCGTGTGTGTTTGTGTGGCCGGCTGGCTGGCGTTGTGCATGATGCATTCACGAACGACTCTCCGAAGTGTAATGGCGGGTGGAGTGCTATCTATCCTACTCCTCTTCCTACTTTATCCCCCTTTTCCTCTCCCACCTCTCCAACACTCCATTCTCTTTCGAAGGGAGTGGTAGGGGATCGGGAGGAAAGAGAAGTGTTTCTTCCGCCCCTGGAAGGTTAGCTTAGGGGCGTGAGGCTTCATTATTGCTCCATTTTTTACAGTAATTATGTACAGGTATGGGCGTATTACCTGTACTCTAAATTGCGGTCACGGAAACAAAAGATGTACATGTAGATGGCAGCATTATTTTCGCATTTGATGATTTATCAATATTCTCGCGTGAATTGGGATTTGTCAAAAATGTAATATTGTGTGTTATAGATGCATAATAGATGTGAAATTTACTACAGAAAAAAACTTTAATTACGATCTAGGTTTCAATGCCCAGATGATGAATTACTTTGAAACCTACGTTGTAATTAAAGTTTGTTTTTTGTGTATGCAATGCTCATCTTTCATCCATCCATAATGTTCAAATTCCACACGATATCGCCTGAATCTTCTGAATTTGTTTAATATGGAGCGTTGCACGGTGTGTGTCTCGGAAACTTGATAGCCTTAATAGTACAGGATAGATAGTGTTATTTTCACCCGAACCCGGAATTTTATAATTACTAAACTATTTCTTGATCAGTATGTTCGTACACCTCTGGAGGTGTCGTGAAAAAAAGTCCCTCTCGTTCCCAGGTGGTATAACCGAAATATCCTGGAATTCCTGGCATGTCCCTGGAACTTGGATTTTACGGCTAAAAATGAACCTACATTTGTGGCAATGTTTTTGTTTGGCTTCAAATCTACCTCCGATAATGTTAGAAATAGTTATTTTAATACCCTGCCAAATTCGAAATCCCTGGAATTTTAGTACCCTGTCAAAATCCCAGGAATTACCTGAAATAACCCTGGAATCGACGTAGGTTCGTGAAAAACAGGTGTAGTATGCTAATCTTTTTTCGTTTCTGTTAAGCTTATAGTGCTATCGGTACGCTAAACCATGTTGCAAATTGTGATACAAGCGAACCGCTAGGTACAACTTTGTTTTGGACCAGTTTGGCCGATTTGGCCTGAAGCACCCATTGACTTGACCGTGCGGGCACAAATTTTAGAGGGGCGGGATGGGGAGGGCGAAAAGTAAAATAAAAAATGCTTTGAAAATTGTGTCAACGAGCTATAGATGGGTTTTAAGTGTCGATTTCATATTATTCGAACCCAATAAATTCAATTGCAGCCTAAATTCATCCCTCTGACGACCGGAAGTCAAAGTATCACCGCCATATTGGAAAATGACGGCCTGGATTCGTGATAAGCCCAAGGCAACATGCCCATACTGGGGGTCTTCTTATGGGTTTCCGGGATCGCGGAATGCATCTGTGGTATCAAAATACACCTTAAAGAACTTTAATTCCACTACATCGATCACCTATTATAGTATATCAATGATCCTTTCGTTACTAGTATATTGTATCCATAACCGATACCTGAACCCTTAACTACTCGCGTGGCAAAAATGTTACGTTACTACTCGCATCGGGTAAACATGACCCGTTTTTGGAAACCTCCTGATTTCTCAGTTGTTGTCGTTATTTAATGCATAAATATGTGCTACATAGTATCCTGCGCAGTTATCATTTACCTTACCACATAGCATTAAGGTCGTGGTTGGATGGATACAATTCTTCCCGTACACCACAAGTTACGCTGATAATCATAACGCTCACACTCGCTTCAGGGTCTGGGTGTGTGATTCCTGTTCATAATGTATCAAATATCCCTCGAAAGTGACGTTGATGGAATGAGATAAGGAGAAAAAGAGGTTATATTTGTAGCCCTACCTAGAAGCTGGGCTGAAACAAAAATATAACGTGATAGAGAAAATCTCGGGTCATTTAGATTCCAAAACGAGTAGTCTCACGTATCTACTTGAACACTGAGTCGCGGTTCATGTTCATACTGCAAGTGAAGTAATTCATTGTGTGATATTTGAAAGTGTCTTTACCCTATCTGGATGGTTCGGCAGTTAGGTATATCTCTTTATCTTTCGTAATTCCCGTACATTATTATCTTGGTCTCCTCTTTGCTTCCGTTGGTATGGATGGTTCAGTCACATCTTGCCATGTTGAGGTAAGCCCTCCGCAGTATTTTCTCATTTCGCTCTTTGCTTCCGGTTATTTGCCTTTAACACTAAGAGACTTGATGGGGGCATACCTTATTCTTTTCCTTGTTAGGTGTTGTGTAGATATAATATGCCTAAAAATAAGGTCATGGTGTTGGCAGCGCATACGTCTTTGGGAAATATAACTCAGCCCCCGTTTGATTGGCAACTTTGCTGCCTTTGTCAAATTGGTGAGGGAAAATTAACTAATCCTGCAGCCAATCCCGTCCAATCAAGAAAGAATTTAGGATATGCAAGATTAGCCTTTAACCTGGAGAAATTAAAGGTTATTCAATTTAAGCTACCATGCGACAAAACCGTGGCAGTTTTTGATGAAGGTGTAATAGTATCGAAGCTTGCTTTCTCAAGTACAACGCAAGGTGACACAAAGCCTGCAGCGTGACGTTTTTCGGTAAAATAAATTGAGACTTTAATATCGTCTCTGATGAAAAATACAGAAAATACTGTTTCCAGAGTAATTGTTCAGGAAAAGATGGGGGCAGTAACAGCTGTGTTCGCCCCGCACACGGTCCTGCACAACCTCTATTGGCATGAAGGACTTCACCTGTTTTATTTGTACTGAACCCGAGACTAGAAAACATCCGCTTCGACAGTGCCAAACCAAATAAATCACTGAGAGAGTGAAAGTATGTACCACTGCGTTGGACTAGACAAGGATCACGGGTATGATAGAAACCGGAGGAGATTTAGTGGCTCTAAAAGCCAAGTACCATAGTAATTGCTTAGCCCAACTGTATAAAAGATACAGAAAACTGCCCAAAGATGGTGGCACCAAAGAAGTTGAAAGATTGTATGAGAGAATTGCGTTTGCTGATTTAATTTTGTACATAGAAGGAAAACTGGCGTCTGATGTTAAATATGTGTTTGAAATGGGCCGATTGATGAAAATGTACAACAACTGCATTTCAGAATTATACAAAATAGACGAAACTGTAATTAATGAACATTCAACAAGGATGCGTGAAAGGTTGCTGGCGTATTTCCCAAGTCTAAAAGCTGAGAAGTGGGGTAAGGGGTACGTAAGTAATGTCAGTCGCACTGCTAATTTTATGCACGTCGTCTCTGGAGAGGGCCAGGATGATGACGCTCAAGTGATTCACCGATTTGTTTACAATATCAGAAAAAATTTTACTAGATTGAAAATTAAATTTTGATGGTACGTTTCTAAGGTATTGTGATAAGAAGAGCGTCCCAAGGCCTATACTTACATATGTGAATACGTTAATTAATGGGACTTTGGTAATGACGAATTGTGGATCCATCAAACCAGTTATCATAATCCTTCAATTAATAATGTTCAATCACCACTCCAAAGTGCCGAAAGGAGAAATCGTTCGCCATAAGAAGATCCTTGAGCTCCCATTACCTCTCTATATGGGTTTATCCTGTTATGGACGGAGTAGAGGGAAATCAGTGATTGATCAGATTCACAAAGCAGGGATTAATGTGTCATACAATCGAATCAGGGAAATAAATTCACAGCTTTGCCGTCTGGTTTCGGCCAGGGCGAAAGAAGAAAATATCGGCTGGCAAAGTAGGCCTGAGGTTTTCCTCGAAAATACTCGTGATTTCCTTAACATTTTAAAACTAATTGCAAACATTATGATAGTTTATCCCCAAAAACAGTTGGAATTATCAAAAAGTGTATTTTGGTACTACAGACGGAATCAGCGACCCCAGAAACCCCGGAGAAGACAACCAGTATGGGCATGTTGCCTTGGGCATATCACGAATCCAGGCCGTCATTTTCCAATATGGCGGTGATACTTTGACTTCCGGTCGTCAGAGGGATAAATTTAGGCTGCAATTGAATTTATTGGGTTCGAATAATATGAAATCGACACTTAAAACCCATCTACAGCTCGTTGACACAATTTTCAAAGACTTCTTTATTTTACTTTTCGCCCTCCCCCTCCCGCCCCTTTAAAATTTGAGCCCGCACGGTCAAGTCAATGGGTGCTTCAGGCCAAATCGGCCAAACTGGTCCAAAACATAGTTGTATGTACCTAGCGGTTTGCTTGTATCGCAATTTGCAACATGGTTTAGCGTACCGATAGCACTATAAGCCTAACAGAAACGAAAAAAGATTAGCTTACTACACCTATTTTTCACGAACCTACGTCGATTCAACGCCGTACAATCCAAGTTCCAGGGACATGCCAGGAATTCCAGGATATTTCGGTTAGACCACCTGGGAACGAGTGGGATTTTTTTACGACACCTCCGGAGGTGTATGAACATACTGATCAAGAAATAGTTTAGTAATTATAAAATTCCGGGTTAAAACCTATCTATCCTGTGCTATAAGGGTCGTTGACTGGCAGCTTTTGAGATGTGGTCGTGTGGAAGAACGGAGTGGGTGATATGGGCGGTGAGGAGGAGAAAGGATTAAATGTTCGAGATACTGGAGGAGGAAAGGAAGTAGGTTGCGGAGACATTCGGAGGGGTCGGAAATGGAGGGTGTGGAATTTATCGAGGGAGAACGGTATGTCGAAGTTTGTGTCGGATAGAAGAATGTTGGAAAATGCGGATGAGCAAGGGGGAAAAAGGTATGTCGAACGACATGAAAGGAAGTTGATGATATGAAGAGCTGAAGAGAGGCTTAATGACGAGCCAATCGATAGCTTTGACGGGAGATTCTAGAGATAACTACATAAAGAGGTACATTAAAGCAGGAATATCCAATAGCGTACCATTCAGTTTAAATACCGGGCGATGGACAAATAATTTAAAATGGATGTCCGCTAATCCAAAAAAACCGGAAGAACTTGTACTAATATGATTTCCATCTCTTATAACACTCATGGGAAACTCATGTCATTCAATGGGGCTTTTAGATGATAAACTTAGGAAAATTTGAGGAAGGCAATTTTTAGTGCTACTCATTCATGCATCCACCTGCTGCATGCTGCTGGTTGTTACCAGATGATTTACACCCGGTGTCTTTGGGGTCCTGACGGGAGGGATGCATCGCAGTCGTAAAATTCAATCAGTTCGCTATGTCCACGCTATCCTGGAGATGCAAGTGAGATTTCGTGAACCAACTAGTTCATGGTACTACTATAGTTCCTCGTCAGATGTTACTAGCATAATATCCATTACTCTATGTCTCACGTAGACGTGAACTGAATAGAAATTACTTCCCTAAAGTTTCTGCATACGAGTGGGTAAGGCTCTTCACTACTCGTGCTTCGGAAGTGCAAGCGGCGTAATATCCATTAGATAAAATACTTCTAGCCTGCTTGTAAGAGTAGTTTCAATATTGGAAATCCCTGGTGGAACGTATGTCATTAGTACTCTGTAAAGATTTGCTCGAGCACTAATGTTACTTCTACTTTTTGTGAAGGAATCAAACCTAAATATCGAGAGTTCGGGTGCCTCCGTGACTCCCTCTTAACTATAGCGTGCCTGCTGTACGGCATCTGCAAGGTGCTGTTGGGACTGTAGCCATCAATGAGTAAAGATTTTTGATGGAACATTTTTGTTTTTTAACATTTTAGGCTTTTCCGGCGAACAGATTGAATATAGAATTCTCTGGCTATGCACCGAGCTAGATTACTGGGAACCAACGTTTCAACAGCTGACTTTACCCTGAAGGAATATTTTCACGGAATGAAAACCGAAGTTATTACGTTCACCCATCGATAATACTTACGTTAACTAACCGAAAGTCTGATGTAATTTATAAAACTCGAACTCTCAGTTAACATCAGGTTCACGAATAGGCTCTATTATCTTGCAGTTAACCTTTACCAGACCTTATAAAACAGGAGCTTAGTGTAGCTGTACTTAGGTGTGATAAAAAAACCTGTTAAAACCCGAGATTCCGACTTTTTCGTTTACAGCCCTTCCTTGCGCCCCGCTCCGTGGCGTGTTGTTCCGGCTGTATTGTTTTCTTTTCGGCACATAGAATAATTTCTAGTCATTATTTATTGACGTTTTCGTAATTTCTGTCTCGAAACTATCACTCGCTTTGGGTAAGTAAACCACGCGCAGAGAACCGCCGTCTTTTCCCTCGCCTCCACGATAAGCACTGCGGACGACGATTATGGAAGGATGAGGGAAATATTTGGGGAGGGTAAGGAGAATGGGGAGATGTAATGGGTCCGAGATCGATATAGACGCTCCTTTGTTTTATTTTCGCACGGCTGTGCATGTGTGATTTATCCGGAGCGGTGAGAGAGGGATACTCGGGAAAGATGAATGGGGCAGACGGGGGGTGGGTCTCGGGAGAGAGGGTGTTTGTTCGTTCCCGGTCGCGCGCGGCATTTGTGGGAAGGGGAGATGCGCGGTGGTGCTTTGCTCTCCCAGAGTGGGGAGGAAGGATTCAGAAGTCTTTGACGGGTCGGGGTGTGTTCATTGGTCCATTCTCCTCCTCCCTCCTCTGCCGAACTCCGTCGGTCCACATATCACTCCGCGGCGCGTTCACGGTGTCGTTTTTCTGGCTGTCCCAGACATTTTGGCGCCTTTCCTCCCCCCTCCGGTTCGAATGGGAAAGGCCCCGCGGGTGGAAGAAGCACCCCCTCCTCTCCTGACCGAGTTTTCGATGCTTCCCGCCGCGAGACACCTGTGCAGTGGCACTCGTCTGCAAAGCTCTTGTCATTCTCGTTCGGGTCACCCAGTTTGCTGCGAAGATTCGCGGTCGAAATAAAATGGGTCGTGTGTTGTCTTTCCTGGCGTGTGTGAATATGCCGTGGTAGGGGGGCATAAGTATTTGCGGGGGGGATGCTGTGGGAAAATAAGGCGTGAGAGTTAGATACACTTCATCCAGAACCATTGGCAACGTTTTCTCCATGGAGGATGTTGTGTTTCTGTTATTTCCGGTGCCTTAATTAGAGAGAGTAATGTTTCCGAGCCCGTAAGTTTGTTGGAACAAGGTGACCACTCACCTGGGAAAGCCGGGAAAAACTGGGAGTTCGGAACAAGTGGGAAAAACTCGGGAATTCCGTCGATATTTCGGGAAAATTGTTGACTGCGTAAGCTTTAAATAAATCGAAGCTATCGTTAAGTTATTTTCTAATTTCTCAGGTAGCAATTATTTATAGAAACCTTGCTTGAGATGTTAAGTTTAATGCAAAAATATTTTAATTCATAAAAAATGAATTGGTGGCTTAAAGTGGAGCGTTCCATTGAGGCTGTGAATCGGAAAATCAGATCGTCTTTACACCAAAAGCTTTGCATTTCTTTAATGCTCACCAAATAAATGCTTTTTAAACTTGTTCGATTCCGAGATGCTGTTGTAATTCTACGGGCCATTTAGAGATAATGTTACTTTAGAAATGTAGGTAATTGTATCGAAAAATATTCCTCACTGTTTGACTTATGTATTAGCCATTTATGATAAAATAATTCAAACGGAGAAAAAGATTGTTCAGCTCTACAAAAACACGTATGTAGAATAAATATTTGGTATTATTGTAATACCTAATTCATTTTAGTCTTCGTTTATCCTAAGTTTAAAAAAAAATTGAGGGACAGCTGACAAAATGCGGAACTTATAAAGAAAAATAGCTATCATGTGTTAAGGTTATAGGGATAATTTCCTGAAACAGATTGACACAACGGACGACGAAGCATGATATGGCTTGAAAGAAAATTGGCGGATAACCAAACAGCGACCACATGAACCTGTGTGAAGTCTAGTGATAGACATTGATAATGCTTCAAAGGTGCCATTTAAAATTACCGATAAAAATCTTCCGGTTCCTCCCTAACCTCATGTTTGTAGTACCGTAGAAAACCGGAGGGGCGCTCCATAAGTGATTGTCACCAAAGGAAGTCCTCAGTTCCCAGCATCTACAAACGCTAGTTATAAAATTAGGAACATGATGATGATATGTGGACGAAATGGGAAATCTATTGTCCAAATTTAAAAATAATAATTATCTTTGATGCTAGGCGCGTGGAATAGGCAGTTTACGTTAGACGCTTCTATGTCATCTTGTTGATTTTCTAATGAACGAAATAGTATTTTCGTTCACGGCGACTTATTATTTTCCTCTTTACGTTCGGTCGAAAAAATAAACACTCTTGGGATCCCGGTCAAGGCGAATAACTTTTCCTCGGTGGAATATAGCATTAATATTGTCTTTCCTCCCCATTTAATTTAAATAATAGATAATGTATGGAAACTGAGTGCGATTATAACCTGGAAAAACAGAAAAGTACCCGTGAAAACATGGAAAAATCTGAAAATTTTATTTCTACAACTGAGTGGCCACCTTGTTAAAAGGTTGCTTTTGTTACTGTGCTTGCTTAAGGAAATTCGTATGAGAAATTCTATCGATCATCCCGTGCTAACATTGCGAAAGTCGATGGGTTTGTGTTTTTTGGTTTGATATTTGCGGATACAACCGACAATTGATGTCAATTGCGCCAATAAGGATGTGTGGGTTGCATTAGGTACTTTAGGATTGGAGGGTGGAGAGAAACCCGGTATCGGCATTAAATAACTCCTTACGAAAGATGCTAAGGGAACTACAGTTAAACGTCCCATCCGACAGACGGAGTACCTACTGTGGTTGAAATATTATCAATAATTCACCCAAGTAGGTATCGGGATTCCAGAGATAAACTTCCTCCACGGCTGAGCTTCGAACCTGGGCCCTTGGTATGAAATTTTATCCAATTTAGGAGCTTGGAGATTTGCCAAACGGGACTCGCACAACCTAAGGTGAGGCTATAAACGAATTTGCGTAATCGTGGTGTAGTTGTACAGTACGCGGCACTTGGCAATCACACGACTGATATTGCATCTCACCATAGATGGAGTGAAATTGACTTTTCAAGAAATACCAATTCCGTAAGGGCGTCGTTATTGACATCTGCATACCGGATCCTGGGATGTTGTGTTGTATCCGGCTGCGGAGCACTCCTATGATGCTTCGATAAAAGCCGGTCAGTGGTCGGGTTCACCCCTAGGCGTCTCCCTTTTCAGCTTAATTACGCTTAATCTCTGGACACCCTCCGAAACAGTCCGTCAACGGTCGGCTCAACTGCATCAAATTGGCGATCGAAATGCTTAACCGCGGCATGCGTGACCCCCGTGGCGACCGAAGGCTGTGTGCGCGCCGAATTATATTTCTTCCCTGCGGAAAGCAACTGAAGTTATTTGCATCACCGGGGAATGGGGCGTTCCTTGATCAGTTATTGTTTCCGCCCTTGATTGTTTAATCGTTTTTAATGGCGATTTGATGCCCGCGGCCACTGTGTGTAAACTCCTGTGAGCGTGTGTAGTGCATATTTTAATGTCACTGCCAGCTGTAAAAATACGTCGATCGCACTCCGGCTAAAGTCGTAATGATGGAGCCCAAGTGTGATCGGTTAGGTGTCATAAAACCCTCAGTTATGGTTCCATTACTTTTGGAGTGATTCTGGGTCATTCGGCGCTTGATTTCGAACTAATCGCTTTCATCCTTGTAACTGATTTTGCTTAGCCCTTTTACGGGAGCCATAAGCCTCTTGTGCATCTGGCATCTCACCCACCACTTTCTGGTAACTCATGTTCCTGGGCATAATGAAACTTTTGGGCGTGTTCGGATCACTTCTTAAATTCATTCTTTGCGTGCATAGTTTGCGTTTTGATACAAGTCTGATCAAAAAATGGTATTCGTATAGAACAAAGCTTTGAAATGGTGGATAAGCGTGGCATGTGGGCTCAATAAGTCAAGAAAAAAACCTTTTGAAGTAAAGGACGTGCAATGGCTTAAATCATTCATACCAACTGTTTGCATTATTCGAGAAATGGTGTAATATCAGTTTGGTAGACGCAAGCGAATGCATTTACCCTAAACAAGCGGAACTCCTGATGCCGGTGCTTCTCCCAAGAGTCATCCCCCGTCTTTGAGTTTTTATCTGTGTCTTTTTAACCTTCCATTCCTTCGTCGGTTTCCCTGGAAATCTGTGCAATTTAGCGAGGTCCTAAGGTGAATGGGTGAATGGTAGTCATTCAGGGTGGCCTGGGCGATAAATCGATATATCGTAAAATATCGCGATATTTTAATATATCGCCAATCCGATTTTGAGTTTTTTAAATTGACGATATATCGTTGCTCGATAAATATCGTCTTATCGTGCCCCGATATTTTTTCGGGGCATGATAAGATATCGGGACACGATAAATATCACGATAAATATCGCGATAACATATCATGATATCGCCTCCCGATAAAATATCACTATATCGGGCCGCGATAAAATATCACGATAAATACCACGATAAAATATCGTGATATTGGTCTCCTTGCTGAGTTTGTTTCGGGATATGTAGATCAGTGGACAATATATACACTAATGTACAAACAGTTGTTTTCA
This sequence comes from Pyrrhosoma nymphula, assembly GCA_963573305.1. Taxonomy (NCBI): domain Eukaryota; kingdom Metazoa; phylum Arthropoda; class Insecta; order Odonata; family Coenagrionidae; genus Pyrrhosoma; species Pyrrhosoma nymphula. The sequence goes on along the minus strand of OY754327.1, from coordinate 77,322,895 downwards.
GTTCCTTCCAAAATTTGAACAAGACGTCACCTATAAACTATCGGACCCCTGAAATTGAAAGAGAGAGTGAGAGAGAACTGCTGAGAATTTGAATAAGCAGATATCAGAATAGTAAGTTTTCAAACGTGCTTGCTCCAGCTTAAGCGAAGGCCAACCCAACGGCTGTCTTTTTCCGACACGATTAACCGGCGCAATATCACGATAATTCATCGGGCGCATTTACGCAATATTTGAACGAGCGCAATATCACCATCTTTTATCGTGATATTTATCGTGATAATATATCGTGATATTTTATCGGGGCGCGATATCGTGATATTTTTTCGGGACGCGACATCATGATATTTTATCGCGATATTTATCGTGATCGTGATGTTTATAGTGATATTTATTGTCACGATATGAGTTATCGATATCGCCATCTGACGATATGCTAAAATTATCGTATCCCGATATTGAATTATCAATATCGCCCAGGCTTAATTCAGGGGGCGATGAAGTAGATCACCCAACTTTTGGGGTTCACTCGGAATTTTTTCGGCAAGGTCATGTTAAAAAGGTCCGAAACTGTGGATCATTTCCTCATACGTCGAACCTGTACCTAAAATTAAGACGTATTAAATAAGAGTAAATTTCCATTTACGACGAAGTCAACAGTAATTGGCCTGTTTTTGTGGAACAGTTTTTTTTCATAAAATAAACATACTCCGTAGTGTCCATTTATTTAATGCCTATTTCGACGGCTAAAGCGTCATTATCTTCATATTAGCCCGCAAGCGTAGTTCGCATCTTGATACAGCTGCCCTTATATATCTGAGTAATGTGTACGTAACTAAGAATCCAAAGAATACTTAGTTCATCATCAGTGAGGTAGGGTGATGTATTTTGATGACAACAATTTCAATGACTTATAGTAATGAAATGAAGAAGTACATTAATTTTGGTGAAAATTAGGGTTATCATTTGAAGATTTTTAACTCAAATGGTAAAATTGCATTAGGAAGCTTCTTGATCGAATCAAGTAACTTGTGAGGACTCCACTAAGGTGCAGTACGACCGATGTCATCACTTATCAGGTGGAGGGTCATTTCTTCAGGTACCTACCTACCTGATGGAAGCGGTTGTACCATGGTGGGATTCTCAAATGCGCTCAATTTAGATTTCAAATTGGTATTCTATAAAGTTGAGCCTCATACTTCGTAATTAGAGTTTATGGATCTGCGTCTGTGATTCAGTCATTACAGTTCCCTTGGGAATCTTGGATCCCATGCGGTCGAGGCTATTCGCCCCTCTTCTTTCGCCAGGTGGTCCCACGAGTTCTCGCGGAGCAGACGTTCGTTCCTTGAGACACGGTTTCTTCCGAGAGTGAAGCGATGGCTCTTCATTCCAGAACAAGGGCGCCTTTATTTACTCTTAATTACGTCATTGGCCTAGAATTCGCCTCCTCGGGGAGTGTTGCTCAACGTCCTGAGTGCGGCAGTGTGGAGGGGAAGAAAGCAACACCGTGGGGTTAGAGGGGTCCGCCGTGAGATTGTGAAAGAAAAGACGTGCATGCGTTCGTCGCCCGTGAGCTTATATCGATTGGGAATCCTCCAGAGCTATTTGTTTGGTTTCGTCTCTCTGGTTTATTTGCTCAGAGCTAAAGTATTGAGAGGCTTAATGCGAGTGTCGGAAATGGATGGCGGGTTCCGCTTTTACGGTACGCAACGTGCGATTCCTCTTTACGCCTTGGCTTTTCAAACTTTTTCGCGCGTCTCGAGTGGCGAAATATCACTGGATGTCGAGGGAAACTTTTCCCCTTTGCGTCATTTCGCCCAAAGATCTCCCTGGGTAGCCTCCTCCCTCATCAGTCTGATTAGTACTTGGTTGCTTCTTTGTGAAGGCGGAAAACGACTGCGGTCATTTGCGCCTTTTAGGATTGTTGGAAAGGTTGGTAAGGGAAGGATTATGTAGGAAATGGATTATATAGAAAATGGAAGAAGACTGGATAGCAAACCAGCGTTAGCACTAGCCGACTCCCTAAAAAAGATGCCAAGATTTATCAGTTTACGTCCCATCAGACGGACTGAGTACCTACTATACTTGAAGTGCTGTCCTCATAGCACCTAAGTCGAGTTTCATATTCCACAGTAAAATCTCCTCCCTTGCCGGAATTTCAACCTCTTCGGGATGGGAAGCCAGTACATAAAGCACCGAACCAACCCGATTCCCAATATCATTTACGGTTCATAACGTGGAGTGAGCATAATGACACTACCAATACAATCCCCCTAGATTAGATATTAGAGCGGGTTTATTTTCAAGGGCATCAGATACGAGATTTCGTTGGATAGAGAAGCATTCACGAGAAACAAATTGGAGTGGAGCCCACAGTTTTACGTCTCATTCAACGGGCAAAGAAATTGAATTGTTCTCCTCAAATAGGGATAGAAATCCCCCTTAAAATATACGCTAATATCGGGGTTTCAACCCGGATCCTTAATCGGGAAGCCAGTACTATTGCCACCACAGCCACCTGATCCCCCTAAATAATAGTTGTCGCGACCTCAGAAACTGTGGTGCATCTGAAAGGGAAGTTCTCCATAGGTTTTTGGTGCCTCCGTTTGCGAGGGCATCTTTCGGTCGAATCATTGAAATTTTCACTTTAAAATGTATTTCGTTCGTGTTTGTCGGGGAAGTCCTTGGTCCTCTGGTCCGGGTGTTGAGAGTCATGTGACATACAAAGCCCTGTGAATTTCGAGCGTCATGTTGTATCCAACGCGTCAAGTTTCATTTTCGTGTAACCTCCGCGTGATGACAGACAGTTCTTTGCTGTCTGGTTGTATTCTGGGAATCCACATGTCGGCTCCGTCAAATCTTCCTCAGAAGCAAAATGTGAGCTTGGTACAGCTACATCCAATTAGTGATTTCCCCTTACTATCCAAAGAAATTCGTTGTAATGACGTGAATTTTGGCCGAGGTTGGAGTCTTGAAAAAAGCTAGATACAGAGGTAAAAGCTCATTTGGCTATATGTTGAACTTGTTATACAACCAATTTAAATGGATGCTATTTCAATTACATTCTTTTCGCAGAAAATAAAAGTAATTTAAAATACGTCCGGGCGGTAGTATAATTTTTTAGTATTCCCCCATTACCCTGGCTGCTTAACATGCGAAACCTAATTGCATTGTTCTTATGATGAGCGCAGCGTGTAGTGATGTGATTGAATCAAGAATTGGCTATCGTTCGATGTCTGGATTCCACATCTCCTTTTAGTCTTGCCAGCCTAGACGTAGGGCATTGCCCGCATGACGAGCTGTGAATGATGGGATGTTTGCATGATGAGGTGTGAATGATGTTCACCTCTCCCTTCGGTTGATGTCATGACTGATTTTATTCCTTTGTTTATCGGCCTCAAGACTGGGAGAGAAGGAAATTAATCAAAAACCTGCTTTTCTCCTATCGTAGTTTTTAAATAAAAGTCTGGATTTCAATCTAGCTACGGTTCTTGAAAGACTTTGGCGATTATCGTTATAATGACGCCCCGTGAAGCAATGATGGGTTATTATGCCCTCTCACGAAGCGGTTATGGTTACCGAGAGGGTTATATGATGTTCATTTTGTGCCAGCATTTTGCCTTTTCCTTCAATGTTCCTGTTTACATAATCCACAATTGTCCTTGATTGCGTTGCTAGTGCGGAGTGGGTAGAGGCGGTCATGGAACAACTTTTTTCGAAATTCTAAGTTTGATATACGACAAAATGTAGCCCGTGGTACTTAAGGAACAGAAAAAATTTTGTTTCGGTGGATGACATGCTACGGTGCCGCAGAGGTCATTTATGTTGAGGGTAGGCAACTCACAATGCACGCTCACTTTTGACGCTATTTTGGCTGTAAATGTCTCGATTCAAGTATTTTTTTCAGTCGATGCTGTACCAGTCATGTCAGGAATTGTTGAGGTAAGCCACTGAGATCGGATGGTCAAGTGTTTTTGCAATAACTGGTCTTAAAATACAAAGAAACGTGAAAATTGCTGAATTAATGACTTATATTGTAATTTGCCGCACTCGTATGGGTATGACAGTACGTATACGACCCATTCCCCTCTCCTCTGGTCTCGAAAACCCCCCACTTCTCCTATTCCCCGCCCACAAACTCATATCAACAACACTGTACTGGCTACAATGTCTACCACAAAGGGTTTCTGTGTTCAAAATGTTGCAGCTCTTCACCCACCGTAAATGTTAAGAGTGAAGTCTCAGGCTGCACCTTACCTAAATAATTAAAATGTTACTCATGATAACAGCACGATTTGGAGCCAATCAGCGGGAAAATTTATGCGCATCGACTACCCACGAATGTCTTTTGCTTAGCGCACGGTCTGGTGAGACTAGAATCGCGTGTCGGAGTGAATTTTTTTAGTGGAGTAGCAATTAAAAAGGGCAATGAAAGTGGCGACATGCTCGTCAGTGGAGAGTTTTCTCTTTTGTGCTCCTCAAGATTTGTGTGGAAGAAATCTGCCCAAATTTGAAGATGTTGTGAAATACTACAAGTGGGTGGAGATGAAAAATCTGTAAGAAAGAGGATTTGTTCTATCGGTCCAGATATTACCGGACTCACGTTGTTACACTCTATAATACCAGATATATGGCGTATCGGATCCTCGTGAATGATAAATTATTGCTCAACGTCTTGATATGCGTCGCGTTTGTAGAACCTGTGTCAATGGTAGATGATAATCATTACAGTTATCCGTGGTTATGACATGATGTGAGATGTATTTCGTTGTTAACGTTTGATGTCGAATAATACCAATGGGAGATATCAGTTTTTCGAGACTGTCTTAATGTGCAAAATATGGTGAATTTTTTTTCAAGTGTGTCAATACAAATTTCCATGATAATTTCTCCAACATCCGCTTCATTTTCCGTTTTCTCGTTAGTGACTCAGCCACGTAGACAACTACCTAGGAAAATCTCGTGAATTTAAAAGTTGTGTACGCACCTCACGAGATAGGAAAAAAATTTGATGGTTAGGCGATAAAAAACTTTTATCATTCGACTCCTATGCTCGCAAAGCATCCGTTCCGCTTTTCTCGATTTTTCCGGAGCTGCTTTATGGGAAGGGGTGGGGATAGATTTAAAGACGGGAGGGCAGGGTGGAGATCCAATGGAGGGGGGACGCGAGTAGGAGGGTACACGTTTCTCTCCATTTCGTTCATTTTTTATTAATTATTTTTCGTATTTTTTCTTCTTTATTTCGCGTGGGGCGTGTCCCGTTCATTCCCGTTTAATATTCCATCCTTGTTATAAAACTTCCACTCTCTCCTCCTCCCACTCGTGTCTGCTCCATTACTTTCCCCATCTTCCGGCTCTAGTCATCCTCGATCCATATGTCCCCTACCATACCGCATCAACCCCTTATACCCCCCTCCCTTACTCTTTTACTTCCCCTCCCCACCTTCTCCCTCTCTCTCGACTATATATCCCTCAGTCTCCATCCTCGAGTTGTACCGTACTACATTTCGTTTCCAATATCAACCCTCGGTGTTAAAAAAGTAATAATTTGCGACGAAAACATTCGCATAGTGGTGCTACGTTGAAGTAATATCGGTGCTGGCTGAATATTTTTACGCGCGCGCTGACTTAAAGATTCGTCTTAGCACGGGAATTAGGTGTTACAGGAGGGATTGACGAAAAAGATTCGTCTTAGCACAGGAATTAGATGTTACAGGAGGTATTCGTGTAGGGGATCAGCGGGAAAGTGAAGCGTTCAAAGTTGAAGTTCAAAAAGTTGAACATAATGGGTTTGCACAGTGCGTGGAATACGCCATTTACATGCCGAGACAAGTGCGTGAACGCTGGATACTGATATTTTTGCCCATACTATTGTAACAGTGCAATGCCATGACTGATTTCTTTTTGAAGGATGGAATCATTTTTTCCGCCCGATTGCTATTCATTCCGGAATATCTGCCAATATTAGGGGAGCAGTGAGGTTTACTCTTCACGGACTCCCTCTTAAATGTCAGCTTCTAAACTTTAGTTTTTACCTTTTGATACTTAAATGGTTAATTTTTCCCCCTTTCCCCCTCATTTCCCCCTAGTGCTTAGTCGGAAAAATTGTTATGAGCTTAAACTAGTGATAGTAAATGGACACCTTATTGCTTTTATGGAAACGGCATGTGATTGTAAAAAATAGCGCTTCATATCGTTTGGACATAGGGGTGCTTTTTCGTGAAGGCTTTCGCGTAGTCTTTGACTTGAAGATGCTTGACTTTTGTGTCTTCTTCCGCGTCTATCGTCTTCAACGCGGGTAATTTGATTAATTGTAGGTAAGTGTACAATCCAGCGTCTCATTAGATCAATGCGTAGATGTCTAGCGTTTGTCTTCAAAATCCGCACTTAATTGCGATGAGACTATCAGATATCACGCCCCTATTATAATAGATTGATTGAGGGAATGCTATCGGAGTCTTGTATCGCCAATTGCTTTTATTATGAAGATTGATCCAATCCAGCTCAATTGATGTGAATTTATTTGCTTTTAAATAGTTGGAATTAATTGTGATTAAGGTTAAAGATACGTAGATCTAACAAAAAGTAATTTTTGTCGATATGATTTTAATGCATCCATTTATGGAGTGGATTAACTTTACGAAAAATGTATGTACGAATCACCATCAACACATTTTCACTTGTGAGCAAGGTTTTTTTCCTATCTCTGTGAATCATATCATTCTAATTTTTATCTGTCGTCAGGGTCGGTTTACTAAAAAATGGTGTGACGTTGGTGTATCGTAATTTCGCAGTTCTAATCCTTCTTCCTCTTCTATTGGTCCATATTGTCTCCGCATCTTTTCTCTCACAGAAGAGGCTGAATGAGGTCCTCGAAAGAACTACAAGGAGGAGGAGGAATTGGATGAGAAATTAGAAGAGAGGGGGCTCCGCGAGCCTCTTTTTGTTTGTCCAGGCCTGACAGCCCTCTAGCGCGGCCCACGTCATGCTCCCGATGGAAATTTGCGTGCTTTGCTCGCCCGGGGCCCGCAATAGACATTCACACCGACAATTTAGAAAGTGAATCGTATTAATTTTACGTATGAATTAGAAAGGAAAATTCGTCTTTAGTAAATTAACATATTAAGACCCAGTTTTGTAATGCCTGGCTAACGTTAACAGCAAAATTACGTAGCTTTTACGTTAATGATTATATTAACCGAGAGTTGTCGTTTAGTTAACGTGAGCGTTGTGGGTGGGAGAACTTAGTAGCATCGGTTTTCATAACAAGAAAATACTTAGCCAGAGATTATAAAACTGGGGCTGTATTCATTTCGTTTCAGTATACCGGCTGTGTAGTTTTTCTTTCATCTGTATCATTGCAGTTAACTTGTTGGTTAAATTGAAAATAAGGGGGTCCTACCCACCTCGCAACCTTTGAATATGAGACATTCGATGGTTTAATGCTGACCTTAATGGAAATCCATTATTACCGAATTAAATACACAGTTAATATTTCCAACCACATTTTTATGGTATGACTAGTTTCAAAGAATCGGCGTCATTTGTCATCATATATACCTCGATGATTTTAAATTAAAGATGAATCCAATTAGTCGATAAAAGCAAAGGCATTTGGACTCCTTAGCATGCATTTCGGTCACCTGGATGACCAGATGAGCTTCCTTTGGTTTTATTAACAAATAGGATCAATTTTTAATTTAAATTCACTTGCCAATTACTCTCTTCTTGAATTACATAGATATTTACGCCGATGCGTTGAAACTAGAAGTACCCTAATAAATGTTGGTGGAAACATACACTGGTTTTAATTCAGTTTTAGAATTCAGAATATGAGGTTTTCGGCTCGGGCCACCCGGTGCAGCTCCCTGTGACTTGACACTTTTTTCCGCTCATCCTTGTTCCTCGGTTATTCCCTACGAAGGACTCTCGCGTGGTGCACGGTGAACGCCCGGCGTTGCTGGTGGGGGTTAAGACATAGTGCGGGGTAGGAGGTAAGCGATAGTTTTAAAAAGCAGCGGTCGGGCGGGTCGGTTGGATGTTTAAGTCCTTCGTGAAGGGGGAGGGTACAGGGGAGGGGGTTGACTGGAGGAGCGTGTAATTAAGCTCGAGACAGAAGTTTGCCTACATAATTGAATGGGGAGGATAAGGAGCGGATGGGGTTAGAGTTGGGGGTGTAGGGAGGGGTCGGAAAGAAGAGGGGAAGAAATGGATGGTCATGGTGGCTAATCAAGGATGGCGGTACGGTTTGGGGAGGATTCACATTCGACCTTCAATTAATGGAAATGCCGCGGAAACTAAATGATGCTCCGAGTAATTGAAACTTTATTTAATGAAAACGAATTTAATGCCGTACATTTACTTCACAATGCACCGACGTTGTATAAAAATTTATTTCAAATTATTTATTACGTTCAATGCGGCGTTGCCCACATGGTGGGCAAACAGCAACCACCGCCGCCGTGCGTCGGGCGTTTTTCGTGATTTGCGCTGTAGAGCGAGGACTGCCTTGAGTGTGTTTCTGTCTGTATCGATCTGATAGTTGGCACCCATGATGTCTTGACACTAGAGAACGTACTATCGTTTTCACTGAAATGTAGACACCCACACTGATTGTACTGATTTGATTGAATGGGGCCGGGTCGGAAAAAACATAGAGGGTTGGCACACGAGGCTAGCTGCGGCCTTTGCCTTTACGTCACCGAGAGCGGACGAGGACGGACGTGGATGCGACCGGGCTAGCGAAATTAGTCAAATAAACTCCGAGAGCATAAGCCCTAGCGAAAGAAATGCACTGAGGAAACTCACGTCCGCGCACACGTTGGGCCGATCGGAATCTTTTCTTTCGGGCTCCGTCGCGAGGTTTTTCCTCTCCCTATATTCAGATTTGGACTCACCGTGAGTGTTTCAACAGAAAGCGGCTCTGTAGCCGAGATGGTTAATTCCATGTGCCGAAGTTGGTGTGAGGTTATAGCAGGGTTTGAATCCGTAGTCAGGCCAATTTTTTAATCTTTTAGATTAAAAAGATGCATTCTTCTAATCAACACAATTTATAAAGTTGACAAAAGAAAGAGTTAATGCGGTTTTTTATTTACGGCTTAAGTTATAAAAATAATGACTATCTACGTTATTACATTTATTTCTTTTTCCAGATTTAATTCACTGAGAGGAAAAAAGCATTGGAAGTGGCAGTGGTTGCATCTTTGTTTCCTTGCAGTGAAATACCTACTCATAGTATCTACAATCCTCTATAAATAACCAAATGCATTCGTAGTTTCGATCATTTTGATAAACCCTCGAGTTTGAAAAAGGTTTGTAATTCAATTGATATTTTTCATCTTCAAACTTCTAGTACTTGGTCACGTAAAATTGTGGGAAGTGAGGTGTTTTAAAGAACGAACGCTTTCCTTTTAGTGGGTGTGCGCAGAGCCAGATTAACAAGAAGGCAAAAGTAGGCAGTTGCCTATGGGTCCCTTGTTATGAGAACTGTTTTCCCCTTTCTTCTCTTGCGACTTGTTTATTAACGTGGGCCCCGTTGCTTGTACTGCCTACAGACCCCCAAGTGCGTTAATCTGTCACTTGGTGTGCGAACCATAGTAAGCTATAAGGAACAGGTGGAAATAAATACGCATATCAGCTCTTTTACCCCAAATTATCCTACGATTTTTAATAGTTATATATGTTTGACCGAAATCAGCCTCGGTGAAGTGGCACTCTAATATCTCTGCATTTTTCGTCCTTTAGTGGCGTAGTATCTATAAATCTCCGTTGTTATAATAAAGCTATTTAAAGAGAGTGTTTACGGAGGATAACATTAGGCTATGAGTACGGGAATGTCACGGTTTCGTTCACATTTATTTAAGGGAAAACAGCACGTGTGCGGGCTTCACAGGATAATTTTGGCAGTAACTTTCATGTAGGACTCCTCTCATGAAATAATAAATAAAAAAAAATCGTCTTGTTAATTCATATGGTTTTTATCCATAGAGAACAAAACAGCGCAACCACAAATGGAAAAATTTTAATGCAATCATTGTGTCTACGTGTAAAGTGAATTTGTCAAGTTTTTCCCTCGCTAATCGAAGCGCAATTATGGCATTATAAAACCGGGATAGTAAGTTCCACGTGATTTTGATTATATAAGGTATCATCGACTTTATCTCTGAATAAAAACGTCGTACCTCCACCAGATTCTGTACGTTTTGAAATGGACTTAAAAAAATGCTTAATTTGGTAGTGAAGTGGATGTTACAACCATTTTACCTGGTTCTCAAATTTGTTTAACCTTGCTGGGCTTGGGTTTATAAGTGGGGAAAAAGTGTTGTGATTTGTGGACGACTCTAACAGCAATAATCTTTGGATCTTTTTCTGATGTTTGGAAATCTTGATCCTACACAGATTTATAAAGAGGAGTCAATGATGTGCGAAGAATGGGTAAACTGAGAAAGTAATAGGTGACTGTATTGCAAGAGAGTTTTAAGAGGAGAGAAATTGGGAGTCTCAAGAACATGAGAGAGTGTATGAAGTGCATGATTATGGTAGAATTGAAATAGGCTTGCAAGGATAAGGAAATATGAAGGAAATCTTTAAAATAGAGCCAGTGTTCTTGGCCTGACACCGATAATTAAGCGCTCTTGATTTGTAGATTCTAGCTTGACCGCGATAGAAAACGCGGTGATGGGTATGTATGTTAAAATCTTGGTTCATTGAATTAGGTGGTGAAAAATTCCGACGCGAGTGAGCGATACTGGGTGAAAGGTAATGACAGCTGATTGTAAGTTCTGATGGTTGCTCTTTTTGGCTAACCGAAACCAAAGCTCGAAGGCATATCGTGTGGTGGATGAAGGACTGGAAATCCCGCGGGAACTCGACGCCGAAATTGATCTGTCGGAACCGCGTCCGGGTTGGAGAGCGCGTAGAGCGACTTGGTTGCGATTCACCCTCCCACTCCACTCCACGAGTGGGGACGTTGTGAGAGGCATGCTCGGTCCAGGACTATGGACTTTGGTCTGCTCTGCCGCCGTTGCATTGGAACTTGGTAGTATGTGTGTGTACTGGCCCACGCCCCATTGTTGGGAGCAAGCACCCATAAGTTGGGAGCAAACGATTGGTGTGGGGTTAGCAGGGGTGCTATCGGTGAGTGAAAAATGAGATTGTATTTTACTCGTTTTTCTTCCTTAACCCAGGGTCATTCATTCCTATTCGTTTCAGTTGAGAAATTAGTTGCGATGTTTAAATAAAAATATCGGCGCACTGAAGTATTCAGTCTTGATGTTAACTGAAGAACTTAGTTAATCTGTTTTCTTTTTTTAACGTTTTCTCTCAGCATTACCTCTCGGGTGTCTTTAGGTGAGTTCATAAGCGTAACCGTCTTGTTAATTCGTGTCATACATCCGGCATAGTCATGCATGCTCTCTTGGTCATAATATATTCCTCCACTTTAAGTCCTCCACCGCAGTCACCCATGACTTTCTTCGTCTTCCCTCTCCTTTCACACCATTCTGTCGTCCTTCGTAAATCAGTTTTGTTATTCGACTCTCATCGATTGTCAAACCAGATGTACGCGCTCTTCTCATGTGTGTTCATGACGGGAGCATTTATACCACTTTCGTTCATGATCCACTCATTCCTGTCCTTCCCACTTTTTTCACAAACAGTTCCTAGGTACCCCGTATCCTATAGTATTTAGCCTCTACTTTTGCTTATCCTGGAAAATCCGAACTTCACTACCATACGTTTAAGTAAACTATTTTCTATCACATGGCATGATATGCAACACATGGTTAAACTTCTCTAGGTAAGTTGAAATATGAGCTATCTTATTATTATTAAGGAACTATTCCGTCTTTTGGGATTACCTGCATCTGGATTATAAAATGCCAACGTTTCTTCTCATTTGCCAGAGACCTTCTCAGGAAAAATGAATGTTGCCTTTAGTGCGCATCCGAAGTTGTATACTTATGTAGTGTGATCTCATTCTTGACGCCAACAATACTTAAATCATCGCGAAAGGTAATCTCTTGAAGACAAGAATCTTTGGGGTGGCCTTTGAAATTAAAATAAACGTAATAACTTCAATATAGACAGGGCACAAAAGATCAGTGAGTCGTGTCTACCATTACTTTCAAGAAGAAAAAAATAACGTGGAGCCTGGAATAACCTGGACGTTCTACACCTCCTCTCACCTATTTGAGAATATTAATTAGGTTGATGAGGAAATACAACATTCATTAGCCATGAGGAAGTCTCCGACAAAGAAGAAGAAACTGCGTCATTTTTTTGAAATCCTGACGTGAGTAATCCCAAAAGAAAGAACTGTCACTTAAGAGCATGGACCGCGAAAGTTTTAGTAATTTGTTCAATTAGATGAAAATGAAGAACTTGATGGGAACTTAGGTACCGTGAGTTCCGCCCTTTCGATAAATTATATCCGAAGCACCTTTTTCCGGAAGGGCTGTGCCGCCGGTGGAGGGGAGGGTCTTGGGGAAGAGATCGAGAAGCTGGTGGGAGTAGGGAGCGTGCCACCGCAACTTGGATGGTTAAGCCGGAGTGGACGCCACTGGGTCGTCATCATCATCACGGTCTCTCTGATGCAGCCCTCGTTGCATGCCGCGTTAATTATTCAACTTGTTGGTTCCGACTCCTCCCACCGTCCTTTCCTCCCCTCCTCTCCCCTACTCTCCGTCATATTTCTCATTTGCTTGCCACCTCATTCGTCTCCGTCTTCGCCGAGCTCAACAGTCAATCCTTCATCCCAGTCCTTTCTCAACGTGCGTGGTCCGAACATGAAGCTGTCACGTTCCATTTTCGGAACCTCTTTACCCAGCTGGTGGCTGACTCCCTTAGTTGTAGTACGGTGTGAGTGATAAAACAACGATGCGTAATTATGTGACCTCTTTCGTCTTCCGTGCTTCGTTTGTATTCATATCTAATTTTCGAATTGTTGCCTTGAAAGCATAGCTACTGACCGTATTCCTGGCCATAATCTCTAATTCAATTCGATAACTGTCAATTAAATTGATGCTGCATTCTAAGTCTCACATTTACGTGATATCAATTAATAGATCGAATCCGAGAAAGATTATCCGTAAAAATATAGCCAGTTCGTTGCGGGTAAAATATCGTTTATTGATATTTAAAAAATGCTTTAGTCAGTTATGAATACTATTATATCTCCACCCTCCACGGGCTAACTTAACTAAGTCACACCTAAGTGTGGCTAACTTAGTCACAGCTCTATTTTAATCTAATTCTGGTAGTCATTCGTTTTCCGAAAATCTGTCTCAAGAATTGTATAAAATTGAAACGCCGGTAACATTTATGTTTCGGCTTGATGTACTATATGGTCAGGATTACACCGGTTCCTGTTAAGTGCGTATTTTACTGTGTAATCAAATGAAAAGTTCGATTGCATTTTAGTTGACTAATTTTTTAAAGTTCTGCCGGTAAACTGAATTTTCGATCGTTTTCGACTCATGATCAACCTTTGGCAAGAAAGTGCTTGAAAGGCACGTCGTTAACAAATCGGGAATTCCTTTCGTAGACTTTCATTTCATTTGCGTTGAGTGACTACTTATGATGTTCATTATCTATTTCCGTTCTGACTCAGCGCGCTTGTTTGAGGGGCAGGATATTTCGCAGAAGCGGAGATAAGATAATTGCGTGCCTGATGAGAAATAAGAATGCGAAAAGTTTTCACGTGAATCATGATCGTCCTAACATTAGATGGAACATGCCATCCGACCGTTTGAGGCTCAACTGTGTGTAATCTCACGATTAGAAGTTAAACTGTTTTTTATTAATCAAATTTAGACGAAACCGGCATTACCGTAGTAAAACCTAAGTGTTTTCCTCACTGTTAGTTCAATTTTTAGATTATGCCCAGTTTTCAATTTCTTTTTGACTCCTCTGGGGAAAGATGTGACCTCCTGAGATTCTTTGGTTAGTTATCAAGCAGTCAAAAGTACAATAATATGGCCCTAAATGACTAAAGAAAATTTTCGCAGTAATTTTATGGAATCTTAGGTGCGGAGTTAAAAAGACGTGTAGGATCGAATAAGAACGGTCGTTCTTATTCGATTCGATTACGACTTGCCTGCGATTATGTTTTTTTCTTGGCGAAACCCATCATTTTCTACGTCGGTTTTTGAAGGAAGCTTTTTAGTCCTAAAAATGCATTGTGTTAACCATCAATTTTAAGATTGTTGAACGTACATCGACTTAGGAAGTGTTATGTTTTCTTGGTGTCACTCGTTTATAGGCCTGTTCTCACAATGCATGAACCCGCGGGGATTTTGCATGAGTGTATGTTCCTTAATACATTAGAGAATGCGCATATGCATGAGCAGAGAATTGTCACCGATTTTATTCCGTGAATGTGTTCTTAAATGCATTTACGCATGCACCCGCGCGGGCTCATGCATCGTGTAAACCGGCCTTGAGAGACTTGGAAGCCGCCAGATACCTCTTGCTTTATCGTCTTTTTAGTTTCCAGACATCTTTATGTGAAGAATGTTTGCAAAAATGTTAACTCGCAACTGGATACTTAAATTCTTCTATCGACTGTAAACAAGAGCTGAAGGTCTCATTTTTAAATATAGATTACTTATAGCACTGATGCATATGGAACATAGCTGATTATATCACCTATGTTCAAAAAGTTTTGGAGTCATAACTATTAAGTCTCCGTACATCCTCCTTTTCTCAGAGACCAATTATCCGGACATGTAACGCCATGAACTTACATCTCGTGGACGGAGTGTGGTTAGTTTTTCAAATAGGCTTGATAAGGCCTATGCCTTCGCGTGGCTTATAGAATAAATGATTTCCTTGAAGTTCAAGGAATTTGGCTTCATTAAAAAGAAAATATGTCATCTTTCTTATGGTATATAATTATCAGCCACTCTTTGTTCTACTTTTCGATAGAAGCCCTTTCCCATTGGATTTGGCGTCTCTGCGCTCCAGAGAGGCATTAATAAAATGAGGAAATTCAGTCACACGGATCGCTTCAGAAATGTGATTCCGTGGAGTTCGTATGTTTTATTAATTAGTTAAATAATAGACATTACTCACCGTAATACTTCGGATAAAATCGCCAAAAAGAACTTCGATTGTTTGGGCGTTTTCAGCGTTTGGCGTGAAACAATCAAGTCAAGTTAAATCATTGAAATATGTGCATTTAAGTAATTACTGAGAATTTCAGTTGTAAAAACAAAGACTGTGTGTCTTTCTATGTTGGTATTCAGTATCTACTTCCTTGATACTTCGGTACCCTCGGGACCAGTAAAGCTGTCTAATTACTGGATATACAGGGAAAACTAATTGCCAGTGTTGAATGAAATAGATGATTTTTTATTAACGATCGGGATGCAGAGTAAAAATGAATCCAGTCAATGGAGTTTTAAACAGTGAAATAATTCCTTGCGATTGATTTGAAGGAATCCGGTTTCTTTGGAAAAGAACTCAGTTTTGAATCTAGGAACACAAGCAAGTATATAAAACCTTAATAAGGATTTGCATTCATTTGATTGCATTACCTTATTTGGGGAAAAATCGTCCATTTATGATTGTTTTTTGCCTTTGTAAAATGTGTTTTTTTAACTTGCGGACTTTTCAATCAATCAATTTTCTTGCAACTTTCGAGATTATGGGAGAGAAAACTTAAATGCTGTCGGACTACAGAAATTAACACCGCATACTGCTACTAGACCAAAAGCGTCGAACTGAATAGATTCCGAACTATCAAGAGAGCACTGTATCATGTTTCACAGCACATCATGCTTCATATAACTGCGCAAATTTTAAAGTATAATTTGAACATGGTCTATTATAACTTGGGAAAAATTTCGCTCCATGTGCCTCAAGAAGGCTGGAGCGAGTTTTGTTTATGTAAAGAGTTGCGTGAAACAACATACGTGTTCGTATTAGTGATATCTATCGATAAAAGTGCAAGAAATAACTTCTTATCGATTTGGTTTTTTTGGCAATTAATTTCTATTTTAACACGAATTGAGCATGAAATATTTTGTAATAATTCGATCACATGTGTACATATCTTCTTCTAATCGCAAAATGATACATGTTGTCCATTGTCCATTAACGCTCTGCATTTTCGGGTTCTCCATCCGCGTTCGTTGACTTTGGCTGATAACAGTTTCGATAGCATCCTGCTATCGCCTTCAGGTCTAAGGTGAAGACGATAGCAGGATGTTATCGAAACCGTTGTCAACCAAATTCAACGAACGTGGATGGAGAACCCGAAAATGCAGAGTGCTAGCAAAAATCAAGTTGTCGCGCAGAGTTCAATATTCGAAAAAAAAGAAAGAGGCACTCCGGGAGTGCCGACAGAAGTGAAAACTTGAAATAACGTGAGCATTTTTGAATGTAGGGAATAATTTCTAATGAAGTGTTTTATTAATCAGTAGAAAGTAGTTTCATGTATATAATAAATTAAATATTCATTTATTGCGCTATTGTACACAATTATTTTACATAAAAATTGTACACTTCAGAATAATCAACTTTCATCCATTATTTCAACAACTCTTTCATCATCAGCGCCATCATCATCGGCAATATCTAAAACTGATACAATAGGCTTATGGTAACTGAAGTAAGAAACGAATAATTTTGATTCGAATTTGCTTAAATGTCTTGTAAATACTGCATCAATAGTAGTATTATATTTCGTTGTGCCAAGATTGCGATCATTAGACATCGTTAAACCAAACTCACTATTTAAAAATTCAATCAATGGTAGATTTTTATCGTCTGCAAAGTTTATGTTTATGTATATATGAATAAGCTACTCAAATTGAACGTATTAAAAGAAATTGAGTTATATTGTACTAACCTTCACTATTCTTGTATCGAGTACACTCTCCTGCACGAGTATTGACTATTATATTATCCGGCACAATATTTGTAGCAACCCAAATTGAATGAACTAAACCGTATATTATATATATATATATATATATAATGTAATACGAATAAAATTATAATATAGTTTATTTGACGGTGACGGTGACGCGAGTCCAATGGTTTTTACCCATCCACAAGTACTGTGTATATAGCGAGTATACTGTGTATATACAGAATATACAATTATACATATATTTAGCAGCAGTGACGGTGACGGTGACGCGAGTCCAATGGCTTTTACCCATCCACAAAAGTGTATATACAGAATATACAATTACACATATATTTAGTAGCGGTGATGGTGACGGTGACGGTGATGCGAGTCCAATGGTTTGTACCCATCCACAAGTACTGTGTATATAGCGAGTATACTGTGTATATACAGAATATACATAATTATACGTATATGTAGTAGCGGTGACGGTGACGCGAGTCCAATGTCTTTTACCCATCTACAAAAGTGCTCAACGCGACATAAGAAGTTTTCACTTCAAAAATACAATTACGTCTAAATTTCGAATACAGCGCCGAAAACTTAAGTCATATCATGCTTTAACTAAGGCAAAAAATGTAAAATGTAATTTATATAGTATAATTTCCATTACGGTGAGTTGCACCGCATAAACAGATGTACTAAAGTGGAATGTGTTCTTAGTATTTTTCGACCTTTTTCAGAAATTATTAAAATGTGAACTCAAGGACCCACGATTACCGCTCAAGCCTCATTAAGGGAGGATCTGTTTTCTTCCCGTGTTTTCACATTCTTTCTCCCTCTCCCATAATCGCGCTCCCTCCCCGTCGACGGTCCCTTCGCCTTGCGACCCTCATCTTCCTTCATTCCTACCGCCCTCCCCCGCACTCCACTCGCTCATAGACTCCTCTTTCGCGCGCCGCCGAGATCATCAAATTTACGATCAGTTCCTCTCGCGGCCTCGTTCCCCATTCCAAAAGGGGGAGATTGCTGTTGGATGCGATTCTCGATGCAGCTCTACGCGAGGCATTTCCTCGTACAGTCTGACTCGTGGATGGATGTGCAGTTGAGGTTGTAACGTGTAATACAGAGAATTGGTCTTGACGAATGCATGAATGGCTGCGAGGAAAATAGTACATGATTCGCAATTCGTAGTCTGCCTGCTCCTCCGCCTTGTTCTCGCTATAATGCCAGTATCCTCAATTGGTGTTGCAACTACTGCTTGTGCAGCATGAATGTCTGTTGCTTCATCCTTACCCATCTCTTCCTAGTTTTACAAATTAGCACGATAGTTCTCTCTGTGAAAAAGCAAAGAATGGATATTTGATATAAGACACTGTCTCCGGCGTAACTCTGTGGAACTCCTTCATTTTAATAATAAAAAGCACTTGGTTATTATTCCACTCTTTATTTTAAATAACACGACCCGGGTTTCAGCATCTCATGCCATCATCAGGTACAAAAAGTTGTATTGACAAGGGGCGTAAAATAGACTTCTTAGAACAGCTGGAAATTGTGAATTTCCCACTAAACTTTGTAATGACCATATGCTCCCCTCCCAGTCACCTTTCCTTTACGTCACACTGCCATCCCTCCACGACTCTCAACCTTAATTTACTCATGCTTTTAAACTTTTTTGGCGGTCTATTTCTTTACCCCTTCCCCCCTTCCTTTTTTTGTTTTTAGTTTTCTGACGCAAGCAATCCACCCACCTTCACAAACAGCCTTGTCCGTTACTCTTATGCTCCCCATCCCCCTTGTTTTCATATCCCCCCTCCACCCACGGATACCTATATAAGTGTAAGCCACCCAACTGTTTGTTCCTGATGAAATGATGGCATGAGATGCTAAAATCCGGGTCGTGTTCTCTAAAATAAAGTGTGGAATAATAACCAAGTGCTTTTTATTATTAAAATGGATATTTGTGCCGCCATTCACGCGTTAATTGCTCAAAAAATTGTTTGTTCCTAAGTACCTCTTTAAGCTTTTTTGCATGTTCATTATCGCACTCTTTGACTGCGCGGAAAGATGGTTCTCTCTTCTGCCCAAAGTAGTAAAACAGGAAATGTCTTCTGCAATGATCTCGTTTGTAAGTTTATCACCTGATGCATTCGTCATTTTATAAGAGTTTACATTTTTAGAGATAAGGATTTCATAGAAAAGGCTTTCCTTTGAAAGATTTTTATTGATAATTGAAAAAAAGTATTCACACACAAACCTCGAAACAATCAAATATTATTAAATTTCACTCGCATATTTTCTTTATTTCCCTTACAATATCTTTAGTAATCGTGAATAAAAACTATTTTATTCACGGTTGAAAGACTTAGCAATGATCTATTGGCGCATATCGTCAACCAAGCAATGGAAAAAAAACTCGTTCACAAGGCGTTCTTGTGGCCAGAATGGATAGAATCTTTTGAGCTTGATGAGTAATACACGGAAATTAGGGTTTGATTTCCCCCACAATTGCAAAATATCTCCCTCTACCACCATTTCTGGGGTAGACATAAATAGGGCCAAAAGGCCAAAAATATCCGGTACTTCTCAACTTTCGATTCCCACTATAGGTACAGTTCCGTTCACGGAGTGTTTCCGTAATAAGTCCATCATGCGAGACGGTGATAATGGTTCTAATAGCTGAATTTGCGGTGAAATACTAGATATTTCTTCTTCTTCTACGTGACCTACATGGGTAATTACCGGGCGGCACAAAAATTCTTCTTTTGTTTCTCTTCTGGTGGCAAAATATGCTTCAGCTTCACTTTGATTTTGGAATCGCGGATCTAGTAGAGACGCAATGATGTACAAGTCTTTGACCGGAAACCTGTGATCGACTTTTGTTGCATGGAGGTTTTCATCTCTGCAATAGAAGTGCTATCGTCGTCATTAGTTTTTAAAACCTCACGAATTTCCGCTCGTAGAACGAGGGATAGATTGATAGTGACGGAATCTTAGGGCGGAAAAGAGCTTCACCACACTCCTAAAATTCTGAAGGAATTTCACTCATTCTTGCATTAAAGACCATTCAACAGGTTTCAATCGTAGTTCATCTTTTTCAATGCGGCTAAAATAGAATTTATTGGATTTCTGTTAATGCCTCCAAGAGACTCCAGCATTTCCAAAGTGCTATGATATCTTGTTGGTGACTCGCTTTTGACTGTTATATAGGAGGGGGAGGTCATATCTAAATTGACCTGACTGTTCTCATCTGCATCAGACAGTGGGTGATTTGCATTGGCTTCTACCCTGGTCTACCTCATCTAGTGAGAAAGCAGCTTTTCTCTGCTCATTTTCTACTATGGTATCGCTGTACATACAATGTGCCAAAAGTGCCATTTGCAGTGCCAAAATCGCCTATTGGCATAATTTTAGAATTTTGACTGTTTAACAATATTGTTATGGCTGCTCAGTTGTAGGGAATCAAAAGAATACATTTTTTCCCCTCATAATGAAAATTCATCAATGAAAGGGTTAAAGGGGAAAGAGGAAAACCTTTGCAATTTGCCGCTGTATTTTACAATTCCAATTAGAGAGAATGAGAACGATATTTGTGAAAAAGCATAAAATGCGAGTTATTTATTTAAATACTGTGGATAGGGCATAAGCAGGCACCTTATCGACCAGCTCAAAGTATTTGAAGATCCCTCATATCCGTAAATGCTTTAACTGCCGCTAATGAGAGAAGGCTATGTCTATTGATACACAGATGTAACTATGATGAGTGGTGTTAGACAATATTATGAAATGCAATGGTGAGGAGTCCGCAATGATAAGTGTAAACAAAGACAATATCCATGCACTAAAAGAAATGTCTTGTAAATGGCTGCGCAGAACGGCGCCGCCGACCTAGAGGACCGGCGGCGCTATCGGCGGCGCGCCGCAGGTAATACGTCGGCGGCGGCGGCGCACAGGTCTAGTTTGTATGGGTCGGTTGGAGTTTTGGTTTCGTCTGGCGGGCTGGAGGAATGCGCCCGAGTGATGGTATCCCGCCCACGTTCCTCCTTTTCTTTCTCCATCTGCGCCTATCCAATTTACTACGAGACCTTAAAATGAATGACCCTTTCGGGAATCGGGGCTGGGGGGGACGGCGGTTAGGGGGCAGGGTGCAGGGAGGGAGGTGTGTGTTGTCTTTGCTGTGGTGTTCGAATCCATTGTGTGGTCGCAAAGAAGCCGTGCAAATCGCCGGAGTTAACTATTGTAGCCCCTTCGTTCCTCTTTTTGGTTTGGTCGCTTTTTCGTGTACTGTGTTTGTGTGTGTGGACAATTAAGAGGGATTCTGGTTATTTTTTCCTTCATGTCAGCAATACTTCCCTGCCGATTACGACTCGGAAACCCTTTTCCGAGCATTGCGATCTCTCAAGCGCACTAGGGATTCAAGGCTTTTGGAGTATGTTTATTAACGTCCGCGTTTATTTGCGCTCCTTTACTGTAGGAACGGTATTCAACCTAATCTCGCGGGTTGGTAGGGTTGGTTCATTGTTGGTCATGGTGCCATCCTGGCTACTAAGGTTGATGCTTCCTCCTTCACCGACCCATGAACGAGCATTGTAGAGAGTTCTATTTCTATCCTCTGAATTCGGGTTGAGGTTTTTCTTCAGATGACTACCCCGGCTTATTTTTTCCATCTCGTCAGTATGCAACGTAGAGAATTCGGTGGTTTATTCAAGTGCTCTGGGGTAGGTTCGTGTGTGCCGAAGGTTTATTCTGGCAGCGAACTCTTTTTGAGACCCGGTTAAGTAGGGCATGAACTACTGGAGTATTTATAGTGGAAGGGGAGGAGTATTTATTAATTGCTGCTTTGGTACTGCGGTCACATAGCGCCTATGCGTGCGGAATCCGCTAGGCCATGTCTTATATGTATCAGTTCGAAGTATTCAGTGTGATAGATACCTGTAGGTTAGTTGATTTTTCCCTGCTTAATAAACGGAACAAGAGAAAAGGTGTGCCACTTTTCAAGTGCTGTTTTGAGTTCTTGTTCGTGCGGACTGTGCAGCGTGTTGTTGGTACTAATTTCAAAAGGGGCTTAATGCGGCGCAAAGGCCATTGTTTGCCGATTTTAATATTAAGGCGGCCGTGCCGTTGATCGTGGGATGTTCATACTAATGAATTTATCGAGAAAGGATTTATATAAGAAAGTATATTTCTGCTTGTGCAATATAAACTTGATTGTATACGTTGTAAAATAGGCAATTTCATCGGTGTGAATTAAAAAAATATTGCAGGGACATTAACATGTTTTTACTATCAAATACAGAGTATGTCATAATAAATGCATACTGGGGTGCAGTACATGTTGAAATAATTAAAGAATTGCATTGTTCAAGGAGGGGTTTAAAAATGTAATTTTTGAATCCTGATTCGCTCATTTTTGTCCTTTTGGCAGTCAAGCCTCAGACAGAAAGTTTACTTGTGAAATTAGTATTTTTACCGCAAATATTTATACCGCAAACACTCGATTGTAATGGTAAAATTATGATACTTTAATCGCGCAGACCGTCGGGTTCAGTAAAATAACAGAATGATGTTACCTCATTTGGTTATCTCACTCGTTGAAAGAAGGATAATAGGTTCTAAGGTCTCTAAGGCTCATCTCTTTCACCTCGAAGTGAAAATAATTTCATTTGAATATGTTTCTTCCATTCTTATAACATGCTCATTTTAAAAATCAGAATGAAGTTTCAAGATGAGACTTGGGTGACGATGTCGGCGGAAAGGGAATATTCTCGTTTTTTATAAATAAGTCAAGTTCCTTTTACTGAACTGAATTCGAGGTTTAAAAGATTTTCCTTACGCGCTGACGATCTCATGTTGCTTACTTTCAGCTTGACGGTTTCCTTGTTATTTCCTGCCCATCGAAAAATTAAAGGAACGTGTGTCACCGCACTTCCGTGTGTACATTTTCCTGATATATATTTCTTCACCACGCTGAACGATCTGTTCAGCCGTGCCACAGGTAACGGGTACTCGTTTTTACAAAAGTATGTATTCGTTGACATGGTCAGGTATGATTTTTGTGTAGTTTGTTGAATTTAATTATAGAAAAAGTTGAAAGTAATCTTCAACTTTCATTTAGAAAGAGGAATTAATACGTGTTCCAGTAAGTCACAATTCTATAGTTCTGTCGATGGCAATCGCTCGTGGATCGAGAAATTTTGGAATGATTCTCAAAAATCTATTTCTAGTCATAGTTCGTTGTATTGGAAGGGGGCAGATTGGAATAATTTTAGCCTGTAACTTAAACAGTTTGCTGTTTTTAGCAAGAAAACTCGAAAATTTGTTTTGGCACTAAATGTTCGTCATTTTGTAGCAAGGGGTATGATTTCCCACGGAGCATGGGTAATCGACTTAATCGAATTAAAATGGTCCGTCAAGCTCGACCAACTACTCAACAATCAACAGTGATGCTCCAGTGTTGTTATGTTTGCTCGACAAGACCACCGTGACATGTACGATGTCGATTATTCACTGAGAATTTATCGATTTCGCATGGAGATAAAATAAGAGTATTTAATATAGATAATAAAGTATTGAATTCAACGGCTAACTTTCCATGAAGCGTTCATCTCCATCAAGGAAGGGTCTTGCATTCTCGTCTCGAGATTAAGTAGAATTGGTCAGCTCAGGTTACGGGGAACGTTTAAAAATTTGAGACTAGAATATGTTTTTCTCTATTATCCATCCTGGTAAAAGTCTCTTCAAAATTTGATTATCTTTCTCAACTGTTTTTATGGCCAGAATATATAGTAATATTCATTTGCGATCACTTGATAGTGCCTATTGGATACCGAATGTTATTTGACGGGCACAGGAATTAAGTTTACGTTATTTACTTTCCCAATCGTCTTATTTACTGGATGGTATATGTATTTCTATAATCATTGGCGGGGATCATTTGCGATTAGCTCACATGACCTCAGCTATCGGTCGCATGCTCTAATAACGGTGTTATTTACCGCTCAGTATTAATTTGCATTTGCTGCTGTTTCAGCTTTATATGCAATGTAAATGCAACGGATTATATACTCCTTTTTCTTACAGTGTAGATAAATGCATATGTATGAGACGCTTACGCATTCAAGTAATGTTATTTTCCGGAAAAAGTTTTTTTCTGGCATTAAAAATTTCCTCACGAAAGTGACTTTTTTGTTTGATGACACTGCCTGTGTCGATTGGTGATAATGTCGGTATGCGCTGGTGTTAAGTGAAATATACAGGCGCTCTTGTATAAGACGGTTAGCAGACGTCCTCGTCTCAAGCGAGCCCAGGATTCTCGCTGATTGTGAGTTAAATATATATCTCCTTGGAATTCCACTAGCCTCTTTAAACGGAGCAGCCTAAAGCAACGGAGGAGGATCAACACACCTAAGTTGGGCTTCATTCTTTGCTTCTGGGTCTGAGTATGGGTGCTATTTTCTTGCATGGGTGGTAATAAATCGTCTCTACCTTACTCATGCGATATGGGAAGTGTTGTGATTGCCAATCGAATATTCATCCTTCGAAAGTTAATTTTTTCTTCTCCTGTTTTAATATATCTATGTCGTTGTAGCTGCTTTCGTAAATTGGAGTGTGAAGTTGCTTGCTTATTTAAAGAGTTTTTGGCCCTGCCTTTTTTATTTATTAAGAAATGTAATTATTACCAACAGAAAGTAATTCACAGTGAAAAAATCATTCGCCTGGACTGGGATTCGAACCCAGACCCCCCGATTTCGCACCGAGTGCTCTACCAGTTAAGCTACCCAGGCCTTGTGTACCGTCAGCGAGTGACTCCGTTAAAGTTACTGCTCGGCCAGTTCTGCAGTTCTTTGAAAGAAATTAATTCCTTGAATTGTAGAGCAGAAAACATGACTTGCTCTCCTTTTTTTATTTATTGTAACAACTATGCTGTGATATTACTTGCTAGAAGGCTAAAGTGCCTCCATGTTGAACTTTAAGAGTTAATGGCTCTGCTATAAATTATTTCTAAACACTTATGATATAGTGCTTCGCTAACTGAGCGTTTAACGGTAGGTCTTACCTGATTAATTATTGAGTCCTCATAGTTCTCTCCTCCTCTAACCAAGATCCCTTGCCCAATAATAGTATTTTTCTGTTCCTTATTACCCACTATTCGTAGGGAATCCTGGGACTATGTCTGAAAAGTGCTGCTGTTTATGCTATCAATTTTTAATAAATAATTTGCCACTAATGAAAAAATGAGCAATGAAATGAAGTGCATTGGAAAATCATCCAATATTCGGACTTGATCGTTGCATTCAAGGTTTGGTAATCTAATTCAAAGAACTGCGGAACTGGCCGCGGAGTTTTCGCGCGCTTTTTCCCTTTTTTGCCTGTAGTTGAATACGTGCTGTAATAACTTTTTAAACATTAAAATTAACTGTATTTTCATTTCTGTCGGTCTTGATTTAATAAAATGGAAATTTATGATGCTTGTGATCGTCAAAAGAGGTATTCAAAACATTCTGACTTGTATAGCTGCTTGGTGGCGGTTTTGTGGTGACTTTTTAGGGCTTGCAATGAAGCATCTATTCTGCGTGCTTTGATTTGATATTCTGAAGTGCCAACGGTTCGCATGATTCACGATGGCGTAGCCTCTAAAATATTGACTCACACTTTTGCGACACGTGTGGACACGGGAGAAACGTCAGTGCATGAAAATTAACAACTACCTGATGCCCATCGGCTGAACGACATCTCGTGCGGTTGAATTTTTTTTTCAGTCGCGGGGATCGCTGGCGCATGGTGCAAATAACCGAGCGCCACAAAAATATCCCAGGGGGAGGACCTGTATCCGGGTCTCTCCGTCGACTCCCCAGCGCTGTTTTTCCTCTCTCCCACATCCCATTCATGTCGTTCGGTGCTTTAAGCGCATTCATTTCCGTCTCCCCCGCTTCCTCTCTCTCTCCCCCTCCCCCCAATCATCCCGCAACCCTTCTCTGGCGATTCGATTTTAAGACTCCTTTCAGCCAATCACGTCCATCTTACCCTCCTTCGTTCCCGACCATCCTTTTCCTTCCCCCTCTATATCTCTCATCCCTGCCCATCCTCCTCCTCCTCCTCTCAGCTTCCGGTCCTCCTGCAAGAATCTACTCCCATACAATTCCATTCTTTTTGCCGACCTCGTTCATCCCCTTAGTGAGGGTGAAGCCCGCCGCGCTCTGTTCTTGTCTTCTTCTTATTCGTTATTTATTTTTCCCCGCAAAATATTCCTTGTTGATCTTTTCTATCTCTCCCTGTCTTCTGTTTTTTGATCGAGCGCGCTCCCTTACGGTGGTGGTGAAATCCAATTCGTTAAGTTGATCCCAGGCTGTCTACTCTCGATAGTGAATCCTTTTTTATGCAGGCATTTAGGTGGAAGGTTTTTGTCGTTGTTTTATTTTGTGATGGCCGCAATTCTCTGTCTATCAAAACGTGGATTAAGGTCGCAAGAGTAAATTAAAATTCGGTGATTACGGCCGAAATTGGCTGTTCGTTTCAACCGACGGACGAATAATCCTGAATCGTTTACTGCCGTTATGTGCATTCGTAGTTCATGTGATACGATGTATCATAAGAATTGTAAATATTTGCTCATCGCTTATGCTCTCCCAAGGAAATAGAATTTTGCCTGATTTGTTTCTATAAGTAATCGTTATTTCTCAGTTGCGTCTGCTTCAAAAAGAGGTAAACAATTTAATTTGAAGTGGGCACATGTAAATATGTTATTTTTTCTGGAGTAAAAAATATGCTAGAACTGAAGTGAAGTATTCGGAGTGAAATCTACGCCCTTCTTTTGGAGTTGGTTTTTCTTTCTTTACTAAGCTCGGTTATTTCTGAGAATTAAAAAAGTTTTTTTTCATATATAATTAGTGGAGTATCGTTTATTGTTTCAAATAATGAATGCAAAATATTGTATCGAAGTCAGGACATTGTTCGGAAGATGAAATCTTTTACGTGATTGATAGGGTAGTTTTTGAGAATTCGAGTACTGTTTTCGATTTTTAATATAGACTTTGTGAAGGAGAATGGCAGAAAAACGAATGTTAGAAAATGGGCATAAGGAGTTACAAAATACACGTGATTTTGTAATGAGTTCGCTTCACAATAGCGACCGATGGAACGAGCCTAAACAATAATTTATGCAACGAGTTAGAACCGCATATACATTGTGACCTAGTTGTTTGCATTATGCCCTGGATTAACTTTTCACGGAGTGGATAATTAGCCAAGTGCGAATTGTATGTTGCATTAATGGTAATGCAACTTTATTGCAGGGGTAATTAAAATTAGTTTTGGCAATATGTGCAAGAAACGATTGATATGAGTTGTACGTTCCTTCGTTTTTAAGGGAATGCAGGCTCTAGATTGTAACATCTACTTTTATCGTGGGCTTAGGTTAGTAGAAAATGGACTAATATATCTTTCCATATCAGGAAATACTTACGAGACGTTTAGGGACCATCCAATCCCATCCCTTGCGTCATGAAATGGGTGTGGTCGCGTTTCTTTGAGGACTTAGTAAATTTTTATAGCAGGAAATGTGAAAAGCACAAGGACTTGATTTTAAAATCTAGTGCCAAAATCCATGAATACGGACCTACCAGCATTTACATTAATGCTCTATATTATTTGTCAATCGTGTATTTATTTGTTATCATCGGAACTGTCTACCCTGTGCCAATATATACATAGTACCTTATTCTGCTTGTTTTTCGACTTTTACTGTAGATTGATTCATTTCTGGTTGCATAATCCCAGAATTATCGTTTAATTAACATCATTTATGAATCAAAAGTTCCGGTAGTTGTTAAGTATATGATTTTTGTTATTGCAAATTTCTTTGATCCTCAATGCTTTAAATGTGACCAAAAACTTTGATGAAAAATCTCTCCTTGAGTATTGAACCACAGTTTCGCACTAATAAATCAGCGCTCCTTTAAGCTTCCCCAGAGCATTCTTCTGACTTTATTTTCACGGTTAAGTGCTAATACGTTATTGAGAGGTTGTCGTGTTCTCGCACTCTCGTTTTTTGCCCGGTGTTAATTCCTCTGGGCGACTTAGTGCCTTCGAAACTGGGGAACGGTCCCTCCTTGCCACGGAATGTTTTGGACCTATATCCTCCAAACCAGTTAAACCCCATTAGAGGGTCTCCCCACCTCTAGTTCCGCACTTTTCAGCATATCCCCCTCTCCAGGATCTATTCCCTTCTCCAATTCCTCCTGTCTCCTCCCACAAGGCATCTGACGAAGTCCTCCTACCCTGCTGCGAGGTACTCCGGCTGCATGTTTCGGTGGTTCCTCTATGTTGGTGCGCTCCAAATCGTTTCCTGCGGTGGAGCACGCTTAACGTCGTTATTCTAGGTGGGTTAGTTTCCGGAATGGCTCCAGAATCATCCCCTTCGCCCCCACACCCCCCGCGGCATCCCCTCTCTCTCTCTCTCCGTACCTCCAGAATCCCAACTTCCCTTCCTCATCCTCCCCCGCACCATATTCACATCCACTTTCGGCTCAGCAGGCTATTGCCCTCGCCTTCGGGTGTATCTTACGAATCATCTTTTCCATGCCAATTGCTGCTCTGCTAACCCTGCGTGTGGATCCTTCGCGCTTTATCCCTGAGCTTCGTTCCGAAATCAAGTTGTAAGTTCTGAGACTGTTTCGGGACGAATCGAGAGTTCAATTCAAAAGCCCAAAAGTACTGTTCCGTAAGGGAAGATTTCCTTAAACCACAAAGAATGTGGCAATGTCAAAATGATGTTATGATCCAATAAATGCTTTTCGTACTCGTAGGTCTAGGTGATGAGGTAACATTAAATATTTGTTTTCTTGGAAGGCAGGGGATGAGAAGGTCGCTTGGGATGTTATCAGGAGCAAAAAGGAACCCGAGTGCGATACCCGGTTGCTGGACATGGTTGCAAGACGTGCGTATTGGAGTGGGATGTGGACCCCTGCTCTAGAACGTGGATGCCGGACTATTGCAGGCCTTGGATGCGGCGTCAGAGTGCGAAACTCATGCGTAAAATGTTGATGTTGAGCTTGGATGTGATTTTTGCAAACCTCCTCGTCAGCTCTGCAAGACGTTAAATGATGATAAAATATTTCACGTGCTATAATGTTGACATCAAATTTATTCATATCTTACTAATTTTGCTACGGACCCTAAACAAAGTCCCACGCTCGACTCATTTCCTGGTGATCTTAACGTTTCGATTTTTTTTTAGGGATTCAGGCATTCCTCCTCTCTTGAAACAATTTTGAGGTTATGGTCACAGTTTCTATTCATCCCTAAACCTAAAATAGCCGACTCGAAACCAGTCACTAGGTTCGAGCCGTCCACCTATGTCCAGCCGTTCATTCTTTGAGTACTAGGAAGGAAATTCATTCCTCTGTCCTCAGTATTATTAACTTTGGGTTTAGAAATCCGGAAGCGACTCCGTTGGCGAGGGGAAAAAGGACCGAAAGGGACGGAGGTAGTGTTAGAATATCGAATCGAGTGGGGGTTTGAATGCCGTTCCTGATAGTGCCATTGCAGAACCAGTCGATATCAGGGTTGTGCATGACTTTGCGCGCGGTTTTGGCGGGGATCAGATCGAAGATCAAAGCACAGAGCGAAGCTAAGCGGGAGTGAGTGTAGCTTGGAGAGGGGATCACGCTCGAATTGGAAACCCTATCGAAAGCCGTTCTTTCGTTCTCGGAGAGTAATTACTTTGGGAATCGGCAATGTATAAAAGAATCGCTGACCTCGCTTTGCGCCCGATGAATTGGTCTTATCGAAATTCACATTCTTTTCATGGTATTAATTGTATATTTCATCACTTGATATTTCTAAAATGTGAAACCTAAATGGTTCGTCTGACTTAGCTTGTTCTCATTTCCGTCTAAATGCATTAAGCCAACCTATAATCCGGGGCGTCACAGTTCGAAAACATTCTACACTATGATTATGTCGTGTGGAAATTCAATTTTGGAATATTAGCTGTAATGGAATTAAATATTTTTATAATTTAAACAAAATTCATAGTATGCAGCTTTGCGCTCTTGTGTGTCGAAACTTGATTATTGCGGAAAGGGGATTTGCGTAGTCTGGAGGCATTTGAGATGTGGATTTGGAAAGGGATGAGTGAGCTGGGTAGCGAGTAAAGCGGACGAGGTAGTGTTGGATATGGTGGCAAAGGAAGTGAAGTTGGTAGCGGAGATTCGGAGAAGGCAGAAAATGTGGATGGAGGACGTGTTGGTCGTCGGGCATGTTGAAGTGGGCAACAGAGGGGAGAACATTTGGCAGGCGTGGTAGAGGGAGGAAGATAGGAATTTTGGACGACGCACAGTGGTCTGAGAACCCACGTGACGCGGTCAAAAATCAATATTTTGAAAAAGTTGAATTTACGTCTTTAATGTTAATTTAATAAAGATAAATGACTAAATCATTGTCAAAGAAGTAATTTTACCGTTTGATGGCCCGTGTCCTATCAGTACAGACGGACATTTGGGAGATCAGCGCCACCACTTGAAAATAAATTCCTCACGCTCGAAAAGGGAACCAATGACATCTCGTCATAGATATATTTGCTGCATAAAATTAGATGATTTACCCATTTTGAAACCTGTACATTATTTCTAAATTGCCAAAACGCCTCTTAGTGGTTACGTTTGTGGCCGTGACATGATGTTTTTGAACGTCACCAACTTTATCGGAATCAATTGGGCGTTAAAAAAATATTGCTTATGTTGAGATAATATTGTATGGCTAGCGAAATATTTTTTCTTTAGGAGAAAACATGAGTTAGGTGCTTTTAAGTGCCATTTTCTTAGCTATTGGCATTTTATCCCGAAAGACGGCCAGCGGCTCGTTGCTCACTCACGCGTTCCTACTGAGCAGTTCGTGTTGAGAAATAGAGGATTGTTCACATTCTCATAGAAATTAAATCGCTTAAATTAAATGTATTTCATGATAACACTCGTCACATGAAATAATACATGTCATTCGGCGCATTAAATTGTAAAACTATCAATGATAATGGCGTGATAACTTTGGTGAGCAAGCAATGTGCAATAAAGTGAAAGGATACCCGATATGGAGAACCTAGGGTAGGGACTGGGCAGAAAAACAGCAATTAGCTGGTGGAGCACCCAACGATGATAGATCTCTTGATTATCATAATTTAATCTTCTTTTTTCTTGAATTTGATCCGAGTGGTGTGGAAATTACGGAGTTGGCTCATTGCAAGTCCCTTCTTATCATTCGTTTGCGCCAGGATAGTCTTGCTGCTGTACTCGATGGATCGAAAATTTTCGAAATCCTGTCGAACATTTTTCGAAAATCTTGTAATCTTTATCTGGCGTGCATTCCCGAATTTTTAATTACGCGCTCTCCTTTATTTTTATTTCGGAGACGTCGTCCTCGCCCACCATCTGTTTTCTGTTTTGCGGGACGTGCGCGGAAGAGGGAATGGAGAGAGGATGACTTGCTCGTTAAATTACGTTGCCGTCGCCGCCTCCGTCAGTCCTCCCCGTGTTCCTTTGAGGCATTGGACGTTTTCACCCTCCGCATAACAATGTGAGGCTTTAATTCTCGCTTTAGACTACCTGTCCTCAAAGGCCCGAGGTTTCAAAACGTGCCTTTCTATTTTCGTCCCGTCCGTAATTAATGGGTCCACGCACCCTTTCTGAATATGGATATCGTTCGACTTAACTCGCTTCCTCCATTGTGATTTTCCCAAGCCTGTGCATCTGTGAGTGTATGGATAATCGTCAGACGGTGGTCCAGTAAATCATTGCAAGAATACTAAAAAAAATTGTCACGTTAAATACATTTAAATAAATTCTGCTGGCCAAGAATGACACCTTTTTTCTCACGCTATCATTTTTGTCATTGTCGGTAGGCCGCATTCTGGCTTTCCAGATTTACAGTTGTGCTGCACCTGGAAGTATTACAGTAGTAGAAGTTTCTGCCGTCAGGTTTCTGGTGTCTCACTCTACCTAAAATTCTTAAACAAATTGTTGTTCCGGTTGTTCAGGCATCGCCAAATTAGAATTTGAAGTGGCTTAAAAACCGTCGATTTAAACCGATAAAATGTGATTTGATGCTGACGGTCTTGCCAAATAGTGGCGTGAGTGGTGGAGTTAGATGCAAGAGATTATTCTCCCTTGTACAGTGCTTGCTTTAATATTAGAATTAATGTGACTTCATTGTAGTTCTAGCCTTTTTCGCACAACAAAGCGCTAAGGGAGTGTGTGTTCTTATATTTCACGTGTAACCGTAGTCAAGGAGAATAGGCTATATTTTATGATGGAATGTCAACTTCAAGTTCCTGATGCCCCACTCCTACGAATTTTACTGCCCCCTTCCTTGAAAGCTTTTGAGTGACGCGTGATTCAAATTTATCTTCACCGAAAGCGCTGTGTCATGAGCCGTCACGTTGTCAATGAGGGGATTTGGACGATCTTAACCGTACGTGCTGAGGGCGTTAGTTCCTTTTTCATTTTGTTCTCACCGCGTGGCGCGTGAGCGATTAGACATTTCTTCATTTATAGCTAGTGTAAATCTAATGAGAATTAGAAACCGCATTCCTTTTTGCTTTATCATCTCCAAATTGTGCTATTAATAAAGAGCTATAGGGAGATATAAATAGTGTGCTGATGTCACGGCTGTGGGAAAGCGCTGAGATTTATTTCGAGTGATTTGCGAATTGAGGGGAGAATAACTTGTTGGAAATTTTGTAAAACAACAGTCAACAAAACAATATTGGCAGGAGAAATGAATGGGAAGAATTACAGAGGAAAACCGCAAATGGAAGATATCAGGTAAATTACAGACCTCAAAGTGAATAAATGTAAAAATGAAGGGGTTAGCGGAGAGTGTAGCGGAGAGCTGCAGCAAACCAATCTTCGGATTGATAACTTCTGATGTTGGTGAAAAAAATCTGGCGCTTGTAAAAATTAAGCCTTTTTTTGCGAAGATAATTGATTATATTGCTAATAAAATTAATTTTTCATTGGTCTATATCCATGTTTCGTCGAAAAAGAGTTCTAGTTTTCCTACTCAAATACCATGCAGTCGAATGGAACTCGCACGCGTAAGTAATCAGTCTGTTGATACGAATTTCATTTTGGTAGATCCGGACGGTAAGGCGACGGTTGTGGTACCTTGAAAAATTGGCATTCCGAAAATAATAACTGTACTCTAAGTTTCTCCTTTACGTTATTCGATGTGCTTGGTTGATTTTTTCGGTGAAGAAATTACTGTGTTTACTATTAACTGTGAGGATGTGGGACTTGAAGAAACCTCGGAATTGTATTTCAATTAAGAAGACCCTGGGTCTTGCCAGTAGCCATCAATTTTGGTTAAACCTAAATGGTAAAACTTGTTTCTACCCACACTCGCAAACTGCTGTTGAATGTCACGTGCTTGTCTTAAGTATGTCTAGTTCCCTTGTTTATTTTGCATCTATTTTGAATAGGCTTTGGGAATAGTTATGGAGAATATGTTCGGGTTTAATTCTGAGGAAAATGTATTTAAATTTATTTTGGTGACTCCTGCGGGGCGTGTGAAATTAATTTTCCGGAGAAATTCTGGAAATTTTACATTGAATTGACGGGTAAACTGAACTCTAATTATTAGTAATGAAGTAATTATAGTTTCATGAATGCAACTCGAAGGAATACACGTATTTTCAGTCGCTGAGCTTATTAAAGTATGTAAAAAAATATTTTTATCCTTCATTTTGCTGCTACTATCTTGCTATACCTCATGTCTACTTTGGATTTATACATAAATATTTTTACAATTTTATGAACAATTGTATAAAAACGAATAAAACCCAGCATTCCCTTAGCCCTTCGACAAAACCCATGATTTCCTTAGCCCTCTCATTCTAAGCGAATGAATTTTTTTCGAAATTCGAAGCGAAACCACTGACCCAGGTTTTGGAGATTCATGTCGCATGCATTTTCATTCGGAGTTCGAGGGAACAACCTGCAATTTCGTTTTTCTAGTGCTTACAATGTCCATGAAATGATTGGAGAAAGTTTTTGTCCGGGAAGAAACTCGTTCAATGCTTCATATCACAGTACGCAAGGGTATGGATGTTATTCGGGGAAAAATTCTCTTTGTTGTACGGCTAGTGATTTTGTCATTTCTATCTACATCCTTGCATGTATCGTTGAAGGAATTTGCAAACCAGAGCGGAAGAACAGAATTAAACCCCCTCTATGTGGTTATAGGATGTTGTAAAAAATAGCCTCTCTTCAAGTCTACGTTCTTATGGCCCTCAGGAATTCCCTCGCTTCTCTTTTTCCACACGTGTGACCTCACCCAATCTAACTTCTGCTGTATTAGCTTATCCTTCTTCTCTGACCTTTCCCTTTGCTCTTAACGTTCCTTTCCTCTCCTCTGTCTCGTCTTTCCTCTTCGTTTATCCCCGTGAATTCTTCCGCTCTAAGCTGTTTGGTTCTTCTATATATTGTGGTCGGATGTTACTATTAGTTCCACTTTTCGCAGTAGACACATTCTAGTTGACCGTATGAAGGTTTTTTTCCAGAAAAAAACTGAAACGTTCGTCGGTGTTGAGATGGAGGAGAGAAGTACTCCGTTGGCTGCCTGCGTAGGTTGAACAAAACATGATTTCAATTTCATCCTCTTGAGCTGTATGTTGTTTTTGCTCTCCTTCTAATTTAGACCATTTATCTGCCTATTTGTCCGCTATTTACTATTGGTGTTATAGCTTTCTTTCGAGTTTGCTTGTTTCGATATTTTGGAAGGGTGTCAATGGCGTTTAAATGATAAGTTTTCACTATCCTATCCTTACATATCTCCTTTAACTTCCACTTTTTCACCCTTTCTCATTATTTGAGGGCAATGTATTTGTGATGAAATTTGTTCATGAAGCAAACCAGTCGGGGTTTATTTTATCGCAATATATTTAGCATTCTTATACTAAATATTGTATACTTACACTAAATATACCCTTACTATGACGTCGTTTTTGGAAAGAAACTTAAGTCTTTGCTTGTCTTTTGCGTCAGGAACTCCATGATGCTTCGATGCTTATCTAGTGAGAGAACTATAAGAATTTGTATCTTCTTGGTAGAATGAGGTGGTGTAAAATGACTAAATAGTGTTCCGATTTCCTCGTAGTCGATCTGCCTCGTTGGTCGTGATAAATTGCATTCCAGTCAGATTCTTCGTATCTGAAGTTCCGCGCTGCAATTGCGGCGAATGCCATTCAACGAAAAGGCTCAAGCCGATAGCAACCCGAAAATTACCGAGGTATATTTTTTCGTCGTTGACATGGTACAAAGATTCATTCCCTCGATGCAAGCGTATGGGCGTGAAATATAGTTCCAGGCTTGAATTTGTTGAGAACCTGTTTTATTAAATAAAACACGCTGTTCTTACTGTCAATTATTATTGCAACGTAGCAAATAAACTGGATCGGAAAGCTAGTGGTTGACCTAGGAGCAACAAATTGTTACGCTGCTCTTAGGGAGTTATTATTCCTTTTCGGAAGAATAACGAAGCCGAAGAAAATACTTAATTGGACCAAGAAATGGTTATAATATTTCGGGGACTTGATAACTTATAAATACTTGTGACAGATTCCATAGATTCAATTAACACAACCATCTGGTCTTTTTTCACCATTTCGTCATCTTTATCTAGGATAATCTTTTAACTTCTAACATTTCCAAAACCGTCATTAATATGCTCTAACCGACTCAGAAGAGCATTATTTGCAAGTGAGAGTGGTGAGCGACATTTTTTTAAACTATCCTCTCTGTAATCGGTTATTTGACTAGTTAGTTAGAAGCGTCTCTGTTAGTTAGGTCAAATCAATTTTGCTCAAACATATTGAGAAAATTTCAATAACATTTCATTTTATTCAACTTTCTTCACTCGCTACTCAAACTCGTATTCTCAATTTTTTTTTCAAAATGTTGACCGTGGGACATCGGCTCAAGCTTTCTATCGGTCCCATTGAGCCTCAATCGCCTCAGTCTGTCCATTTTCTGCTCTCCCAGTCCAATCCTACGTCTCGCTTTCCCCTTACCTCCCCGATCCCTGACAGCACCCTGACCCTTTTCCCTGCCTCCGTCCCTTAGTGACTTCTCCCCCGACACCCCCGTCCTGACCCTACGTCTCGACCCCTCTCCCCCCCCCCCCGCTTGTTTCCTTCCCGAATTTTTTCTTGTCTCCCCCTCCTCCCACAGCTTCACCTTTTCTTGTCCGCCATATATCAGTCCCTGCTGCCTCTTGTCTTCTCCTCGATCGCACCTTTCTCTCTCCTCCGACAGGGTCTCCAGACGACGCTGGTTCGGGTTACCTTTCCTCGGATCCCCCGGTGTTAGGCCTCTCCATCCCCCGCCTTAATAACCAATAACCTCCCCGGCTCCCACCCGTGTACCCGCTCAACCCTGAATTTTCTCACCCTCTTGCGACCCCTCCGTCGACGCTTTCCTCCCCCTTTTTCAGTCACCCCGGAAGCTTGACCGAACTAATTTCTTTTCGGCTCCACGCACCCCGAAATGTTTCTCGTCTCCCTAATTCTTTCATGCCTTTCACTTTTTGTTCTCGCCTCTTTTTTGCGACTTTTCACTCTCCTAAGTTCTCTCTCTTTTCCACTTATGTTCCTCTCTCCATTCCGGTGGAATTTATGTTAGCCAGAGTGTCTTCCTTTTTCGGAAACTGCGGAAAGGTAACACATTCCTTGTGGGTTTCGTTGTCGGTTTCCTCGTGATAATTTTTCTTCGTCAGAAAATTCGTCTCAAGCGTTAGCCTTGAGGGAATGTCTTTAGAAAGTGATTCATCGTTTGCGAATGAAATCAGTAAATTTGATTTTTTCCGGACGACTGCCATTAAAGATATTGAGCCCAACCTGTTTGATCATCTGCCCCACCGCTTAAGATTTTATTAGATATTACTTTTCAGCATTTGGCACTCGGCCAATTGTTACTTTCAGTTCATTTTAATTATGCTAAGTGCCTATTACAAATGTTAATTTTTGTTTCTTGTTAGACCATTTAGATTTATGCTCTTTACAAGTGTGGTCTTTTTACAAAGAGTTATCTGTAATGTAAGCTCATTGAATCTCAGTATTTGCATCTTTGGAAGCTGATTTAATTTTATTAAATGCTGTTCTTCGTAAGCTCAAGTTTATTTTCATTGATCGTCTTCGCTCTCTTCCTGTTGTACAAAGAGATTAAAAAATCGGACACATCCGTCGACGTATTTAAATGAACAGAGTATGAATATCCTACTAATAGTACAGTGATGTTTATATATTCACTTAAGCATTCATTTAAATGTAAGCGTGCAAGCCGTGGATACGCATGTTAAATTATTTATAAGAGAAGTTCTTTTTATGTTGCATTTATGTTTTGCGCAGACGCTTTATACTCGCGATAAATGAATTTGACTTAAGGTATAGGATTATCAATGAGTGGTGACCGTATCAAACGATGTTTTGGTACATTTAGATACCTATGCGAGTTTCGTAACGTTAATGGTCTCACTTTGCTATATCTCATTCTTTTATGTCCGGCGGAAAATGCGAAAGATTATCAGTAAAAATCACGAAAATCCATCGGACTTGATAATATGACGTCCTTGAGTGATTATCCTTTTGCAGCCGAGCCCAAAAATCAATCGTCTCGTGCGCAGCATCTATTCGCGGTCGCGTTATCTTCCTTGGATGATGACGCGCTTCATCGCCCACTCACTCGTAGTGATCTCTCTAGGCTAGACGTGGATGATTCACGAGTTATCAATACTTTTCGCATTTTTCACTATGTGCTAATTTAATTTCCGCGCCGTTCTGGAAACGCCGCCGCCGTTCGTAAGTTCGAATCCCTCCTCGATCATGGAAGTCACGTTCGTCTGAAGATCGGAACCTTATGAGAGGGCTACGATTACTTTTTAAAATCGGATCACGCGAGTTTAATGGTGATACGGAGGGCAATATTTTAAAACCTCGTACACTACTACATCTCTTAAACTGACAGAAGCGATAAGTATGAGAGATGAACTATCGAAATGATAGGTAAATACATATATTCTTCCCGCATCGTTAATGGCGACAACAGAAAGAGAGCGAGGGACTAACCCGTCATGACACTTTTCGTTTTTCGTCCTTTCCCTCTCCCGATTTCTGTATCTTATTCCCTTCTTCTTCTTCGTTGCTGTTATAACAACCTCTGCCTCATACCCTTGCGGCGGGTCTCAGGGTGCATTGTTCATGAAGATGAATACCATGGTAGGAGAAAACATGACACATCGGGAAAGGGCTCTTTTAAATTTATGGAAACGAAATTACGTCCGAAAAACTTCCGTAAATATCATACTCACGATTTTCAACTGTTTGTGTTGTGACATCAAATGGCCAAGTAAATAAAATGTAGGCGATGGAATCTGTTTTGAGTGATTTAACGTGAAAGTAAATCTTTCTGTTGTCGTTTGTCTCTCGCTGAGACATGGTTTGACATACGCCGCTAGCTTGATGCTAGCTGCTTGCAGGGATGTATGTAGATGATCATCTACATATTACCCTGTAAGCCGCGTTAGTGGCGTGTGGCAGAGGGTGCTGAGATGCCGATCACGAAAAGGAGAGGGAATTAGGATAAGGATTTGGCGGAGGAAGTGCACTTATGTGAACTGTATTAATAGTAATAGACAGCGCGATAAAACTTAAGCATTTGGAGTAAAATCTGAGTGATTTCCGCCCCTCTCCTCAGTGGAGCAATCGCACCACCCCAGTGCACCGAGAGAGAGAGAAATTCGCGCAAATATCCCTAATTTGGAGCGTGCTGTGGGCAGTCCCGTGAGTGGAAGCCGATCCGAAACGAATCGTATTCCGGGTCGCGGATTACGTTCGCCTTGGTTTAATTGGTTCGCCTTCGGGAATCATTAGAGAGGGAGCGACGTGCTTGAAATTCCTCCCTAAGTCATCCTCTACATCTTCTATCTTTTTCTCCCTTTACTCCTCTACGGAATCAGCCAGCTAACCCCGCCGTTTCTCCTCATCCCTTAACGTTATTGTCGAAACTTACGTTTTAATCGATTATGGTAGGTTTGTTTGGCAGAAAAGCAGTGTCATCGCTTCATCTGCTTATTTAAAGAAATTCGTTGTATCTAATCTTTCAGCCCGGCGTATGTCTTACCTCTCTTATCCCATCCGTCAAGCCTCTTTCATCTTTCTTCCCATTTTCCGCTGACCCAATTTTCCCTTCTATCACGGCTTTCAGAATCCACTCGCCCCCTCAGTACCTTTTCCAACCTTCCTCTGCGTATTCCTTATCTCCTTTGCAGTTTCCTCACCCACCATGCCGAGCACTTCCTCGTTCGTCTTCCTTTCCGTCCATCTCATCTTCCCCGTTCTCCTCCATGCCCAATCTCTCACGCCTAAAACCTTCTCTTTCCTCATAGTCCAAGTTTCTCTTTTCCTTTTCCTCCTTTCTCAACTCTTTCGTCATAGGCTACATTTCTGCGCCATAAAACACTACACTCCATATTCAGACTCTTTGCCAGTCTGTTCATTTCCTTATCACACGAGGTCCCCGTCATTAGTTCCCTTCAGTTTGGCGAAAACTTGCGTGTTCGCGGGCAAATTACCGAGACCGCGCGCGTGGGTAAACAATCCTCTACCCCGGGGTTTTCCCTTCTTATGCGCCCCCGACGAAGCGTCTCGAGGTGTATTCCCTCCGCCTCTGCCCCTCTAGCGTCATCCGGCGCTCGATTTCCGCATCCACCCACTTGGCGGATCCTCCCGTCCTTCTTGCTCTCTCCTCCCATTGCCTGTTTGTCTCCTTTATCCTGTGGTGCGTCGAACAAGCCTTCCCCTCCATCGCCTCCTCCCCCCCCCCCACCCCCCCCCAAAGCATCCATCTCTCGTTTTTACTCTGCACTATATTCTGTGGCCCTCAATATTTTCGATATTTTTTGACATGCTATTATTTTAAAGAGAAAGAAGTCTAATGAAAACTCTGGGAAGAAGGGACAAATTTATGACCTTATGCTTTCCCGGGGAATATTATGAATGAAGAGCTATCGGGGTCCACACCGGGTCATTTTTGGATTCCTGGATCCCTTATAACGATGGGCGAGTCGCTCGTCGAAGCGTCGGGAGCAATAGAGAACCTGACCCGGTGGGGAACCCGAGAGCTCTTCATTCAAGAGGCAAATTTATTGGACACATTTTGTCACACTAAGCCTATTGAAAATGATAATGAAAGGGGAAATGAATGGGAGGAATTGCAGAGGAAGACCTATACTGGAATACATCAGGCAAATTATGTAGGACGTCAAAGTAAAGAATTATGTGGGAATGAAGCGGTTGGCGAAGAGCGGTTGCGGCAATCCAATTTTCGTATTAAAGACTGCTGATAATGATTATTTTAAATGTTAATTCGTCCGTAGTTTTTATTTGCCGCCGTCGCGTAGTCTTCTGTGCCGTGTGTGATGGCGTTGGAATGTCTCTTTCGAGATTTTCGGTAAATATATGTTTGTATTTGAATGGACAATTCCGTGACGTTGATTGGCCTTTAAATCTAGGGGTGTTCCGCCGATGTGATTATTTTCTGCCTTTAATTATTTTTTCATCTTCATCTGACTTCAGCTACATTTGTTTTTTTATATTTTTTCCACATCCTTCTTTGGCATTAGCCGTTGCCCGTTATGTATTTACTGCTTGGGCTATACAATTCCGTGGGGAACTATCTGCTTACATTTTGGCCGTGATCGAATACAGTGAAAGAAGAGAGAATTTTGAATTCTATGTAATTATTATTTACTCTTTATTTTAGATACTGTATTCTATTAGAGCTGTGATGTTGGCCTACAATTTTCTTTGGCGTGAACATTTTCTTTATATTCTTGTAGTAAACACTTCGAGGCGTCCATTTTTTTTGGAAATTATGGAGAAGGGAATGATGCTTTTTCTTTTTTGCTAAACCTCCCGTTAAATACATACCCAACTATTTTTGCTTTATGCTTTCCAATCTTGTATCGTGTTTTCATATGCAAGCAATGAATTGAGAGTATCCTTTGTTGTTGTATCCTGGTTTTTAATAGTGTTCAATACCCATTGTCTCCATTTCGTCTGAAATAAAATTACCGTTGATACTAATTTTTTCATTTATACCGCATTTCGCAGCTAGTTATAAATAGCCTTGGGGAAGGCGCCGTTTTTCGACCTCTCTTGTTTGTTCAACCAAGCTCTCATTTGATGGCATTTCCCGTCGTGAGAAATGAGTACTTTTGGAATGTTCAACATTTACTCATTTCGAGGAGGGACTGGCCCAGAATAAAGTTTCTTTTTCTTCTCTTTCCCCCCCACTCGCAATTCACCTCTCTCTCGCAGCCCCCGCCGCCGTCTCCACCAAGTTTTTCCTCTTTCGCCTCCTCCGCCTCCACCGCCCCCGCGCTCTCCCTCTCTCCTCTCGCCTGGCCTTGTTTTCCTCCGCCTCACCCACTCTTCTCTCGCCGTCTTACTTCGATCCCTATTCTTCTTCTTGTCTCCCGTTCTCTTTTCCTTCCCCCTTCGCCTTCCCCTGCGAACCGTTCAGCGCCGCCTACTTCTCCCTAATCCGTCCTCCTCTCCCCTCCACCTCTTCTCTCTCCCTCTCTCTCGTCTTCCCTCCGCAGCCCTCTAATTGGATCTCCAGTCTCTCTTTCTCATTGTTTCCCTCCGTCCGACGCTCCGTCAACTCTCCTTTATTCTCTCCCCTTTATTCATCTCTCCCTCTCTCTCTTTCCCACGCTCATTCCCATTCCATAAAGAATGTCTCTTTCCACTTCTCCTCCTCCTCTCGCCTTCATTTCCCCTCCCCCATCCCCCTCTACTGGGTGAGCTCAAGAGCTTTCCCCTCCTCTTTTGATCCTCCCTGCTTGCTTCCATCGTCTCTTGTTGATTGTTGCCGATCGAGGGGTCAGCCATGCGTCTTTCTTGCTGCAGTGCGTTGGGATCTGTTTTGGGGTGGAGGTTTAAGGGGGTTCTAGGAAGAGGACCTTTTTTTTTCAAGGACGGAAGTTCTTCTAAGGAGGGCGCAATTTGTCTGATTGGGGAGGTGAGCTTTTTGGTCGACCCTCCCTCCCCCCTCCTACCCGACTTGGCTTCGTCGTTTGGGATCGTTTGCAGTCTTCCGTGTTGATTTCTCGAGCTCTTTGAGTGTCTTGTTTGCGCCTAATCCAGTGCTCGTGTTTATCTAATCATGATGCAATAGCTCCGGCGGTTTTCGATCAAGATTATGGTTCTTTTTACGGTAAACATTGTTACTGCTTACATCTATTAATTTGGTCGGCGTATATCTTTCGTCCTTGGCTGCGGAGGTTTCGCGCGAAGAACTGTTGCAAGCCACCTAGTTGGTGAACCACGTCGATAGCTGTTATTTCTCCATTATTTATTTTTGGAATTCGGGGAAAGTTAATGGTACCTACTTATTTCAATACGAGTAATTAACGAAAAGGCAAGTGTTTACTCTTTATGGGGCCAAGGTTTGTCAAGTCCTCTGGTAGAATCAATGTTCACCTGCGAGGAATGTCGTTATAGATTAATCTTTTAAAGAAAAAAAATCATAAAATTTAACTTATCGTTTTCAATATCGGGCAAGTGTTGCCAAAACCTGATGGGGGACATTACGGTGTTTAAAAAAAATACGTTTAGGGTTTGTGTAATATTGTCGTGAAATTTGGGTTACTCCGCAACTATAGGGGCCTAATATAATGCTCAATTATAAATGGTATGGTTGGTATGCTTTATTTTTCCTCCTTGAGCCAAATCTCACACAAGAGCTATATGAGCCACATCGAGTGCCATCTGCGCCAAATGAAAACTCGCAGATAAAGTAATACTATTCATCGATCGTGAACTAAAATTGGAACACTCTTCCTCTGACCCAATTTCATTTTCATTCTCTGCTTCCGGCCACTGTCTGTTGGTCGAGAGTACAGCC
Source organism: Pyrrhosoma nymphula (assembly GCA_963573305.1). Taxonomy (NCBI): domain Eukaryota; kingdom Metazoa; phylum Arthropoda; class Insecta; order Odonata; family Coenagrionidae; genus Pyrrhosoma; species Pyrrhosoma nymphula. The sequence goes on along the minus strand of OY754327.1, from coordinate 77,280,088 downwards.
TCGGTGACGTAATATCTCAGCCTTTTTTCCTCGATCTTCATGGAGTTCCCACTGCTGCCATCCGCCCTTTTTCGCGAGATTCGTGTTCCTTAAGGTGGTTCCACCGTAAAATGAATTAAATGTAACTTCATTTATATTTTGGCTACCTGCAAAAAGATGTCCTGTATTCCACATAAATCCTACCAATCAATGCTATTTGTTTCACGAGTTGAACTTGAAATTACGTTGAGTTAGATACGAGAATGAGTGATATATGGGTAAAAATAACATTTATCTATCTAATATAAATGCGGTTTTAGGTCTTATCTGTTAATAAGAGGCAAATACTCCCAGGGAATTGAATGGTAGTGTAGTAGAGGCATCAATCCATCTTAGTTTTTGAGTTATTAGCAAATAACCTCAGGAACTGAGGTCAAAATGTGCTAGTTCGATGGAAATGGCGCTGCAGTCAGCTCATATGCCCCGAAAAAAGTGTTACTTTAAATTATAATCGTCGTAGAATGTGTATATTTTGTCTTAAATTAGTTTTCTAATAGTTAAGAACTTTTATCAGTGATAGATTCTTTAAACAATGAAAACGAAAAGGTGGAATTCAGTATTTGTTGTGAGCCACATCCTCGCAGTAGGACATTCTTAAGTAGTGCCCGTTTTACTCCTCTCCTCGCCTTTATTTGTCCCCGCCTGGGTGTTTTCCGTGTTTTCCGCTTAAATATCATCGATCGCGACGCCCGTACAACTCCGTTCCCATCTGTCATTATGTCATGGTTTGAATGTGTTACACCGTTGGCGTGATGCCCTTGAAATGAATTAGTCTAACAATAAGACCCCTTGCAGCAATTCGAAGTAACATCGGTGAAACTATTTGTGAAACAAGCTTTTGATCACTGAACGAATGCTGCCTTCGTCCTTTGTTCATCAAAAGGAAAAAACGTGTTCACAAGAATTTCTTAGCCGTAAGCTGTAACCTCTCTGTTGATTTTTTGGGAAATAAATACTCATTCAGAGTTACAGGAATGAAAAAAAGTATGCACAGCAGATATTATCTAGTCGAAATCTGCCGAAAAAGAGTATTTTCATGACGTGATTTTTTTTTTAATTTTTTAACTTCAAAATATTTGGAGGCTGTTGTCAAGGGGTTAGAAATTGAAGGAAAGTTGAGATAGTTATTCTTATAAAAATGTGACTGCTATGTTAGCTTTTCTGAACCCCAGTTTTTTCCCGTGACAATTTTGCTTATCAGCTTAAGAAATAACGCTGGCATTTAAAGATAAAGTAGTACTCTGTTGTGTTTAACTCTCTCATACAATTTCCTTCATTAATTTTTTTCTTACCTCCGCAGCTTCCAACCGAATTGTATCAATATGCTCACTCCTGTGAGGTTCGTCCTGTGGTCTTCGTTTCAATACCCTCGTTTTTTGTGAAATGAACCAGTGTATTCCATCGCTGTCGTCAGTACTCCGTCGCTGTTTTAGAAAGGCTTTGAAGACAATCTTGTCGTAGCACTTGTCGGAAGGGAATATCAATTGTCCCCTGGTACATTCCCATTCTAAGATGCCCATGACAGGTTTCCTTACAAGCTTTTCAAATGCTTACTTTCCAGGCTTTCCCTTGGGCGTCAACGACCTATGCTAAAAACTGCTTCTAAAGACGTAAACAAACACCATCGGGGCTGCGCCTGCGTTGGCATTTGAGCTACTGAACCGCAAATAATGCTACTGTTCAGTCAACGCTTTTCGTTAACTTTTTGGCCTCTTTAAAGATGCTTGCGCTAGCGCTTTTAGTCCTCCCTACTGCCTGCATTCGTTTCATCCGTGGCTTCATCACTGTGGTCGATCCGTGACCATCAAAGGAGGAAATAGTTTTTTTCCGCTGCTGCCTTTTTTGCTTCTCTTATTCTCATTTCTCACCTAAAAATAACCCTTGGTTCCAAAAGAAATAAAACAAGGTGTAAAATAAGTAGTTCCGGGTTTAATTTAGGGAATTATTTCATTTTCACAGTTAAAGAAACACTTATTAATCGTATTTTTCTGCACTGAAATTTTATTTTACCGACAGAAGTTTAAAGACCCTAGAATACGACGGATACTCATCGAAACCTGGGTCGATTATGTAAAACTTGAGCTTGGATAATTAAGATTTATAAGTGTTTCTTTTACTGCGAAAACTTGGAATATGATTGTCCTTAGCGCCTCAGGTTAGGTTGTCGTTATTAAAAACTTGTCCCTGGAGTTGCGTACAGCGTGCTTGTACAGCGTGCTTGACAAAGTAGATTGACCGCGTTGAATTCGCGGTCAATCTACTTTGTCGTTTGGACGGGATCAGAAGAGGACACAATTTTCCAAACGACTCATTTTTTTTCAGGCTCGTTATATTTTTAACTACGTGATGCATATAAAAATTTATTTTCAGAGGCAACATAATATAAACTATAAAATAATTTTGTTTGGGAGGTATTTCAATCGCTTTTAAAAATGGTCCTGTAAGGAATTCGTGCGTAAACGAAAAAGAGTTCTCTGCTGCTATGCCTTCTTTGGGGTTACTTATTTCTCCAGAAACATAAGAAATCCTACCGAAGAAATTACCATTTGTTAATTAGTTGATTGGAGATCTGTCGAAACACATACCCCACCATGATCTGCTGACGATTTGCTACTGATGTCTTGCAATTTTATCGATGCACACTTCAATGCAATCTCTAAATCAGGAGGCCCTCGAAAACCTTCCCCTTCTTCCAAAGCAAAATCCGCAATTAATCCGCGAAAGAGTTAATATCGAGAAAAGATTTTTACCTCTTCAAAGTTAAATAATGGAAGTGATATAAACGACATAAAATTTTTTAAAGTGTATTTAAGTAAAATTATGTTTTTATTTTTATTGTATTGAATTCGACGTATAGGACATTTATAAATGAGCTGAGATGAATCCAGAGGTATGTGCCGAATTTGGAAAAACCGACACAAAGAGTTAAACACATCGATATTATTCCTAATATATATAGGCTTCGAGCATAGCCCCTCAAGAAACTCCGTGGACAAAGATTCTTCTCCCGTGCGTGGATCACGAATGGAAGTACAATTTTGTCCGAGTCTTGCCGGAAAACTCGTCTCTCCCGCTCTCTCTCCAGCCGTTTGATGTCGGCGGCGATCAGGGTGTACTCGCGCAGAGGGAGGGAGGGTCGGCACACCAAACGCGAGTGGCTCTTTAATGGTCGAAGACTATTATCGAACCCTTTTCTAGTCTCTCTCTCTCCCTCCTCTCTTTCCCCCTCCTGTTTACTCGGAACGGTCAGTAGGGGACGCGGGGATCAGTAGGAGAAGGGGAAGGAGGGAGGGGGTCCCGAGGATCGTTTTAATTCGTCGTCCGACACGCTTCCCCGCCGTGCTCCTCCTCATCTCCTCTTATACCTTGTTCTCTCTTTCCCTTTGGCAGATACGTATGTACCCACTCGAGGCATGTCGTCCTCGCCTCCGCGGCTCAAACGGCGCCGGACGAAAAAAGCCGTGTAATTGTGCGCTCCCGACCCAGTTTTTCATAATTTCGTTTCCCTCATTTTGATCAATACTAGGGAACTTCCCCGCCGCGAGGAGGACCGCGCGTACGTACGTTAAGGGGAGTGAGTGGTAAAAAAAGGAGCGAGGAGAGGGTTGCGTAGGGGGCGGGGGGGGGGGGGGGAGGAGGAGGAAAAAAATTGAAGAGCGTAATTCAGTTTTCCGAGAAAATACGACGATGCTCTTCCCTTTCTCTTCCCCACCCCTATTTCTCTCTACTCCATTCTCCCCCCTCTCTCGCCCCGTTACGGAAACTCACTCCTCTACCGACCTCTTCCCCCCTCTCTCTCTTCATGGTGGCCCCATCCTTCCTCATTCCCCTTGTCTCTCCTCCCCTCTACTCGCTCAAGCGTACTCCGGGCGAGCTAATTCACTCGCCTTACCAAGGTGAGCCTTTCGGGCTCATACGTCTTTAAATGATCATAAATCGCACTGGTGTACGGGAATGAATTGCCGGTAGAATTTTATTTTTAACATTTCTCCACTTGAGGTCATCATTGGCAGCAGTCATTAGCCACTAGATTGGTTTGCTGAAGCTTGCCGTTCCATTCTCCCTCCAGATAATCGCTTTATTCCCTCGTTATTATTTAACATCCCTCCTAAAGTGTTCCATGGTCTTCTTCGGTTATTTTTCCCATTCATTTTTCCATCCCACATTCTTCACAGGGGACATTTATAATCGGGAATGTGTTTATTAAGATTTTATTTTCGGCTTTGCCGAGTTTTCATTGAGCATTTTTTTTACTGTTTAGCTTTTCGAAGAAGGAATTTCCGACAAATGCCAAGGATGGAGTTGCTTTTCGAAGAAGGAATTTCCGACGAATGCCAAGGATAGAGTTCATGAAGCGTATAGAGAGGAATTTAAAAATGCATTATGAAGTAATGAAGCGTATGAATGGAGTGAAGAGCTGCAGCAAGAGTGTCTTTGGATTTATGACTACTGATGATGGTAATTATTTTTACACGCCAGCCACAAACAAATACGTTTCTGTATCAATGGGAAGACAAACGAAATCGTTATGGGCATAGTGGGGGAAGAGAGATCTCTGAGGGAAGTCGAGAGGAGGTAAGGTGGATGTTGGAAAAAGTTATTAGGAGAGACAGGATTCTGAAGGTCGTTTTGGAATGTAGAATGCTGGGAAAAAGGATAAGATGGGGGAGAAGGATTGGAAATCTGGTTGGTATGAATGAATAGATGTAGTAAGTATTCTGAACAGGAAAGTAGGTACCATCACGTGAAGAAATCAATGAATGCATATTAAGGGTAATCGGAGAGTGGCGCTAATCAATCTAAAACCTACCCTAAGCGGTAGCTCGCTATAAATTAAATATTAGAGGGAGTTTATAATTGCATAATAGAAGTTGTCCTCAATTGGCAGCTTTGGCATTACTGCAGATTCGCAGAAATCGGAAAAAGAGTAAAGTGATGACGATGAACAGCTCGAATTTCCTGTTCTCTGGTTTTATTATCCAGAGATTGTAGTGAGGTGAGCATCGGCTTAGCGTGGTGGATAGTATGGTTGCGTCCCATTCCGGGGGCCGTGGTTCGTATCCCGGCAGTTGCGGAGATTTATCCAGCTGTGCTGTGTGGAGAGCCCTTCCAGTGCAGTACTCCGTCCGTGGATGGGACGTTAAACTGTGAACTCCCTTGCGCCTTTCGTAATGAGTATGCCGAGGCCGGGTTCGCTCCACCCTCTGTACACGCATTCCTCAATCCTGCTCCTAATAATGTACCCACCAAAGTTGTGATCTTCTTTCCAAATAACCTGTAGTGAGGTAGGGGTGGTTCTCTTTCCCTCTAAGCGTCTTTATCTTCCATCTCTATCCCTTGCACACTTGCTGCTCTCTTTCGTCTACAAAAGTGAGCATTTGGGACTCTACGCACCAAGATTTAATTGGCGAAATAAATTACAAAAGCAATCCGCACACTTCGTTGAGAACTGCTTCGAAGGAACATTCAGCGTAATACAGCTGATGGAGGGACTAGGTAGATGACCGTTAGAAGCTCGTAAAGTACACGCTACACTTAAATTACTTAAATAATTCGGATCTGGCGAGTTTCAGTAAGAAACGGATATTATTTTTACCTCGCTCTACATCTCTGTACCTAACTGACAGATTTGACGAAATAAGAGGGATACTGTCAAACTGATTGGTAGATACAAAAACTTCCTTCTGTCCACGCACCATTAGTGACTACAACAAAAACAGAGCAAGACATTTAGACACTCCGTTAACGTACGTATCACTTTCGCCCTCCCCTTATTCATATTTCTTTACCCCCTTCCCTCCCCTTTGCATGGATGGTATCCTGACACTCACTGCCATACACCCTTGCGGTGGCTCGCAGGGTAGTATGTAGATGTAGACGTTCCTTTTAAATCGCCTGTGTTCATATTTCGTCCTCGTTGCAGTCCGTTCGTCCAGCCGGCTCGCTCTCCTCCTCCTTCGCATTCGTCCTCGACGTTCCCCAGACGTGGAATTCCGTTTCCGCGGTCCCTCGAGTGCTGCCACTCATCCACATCAGACGGCGCCGAATTAATGACGGGTGACTCGGTCGATTCGTTCGGGGTCATTTTGTCGTGCTCGCTGGCTCAAGGAGTTCACGCGCTGAATGCATTTGGGTCAGCGCGCTGCAAGAATGAGCCGGTGGATGGTAATTTTTTGCTCTGCGGAGTCTGTTTGTCTCTCTTTAGGAAATTAGATCGTGCTCCCTGACCCCTTTTTATGGTAATTTTTACACGATTCTGTGATTTATAGTATTTGAAATGTTTTCTTTTCGATATAATGAGTAAAAATCACTTGCGAGTGTAATTTTCCTTATCCGTTTGTTAAAAACTCGTTATTACATATTAACTTAAAAATAAGTGGGTCATTTGACCCTATCAATCCAGATTCTCCTCGAATAAAAATACGTATTCAGTGTCAAATCTGTTAATTTATAGGTATGCATGATCAATTTTATCACGTTGTAATCAGTGGATCAGAGGTAAATTTATTTAAAATGTTTGCATAAAATTCGGTGTGTTGACATACGTGGCAGAAAATTCAATAGTTTCCATTTGCTAGTACGAATGTAGTGCATCTCAAATGATAAATGTAGTTAGTCACGCAAAAAGATAAATAATATATCGCGTTGTCACTTGAGTGATCAAGCTGGCCAAATCTTGTTCTAGTCATCCTCAAGCGTTTTTGAGCATATGCTGTTCATCTTTTGCTTACATCCATCGCCCGCTGTTGAAGTCAACAGCACGTCTATTGACAGAAGGGAAACAGTTATTTTTCCCAGTGTGAATGTAAAATCTCAAATTTTGTCGTCTACAGGTTTGATAGTTTGGAACCTGACTTGTAAAACTGAAGTGTGATCCGGAGAGTCAGCAATTGTTAACCTGTTGAGGAAAATCTCTATGATATTGCTATGGGTTTTATAAGTTATTGTCATTTACATCCCGTTCGTTTTAATGACTTGTTTCTGTAGCGTCTTCTTTTACCGTGTAAATTAAGTGCAAATATTATAGAGTAGTCTTCTAAGGCAGTATGTCACTTCGCGAACATCGCGAAAGGCTTTCTAATAAATTCTTCGAAAACAGCGTCATTACTTTCTCGATTGGATTCTCAGGATTTCGTGTCATTATTGAAGCCTCCTCATTGCAGCGGCGGCTAACCCGATTCCCCACGATAAAAAATCGTGACAAAAATTTGATATGTTTTAGTAACGTAAGAAAAGCTGCATTGAAGAAAAGAGAATTTTATTCCCAAGCATTTGATTATTTGGTTAATGGCTTCGAATGAAATTGAATTATCTTCCAATTCTTCCTAAAACACGACACTCAAAGCCCGTGTTGTCAAATTTTCTTATAAAAATTTTTGGATATGGGACATTACCTTAACTCTTTTCTCCCCCTTCGAAAACTTTTCTCTTTACCTTCCTGCGAATTACTTTTCCACGGTCTTTGGCGTCGCAGCCCCGCGAGTTTGTTCCCGTGCTGTGGCTTGGTTTCCCTCCGCTATCTTTCTCTCCCCAGCAGCCCTCTCGCCTACTTTTTCTCTCTGTCCCATGGGTTTCCATTAGGAAGGGTGGCCTGTCTCCCTCCTCTGCACTTTGCTCTCCCTCCTTCCCTCAGCACCCGAACTCCCTTTCGCAAGGAAAACAAAGAGGCTGGCAGGAGAGGAGGATAGGGTTCTTAGGGTGTGTCTTCACGGAGAGGGAGGATAGGACGCGGAGGGTTTTCGAGCAATAAGGTGATGCAGAGAGACTCTCCCTTCCTTCACATTTCCACTCCCTCCTTCCTCGCCAACTTCTCGCCCATACTTCCTCCCAAGGAGACGGGACGGAGGAAATTCTGCGCCATCCACTGCCATTTTGGAAGTTTTCCTTCCATTTTGCCCCCTCTTTTTCCCTCCACAAACATCTTACTCCACCCCTAACTACATCTCCACAGTGTCGTGGTTGGACTGTAAAGGGTCGAATACTTAAGTAAGTGTCGGGGATGAAATGGTTACGTTTATTTTCTTTTTGTGTCAACTCTTTCAAACTTCTCGCTACTTTTTGTTGCTTAAATTCTTTCTCTGATGTAAATTGGGGGGCGGCAGAGACGCTCGGAAATATGCGTCTTCTTTTCTGAGATGTTCCGGTGGCTGACCTCATTTTTTCGAGTAGCGGGTTCTCGTTCGGTGTTTTAACAGAGCCTTTGTTCTGTGGGGGAAGGGCGAAGGAGCGGTCACGGAGACGGCCTGAGGTTTACAAGTCGAGGACGAAAACAAGGGGGAGTGATGAGGTGGAGTCGAGAGTGGGGGAAGGAAAGTTAAGGGACGGAACCATAGGTTAAAAAAAGAGTATATGGCATCTTGGCGGGCGAAAGTAAAGACTAATTTTCGTGAAAAATAAACCACCTAACATGACAGTCGCGCTCAATTTGTCCATAAATTTGATGAAATTTGCTGTGCCTTTTATGGAAATCATTTTCATATTGAATTCTCTAAGATAAATCGTTACGGCGCTTCTACAGGTCTGTTAATGATACCTATATTTTCGGCGTATTAACTGCACAACTGATTCAATGTATCCGGTTAAGCATTTTAATAGCTTCATTATACCCCTGTGCTATTGTACTGTATCTGTCTATCTATCGATCGTTCAATATATGGCTCGAAGTTAGATGGAAACAGAGTCCCTTTAAAATATCTCGTTTTTAAAAGTTCGAATGGAATTCTCTTTGTTCACATGATGAGAGTGAAGTGAGCTCTAAGAACACGAAATACCGACCCACCGTAGCCCACCGTTGGATTACTCTGCATTTATTGAGCAAATTGGGCTCGAAATCAATACGTAACGATAAGAGTTTATTGGGGAAATATTGAGTTATTGAGGATGGTACCATGGGAAAGCGGGGAAAAAGAAGACTGGGTAGGGGTGTTAGACGGGGTATAGAGGGAAAGGATGTATTCTGAGCTGAAGAGAGAAAGAGGGAATGAAAAATACGGTGAAAGATGCTAAAGGAGAGTAGAAAAAATCTATCAAAAACTAGCGCCAATTGGTTGGATACTGGTGAAAATATTAGAGGAATACTATCTTCTGCGTTAGCCTTCTTGGATTCTCGTGAAAATATATCGATAATGTACATACATTACTATTATTATGTGCTTCCAGGTTCTAAGATTTACGACATTTCATGGTGTGTCGTAGGAATGTGGGGAGATTGATTTATTCTCCTTATTGAGAGAAGATTTTTATTCCAAAATCAATCGTCAGGAAGACAAAAAGATGTTTTTTCTAGAGTATTTTTTTGTTCTCGGCAAGAACCGTGTTTGCAGAGCTTCCGTTGGCTTGCGGAGCACTCATTATTCAAACCGATCTTGCAGATTTTAATTTGGAGTCCGTGCACACTAAATTTAGCTCATTATTTTGGCGGTCAGGACCAAACGAGAGAGTGAGAGACGGTCTTGATAAATTCGGTGTGGTATATCGGTCTGTCTCGAAATAACTTTTGTATCACAATCCTCCCCAAAATCTTTCTCTGCCCACAGTCTCGCACAATCAATAAGCTGGGGAGATAGATTTTTCCGACCTCGAGCGTTTTATATTCAGCCAGGGGAAAAACGTCAAGCGTTTGTTTCCTCCTCGACAATTCATCTGTCTCCTCCTCGCGAATGCAGAAGACCGTGACCCCATCCGAACCGCGGAATGCAGTTTTCTCTCTCTCTCGCCCCACCAATTTACCGTGTGTCACCGAGGTCCAGGAGGAGGAGAAAAGGAAATGTAAATGAAGTATACGACTCCCTAAATTCTTTCTCGTTTTCTTTTTGAGGTGCTCTCATTTTAGTTGCTTAGTTGTCATCTTGATTCTTTCTTCCTCTCTCTCTCTTTGTGCTTGAATTTAAAAACCACTAGAGGACGCCGCGAGGCATGCCTTAATGAACACCAATCCAATCTCAGTGTTCCTGGCCCGCGCCCCCAATCCTACGTGTAGGCACCGAATCGTCTCTCCCCCACCAACCTTTTCTCCACGCATACCGTGGTCTTGCGCCGTCACCCTGTGTCTTCTTCGCTTTATTTTTTTGTTTTTAATTTTAAAGAAGAGGAAACCAAGAGTGTCATTCAGAGTCGTGTCTCTCTCTTGTATGTTCTCTTCCTCCTTCCTACCTCTACTTTCTCTCTCTCTCTCGACGTGAATTTTCTATTTTTCGTCTCTCTCGCGCCGTATACATGTCCGCTTGCCGGGAGTATTCTTTCTCGTCGCTCGCTCCCCACACACGCGATAAATTGATAAATACTATTTTTTATTATTCGTGTTCTCCCCCTCTTCTTTCACTCTTTATTTCTCCCCGATCCTCTCAAGTTTTCATTTTTATGCGCGTGGGGGTTTTGGTTTTCTTCTCATTTCCTCCGGCGCGACAGCGAAAGCTGTTGTTTTTTATTATCATGTGGTGGTTGTGTCTTCGGCGGTGTGACGTGTCTCACCCTTTTTTTTGCCCCTAGATTTGGTCCGGGTTCGATACAACCCCGTCGTATATTCTCGGTTCTCGAGCAAACATTTCCTTTCTCTTTCTTCCCTCATTTTTCTCTGTGGAGGCGTTCTTTAATAGATCACCGCTTTCCTACGCCGAGACGTCGGCGTTGTTTTCGATAACGCCCCAAAGTGCTCGCAAAGGCACTTCTGTTGCACACATGCTTCAAGGGATTGTAGCGTCGTCTTGTTATTCAAAAGCCTTGGCATGATATCCCTCTCCGAATGGCTAACGACGGTGTCTTAACGCTTGTGCTTTCTAAGCATCAGTTCCTCAAATTCAGCTGTTAAAGCGTTTATTTTAGTTTTAATGTGTTTTTAATTTCTAGCGATTTTGACGGACATAAATGAGGGCAAACTGCTAAGGACTTGAATTAGTGCGGTTTTCGGTGGAATAAATTTTAGGTGAATTACGCTGACTTATGCGATCTCTAAAAACTTCAAGTTACTTAATTTCGTGGCATTTGAATTGCTTAGTTACGTGAAAGTGAGGCGTTTATCTTAAAACAAGATGCAATTTAAGGGGAAATGTTTATATTTTCATATTGAAGTTTACGAGAAGAGTAGCATAGAAAAGATTTCTTCGCTAAGATTTTTCGGCGTATCTTATCGGTAAATGCCTGTGCTTTTTGCAAGGTCACGTGAATGTGAGTTGCTAAGTTGTGGAATCATTGCGTTCTGTGAAGTAAACGATTTCTCTACGAGTAGGTATCTGCCTTGAGTGCATTTTATTTATAATTTTCATCGTGTTAGTGTTAACTGATGACTCATTACAGAGTCTCAAGAAGAGATATGTGATCCTAGTGTGTCCTTTTCTCGATTTCGAAGTGCTCCTTGTTTATTTTTTGAGTGATCATTGACCATATGTGCAACACATAAAAATTATTAATTGGGTGTCCCTGACCTTAGATGAAAACGACGCTTATATTTCAGTGACCTAGAAAAAGATGACAGAGATACTCGAGCCTTTCTTTGGAGACTTACGTCATAATATTGAACCACCTCTATAAATACGCTATGATATTGTTTCCTAAGAAATATCTATCAGATGAGGAATGTCTATTTCTCTGGATTAACTTAGATCAGCTCGTTGCTTAGGTCTATCCGTTGAAGCCCTTCCCTTTTCTATCCCTTGGGATAAAGTGGATGTGTAAGAAGATCACGACGGCTAGAAGTACGTGTTGTAGCGTCGCCTCGTACACTTAAAAGGGCAAGTTTAGTCGTGAATATTGTGAAACATGGATGTAGAATCCATTTTTTAAACTTGCGTACAAGTTCGCTGACTTCAGGAAATCAGTGCACATCCGATTTGCGAGGATATCAGGGGTTGAACTTGATGTTTCACAATTTCCTGTTGAAGAAATAGTTGGACTGTTCGCCGGTGGCATGAAAAAGTTTGTGCCCTATAGGTCTGCATTTTTTCTTTTGCGATCCTCATGAAGTATGCCTAAGGAAACACTCTTTCCCTCCCAGGCATGAAAAATTTCTTGCTTCTCGCATGCACCCCCAATTTCCTGCTTCATTTACATTTACTGTGATTTTTTCACGCCATTGTGTCACCTAAATGTGTTAAAAATTGGGGAATTACTTTAATTGCATCTGGGAGAGGTTTTAGCTTAGAAGGAAGAATTTATTTTACCTAGAATACTGCAATTAATCTACAGCTTAACTATTACGTTGTCGGGTATGTACGAAATCTTATAGTCTCATATATTCGTCGTGTCATTGAATGGCAAATCTATGAATAGCTTTATAATAAATCCTTATATTCAACTGCCTTCACTGTTGCGCTTTAATAAGAGTTAATTCGTCGTTATTCCATAAATGCCTCCGCTTTAATGGGACATTGAAGGGCTGAGACCAGTGTATTTTGAAATGAAACTGACCAGGAAGAAAACCACTTTCAAATTAGCTTATCTCTTTTACACTTTTAGTTTTACAAGTGTATATTTTTGTACAAGTTGCCACTCTTGCCGTGCGTAATGACTCTGTATGTACATATGTTTCAAGTCGGATGTAGATATAAGAAATGTATTTGATAGGAAAAAAATGAAGATTCTTCGTCTCCTGTGGGAAAAGCTGTCGGCCCGTGTATCTTTTTGTTTGCCTTCCGGGAAAGGGTAGGCGTTCCCCGTAGATAACTAAGACTACGAGATACCTTGCTATCACTATTCGTATGTAGTAGTATTTATGACACTCGTGGTGTCATGCCTCTAGTCATTGTGTCAGTTTCCTATATTTAGGTTGGTGGTCAGGTTTTCCGATGTAGTGTGAAATAGCAGCAGTCTCATTGGTTTCAGGTGTGAACTGAAATCTCATTTTCCTTTCTAAGATCTTAATCTCGCTTGCTGTCGTTGTGAAGGAAGAAACTTTCATCTCGATGTCTTCAGTAACTAGTTAACTTAATAAGCGTGATTTTATATTCCAATGAGAATATATAAATTGAACTTCAATACGAAACATCCATATTTCCTTCGAAGAAAACTAAAAGAATGCGTAAAATACCGAAAGAAATTAATGGTTAAAAGTTACTAAGGGACACGAAAGATCAAGGACATTAAGAGAGAAGTTGAAATAATGAATTATGTGGAAGTAGGCACAGTGCAACCTGACCTTGGCGAACGTGAGCTAGCTAAATGGAAATCTACCGTATCGGGAAAGTAATATTGGTTGCGGTAGGGATAATAGGGTTTCTTGCATTATCACCTCGTGTTAAACAGGAGCTGTTAATGGCTGAAATGTATTCGATTATCGAACACATTAACCTAAGTTTAGCGGAATTCCGTTAACAATTTCCTTCGAAAAGCTTAACATGACGTCAACTACAAATCGAGAGACGTTGGAGACGTAGAGAGAAAACATTTGGCCAACTGTAGTCTGCATAAAGGTAATTCCGGTTTATTTAACTCATTAAATAGGGAAATTGCCAATTTAGAAGCGTGTATAACACGAAAAAGAAGGATACAACGGTTTTAAAGTCGGGATGTTGGCTCAGTTTGTAAAAATCATATTTATATGATACCTCTTCATGACCTCTTATTATGTGAAATGACCTCTGAAAGAAGAAAAAAGTAGTAAAAAAATTAAAATAATCATATTGTGTCGAGATGAAAAAATATGCATAATATGTGGAAATGTTTATTTGTAATATTTTATGAATTCCAGCTATCTATGACGTCCAAACAACATAGGCATCACACCTTATGGACTTAACAGAATGAATTTACAATTCTTTTTGTTCGATTTCCAACCTTAAATTAAGTGGAAAACTGCCTAGATCGGAAAAGTATAATACTCCCAAGAGATTCCGTCAAAGACATGGTTCAGTGTAATACGGTTGGCTGGAAAGAGAATGGAGAGGAGACCTGAAGCAAATGAATCGTGAGATTGATTACTACTATCTTAATACCTAGAAACTATCGGTAGGTGGACGCTGACGAAGCCGCCGAGGTCGGCCGCCACCGCCGACAAAAATATCATCTGCGCGCCCACCTTCATTACGGGTGGGAGGGAATCTTTTATGATTGTGTGAGGGTGGGTTTACTTGGCGAGGGCGCTGGGTGAGTCCGGGCGAACTTCCTGTACCTGCCCGTCTCGCATTTTCCGGGAGGACACGTGGGGTCGGTCCTCGCCGCCGCTGCTGCCTTGATGGCCTCATCCTCTCCCGGATCCCGCCCACGCGCCCCCCATCGCCCACCACTCCCACCCCTACGCCCGCTCCTCCCCCCATCGCGACGACGACCCCGCGGCCTTTCCGTTCCTCCTTCCTCGTATCCATCTCCGCTTGTACTACGTGTCATTTCGCTAAGAGCGAGAGAAGTCCGCCCATGAACGTGAAGTAATGAATATTATTGCCGGCGGATGCAGAACATTAAACGCATTAAATAGACGGCTCAAGTTCTTTTCGGATCGGCGTAAATATTGACTTTATTTTACTGCTTGAAACGTTCGCTCCAGCCTGTCTCTAACACCGACTTAAGTTATAGCTTTTAAAATTGACGAGTTTGCAATATTAAATTTGAGTGTCCGGTGATGTGACGTTTTACGAAAAACAAAGTAATGATTTCCAGTGATATTATCACTTCTTTCATAAGGTGGTAACAAAAAATGCTTGTTTTCCCTCATATTAGTCCCTTCATATGTGTAACTCCTCTGTAATAATTCCATGGAACCGTTTAATATGTTTTGGGGAATAATAGTGCTCGTCGCGCTCCCCTGACTCTTATAGTTGTGGGCCATTTTCGAAGTCCTAACCCTGGAGGCCATATGAATGATTCGAGCTTCCGACCTTAGGGGTAGCCATTCGTGATAATAGTGTTTGCGAGATCGACTCGTCTTATTTTGTTAGGCACAGTTGCTCCTCCTGTATAACTCCTTTTGATAATAGCGAGGCAGATTATGCGCTGCTAAACGTTCGATTAGACGTCATGAGATGTGATAAATGATGGAGGCGTTAGATGTGATGGGGAGAAGAAAAGGATTGGTGGCGGATATTTGGAGAGGGAAGCAAAAGTGGATGGAGGACATATTGAGAAGAAGGGGATGTTTGGTAAATGCGGAAGAGGAAGGATGGGGTGGATGACAGTCGGGGAAGCAGAGGGTGAGGCACTTTAAAGAGCAGTAATAGTTGACTTATAGGTTATGTTTAGGAAGGTTTAATGATTACCTAATGGGGAAGTTAAAGTAAGGACTGTCGAAAAACCTACCCATGAATTTGAAAACTTATACTTGAGTTTTGGTGTAACGCGATTATGGAAGGATAGTCATTTAACTTCGGGTAATGCTACCAGCAACGATTCGATACCATAGTCATGTCATTTACAGTGAAATCAGTGCGAAAATTTACAAAGTGACATTATTCTACACGGGTACAAGTAATTTTCACGAAGTGACGCTTGGTATTCTTTCTTGTATTAAGAGGGGTTTGCCCATCTCTGCGCTCCGTACAATTTCTACCCGGCGTCATTCTCACCTGTCCTTTTCTTCCCGCGCAACATTCCGTACACCTCAGCACGCCTCTGCTCTGCCACCCACGTCCTCCCACTCGCCTTTCCTCCCCTCTCCTTCGTTGTCACCTGCTAACCCCCTGAGTTTGCTTTCACGCCTATCCGGTAAACCTCGGGGAAGTTCCCTTTCCAACCGTCCTCCCTTGTCGAGGAGGCAGCGTTGGTCTTTTGCCCTGGTTACTGCCTCCACACTTGATGAGCTGACCTTCCCCTACGGACGCCTTCGCCTCGTCTCGCCACCCCTTCTCAGCATCTCGTCGCGACGAGACTAGCAAAACCAGGTCCTTCTGTGCTAGCTCGATGTGCTCGTTGTCCTATCGTTGCTCTCGGGTCTTGCTCGCCAGGGCGAGGAAAGTTTAGCACCACCGCTGACCTCCTCCTCGTCCCCGGAGATACGTTCTCTTCCCACCCACGACCCTTCACACACCCCCGCGCCTTACCATTCATCTCCGGATTCTCCTCCTCTCGACACCTCAACCCTCCCAACTTGCAGCTTCTCTTGATCATTTAATGCCTCTCTGCCCTTATGGCTTCTCTCGTTCCTGAAGCACAAGCGCTTCCCGATGCACTCGCGTTTTGATTTTTTGCCTTCCATCGCCCACTTCTCTCTCTCTCTCTGTATCATTTTCCCTGGGACTCGCGGAAGTCCCTGTTTGCGCTCCCGAAAAGGTCAGTGGTGTTTGCTTCGATATGCTCGTCTCCCACGCGAGCTTCGACCGCGTCCGGTCCGCCCTCGTTTTCTCCAAGAGGAAAATCTTTAATGCGTTTTATTTTTTGAGCGACACTTTCGTTAGGTTTTTCCGGATTCTATTTCCAAAACGCTCGAAAATGTCTATGAAAGTTGATTGCCCTTTGTGGCTTGGCTCAGGTGTGTGCGCCAGCATTCGGTCACATTTACTGGAGAGATATGGATGTATTACGTCTGCTTCTTGAGGAAAGACTGCCCGTTATCAAGAGGTTGGCGGTAATCCAGTGTTTAATGTTGGGATTGTTTATGAATTGTAAGACTTAAAAATGGCTTTGTAGCCAAGAAAGGGATGAATTTGATTTTCTACTTACTTGTTAACCTTTAAAACTACATATTTCACTGCACTCTTTGCTCCCAATGAATTGTGTTCTTTAAAAGACCAAAATTCACACATTTTCATGATACACATACTTCACATATTGACTGATGCCTCTGGTTTCGTTCAATGGTTCGACTCCTTTGGAAGTCAATATCTCTGACGCACTTAAGAATTGTTTTATTTACGAGGAAATGGAATGCATATTGCTGGCCTCAGTGATGGCGAAGGACCTATCCTGCTAATCCTAAGGTATTGGGTTCGTGTCCTACCTGGGGGGTTATTTTGTAATTCCGGCTCACGATCGGCCAAGGTCCGATGGTGGCTCCACTTCATGTTCCTAACGACACGTGAGATGGAACTAATGAGATGCGGAGCCAAAAGAAACGGATCAAGAGTCGAAAGATACGGATCAAGAGTCGAAAGATACGGATCAAGAGTCGAAAGAGGGGATGAATCAAATAAATAGACCGGCAGCACCGGCAGTTCACCGCTTGAGAGCCAAAGATGGTTACGCCGCCTGGGTGGCGGAGTTGAACTACGAAAAATGAAGTAATTTTCCACATATTATGACGTAATCTCACCTTTTTAATGACTCTTTGCGGGAAGGCGAGAGATCCGTTTCGCTCTCTTAATAATCGGCTCACGATCGGCAAAGGTCCGATGGTGGCTCCACTTCACGTTCCTAACGACAGGTGAGATGGAACTAATGGAATGCGGAGCCAAATGAAACGGATCAAGAGTCGAAAGATACGGATCAAGAGTCGAAAGAGCGGATGAATCAAATAAATAGGCCGGCAGTTCACCACTTGAGAGCCGAAGATGAACATGCCACCTGGATGGCGGAGTTGAACTACCAAAAATGACGTAATTTTCCACATTTTATGACTTATTCTAACTTAAGTGAGATTACAAAATAACCCCCCCCTGGTGTAATATTCACCACCCAATGCCTGAGTATTTGAGTGCGCATTTCCTTGTTGGTTAAAGAAAAATCCTGATGTAAAATTTCTTTAGTGCCATTTTCAGTGGCAATTGAAAATAAATCTTAATTCAGACCGCCATCCATCGCGTCTATAGAAACCTCGCCTTTAAAAAAAAACGTCGAAATTCATGGAAGCTGTATTTGCTCATTAGGGAGAGGATTGACTTGTCGTTGTTAAGGTCATCCGATTCTTTTTCAGATCCTCCACTTTAATCATCACTTCGGATTTTTTTCTCTGCAGTTTTTATTGGTAGTTTCTTTTTTTATCAATGAATTTCGTAATAATGGCCTCGCTTTCCCTCGATTAAATATGGCGATTATATTGTTTATCGTCGCTGTCACATTGAGTGTTCATGCAGCACGTCGGTTTCCCCCTCCCCCTATTTCCCCCTCCCCCTATTTCCCCCTCGTCGCGTCATGTGGATCCATGACGGCATATGTGTTCCCTGCCTCCCGAGTTATCTTTCTTACGTACCCCGCGTGGGAAGGGCTTTTTTGTCACTCGGAAGGGGTCTGGTTTCTTTTCCAACCCCCTCCTCAACGGTGGGTCCTCACTTCTCTCCCTCCCTTGCTCTCCGCACACGGCGTGTGTGTGATTGGTGTGTTTTTATATACCTTAGGATGTTTGCTGCGCAATCCGCCACTACGTGATCGACCTCTGCTCTAGGTCTCGGGGTGTTTTCTTCCCCGGGAACCCTTATGCTGCGTGGGATGCCGGGTAATTTTATTGCTGCAGAATTTTTTTGCGCGCGTTCACTGCGGCACGGAAGAGTTTTTTTCCCTGTCGCTGTATAGATTCGACGAACGGAAGGTTGTAGCCATTGTTTCCCCCCGCCCCCTCCCTCCACCTTACCCCGACGTGTCACTCTCCAGTCTTTTTCTTTAATCTTTCCCTGTGCTCGCCTCTTGAGCAGCCATGAGTCTCCGCCTTAAGGAGAGGCTGTCCTTGGAACCCCGTCAGATGTGATGTTGGAGCCCTTAGTCATGCTGCAACCCTGGACCTTTCTGTTCAAGTTATTGGAATTGGTCGACGTCAATGATTTATTGGGTTATCTGCACTGTGAATAGTAAATTCTTTTATTAGACCAGTAGATTAGGTAGTAGAGTTTCTCTTATAGACGTAGTATTGGTGGGTCTAATAACAGTTTACACTTACGAAGTATATTACAAATAAAATGTTCTTGACTTATGAGTATTTGATACCTACCTGTTACTTCGACCGTGAATCGTCTCTGCGTTATTGGTACTAACAGTGTCAGTCTAAAATTCCGTAATACTAACAGTTACCGTCTAAAATTAGCTTCCGGGCGCTTACATGCTAAGCCAGTTGTCATTCTTTCAGGTTAAATCGCATCGAAAGATGATCATCGGTTGCTTTCCAAAATTTTCTTTTTATGTTTTATGTTTTTTCATACTTATTGGCTGTTTACATATGATCTTGTTGATAATCTACTCTGATGTAATTCAGCTTGATAAGTAGCCACCGCATATTTAGATCCATTTTATTTTTGCTGTTATTAAACACTTAAAAGTGATGTGAAGTTATTCTCATTTGATCTTGATTCTGAATATTATTTCAGAATTCTTTATGGTGATTGGAGTTTATAATATACGAAGTTTTACTGTAATATCTACTGTCTCCTCGAAAATGCGAAATGTCATTACAAAAAAATGCATTTGTTTTCGTGACACATGATGTAGTGTGTCGGTATTCATTCAGCATCCTCACTCTTATCGTCGCCCATGATTGCCCGGGAGTATATTTGTGGTTTTAGCCTTTCTATTCATCTCCAAGCCATCAATGTATGTTTTATCCGAGGATTCGTGATACTTCCGATGTTGTATATTTTATCTGAAAATATATATTGCTGTTCCCTTTTACTTTTTCACTTCTTGTTGTTGCTGTCAATTTTGGCGTGTGCAGGCTATGAGAAACTTACTTGTTTGTAGCGTAATTTTGCGGAAATATTTCATGTTAACCCTTTCAATACTAACAGGACACATTTGTGACAGTGAATGTGTTTAAACAAGTAGATCAAATTAGACCGCAACATCAATAAATGTAAATTCAAATATGTATACATGAAAGATATTAAATGCAAATTATAAGAATGCCGTGACTATTGACTGATTAAATTATGGGCCCACTGCTATACTATGCTTTTTATCTTTTCAAGACTGGCGGGACATATTCTACGAGGACATATAATTGGTGAATTCAGGATCTTAACCTATCTAAATTTTAAAAATGGCAAAAATTATCATAATGCATGATTGATGCTCACCGTAAGAACGAAAATTCGCAGAGATTTTACATACGTTATTTCAAACATGCTAACCAACAATCAGTCTTGAAAGGGATAACTAGCAATAACTTAGTGTATCGCGTAAAATTCTTATTTACGCCCTACGCTTCGTTGATATACAACATCCTCATGTCTAATGATGTTGCATAACAACGAAACCTAGGTCGTGAATAAACTTTTTATTTGGATACGCTAAATTATTCATTGTTTATTGAAAGCTATGAGGTTTTTTTTGCTTTATTTGGTTATGTTCTCAGTGACTGCCACCTACATAGATTTCAATTTTAAATGTGCATCACATTGACATGTGTTACATCACTGTCATTATGCCAAATGCCACCTTCATATCCTTAAATTCTGCCCTTGAACAATATTAATATGTTGTTGGTATTACTGAATTCATAATTGTGTGTGTGATATTCTTAACTTCATGTTTCTACGACATTTAATATTGTATCCTTCCTCTCTTTTCAGGTAAGTACTCAATATCCATCGTGAGGGGCTAGTGTCACATTGGATTACGAAATGAGATTTCCCGCACGGTAGGTGGTTGTTGACATCACGGAGTTATCAATTTTAGAACAAAATGATCATTTCCCTGCATATTTAATTAAATTTGATTATATACAATTACTAACACTGTCGGATTCGTTAGCTTTCTTCTAACAGGGAATCTTTGATGATGTGATAGGTTTTACGTTGGTGGAAATAAGGGTGCTTGAGAAAACTTAACGCTTTGTCTTTAACGAGTCCCTTAATAGTAGTCACAGGTGATGAAGTAATTACAATCTTGTATATGGAGTGCTGCATTGCACGGCCCAGAAAAGTGGATGCTGAGGGAAAAGGGAAGAGAATGGGCTGCAGATGGGAAGGACGGATGCAGAACTGAAGAAGAAATAGTACAAGCAAATAGATGCCTGCGGTTTTGAAAGCCTTATTGAGGTCATATTATCTCGACGTATACCCATATTAATTGTTTTATCACCTCTAATGAAAGTAACAACCGCCCAAACGTCATTGTTGCTGTGAGAAGTTGGGCCCGTACTCTCTTCCGTAACTCACCGAGTACTTCTCTGATTTCTCTGGGAAGGTAAGCGTGCTCATCCGTCTGTGTGATTCGCAACTTTGAGAATGCTCAAATCTAATATAGTTTGCCGTTTTTATAGCTGATACTATTTTTATTTTATTCCACTAAATTTCGTACTTTCTGGGGTGACTTACAGGTGACATGGGCCGGAGTTTCATCGCAATTTTCGGATCTTTTCCTGAGTGATTTTGACCATGGGTGCCATATTTATACTACGTTACATTATGACTACGACCCTCTAGTGGTTAATTGACGTTTTTTTTTTCTTTTCTGCCATGTTTGCGAGGCCCCTTAATTGTGTGAGGGCAAATCGTGGTAGAGTATGACTTCATTAAATGTGGCAGTAATGCTTATGCTCTATTAATGAAATGTTCTTCCTGTTTGTTGTAACGCCATTTTTTGGAATTTGACCGTGAGAGCATGCATCTCGTTAATCACCGGAATCAACTTGGAAAATATTTTATTTTTGCTGGTTACAATTCACTAGGTATATACATTATAAAATGCCTCTAAAATTTGGGTAACTACTAGAGGTGTCCCCCTGCCACATTCACTCTTCCAGGTCACTTCGTCTTCAAAATGCGGCTTTCATTTAGTGCAAATTGCTCTACAATGATAGTCAGCGAAAATGTCGCCATCGGAATTTATTTTACTATTTGGAGTTCATTGAACTGTAAAATTTTCATAGCTTCTGAAATCAGAAAAATCACTTGTGTAGGGATGAAAATTTTGCGGTGAGTGCGTAAATTAATCGGAATCTTCCTAGACAATGTAGTGGTAGTGATAAACTGGGAAGCGGGAACGAGTGAATGCGTGAAAAATCCATTCCCGTCACGTTTTGACGGAAATGCGTCGGGCGCATTGAAATGGCATACCGGTCACATCTGTTCCGTCGTCGTCGTTTCCATTTGATTACGGCCGCACTCATTGACAAGTGGCGTGATACTTGTAGTCCTTGATTCTCACCTCTCTTCCGTATCTCTCTCTGCTCCTGCTGAGCAACGAAAATATGGAGAAGAAATAAGTTTTTTCCTTGATGTACTGAACAATTTCTAGTCGAGGGAGCGGACTGAATGTATTTGTTTGCAGCTGCACGTGCTATTGAGCCCGAGTGCTGGAAGTTGTATTCCCATATATATATGAGTCGTGGCCATCGGACCGCTCTCGCTTGAGTGCAATATCTTCGAACTCGGGTACGAGGCGGGAAATGTTTTTTTTTATATCCCTTGAACATAAGCACGACGAGTATTTGTAAAATATTGTTTCTACTTCGAAAATTTGTCAATGTAATGTGACAGTCGTTTTTGAGTGGGTGCTCGAACTAAATCTTAGAAGATGCGTCCCAATACACTTCCTGAAAAAAATCACATCTATGCCTTATCTATGAAGTGGAGGAATAAATGTAAAGGTATCGGATGAAGTATAATACCTACCTGGGAATCACAGTAACTTCAGACCTAGCGTAAGGGACACACTTAGGGGTAAACACTTATCATTGCGAGGATTTAAATTTTGCATTTTGCCCTCCGGTTTTTGCCTGAAATATCGATACTAAGGCTCGTTTATTGGCTTCCTATTAATATTTAGGACTAGTTAAAACAAAGCATTGGTTTCCGGCCGTCCCCGGCAATCGATTTAGAATGCTGGATAGGTCATCAAGGTTCACAGCAGCTTTGTGAGTCAAATTGGAAGCGATCCGAAATTAAAGGTGGCTGTGCCGTTTTGATCGATCGTGATTATGTCTGCCTGTAGGAAATGTTTTCTCAAGCAACATATTAAAGAGATAAGGTAGCCAAAGCGTCGCTAGCTGAAAAGAACTGGAAAAAATGTGCGTTTCGAGGCTGGGATATCGCTCCATAAAATGCATTTTTAAATGTATGCCAATAAGGTTGGCGTCAGGTCGTTGAAGCCAATTTTACATTCGAGCATCGGCCTGCCATAATGGTAACACTTGTATCAGTCCTCTAATTCACATCCTTTGGCTCAGATCTTCCAATTTAAAGGTTTTATCCTCTTATTCCTCCGAGCACTGTTGCTCCTGTCCGTAATTGGCAGACAATAAGTGCGAAATGGCCATAGCCGTCGAAGCACATTAAGCTAAAGTAGGTACGACTACTTCTAATTTACACTACTGCGCCTGCAAGCTACATGCATTTTTGTTCCATTTATCGTGACAAAATTCCACATTGTTCCTGCAATAGTCATTTCCAGATTCCGAAAGTTAAGAAGATACAGTAGTAAGGGTTGATGGAATGAGTAAGGTGGTTGAAGCGATTTTTAGTGCGTGCTGTTTGTTGTTAGAATTAAGAAATGGCTTGGCTTATTCTGAAGAAAGTATTGGTTTTCAAGTTTTTTTTGTGTTCCACGATTTTTGTCAACCTCAGCCCGCATAGTCTCGAAACGTTGTGTTAGTGTTTAAATTTTCACCATGTTTACAAGTAAACATATAAAATGTGTAATGTTTATCCGATATATTTGAGGCATTTTTTTTAATCCGGGTCCATATTCTGCCATAGTACAGCATAGTACAATATTCTACGTACAACATATAATTTTTTATGTTCCTTTAAAATAAGCACCTTTTTCAAAAGGAAACGAAGCATCATTTAAATGAGTGCTGAAATTCAAAATACACAAAAGCACCATAAATAACCATGCGTGAAATAATTTTACCCTTCCTTTGCAAAAAAAGAAGTGTAGTAAAAATAGTTTTTTCCCCCACATTTACTAGTTCTCGGAATAAAAAAAATTGCGAATTGGCCACACACTTGATAACCCTCAATCACTCTTCCAGCCGCGTTAAATCACTTGAAATGAACAGGATTCTTTGTTGTGGCCCCGCCGGCTTCAAACCCCCTCCACTCCACCCCGTCCCCTGTCGCAGCTTGTACGGGTGCAGGTAGAGGCAGTGACTCCAGGGGAGTCGGTGACCGACCAGCTGGCCGTTCCCCCCGCCCCGCACCCACGCGTCTGCTCCGCACACTCCGCGCCTCTCTTCCCCCTCCACCCCGCGGCACCTCCACCACCCATGCCCGCACAGCTCCACGCCCCACCTTCCCCGCCCCTCCCACATAAGCCTCCTCTTCTTGCATTTCCGCCTTCAGATGCTTTCCATTCTCTCTTGCCCGGTTAAAACCACAATCGCAGGACCGGCACTTAACTATCTTACCGACATAAAGGTGGTTGGAGCGATTTTTGTTTATGTACAGATTTGCGCAAAACTTCGCATAAGTGTCCTCATTTGTGATATCTGTTGATAGAAGTGAAAATAATTGCACCATACCAATTCGATTTTTTGGCAAGTCAGTGCTATTTTCACACTTAGCCCTTTGGCACATGACATATATTTCGTAATAGCTCGATTACATGTGTACAGGTTTTTTTTCTAAACGCGAAATACAGCATTTATTATGATTATAATTTTTGCTAAAATATCAAGGAGTCATGCCGAGTCCAGTATTCGAAAACGACACATTTAAATATAATGTCTAAATTCCAAATACCGCACCGAAAACTTGTCACTGAGTGCTTTAAGGAAAAAATTAAAAATATAATTCTTGTATCATTTCCATTATTGCCTGTATGGTGAGCTCCTTCGTGTAAACAGATGCGCTGAAAAGAAATGTGGTCCAAGAATTTTTTTTCGCTTCCTTAAAAAATATTAAAATGTGCACTCAATGACCCACGATTTCCGCTCCAGCCGCCTTAAGGTGATAGTGGGCGAATTTACTTTTTGGGATTGCCACATTATGCATCAAAATAATAATACTTTGTATGTTCCATTCTTCATTTAGTACCTCGACCGGTTTCGACGCTATCTATGCTCGCGTCATTGTTTAGAGGATTACTGCAAAACATTTCAGGCAATGTCTTTAATACTCTTCTTTCATTTTAGGTTAGGGGATGGGGTTGTTTTAAAAGAAAGGAGGTGGGAACATAATAATGCATAGTAGTGAATACACACGGTATTATTCTTTTGATTTATACTTACCGACATGCAGTCAACACTTCTTCATAACTCTGTACCGCTCTCTACAGGAATCGAAATGAGCATGTGAAAAGCAAGCCTCTTATCTACAACGAATTAAGCCCATGTCCCACAATCAAAATTTTGGCCAAACCTGAGCTACGGAATTTGAATAAAATGTTATTTTATTTAAAATAATCAATCGATTAATCATCCAAATTCTTGGAATAAAATTACATTTCCTGTTAATTAGGCCTATCACTCTACTTTCAAACCCATTTGGTATAATTTTTTGTCAATATTTTCCACCGTGAGACATCGGATTTAAAATTTACGCAGTTCTATGACGTTTTGAAACTTACGAAATGAATTTGAAAGCAAATGTTCTCTCATCTTCGCTCATTTATCAAAATTTCACTTTACTATTATCCATTTTGCGTGTCTCATTGGATTATCGTACTTCATCTTTAACGGTTTCCCCAGCGACACGAGTAATTAACATTGTAAGTTGGCAGCATTAAGAAGTACTATTACGATTATTACCAACGCACATTCACGCGGCGCTTAGTGATTAAGATGGTTCGGTACGTTGGTAGTGTGAATGGGGCATCTAACCCTCGCCACACCGCGCATATTTCCGCAGCCTCTCGCTGTTCTTCTATTTATATTGCCATTCCTGTCAGGACTTTCACCGTAGCAAAACGTCGCCGAAATGTAAAATAATGTACGATCTGTGGTTGGAAGGGCAGAGACGAAAGTATCTACGGTTTTCTTTTCGACAAACCGATTGTGATGCGATTCTTCCTCGTCTCAATAGCATCTGCAATTGTTCATGTAAATGATGTATTTTCTGACCGATAATGCGCTGTGATTGTAAGGAATTTGCAGGAAACTTGCAATGCTCTATTCTGATATCCAAGCGTGAGCATATACTGTATATTTTTAAATCCTTCCTACGTTCTAGCTGCTGGATGTATAAACTTCTCGGGCTACCCCCCGGATGATATTCTCCATATCTGCCGACGTTTCGAAAGGAGATTTTCCTTTCGAAACTTCAGCAAATATGGAGAACGTCACCCGACGGTAAGCTCGAGTAGAGTTGTCTCCCATAATTCGCTAGGAAAGCATCAAACCGTTCTGGCTGCTACCTCGGAAAGTGGTATTTGTGATTGTAACCAACTACCTTATAAAGGCTTACCTGTTACCTGCATATTTTTACCACGCTTATTTTAACATGCCCTGTTTGTTGTTTGTCTGGATGGAATCTTGTAATCGAAATCTAACCCACTTACCAATGTTCAATCGAGCTGAAATCTGGCACACTTACTTAATATCGATGATAATGCATTAATCAGTCATTAAATTCACTAATTACCATGTAAATCTACAAAAATGAAATGGTACTTTACATTTTGTGTTGTGGGTTGCGTCGTTTGGCCCCTTTTTTATCAGAGTGAAAATGTGACTCCTAGCACAAATTAGGTAGTGTGGTTTAGGGACCTCTGGCATTCAGTGCGTCCTTTTGCTGTAATTGAATCCTTTAAGGAGGCACTTAGTACACTTGATTATAAGCGTGCTTTTTTCACAAGTATTTTTTTACTTATTATTTCGTTTCTTTAACGGTAATGTTTGAGATGAGAGGAAATGAAAATTTTCCCTAATGCCGAAATAGGACATTTCTGTTTTGTTATTAATTTTATCCTGATGATATATTACAAAATTGCCCAAGCCCCCTTTTTAGACCTCATGCTTTTTAGTGGAGCTTGTAAACAATGGTAGTTCGCGTAATATATACGCGAAGTGTAATAAACTTCCTGCGTTGATTAGTGACTGTTTTTGCAAGATATCCGCGACTAGTCTTATCATATTGGCGGAAAACCGTGCGGACGGAGAAAGAGCGGATGTTGCACCATTGAAGGGCTTTTGAGTTGCTTTTGCTTGATTTATTTCCGACGCAGAATTATTGAATGTTCAAGATTTTATAAACGTCGTAAACCTAGCTTTCTTATCTTGATTGCTTCTCCACCTCCCCTATATTCACACTCCTTGAACAGTAAACCTCCACGCAACTTACAGTTTTCTTAGAATAACCTTCCGCTTCCTCCCTTTTTTCCCTCCTATCCTCCCCTCCTCTTGTTGAAGTATGTAAGAGATCTCGAAAATTTATATGTACCTACCTTGATAAAGGTCAAAACCATGGTCGGTGAGAACAAAAAGTGTGGAATTTGCTGGAAGTGTGGAAGTGATTCATCATTTAATTGAACTACATATTGCGTATTATTAGTAGTATTTAGCGTGTGAAAACAATTATAAATCGCACCAAGCGATACCATCGGAAAGAATATTTTATTTATACTTTTTAGACTTAATGCGGGATGTAAAAGCGGAAATCTGGGAGGCGGGAGATTTTAAACATCCTAGTCCGGGAGCCTTCTTGAGAATCCGGGAGACTGAGCAACTCTACTTTCACGTCATATCCCACCCTACAATTAATCCTCAACGTTTTCTTGGGGACTCGGGAGAAGTGATATTTTAAATTGTTGTGACTGTGAAGTCACGGACGAATCGAGCAGGGAAGGGGGGGGGGGGGGGGGCGGCGCCAAAGGAGGCGGAAGCGAGCGAGCGGCGGGCGTGAGTTGAGTCAGCGATGGAGTAATCTGTCCACCCAGTGAGCGGCTGGAATTTCACGAGGTGCGCGCATCGTAATGCGCCCTGGCGTCGGCAGTGCCCTTGGGGGATGTGGGGAGATGGCTTTAAATGGGCCTTAAACATCTCATAAGAGGGGTTGTGGGGGGGGGGGAGGGGTGGCTTGATGGCGGCCGTAAACATCATGTGTTTGCGCGAGTCCACTTTCAGCGCGTCGGTGAGGTTGGAGATAGAGGGTTGTGGGTGGGTTTGGATGTGGTGTGCGGTTCTCAAGACGCATATATTCGACACGCGGTACATCATCCTGTGAAATACCTCACGGACAACCCTGCCTTACACCAAGGGATGCAAGCACAAATACGGGTATCATGTAATTCAAGTCTGTTTTGCACAAGTCGGTGCTTCAGATCGGGAGGGAAGGTATTTGGATTGGTGTGCGAGGTGGTGTAGGAGGAAGGAGAGAAGCCTGGGGGTGAGAGGGGAGAGGAGAAGGTGAAACCGTCTGCTTTTAACCAAAGACGCCAAGGGTTCGCCATATTTACGTTCCATTCTAAGGACGTATTACCACACGTGCAGTGTACTTCCTATGACACCCAAGTAAGGCTGGAAATTACTGTGAAAATTTCCACTAATCCTGTAGATCGAACTCGGACCTCACGCGCGGGTAGCCTAATTTCTGTAACCACTGCGCTAATCCGATACCCACATGCACTAGTAGTTTACGATAGGGTACCTATCAAGGGAATGCATTTTCAATGACCGTCTTTTTGTTTTAACTTCTTCATTGGGTAGTAGAAGCATTGAGACTCTCTATGACCTCTGCTTGGAGGAGTAAATTTAGGGAGTGCTCTCCCAAAAATGCTAATTTTCTCCAAATCTATTGGTTAAATGTTTGATTTTACCTGCATTTTTTTGTTGCTCATGGAAATACTAAAATCTGATGCTGTGGTTTTTGAGGTCATAGCGGCGGTTTTTTTAGACTTGCTTCCTATGCCTTCTCTAATGTAAGAGTGTGCTCGTTCATCCCACTCTCTACTATCTAGAAGTTTCTTCTCCTCTATTTAAATTCACTTCATGGGTCACCTTGTGAAATCTTAAGATAATATTAATGACAAGTTTTCGAAACCTAGATCAGTTTGAATTAAATAGGGTGAAAATAGTATAAAATTTTAATTTTTTTCATGGTGTATTCTTCTCCTCTACCTATCGCGTTTATCGCGTGAAGGAGTCTCTTGATACTCCCAGTGATCGCATGCATAGTTTATTCTCCAGGTTATTTCGAAAAGTATTAATTGAGGTGCAGGTACTGATTTAACGCGGAGGGAACGTCTTACACTTTAAATTTTTTCTTTAATAAAGCTTGAGTGCTGTCCACCTCTATCCGACATTACCGATTGTCCTCTTATATTCATTTGGTCAAAAATCATCGGAATACTTGTAAGATTGGTCGTTGATGTCTTACATGGAACTTAAGGTATCTCACTTCTCGGCTCTATCCCTTTATGCTTGCTTTATGGGGCGACTCCCCTAGGGTGTTTTCTCATGCAAATTAAATTCTTTTGATGTCGCCTCGGTGTCTCTTCCGAGGCGGCGGTACCACGTGCATTCCCTTCGTTCTCTCCTCGACAATTACTCGGTGTCATGTGCATTCTCACAATCGGACTGCCTTGCCTTCCCGAGCGTCGCGAGTTCCGGTGTGTTTGCACGCTCGTTTGTATGTACTAATGTGGTAGCTGTGTTTCGTGCATGCCTACCTCGTCTTGTGAAGAAGGTCCGCCGACAGATAGCTCCGAGGGCGAAGGCTATTACTCGAGCGCTTGGGATTAGGGAAAACTTAATATGCTTTTCTGCAAACATCTACGATTACATACTACCGTGCAAGTTACTTCAGAAGTGTGTAGCAGAGGGTGAGCTTTCTCCCGACATGCACCATTAGAACGTGATTTGAAGTTTCAGGATCCATGGCGCAGTTTTCGTTCGTTATTATTTTAAGTGCGTGCATTCATAATTTGACCATTTATTTTTTAACTACCTCGAAAAAAACTCATTAGGTTACTTATAACTGGTTAATCAATAAGCAGCAACTGACGAACCCCTTACGCAATGTCATTAGAATCTCGAAAAGTTAGGATGGTAATAGAGTAGTGCTTTTAGAAGTGGTTTGCTTTTTAATTAAAAGTAAGATTTCTACAACGAACAAACTCAATAGATTGCCTGCCTAATACTTATCTTCCAGGCTTATTTAAAACTATTATCATCCTTTATAGTTCGCAGTAATAAATTACATTTTAGTTTTGCATCTGAAATGTAAAGCTTTATGTAGTGTTTCAGCCAAATACGCCGTTTATTACCACAGTCTGTCTATTCAATTCTAATAACAGCTGTCACTATCCCTTATTTCTCGCGGAATAGGATGACGTTTGGACTTGTCGGTAGGAACAAGTAGGTAGGTACACTGGCAAGAGTCGTTGCATTTTATTTCTGTCGACACCTCGGGGGGATACGGTAGCCACTTAGCACTTCGATGTTTTGCGTGATGGGTACATTTTTCAACACGCAAATCCACCATCAGTCCTAATTTATTTTGGGAAGCGAGCGTTCGACACGTGTTCCGAAGAACGGCACGCGATAAGAGAGATCATTTTTTTATTTCAACCGCCAAAGAGGTGTAAATCAAATAATCCCGCATCCTCTGAGCATCGGAAAAAGTCATGGGAAACGTTAATAAAAAATGACTCAGAACGGAATAAAAAAAAGTTTTATCCTTTTGGGAGGAAGGGGAAAGGGGCGAAAGAATTTTTATTCGAAAGTGAAAGGAGAAAATGAGAAAAGTTTACATAGATAAACAGGCGCTGCTGCCCGGTCTTGCACGCGCAGATTTTCCATTTGAAACTTTTTTCTCGTAATACGTAATATCCATAATCCGCCCACGGGAAGAAGAGGCGGTGTCCATCTTCCCCATTTTCGGTCCCCATTAGGGCGATCCGACATCCCCCTCTCCTTCCCCGCTTCACCAGGTGTCGCAAAATCAATAAGTAGAAAGATCTCCAGTACTATATGAGATTTACATGTATGAAAACTACAGTGCAGACCACCTCAAGCGAATAAATATTGTGGTATAAGCTTTGGGGAATGAAAATTTATTGAAATATACTCAAAATTTTAGTCTGAAGTGGTCCTCATATTTGGGTCTTAGAAAGCAAAAGTTAATTTTTACTTGAAAATTCTAGTATTAACTATTCTGTTCGAAGTAACTTTTTCGGAGATTCTTACATTCTCAAGGCAAGACACCGTTTGGAGCTAAGGGAGGTTTGTATTCTCGACACGTAGCTTCGAAGCTGCGCTACATTGTTGTGTCTTAGACTACACTCGTAATTCTTTAAGCTCTAAATCATGACTAACGATCAGTTTACGGTATTACAGTTGGGGTTACCATTTTCTCGAGAGCAACAAAAATGACTTCTGTCTAGCTAGATTAACGATTGAAATGACTGGCAACGGCTTCCCTTTAGTCCCACCATCTTCAGGTACGAATTAACTTGCAAGCCCCCTTCAATGGTGTGTCACGGGGTTAGTCCTCAGCAGGCACGCGTTATCTATGTGGGCACTAAACTTGGATCAAAGATCCACCAAGAGAACAACGCCTGGCTTAACCAGGAACTAGAAGAGTGCTGCGCTAACAAAAATGCTTCCGTGCATCAAGCGTGAAAACATAATACTTCTAGTTACTATCACTAATACTTATTATTGAAGGGTACTTGAGGTACTAAATCATGTGGGACATATCTGGTGTCGCAAAATCAGTCCTTGAGATGCTCCTTATGACTAGCACGGTCTGTAGTAAGGTGACGATAAAAGGAGAAAAACTTCCCGACTAAACGTACTCAATGATGGCAATTATAATGATAATTACCTTTCAAAATATGTAATTATATCTGTAACTATTCGACTATATATAATTTCCTTATTTTTATGCACATACACAGGTATGATTCTGTATAATAGATGTAAAACCAGTGTAAATTCGTTGGTGTGTACATACACACGAATACTCGATAGCGTATATATGTATGCCTCCTCATACTTGTAACGATCGATTGTTTTCTAGGTTTATGCATTTCAATATGTACCATTTTCAAACGGGTCCCTCGCTCATATGGCACGCGAATATGTTTCGCGATCCGGTCTTTTTTGTTTTCCAGTCTGAAATTATAGCACCCGAATGAGCTCACTGCCTCAGCCGCTATTACATATACTTCCCCCGTAGTGAGGGGCAAGAGGACAAGGACGTTTACGTCCTTGTGCTCTGAAGAGGGTATGTTTGTGTGTATTTCTTGACACAGCAGCTTGGAGGTAGGGAGCACCGTTCTGTCACCCGTCTCACTCACCCCTACCACCATCGGCCCACATTTATTCCCCGCTTGCACTACTAGGGTTGAATATTGAATGGTAAATGTGGCGACTTTATTTGACTGACGTTCACGCGAGTCCCCAGCAAGCGTGAGAGATTGTTAGTTTTTAGTATTTGCGATATGCGTTGACAGGAGTAATTTGAGATGTTGGCTTGGAGAAGAATGAAGAGGGTGAGCAGGGTAGTATGAAAGGCGAATGAGGAAGAATTGGATATAGGGTAAGAGTAAAGGAAGTTATTGGCGATGTTCAAATCCGTTGTGCAGAAGAGTTATTAATTTCTAAATGATTTTTTTCCAACGTATTGAATGCTCTTGACGATTCTAAAACACGGTCGAGTTATTTTTCACATTGGATGTCCTAAAAAGTAGCTGGTTGGTTGATTATTACTGTAGGCGACCGAGAACTGTGGTCATTTGGGCCATTGAGTTGTGGGTAGGTTGGTTTGTTAATTGATCTCTTGAGGAATGGAGGAATGGTTGAGAGAAAGCCGGCTTCGGTATTAGCGTGCTCTTAGCGAAAGCCGCAAATGGGTCCATATTTGACGTCCAATCCGACGGACGCAGTACTGCGCTTGAAGCGCTATCCACACAGCACCCAATTAGGAATTGCGATTCCACTGCAAAATCTCAACCACCACCAGGATTTAAACCCTGGTCCTCGGGTTGGGAAGCCAGTAATGTGGCCAACACACCAACCCGATCCCCGAAAATTTGCTGTGCCGAATTATTCACAAGCTGTGGTTACGCAGCCAAATTTTACCTGCGCATGAGTCAGCTGAGCAGGAATCTTGTGTTGTGAAAATGCTATTTATCTACATCAAAATGGTACCCCGCAAGCCATCTCCAGGATGTGTGGCAGGGGGTGACTCCAAACCAGGCATGTGCTAATCGTCACACACATTATCATAATTTTATCAGCTATTTTACTGAATAACTTCACACCGCTTGATATGTCCGGCAGTATTTTATTTTGTTCCCTGCATGAAGTAGTAACTCGTAGCATTCATAAATTAATAATATTAGTAATATTAACCACTAGTTGTTTCTTTAGCATTGTACTGCATGTTTGCATGTTCATGTACGTATCACTCTCCCAGTTTCTAGTTTGACTGCGCACTGTTCTCCTGACTGCTTTTTGGTTTGCGCCTAGCAGCCAGGGGAACATGCGAGGTCCCGATTTGTGCTGGGGCGAATGCTGCATGCCGGGTTAGGAATCACCCCGTGCCACACACCCTAGTGGTGGCTTGCACGGTACTTCGTAGATGTAGATAACTAATAGCATTATGATTGTGTGTTTGACGGCTAGTGCAAGTCTGGTGTGGAGGTCTACATCTACGTGGTACCCTAGCACCTGCAGGGTATCACGTAGATATATATGTATTAGATGTATAGTAGAGTCTCTATTTTCTGAGTCCCAATTTACGAATGTTTCGTATTGTCCGTAATACAGGACTACAGGTCCTTATGTTGTGGCTGGAAAGAGACAGTTGAGCTCATTCAAATAAGCGTTGGAATCCGACAATCAGTTCTACCTCCAAATAAAAGCCGTTTCGCAGGTTAACCTCTTTTTTTAACCACCATTTTATCTCAACCATGTGAAAAAATTAAGTACGGCAAAGCATAGAATTATTCTAATTTTGTTTGAGTTTATTCTAGCTGGAAAGCCTTCGGTATTGTCCTAGGTAGCCTCAGTCCTAATTGCCTTTTATAATCCAGACTGCGCTGTAGATGTATATGTATTACCTTTATCTCCATTCTCCTCTACTCTCCCTGGTCTACTCTTCTTGTTCTCTCAGTGAGGCTGTCGCACGTGTTACTCCGTCACCGCCCCCCGCTTCCCCCGTTCCACCCCCTCCGCCATTCCCCCGAGCCACTGTTGCCCAACCATTCGTCTGGCACATTTCGCGCCAAATCGATATCCCCCACACCGACGGCCTTCCCCCCTCTCATTTCACGGAACATACATACACTCAGACTGGCTTGCCACCCTGTTTCGGTGTCACGTGCCCACCCCCTCTCCCATACCCCCTTCATCCCCCCGTAGTGAATCGCTGATTCGTCCTGTGCTCTCCAGTCTCCTGCCCTCGTTCCACATTTCGCTTCCGCGGGTTGGCGAAGGAGCCAGGAATCCTATGGGGTTTGGGAACTCTGGGAAAGTTGTAAATGTTTGGTCTGTTGGGTGATTCGGGGAGGCTACCGACAACCGAGGTCACATGCGTCATCGAGGGATAGACTGTTGGGTTGGTAAGGGAAGGGTTGTTTGGGGAAGGTAGGAGAGAAGCCCGGCTTCTGAATTAGCCTGCACGGGACAAAAGACATCGAGGGGGTCCGCAGTTTAACGTCCCATCCAACGTACGGGAGTCCTGGACTTCTACATCTACGAAGTACCGTGCAAGCCACCACTAGGGTGTGTGGCACGGGGTGATTCCACACCAGGCATGCAGCACTCGTCCCAGCACAAATCAGAACCTCGCACGCTCCCCCTGCCGCTAGGCGCAGGCCAAAAGGCAGTCAGGAGAACAGTGCGCAGTCCAAACGGAAACTGGCAGAGTGATACGTAAATGAACATGCAAACATGCAGAACAATGCTATACACACAGCTAGTGGTTAACATTACTGATACTGCTAATTTATGAATGCTACGAGATGCTACTTCATGCAGAGAACAAAATAAAATAATGCCGGACAAATCGACCGGTGTGAACTGTTAGTAATGATGTTGTGTTGTTTAGCACAAGTGAAAATTCTACCATATCTATTGAGGGTGGGAGTTTCATATGATTGATCTATCGCAACTATTATGATCCCTTATTGTACGTGGGAAAAATGATATTTTAAATCTATCGGTGCGGCTGTCAATTTCCTTTATTCCTGAGTACGTTGGCTCTAGCAGCATATGTTGAACGTCCGGGAAAAAAAACTGTCTGATCCGAGCTTGCACAAAAGATTTAACCTGTATTTCTCCCTTCGATCAGTTAGAGATTCCCACCTCAATTCCTGCAGCAATTCGGCAACACTGCTAAGTTTATCGCAACACCTTTTCTCAAATCTTGCTGCCTTCCGCTGTATTCGATCTATTTCAGATATTATTCCTACTTCGTAAGACCCCATATGCTAAACTCCAAGTGAGGTCTCACGAGTGAAAAATAACATCGCTCTTTAACCTTCTCGTCGTATTTTCCTAATATTCTTGTGATAAATCCCAATTTGCGACTTGCCTGTCCGCAGATTTCCCGGACGTGTTTCCCCCAAGACAGGTCCTGAGTAAGGGTCACACCTAAGTATTTAACTGACTCTGCATTTGATAAGTCTGTTTGATTAATTGTGTACGTTTCGTTGACCGAGTTATTCTTTTTCCAAAATTCATAACAACGCACTTTTTAAAATTCAATTCTAACTGTCAAGTATTGCACCATTCATTTATAGCATCTAGGTCTTTTTGTAACTCAGTCTTGTCAGACTCATTTCCTAGATCCCTGTACAACACTGCGTCATCTGCGAAGAGGTGAATTTTGCTCGTAACAACGGTAGTGATGTTATTAATATACAAAAGGAACAATAAGGGACCGATAACACTTCCCTGGGGTACACCTGATGTTACTTTTACTACATCTGAACTAACGCCATCTAGAACTACCCTCTGTTTGCGGTCGGCTAAAAACTCTCTTATCCAACATATTATGTCGTGGTGTATTCCGTAAGCTTCCAACTTAACGAGTAACTTCGAATGAGGGACCTTATCGAAAGCTTTTCTGAAATCTAGAAATATTGCATCTACTTGGACAAGCTTTTCTCCCGAGGAAAGAATATCGTGAAGGAAGAGGGCCAACTGGGTTTCGCAAGACCTGCCTTTCCGGAATCCGTGCTGATTTTGCGTTAACAAGTTTTGACTATCCAAGTACCCTGTAATCCAACTGACGATTATATGTTCCAATATCTTGCACGAGATAGACGTAAGGGAAATCGGTCTATAGTTACTGGGGTCTTCATTATCACCGCTTTTAAATATTGGTGTAACGTTCGCGATTTTCCAATCGTAAGGAACACGATGTTGTGTTAGAGATTTTTCAAAAATTATTTTCTGGTACGGTGCTTTTTCTGATATTGATTCTTAATAAAGTCGGGCGGGAATTTGATCGGGACCGGTTGATTTTTTGGAATTAATGGATTTCAGATGACGTTCTATTCCACGACTAGTGATATTAATAGACTGCATTGAGTGCTTATATAGCCTAGGCATTGTAGCGGTGTCATTTGGAGAGCATGTTGTATAGACGCTTTGAAAAAAGGTGTTGAGGATATTTGCTTTATCTAATTTCTCGTTTGCTCTTTCTCCTAGATTGTTCTTTAGTGACGTTACTGTTGATTTGCAGCCTTGAACCTCCCTCACGTATGACCAAAATGCCTTTTGGGTGATCCTCTAAATATTCGCCTGATATATTA
Source organism: Pyrrhosoma nymphula (assembly GCA_963573305.1). Classification (NCBI taxonomy): domain Eukaryota; kingdom Metazoa; phylum Arthropoda; class Insecta; order Odonata; family Coenagrionidae; genus Pyrrhosoma; species Pyrrhosoma nymphula. The sequence goes on along the minus strand of OY754327.1, from coordinate 77,243,617 downwards.
TTTTTGAATTCCGTTTATGCTTTTTGAAAGGCCGCCTTAGCTGCTGTTTTCGCTTTCTTGTATTTTTCACATTTCGTCTTATACTCCTCTTCGGGGAGACCCTGACGTGCGTTCTTCATTTTTGCATGCCGGATTCGTTGTCGCTTGAGAGATTTCCGGACGTCCGCATTATACCTCCTAGGTTCAGTATTGACCTTTTTAAGTTTACTTGGTATTGTGCTAGTTATGGCTAGTCGTGTGATGCTACTAAAAGTATTCTATGTATAGTCAGTACAACGGTTTTCACTAATATCACAAAATGTTTTATACGATGTCAATAGTTCTCGTTTTAAACCTTCGAAATCCGCCTTGTGAAATAAGTATACCCTCCTCTTTATGGGTGCCTTTTTGTCAGTACTAATGTGGAATATAGCTTTTACTGCTCTGTGATCACTAATTCCGTTCACCGTTACTACGTTAAGGACGCTTTCAGGTATGTTGGTCGCCAAAAAATTTAGAACGTTGTTTCCTCTGGTCGGTGTTGTGGCTAATTGATGTAAGGAATTAGATGTGAATGTGCGGAGTAGAGTGTCGCCCAACTCCTTATCTTTGCCGCCATTTTTGAAACTACATGCCTTCCAGTCAATCGAGGGAACGTTGAAATCACCACCGATAATTATGTTATTTTTGTTATTTTGACGTGTGAGACGTTTCACCTGTCTATCAAACTCTAGAACTGAATTTAAGTCTGCATCGGGTGGTCTACGATATGGGCAAATAAAAATTCTTTTTGTTGAGCAGTTAATGGAACACCACACACTTTCTAAATCATTATCTGGAAATATTTCGGTTCTGCTGACGAACTCATTTTTGACTGCGATAAATACTCCTACTTTATGGCACCCAAGTAGGGACAGGGGATACTATGGTAGCTGAATCGTTCAGTACGCATCTACAATAATACATGTTTCAAAATGTCACTTTCGTGATGAAATTTAAACACTGAAGTCACAGGCAAGAGAAATACGTATTTTATTTTCTATATTTAGGTGACCTTTAATGAATGGGTGGATAGATTTTTTTTAGGGAGGTGACCTGCAACTGAGGTTATTTGCATGATTGAGGAATAGGCAGGTAGATTTGTTGGGTAAAGGAAGGTTTGGTTGAGAAAGGGTGGAAAGAAACACGGCGTCGGCATTAGTCTGCTCTGAACGACAGGAGCCTATTAAACGTCCCATCCGACGCATGGAGTTCTACTCTTGAATAGCTCTCTAAATAGCACCCTAATATAGATCGGGATTCCGCTGAAAAAAGGTCAGTTCTGCCGGTACTCGAATCCGGGCTCTTGGGGTGATAAGCCAGTACTGTAACCTGGTACCCTGGTGAATTTTCGTTGAAATCGGGGAATTCCATAGAGAGATGGATAAATGATTTCCTTATGTGGGGCGAGTTTGCGACTCTTAAGAGTTCCCTCTCCCTTGTCACAAGGGTGAAAGTTATACACGCAATTCACATGAACCATAAAGTATAGACAGAATGTTAAGGCAAGAGAAAAGAATATTACTAAGTGTACAGAATGAGGAGTTCAGCAGCATTACTTTATCAGTAAAAATATTTACAATAGGAAATATATGAGTTTGCATAATCAATAGTCCTACATGCCATCAAGTTTACACGCTTTAAGTTGACGTCATAGTATATGAAATATTAACTGAAATAAGGAAGATGAAAACATTAGTGGGGGAAAAATAAGGATTTGGAGTTAATAAAAAATCCCGCGTCAGGAAAAGCCGAATACAGAGGACCCACAGCCACGTTAAGAAGGCGAAACTCCTGCCAGATCAACACCGTTTAAAGATACCCCTTAACCCATTCATAATTGGAAGTTAATGTCTCTTGAAGAAATTGATGCCGACGCCGATGGGCGTAAAGTTGTTTACTGTTGTTCTAAACGAAAGAGAAAAGGGCTACTGAAAGTGGTAAGGAGGTCATGACTCGGTATAATTTATTAATATATACGCTGGTGGTATCTTCCCGGACTTTTCTAGTTTCTTTCGCCGCCGTGTTTTATAATCGCCCTGTGTGTATTTGCATCATCGTGAAGGGCTTTCTCCGTGAATTGGAATGTGTACGTTTTGATTTCACTCGTCATGTACTTCTCTCCTGCGGTCTCCGTACAAATGCTGAATGTGTTTGGTGGATTTGTGGTACCTTGGTTGTTTTTGCGGAGAGAGCAGGTGAGGACTGAGTGGTTCACAAGCAAAAGACCGTGCCGTGGATGTTCCGGTAAAATAATGTGATATAAAGGAGTGTGCTACGTAGGTCCTGCCATTTTTTTAATATTATATGAGATTGGAATATCAAATCATTGTTATATCATAAGAGTAAGAATGATATGACAGGGATGGGTTGACGTAGAAAAATTTGGAGTTTATATTTCGGCAGACATTTTTAGGCGGTGGTATACGCGGAGTTAGCGTGTAAATACAGGAGATACACGGAGATGGCTGAAGCAAAAGAGTTTTTCGAGGATCGGGGCGCATGGAATAAATTGTCAAAACTCCCAGATTGCTGTTGTTCCCACTTATAATGGAAGACTTTTTTAAAGGCCTGGTCAAAGACTGGATAAGATTATAATTTGGAGTGTAGCGTTTTATGGGGCATAAATGTGGACTCTTGAGAGAGAGGATGCGAACAGGCTGTAGGCGTTTGAGGTTTTGATGTAGATCAGAATGGTGGGAGTGAGATTGACGGAAAGGAAGATGAACGAGGAAGTGCTTGGTACAGTGGTTGAGGAGAGGAGGAAGTGCTTGGTACAGTGGTTGAGGAGAGGAGGAAGTGCTTGGTACAGTGGTTGAGGAGAGGAAAGTACTGGAGGAAATTAGGGGAAGGCAAAGAAGGTGGTTGTAACAGGTAGTAGGAGGCGAAGGGATGAAGAAGACCGTGTGGGGCGGGTGAATGTTGGGTAAGTGGGGAAGAAGGAGAAAGAGTTTGCTCCATGGATGTGATGATGATGGTTAAGTCGTTCCCCGAACTGGAAAATTTAATCGTGTTGGAGGAGACGAGGACCTGACACTATAAAAGATTAGTGTCGGTATTCCTTCTTTCATGTTAACCCACCACTTACGACCGGTAGATCACCTTTAATAATAAAAATGATACTCTAAAATAGGATGGTTTGAGGAATACATATGTATCCTCGTCTGCTTTAGCTCTCGATCCTTCCACAGAGCCCTTTATTATTTTTAGAGGATCTCATTCTTGTTTCTTTTTTCACTCCGGGTGTCGTTTCCATATTTCGAAGCTCAGCACATTTCTCCTCCCCCACGTTCTAGTCCCCTCGTGACCAATCTCTTCTCGTCCTAAGGGAGAGCCCCTTCACAGTCTTTCTTCTTCCTCACTCAGCTCTCTCTCCCCTTCCCCCAACCCCCTTTCGTCCCCCTACCAAGTCCACACCGTGCGCAGGGTGCACTCTCAGGTTTTTAGTCTTTTGTTGTTTACGGCCTTGCTGACAAGGGCTTTTTTCTTCTCGAGTAGCGTGGTTTTTGCTCGTAAACCTCTGCAAGAGATACCTTGTGTCTGTTTCCAATTGATACATCGGGTTAAAAAAGTCTCTTCTCTTACTTTACATAGGATAGCTTTTGCATCAGCTTGCGCATGCTCTTCCTTGTGCTGCGGAAATTGGGATCTATTATGTATTAACAGTTTGGGGAAGTGTTAATCTTTTTACTGTTCAAATTTTGGCACACTTTTATAATGAAAGTGTTTATTTGATGTTCGTGGTTGTTAAAATGAGCATGAAACGGACGAAATAGAAAACAAACGACGAAGTGTCCGACTGGTGTATAGGTTAAAATGGAGGCCACTAAGGCGAAAGAGAAGGAGACAGATGAATGGACGAGAATATTAGAGGCAACTTGATGCTGAGGCACTAATAGAGATGAGAAACAGGCACCTCACATGAGGATTGAGGAATATGATAGCTATTTTAGATGGAATGAATATTGGTTTATCACATGAGGAAATGAATAAATAACTAGTCGTGTGCTGTTGAAACGTGGCCCTCGGGAAGGTATTATTTAGTTAAAATTGCTATTCCAATCTAACTTAACGGTAGAAATCGATCAGAAATCTATCAACGGTATCTAACGGTGAAACATTTTTTATTTTACATTTAACTATAGGAACAATAATCTTTATTACTGCCTGACTGTCCATTTCATACAAAAATATACAATTCCGTCATGTAAACAGTATTGTTTAAAAAACATAAAAAGTTCAATCTAAGTATGGAAAATCAGGTCTTTCTTTAATGAGAAACAATAAAGATTTCAGAGACATGTAACGACAATGTAGTGATGCATGTAATAAATGAGATTCGATGGAATCTATACTGTTAGAAAATACATCTATTTTACTAGGGACACTTACCTCGTATCATCATTAAATATAAATTAATATTATAAATTAATATATTATGGAAAACCTATCTTTCATGGCCAAATAAATTATTGATCTGTAACCGAAAAAAATGCTTCATTAAACATTTAAGTAATGGTAAAAAAAGTTGTTTGCTACCTTTTAGTTCTCAGACGTAAAGTGTCTTTTTCAGCATAGTCTTAATTGGAGGTCACTCCGTTCTCTGGTGAGACGGATGAAATTTTCGTGGAATCGGTTTGACAGCGGCGCAGTGTGTAGGGAGGAATCCAGGTCAAGAAATCGTTTCGGTTTGCACACGAGTTGTCAGAAGCGGTTTTGGGACAATTTCCGCAGCACGCTTGCCAGGTTCGAGTCATTAATTGTGACAATGATGGAACGTAGACTTCGCAGCAGCCGCCGGAGGGGGCGATTAGCGAACGAAGAGAGAGAGATCGGAGGTTCTTTTGTGAGGGAGATGGGACAAGCTATCGTCCTCCGTTATCGGCAGCTGCGGATCATGAGTCGTCGTTGCCGGGGACGGAGGTCCCCTTGTCGGTGCCCACATGGCTTGAACTCCGTCTGCGGGCCCGAAATAGATCGCGTCGCGGTTGTCGGCGCTGCCGTCGTGATAGAATGTTCGATTGAATGAATATATCTGGTGACTGAAAGGCGTTCGATTTTACCTTTGTTTAGTCCTTCCTTCGTAGTAGTCCATTAGGCATGTTTAACGTCAGCTTATTTAAATTAACCATTTAAACTTTCAGATTTATGGTAGTGAAGTGAATGGAGTGAAAGGAAGGATTAGGTTGAGAAAGTCATGGGTGCATTTGGTGCAAGAGTTAAGTTGAGGAATCTTAAAAAAGTGAGCGTATGAAGCAATGCATAAATGTAGTGGAAGCGGAAGAGGTATGCAAGGATGGGACATCGAGGAGGAAATTATTTAAAGAGAGCCAGTTTCTTTGGGTCTGACAGCAATAACTAAGTTCTTCGACTGTGCCTACCTCGAAAGGGAATGGCGTGATGGGTATGTAAGAATGTATGTATGCTAAAACTTTCGAGTATCCTTTCTGTATGTAAAATTCAATTTTTTCATAAACTCCCATCATTAAATAAGCAAACGCTTCCCCTCTCGTGCCGGAGGCTTCTTCGGAAGGATCTGGTGCCTTCCAGGCGTATGAGCTGTATGAAGTCTTCAAGTGGGTCAGAGGTTCCATTTCTTATGACGTTTCGAGATACGACTCCTTCCTGATCAGAATTGGTATCCCTGATGATGAGGTACGTGTCGAACTCGAAACGTCCGCAGAAATTGAACCTCTGACCCGGTGGAAGACCTGAGGACTCTTCGTTCGGTTTCTTTAGAGTTGGTTTGACTTACCAAACAATAGGTTCTAGATGAGAAACGTTAGTTTATAATTTGTATTGACGCGATATTACGTAAAAATGTTTTACCATGGACTCAGCTGATTTGGTTTACTTCTTAATTCTTCTTCTGTTTTTTTCATAGCTTCGGTGTATCTATTCCTCGTCTTCCTGTTCAAGCTTTAGCCATCCCTTCCATTTATGCGTTTTTTGCTTGTTTCATGTTTCGACCCTTAAACGTATTTTTTGGTGCGTCCTACCCTCATGTTAAAATATTTACTTCTCCATGAATTTGTGCTCTGAATGGACTCAACATGAATACCACTGCTCTTTTGAATAATTAATTCAAGTTCCTTCTCGTCTTTGTTTCTCTCTTTTTTTTGTTTCATTTATGGAGCGAAGCTACCGCTGGCCGTTTTATGCATGTTTCATGAATGGGTGCCGTAGTATTTATCTTTCGCACTTCGAGCTGGTTTTAATTAGCGCAGTCAAATTTCTGGAATCTTACATTTTAATTTTTTTAAATATAAATTTTGAAATCATTCTTGCGTTAAGTGGTTTTATTTTGTTAAATTAAATTAATAATTTTTTAATTGAGTCCATATTTTTTTCCAGCATTGAATCTCAGAGTAACTTGGGAAGATTGCCGAGTGCTTTTTCATCTTGGGTGCTCCGAAAAATACAAGTTGCTACGCCTAATTATTAGTAAACGCATTGCGAAAAAAATATTAATGATAGTGCTTTATTATTCTCCACGTGCTCTCAAAGTGAATTATATCGTATTTTATAATGATCTGGCCTAAAGTGGTTTTCAGTCGATTTAGTGCGCGATTTCATCGGACAAAGAAGTTATGAACTCCTTTTCATGATTTTTAAAAGCCGATGATATAAGCCAACAAGGATCACGTGAGTGATTTGTATGCATTCCGATCCCAGATATTGTTTCCTCTAAGTAGTCGTTTCCTTCGTAGCCAGTGTTTCGAGCGTTGACAACTCATGACCGGATTAGTTTTCATGTTTATTGAGCGGTAAAAGAACACTGGAGCAATTATTTTCACTGGCAAAAATTGTGCTATATTAGGCTTTTTCTTCTCAAAATAATCATTTCGTTGGAAAACGACTGACTATCTAAAATGGCGTAAACGTAATAAAACACTTAAGAGGGTGGCTACCCCTCCTTGTAATCACTTGAGATAATCCATCATTGTGACGTTATGTGAGAGTTGCTCCTTCATTTTATTGGATTTTAATTGTGGTTCGGAGTATTGCCGGGTTAATGTTTTTGGGATCTCGTACTTGGTCCCGAGGAAAGTTTTTGAGGTCATTATGCTGTTTCACGTCAACGTATGAAATCTTTACTTGGGTCGATCTCTTCTACTTTTAGCCTAATAGTTTCTCATAATTCATTTACTTACATGTTAGGAAAAAATTTCTTCGCAGAATTTTCCTTAAGGAGGCAGCCGTAACAACGTGCGTAGTTGTGAAAGGTAATGTCAAAATTAATTTTATCCTTTGAAAGTGGAGATTTATACAGATATTTTAATTCGTTAAATATGTGCAACCCATATTCATTGAAATTGGAATACAACACCGTGCTCTCGATGCTTCAGGAGTTTAATTATGTGAAAAAGTATTGTTTTTTTTCCTGGCGTATGATGTGAGTGAAGTCTTCACAGGTTTTGAACAGGTCTGCCGACGTTTCGATGGCTGACATCGTCATCTGGGAGTTTGGAGATAATAGCTGAGTCAGACATCGGAACGTCGGCAGCCCCCAATACCTGGCCTGGTGCAAAACCCGTCGACTTCCGTCTCCATGTGAAAATAGTTTAGGCATGAGAACAACAGATCCCACAATGCGTTGTTACTCCTTGAAAAACGTAAATTTTCTCTCTGAAAACTAGGAAGAATCCTTTGTTTAAAAAAACAGAAATCCTGTATCCACCGTGTTTCATTTTATCTGTTTTAGATTTTTTATAAGAGGTAACTTGAGACGTTTCTTTGTGAACATTTCTAACGTTCATGATTAACGATTAAAACTTGGTATTATTTTCACCCTTATTTGCCGAACAAGGTTTCAACACATGTGTTGAAACCTTGATAATGCCACTGAGGTTTTGAAATCTTGGTCTGCAAATCAATAAGTGTGAAAATAGTACAAATTTATTATTGTCCATCGTGAACGAGATTTACTTTTATTATGACATAAAATGGTATCCCCCTTCCAAACAGCCGACTCGCGCTATGACGATGATGATGAATATGCATGAATGGTGACTCATTTCAATGCCGCTCAAGCTTACGGATCAGGATGAAGCATCAGTGACGCAAATAATATTTGTGATGACATGTACTATCGTTTCCACTGAAATGTAGACACCCACACGCCCCATTGTACTGATTTGATTGAATGGGGCCAGGTCGGAAAAAACTTGGAGGGTGTGTACACGAGGCTAGCTGCGGCCTTTGCCTTTACGTCACCGAGAGCGGACGAGGACGGACGTGGATGCGACAGGGCTAGCGGAATTAAAGCGGAAAGAGTCAAATAAACTCCGAGAGCAAAATCCCTAGCGGAAGGAATGCACTGAGGAAACTCACGCCCACGCACACGTTGGGCCGGAGTCTTTTCTTTCGGGCTCCGTCGCGAGGTTTTTCCTCTCCCTAGATTCAGATTTGGACTCACCGTGAGTGTCTCACTAGGAAGCGGCTCCGTAGCCGAGTTGGTTAATTCCATGCGCGGAAGTTGAGGTGCGGTTCTGGCAGGGTTTGAATCCGAAGTAAGGCTATTTTTTTCATCTTGTAGCTAAAAGATGCATTCTTAGTATCAATACAATTTATACAGTTGACAAAAGAAAGAGTTAAAACGGATTTTTTTATTCGGCTTAATTTATAAAAAATGATGACTCTCTCAACGTTACCACATTTATTTCTTAACAGATTTCATTCACTGAGAGAAAAATAGCATTGGAAGTAGCCGTGGTTGCATCTTTGTGTACTTGTAGTGAATTTCCTTCAAATTTCCGGTGAGTTAAATACCTGCTCACATTATCTACAATCCTCTCTAAATAACCAAATGCATTAGCAGTTGCGATCATTTTGATAAACCCTAGAGTTTGAAAAATGAAGGTAATTCAATTGATAATCTTTATTTTCAATCTTCTAGTACTTGGTCACGTAAAAATGTGACCTAGCCTCGTGTGTCAACCCTCTTTAAGTTTTTTCCGACCCGGCCCCATTCAATCAAATCTGTACAATGGGGCGTGTGGGTGTCTAAATTTCAGTGGAAACGATAATAAATTTACACTGCCTTTCACCTATTAATCTTCACCCAAATTCCACGTTTTTTAATTGATTGTCTGCATGTTGTTAGGGAATCTATTGCACGCGCACAAACAGAGAAATGTCTCCAATATAAAAATTTGATGTTTCAAGCGGAAGGGCTAGGCGTTGCGGACAGTCAAGCGTCAGGCGTTAGTACACCTCCAACCTATCGATCTTGTCCCGTGTTTGAAGGCTGGGTCGGCAGAAAAATGTTTATTTTTGGCGAAACTGTGAAGATCGAGTCGTAATTGCCCTTAACCTCATTTTAATTCATTCGACCTTGGCCCGAATTTGTTCTTTTTCGTGCACCTGCACGCATGTTCCTCTTCGTTAATATTAAGCCGAGAATGTCGCAACTGACCCGAATCATTGGACCTCGCCTGCATACGGTGGGCCATGTGTCCTGATCTCATTTCGAACGTGGATGAAGTGTTGTCATTCGATAGGAGATACTTATTTGATGCAGCTTTTCTATCTTGAATGTTGGGTGCTTTATGAAAAACCCGACACTCACTAGTCGCTTTCGTTGGTCGTTGTGTATAATTCTCTGTTTATTTGAAATAGAGATAAAAATTGTGATTCCCATTCTTTGTCGCGGTTCCGTGAGATTTCGTGGAATTAATCTGTTGGGATTCAATGGGGAGAGTTGATGAAAATAAGAGAACAAAACCCACAGTTGTTCCTTTTCTGCCATGTAAATCAATCCTTAGGAAGGATTTAATGAAGGCTTACAGTACCACTTAATAAATAAAACACATGACCCAGGTTTCAACGCTTGAGCGTCATCATCAGGTCGGAAGAAAGCGTTGAATCTCGGGTCGTTATATTTATAAAATGATAAATTAACATTACCTTCATTAAATCCTTTTGACTATGGAATACCACCAAGTTACTTAGGAAAATATTTTAATCCTTTGGAATCTGAATAAAGATTTTCACGAACATGAGTTAGTGCCCCATTTTGTCTTTTTGTCCCAGTAAACTTTTGCATTTTCATTTTTCTTTAGTGTTACTGCTAAATACGAAATTGTTCATGCGTCCGAATCAAATTGAACATCACCACTTTTTATTCAAAGTTTAGTATGTCGCATATTTTGAAGTAATTTTAGTCGAAGTTTCCCCTCTGTCGCAAATGCGTGGCTTAGGTCTGATTTTATAATTTCCTCTTAATTTTAACCGTCCGGTGACGTAGCATTAATGTAGATGTAATGTAACTCCGAGGTTGGGTTTACCGAACTACATTCAACGGTCCGTTTGCGGTCGTGACCATTATGAGTATGAAATAGTTGCCAAATTGAATATATTGCCGAGAAAATGTTTAACCTCACCATGTAAACCCTCCAATCTCGTTCGGAACAGCGAACTCTTTGTTGAATGCCAATGGTTTCTTAAATGGCGAAAGTGATGTACCATATTATACAGTGGTATAATATGCTAATGTGCAGTGTCCTGCCACGATGGAAATACCCGTTTCCCCTCCAGCAGAGAAGTTGTGCATCGTAGGTCTCGGCTAGTTTTCTGGTGGGTGATCCTTCTATTCGTCCGAGTGACGTCGTCCCTGTTTGCAAGAGGCAGGGAGTAGGTATGAAATAACCCTAACTGCCAGCCCCGGTGGCGGCAGGGTTAAGTCCTCGCCTGCTAATCCGAGGGTCGCGGGTTCGAGTCCAGCCTGGGTCGGTTTTTCACTTGCCAAGGGCATGGGTGTTGGTCAAGTTCTGGTAGTTCGGCCCCTGAAAAACCTGAAGACAAGCCAATGGCTTATCGAGATGTCAGGGGCATACGGGCCACCAGAACCGTCGGGGAGCAAAAAGAAAAGCATATGAAAACTAAGCACCACGACTACTACCAAGGGCCCCCAAGTGCGTGTTCGGGCTTTGCCTCTCATGATTTTTGGGCGATTGTATCGGTCGTAGACCATACAATTCAATTCAAAAGATGTTTGGTGAAACTTAACAAAATAATAACAACAAAAGAGAAAAAACCAAATGTAATTGCGGTCCCTACTATAGGCATTTGCCTCCTCAGGGCGCGATATCTTTAATTGGGTAGTAGCAACAGGATAACAATAACAATACTACCTTCGGGAGAGGTTTAGACTCGGCATTTGCCCCTACGGACGGCAGGAAACCCGTAAAATCCGACGTCAGGCCACCAATGAAACGTAAATAATTAAATAAATATTTAAATAAACTTGAGAGAGGGGTTTATGTATACCCAGTGAGTGGTTCGTGGTTGGAGGCGAAGGAACGGAGGCCCGCCGCCGGTAGCAGGTGAATTAGCGAGCTCAAGCCTTTCGGGCGGCGGCGGCGGGCGGGCGTCAGCGGGGCGGTTGCCGCATTGGAGGGGGCGAAGGGTTATGCGGGGGCGGAAGGCGGGAGTCGGGGGCCTGGAGTGCGGTAAGGGGGGCGGGATACGGGGAAGAGGGAGAAAGGAGGGGAATGCCCCTCGGAATATCCCCACGAGAGAGAGGGAGAAATGACGTCACACGGAGGCCTATGTCATATTATCCCCCCCACTATTTTCCCCTTCGAAAGGAACTCGTCCCCTGCCTCCTCCACACAACCACAACCCCCCCTCACTCTACACACCCCTCCCGCGCCTCGCAAAACCCTTCCCCACCGTTTGACTCGCTCTCCATCCACCGCCGCAGCGTCACTTTCATTGGAGCTTCCTCCTTTTGTCAACGCCCTCGCCATTAGGTTGTTGTTCCGCGCCGTTTTTCGGGTGCTGAACTGTGGGATGGATGGATGGATGGTTGTGGGGGAAAAGGGGGTTGATGGGAGCGAAGCTGGGGGGAGCGGAGGCGTTGTGTATGCTCTATTCGTAATTCGCCTTGACCTGGATTGACCTTGGAGGGAAGAGCTGCGAGGGGACCAAGGTTAAGGAGGAGGAGCTCTTTTGATGGGCACCGTGCCGGGCCGAGTCCAATGGGACTGAGTGAGAGGAGTGTGCGGTTCCTTTCGCAGGGGTTCATCGACTTTTCTTCCTCGGGGATCCTTCGAGCACTTCCCCCTTTCGTACTTCGCTTGTAAATATTGTAGCAGGGCCAACCTCCCTCCCTATCATGGCTCCCAGTTTTCGTGTTGACTTGTTGCATGAAATTCTGTATAAGTTTGTTAATGTGTTGATGGAACACAGCTGAAAAAGACAACCTGCATTTCTATGTGCATACATTCTTTTAGTCTCTGTTTCGTCTAAGGAAAAAATTGCTTGAATTTGGGCTTGAAATTGTATTTCGCGTTGCGAACGTGAATAAATTTAGCCTAATTTTTTTCGGGTTTTCCACCGGATTAAAAATTCGCTAAAAAAGTACTGTAGTTTTGACGGACGACTCGTCCATCGTCTGTTGGGTGAATGTGAATAAATTTGTACTTCAATAGAGATTTTGAGAATTGTTTGGCCAAATATATTGAGAGCTATGGAGAGTCGAGTGGTCGCTGTTCATTTTTGTTGTATGAAAAGGTAAGACCCGTTAGAGGAAATACGGAGTGCATATTTCCTCGTGTATGTGTTAATCATCTGTGTAATGAATTATATTTTTGTCAAATTGTCCATAATTCACTCTAGTCGTTCAAAGTTGCGAAGATAGTAATGTTTTAACTGATGCCTTTGTATTGTACGTTTTATCTTAACATACATTTTCACTGAAAGACGGATTCCTACTTATTATATTGATTTTCCTGTAGTACTATTCAAACATATGTGGGATATGAACATTAGGTACTTAACATTGTTTGACTGGCGTCTTTCCGTGGTGTTGAATTCAGGCATAATTTAAGCAGTGAGTGCTTCCCAAAAGCAAATGGTCGTAAAAGAGCTGGGAGTTTCATCAATTCGTCGCCCATATCGTGCAGTCTATTTAAGTATATCAATAAACCAGCAATGCGAATGAGACAAAGTAGAATTAGTAGTGAAAAATATTTTTACGTCTGCTGGAGATGAGGAAGCAAATTTTGAGTCTACTCTCTGTCATTGTTATTTTACTAATAACGGATGTAAGAGGCATTTAATCGTGGAATATTTCTATACAGGATATGGTTGGTGATTCCGTGATGCATGTGTTTGAAAAGTTAATTGAACCTCACGTATTTTGAATACTTAGTTATCTTTTCTATATCTTGCGTCATTGGAGCCATTTCGTCAGTGTCGTTCATGCAGGTGTTTAACAGTCCCCTCCTGCCGGAAACAGTCGCACTGTGGTAAAGCGTCACCACCCCTCGGCAATTAACGAATTCAAGGTTCTCTCTCCTTTCCATCCACTTTCATTGAGTAATCCATTTGAAAAATTTCGTTCAATGTGATTTTATGCTCGAAAGAAGGTCGCCTGTTGTTTACTGGCTACATCAAGATGCGTTAATAACCTTTGAAGTCTCGGTCGCAAGGTTTAAATATGTGTTGTATCCACAGTTGCAAGCTCGTTGTGAAGACGATCCAACCGCTGAAAAGCGGAGTTGGCGACTCTTGGCGATATGGCAGAAGGGCTCGCGTGTTCATTTTCTTATGGTGAAATCAGCTGTTGGGCTGTTTTCGCTTCCTAGTTCCCATATCGTGCTATCCTAAGTTTTCATTAATCTTCAGATACCTTGGAGGCTTTAATTTAATATTAAGAGCTAGAGTGTGAGAATTGAATGAAGATCGCCTGACTACTATAAATGGCTACTTGATGAACGGGTTATAGCAGGTGTTGAGCATTGCGAAAATCGAAACAAATTTTCCTTGTCTAAAATGTGCCATTTCTGAAATAGAGTCGTAATTTGCCGGTAATTTATCTTTTCCCTCAGAGCATCTGTATCTGCCACAAGGTCATACATAACTAGTAATATGTTTCCTATTTGAATTGGAGGATATTTTTTCTGCTGCTACTGCTGTCCACTCTTCTGTACGAAATGTGTAGTTTTGTTTGAAGGATCTACCCACTATTTTTTATGTAGAGCATAATTTCATTTCTTTCCTTTTGAATGAGACTTTTTTGTTCAAATATATGTGTATTTTTTTACGAGGTATTCTTTTAGTGCAGTACAATCGTTCTTATGTTTCTCCAATGGTTGGATTCCATCCCTGAAGTGCAATTATGGAAGGTGTGCAAAATACACATCTACGGATACTATCACTCCTTCATTTGATCGAAAACGTTTTCCAGTCAAAAATGTCTAAGGGTTTTGGAATAGGTGGAAGTCAAAAGAAGCCAAATCTGGTGATTAGAGTGGATGTTTCAACAGTTCGTGATTCAAATTCCTCAGGTTTATCATTGTAAAGCACAGTCGTGTGCAGGTGAATTGTCCTGATTAAAGGTGACTCTGATTGAGAGAAAAAACTCTTGCAATCCCGGCCTCATTTCGCGAATTTTTTCTTTTGAAATCTTAGCATCAAATCGCGAATTTTTGCATCCAGCTTGTCTGGCCGACTTGCCTAGTATTGACCAGTAAATTTTTTTACTCTTTTATCGATAGTTAATATGCAGAATACCTTTTCCATCCCAGAAAACACTGGTCATAATCTTGCCGGCACATGAAATCGACTTCGCCTTTTTTGTTCCTGAGCCACTGGCTGCCACCCTCTGCTTTTATTTCTCTCTCAATCAGAGTTTCGTTTCTGGTGTGCAGTCAGAGTCGACGTCTCATCCGTGGTAGCAAATCGGTACACAAATTCGGTTGGTTTCTTTTGAAATTGGTCTAAAAACTGTGGCAAAATTCGTTTTTGCTTTTATTTTAGTCAGCATTCAATAAATGCGGCCCCAATCTTAAAAATTTTTTCTCGTATTTTATTTAAAATATACGTTACTATGTCAATGATGTAAAATTAACCTTACTTATTCTTCTGAGAGGCCTACGGCCTCAGCTTTCTCACATGCCTTCAGTCGCTGATCGGTCAATATCATATTCTGCACTTTCTCGATGTTTTCATCTGTGGTTGCGTTTTTTTCTGTCATTCATCTGTTTCATCTTCATAAGATTTACGACCACGTTTACATTCAGCCACCCATTTATTCACTATTTAAAGAGGAGAAGACACTTTATAAATCGTTCCCAACTTCGGGTGAATTTCCATTGGCGATAATGTCCTAAACGTAGAATTTTATGACGGAACAATATTGCAGTTTATCCATTTTGACGAGGCACACACGAAGTCTATTTAAAAATACCGTAGAATGAAGACTACTTGACGGATCTACTTTAAAATTAGCAAACATTTTTGTGATACGTGTACCAACAAAACATATGAAAATTCGTTAGTAACAATGCCATATTTGTGCTAGGCCGAGAACTTTCACCTTGCTTCGTATGTACGTGCCCGTAATGAAATTTCTTATTTATTTTTCATATATTGTCTCAACTAAAGATTAAACTTAAAAATCTGTAATGTAACAACAACAAAGGTTTGAAACACGAAAAAACGACGACAAATTTGCCGAAGATGACTTGATTATCATCAAAGTTCTTCCTCATAATATCGGGGAGAGAGGTGGAAACAGCATGTTTACCGTGCATTGAGTCCACCTGATTTATGCATCGTGGCTAGGATGTAAGTATCCTGCGATCTTTTTGAAAGTGCGCCGTGAGTTGCCATTTTCGGTTCGGGTTTCGGCTCTGGTCCCTCAGGGGTGAGTTTTTTTAACCAACCTACGAATGGGTGTTTGTGTAAATCTGTGAAGTGTTGATTGTATGATAGGATTCTTTAGTCCTGACATCGCTCAAATGAAGAAGTTTATCTTAATTATTTTAATTTTATTTTTTCTATTTATTATGATTATTATTATTTGATAACCTGTAAATATAGGGAATAGCAGTATTGGTTTACAGGTGTTCAAATAAAAATATTATTGCTCAAATAGTTATAGATTAAGATAATTAGTGCGTATTTATTTGAGCGAATTTTGGACTAATGAGTCCTATCTTACAAATAACTCGTAATATATATTTTCGCGAGTATGTGTATTTGAAAACCTCGTAGCCGTAGGAAAACTTTCTTTTTGTTCGGGGAATTGAGTCGCGGTAGTATTTTTTTGTCTATCGAAATCGCGAATAGTAATTTTTTTCGGGCTCCCTATTTTCGTGCCCTGCGCCTCCTTCTTTGGTTCACTTCGTTGAATTGCCTTATTATGAATTCGAGCCAAGAAGCTCTCTCTTCGCCAAGACCTTAACACTGCTGAGCGGAGTCGTTTTCCCGCGGACCGCGCTCGTGTATCGAATGCATAAATAGACTTCACTTTCAGGATTCAACATCACTCAATTGGACTCCGCCTGTTTGACCCGGAGGGTGTTCGAAATAAGCCCTCCCCTAAACCTTCCGTATTCGTTTGATAGTTTGGTGCACGTGATTGATTTCTCTTTTTGGGATGAGATAGTCAAGAATTTATTGATTTTCCGTTCGTATTGCCTTCCTGTTTTCTCCATTCGATTCTACTGGGGCTCAATTTACGCCGAGCGAACGGTCGTTTTAAAAACACATCGCACCTGCTACCACAATCGAAGCTTTTTTCCGTCGCATAAATGCTACTTTTCTTGCTTGGACCAAGAATGTTTACGTTCCTTCTGAAAGACGTTATTCGGTTTTTTTATTCGATACATGTCTCACGACTTTGGGGAATTCCCCCATAGTGAACTGATAACATTCTATTTTACGGGCGTTCAGTACTCTTAAAATTGGGCGCTGTAATGTGTTCCAGAAATTATTTTCATGTACTTCTACTTAGATATGAGCTGAAAATAACTTAAAATATAATACTGAGCCAGAGATTTCGAGTTCCATGCCTTGGATAGTAAAGAAGAATTTAATTTGTTCCATTAAAATGTGCCTTCTTACGAAGAGTTACCCCAATTTCAGTCAAAATAAAACTAGTCATTAGTTTTAGTTTTTAACTGAAGTTTAGCATTTTTACAATTTTATAATCAATTCCTAGGGGGAATGTGGGAATACTTTCTTTTAAGGTGGGGAAATATGCCCGATAATCGAGGTGAGAACCAGTAAATATAGAGTGAAGTTCCGAAAAATTACTTTGGCAATTGCATCATGGAATATAATTGTAGCCGAATTAATTAACCATAGGGTAATTAATATGGTCTTTACTCAATGATTTGGTGTTATGTTTTGGTGCACTAAATCTGGTCAGCCTTAGTATTCCCGCTTAGAGAGAGTAATCTATCTTCTATGAATAGTTGGTTGGATATCATATACAGTTACCTTTTGATTGTATGTAGTAGAGTCCTCTGTTTGGCATTTTCAACACTACTCCCTCACTTCACTTTGTAGTTATTAAATGGCAATCCAGAGGATTCTAGTAAAAGTTCTGTGTTAGGATCGTAATACAGAACTTAAGCTCTTAACGCCACAAGGTCAAATAGTAGGCTTTCGTGTTGACTTTAATACTTTACATCCTTTGAACAGCATTGCGTGAATTGTAGCTTGCGTTCAGCTCAGTATATCTTGCACTCACTCTTTGCGTTTTTTAATTATTTGTTCAGTTTTCGGTAATGATAAGCAAACAGAAATAACTGGCAAGAATATACCTTCACTTCAGCATTCGTTAACTCGCTATTGATTTTAATTTCCATTCCTTGCTCGAGTGCTCCCTTATTTTTCCTGGGTGGCCAGTGCCCATTAATTTCGCCGTGTCGTTTTATCGGCTTTTATTACCGGCGTGCCCAGTAGCAAAGTAGAATGGAAATCACCGGTGCGAATGTATGTCTGTAAATGTTTATTGTTATCCCTTCTTTTTGTATTGGACTAATTTATCGTCGGTGGGCAAAGTAAGCAAAAGAATGCGATGAGAGGTGAGTGTTGGGTTTGCATGTCGGCGCATACATCTTAAGTAATACACGTGACCATTGTTACCAGTCTTGGAATGTGCGCAATTGTCTAAACCGTGAATCGTGTAGTTGCTCGCCGGTTTGCTGAAAGCTTAAATAATTGGAAACTTCCTTCTTCACTCACTCAGTGATTCAACTCGAAGGTTGGTTTGGTTAGTTGAGGGTAGAACTAAGCCTAAGCCGGACTAAGCCACAGGCGTGTGAATTTCACACATTGAGGGTAGGGGGGCTAGTTTCTTTCCCTGGGCCACCTCGCACTCAGAGGATTTTTGTTCAGGGGCGTTCAAAGGCTTCACCCGGATTTGAACCCGGGACCCTTCGATGAGTAGCCAAGCGCTCTACCCACTAGGCCACCACGCTCTCCTTCCTCCTTGTCACCATTTAATTAGAACACCATTATTCAGGTCTTCACTTTAACGCTGTCCTCAAGTAATTCTCTGGTTCTCAAGGTGCATATTGTCGTTTATTATGTTTTTACCCCAATTTTGGCCTCTCACCTTTCAAGAAAAGTCACGCCAACAGTAGAACAGCATTTAACGAGAATGTTTCAAAAGGTTCGAGTTGACGTATTTAGTCAAATCTCACAGATGAACTGGTAGAATGCTAATTCTGGGCTTACATACTTCCAGTTAGAACATGTAAGTCATTAAATGTAGTTGAACCAGCTTCTGTTCACCTGTTCAAGTCTGGTTCCATTATTAATTCATTCCCTTGGCGCTGAAGGAATGCTTGTTATATCATTTCAAACGGTCTGCGTCAGTCTTGAAGCCATGGCTTTGTGATGCTCGTATTGTTAATTTACTGAATCGCGAATGTCGAAAATGTTTACATGTGTCGATATTGTAATTTGGTTGGAGGTAATGGTATATTATTTCGTACAATGAATTCGCCTTGCATTATAATCGCGTTGAAATTTTCATTAGGTCTTTGTGGTTTTCCAACACATACGGTAAATGTACAGAATCATCCTTGTTACAGAAATGTGTTGTACCTGAAGTTGACATCTTTCCCTTTAAACTATTAATTTCCCTAAACAATTTCGTTGAACTGTACTTCAAGTATTTAAAGGAAAATAGTTCAAAACTTCAGTGTAGACGGAATATTTTCAGTGGATGTGGCTTAATTGAAACTGATGCATTTTGGATTATTTCTAAAAATATTTTTGTTTCTGTGGTAATTGAAAACTCTTGAATGAAATTGAAAACAGGCCTGAGATTAATGTTCAGCGCCAAATCAAAGGAAAAAATTTCAGAAAATATCTTGGTTTACGTGCAGAGTAATTTATGGAAATGTTATAGGTATGTATAATCATAGCGTATTAAAATCTTAAATAAAAAAATTCAACCTGCTTATGTTAGTGACCGCGAAACTCGAAAAGTAGTCGGTCGATTGACTTGACACTTTGGTCAGTTGCTGTGTGCTCGCGCAAAAAGGTTTATAAATTATATAAAATGCAAATTTTGGGGTTTTTTTTACCCCCATATTGTTAACATTTACTCCCATAAAAAAGCATTGAATTCGGTGCAGGTGTTTCTTTATTTGCTTTTTTCAATTACTTGCACTCAAGATATTGGATGAAATGTTTTATCATAGAACACATAAAAGAATGCAGTATTTAATTATTTCATTCAATTTTCGTACACGCTTCGTTTTTTTTACCAATAATTGCGTTTGTTTCTCTAAATTCATAAATTTTTCTTCCTTTTCAAAAAAAGAAATTACCTTGGCCACCAGGCGTGAATATCTATTTAATAGCGATGTCATGAATGGCTATTCACGCCTGCAGCATTAAAAGGCCAGGTTAAGTGGCTAATTTGATAATTGTAGTAAAGATAATCTTCATTGAGGATCATTTGATAATTGTAGTAAAGCTAATCTTCATTGAGGATCTTTGTGTTGTAATGTGTGGCAAGGTGTTGGCACAATTGGGGACGACAGCACCAGATCGGTCCATCAATGCAACATTTGACAGAGATCTGCTCAGAGAGCAATCATACAACAGAAATGACTTACAGCTGTTCGTCCTAGAAAATGCACCGAAATTCCTTCCAGAATAAAAAAGAGCATTTGATACCATAATACTAGCTGTGGACAACAAATCCGAAGGGTTGTACTTTTTGGACGCTCAACGTGGAACTGGAAAAACGTTCTTACATTCCTTGATCCTGGCTAAAATTCGTTCTAACGGCCATATTACGTTAGCTCTTGCTTCTTCAGGCATTGCTGTCATGGAAGGAAGGAGAACAGCGCATTCAGCTCTTAAACTGTCACTAAATTGCAATTCACAGAAAACCCAACATGTAACATTTCATAAATATCAGGAATGAGAAAGGTTCTTTAGGCGTGCAAAATCATTGTATGGGATGAGTGTACAATGGCGCACAAGAAGTCATTGGAAGCATTAGACCATACATTGAATGACTTGTGAAATAATCAGGTTCCATTTGGTGGAGAATTGGTGTTACTATACGGTGACTTCAGGCAAACGCTTCCAGTTATACCGCGCTAAACACCCGCGCTAAGCACCGCGCTGTTGAATTGCATGCCTGCTTGAAATATTCAACTTTTTGGGTCATAGTAAAAAAATGCATTTAACAAAAATTATGAGAGTTCAACTTCAAACCGATCAAACAGCTGATATATTTTCAAGACAATTATTCGAGGTTGGTATCGGCACTGTACCTACAAATCCAGAAACAGGAAAATTCACCTCCCCATCTAATTTCTGCAACATCGTGAATTCCAAAGAAGAATTAGTAGACAAGGTTTTCCAAAGCATCGAAACAAATTATCGAAATCACGCACGGTTGAGCGGAAGAGCCAATCTAGCGGCTAAAGCTGTCGACGTATACGATATGAACAATATCATTCTAAACATAATCGCAGGTGAAACAGTGACTTACAAATCCATTGACTCCGCGATGAACTATAGTGAAGTAGTGAATTTTCCAACGGAATTTATTAATTCTCTCGATGTTCCCCGATTATCGTCACACATCCTGAATTTCAAATTTGGAGTGCCAATTATATTACTCCGAAACATCAATCAGCCAAAGTTATGCAATGGCACACCATTAGTAGTTAAAAAATTGGAATCTAATGGAAACAACAATTCTGATTGGACCTCATAAAGGTGAAGACGTACTACTTCCACGAATACCACTCATTCCGACCGACATGGCGCTCGAGTTCAAGCGACTTCAATTTACAAAACGCATATCGCTATGACTATCAATCAAGCGCAATATTTGCAAGTGTTCGGTTTGAATTTAGAAAAACGATTGCTTTTCTCATGGACAATTATACGTCGCATGCTCCAGAGTTGGTAAACCGTCTGATCTTTATGTTTATGCAGAAAACGGACAAACAAGTATGTACTCAATCCACTAGCTTTAAAATAAAAAATTATTTTCTGTGAAAAACATTTTCTCTTCCTTTCCTTTTATTCCACAGCATAGTCACAGCAACGCAAGGCTTGGATTGGATTGAATTGAATCAAATTGGATTGATTGGTTAATGTGTAATTCTGTCACAAGGGTGTTCCCATCTCAAATCAGGCAGGGGGTGCCAGGTAACCTTCACATATAAGCTAAAAAGGTGATAGCAGTAATTCCATAAGGCTTTCAATACCTTTAAAGGGGCAATACCTTGGATTAGACTGAATCAAATTGGATTGAATGATGTGTTTTCTCGGTGAATCTATGTTCGCTAGAATACTTTTATTTACTTTCCCATTCATTTCATATCAGACTGAGCCACAGCGAAGCGTGGCCGGGTTTAGCTAGTCTAAAATATAAAAATGAATGTTTGTTTGTCCGTCCTCTATGCTTTCCAATACCCTTCATCTGATTACGATGAAACTTTAGTGAGTTTTTGTGCGCGCGCCCACGAAAGTTTCTGAATGATAAAATCGCAAATTTTGGGGTTGTTTTTACCCCAATTTTTTTAAAAATTTACTCCCATAAGAAGAGCATTTAATTTAGTGCAGGTGGTTCTTTATTTGCTTTTTTAAATTACTTACATTCAAGATATTAGATGGAGATTTTTATTATAGAGCGCACAAAAGAGTGCAGTATTTAATTATTTCATTCAATTTTCTTATACGCTTAGTTTTTTCCAAGTATTACGTTTTTATCTCTAAATTCATAAATTTTTCTTCCTTTTCAACAATAGAAATTACCTTGGCAACCAGGTGTGAATATCCATTTAATAGTGATTTCATGACTGGCTATTCGCCCCTGCAGTATTTAAAGGCCAGGTTCAGTGACAAATTTGATATTTGAAGTCAAACGACTACAGTTCCCCTTTCGCATTGATTTCTCAATGATCATCAACAAAGCACAATGTAGATCGCTTCAAATGTGTGGATTACATTTGGAAAATCCATGCTTTTCACATGGTCAATTTGTGTTGCATATGTTGCATGTTCACGAGTGGGACAGCCGAAAAAATTATTTGTTTTTGCAGAGGACGGTAAGACCAAAAATATTGTATAGCCCAAAGCAATTGAATACATTTTTTCATATATAATTTAATACACAAACATTCATTGCCTGTTATTTATTTTGTACATGTAAATGTGTATGCTTTGTATATGTGTGCCTACTTAGAAAGAAAAGGAGGCATTTCAACGCATGCCGAACACAGGTAGTATTCTATTAATTGATATAATTGACTTAAAATACGTTTATCTTATAAATAACGCATTTTGCAGATGAATGATGATCAGATTCTTAATCCTTATATCAAATGCACTTAGATAAAGTGCCTTTTATTTCACTTGATTCTTCGCGTGAGAGTTTTGGTTTTGTATTTTCCATCAGACCGTCGGTTATTTCACTCGAGTTTTCTCGTTGGGAGAACGTATTAACTTCGGTTTTCATTCCGTGAAAATATTTAACCAGAGATTATAAAACCGGACATCAGGAGGTTAAAATTTTACTCAACTTCTGTCCTCAACGTGACGTATGTCCGCAGCAAATGTTCGAGGAGTTATGAGTAGGATGGTTTCATTTCGACAAAAAATTGGATCATTTGACATAGAATTATCCGATATGAAGATGATCTCCTGTAATTTTTTTGTGTCGCATCCGAGTTTTCGGAGAGAAGGGGATTGCGAAAACCCCATGCGCAATGTATTGGCCCATGCCCTCATTGTTTTCACCCGTAGTTTCGCCTGCGATGGTTCGTTTCCCTTCCCAGTTTCCTATACATGTCACGAAGGCACTTGAGTCCCAGAGGGGCAGTCACCCATTTCCATGGCTTCCTAGGGCCATTCTTTTTTCTGTTGCGTCATTATTTCTTCTTCCATTGACCCTGCGGGATCCCCTACCCATGTCAAATGCAGACTCTCCTGTCTTCTGGGAATTCCTCTCCTGTTTTGCCCTTGCCCTGCGTTTCATGAAACGTGCACATTTCCGAACCTCCAATCGTTGACAGACAGCTGCTGTTCCTCAATTTATGTATAAAATAAATATTTTCGCTCTGCCGTCTTCATTGTATGCTCGCTAGTCCGGGTTGTGATGTTATTTAGGCATTCCTGGGGACAGTTTATGTGCACGGTTCAACACAGGCACATTGAGAAAAATAAAAGATTGTCGTCATTACCGCGATGCTTATGCGATAGCAATATCTACAATGAGAAAGGAATTATAGTTGTCATGCCGTAAATGGAGAGTATTAAAAAAATTATGCACACTGCCTAACCTCTCAAGATGATGGTTATTTCCATGCTAACATGTCATCCTTTGTATGCATTCATCAGAAACAGTCTAGGCCTAAAAAATAATAGGGTATGCATGTAGTATGTAATGCTGTAGATGGAAATATCATGGTTTTTTCATCTTCTGATGAGCCTGCTCTCGGTGTATATGTGCATTGAAATTTTAAAACTATTTGATTTCTGAAATGTGCCTTTCTTCTCGATAGCTTTTAATGACGAATTGATCTGCTTTTTGTGCAATTGAAGTGTATACGAAATATATACGTTTTATTATTGAATTACACTCCTACTTGATTGCGTCAGTTGAAAAGGTGTCATTATGGCGCCTTTTTATAACTAAGAATCTATAATAGTTCTCACTGTCAGCTGCCCGAGTCCCAACGGGTTATCCCTTTGAACTTGCCTCGGAATGGTTTTGAAGATGAACTCCCGAAAAGTTGTGACACTCCTTCTCGCCGGCCGGAAAATTCGGATGCTCTCCCCGCTTGCGGTCTCGCGTGGCGTTTTTCATATTTTTTTATTCGGGAGCATAAAGGGTTCGCTCGCCCCCGCCTTTTGAGTCCTTCCCAACCCCCTTCATTCTTTCACCCCCGACAACAATGCCTCGGAAAAGGAAAATCCTTTCCCCCTTACCTTTTCCTCAACTCCTCGGGTCCCCCGCCCCCTTCCCCTCCTTCATCCTTGAAAATAACCCCCATCCCTTTGGACGTCTCCAGGGTGACTCTCCCTCGGGCTAGAGAACGCGTTTCTCTCTCTCGTACCCTTTTTTTTTCTTTCATCCTCTCCTCCTCCCACTCCCCCACTCACTCAAACCCTTCTGCCATAAGGTCCACCCCCAGCCCCTCTCCGTATCCCTCCGTTTTGATGGTGTTGGCGGTGGGGGTTATAATCTCCGGGGCCCCATACTCGGCAAATACTGCTGCCACTCACTAGAGCCACTTGCAACGCTCGTGAAGATTTCTCCCTCCCCTTCCATCTCCTCTCCTCGTCCGAAAGGGGATCTTCTTCCGTTGAAGGTTTGCCTTTGGGCGTTATATATTTCTTTTTTTTCCATAATGCGAGCCACCCACGGCTTCTCACGCAGCTTCTTCGCAGGTCCCAACCCGGAGTCAACTCCTCTCTTCTTTTTCTCTCCTCGGAGTCTCTCCCCACCAAAGCAAACAGCCACGCGTTGCGGTGTCATCTCTCTCCGCGAGCAGTGTTTAATGGGAGTTTTGCTTTCATCCCTTCTTTCCCCCTGCGTTGTTTTCTTTTTAATCGAGGGCACTGCCGGAGGAGTGGATATTTTTCTTTCGTCAAGGTGTGTGAGGGATCATTGCCGGCGGTTTTTGACGACCCGGCACGCCCCCATCAAAATGTGTGCCTCTTCACCTCTCGACCGCGCCTGCGGACAATATGTATTTTTTTACTTCGAGGCCGGAGGTCATTTTAGGTTCCTTGGCTATTTCTTCTTCTTTTATACTTAGGATCACGGTGCAGCCGTAAATTGATGTAAATAATCAAATTATGTTTACATTTTCACCCGTTTAGCAGGAACTTGATAGGTTTACTTTCTTGAACGCTAAGCTCTGTACGTTCTCTTAGTTAGAGGTGATCCAGTCACGTTTGCTGCTGAAAGCCACTCAAGGGAATTTCTTTGGCGTAGCAGTACTTTTTATCCTAATAATTGTATTGATTTATTTCTGATGTATTATTTTGTTCTTTAATGTTTCCTTTTTATTTTGTTCTTTTTGCAAGTCTTATAGGCCTCACTCTCTTAAATCATCTGATTTCAATTCTATAACTTTAATTTTCCTCTCTTAGTTTCCAATTGAATTGACTGTAATATTGATTCACTATGTCATTGTCAAGTTCGCATGACGTGTCGACGTGTGAGTTGATCCTATGAACGACGATTAATGGAAAATTTCATTGGATAAACTCAACAAGGTTTTTAGTGTTTCGTGAATTTTAATGAATTTCGTTCGTATTTATATTTATATCCGTATTTACGTGGCAATGTTTTATTTAATTATCCATTGTTATTTTAGTGCTCGTAGTAGAAAGATAAAATATATGACGGCGCATATTCTGTACAATTAATTATAATATCCTTGAAACCTCTGTGGAAATGGTGAACGTGCTTTTTTAATTGTAATAGTTACTTCCTGCTCCCGCTGAATTTCAGTGAACATTCGCACTTGATATCGTGATCATTCCCACAAAATGTGCAAAATATCCCGCGTTTGTATGTTCCGTCGTTCCGTATACTAGCGCGATGTAGGAATGGGATTTGAGAAGCATCATTGGATATTTTAATGCTAGACGAGGTGAGTATTTAGTGAAATAGCCAGGGGGAACGCCAGTCCGTTTTTCTCCTACAGTTGTAATACGTACCACGTAATTGTACTAAATATTTTTATTTTTTTCTACAGTATATTAGCCCTTTTTGGCTGGAAGTGTTTCTCTTCTTTTACTCTCGACGCAATTGTTAATCCCATCTCTCAGTGTTCACCACCTGCCATAATTTAGAAAACCCGTGTAATAACCTTTCTTCGGTTTTGTGGGAAAAGGAGCTTTTATAATCCTTTCATGGAGCAAGCCTCTTTGTTTCATGGCTCACAAGGGGGGAGGGGGGAGGATAGGGGTTGGGGGTTATGCGAGCGAGCGGGGTTAACAGTGGAGGGAAAAATGAGAATGGGATACCGAAGTTTTTTTGGAGCTTGAGAAATTCCGCCAGAGGCTAAATTGTCAAAGTTGATACACACTATCAAACACAACGTATGCGAGCAGCGAGAGCGAGCGATGTACTGCGTTAATTTTTTAAGTGCTTCCCGTGCTCCGTTCTCGTTCATTTAATTTCTCTTCCGTCGTTATAATCCTGAGTTCACATCGCCGAGGCGTATTATTTTTCCCCCTCTTTCTCTACCTCTTTATCTCTCTCTTTATCTCTCTCTCTCCTTTCACCCTTCTTATTTCTCTCTCTCTCTCGTTGTATCCCCTCAATCGCTTCCGTTTTACTCCTCCTCCTCGTCCCAACTCTCCGCTCTCACATCCGTACGTGGCGTGTAAGGCACACTTCCCGGCGTGGCTAAAGGGTCCTTCACCCCTCCTCTTCGTTAGTATCGCGCCTCACTTGCTCCGAAGAAAAATCTCTCCCCTCTCCATTCTTTTTCACAGTCGGGCACGCCGTGCGCCCGAGTGGAGTGGCGCCGTCGAGGAAAATAGACTTTTTCAATGCTCTGCGGCGGCGTTTACTTGTTTGATCCCTACGGGGAGGGGGAGACTGCGCTTTAAGCGGTCCAGCGCACGTTATGTACGCACTTGATTCCCCTTCACGATTGAGATTAAATGCTTACATTCCGGGGTGGTGATTCTGGTTGATTGGGTTGAGTGCTAAATAGGTCGTCCTTCTCCCAAGAAGAATCCAGCCTAAATAACCCAGCGCTTGGAGTGCTAACTCTATGTCGGACTAGATTGGTATATTATGATATCGCTCCTCGCAAGTAACGACGACATCTTGGTGACTTGTAGCAGTTCCAATATTAATAGATGGCGGACAATGCAATTACGCCGAAGGTGTACTTGGAGCTATGTTTAATTTTAATGTGTGGTGTTATTTTGAGTTCTGTTATTTCCGGTGCTATTGCACCAAGCTTCGGAATCTTAGATGAGGTGACTTATACTGTCCCTCTCTTATAATTAGAAGTAATCAGCTCAGTTGCGCTGCTGAACATGAGTAACGACGACTTAGTGGCTCTGGCATCAACAGATTGCGTTTCGTGTAATTTTGCTTCTGGTGGACCTGGAGCTGTTAACAAGTTTTGCTGTGCTGTGATGCATTTAGTTAGGTGCATTAGGGGCGATATTTGATAATTCGCCTAAATCTATGATGAGATAGCTCATGGTGATTCTATTTCAGCAGTTGCAATATTTGAATCTAAACGTCGGGTCAGTTACATATAATTGGTTTATCTCTATGCATAAAAAAGCCACCAGATGTTCTTAAGTAATTGGAGAATGGGTAAGGGCAATGAAACTCTACCCGAACCGCAGAACGCCAAATTTATGGTTAACAGTGTGCCGAGGGTTGCTGTGATAGTGGTTTCGCGTAATACTAGTTTTTTTGGAAAATGTAGGACTGGCTAAATATTTTTCGCAACTATTGAGTGATTAAAGGTCGTGTTAATCACCAAGGTCGTGTTGAAGACCAAGAATTATTATAGCTGAACGGTATTGTTCTTCATGCATGAAAAGTAGGTTCAAGCCTGCGAGGCGTCTGACGGTTAATGAAACTTGTATATTAACTTAATAAAAAGTATTATCTATGGGAAACATAATAGTACCCTGGGCGTAATATGTTATATTTTCCTTGGATCAGCAATGCTTTCAAATGTCTCTCACTAGCTGCTTCAACGAAACATGTATATGTAGACCTCGAATCGTCGGATGTTGCGTTGAACAATGGGCCGCTCGCGGAGTGCCTTTTGTGAAAAGACTGGCTCTCTTCCTGGCGGTGGTTTTTGTGCAGTCAATTTCATACTCCCTCATTCCATTCCTTTCCCCGATTGCCTGTTCATCATAATAGCGTGTATGTTGTCGGCCTTCGAGCGCCTCTCCGTCTTACTGCGAACTCAGCCCGCTCTAATTTTCCTAATGTGTTTATTTTCCATGCTTTATATACCATGTTGCGGAGGAGTCTGTTGGAAGCGTCCCGACTAAGAATTCATATTTTATTTTTCAAATTTCCTGCGACTTCTAAAGAAAATGTTTGCCGAGATGCTTTTTCCACGATGTAGCATTTCTGTTTTTTGCCAAAAGACGTGTGGGTGTTCAGTGTCGTTGCAGTATCTTCTGATTTTCCACTTCGTAAATGGATGGCTTTTTCGTAAATGGATGGCTTGTTTACTTCCGATGAAGGAATACATGACAAATGCTTCCAGTCTGAGCGTCGGGAATTAAGCTTAGTAGCTGGTTATAGCATTACCACATTACAATGACGTAATGCCAAGTAAGGATATCGTTGCAAATTAGATCTGAATATCTTGAGATTCAGATTATGTGAGCCCCCTTGAAAGGGAAAAATGAAATTCAGATCAAGCCTGAATCGGAAGACTTTCAAATGCTCACAACTCTGTCAGCATTATCATCATCATGAGAAGGCAATTGTAATATTTAAAACCTAATTTTCATGTCCTCCTTAACTTTGACTTATCCTTGGGGCGGCTGACTTTCGCGTGGCCCCAAAGCTGAATGTGTTTTATCTTTCTGCTACGGTTGATGCTAAGACGAAAACATTTCTTAGAGTGCAAGCGATTTAGTAATAAATTAATCT
This sequence comes from Pyrrhosoma nymphula, assembly GCA_963573305.1. Taxonomy (NCBI): domain Eukaryota; kingdom Metazoa; phylum Arthropoda; class Insecta; order Odonata; family Coenagrionidae; genus Pyrrhosoma; species Pyrrhosoma nymphula. The sequence continues at coordinate 77,214,699 of OY754327.1, read as the reverse complement.
TAGAAGTTTTATAGGTGAATAAGTAAGCAATTCACGAATGATCAACTTTCTGTTTCTATTAACTATTGAACGCTGCGTTCCAATATTGTTTTAAGTGTATACGATATCTTTCTGCAGCCCTCATTTTCGTTCTGCGACTATGTCGCGCCGTCGCTTTATGTTCTGCTTCGGGGTCGCTTGGGATATCGGCTTATGGTAGTTAAAGAGATATATTACTACGCGTGAAAATCAATGAATATTATTCAACGCGTCAAATTCCTTATGAAGAAAAAGATTTACCTTTCTAACGATTCCAATATGCCAACCAATTATTGCTCTAATCTTCGAGATATTTGCAAAACTTAGAAGCCGTTTTACGTGAGTTTTGGTACGACGTCGCGTTCTAGAGAGACATTGAAAACAGACGTAAATTCAGACATACGGATCGCATCGGAGATCTAACGGTGTCTAGCTTGTATTTTTTCTCAATCATCTTTAAAAATAAATTTATTACTCCCCGTAGTGCTATTAATAAAATCGCAAGAGGAGGTAGGACGTATTTTTAGATGAAGAAAGAAATTGTGTTGGTAGATTGTGCAATGGGCTTTTAAAATTCCAATGGCTTTTTACTCACTTTCATTTAAACCTAAAAACTGGTGGAGTACTTTAATAAAGTTATAAAGTTTTAAATAAGTTAAGAAATACTCATAGGGAGGCGAAAGCAAGCAGGCGAGCCCTATCGCAACGTTACCGCCGTAGAGGCAGTTTCCCGACTGGCGTCCTCGCCCACAGAAGAGAGACTCCCCTGTCCTTGAATCAAACTCGTCTACCTCTCCTTTGCTCCCGGGGACTCACTTCCTACCTCCCCCTCTTTCTCTCACTCACTTTCCGCCCTCCCTACCTCTCGCACACCCCCGCATCCCCAATTCCTTCCGCCTTGCGTTTCGCCACCCGGGAGGCGCGGCTGCTTTTGGGTGCGGGAGGGAGAAGTCGAGAGGGGAACCGGGGGAGCGCGGAAAGAGGTGGGCATCTCAGGGTGTGCGGGTGGGGGGAGGGAATTGGGGGTGAATGAGAGCCAGATGGAGAGTTCGCGAGAGTAGGTGGGGAGGGACACAGGGCGGCAGAGGAGAAGTTTTGCTTTTATATATTTTTTTCGCGCCATCAGCGTTGTAAATGAGAGCTTTTTCGTTTGAAATTTTACCTTTTTTGTGCGGCTGGGACCTTGTAGGTATTTCAGCACGCCTTTTGCAATTTTTTCCTCCCTAGTAAATAAAAATCAATGTGCTTTCCACAAATATTGATTGTTTTCTTCATTGTGTCCGGGCTCTTAGAGTTCGTTTTATAAGCCACAAATACGAAACACTTTTTGAAAAAGGATAATAATTACTTAGTCAAGAATTTGCGGAACTCAGCTGACGACGTAGTGTCATCCGTTATGGAATTTGGTACAATGTTGCGGGAAAAATTGCCACGGGAAAACTTATTCAAAAATATATATAGCTCCTCTTATTTAACCATCAACTTTATACGAATGTCTGCGCTATCTTGTGGGACTGAAAAACGTTTAGGGGATATTTTTAAATGATTGTGCCTAAATGGAAGCTGAAAAGAAAGATACTATCCATCCTTTCTTTGCCAAATGTGGTGACATTTATTTTCGGCTCAGCACTTTTCTTACACCACTCAATTGAAAGTAGTAGTAGAGAATCCTGATTCGGTGAGGGGAAAGACGGAAGAGCTTTGGGGATAGAAGAAAGGAAAGGGTAAGCCGTCACGTGCGTGAAGGGTTATTTTTCCTACAAAGGGGGGTTTGAGTTGATTGGTGTCGTTGAAACATTAAATACTCACATTTGGTGCGTTTTAAAGTTGTATCGGTTGTATCTTGGCAGATTTCAAGTACTATAATAAACTACATTATTGAGCACGTTTTTATTTACGAGATGAAATCGAAGTCATCACTGCCCCTTTCGTTATACGCATTTGGCGTTAGGGTTGATGGAACCTTCAAGGAATGAGAAGGGTTATCTATTGTATGAGAGGAGGAAAGATAGAAAAAACATGGAAGTTGTACCATAGAAGACTACAAGGTAGCAGGAGATCGAACATAGGAGAAGTAGGAGATCGAACAAACTTTTCTAGTGGTACCTTAGGTTCGTCCTTATATAAATTTTATGTACAAAAGAATCGTCAAGCGAAATCCACTTGAATTTCCCGAATTTAGTGCGATGTTTTTTGTCAGATTGCTCCCCTGCTGACGTGTCCAAAAAAACTAGGGACCCATTCGAAACCACTGGGAACAACCTTTGGGCGGAGCGTCAGCAAAACACGAGCAATTCTGCCATTGATCCGGTGGAATACGAAGTGGAGAAAAAGTGAGCGCGGACTGTAGATGCTACGGCGATGTGTGGAGTCGGTCAGTCGGCAGCGGGGCACACTCGCCTAGGCTAGCCCATAGGAATGGAGAGTTCGAGACCATTGCTAACAGATAGATGCATGGGCATTGCGTTTACACATTTCCGCGGGTGCATATTGACCTTAGCCGTCGTGAGGGAAGGGATAGGGGGGGGAATACGACCACCGCGCGGGGGAGTGTTTGTCGTGGGGTAAGGTTTTACGAGAGCTGCGGTATTTTTTCTGCTCGAGTGCGAGAGGTTAAAAAAATTACGTGAAACGCGCTTGAGAACAGTGCTGCACTGATCACATCCGATCGAATGCACGTCACGATACTACATACGTCGTGTGACGCCAGGTCTCTCGCGTCGGATGGGGGCAGTGGGGATTGGCGGCTGGAGCGGGTGGAGGAAAGGGGGAGAAATGGAATGTGTATGAAGGAGGATGGGGGTTGCCTCTCTATCTCCCCTCACTACCCCTCCTCCTCCACCTCCACCTCTGTCGTTGTCCGTATCGATCCCCTTGGCCCACCTGACCCCTCTCCTCCCCACTCCTCACTTCCTCTCACCTACCCCCTCCCTTTCCCACTCTCTCCCTCCCCGTCACGTTCCGCGACCCCTCTCCCCTCCCGTTCCTTAAAACCCCTGCCACGCTCTCTCCCCTACCTCAACCCCTGCCACGCTCCCTCCCCTACCTCAACCCCTACCATACTCCCCTCTCCTTCCTTCGGCCTCTCCATATAACTCTCACTGTCTCTCCCTCTCCCTTTCTCTCTCTCTCAATCTTATACAATGCCTTCTTCGCTTGTTCTGTTCTGGGCCTCCTCCCTCTCTTGCGAGCTCCTCCTCGGTCTTCTCCTCTACTCCTCTCTTCCCTCGCATCCCTCACCTTTCGAGTACGGGATATTCGGCTGGCTTTCCCGGATGCATTATAATCATCATCGTCATCGCTGACTTCATCGTTGTCGTCATCGGAAGGTGTTCTAGTCATTCCATACTTTCCTTGTGGCTCAATTTTGACCCATTTTTCATATTCATTTTTTTCTTTCTCGCTTTTGTTCTCTCTTTCTCTCCAAAATTATAAACGTGTAACCATTGCCTGTTCTCTGGGATTTACTCCCGTGGTATCTTGGGAAATTGAGACTTTTTGGCGCATTCCTCTCTGGCTCGTTGATCCAACGAATAGGTGCTAGGGATCGGAGTCTTCTACTGTTTCCCAAGGTTCTAATATCGTTTTCTAGGTTCTTCAGGGGCTCTAAAGGAATGTTGTCTGCTTTCTCAGATTTTCTTTTATTGTCTTCCCTGGTTCTTTCTCTATTCCGCTGTCCCATGACACTGACTGGGAATTGTCCTCTGCTGTGCTTTCTTCCACTGCGTCTGAGTTCAAAGGCCTATCTTCTCTGCTATGTGATTCTTCGCGTATTCCTTCCGCCCGTGTCGGTAGACCATCTATAAGTAAACGGAGTTCCCTTTCCTCTTCAAGGATTTCTCTCTTTCTCATTTTTGGTTGCTTCCTGAAGTAGGGGTTCTGTACTGTTTGTGACTGGAGTGTTCCGGGATATCAATGTGGAAGGCTGTGATCGAGGTGTATTGGTGATTTGCTTCGCACATTCGCCCCGCTGTGACTCGTCGTTCGGAGTTTTCTCATGTCATTGGATTAGGTTTAATCCTCGGAAAATTCAATGAGGGACCGAGTTTTAGTCTTAATATATTTCAGGGCCAATACATGAAAAGCAAGGGAATCGATAGGGACTTAAGTGTAGAGTATTTAATTTTACGACTTGAATATATTTTAAAATACAATTAAGACTATGAGACATGGAATAAATTGAGGTCCGGTGAAGTAAGCGATTGGTGTACTTGGTGACGTAATTTTCAGTGACGCTCGAGAAATCAATTTGCATAGCTCGTGTGATTTCTTCATAAATTCACTTCAAGAAAAATTACTCTCCGACCGGAGATCGGTGTCCAAATATATTGAAAATGAACTTAACTGGCAAATATTTTTTAAGATAATGCGTGTTCCCCATTTTTGCACCCAAGGAACATTCGCCAAATAAGGCCCAACTATTTTTTAAATATTTTTCCGTTATTACAGTAGGAGAAAGACTCAAAATTCTAATGTGGCATAATTGAGAGGTACTGCCTGAAGGAAAATGCTAATTAAGAATTAGTGTCGGTGGAAAACTAATCGATAATGTTCAGTTGTCAACACTATCGTTCCAAAATAATCCCCCTGCTTATACACGCTTTCATTTGTAGTTTACTAAGGGATAAATAGGTGCAAGGGAAGTTGAAAATATCATTACACACAAGATTTAAAATTGCATATGTCATGTTCATGTGTGTTAATTAGCAATAAGACCCTGAAATTATCTAAATCCCTTGAAATAACAATGACGACAGTTGTGACGTGCGTTTACTCTTCAACTGAAGAAAGCATGGCGGAATTGATCACCTCAACTGAAGTAATTTCTTGCCTAGCCACTAGAATCCTGACGCTATCAGAAACAGAGAGAATCTTGTAAGAATGCCCCCGTTCTTCTAATATAATGACAAAACGACCTTATTAAGAACCGGTCCTTATTTAGCAAAGGTACGTACCTTACTTTAGGGTGCTGAAGTGGATCGACATCTGTGTTATCCTTTTGAATCGATCACTTTTGGTGGAAGCGCGAGTGAATTTCCAACTCCCGGCGTTTGTTCATTTTCCAAGGGAATGTTCGCTGTCGACATTAGTGCGGTCGGGTGGAGCTAATTGTTCGATAGCATTCTATTCAGGCCGGCAAATCATCGGCCCATTCTCTCCTCGCCATCGGGTCTGGTTTCCCGGCATTTCTCTCTTAATCTCTGCATCCCTCATTAGCCTTTGAGGTTCCTCCTCTCTTCCGTTCGGGGTCCGCCTCGCCTCGTTCGCTTTGGTTCGATGGCCTCGGGCTGTCGTTTAAGTTTAACTCAAGATCTTCCTCCGAAATTGTTTCTCCGAGCAAAGTTGACAAAAGCGATCTTTTTTTTAATGTGTGATTTGTCCCACAGTTTACATGATTCACCTTTTGTAATACACCGTTTCCAAAATTACGGAAATCGTGCAGGTACTTTATGAAAAGCAAATCGCAGTATGGAACGAAGTTTCTAGCGATTTTTATCGATCACCCCGTGTTTTTATTGCTTGAGGAATTCCGTCTAACTGATTTATTTAATGCCGCCTGCCTTACTGAGGTCCTGGGATCTTTCCTGCCTATATACAATGTGCTTATCGGTCATTGATATGAGAGGTGAAGAATAGCTGGCTATATTTTAGTTATTTTTTTAAATCTATTGACACAAGTAATCTTGGAGAATAAGGTCAACATCTCAGTTCAATTAGCAGTGGTGCTTTTCTATTGATGATAAATTTGAAGATAAATTTCCTTCTGTCGTGGAAAATCGAGTCAATCCACATTGTGTGCTCATGCCCTTAAAATTGCTTACAAGTGGATATTCCCAACTATGTTTGCGGAGGTTAAGATATCGTGTCTCCACGTAATTTTGTGACTTAGTAAAATTTCATGCCACGCACTCCGAAAGGGAATACCGAATAATTAATTACCAGAACTTATTAAAAACAGACTCGTACCTTCCGACGTGATTGATTTGGTAGTTAGAGAAAAATCACGCTTTATGAAAACAAATTAAAGTATGAAAACAAATTAAAGGACCTCTTGTAGGTAGCAGTGAAACATTTTTGTAACTTTTTGTTAGTACGTACTTTCGGTCAGAATGATGTGAGCTCATCATTTTCAGAAAAGAAAATATTAGGGAAAGACTTTCAGGCCTAACTTTGTCAAATCCAGTCTTTTTAAAATAAAAACGATAGATTAGTATTTATCCTCACTATAATTTATTACCGACTATGGATTCAGCCAATCATGAAAATGATTAAAAACATAGAAATTGGCATTGATTTGCCGAAACCATTGTCGGTAATGTATTATAGTGAGGGTAAATACTTAGCTATCGTTTTTATAAAAAAATAACTTTTCGATTACGTTTGCTCGTTTTTGATTTTTCGACTAATGTCATGCTGTAGAATGTTCTTTCCCTGAAGAATGTGGGTCTCCTTCCTTGATATTCCTGGCCCCGAACAATCGATTCCTCGTTTTTTTCCTTGCGCTCTACCCCCGCTTCTTTCCCCACCACTTTTCCTTTCCCCGTTGCCCCATGTTTACAGCTGACCCTTTGAGACTGGGCCAAGGTGTGATGCGATGTATTAGAGCCCCATTCCCTTACCTCGGCGGAGGAAATGGAATTTAGACAAGAAAGTGGGATAATTGACGTAGATAAACGCCGCGACCAAAATCGCCTCCCCAATGGTAAGGGAAAAGTATTCCCGGAATTTCCCATCTACCGGCCATAAAATATGATTCTCTCTTTCCTGCTTGCCCCCGCACCCTTGCCTTGTTTTCGGGGAATTAACGATCCTTCAACTCTTTCCGGGTCCCGCTTTTTCTCCTTTCCTTCGTCTTCCTATTTCCACTCCTCCTGCATATCCAAGTTTTTATGTTCAATCTGTGGCGCCACATTTTCTTTCTTGTAACCGTATCCTTTCCTGGTTTCTCGCTTGGTTGGTTTATTCGGGGGAGGTGCCCGACTACTGACGTCATTTGCGACTTTGAGGACAATTTGGTGAGGGGAGAACTATTTTTTGGGGAAAGGAGAAATGGCGGAGAGAAACCCGGCGTTCGGAATTAGCCTTTTTTTTAACGATAAGTGACCGCAAGCCTACAAGGTGACCGCAAGCCAACAAGGTGACCGCAGTTTTGCGTCTTTCCCGATGGAAGGAGTGCTGCACTTGAAATTCTCTCCGCACAGTGTCCTAGTAGGGATCATGATTCCACTAAAAAATCTCCGCCATCGCCAGGATTCGAACCTTAGGGCTCGGTATGGGAAACCTTTACTCTAGTCACCACACAAGCCCGATCACTTCCCTGTTATCTCGCACTAGGTCTAACGCTGGTTAGGAGTGAAGTGGATTCACCCTGTTTTTTTGGTATTGGCATCTCAAAATTTGGCACTCGCAATGTGAGAGTTAGAGTTCAGTGAGGGTGATTCAAGTGCTGATGAGTGGGCAGGTATACCGGAGGACTCTAGCGGGAACCTTTTGAGGGATCCTCGGCCCCTTAGTCCACCTCTCTTGCATGATTCCACCTCTCTGACGTCGTCCTCCTTATCAGCGAGTGCCACCAATTTTTGCTACTCCTTTGGCCATGTCATTATTACCATTGTAATTATGGTATTCTCTTTCTAGTGCTCTTCGTGATATTTAGTTTAAAAACGTTCCCTTTCGTGGGTTCGTCGGAAGTGTTTCGAATTAGTAAGCCTTGATGTATGCGGGTTTCAATGTTGTATTGTTATAAGGAGTTTGGCGTAGTCTGTTTTGTTGGCGTTAACGGACGCTGCTGTTCAATCAAATTACAGCCTTTTCTGCATCCATCCGGGCCGTGACGAGGGTTAGCAGTGATAAGTGGTTATCTTCTGAGTTCTCAGGAGATCACCACTAAATTGACATGATGGAAATATACATTATTCAATTTTAAATTATGCCGCAGATCGAGTTGTTAGCAGATGAGGGTGCTATTTTAGAGTATCTTCTTTGAACTGGAGAAATAATAAAAATTGGAATTTTAAGAGTTACATTTCTAGGCGATGGGCAGATATGAGTACATATTATTAGTAACTCAGTTATTGCGAAAATATTTTCATTGTGTAACTTTTATGACTTTCGTATCATTGTATTACTAGTATGATCCTACATTTTTAGCGTAAAGCATATTTTATTTTCGCTATCAGCACAGACCATTAGGTGGCCTAGTTACGAGCCAAACAAGGATAAGGTAAAAATTCAGAAGGAGAGAGTGCGCAGTTATTTACCCCAGTTCACCGCGAATGAATGAGCTTATAACACGCTGTTATTTCTCTCCCAATTTCCGTCAACCATCATGCGTCTAGAGGAATTACGAGTGAAGGAGTTATCTCCCCGACTCCTCCTTGCTCGTGACCTTAATCAGTTAGACAAAGCGAAATTAATGCTCGCCCGCATTCCTTCGATTCTTTTTCAATACATTATAACCCAGATCTCGAGATCATGAGCGTGCAAAAGACGATTCGCGGGATAACAGGGTTATTATTACCATGAGAGCGGTCCTTCTATGCAATGGCTTACTCCGAAGTTGTCTAATGCCCTGGAGAGACTACTAAATTGCTTGGGACTGACACGATTTACAATCTACGGAATATTAGTAGCTGCAATCCTTAGGAAAGAGTACTCAAGAGTAGCGTAATGGAGAACTTTTTCCGACATGAGTCACTGATAACGTATTATGGGAATCAAAAGTGTTGAACCTCTTTTAGGACGTAATCTTCATAAGCTCTCTCCTTACACCATAGTTCATTTCTCGTTACCTTTGATGTGGGGTGTTGCGCTATTCTTCGTCGGTTTTTCAAACATATTTTCCTTCAGCGCTCCTTTTATTTTAATACTATCAATTCGAACCACGGTAGGTGGTGAAACTGTGACACTATGCATGAACTTAGCTCCTGTTATCTGAGCTATAGTGGCCATCCCTAAGCGAGTTAACGCCTATTAATACTCCCCATTCTGTTGCGATCCCCGCTACCTTCCGGTATCTCTATTTAGTCCTAGGCTTTCTCCTTCTCGAATTCGTTCCTTGTCTTATATAATTATCATATTTCGCCCTTTCTTAAGATTTACTTTCCGTGTTACTTGAAGTATAAGCTGTCTTATATTTTTTTAATTGTATTTCTCCCGTCGAAATATTGCTCTGAGCGCATTGGAATGATGTATTTCTCTATGGATAATTCATATTCAACTTCTCCATTTTATCTTTGCGGTGAAATTGATATTACGATTGTTTATACCACGGCCTTTTTTGTTCTTGCGAAGGTATTGACATCTTAGCGTCATTTCCAAGAGTAATTGGTACTGTCATTTAATTTATTGGTTGAAGTAGGAGAGCCTTTCTGAGTCCAATTAGTTAAGATACTGCAATTCGCTTGGATCATTTATCGTTCTCGACGCAGTTTACCCCATTGCTGCTTATTAGCGGTAGTCATTCGCGAAATTCAAATCGCATACCTCTTCGTTTTTGTTTGTGTACTGCCTTTTAGCTCTATTTGCTTTTCCGATTGGAATTCAATGCTTCTTATCAGACTTTCACAATCCCACGTTTGCTCTCCAAGCTTTTGCCGTGGCTCAAAACAAACAGCTTTTTTTGTCGATGTCTTTCTCGTAAGAGCGTTGAGTATCTTTTCGAATACCCACTCATGTATCAAGAGGAAAATTTGTTATTGTTTCATCATTCCGCCGTGGCCCTCATGCAGGTATTTCCGCGATAAACGTGTTTCTTATGTGCTATCATCCTACTATGGTTTATTTTTTCCGGTATGCAGATGCTTTTTTATTGCTTTCTGAATGTTTTTTGTACCCTCTATCGTGTTCAAGAAGATTGATGAATACTTTGCCTTCTTAGAACGCGATAAAATTAAAGGAAATATTTTATTTATCAAATTTTGAGGCTTAACATGGTGGAACCACATTGCGATAGTTTGGAAATAATTTCCCTTTGTAAAATTCCACAAAAAGTTTTATTTCAGGGTTTCGACTATTACACAGTGATTATAAAGGTGACAATGATTCACCACGAGTCACATATATATAGAGTGAGAGTGTAGGGGAAGAGGAGGCAAAGGATGAGGAAGGCCCTTGCAGGGGACTCGTGGTGAACCATTGCCACCTTGATAATGGCTGTGTAATATCTAGTCGAAACCCTGGGTTGGAAGAAATAAAACTTTCTGTGGAATTTAAAAAAGTGAAAGTATTTCCAAACTATGGAAATATTGTGCTTGCGTTCAATTGTCAGGGCATGGAAAACCCAATGCGTCAATAAATGCAAATTTGAAGGCGTAAATAATGTGTTACATTTCATCATTTTTAATTGTTAATTAATGGTTAGTTTTATCTAGTCAATGAATTATAGTCAATATTATATTATGAATTATAATCTTACTAAGCAATGAAAAATTGTCACGGTATTGCTTTTCTGAAGCTAGATTTCGTTATTCCCGAGATTTATCATTTCGAGACGCTTGTAGAAATTACACATTTTTATCCAAATGAGTTATGAAATTTGTGTCAAATCATCCGTTCGATATGCGTTGCAGAAACATTGGATGCATTTATTGGCTTCAATGGTCTTATAACTTAGCCCTATGGAATGGAGTTCCTTAAGTAATCAAGATAGTGGATGCGCAGTGAACCACTTGGAGATATAATTAATTGATAAAAAAAGAGTTATTATGCGTCGAATAGAGATTTTATTTACTCATGCTGGCTATTAGTAATGCGTAGAATTAATATTATACCAAGATAAGCATACAAATATATTTATGCAGCGGTAAGAGAGAAGGCAAATTATTCGGAGTATTAACTAATCGATAGTAAGATACTTCATTTTAAATGTTTTGTAATCAGTTACGAAAGAGAGTTCATTCAATCTGAATTTAGTATTGAGGTCCAAAACTCCATGGATCTCATTTCTATCGATCCCATTACAATGTTTGTGTGACCATTAGGGATGTGTGTGTTTGCGTAATCGAATGATAACTGATTAAGCGTCGAAATTTATGGAATGTTTCAATATGCTACCCATCCTTAATGCCTTTACCTACCGCTTTAATTCTTTTCTTTTATTTTATTCTTCAACCGTCATCGGTTGAAGTACACCCGCGATATTTTCGGATATAATATAGAACCCCCGAGACTTGTTAAGCTTTTTAGCTCTTATAAATCTCAATTTTTTACCGGACGCGTGATTTTATGTTACAATTAGTGGTTGTGGTAGACTTGGGTTTTATTTGCTGCAACTGAAAAGTTAATGTCGCACCGTGAAACGTGAGACAATCCGTAGACAAATCTAACGTCCATGCCTAAGTTTGTATTCGAACCTGTGATCTTAGGGCTGCCAGGCTGGCGCGTTAGATACCTGGGGTCCACTGTCCGCGATATTTCATCTCATTAGGTTTTTCATTGCTCGGAAGAACAATCACTTGAAAGGGCTGATGACCCTTTAAATTCTGACAGAATGGAAGGCATGCACAGTCGGGTGAATCGAATATTTGTTTTAAATTTAAAATGCTACCCCCTTAAAAAGTTGCTATTTTGGGTAAGTAGAATAGTTGTTAGCCGAAATACTCACGAAATTCCTAATTATCCTGCGGTTCCACTAATCGCTTAAATTTTTAAGATTCTAGTCGAAATTCAAGAAATTTTTATGGTCCATATATAGCTTCAGAACGTCAGTTTTTTGTAGCGTAGACGGGTCAGAATCGTCGAGTTGAGTGTTATTGGATGCATAGGAAATGCTTACTATATTAGGGGGGCAGTGGGTAGGGGCTTGAAAAGTATCCAAAGTGGCTTATTTCCGCGTCAATCTCATGTGTAGCTATATTGTAAATGGCGCCCATCCATTGCACTGCATCAAGTGTGGAGCACAAGTGTATGGTCGGTACGTTACGTGCTTGAAAATTTATACACCCCTGTGTCGGACCGGAAATAATTATCTGAATCCGGGCGGAAAAAGTGCTTGCTACCTCGATGGGTATGGATATGGGGTACTCTTTCGTACCCCTTAAGCTGTTTTTTTTTACCGCAGCGTCGATATCGTCAATTTATCCGACCAATTAGCTTTGAAGTGCGGCCGTCCACTAAGTCCGGCCACCCCTCTATGGTGGTGAGCCGGCCATGGCGTGCTCCCGATCCCCCGTAATAGTCACCCTGGTCCTCTCCCCTCACGGAGGGGGGGTGGAGTAATGTATTGGGTCACTGGGGCAGTCTCTCTCCTTCCGTCCTCCCCCCTGGCCGGCCACCCCCTCTGCTCTTTCCATCCCCCGTCCCAGGCACAGCCAGTGTGCTTTCTTCTCCAACCCTTTCTCCCTCTTTCGTATCCCTCGCCCACTCCCTCCCTCACACCGCATGGGGCATCCCCTTAGTGAAACACTTTCCACGCCGCCTGCCAGGATCCAAACCACGAGGTCGCCCACTTCTCCCGTCTGTCGCCATCCCTTCCTCTTCGCCGCGGGGGGTTAATTTTGGGGACGGAAGAGTGCTCCGTTCTCTCTTTCCCCGCTAGATCCCGTTGGGCTGCTGGCTGTGGAGTGGGATGAAGCCGGGAAGTTAGTGGGGGAGTTCGGGTAGGTTGCATTTGCGTCCCTGGGGGGAGATGCGTTGACCTACCGGGGGCGCTCCACTCGGTTTCCCGTCCCGAGCCCACGTCCGTTGATACCGAGTGCTGAGAGTGTCCATTGAGGGTTATAAGAGTGTAAATAGAGGGCACATTGAAAGGTCAAAGATTGTTGAAGGTTATGTTAGGGGATAGAAGGTTGAGGGGAAGGGAAGAGTATATGTGTTAGTATTGAGATTTTGGACGGAATTTATCTAGAGTAAAGATTTTGAATGCTGTGGCTGGTATGCTCCTACTACTACAGAAGAAAAATAATGTACATAGTCATATATGTAAGAAGCCCGTGAGATAAAAGGCTTGGGATGTTGCCCCGACGATTAGGGTTCGGAGTTCCCTCCAGGAAATTCGACGCTGCGAGCATTCTACAAGGAAATGTTTAATTCGCGAAATAAGAAAAATACAAAAGAAAGCCGCTAGCTTCGTAAAAACTGTTACGAGCGAGCAGAGAGTGCAACGCAGCTGATGAAAGGCATAGGCTAGGATCCACTTGAGTGACTAAGGCTAAACGCTAGCCTAAGATAACTTGCAAATTTCAGAGAAAGCGAGTTCCATGGGTGACACGGACATTTTTTTACCCCCCTCTCTTTCTGAAAGAAGTGACGAAATATGAGAAGTACATTGCCGACCTGGTCGGTGACAAAACTCCTTCTTCCCACGCACCGATAGCGACTGCCACAAACAAAGAGCGGGACACAAAGACACTGCGTTAACATACAAATCACTCATCTTCCTTTCCCTCATTCAATTCCTTTTCTATCATTCTTATACTGTTCCCTCCCCTTTTATGGCTGGTGTCCTAACACCCCTTGCCACTCGCCCCGACGGCGGCTCGCAGGGTAAAACCTTTTTTTATTAGTGGTGAACCTGGGACGATGAAGCTACTCACATTTTGCCCGGAGCCCCCGTCTTGGCTTTCTTGCGAGGATAGCCCTCGTCGGTGAATATTTCTCACTGCGTGGGAACGCCTGGGGTTTAGGGGGTTAAGACGCGCGAGCGACGTCGATTAATCCCCGCCACCCAATTTTCCCCCTCCCCGATCGCCAGCCTCCTCCGATACGCGCAGGAATGCCCCGCCGTGTTATTGAGCCTCCGTAGTTTCCTGCCCCTGGGGCTTCGCGATCTTTAAGGGGAGGAGGACGGGGAGATACCTAAGGACCCTATGCCCCCCTTCGCCGCCGCAAATTTCCTCACGCGCCCGTGTTGGAGGTGTCGGCGGCGGGCACCGTGACCGAGGGCTTTGCGGCCGCGGGGGAGGCGGGTGTACACGTGCGAAGCAGGCGGTGTGCGAAAACCGCCACTGCCCGGAAAGTGTTCGATGCCGGGGGGGAAGAGAAGCGGCTCCCGATGTGGGATCTCGGAAGCATCGTCCCTGATATTTTGAGGTCCGGAATACCTCTCCACCAAGTGCCGTCGGTTGCCCGAAAGTTGCCTAAGTTCATATATAGTTTGACTCATACATATACATGGTGGTAATTCAATGGGTATGTAATTTTCTGAGCGATTTTCATGCGTCACAAACGTTCGTCATATTTTTTCCTTTCGTGATCTAATGTTGATTCAGGACAGATAATATGAGACTGTGCCATGACGACAACACTGAAGTTATAATGTTCCTCTTTGAATCAACTTAGCATCTTGTATGTGCATCGGTAGTCGTTTCAAGGTATCAAACGGTGTTAAACTTGAGGAAACTTCCATCTTTCCAGGAATCCCACCCAGAGTGCAACGAGTGATGATCACAATTTCGAAATAATTATGCCCGGGAATAAGATTTAACCGCATAACATTTCTTCTGAATTCGTTGTACTCCAAACCTTTTCTGTGCAATAGTAATGTATGAATAGCAAACGCCATACTTTACGTCAAAACAGTAATGCGTCGATTTTCAGAGGTGAAAGTCTGACCAAAGAACTTAGGCCTGAGTTGTCAATTTTCACGTTAAATTAGGAATGGGGGACTAAATACTCTCCATTAACGTGCAACTGTATATGAAAACTTCGCACAAAATCTCATTCCTAGGAATAAGATTCTGGGAGTTAATTCAACTGGTACTTTAATTAGTTGAGTTTGAGCTGGAGGCTACTGGAAAGGTAAAGAGTCAAAACGGGAAGGAAAAATCGGAAGCGAGAGAGTAAAACTATAAAGCGATAAATGATCATTCTGTAACAAGGCACACTGAAAGAGAGTGCGGTAATTGTGCATACCCTGAGATAAAATGAATTTTTGGGAAATATTATTATTCTTTGAGGCGATTTACCGGTTAAAGGAAAATTTGGATGGTGAAAAGCTAACTCTCCTAATATTTAATGTTTTCACTCCAGAGGAAGTAAAGGGGAAGTTCCACTAAGGAAGATTAAGTCTCAGGCATAGAGAGTGACTAGGAAAAAAACTCTTCGAGCATGTTATATTCGGCATTCGATGGGGAAGAGTGTTAGACTGCAAGATCTGGTACTTTCCCGGCAAATCGTCTTCGTCAATTCTTCTACACTCTTTTACTGGGTCAGGCATTTTAACTGAAGTTTCGATGCAGGACACGATACGATTTGATATTCCTCCTCAACCCTGAAGACGATGTGTTCGGAACTTTTGCTCTCTTGGCACGCCTGACTAGGTAGAATGTACTCGAGAGAGAAGACGTGGTTCCACGAAGAGGTGGTTCCACCGTAAAATGACTAAAATGTCATTTTATTCATATTCTGTCTACTTCTAGAAAAAGCTGTCCTCTATCTGATATGAACAACAAAATAATACCTTTCCGCGCTATTTTATTCTATAATTTAACTTGAAATTACATGGTGTTCCATGGGGGAATGAGAGAAACACGGGGGAAAATAGTATTTTTCCATAAAATATAAATGCAATTTTTGAGAAAAACTATTTATAAGAAGGAAATAATCTAGAGAATTAGAATAAAAATAAAATTTAAGCATCTTACCGCCTTATTATTTTAGTTGTTAGGGAATTACTGCCGTAATTGAAGTCAAAATGCGGTAATTCGTAGGAAATGGCGCTGCAGTCGGCTCCTATGGCTGGAAAAAAGTGCTCATTTAAAATACATTCGTGGAATAATCTGCATTTTTCCTACTTTACTTTTGGTTTTCTGTAGGTAACGCATTTCATCATTGAAAGCAGGATTTTTTGGACAAAATATAAAAAATGTGGAATTTAGTATTTGTATTGACTCACACAGTCGCGGCGGAACCTCCTTAACGGTGGTCAACTGCAGTTAACCAATCTTTAGGTTTTGATATTAATGATGAGCGTGCAAAACTCCTGTGAGCGGTGATTTTTGTGTTTCGGCCCTACCGTAATTTCTCATTCGTGCACACCGGAGTCCTCCGTTTCCGGTGTCGGCAGCTCTCTCTACCTATTCTATTTCTCTCTCTGGCGGCACCCTCACCGTGAGCAGCGATGGTGGGAGTGGGGAAGAGACGTAGGAGAGGAATGATGAGAGGGTTCTGAGCGCAGGGGTTGCACGAATGGCGGCAGCGGCGGTGTCCCCGTGGAGTGTCTCTTAAGGTACCCCCGATGCGGTTTTAGCGGGGCACACGGATCTTGAAGAGTTGGACGGAAAAGCATTCGGCATCCGGTGCTCCTAGGGTTGCCAACTCTCCCGGATTCTCCGTGATGCTCCCGGAATTGGACTGTCAATTTCAAATTGTCCCGCATTCCGGATCCAGCCGTTTTTCACCTGTTTTGTTTCAAATTTTAAGTTTTTGAAATATTACCCCCATTTTTATCGGTTGTTGCGACTTCATTTTAGTTCAGATATTTATTATTGCTAATGCCACAGAATGTATATTAATGTATTTCAACATTTCGTTTGTTGCTGTCCTCCCGTTTTGTTTCAATTGCATATTTGGTGCAGAAAGATGGAGTCTGAAAAAGGAAGACGAAAGTATGTTGTAAGCGTTTGGGATGTGGGTGTGGAGGCAGATGGAGAGTGTAGTGGGCGGAAAGGTAGAGACGAACGAGAAATTATGATATGGTGGATAGCGATAGGAAATTACTTGAGGATTTGCATGTCCTGATATGATGTATAAATTTGTGTTTGGAGATAGGTGATTGCATTTCTAACAATCTAGAGGATTTAATTGAACATGAATTAATGTGGAACCTGAATAGTTATTTTGGTTAATGGTTATCTTTCGCTGTATCATGGCATTTTTCCTTTGTACGCCTCCATCACCATCATGGGAACCCTAGCCAGAATTTGTAAAGCAACGTTTTTAGGCATAATCTTATCCTCGTGTCTTACAGTACACTTATGTTATCCCTTATCAAATATTGTTGGAAAGTTATCAAAATTCATGTGCGTTTAGTACCATTGTTAAAGTAAATAGTGACAGGTGGTGTTTATTTGAACATATATATCCGTATTGTCAATAAGAGATAAGTTAAGGTAAACATTCACTTGACGCTGCGGTCTTCAAACTTTTTCCTTTAGTTACATTCCTCTCAACGGAAATGTTTTTAGCTGTCTCACTAAAAATGTTGACAGTAACATGATTTTCGAGTAAATAAGCTCATTTACTCTAAGGCACTCCTTCGAGTTACCTGAATTTTAAATATAAACGAATCACCAAGGTAAATTATTTTAAAGGTTACCATCTTCTCGGCTGTCTCAACCCGTATTTTATCGGTAGGTATATTCCCGGACAAAACATTCTTACCACCTCTGGATGGAAATTTTTCTAAGTCCCGAGTTGACGGCGATGTGACAACGCGGCCGAACCACGCCCCCGCACGGGAGAGCAATAAACACTCGGACCGGAATGGTACTATACCATTGTGGACTATCCAAATAATTCTTTCAATAGCGGTAGTGTTTATGTTAATGTAAGATAGGCATAGCGCACTTCGTCGTATGTCCTCAAGTATCAAGTGCGAAATACTAATGTGGTAATCCTTACTCGTTGACGACAAATGCGGAGTCGTACGTCTGCCTTATCTAGGTGTCGTAGCTCTCATATATATGCTATTGTATCCGAATCCGTGAGAGATGCCGTAATAAATAAGAATTTGGTTTCCGTTGCCTTCGGATTTCATGTCAATTTGGAGCTTTCCGTATTTAAATGGGCAGTGACTGATGTGGGTAGAGTTCCTTGAGTCATTCCTCGTCAAAGCTTAGTCAGCTCTAATGCAATAAATGTTCGTCATCCTTACTCTTGTCACTCGGTGAGCGACTTTCCGTTTTTTTGTCGTACAATCTCTTCATTGTTTTTTTTCATCCTAGGGGTAAAGAGACGAACGCCTTGGTACGTAAAACTTGACTTTTCTCCGGTGAGGATTTATACTTGGCGAGAAAGAGATTTGTCAATGCCAAGCGCCCGGGACGAGAAGGCAGAGATCGCTTTGCGGAGTTCCTGTTCCTTTTGTCGCCACTATCCACTTGGAGTTTTCTGAGACTTTAATCGAGCATTGATATGGCGAGGAAATATTGAGCCGGTCCCTCCCCCATACTGTGAGCCTAACACGAGTTCACCCTCTTCAGATGGCGGGTCGCCCGCACTTGAGCCGTCTCCATAGAATCCATTCGTATAAAAAACTTTGACCGGAAACTCTGTCTATCATGAGAGGTTTTATGGAATAAGAGGTCTGTGGAGGGATAGTGGGAATTTTCGTCCATTTGGGCTGGTGTGCATTTACTCTGGATGCTCAGCTCAAGGGTCAGAATCGTGTGTTCCCCCTCTCGAAATCCAAACCTTTTGCATATCGATGATAAAGCATTTTCCATCTCGGATTTCAGTGACATCGTGGAAGTAGTAGGTATTTTTTATTTGGCTGAAGTTATTTCTTTGCCTTTGTTTTATGTCGTACTTTACAGAATTAATTTGAAAAAAAAACGCGCGGTTCAATCTACAGCCGTAAAGCATATCTTTTGAATAACCTGTGTTGAGTTCCAGTGAGTTTATGTTGATGTTTTATTCATTAAATTAAAAATGACCTCGTTTAATGTAGTGACGGCATCAGAAATGCTTCGTTGACGTTTCATTCATCTTAAATTTGAATTCAAATTCCCTCAGAAAATTTTGTGAAGACTGGAAAACATTTAATCACCGTCCGAATGGGCGTCTGGAAAGTCGACTACCCTCTCTCTCAATTGATGGCGCGTTTCGCATTGAAGCGGACGAAGTTTGATTAATGGGGCTAATGCCCCTGGTGCAGCCGAAAAGCTCGCGTAAATAATGCAATATGGGAGAGCGAATTGAGAGATTGCGATCAGTTGCTCAAGGGAAAAATATCAACTTACTTCCGTTTTATATCGTTTGTTATATTTCAGTGGCACTTTACCGTGGAACGATGCGTCATAGGAATACTAATTCAGGCTAAC
Organism: Pyrrhosoma nymphula; assembly: GCA_963573305.1. Classification (NCBI taxonomy): domain Eukaryota; kingdom Metazoa; phylum Arthropoda; class Insecta; order Odonata; family Coenagrionidae; genus Pyrrhosoma; species Pyrrhosoma nymphula. The sequence continues at coordinate 77,195,698 of OY754327.1, read as the reverse complement.
GTTATCCCCTTTCCATGTTGGGCTCAGCGTTGTAGATTTTTACGTTGTTATTGTATTTTTGTCCTCTGTCATGTTTATTGTTAAATGTTTCACTGTAAATTGGCGCTACTGCTATATGTGAACAATGTTTTAAATAAAAAAAATAAAAAATGTTTCCTGGTGAAAAAAGTGGATTTCTGATTTTGAAACTCATTCATCAGATATCTCTTGAATTTGGTGTAGCAAAATTTATTAGGCTATTTAAATATTTAAGTGTAGTATGATTAATGTTTGCTACAAATCTTTCGTTAGAAATCAGATGCTGCTCTTCGTAGGCGTGAGCACATTTATGTAGTCCGTGGCCTAAAGAAATAATATAAAAAAATCATATTCTTAGAAGCCCATACTTGATCAATCACATTTCCCCGGTATATATAATTGTAATTGTGCGCAATTATAATAATTGTAGATTTCCGTTGAATGAAAGGGTATACCATAAAGGCAAAAAATGCGAAGTATCCGTTGATAGCTATTTTGAATTCGAAAATTATTTTACCATATAAAGTAGCATTTTTTGTCGTTGCCACAATCGCGGGAAACCTTAACGAAGATTAAAAGCAGGTTCCTACCAGTGACGTTATTATTATTTACATTATTCCCTTGGATTTCTTTTTTTCATTCTAGGTTTCATTATTCCCTCGACGTAGGGACCAGAAAATTAATGCTTTTTTTTGTTGCCGTGGAAAATTGTGGCTGGACCTTTTATTCATCGAATGGTTCTCGTAATATTTATCCTCTCAATTTAGTGTGGCGACTCCTCAAAAACTTCTTTATGTTCGGTTCCGCCAAATGACTATCACGAATTTTTTGCCTTTATACTACCCTAGCAGATTCCTCGCCTTCTTGTCACACATCTTGCTCATGTCCCTCGGAGAGTCCGAATTGACTCTTCACAAAATTCTTTTGATCTTCCTCGCTCGGCCCCATCCATTGTTTGCCAAATATTCACGGGTCAACAGCCGTCGCTCAATTCGACGTCCTCTTCCTTCCTTAGCCCTCTGTTTGCATGGGGAAATGGCAGTCTAGGTGTCTTTCGCCTTGCCAGCCTCTCCATGCCTCAATTCGTCATGGTAGGGACGGGGACGATGGACTAAAAAGAGGGTCGCATCACCCATTCCCCCCTCTCTTGCCCTACCGGTTCGCTAAAGGGTCGGATCGGCGCTGGATGCCGAACTGCGGCTTCCGTTACAAGGCAGCCGAATCCCTTTTATGCGTCCTCGCTGCTTGGGGAAGTAACCGGAGCATTCATGCAGCTCAGCAGTCGGTCCACCGGGTGGTGGCGCTCGGAGTGTGAGCTCCTCAAGCTCTCTTTAATCACTTATTAATTACTCGACGTGCCTCAACTGCGGGTCCCTTGAATTTTAGCTGACTCGTTACTCGAGGCATCATTTCATCCGCAGGAAAATTACTATTCACTTATCCTGATGAGTGACAAGTTACGATGTTCTGGAAAAAATCTGAAAGGATCATTCATTTTGATAGCCAAAATCGCGATGCGTTTAAGAAATTCCTGCACCTTTCCTTATCTGTAAGCATTTAATGGTTATAATTTCTATAATTCTATTTCGTTGAGATTTATTCTATAATTTTAGTCTTTTAAAAAGTAAAGCTTGCATCATGAAGTTCAATTTCGAACAGATCGAATAAATAATTCGTTTCTTAAGCTTCAATATATGGGAAAACTGGTATATTAGGAATTTCGGGTACTTTTTTGTTATGTAGCGAGAAATAAGTGGTTTTCAAAGTTTCACTGGATTCTTGTCTGGACCGCGTAGCTGAGGTCAAGCTTGTGGTTTATTGGAAATATGAATATACCTGTCGCGTTCGATATATTTGCTTCTCAATCACGCGCAATTATTCGTAAAGCGTCCAACAAATATTCTCTTTTCATGACAGTAACGGATATTTTATTTACATATACCCAGTTCATGTTACTGCTGGTGGAACTTTCGTTCAAAATAAATTGTGATAGTTCTACGAGTTCTACTTATTCATGTTGAGTCATTCCAGACGTTTTGGTGTTAAGCGTCCAAAAAATATTCTTTTTTCGTATCAGCAGCTGATAATTTTTAAAATTGACCCAGTGCATGTTACTGATAGCTGAGGGAATTATCGTTTATCGAAAATTACAATAATTCTACTTATTCCTGTTAACTCATTACCTACGTTTTGGTGTTTTGCCTGTTATAGTGCTGACTAACGCAGAGTAACTAATGGTCTATTATTTACTTGATTTTCAATTGAAAATTATGCATTTTGCCCGTTGAGCGATCCGTTTATGGGTGGCTGGTTGTGTCATGCGAAACTTGCTTAACATAGTGGAATGAAAGCTTTAACTTAGTAATTCCACATGAACTGTATTTACGATCAAGGTTTCGACTTATGAAGTCATCATCAGGAGCCCTTTATAACAATTGTGTCTTCTGTATCACCAAGAGTTTTCGCTTATTCCGGGTGATGCAAAATATTTAGGAAAATGCACTACAGGCACTATGAACTGGGTGGAGAAAAACCCAAACCGTCGGAATTTGAACCCGCCAGCCACCTCAGGTTAGCAGGCGAGGCCGGTCTGAGAGCATGTGATTTAGCAGGATCGTTGAGAGGGGTTGCGAAGGCCGCCGCCGGCGCGTGTGCGAAAAAAACAGCGACGACCTTTATTACGGGCGTATCGTAAATTGTGACGCTGACGAATTGGTTCGAATAAACGGGGATTAAATTAGCACGAGGAGCGTAATTGACTTTAGTCCCTTTCGATATCCTCCACCTCCCGCCTCCAGTCCCCTTTCACTCACACGCTCGCTCATACCCCGGGATGGATTTTCATCTCCGCGCGGCTATTTTATCCCTTCGCTTTCCCATCCATCGAGAGATTATCTGCCTCGCACCTCCGCCTCCCTCTCCCCCAATAGCTCGAGTGCGCCCTTTCGCATGACCCGCTTCTCTTCCTCTCACCCCCCCCCCCCTCGCTCCATCTACCTCTGTGTAAGGGGGGAGGGGGGGGTTGAAGAGAGCGACTGACTCTCTTGTCCGCGCACTCGACGCCACGCCGGGTGTTCGAGTGCCCTTCCTTCGATCGTGCGTTTCCTTCCCTTCCCTTCCTCTCCCCTTTCCGTCCTGCCGCAGTCCCTCGCAATCCCCGCCTGCCCTAGGTCCCCCCCCCCCCCCCGAAAATCTCCGTCCGCGTCTGGAAACGCGGCATTCCCCCCTCCCCCCGGTGCGACTGCCTCGCCAAAAATGACCGGTAAGGTTAAGATTTGAAGGAGGGTTCGGGTTTGTATTCATTCGAAAATCCATTGTCGGGTAACGGGTGAAATCGGGGTGAAAACTTCCAATGCTTTGGCAAATATGCCCAAGCCGCAAGAAAGTCTCTCGGTTTGGATTGGTATTTATTCAATAATTCGAAATAAGTGATTAGTAAGTTTCTCTGTGTGACATTCATAGTAGCAAAAATATCATTCACCTGGCCTGGGAATAATTTTTTAATTATTTCCTACTGTGTTGTGAATGCTAGCTTATAGGTACAATACTACCATATTTCTAAATCAATGATATATTTTTGTTTATTCCTATTTAGTTAGGTTTATAATATCTACGAAGTTTCTTCAATTCAATTGACAAATGTGGCAAAGCCGTAATAAAGTGTCGCCCATATTAGTACATACTGCCATTTTTCTAAATTGATGATATATTTTTGTTCATTTATAATTAGTTAGATTTATTATATCTACGAAATTTCTTCAATGCTTTTGACAAATGTTGAAAAGCCGTAAGAAAGAGTCGCCCATTTTGCATTGGTAAAAGAAGAGAGTAATGGGTAAATGTGTGAAATTCACGTCGAAGAAAATTATTCGCCCGGACTGTGAATGATTTCTTTAACTGTGAATATCCCACATTCGTCTCTCTTCTAACGAGTGACATCTGCTCCATTTACACTGATTGGCAAAAAGTGAGTAATATTTCTGTTGAAAATGTAAAACCATGAATGAATAAAATAATGTCACTATGGGAGCGTCCTTGAAAGGTTTTTCTAACTTACTTTTGAAATACAGGGTACTCATTTAAAAAGAGTTTCAGATTTATTCATGAAGGGAAACCCCCCTTTTTCTATTAATCTGTTCATGAATGAAAACCTGGCTTTCAAATTGAAAATGAAGGGTGGTGGCGAGGTCAGTGGATTCTCGTTTTGTACGTTGGGGGTCGGAACTTGGCTATGGCATTGATTTTTCATTGGTATCCCGGTCGATTCTAGGGTCTTTGTGTTAATAGGCTGAGTATTAATTGTCACAGGTTCAGTCGCATCGTCATATATCTAAGAAACTCAGTGTTAACATAAAAACAATATCCATGTGTCGGGAGGGATTTGAATTGAGTGCTCCCTGAGTAACGATCAATAATACTCCCGTCTGAGGAAACGAAGTAAAATTTCGGATCCCTTAAAGAGTCCTTTTCATGCTATACGGACGTCAAGTCCTTTATTAACTGGTGCTTTGATTTTATGTCCTTAAGTCGGCTATAAAAATTTCCCTCCCAGTGTGGCTTATTTTAAACCAATTCCTAAGGGGAATAAATTTGCTATCTTAATGCCTGAGATATCCCGAATAGGAATAAATTTTGTTTGTTTTTATGAGTTATGAGGTGAGAAAGGGAACTCAACTGGATTTTATATTTTCTTTCCTGGTGTGTCATTTTTCAAATTGATTGTACCGCCTACTGATGAGAATCATTTCGAGTATTTTCGAACGCGAAATTCGTAAAAATATACCTTATACCTACTTAGGGAACTGAATTGGTGTTCTGGTCAGTTTCTAGACTCTCATCTTTGTGATTCTGAGCACGATTTCAGACGTCATAACTATGTAATTTAGATGTGATAAATGTGTAAGCGACGGTTGGCTCTATCCTGCTTAAAATTACTAAATGGTGACAGGCCTTAGAAAATAGACGCATATCAGAAACCTAAAACCCCGACGAATTCCGTGGGAAATCTCAGGAGTTAAAAAAATAACGGAAATAGAAGAAACACTGCGAAAGGACCCATCTGCCCTCGAGAGCGAAGGTGGAGTACTAAATTGAACATTTCTCAGTTCGGCACTACAGTCGAATTCACATTGAACGGACTATCTGTTAGTGCCCCTAAACCTTGTTCGTTTGTGAAAAGTCATGTCTCCGATGATTTTATTTACTGCCGCAAATTTACCTGACATGATGAATGCCTACAAGAAAAATACCACTGTCTTTGAAGCTCGGGGGGTGTTAAAAAAAATTAATAAGGTGAACATTTACTTGGAAAAATAGGAAAATTACTGGGCATTTCACCGTTTAGTTAGTTGTCGTCACCGCCTCGGGAATATTGTTTACCCCAATGAATTATCCCTTATTCAGGAGTAAATAAATTGTCGCATTTCCTTTAAATTGGTGGAATGTCTCCTAGCAAAGTTGAAAGCATAACAAAGAAATGAAGGAAAACTTGTTTCCTCAGAAGATTTTTATCTCTAGTGTATGAACCGCTGGGCCCCATTAGCTTGAGAGACGGAGGAATGATGTCCCACTCTTACATTTTGAGAGCTGGATCGCTCATGCACTGAGGCTGTATTGTGTTATGCTGTCGTTAAGTTGCGCAATTTAGTTAACTGTCGAAAAACCATCAGAGTGTAAGCGGGTAAAAACGCTTAAATACGGCTAACCAGTGCTGAAATACGGGCGGAACTTGCCATCTGTGCCGTCCGATTTATTTCTTTTGTTTTTAAAAAGAGGGATCGATTTTTAATTTATATGGGTGGCATGGTTGAAGCCCGTAACGGAAGAGAAAATTAGTAAACAAGGATGGCAGGACAGAGCTTGATATTTTGAAATGGCATGAAAAAAGAGATGCAGTATACCACGTTAAAGGTTATCGGAAGCAATACGAAGTTTTCCTTTTGTGTTCTCGGTCCATCCTAAACCTTCCTCTTCGGCATCGTACCAATGGTTATGAGGTTTTGAATATCGGATATGATTAGGTGAAAATTACACTAGGGAATTGCTCTTTGGGTCTCATCTCCTGGCGCTGGAATTTCAGGTTGACCTCTTCTTTGGATCCGCCACAAGGAATTTCACCCTACCGGTACGATGCCATTTGTAGAAAGAAGATAAGGTTGGAATTTCTTTTTTGTTAATTTTTTTACGTTAGACTGAAACGGATGGACACTCGATGTCCTCCCTCATGCACTAGGTACATGGCCTATTCATGTTTACTCATGGTTATTCGTTGTCTCGCAAAAGGCAATTGCTGAAATAAAAAATACGTGGCGCGTTTCAAGTTGTAAATGAAAAAAAAATTAGTTTTTTTTTCATTTGCAACTTACTTAAAAATTAGTTAAACAGTTTTGTTGACGAGTCTGAACGACTATCTGTGAGTATGTTGTCGTTTTGTGCTGATGAGGCGGAATTTATGCATTGTTTTTTCATCCTGTAATGATAATTTATCTTCCAATTTGTTTCCTGTGTAATATCTTAGCTTTTTAGTCAAGGGTGCGTGATTCGGTTCATCCTACCACGAGTTTCAATTATGTTTTTAGCTTTAGTGTTACATGATTACTTTAAGAACGTCGCCACTCTCGTGCTAAAGTCTATGTACAGTATTTCTCCATTCATTAGTGAGGATCGATAATTCGCTTTCATATCCACCCAGTTCACATTTGTAATCGGCAAATTCCTACATTTTTGAATCACGTTCGCTCGTGTTTGGTTTTGGAAAAATCCTTTGTTTTAGTGAGTAATTTGTCTGTTATTTGTTTTCAATGGCGGTTCCTTTTTAACTTTCACTGAGATAAATCATGATATATCTTTCTCAAGAGCCGGCCTAAAATGCGAATTTAACCGTCTCACTAAGTCCCGCCCCGTCAACTGTGATATCAATCAGCCAGTCAATCACTTCTTGGGCGATTTATTTTCTTTTTAATCGGCTTTAAAATTATTGCCGAGTATTTTGACACGGGCCCAGTAGGTTGAGGAGTAGGAGGCTTCGTAAGTCTCAATCTCTCCCGCCTTCAACAAAGGCGATGATTAATCAATCATCTTCGACCCTCCCCTCCTTTTCCTTCTCGAACGCGTCCCTTTCAACCCCACCCCTTTTCGTCTCTTCGAACTCAACCACTCTAATTACCCTTAACCCTGCGTCCATATCCAGGCTCCCCTGCCGTGTTGTCTTCGCTTTGGACGCTAAATGTTAATCGGTTGTTCGGTGGTCATGATCGTCTTAAGCGAACGTCTAATATTCTGTCCCCGAGTTTCGTAGGATTAAAAAAAAAGTATTATTTTTCTCATTAAGGCTAGGAACTTATTTGTCCCTTGACGCCAAAGTCCCTTCATGAAACAAATTTTAGAAAATCAAACGATAAATTTCCTCGCGCAGTCGCTGGCGGGATTTCTCATGATAACCCCGTTTACAGAACATACGCGGTATCTCTATTTGGAGATTTGATAGTTGGCATAGCTAAATTACGTCTTTAGGAGAGTCGTCAATTTTGATGTCCTGCTGGAATCATAATTTGGCTGTGGATTTCACTCCAGTTCCATTTTCTTCTTCCTAAATATTCCTTTTGTCTCCCGCATTAGATCTCCATGGGTCAATCCATATGTAGTGGTCCAGAGGTGGTTGCTTGATGATTTTTAATATTTTTTATATTTTTACCATACAAACTACCATTTATTGAGAATACAAAAATGTAATTATTTTATTTAAAAAAAATTTATTTTGCTCACAGTGGCCATTTTTATGTTAACGGGACTCTGATTTTAGGCAATTTCAGTGTTATGCGGAAATGCAAATATCTCAAATTCCATCCATCCTAGAACTATCAAACAAAAACCAACCTATTCAGTAAATAATGAACTTAAATAAAGGTAAGTAGATGTATCGACCTAAAATTAAGTCTAAGGGTCCAAATATTGCTTCAAAGTTTTCGTCACTTAACTAAAAAAAATCAATTTTTACGACGTTTTTTATGTAGGAAGGCATGAGATTTAATGTTAGTAATTTTTTTATTAAATAGGTATGGGTACATGCTTTAAGTATACAGAATTTTAAGGAGTGGCCTTCAGTGGTTTTTTAATTAAAATTTTTAAAGTTCTTGATTTTTAAAAATTTTCAAAGTTTGACGTCTGTTATCTTTGTTGGGCATGAAAATAAAATTTTGAAATTTGACCTATTTATAGTCATTTATAAGAGGAATCACCAGTAAAAATTTTGTTTTGTAGACTCAACTATTTATAAAGATATTAAACATTGAAAAGTAACATAATATCGACGAAGTCCAGATCAACGTGGTGCCATTTTGTGCCATCCTAAGTAATGTTTAATGCCTTTTAAATTATTATCACAACTCATTGATCAGTTTTTCACCTCATTTTACAAGTTGTTCAGTATAAAGTAATAAAATTGGTATTGTAAACTTTAGCTAAAATGTTAATGAAGGCCGAAGAATACAAAGAATATTTGGGAATACATGTAAATTATACATACTGTGTTTGACATAGTGTGTGATTTACAAAGGTATGAGTGAATGTGAGGAATGTGGAGATGTTATGGGACTCCTTAATATGCTTTTGGAATCAGATGAAATAGATGAAATGCCAGATAATATTGTGTACAAACAGTGGGTGACTGTTGACTGTGCAGAAATGATAACAGTACCAAAGCCAAGAGATGAGTTTCTGGAATCACTAGCGGAAAAATTAAAATAATTAAAAGCTCATCATTATGTGTCCAAAGTGCAGTCTGCTTCATTTAAAGACATGAAGAGTACGCTGACAAAAGAGGAATGTGTTGTTGTTGCTGATTTTTCTGAAAATTTTACATTCATAGTGCAAGATGAGATCCAGAGTTACCACTGGATTAATAAGCAGGCAACTATCCACCCTTTTGTGTATTATTACATTGATGAGGACACAGGGCTAGCTAAAAACCGAAGTCTTTGTATCATAAGTGACCATCAGCAGCACAATACTGCAGTGGTCCATTCATTTCAAAAGTATCTCATAGAAGATATAAAAACTATTGCTCCTGCTGTAAAACAGGTAATTTATTTCTCTGATGTATCTAGCAGCCAATATAAAAACAAAAAAAACTTTCTCAATCTTTGTCTCCATGAAAGAGACTTTGGATTAGTAGCAGAGTGGAATTTCTTTGCTACTGCCCATGGCAAGAATGCCTGCGATGGTGTTGGGGGGACCACTAAGAGAGAGGTCACTAAAAGAAGCTTACAGTCAATAACAAACAATCAAATTATGAATGCCAAAGAAATGTTTAATTACTGTTCTGAAAACCTGAAAGGTATTCAGTATTTTTACATTGACAGTGACGAGATAATGGAAAATGAAACAAAACTACAAGATAGGCTCAAATATTGCCTCAAAATTCCTGGGACTCGATCCTTCCACCGAATTGTGCCTTTGTCCGAAAATAAAATAAAATGTTATAAAACATCAAAATCGTTGAAATTTATGGAGATAATGACTTCAAAGAATGCCTCCATATCTTTGCACGAAGAGGATATCATTGCCTGCACTTATGACAAACAGTGGTGGCTTGGAAAAATCAAAACTGTTAGCCTTGAGCATAATGACTATTTGGTTTATTTTTTTGAACCATCTGGACCAAAAACTTCATTTAAAGTAAGTAAACAAGATGAAGCTTGGGTGCCTTTAAATAATGTCTTGAGGAAGCTCACACCACTAGAACTAACAACAGCCACAGGGCGCAACTACAACATCTCACAAACATTGTGCAACGAAATATCTCAGATACTTAATACCTATCAATCATAATAACTAATGTCAATGTTTTATTTTAACAATACTGTAGGTATATAATATACTAGAAGTTCAGGAATACTGCTGAGCAGTAATTTAAAAACTTAAAATTGGTTAAAAACAAGCTCAGTGTTTAATATGGTGAGGTCAAACACAGTATGTATAATTTACATGTATTCCCAAATATTCTTTGTATTCTTTGGTCTTCATTAACATTTTAGCTAAAGTTTACAATACCAATTTTATTACTTTATACTGAACAACTTGTAAAATGAGGTGAAAAACTGATCAATGAGTTGTGATAATAATTTAAAAGGCATTAAACATTACTTAGGATGGCACAAAATGGCACCACGTTGATCTGGACTTCGTCGATATTTTGTTACTTTTCAATGTTTAATATCTTTATAAATAGTTGAGTCTACAAAACAAAATTTTTACTGGTGATTCCTCTTATAAATGACTATAAATAGGTCAAATTTCAAAATTTTATTTTCATGCCCAACAAAGATAACAGACGTCAAACTTTGAAAATTTTTAAAAATCAAGAACTTTAAAAATTTTAATTAAAAAACCACTGAAGGCCACTCCTTAAAATTCTGTATACTTAAAGCATGTATCCATACCTATTTAATAAAAAAATTACTAACATTAAATCTCATGCCTTCCTACATAAAAAACGTCGTAAAAATTGATTTTTTTTAGTTAAGTGACGAAAACTTTGAAGCAATATTTGGACCCTTAGACTTAATTTTAGGTCGATACATCTACTTACCTTTATTTAAGTTCATTATTTACTGAATAGGTTGGTTTTTGTTTGATAGTTCTAGGATGGATGGAATTTGAGATATTTGCATTTCCGCATAACACTGAAATTGCCTAAAATCAGAGTCCCGTTAACATAAAAATGGCCACTGTGAGCAAAATAAATTTTTTTTAAATAAAATAATTACATTTTTGTATTCTCAATAAATGGTAGTTTGTATGGTAAAAATATAAAAAATATTAAAAATCATCAAGCAACCAATTTAATTTTTTCTGGACCACTATATATGGATTGACCCCCATACCGGACTTCACTATGAATTGTTTTCTTAGTAGCTAACAACTCTATGCTTGATGCTGGCTAGCGATGATTTTCTGGAATTATAAATATATATATCCTGCTTTATATATTATAAATATATATAAACTGCTGAATTCGACGGGGTTTTATGTCACACCCCATGCCCAACTTTAGCGGTCGAAAATTCTTATTCTCTCCTCTTATGCACCCGCTCCGTCCCTTCCAGCATGTATTTATACTCACATCTCTCTCTGGTACAACTGCCTTGGTAATCACATCGCCAGTCGAAACCTTGGTCTGCAAGTATAAAAAAATATGGTCCCTCTGTTCTTGGGTTTCCACCGCATCGGTTGTTTTTCGACCGGGAATAACATCAGTTTCACCTGTATTCCAACGGGTGTCTTCTGGTCTAAGTGGCCTGAAGACGCCAGTTGGAATACGGACGACACTGTTGTCTTGAAAAACAACCAACGCGGTGGAAACCCGAGAACGAAGGAGCATGCTTCGACGCCGCGGAAATCTACGAGAGAGCATAATAAAATTTTGTCGTAAATGTACTATACTATTCGCATATATACCATACGGACTATTCAATCTTTGTCATTTCATTAAAAAAAGTGAAATATCGTGAATCCTTTAAAAGCATCGTCTATTTACATTGTAGTTTCAAAAATGTGTCCATCGGCTGCTTAGTGGGTATTATTTTATAGATAGTTGACGTAAATCTAGGAGTCTCGAAGTTGGCGATAGGTGCGAACTCGGTGAAATGTAAATTTGCATTCGACCGATGCTTTATCTTTAGGCTCTCGGTGTCCCCGCGTTCCGTGGTTTGAAGGGAGTATAAAGTCAACGGCCACTCTCACCCTTTCCACGCCACGTCCGTCTCCTCGCAATCCTCTCTCATACTTCTTTCGCTCGCCAACTCACCCCTCACCGTCCCTCCCTCCCTCTCTTTCCCTCTCGCTTCTCTCCACCGTCCATTGCCGTGTGTCGGAGCCCCGCTCCTCACTCGGTCTTTTCACCACGGCTTTCTCCACGGTTTTCTGGAATAAAAAAAGTAATGCGCTCGTCAAGGTAGTGAAGGGGTCATGGGGCCAGGGGTAGAAAGTTATTTATACGTGTGCATGCTTGCTTTTTTTCCGCCTCCCAATTTGTGAGGAGGCCTAAAATATTCTCTCTTTCTGTCTCGCGCTATGACGACCCTGTGAGAGTGGGGAACATGACGGGGGACGCCTGGATTTTTGGGGACCCAGGTGGACCGAGAGGGAGGTCTCTTGGGGGAGCTCTTGTGACCCCCAAAATGAGGGTTTCTCCGTCGTGGTGATAAGATACCATGGAATGAAAATGTGTGCGGAAAGGAGAGTGTGAGACCAGAAGACTATATATTCTAGCGTTACCATTCTATTTTTCACATTTTGTCGATTTTATTTTTGCGATTAGTGTTGCCGCTAATCTAGTAGGTTGTGTGCATGTTTCAGCCTCTTTTGCATGCACTCTAATTTTTAAAATTTCCCCGCTCAAAGTTTGGAAAGCCCGGTTTCTTTGTTTAAATAGCCATACCCACCTGGTTTTTTTTTTGTTTTATTGGATTTTATTTTGATTTTTTATTTTATTTATGCCTTGAGTTTGTGCTATGTATGCAATACTAAAAATAAAGCAAAAACATCCTATATCAGAGAAAATATCTTGCCGCAGGGAAGGTCCGAATCTCTGTAAAAATATTACTAGCCCAGTACGCTACCCCTCGGCGACCTCAGCTGTTGCCCAATTCCCATTTAAATGAGAATATGTAGAAAGTGCCTTTGAGTGCTATATTTCAAGGAGGGAAAATAATTTTGCTTGACCGGGATTCGAACTCGGATCCCTCAATTTCGCTTACAATATAAAGTGCCTCTCCATGCATTGTGGATTGCATTGTGCACGCCGTTTTATACTTTTTTATTGCAAATATGCATCTCGTAAAAAAGTGGACGCTTTTCCGAAATCTGATCTGCCGGTTGCCGTTGGCATTAACTTGTAAGTAATTTAAAGTTCAATTTCCGAAAATAAATGCCGTGCAAAGATATGATTCTGTTGTTCATATCAAAGGATACGTTTTCTATAATTAGCCAGAATATGGATGAAATGACATCTAAGTCGCTTTACGTTGAAATCATCTTTATGTAGAGAGATCCGTAGAAAGCGACGAGTACCGAGGAAGAGGGAGGAGGAGGTTTGGGAGATATAATGTGGTAGAGTTTTGGGTGGGTGGTTTAGGAGGAAAAAGGGGAAAATGAAATGATGATGATGTAAAAAAGAGAGTTGAAACCCGGAGACGTGTTCTGCCTCTTCTTGTTTTTGCTTCGTTCTCTGTTTTAGTTCACCATGCCTTCTTAGTGCTCCCGCCCCTGTCTCAGTCTCGCCTCGCTCCCTCGCTCAGTCTTTCTCTTCTGCTTTCGCGTGGTCATGAGAAGTACGCCAGTGAGAGGGAGATGTGGCCTTTTTTTCATTTGTTTTTTTTTCTAATCCCTCCGTTTGTCCCTCCGCAAGACCCGAGCCAGGGGGGTTATTTTTTAATCTCACCTTTCTAATGACTCTTTGCCGGAAGGCGGGAGATCAGTTTCGCTCTCCTAATGATCGGCTCACGATCGGCCATGGCCCGATGGTGGCTCCATTTCACGTTCCAAACGACAGGTGAGATGGAACTAATGAAATGCAGCGCCAAATGAAACGGATCATGAGTTGAAAGATACGGATCAAGAGTCGAAAGAGCGGATGAATCAAATAAATCACGGTATAGTATCCGTGAAATAAATAGACCGGCAGTTCACCACTTGAGAGCCGTAGATGGTCACGCCGCCTGGGTGGCGGAGTTGAACTACGAAAAATGACGTCATTTTCCACATAACATGACGTATTCTCACTTAAGTGAGATTACAAAATAACCCCCCAGGAGGAGAGCCAGGCCCTATGCCCCACATTCCACCTCTGCCTCCCCCCCTTTCCTCCTGAGCCATTCCTTGGAAGTTGTCCAGTCATATATTTTCATTGCGTCGCTAGCTCGCTCTCTGTTGTTGCACTATATCTACGATGTACACTTTGCGTCCTGGACATTCATTGTGAGGATGTTCAGCCGCTGGGCCGCTTACTGAAAAAAAGGATCTCTCACTCCTCCGTATCATAGAAAAATTATCCAATAGTGTGATGGGTTGGGGAGGGGGAGGAATTTATGGCTTTTTAACTCTACTGCCTTTTTATAATCGTACATTAAAATCTGCCGCCATTACTCATCTGTAAAGCAGTGTATGGTCACCAAACACATTCTAATATTTTTCTATTGGATGTGCAATTCTATTTATTGTACAAATTATTTCTGTACCTATGTATTTAAAATGTATTTAAAATGTATTTATTCTTCCTGAAAACACGAGGAAAATTTCCGAGTAACTCAATAAATCCAAACCATGATATTTTCTTCGTCTTGCATCCTAGGGTGTTTCACTTTCTCTCTGCTCCTCTTTTGTCTCCAATTATTAAAACATAAATTTAAAAATTCGGGGAAGTTCCCGTTAAAACATTCCCCATCGGACATATGCTTATCTTTCTGGTCCCATTGCTTCGCATTTTAGCTCTTAGTTGCGATGAATATTCCATGCTTCTTCATATCAATACCACATATCCTCCTTGCGCGGTTTCCCGTCCAGGAAGTGAGCACGAATGGCCTTGGCAGGGAGCTTGAAGATAAATGTCATTAAAGAATATATGCAAGTCGGCTCCTTCAACTGGTATTTAGTACTATCTTGGCTTTTTAAATCAATGTTGCCGTATATGTCCTTAATGGTAGGTTTTGTAATATATTTATTCTATTTTATCTGCAGTAACTTCGCGGTGAGTGTGATAATCTGTTCGCCGATCCTTGCTAATATGTTTACGTGAGATTCTGTGTCGTTATGTGCCCTGATTTATACTTTCGGACGTAACCGAAATTTTCAGAAAAAATATTTTCTAAGATAAATTCTGCCTACGATTTTCAGTGTTACCCTATTGAAATGTTCCTTTTTTTCTCTTTTCAGGTGAGTAATCAACCTGCGGATCTGCCTTTCGCGGAAATGGATATATTTTTGCTCTCGTAACGGTATGTACTTTGTCTGGGTCTGGAGAAATACGGTCGGTATAGTATTTCGGCGTTCTTGGGCGTTTAATCAATACTATCCCGATTTTGACGCTTATCCCCTGAGGGACGGAGCAGTACAGCAGTTTTGTTATCTATTCCAAGATGATCGTATTTTGAAACTGTGCCCTTCGAATTCGTCCGTCTTTCATTTTGCGTTAGTGCTATACGTAATTGTTCCCAAAATAAAATATAGGAAGATCCATGTTCTTAGCAGATTAGCTTCTTAAATGCTAGTTATATAGTCCCTGTGATCCATTTAATCAACCAGTGTCCTTGTCAAAAAAAATCAATATTAATATTTGCGTTGCCCCACTGAAAACTGTCATTCATTTAGACCGTCGTTAGACCTTGTGGTTCATATATTTTCAATTTTTATATTTTCCTTACGAATCAGTGGATGAGTAAATTAAAAATTAAAACTACGATTGATTTTTTCCGTAGTAAATGGTTGCCGCACGCCCGACAGCCTCAGGGTTATCCTTCACCACAGCTCTCATCGTGCTGTCTGAAACCGTATTAGGTTTGTCTAATACGCTTATAACTACTGCTCCGTGAATGCATATATACACATTCTTGTTAATTTTTACAGCGCATCTCATTAATTAAGGAAAAAGCTGTAGTAATGGTCGGAGACGTATAGAGAGATAATATTTGTTTGTGCCACACGCAAAAAGAAAATATTCATCCTTGCGAAGTAATTAATTTGTTGCTTGCTTTAGAATCACATCATGTTTTTTGAGTGTCACATTCATCTCTTAAGCTTATTGGCTTCTGTTTTCAATGAGGTCAATCATTTGCAGACTTATGGTGGCAAAATGTTCCTTCACATCGAAAAGAGTTCTTTCCAGCTGTTTCCGTCGCGTTGCTCCGACTCCTCCGTAAGCCATCTTTACGACACGGTCGGGGCGTCGAATAATACATCTCTTGACAAATGGGTTCCGTCCCGACAGGTCTATTACCGTAATCGCGGCACAAAAAAGTACCAACTGAGATTGATGTGGTCCGTTTGCCTCCTCTTTATCCTTGCATTTTTTTATCCCTTCCCTCGTTCCCCTAGTGTGACGAGGGGTGTAGATGATTGCGTTGTTTCTCCCGTGTGAAATCGTTTTGCTTCTGCTCCTCTCCTCGTGTCTTCGAGGTGAATCAGGAGTCGTCTCGAGACGTAAAAATAAATTGCCCGTGCTTCTCGGGAGATGGGGTGGATGGGATGTGTTTTGATGGCTGTCTGCTAGGGCTGAGACTAATTATACAGGTGGGGAAGATGATGATGGATAGTTTGAATGTATCTTAAATGGTAGTTTAGAGACGAGGGTTAAGAGACATAGTCAAGTGGGTTGTGGTACATTTTGAAGAATCGCAAATTGAGCGAAGTCGAAAGTGAAAATGATCTTAATTGGCATTCGCATTACTTATATCATTTTGGTGAACATGAAGTCTGTGAGCTTGGATGGTGGTTAATGCTCAACCGTGGAAATATCGTTTGTTTGCCTTGAAAATCTGGGCAAAAGCATGATTAGGAAGAGAACAACTTGTTTTGCCGCTAAGTTTGGCGATGCCTTCAACAAGAATAAGTGTTTTGCTCGAACAAAAGCATCCTGCACCTGGAGGTGAAGGAAGCAGTTTTGCTATAGCACTATAATGGAATTTTCTTTAAAGTGACACGATGCATATTAGATTTCATGGGCAGTTCCGCAGTCAACCCGGCAGAAGGCCGGGGAGTGAATGAGCATGGAAAAACCTCATGTCTCGTTTTTTTGCCCTCGTCCAATCGCCTTCCCGACATCCCCTGATGCAGCCGGAAAGGCAGAGAGGTGGGTGCGGGAAGGAAGGTTGGAGTGGAGCGCGGGAAGGCCGGAGGAATTCCTTAGTGAGGCGGCGGCGGGAGGGAAGGTGGGGGGAGGGGGATAACCCGCAAAAGGAACAACCCCCGGCTCCCCGGGGATTTTTCCTGCTTCCTCATCGAGCTAGGGGGGTGTGAGATCATCAGGGGACGGAGAGGATGGGAGGTAGGGGGACGGTAGTAAGGTGAGAAGAAGGTTGTGTGTGTGGAAGAGGAGGGGGAGAAGTGAGATTTTCCGAAGAAAGGATTGTGGGCTCGGGGGTGGATCCCTGGGCGAGGTTGCGAGTCGAGGGCAAGGTGTGTGTGGGATTTGCGGGGGTTTGGGGGGGAGGGGTGAGGAGTGGGGCGGACGAGCGGTTTGGGTGGGAAAGAAAAGACTTCTTCGTTCATGTGGGAACGGGATCTAGGCTCAAGGAAGATTTCTTCACTTTCTTTCTTAGACCCGATCGACGTGCCGAGATGTGGGGGCTTTGCATAACTACCTCGTGTAGTAAAAGTTCTCTTTCCTTGATGGAACGATTGGTTGTTGTGAGAGAGACCCCTTCTAGAAATCTTTTGAAATACTGGTGCAAAGAGCTTTAAAGCATGTCCACGATCGTGTTTTTGGGGCCATAAAATGCCAAGAAAAACTTGTTTCTCAAAATTAATAAGAACCTTTTTATGGCTGGTTAGAAGAACTGAAATTTGAGAGCCAGATAAGTAACATTTTTATCTAATGTGTGTGAATAATGCATTAGAATCGCACGTCACATTTTACCTATATGAAATATCTTAGCTAGCAGTCCGTTCGAAAACGCCAAAAACACGGCTCTTTGTTTGCTCTCATCGCGATCAAAATCTTATGTGTATTGTAAAACAAACTGATAAGTGTGGTTTATTACAAAATAAAACAAGCAAACGTTTGATGTAACTAGCATTCATGTTGGTTTACTAGTTAATTTTTAATCAGAATCCATAATTTATTTTACGTAATTTTGCGCCAATAGTAAGTGTATATAAGCAATATAAGATATTGCTCCAGCACGAAAGTTACATCATAGTGTCAAACCTAATATGTACATTAATCCCAAAACGGGCTCAACATTCATGCACTGGGTGGGATTCTAAAACCTTACCTTCGAATATCGTGCTTTACCAACCTCGCTATATCAATCAACGAAAAGGCTTGTCCGAAACATTATCCTTACCTTTATTTTGATTAATGTTGAAAAAGGGCGTTAACCTAAAGATGAAATCACATGAAAAAATGTAATTCGAGGGAAAAAAATCTTTTCGAGGCTACTATAAGTAAATTACTCATATTTTTGTCTACTTTTAGGTCAGCTCCAGTAATCAAATGGTATAGAAGAAAATGGAATACGTAAAATGTGATATTATAGTATTTATGCTTTTTTCTCGAACCGTATATCATTGACATTTTAAATCAGGAAACTGTAGTATAATTTTCTGAGGGGTTTTCAATTAAATAATTTTTCAAACGACGAAGGCAATTTAATAAAGCGCCTCTCAGTATTACCAAAGGATTGTCATAAACTGTCAGTAGTCGACATGGCGCGATCGCCTACTGGGTAAAACTTTCAGATCGCTGATCGGGAGAAGTCTCCATGGGCATGTCCAGCTAATCCAAAGCTTTGAGATTCTTCTATGTGACAGATATATGTAGGGGGAACCACTGGCGGTTCGAGACAATTGACAACTCGTTTATCCTGGTGTGTGAATTTCACCCGCCGTGGGACTAAGAATGTGATTGATACACAATAAGATCAAGCCCAATCGGTCAAGAGCGACACAAGGGTGGAAGATGTTGGATTTTGGTTTGCTGGTAATCGAGCGAGAATTAATTATTTGTTCATTAACTTTCCCAGCAAATATTTGGTGAGCATCATTGCAGCAGGCTTATGAGCCCAAGATGGAAGTATCAGAGGGACAAAAACGTTATCAGATGCGCGTGTTCGGAATTTCTGCTACAGGTTTACTAAGGTGATCGGGGCTCCTCGAGGCCTTTCTTCCACGCGAGCAGAAAGAAAGGGTACATCTACATATTAACCTGCGACCCGCCACGGAAGCGTGTGGCAGAGGGTTTTAGGACACCGGCCTTGAAAAAGGGAGGGAAAAAGAAAAAGGAATTGACGGAGAGAAAGGGAAGTGAACGGTATGTTAACGGGGTTTCTTAATGTCTTACTCTGTTTTTGTTGTATTGGGCGTCCCGCATTTTGTTGACATTATTGGATCTTAGGGATATTCGTTTCCAATGTAAATCTCCGTTAGGCCGGAGATGCGATGTTGCCAATAGCAGCAGGAAAAATCACACCGGGCAATGCTTTATACTAACTCCACATTTAGGAGTCTTCCAGTATGCAAATATTATTCCGTAAAGCAACTTACTTAAATTTAGCGTGGTGGTGGTAATGGTTGCCTGCGTGACGTAGGGGTGAGCACATGAATTGTAAATTTGGCAACAGTGGTCTCTATAAGACCCATATTGTTGACTGAATGTGGAACGAAGTATAATCACTATTAGTGTGTGGAAAGATTGAACATTTGCATCCATCAGATAGTGCGTGTCTCTTTTATTTTGTCACTTCTATCAGCTCTTCGGCGATAAAATAATATCCTCCGTGTGACGCTGAAACTCGCGTGATCAGGGGTAACCAACGCACCGAAAAAAATAAAAAATATTCTGGAAGCGGAGGAATGGGCGAGGCTGGGTGTGGCGTTTAGCAGGGCCTTTTGCGCCCCCTCTCATTTAGGTGACGACGGGGTGTGTAGAGGAACCGTAAGGGGAGCAGGACTAAAGGGTGAGGTAGAAGGGTTTTATGGGGAAGGGTGTGTGTGAGTGCCTGAGGCGAGATCCCGCCGTCTCTATCTCATGAAAGAAATTAAGGTTAGGCAGCACGCGCTTCCCCAAACTCTCAAGGCATCCCGGTCTTCGATGGGAGGAGGGGAGAGGTATCGGTGGGGCGGGAACCCTAGGGTTCTCATGGAAGGAGGGAGGGCGCGGATGAATTTGGGATTTGTTAGCAAGGCTCCCGGAGGGTGAATGTGCGAGCTAGGCCGTGTGTTTCGGGTGGTGGTGAGGAAATGACCCTGGCATTTTTGATCGGATAAAAGGGTTATAGGGATGGGACCCAGGCTGGGTGGGGTGGAGTGGGAATCCGGTAAAGGATATGTGTCCCGATTTTCGAGTCCTGCGTTGCGCGACGAATGAAAATTGTCGCTTTCGTTGCCGAGAATAACTTCGTTAGCTTCGTTACGATTTTCAACTGCGACGAAAGCTAAAGCGAGTCTTGGCAGTAATCGTCATCGTGTTCCGAAAAATTTTCCTGTCTTCATCCCGATAGTTTTGCAGCAACTTACGGGGGGCGTAGGAAAATATAATTCTGCTGTGCGTAAAACATAAGTCACTGCCAAATGATGTGTAGCGCAAGTCCTTCATAGGTTTATAAATGTTTAATTCAGTATATATTTATTTTTTACCAATTTTTTCTTCGGAACGGAGACTGGCAGAGGTGTGATCAAGCACCCAAAAATTGTTTCAAGTAGAGTAATCATTAACGGCGCTGTCGAAAATAAAACTTCGTGGGAATTTCTTCCGTTGAGCCTCAAACGAATGTTCAGTGAGGTCCGTTGCGCCAATAAAGAAAAAGAATGTCCAGAATATTTTCTTTTGATATTAATATTTTCAACGTATGAATCGAGGGGAGTGAGTTCCTTCTTTGAGGCTAACTAACTTAATTTCGGCGCACAGTGGGACCCCCGGCATTACAGACTGCCAAAAAGAAGAAAAATAAAGTTTTCATTTTAGGTTTTTTATGGTGTGTTGGCTAGAGTGATGTTTGAGCTACAGAGAAATGCATTCCTCGCAAAAAAAATTAGACGATTTCGGAGATTTGAGTAAGTTGTGAACAAAAAAACTTATTCAGAATATATAAAATAAATAAAAACGTGCATTGACTTTATACACGTATTGATTCAGAGATATTCACTTTTGAATCTTGCAAAACTCTGTCAAACAATACTGATAACGAAGCGAGAACAGCTACGGTGAAAAAAATTGCCTCAGTCAAGTTAGGCATTCCAAAATTGTAACCGATCAGTTCTCCGGTATTTTAAGGTATTGCGGCCGGTATTGATACCTTTTCATTTCGTACCGCTCGAAACTCACCATTACGGGGAAGGCGCGCATTACGCATTACGGTGGTGCGCGTGAGGTGTGCGGAAGGGTTTGGATTTAATTCTTTTTAGGATGTGGTGCGTGGGAATAATAGAAGTGGGGGCGGGTCGGATGGAGGCGGGGAATCTAGGGAGGAGTGGGTAGGAGTGGATAAAAGGGGTGTTTGTGGGTGGCTTGTGAGGAGGGCTACGTGGTTTCTGGTCGATTTTCTCACGCCAACCACTCGCCTTCTATTCCCCGTTCCTTACCCTTGTATGTTCTCGATCCACTCCCCATGGGCCTCCGCTACCCACGCTCGCTTATCATCACGCGTTATTTTTCACGGGTGGTCGGCTAAAAAATGGCAAAAAATTCGACGCTCCTGAGGTTTAATGAAACGATTCTATGATTACGGAGTGGCTTTGTTGACAAGATTTTCAAGTCACTTCTCGAGATGACAGAATGGTAGTCGGGAAACGAGAGAGGTTTTTGAGCGACACCGCGTGGAAATAGGTCTCCTACCGTAAGGCCGTTACCTATGAAGGTTATTTTCTTCCTGTTGCTGTCGACTTGATCACAGCTGATCATGCTGCTTCGTGTAGAGCTGTTAAGAGTACTCCGTCCATCGGATGTAACGTTAAACCATGGTCCACTTGGCGCCTTTGGTTGAGAGTAGACTAATGTCGACGCCGGGTTTTTCTCCACCCTTCCTCCTTTCCCTACCAACCTACCAATAATCCTTGACTCAAATGACCTTCGCTGTCGGTTGACTCCCACCTCCCTTCCAAATAAGCCAAACAATCCAAATCGGAGAATAGGAATGAAGTGCATAAGGACAGTATTCGCAATGGTGTCAATGAAGTTGCTCTGTCTGTCAATGAAGTTGCTCTGTCTGTCTGTCGGAGCAACGAAACATTTTTGCGGTCCCATTGCCCGTAGGCCATCGAGGTCTGGCTTACAGAGAAAGCCGTCCGCGTATCGCAGCATGCAGATCACTTCGCGGCCACAATAGCGTCAGCCACTTCGACCAGAATACGCATACTGGAACGTCGGAGAAACCGTTGTCACGAAAACGACGCGACGCGATGAAACCCTGAAACATGCGGCCCTCACTATCAACGCACCGCGTAAGCCTTCGCTCAAACTTCACGAATGTGAGTGCCACCTTGTCCCTGCTGACACATCTGGCCTGGGCGATATATGCTAATGTGTGCTTAATAAAGTTTTTTTATATAGAAAATGAATATCGGAGTAAGTGCAGGCGCGAGCCAAACTACTAGAGTGGTAACATAATCTGAGGTTTCAGGCGTGATGGAGTGGAAACGGAACATAACTACAATTAATGAAAAAAGAGCGATTTCCACATACTTGTGGAAATTACATTTTCTACATTAATTACTAGAGTGGTATCCGTCCCTGTTTTTCGTCTTTCGTGTGTTACAAATTATTCTTCTTAGTAACATACTTAAATGAGTCCATATAGAAATTCATTTACTTCAGGCTTGTGGACGGAAGTCAACCTGTATGATCTTGGAGTTATTTTCTTCTTGGTGTTAATCTCTTAGGGAAAAAGTTCAAAAGCTTTTTGAAATGAAAACGATGCCTCCTTTTATTGTGGATTAACTATAGGTTTTTAGGCCTGTACATATATTCTTAATTAATATTTCTGTTTGCTTTTGTTCGGTCGTTGTGGTGTTACTCTACCAGGTCTGAAAATTCATGATTAATTACGCGAGGAATCTGGACGCCTTATTTCCATTCCACGAGCGTCTAATTTGTAATTCAGCCGTCCTGTTGAATGTTTCCGATCCCACCGCTTTCGTTTTTTTATATCGCGAGGGACAAACATGTCTGCCGTCTCGTACCTGTTGTTTTCAATCTATCTAATGGCGCTGAGGCCTCACGAAGAAGCGGGACTGCATGGATAAGGGTTCCATGTGGCACTTGTAGGAATTGCTATTCATTATCATGAATGCATTCGCCTGAGTTTTGGAGAACCGTAAAAAAATATACTAAAACCCAACCAGACGGTTTCGGAAAGAGTGATTCAGAAGCCTTTCCTAGCGTACGTCCCATCTCCCCCTTATAAACGCTTATTAAGTACGCTCACTTTATCTTAATGCCTTCTCTCGCGAGGGAAAATGAAGGGAAAAAAATGAATGTGAGATGAACTGCACACGAGGAGAGGAGGAGGTCTTTGATGTCTTTAAAAAAAATGTTTTGTGAGACTTAAGAGGATGGGGGTATTATTTTTTTTTCAAAAGATGCCTCGGGGAAATAAACTCGATCCGGCCAAAGATAGCATAAGCAGGTAGTTAGTCGCTCGAGGCGACGTAGGGTTTTTTATTCAATTTTTCTACCACGGCCCGACGTTCTGCGCTCTACGTCCCTCTCGTGAACCGGGCGTGCTCGTTCTGAGGTGTGAGAAATACACCTCGGTTGTGGAGCTGCGCGGGGTCTCACTGTCGCTGCACCGCCGCTCCTCAATAACGCCTTCGCGTAGAGCCTCGGTTGAGTCTTTATCCCGGGAAGTCGCTTGGCGGATGCAGTTTTCTACACATACAGGGTGTATGGCAGGATGTTATACTCCGATGAAAAAGTGAGAGAGAGAGATGGTGCTACTGCTTTGCCTACTCTGGTTTGGCCACATCTCGAATACGCCGCGAGCATTTGGGACCCTGCAAAAAATATTTTATTCCCAAAGTATATTAAATACAAAATATAAGCCGCACGTTTCTTTAAAAACTTCCATGAGTGAAGGGTGAAGAGTTTCGCAGTTGATGGAAGGGCTAGGTTGGGAACCGTTGGAGACTCGGAGGCTAAACGCTCTTAATTAAAAAATTCACTTCAGGCGAGTTACGGTACGACATGGAGGGTATTATTTGATCTCGCGCTGTATCTCTAGAACTGATTGAAGCAACAAAATAAGAAAGGTACCCTGCCGAACTCATAGGTTCAAATATTCCTTCTTTCCACGCACCATTGATCACAACAAAATCAGCGTGACTCTAACATAAGACACACCTTTAACGTACAATTCACCTCTGTTCCCTCCCCTTTCATGCCTGGTGTCCTAACGCCACCTGTCACACGCCCCTGTGGTGGCTCGGAGGATAGTATGTAGACTTATATGCACTAATCGTTAAAGACAATGTCATAGTCTTATTCATCTCTTGTGTGTTTTTCCTCTTGTCTCCCAAAAAAGTAGAATGCGGGAATTTTACCACTGCAGCTTTCTCGTTTACCGTCACAAGAATCGACACTTGTACAAAGAAAGTCCTCAAACTCACTCCATCAACAACGAAACTAAGCATAGGGGTCCACACGAGGGAAGTAGACAGAAGTAGCTCTTTCATTGGATACCGTGAATTCCTTCTCCCCGCTAAGGTGGTCTATCGGTTTAAATTGCATATTCTTCCGCACCCACACCGTGCTCTGCAGTGGTCTGACGCAGGAGTGAGTTCTTCATGTATTCGGATGGCAGAGGTCTTTCACTTTCATGAAAATAGAGGTACAAAATCTATGGCTATAAATGAACTGCTTGAGTTATGCACGAGTGGTTATTTTTCATTTACATTTTCCGCTAGATTGAATATCGCGAATTTTCTAAATCTAGCGGTTAGAAACCAAGTCGATTTTTCGATTCGTAGTCGGAAAGTTACATGATTACCAACCCCGATCGTTTTCGTTACGGTTTTCGATCAAATCTGCTGTAGTATGATTATCTTGTCGAAAAGTGTTTCAATGTCTTCGGGCAACAGATCAGCTCGAACTTATTGAGGATATTTTGTATTTTGGACCTCTAATGGACTCAAAAGTCTCATCTTCATCTACGTCTTTGTAATACTAGGTAGGTATCCTGCGAGCTGCTGTAGGGGCGCGTGGCGGGGGGTATTAGGACACCAGCGATGAGGGAGGGATGGTGAAGAGGCATTGGAAGAGTGAAAGGAAATGTAAAATGTATGTGAATTGAGTTTCTTGGTGTCTCGCTATGTTTTTGCTTTAGTCATTAAATTTGTCAAATCTGAGTTTCTTCTAGGAAGTTGTCACCATTGGTAAGTTCGACCTCTTTATCGTCGTTTGTCAAGCTCTATATTTGAACTTGTTTTTTTTGACTGGGACGAGGAGGTTGAAATAAACTGGAGGAACTACCTAGGAGATTTTCGTGAAGCCTGAGTCCGCCATCATGGTTTATCATTTTGTCACATTGAACTTTCTTCGAACATAATTATTAACGTTACCACGCTGAATACCTCTGTAGCTACACCGTTAAAATCAGCGGTTTTTGCCATCGTTTTCCAACAACAAAATTTGGTGTGGGTTTTCGGCTGCTACGCAGCAAAAGAATAAATATTTATGTTTTTCAAGAGGTAAATATAATTTCTGGTCAATATTTCTCCCGGAATCAAATATTCGAAGTTACTTTAAAACCAAAGAGGTTAAAATGAAATGGGGGAGGCATGGAAAAGATCACTCATGGACGAAGGTGAAGCAAGAACAGAGGTGGATGGGATTTTTTTATCGAGTAAGCGTAGCCTTGCAGCCGCTAAAAATTGGATTACCTGTGGATTTTAACTTAGATCTGACGAAAATAAAAGGAGAGCACCAGAAACAAGCCAAAGTAAGGTCTAAACTGCGCCCACTGTAATGGCGGAATGGTATCTCCATTGTTTTTAACCTTCATGCTTGAAGACAAATCAGATGCTTTCCCAGCATTTGCTGGTGGTGAAATCTGTTCGGGTTCTCCACCGGGTCAAATCTGCATTTTTTCCGATGTTTCGATGGCCGAGTCTTCAGGACTGAATGAAAAACCTTTCAATTTGTGACCTTTATGAGACTCAATCAGCCCTGAAGACTGATGGAAGACTCGGCCATCGGAACATGACGGCAAAAATGCAGGTGGAGAACACAAGCCCGGCTTGGTGGAGAACACAAGCAGGCTTGACTCCTTGCTTGAAACTCATTGCTGTTTCAATGGTTTGGTTTAAAGTAGGTGTAGGCCTTCCTATATCCCAAGCACCCCTATCCCTACCACGCCCCGTTCCGTCCGCGGGACCAGTATCCAGAATATTAAATAGCTACTCTACAATTAAGATCATTCTTGTTTTTGACGGGAAATTTACGGAAGCCAAAATCATCCTAACGTGCTCTACTTTGACAGGTTGTATACATTATCGTGGCGTATTCTATGCTCAATATTGTGCTATATCTTGAAGAACAGATAAACACTAGTGTTAATATACTGTTTTTGGCCGCTTTTCGCAAACTTCATTTTTCTACTTTTGCCCAGCTTTTTTGGATGTGGTCCCACTGTGCAGCAGCTCCCTCTCTTGTGCATTTCAACCTCCTTGTCCGAGAGAGACTTCGCATGTCCCCGCGTGGTGTATTTTACTCCTTCCGCTCATTCCTTCCTGCGCTGCCCTATTCCTCACCCTGCCCACCCATCCTTCCTGTTTGTGCGTGAGGCGAGGGCGGGAGAGAGAGAGGAGTGGAGTTTGGGGGGAGGGGGGGCGTTGAGGGGGAGGTTGGGTGGCGCAAAGGGGTTGTTGGCGCGCGGGTGGGCGAGAGGAGTGTGAGCGGGGTGCGGCGTACACTCCCCGTTGTGAATATCGAGCCGAAAATTGAGGGCGCCACAAAGAGCCATTTCGTCAATGTCTGTGCGTGCGCGTGCCTGTGAGAGGGAGAGCTTCGTTTCACGACAATCGTTGGTCGTAGTATCGATTGCCGTGGCAATGCTTTTCATTTGTCGCTCTCTGGCATCGGGTTTTGGGGGAAGGGGAGGTCCTCTCTCCTTACAACACCGTATTTCCTTCCTGGGGCTCGGTTTGGTGTGGTTGTAGAGGTGCTGGCTTCCCATTCCCGTGGGCATGGGCTTGAATCCTAATAGAGTTAGAGATTTTTTATTGGAATTTCTAACGCTGTTGAGTGACAAATTCACTTTCTTAGGGAATGGGATCCCATTCCAGTCGAATGATTTCTTTTACAAATTTTGAGGATACCGCGTACTAATCGCGGTATTACCTTTTTACTTGTGATTGCACACGAGAGCGAAAATTCTACTGAGGGAATAGTCCTCTACCTTGACCGGGTCGCGAAGCTGGATCCCGCAGTATCGCTCCGAGTGCTTTTAAGAAAAAAAATACAGGGGAATAGGACGCCTCGGTAGGAGAACTGGATGAAGCTTTCCGATGATTTTTTTCCGCGGTGGAATTTTCTAAGGATTGACTTTTTCCATTGTTATTGATGCAATTTGTGTTTCTCCGTATTGGATGACGCCCAATTGTTAATATAGAACTTATATTTCAATACACTTACTAAGTAATACTCCGCCCGCTGGATGGGACGTTAAACTATCAACCCCTTAGCGATAATTAATATAACATAAGTATATTTATTATGCTTTGGGCATCACCCCTGTGGCAAATCCTGCTACAAGAATAAATAAAATGGTTAAATACAAAATGATAATACCTATATACACAACGATATTGATACAAGATAAGTCAGCTAATGACTACCCCGGTTCTATCTCCTTCCATTCTCCAGTTAATCCCTCTCTTACCCTGCCTATCCACCTGTCCTCAATGGTGCAAATGACCTCAGTTGTCGGCCGCCTCCCCCAAATATCCACATTTCCTGCTTTCTCCCTCCTCCTCTCTTACCCATTACCTATGATATATCCTCTTCCTCACCCTTCACCTCCACTCACGTCCCGTTGCTACCTCCCAATTCTCCTGCAATTCTAAAACCTTCCCTCCTCCTCCTCTTTCCCCTTTGGGTTGTTTGCGTGTTGTGTCTGTGTGCGTTCGTGTGTAGTTTTCGTGGGATTGGGTTGGGCAAACTTTCTCTCCCTCCTCCCTGCCCCCCTTTACTGCCGCGAGCCGAAATCATTCCGGGGGCGCATCGGAAAGGGGTTTGTGTGTGTGTGTGTGTGTGTGTGTGTGTGTGTGGTTGGGTTGGAGAGTGAGTGTGTGTATAGAGTGGGTTGGTGGACGGAATGGAGTTGATGGGGGTTTCGCATGGTTTCGGGGAGTAGGCGCGGTGGGTCCGCCCTTTCGACGTGGGAATGCATTGGGATAAACTCGCTCCCGGCTCGTCGAATTAATCATTTCGATTTTGGGAGGGAGTGCAACGTGCGGTTTCCTCTCTTTTCTTTCTCGTGGATCAAAGGTTGTACTGCAGACGGGTGTGATATTTCGTTTTTGTCCTCGGATCGTTGTCGATCATCCTCTTGCTTTGTGATAGACACTTTGCCGGTCAGTTTAGTGGCGTATTGTTGGACGCACGGATGTCATGAATTATGAAAAATATTTTGTCGGTGAAATTTTTGCCCTCCTGTTTCCTAATCGTTGTATGCGAAAATCCCATAACCTTTCGCTTATTTTTTATCTACGACTACGTTTGTACCTAGCCAGAAGGGCCAGAGGGAGGGCAAAAGGGTGTTTACTAAGCGACTCTTTACTCTCTTGTGCGTTTAATACTATCATTACGATGTAATTATAGACTCAATTCTCTGCATCATTTTGAAAACTATCCAGATCCTGTGGTATTGGCTATCCGCTGATGATTTTATTTCCCAGTATAGTATTTCGCCATTGCTAAGTACTTTAATAATTTTTTGCAGGTTCTTATGTAATAAATGTAAATTAAGAATAGAAGTCGCACTATATCGAATATCGCACATACCCGTGGCACACTCGATGTCTCTTCTCTGCTCAGACCTTACAGCTTCGATTACTTCTCTTCGTCAGTGTTCTGATAAGAAGCCCCTAGTCCTGTTTATCGTGAGGGACCTTGTCGTAAGCTTTCTTGAATGGGAAAAACCGTATTGACGGCTGTATCTATTCCTCGATTTTCGTGTAGATTGATGGATGGATAATTTATCAATGGCCCCGTAATTATTGGTGACGTTAGCAGTGAAAATGCATTTTTGGCGTTCAATTGTAGTTCACTTATTATCACTTCCTAAATTTAATTTTCGTAAAGTTGGTATCACTATCGCTTTTTTCGGTGTTTTATTTCGTAATCTATTCTGCGGAGCTACTTAGAAACTTCTAGTTAAACTTCTGTGGCTATGAGATTAATTTTTTTGGCCTTCGCTTATTACCCTAATATACTACTTTTACCTCGTTCATGGTATTGGCGGTATTTTTGGGAAGCGAACGCCGGGGAGCGCCTTCCGTCTGCTGGTCTACGCTATTTCTTCTACGTCGTCATTACGCAGTTAAGTCCGTAATTTTAGCTCGTACGAGGTAATCCAGTGATATGAGTGCCGACGTAGGGAAAGGGTGTTCAAATTTTTCATCAGTTTCCTTCTGAGCACAATGCATTCGCGGTGGTTTCCTTTTTTCATGGAGGACGAGCGAGGAGGAGCGTAGCAAATGGATGGGGGAGTCTCTTTTTTATTAATCTGGGATCCGTGGCGTACTCGTGCTCGCGAGCCTGGCTTCCCTATGTTATATTGTGAACGACGTCCCGCCCCTTGGAAAGTGCGCTCTCAAAACTGCCGGGGAGGGAGGTTGGAAGGCTCGCCGTAGTGTGGAGATGTGGGTAGGATAGTGTTGATTCTCCGGCTTTGGCTCTCCCGTGCCTCGGAGAGAGCAGAAAGTTTGAAGGGAGTGTTTCTGGGGGGAGGTTGGGAAGGTAGACTCCGCAATCCGTGTCTCTCTTGTGCGTTGCGTGTGTGTGTGGTTGTTTGTTCGGGTTGCTTTAACCGCAAATTGTAGGAGGCTTTCAGGGTTCGATAAGTTTGCGGTGAGTGGGGGAGGAGCCTTTCACGATCTTTCGCGTCATCTAACCCCGGCGCATCCGATGTGTGGAGAAGCGACGCGTTCATAATTAGAATTTTGTGTGTAATCACTGAGGAGGGTATCCTCGCGTCGCGATTCGTTTAATGGATGCGCGATAGTCGGGGATATTTCGTGGGTTCAAAGGTGAAGGAATGTGTAGGTGGAGTGTTGCTTCCTCCCCCCATCTCTACCCCCCCGCTTGCGATCCGCTTCTGCTTCCCTGGCCGACTGTTGCAGGTCTGATATCATCCGCAGGACGTGTTGTCTCAGCCCCGGCGAATGGAAATGCGCCCGGTTCTTAAGTAGGCTTCGGGTATTTGTGTGATGGTTTGTGTTGATTTTTGACTCGTTGGAGCGCAGTGTGTATGTATTCCGTTTGGTCTTAGGATTTGTTTTTACTAAAGGATTATGCCACTCGTTGCGATTTATTACCCGGAAAATCTGTCGCCGATGCACGTTTTCAGAATCCGATGTCATCTGTGTAAATGTGCTTCAGAAGTTAGTTCTGCACATTGGCGACCGAGTTTTCGGTCCTGTCGTCCTTGCTATAACTGTCGACTCTTACAGAGGGTTATATAATATTAATCGGTATGGAAGCATGCTTAGTTGAACCTATGCTGGAAATTTCAGTAAAATAGTATTCAGCTGTAGTTGTTTCGCCTTTTTCATGGTGGTTGAGTCTTCTTCAAAGACGTTGAGTCACAGGCGCTTCCTCACAGTACTTATAGAAGTTTCGTATAATCCAACTTACCCTGAACGAAGAATTGTCTTTGTTCAAAGTATTCTTCTGAGTATGTCTGATGTGGAACCTAGAACCGATATGAGTGCAGATTGTAGATCATAGTGATGGAATTGGCTTGTTCCCCAGGAAGATTTAAAATGTCATTTTTCCCGCGAACGATAAGGGACCATAACAGCTGCCAATGAGACTTTTATCTAGGTTTGTCGATAGGTAGTTTAGCTCTTAGTAGTAGTAGTACTCCCTAATACTTGAATCCTTATCTGTTACCTAGTACTAAGAGCACGTCGTGCATGTTGTCAACATAACTCTTGAGTCTTTGTCCATTTGTGTAGTTGCAAAATACATATATACTAACGGTCCCTCTCCATTGTGAGCGTATCAGTAGTGTAGTGCTTGCTTGTGAGGCTTCGCCTCGTGACAAGCATTAGCGATTTATACTAATGCATAATTAGTCGTAGTTACACTAACTTTAGGGTATAGTGTAATGCATGTTGGTGACTACTCACCCCCTGCCACACACCCCTGAGGTGGCTTGCAGGATATTTTGTAGATGTAGATGAAGAATGTAAGGTACGATTACAACCTGGAGCATCGCTTTCAATCTTTTTATTCAAAAGATCTTTTTGAGCTTGGTCATAGTTAGCTTAAAGTTCATTCATACCATTCGAGTCAGTCAGTCGTACCATTAACAAATGTTTACTTTCCAACGGAGTGTAATATCTTTAAACCGGGGCGTTATCTTAAGGTAGTTTGAGCGAGATTTTTCCCTAGTCATAATAGAGACGATATTCGAAATTTATTTTTTTATTTCAGCAGCTCTAAGATGCATGAAGTTAATATTGTATTTATAGTAGCGCAAAAATATTGTTTTGCTTAATTAAATTTCTCATTATTTAACTAAATATTCAGCCATATGTCTTTAAAATATTTAACTGACTCATTTTGTTGATGCCGCACGCTGAATACGCCTTCACTACCGAAGATGTTTTGCGATTCTGTAAAAATGATTGCGGTGGGTAATTTGCTCATTTACAAAAATAGCTGAGAAGGCATACAACACTACACATTTAGATATCTGACGAGATCTATGCGTTAAAAATTCTTCCTTTTTCAAATACATTCTCTCTGGAGTGGATACCCGTACCTAAAATTTCCCATGGAAAATGGGTGGTATTTTTAGCAAATATCTCGATAGTGTGTGGTGTCTGATGTTTTGTTATCAAAGGCTCCGGTCTGCTTGTTCTTTCGATTAGAAACGATTTATGGGTATTAAATAAAATCAAATCACCTCTCAAAACACGCTCTACCCCTCCTTTCATCGTTTTGGGCTTGAGCCAAGCTGTTAAATTTCCCGCGTCGAAACAAGCTGTAACCCCGACTCATAATTAACCCTTCCTAGCTTTTGTTTTTGGGAGACCCTTAGTTTTAGCTGCCTCTCCAGGGTGATAAAAAAACGAGAATTACCGTCCGTGTTCTCCATATCACCTCCCGCAACTTACATCTTTAGCTCCGGGTTATGATTTTTTTATAACAATTTTAAATAATTTTTATGTGTGCAATCAGTGCGCTACAATGTTCCCATATCTTTTTTTATTGATTGGCCTACGTGGATAGGCAGAATGTATTCGTAGACCTCCCATCAAATTTGCCTCCAGCGTATGGTGGTAAAAATCATATCTCTGGGATGTCTCATTCAATTATGGGTGAAGTTGTTCGTCGGAGTTTGTTTGTCAGCATTCTACCGTTATTGTTTATCCGTTAGATTAATAACCGAAGATACCTTAACGGTATTGGTATTTTAGGTGTTGCATGTCTCCACCAACCTTATTTCATTAAATCGCACGTGCAATATCTTGAGCTTAGTGACTACACAGCTGTGGCGTGGTTACGAATAAAAAATGGGGGGGATTGATATTGATGAATTGATATTGCCTATTTCACAGGGGTATTAAAAATTTGCGTCTAACTGATGTGAGACATGGTTGTAGCCACGTTCATCCTAAAAATACGAAGAACGCTATTGATGTGAGTGGGATTCAAGTACTTCAATTGCTCGTACATGTTGAACAAGTGATTTTAATTCCAAAAATAACCGCGGGAAAACAGTTATTCTCGGTCACTTATGACATGCATGCAAAAAAATTCTGGCTTAAGGGGAGGATTATTCTCCTTGACCTCCTCCGTACATACGTCCCTGCTACACAGGTTTTTTGGTACTACCACGTTACTACAGATCATCGTTTCCGGCTAATTTCATGACAACAATTCCTGTTCTCTTATTTTCTTTCTCTGGGATCCGGGGATGAAATTACCCTTCTTATCATTTCTGTCTAGCACGATCTGTTCAACTCAAGAGACAGCCTGTAATCCATTTAATGGTGGTATTCATCTCATTGTGTAGCGATGAATGAATATACGGCATTTTTTTGTTTTAGTTCCCTGACAAATTTGTTTAAATGAAAAATTTAGCATAAACGCATGCAAATATAATTTTTGTTTTAATTTGAAGTACAAACATTTAATGTATATATTTCGGTCCTAGCAAATTAGGCGTGAACCTACTGCTCTTAAAATATAAGTATGAGATGGGCTCAGGTAATCACTGTGCAGGACATTAAATTGCCAGAAGTTTCTAGGATTAGGTTGCATCAGGAAATGCGTTAACTCCTACCTTTTTGGTTGTACCTCTAAAAGGGACCTATTTTTCTGACTTTGCAGCTCTCGAATCTAGATGATTTGAAAATTCCCGCAGCGAACTCTTGCATTTTTGTAACAACTTCGCCATACTGTACTTGAAAAGATTTCCTGTTGTAAACATATCAGCCTAAATGACTCTTATGCTTTAAAACATCGGATTTGGTGGCAGAAAATTAAATACTCTCGGTGACAATTTCTCCTCGGTAGTGAAGTCATTTCGGGATCTCCACCGGGTCAAATACTGTATTGCTGTCGTAAGGCCGAGTCGTCCATCGTATTCAAAGCTGAATGTCGCGACTGTCAAGTCAAAGATGTTTAAGCCACAATTGCAATACAGAAAAAAACGAAGAACAAGCTCCACCAAAACAACAAAAGAGAAAAAAGAAGAGCAATATGTGTCCTCCGTTGTAGGCATTTGCCTCTTCGGGGTATGTACATCTATCTTTGGACCTATGTAACATGTGCAAATACATACGGTAGTGGTTTAGGCCCGACATTTGCCTTTTGGACGTTGGGGAACCCATAAAAACCACCGTCAGGCCACTAATGAATAAATAAATAGGTCGTGACTGTCAATTGGGCTGATATGTATAACCTAGGCCATAGGTGAGGTGCCGTCCGATTGGTCGGCTGCTTCCCGACTTTTTCTGGCCTCCTGGGTACTCATCAGCATCAGGTCTTTCTTCAATCTCGCCTTAGCCCGCGTGCGGAATAGAGATAGGGAGCGTCGCTTATATTTTTTAGCGGCTGATCCTGACAAATAATCTCTGGTTTCCCCCCCCCCCCCCCCCCCCCCTAGGATAGAAGGAAGGCGTCCCGAGTTCTCATCCGTCTCTCTCTCTTTCTATCTCTCTCGTCGCATATCGGACCCCTTCTTTCCCTCGAAAATCTTTTTACGCGTGTATGTGTGCGAGCGCGTAGGAGTCCTCTCCTTCCCAGTCCTCCCGATACCTTCTGCCCCTTGCCCTCGTCCCCCTCTACCCCGTCTCTCAGGTCCTCCATTCCTAATTTAGCTCCATTCACCTCAACTGCCTCTCAACGAAGCTCTTCCCCCTTCTTCGCACACGCTCACTCTCCTTCCTCCCCGAGTCACCTCCTCGCCACAGACCTCTCTTTCGTTCCCCACTTACCTTCCACAATGATTTTTCCTCTGCCACCTCCTCCTCTCGCAACCCTTCCTGACCATACAGTCCTTACCATCCTACATCTTATCCCCCCCTCCCCCTCTTCCTTCGCACCTCTTCCTCTCCTCTTCCCTCACCGACCCCTTTGCCGTTCTGGGATTTCCGAGGCGCGAGGGTCTCGCGGAGCGTGTGGTGTTTTTTTTAGGGTAGCCGTGGTCTGGTAGATGGAAGCCCTGCGCAAGGATAATGGCTGGTTTCGTCCTCCCCGTGTTTTCTTGTATTTTCTTGGATTGAGTTTTTTTAAGGGCTTAAAACCCCGCAGAATGTTGCGCGGTTACACTGGCAGGATGAAATGGGAAATTTACTCCCGTTCTAATGGGCTAACATGCCTGTTTTATCCTGCTAAAGAATGTGCAGTCACAGAAAAGTCAAGGATTAAATCAAGGAAAAATCAACGCATAAGTTGTGTGCAGAGGATTTTTAAAAGATGTTTGGTGTAGCGTAGTAGTCTTGAGCCTCAGTCCCATGATCCAGAGGTCCGTTCTGTGATTCCCCGTCATGGTGACCTCAAATGCTTCTGTTCTGACTTTTCCTTTCAACTGTATTTTTCTAGACAAATACCAACTTAATTTGACCTCATCGTTAGAAGCCGAGGACTGTCTTTCGGAACCAAAAGTCACAATAAAAGCCTACTTAGGTTGTTTGCTCTTTTGCAGAGTAGTTACGGGCTTCATCTTTGCTAACTTGTATCTATGTACCTAAAGCAACGTGGTTCCGATTGATCTAATGCGTTAAATTTCAGGTTATATTCATTGTACTTAAATTGACTTGTGGCTTAGGAATACGGA
This sequence comes from Pyrrhosoma nymphula, assembly GCA_963573305.1. Lineage (NCBI taxonomy): Eukaryota > Metazoa > Arthropoda > Insecta > Odonata > Coenagrionidae > Pyrrhosoma > Pyrrhosoma nymphula. The sequence continues at coordinate 77,160,455 of OY754327.1, read as the reverse complement.
TATATTATGCCAAAAGCGCGAATGATGTCTTACGAGGTAGGATGTTACTCTTGTCCGCAGCATATTTTTTTAGTGTCGATGAATGGTGTTTCATCATTGCTATTCTTCTTCTTCTGGTAGGCTTTCGGCCTGTTCTTTACCAATTCATTATCTTTACAATCACTATTTCTATCTCTTCCTGGTTAGACGAGCTTTTATTTTTTCTTCTGGGCACTGATCTCTCGAAATCTTCACTATTCTGTTGCCTTCCATTCTATTTATTTGGTCATTCCACATCTTTCTTTAGCCCATATGTTAATTGATGTTATTTTGAGTACCTCTCTTTAATCTTAATCTTGTTATTGCTCAAAAAAATTACTGTGTTTTAAGCTACTGTTAAAGATTTCGTTTTACAATTAGATATCTCTGTAATCTAGTTCTCTGCTGTTTGATTAAATTGGTATAGCAGCCGCTTTAGATCATCCTCAGTCTGAGCTATTAGCACCGCGACATCTGCCTAACACAATTTCTTATATGATCATGATGTAGTTTTTAGCCCCTCTAATCTTTTCGGCTGTCTATAATTCGTCCATTATAAAATTAAATGGGAGTGGTTTGAGAGAAGTCCCTAGACGAATTCCTTTGTTAATCGTTACAGGCGTGCTCGTCTCGCCATTTGCTTTTACAATAATTGTATTGCCATTGTAAATATCTCTTGCGAGGCTGATAAGTTTGGACAGGGACCTTTCTATTGATCATCATGTTTATAATGCCTTGCTATTCATCATTAATGAGGGAATGAATGTTTTAATACCTGGAGAAACTATCACCGTCCTCGAATCACAATATTGAGATCAATTGTTACAGATTCCTTGCATCGTATGGACCCTCGTGTTCCATTCGCCCACTTGGTTCCCCTTGCAACGGCGGTCTTACCTCTCTCCGCACCCGATGCTCCCAAAGTTCTTCCATCAACGCCACGCCATACCCGAACATACCGTGGGATACGTCTTTAATGATAATGCGACCCGGGTCCTAAATCCCGGATCCATCCCGGAACGCGGCTACCTTAGGTTGTGTGTTTACCTACGTCGTGAAATCGTAATCCAGGCCACTGCCCGGAGTACGGTGTGGTGCTCGGTCACTCCACTTCTCCTTGCGCCCTCCCATTCCCCCTCTTGTCAGCCTGCGTATGTTTAAGTGACCTTACTTGAAGTGCCTCAAGGTGACCTCAGGGTCTATGGAAACGAGCCCTTGTAGCCCTGAGGCCTTTTTTATATAGCTTATAGCACTTCTTAGAATATACGCTGAAATCATGCAAAATTTCAGTTCCAACCTGTTCAGTAAGCTTCGAGAAATAGAGTAACAAACATTCAGACAGTCAACAATGCATTTTTATCTATTATCATTGTTCATCATTATTTTTGCTTTTTTGTGGCTTGCGCTGAGATCCATACATATAAAAACGTCATTCAGTTGTTTGTTTGTGAGTTGTATTGTTGGTTGTTTTCTGTGGGGTTATTTGGTTTAAAAAAGAAAGATTTATTTAATAACATTCGGTGATAAATTAAAGAAGTGTTGACAGTGGTAAATTAATTAATTATACCTCATCACTGGTCAACGTCAAGCTTCGACAAATTTCGGCTTTTAAATGGAATTTTTTATTTTTGAGGTTTAGATGCCAAAATCACGTCATCGTCGTGGTTTCATAGAATCCTGGGGCCTTCCGGAATGAATGGCCGGCAATCCCCATCGCTCTCACCGTGTCTCTTTTCCCGCTGGGAGGTGGCGCGGCGATTGGAGTATGGGCGAAGAATCTCTCGATTCAATTCGAACGTGTGGGAGATTGGGATATCCATCGGAAGTGTCTGTCTCGACGGCCGCCCTCGGTTGCCGCGGAGTGCCGCCTCGCACGCAACCGTGCGGCAAGGCAGGGTTTTTCCCACGTAGCATTCTTCCCGCGTCATGGAAGGAAAACCCTAAACCGCTCCCTTTACTCACTGATCTCCCCTCTGTACCCCTCCCTTCCTCCCTCTCCTTCCCTACACTCGTGCATTAACCGTTAATTAAGAGCTCTGGTAGGATGCCGAGGGTGCATTATGTAATCTTGTCAGGGTTTTATGAAGATTGCGGGCATTGGAACTCTCTCGAGTGACGTTCTCAGGTGGCCCACCGCTCTCCTCGTCCTATTACCTCTCCTCCATCCTCTCGCCCTAAAACCGTTCCCTTATACCTTTCTCTCATTCGCCCTCTCTCGTCTTCCTTGCCTTCTATTCTCTTTTCTTCCTCTCTCTCTTTCTCTCTTTGGTCTCACGTTCAGACGCCTTTCTTCCTTAAGCACATTCTCCCGGGGCTGCGTTCCCTTCTCGTCCTTTACAACCGCATCCCTCCGCCCCACCTTTCTCCTCGTCCTTCAAGGACTTCGTCTCGGTCCTTCCCACTTCCCTTTTGTTTTGGTCCCTCCTCGATTGCTCCCCTCTTTCATTCCGTTCTCTCTCTGGCCCCCTCTCGCCTTTCTCTTCAACCCCTCGTCTTTCGTGGATGACCTCTCACTGGTTGGTCGCAGCTGTGAATGCTCCTAAAGGTTTGTTGGACCTCAAAATTTGGGGTCTATAAAGCTTCAAAAGTCGTGGAAGGTTCCTTAAAATGTGCTAGCCATGGTGATTGTGAATTGTGAGCTATGAGAATGAAACTGTTAATCTATTAGGGACTTATCAAACTGCTAAATAATGAGAACTGGTAATGAGGTGTGATATAAAGCAGAGAGATCGTTATGATTCCTAATCCCCCCATGAATTGACAAAGTGCCTTCTCTCACCCATAGTCATGTAGTAAGCTGCAGTAATCACATTGAAATCACTTGTATTGGTATTGCTACCCTTAGCCTTAGTTCATATTTCCTAAATTAGAACATATTATTATTAGCTTTACCACACGAAGAAACAATACCGCAAATATACTATAGCAGAGTATTACTTATAGGTGATCCACCGGTTAGGGCAGGTTTAGATGGAAGAAGGAATACCTATACTAATATTATACGGCCGCAGGCCTTGCGTATTTTTCCTCCTTTTCATTCCTCTGCTGGGCATACGTCCTATTTATCTCATCATCCATAAATTGTACGCAATTTTTTTCATCCCTCATTTTCACGGCCTTTAGCATCCCCTTGCCACTTTTTACCCATGCCAATCACCTACTCTTCCGCCTCTTCTCCTCTGGCAGTCTAATCAATTTATAGTTCTTCATTTCCGCCTATCTCACTTATATAAGAAAGCGTTACCATGAAACTGGACCAATTTGAGAACCGATAGCTAAATCGATATCGAAGTATTTATGAAATTGCTGTATGTTCCGACGGAGAGCATGCGAATTTATGCTTTTAAAGTCTGGTACCAATAACCGTAAATGTCTTGTCGATATCGAATGGATTTGGCATTCCTGCTTTATTGCAAGTTGCTGGTTCATTGACGGAGGTTTGCTTTGCTGGAGGGGAAGACGGACGGATTGCTGATTCATTGGTTGCACAAAGTATGGCTGCACAAAGTATGGCTGCGACCTTAGTTACGGCTAGAACCACGGCTCTAAGGAAGGATTAGCCGCATAATCGTAACTCTAGTCGTAGTTAAGGCGGTGATCAGGCATTGAGCTACTGGGTCTTATTCCGTTACACATGAAATGCACCTTCACTCTATGGAGGCAAGTTTCGGATGGTACAAGGTGCGTTTTCGTCAGCTTCGATTCTCTGCCCACATGATCGACATTCTGCTCCTGAGGTGGGAATGACCTCGCCGCGACGCGCCTGCGTTCTCATATCCCGTATCTCACTCTCGACCTCCCACTCTCCCGTGGTGATTGCATGAATCGGGAATCCAGGGATCTCTGGGAAATATCTGTTGTCAATCCAAAACGCTGGATAAATCTACGACGTAAAGAGGGATATCAGTAAGAATCATCCTTATCTCTTTGGAGAGTCTTGTTACGGACCCCATCTCCGTAGAAAGCCTCGGTACAGAGCCTTGCGAAGTAGCCTCATCTGTAATTAATTGTTGATTATTTCTATTATAAATCAAATTTAGTCTTTTTCTTGTTATTTTAAGTTCATTAGTTTAGGCTAAACACAGCGTACAAAAACTCTCTTAACAAATGTCATATTGTGTCATTAAGGAGCTCTTAATGACGGGAAAATGTCATCACCGAAGTTGAATTCCCTTGCGATAATTAATAATAATAATAATAGTTTATTAGTCCAAAAGACACTGTACAAAATAAGAGTATAAGGTAAGTGTATAGGACACGTCAAAAAAGAAGGAATGAGGCAATGAGGTTATAAGGAATAGGATTTAAGGTGTAAGGTTTACGTTACATGCAACATGAGATATTCATTGATACTGTAGAAACACCTCGTAACCAGGAAGTTAAATAACATTCTCTTAAACACACTATCTGTCCTCTTGTTTTATATCAGCTGGTAATTTATTATAAAGTTTTATGCACATATTTCTAGGACTCCTTAAATGTTTAGTGGTGTAGGATGACATCATATGCATATCATATTTTAGCCTAGTGTCATAACAATAGATTTCATTATTCTTTACAAAATCTGAGATGTTTTTTTTAACATAAATTACAGAGTGATATACATAAACTGAAGGCACTGTTAATAGCTTTTCTCTCAGAAACAGTGGCCTGCTTTATTGCAATTGATATGGATTCTGATGTACAGAAAATAGCTGGTACTTTGCAGTAAGTAAAAAAGGTGCTTTTCTTGGACATTAGGTACCAAGACTGAGGAAACTTTAATCAGAAAATCTCGCCCCGATCCTCTCCTCCATCAATCAGCATAGCCGGAATATGAAGATCTGGAGATGGTCCACCACTTTCAGAATTAGGATAGGTAATGTCTTTCCGCGGTATAAATGGCACCTCTCTCGTAGAGGGACCTGCTATTTGCGAACAATGAATTATACAATCTCTCTTGGGAATGAATGATAGTTTTTTGGAGGGCCCCGCTATTTGGCAATCATTCATTTCCATAGTTTGTAGTAAATCATCGGTCCCTTGTCTCTCCCTGTAATTTTTAGAACGAATTTTATCCAGGCTCTTTCTATGACCAGCATCTTCATTTCCTACACAATCTTTATTCTCGACATCAGCTTTTTTCTTAGCATGATAATTATGGCATATTCGGCTTTTTTCCTCTTGTTTTCCGCTTCCTGTACACTGTGCACATTCTTTATTTCTTGTGCGGTAATTTCTGGCATATTCAGCTTTTTTTCACTTCCGATCTATGATAGTTTTTTCCAATTCGGGATCAGCGTCAATTCTCCCAATTCTTTCTTTTTAGCGCGATAATTTCGGTCATATTCGGCTTTCTTCCTCTTTCTTTCACCTCCCTGTCCTTCCGCTAAATTATTCAATTGTAAAATCTCACCCATTTCGTCTATTGTTTCATTGCCCTTTTGATCATCTTGCCGCTCTCTTCCACTTTCTGCATTTTCTAACATTGCGGATTCAACACAAGTTGCGTTGCCTTCATGACGTTTGTCCATGTTTCCGTGCCTACAAAAGAATTCCAAATTAATAACATTTCTCGATATAGCAGATCAGGTGCGTAGGTGAAATTTCCGAAAGAAGTTCTCATAAACATCCATTTTTTATGAAAAACCATTTTTCCCCCACAAATTTGCCGAAAAAAAAACTTTTTGACTAGATCAGCACAAAATCTGAAAGAAATTCTCAAGAATTGTTCCCAAAAAAAAAAAGACTCCACCACATGGAATTGGGACCTTCTGTACGTGGGACGACGACTCTAACCACCACACCATCTTACTCTGTTAAGGAGCGAGCGTTCTCATGAGTTTACATTCGGCATGCTAAGCGGGGCCCTGGAAAGAAGAATCTGACGGTGCGTGACGCGAGTTTGCTCTTTTCCCACCCATGCCAAAAGTGCCCAACGGGTCAAATGAAGTTTACACTTCAAAAAATCAAATTGATAAAATGAAAAATTTTCCCTTATATTTGTAGATATCAACAATAAGAACACGTGTCCGAAGTTTCACGGAAATTTGTTCATATGCAAAAATCGCTCTTACCACCTTAAAGGAATGTCTTCTCTCAAGGCTATCTTCCCTTTTCCGTGGAGGACTCAACTCCATGTGTCTGCAAGTCAGTCGAGTCGACCACCACTGACGCGCTGTAACATCCTCCTCTTCCTCCAAACTCCGCGCGCTCTCTCTCTCTTTTTCGCTCCTTCTCTCCAACTCCGGGCCTGTTCAAAATGAGACCATTCACCCTCCAGGGTTGGCGGGTGGGACTGGTCGTGGAAGGGATTCGTGGGTCTGGGGGAGGCGGGTGGAGAGAGGGAGTTCTCCCTCGTCTCATACACCACCTGCGTTTTCCAGCCGAGACCGTAGAAAAAGAAAATAATAAAGTGCACGGGGGCGTCTTCGGGGGAAGAGAAGTTCTCGCAAGTTTTTCCTCCTTTTACCCTGGCCATTATTTTTAGCAGAGCCGCGATTGCCCCTGGGGAGTTGGAGACGCTACTTAATGCCGCGCTGGGTGGTTTATATCAGTTTAACTAATTTGAGTCTAAGTGAAAGCGGAGGGGGACTTGCTTATATTCAAGTTTGTCCTGGTTGAATGGGATAAAGAGGAGAGGGTCCTCGTCAATCTCCCGAGCTCTCTAAATGAATGGAGATCCTGGGTATCCATTTAAACGCACTAATATCTTAAGTCGGCGTTTTGAGATAGAAAGCTTTCGATACGTTCGCCAATAGTGGAAGAAATTTTCGTATGTGAAACTTGCGGTAGAAGCGTCTGAAGAAGTTGCCGTCAATACGCATTGTAGCTTCAGGTGTAACTTACAGAGGAAGCGATGGATATCTTCAAAGCCAATGATCTTCGTAAAATAAATTAAACTGTTGGCCTTAACTTAGACGGATGAGGATGATGTCTGTTTGCGAGAATATTGAAGTATGTGTGGCAATTATTTTTTACTATGTGGTACGATAGCCATCCTATTTTCCATCGTATTTCTTGCTTTAGAAGGAAATCTCGTAAGGAGCCAAGGGCCTGCGTCTGGAAAAGATTCATGTATTCCTTCTTCCGTCTTACCCTTCCTTCCTCCCGTCTTACCCTTCCTTAACGCGTAGATCATTTCTCATAATAATGATATCATTATAACTTGGATGTGGGCGTGGCGACTTTTAGTTTTATTTTGATTTAATTTTTCCTGTATTGAATGTGTCCGTACTTTGCACAACTTCATAGGGAGACTACAGCAAAATATTGGATGTTCATGGTTTAATGTGTGAGTTGATAATGTTTAAATGTACCGATGAAAAAGTCGTACTTAGTGTCGGGGAGAAAAGTTAAATGAAAACTGCGAGGCAGAAGCAAGCAAGCTTTGCAAAGTAGAAGAAGAAAACTTATTGTACATGTTCCCTGACAAAGCAGACTATCTAAAACTATACTTATTGAAAAGAGAAATACATGAGAAGCATCGTGGAAGACCAAGGCTGGAATATATGAAGAAAATTATTAGGGTCGTTAATAATTAAGAATTATAAAGAAGTGAAGCGAGAGGAGAAAGTAGTGGAGAGGTGCAGCAAACCAATCGTCTGATTGATTACTGCTGGTGATGATTGTTTAGTGAACCTCTTGGAAGTAAAACTTCCTCATTCCTGCCGGTCGCGTCAAATTTTCCGAATAATCACGGATATAGTATCCGTGCGAATAATGCAAGTGTAATCTGTCCCCCTCAGTTCTTGTTCAGATAGGCCGCACCGTGTCTGTCAGTGGTGTTGGCGTTGCGAGGAGGAGGCATCAATAATCCACTGGTGCGAGCCAACCTCCGGCTTAGTAGACCTGAAAGTTTACAGCGGTATCATTAGTGTGTGGGGGGCGGCTGCCTCCCCTTCTAGAGAGACGGCCCGCCGACTGGTCCTCCAATTAAAGGGGATCCGAGAGAGGGATGATGCGTTGTTGGAAAGGGATCCATCTCATTTCCGGCACGGTTGGTTGTCCCTCCCTTTTCCTTTATTATTTCACCTTTCGTCTCGTGGAAAATCGGGTATTGAACCCAATCGAAGCCCGCAGTGATCAGTCGTGCGCTGGGAGACCTACCCATTTCGCAATGCTGCCAATAGAAAACAAAATATATATTTAGCCAACGGAAAGCATTATCGTTTCTGTTATGGCTTGGTAGAGATCCTGTCGATCAACTTCTTGGGTTAAATGTGTGGTCGAGGGTTACTGATCAATATGTCGGAAGATGGTGATTCTGGGAAAACATTTCGTAACGAAAATTCTTTCTCGGATCGAGTCTGAAGGATTTGGTCTCGATTGTTGTGAATTGAGCAAGCGAAATAAGCGCTCAGCAATAGAAGGGAGCTGATGACGGGAACTTTGCGTGCCTACCAATTTGAAGAAAAGGAAGGCGACGAGTTAAGTCAAAGAATTTAGTTATTGCGGAGAGAGAACCCCTGGAGAAAATTAGGAGGAAAAGTAGATGGTTAGAAGAAATAATGAAGGACGAGGGGATGTTGAAGGTCGCGAGAGAGGGGAGGAATCCCCGGGAGGATGTTGAGGTGACGGGAAAGGAGGTGAAGAGGGGTGGGACGTATGATGAGATAGAGAAAGAAATCGTATAAGCAGATCGTATCCTGCGCCTGTTAAAGTCTAGAAGAGTTTCTACGCTCTTCAATGTTCACCTACCTTACCCGGTAGATGACCCTAATGATAATAATCGTGATATGAACACTGTCACATGAAACTTTCAGATACCACTGCGGAAAGTTTCAGGTTGTGGTTTCGCAAAAAAGTGCAAAATTTCTTCTTGCATCTCTTAATTTTATTGTGAATATCCCTATTACAACTTCATATAGCTCTAACATTATTCAATCAATAATACAGAATGTTGATGACCATTTGGCGTGTTAGACGTGATGCAGGTGGAAAGTGTGCTTAGTTGAAGAGAGAAGCAGTGTGAGGAAGACTTTTTTCATGAGGATTAGCACAGTATGAGATGTGGGGCAGATTGTTGTGTGAGCGGAGATGAGGATTGGTATTTCTGACGACTTAAGGAGAAGCAGAAGGTATGAATAACTATAAAGAAACTTGATGAAATGTAAAAAAAAAATGTAAATGCATGTGTAGGGAAGGCAATAAATGATCTAGAAAAAGAGTAAGTGAAGTAAATGGAAGTGAGGGATCGGCTAAAAACCCACCAGTCAGCTGGTAGAATACCCAATGAATGAGCTAAGTAGAAACGTTCCAGCCAGGCACGTAGCCAGGGAGGGGGGGGGGGCTTTAGGGGCTTCAGACCCCCCCGAAATTTTTTCCCGGTGCGGCGACGACTACCTTTCGCCAAGGGGACTACTATCCAAGGGCCACTCATGGTCTGAGCTAGACCCCCCCCCCTGAAGCAAATGCAAATTTCTGGCTACGTGTCTGGCTCCAGCAAACCCCTCCCCATGGTACTAATACATTTATTACATGTATTTAATACATTATTACATGTATTTAATACATTATTATATGTATTAGTACTATGAACCTCCCTAACCGGCAGAATAATACACCCAAGACGGTGAAATTCGCCATGAAAAATGTCATTTGACTTGACCGGGATTCGAACCCGGATCTCCCAATTGCCGGTCAGGTGTGTTTGCCAGTTAAACCATCAAGCCATCTTAATTCAGTGCGAATTTCAGCTGGGGGTTTATACGAATAAGATGTTATCATCCCCAGTCTACATTGTAGCACAGGAGACGTGGTCGTGCATGATATGCCACAGTCGCGGATAATAAACCCAAAATTGTCGCTTTGGAAACGATTACCTTGATAAATTTCCAATCATTGCATTAAACAAATGATGTGGTACGCAGTCACGCGCACGGTTGCGAAGTTATACACCGAAGTTGTTCGTATAAACCCCCCGCTAAAATTCGTCTTGAATTAAGATGGCTTGGTGGTGTAACTGGCTAACACACCTGACCGGCAATTGGGATATCCGGGTTCGAATCCCGGTCAAATCAAATGATTTTTTCATGGCGAATTTCACTGTCTTCCGTGTATAACTTCGCAACCGTGCGCGTGACTGCGTACCACATCATTTGTTTAATGCAATGATTGGAAATTTGTCTCGGTAGAATGTTAATAATTATACGAATTGAGTTTTGAAGTCTCGAATAGAGAAGAGTAACAGGTAGAAGGTTTTGGCAACATAAGATAAATTTGACGGCAGAAAAATAAAATTAAGTGTTAGGAAGTTAAAGGTGACCCCGAAAAAGATGAACTTCATCATCTAGCATTCAAATAGGTCCCTATCAGCTTGTAAAATACTCATTGAATTAGCAGATTGGAAACTCTCCTTCAAAACTTTTCCTAACCGATAATAATGAGGTTAGTTATTATACCGCTGTAGTATTTAAGTGTCGAGTTAAAAAGATCAAGTCTTACTAAAGAGTAACCTTGTCATCACTTGTATCGATATTCAAGATGCAATATCGCTCAACCCTTTCCCTCAGTACCCTGAGGGAAGCGGGGTTCTGGGAGTGGGAGGGACATCCGGGAAGATGAATGGGTGACGTTCCGGGAAAACGTCGCTTAATGACGGTGTGTTTGTGTGGGCTTGGGAGGAGGCAGAGATTCGGATCGGTCGTATTCACCCCCGCGCTCTCGACACACCGACACAAACTCACCTTCGCCCTTCTCCCCCGATCACTCTTAACCCTTTCGCCGCGGCATGCTCGACGACAGATTCGAGCCGGTGCGGAGCACTCCGGTGAAGCATTTTAAGGGTTCCCGCGTCCTTTAATCGATCATCCTTTGTCATGAAGGCTTTTGACCGTCACTGGCGTAATTATATGTTATTGTTTCAGTTTATATTATTTTGGAAAATTTTAATGTTTTATTGTTAGGTTTTTATGTTTGTGATGCTGATATTTTAAATCCACAGCGGATAAGGACGTCTCGTTAGCTTAATTGGCTAACGCATTCGGCTTGATATCTAGGGATCCGGGTTCGAACCCCGGTCAAGGCGAATGACTTTTCCTCTATGGAATTTTCCCACTTGTGCACTTGTGGGTGACTCCGTAAAGATAACATTTCCTCAAAATCCCGGTATCCTCAAACTTTGTTAATTTTTTAAAATTTTGAGTCACTATTTTTCACCAATTGCCTCTTTTTTTATGCCAGGCGTATATGCATTCCCATAGCTGTGAAAGGGAATGAGTGGTCAGAGGAGAGAGAGAGAGGCCATGAGACGTGGAAGGAAGATGAGGGGTGGAAGTGAAAGAATTACGCTAATCGCCGTGGGACGGAGGAATATTCCCGTGGGAAAGCACGATGGGTTGTGGAAGAGGGAAATATTTTTCTTAGGAGTGAGGCGTCGGGAAATCTTAAGGGGTAGAAATCCTCCGATCGTGGAATCGGCTTAGCGGGAAGGTGAAGTGAAGTGAAAATAAAGACAGTTCGAAAGAAATCGAGGGAAAGGAAGGGAATAGGTTGTAATCTTACTCTTTTGAGGACTTCGACAATGAAAAATTATGAAAACTGCCTCCTCGCGGTTTCCCTCCGCGAGGTGGCTTAGTGGGGAGGAGAAACGGAAGAAGTTAATTTCCCCCATCGTTGTCACTGAGAGATTTTCATCCAAGGTGTTGAATTTAGCGCAGATCGGAACACATTAGCGCAATCCAGCGCACACGATCGACGACGTACAAAACGATGTTCACAGGAAAAACGTTCGTGTACCTGCCGGTAATCAATATACCGTAGGTAGGCAATGGTTACGGCCTAATTATTTGTAAATAGTTAACGAATTCGTTCAAACTACATGCTGTAAAAGGAAAGTTTTTTACCTCAGAATGATTAAACCGAATTATAAGGTAATAGTTTACGAACTCGTTGAGACTACATTCTTTAAACTACATGCAACTACATCCTTTTTACGATGGAGTAATTAAAGACTCTACATTATCCATGTTTGACGCTTGTACTGAAAATCAACGCGTATAAAAAAATTGCGGGAACGACGTTCTTTTCTTCTGAAGCGCACTCCATTGCATGTCAGCACTACTTCCAATCTGTTTTTTCAAGCTAGTGCGCAGGGTCTGAAATGAATGGAAAGCAACTGCGCGGGTATGTTCCGAAGTGAGGTGCTCACCAGAGCTAATGGAAAGCTCCAAAAAGGGAGGCACGGAAGTAAGAGCCTTCTCGCTTTCTCACACGGACTGTAAGTAGTCAGTAAGGCCATGTACATGTGGGGCAGTGTGGGGGATACCTCGCGAGGATACGGGGAAGGGTTGTGCGTCCGTGTGAATGTTGCGCAAGCGGGAAGGTAGGAAGGAACCATGAGGGAGCTGAAAGAGGGAGAGGACGAAGGGCAGGTGGTGGGGGATGAATCTGGGAATTATTTATTTTTTCATCAAAGAGGATCGCATTCCCCGCGGGTCGTTCTAATATTAGTGCTTCGCAAACGCAGAACCGCCTCGCAGAACCCGCCGAAACTTAAGGAGTTAAATTACTTTCGGGCAAGGGCCCTATGGTTGTGTGTGTAACAATGTTTTTTTTTCTTTTTTCTTTTTCATTACGTTTTCTCTCTTCAAGAGGTTTAATGGTGTTGGGTATTTTTGGCAAACCCTCGAAAGTGTGAGCCTTTCGAGTGGGAGAAGGGCATCTCACGTTTAGAGCAAGAAAGGAAAGAATCGTCGTGCATCGATTCGCTCCTTTGTGCTTTATTTCTTTACTAAATTTCTATTTCTGCGTTTGCAAATGATTTGTAAGTGATCTAAAATTGTGATCAGAGTAATAGATGCTAAATTGCCCAAGTTATTTTTATGAAGTGAGGTGACGACCAACGTTATACCTTTTCCGGCCTTAGCTCTCGTAGAATTTTGCTCTAATGATACATTTTGTTAAAAATACATATTGGAATGAAAAATATGACAATGGTGTAAAAAGGTAACTAGAAGAGCTGTTTGTGAAATGAGGGAAACATGTGCTTACTTCATTCTTGTCAAAGTTCTGCTGGAGGAAAACTCCAACTGAATAAGGTGAACATGAAAAAAACGTGCGAAAATATTTTTATCCAACGTAGGCAGGGTTGTTTAAAAACCCGGGTTAAAAAAAACCCAGCCCACTGGGGTTTTTTTTTCTTTCTTTTCTTTTCTTTAAATCTCTGTATGGCTCTGGTGTTAATTTTGTCATCGGATCTGATTATATTTGTTGTATTAATAGTCATCATCATCCTCGGTCAACGATACTAAGATTGGCTTGACACAGCTCTCCAATCAATTTTCATATCTGCTAGTCTTATCATGTGTATGTAATTATTTTCTTTTACGTCCTTCGTCACCTGGTCTATGTATCTCATACGAGGCCTTCCTTTGCCGTTCTTCCCGTCCACTAGTCCTTCGACGATTATCTTCATTAGACCATCATGCCTCATGATGTAGCCGATTAGGTTGTCTCGTCTTCTTCTCAGGGTTTTCAGCAGATTTCTTTTTTCTCCCACTCTTCTTAGGACTTCCTCATTACTCACTCGGTCAATCCATTTGATCTTCATCATTCCTCCCTAGCACCACATTTCGAATGCTTCCACTCTAGACTTAATCACTTGTTTAAATTTCATTCTGATTCAAGATTGAAAATTCTATTAATATATATTTTAATAATTTAAACGAGGAGTGGAAAGACTGCATCATTGGGTATCATGTTATGAACCCTACTTACTTTTATGTGTACATTATGAAGAAACATTTTATTAAAAGTTTATAAATCCTTGTATTATTAAAAACGGTAATATTTGTCATTGGAGGTGACTGTGTTCGTTATATTTATATTAAACGCCAATTAATATTTCATAGTTATTCAAGATAGTAAATTAAATTTAATTGTGTATTTTAAGGAGATTGTTGAAGGGTAATTTAATCTAAATAATGTTAACTTAACCTAGTTTAATTCATTCCTTGTTTCATTTAAAAAAAATTGCTTTATGGGTTTTATAGGGTTTTTTAATGTAGGTTTAAAAAAAAACTTGGGTGGGTTTTTTTTGAGTCGGGCAAAATAGTGACAACTCTGAACGTAGACCGTGATGGATCCTATCCATTTTGATTGGATTTCGATGAAATTTAATGTAGAGTTGATATTTGATATAAATCTAAAAGATGTATTATTATCGCTCTGAGATGTGTTCTAATGAGGGTATTTTTATAGGGACGTACATGTTCGGAGCGATGCAGGTGCGATTGTAGAAGTCAACTTAGCTATCAAGCTTCATTATTATTTCCCTCTGTGATATATTTACGTAGCACATGATTCCAACATCCTGGATTCCACAATTGCATAACTCATCAATACAGCATGACTCATCAACCACAATTAAAGCATGATGAACTACCCAGATAAGTAGCTCGTCAACCGTTAGAACAAAACCGCAACTTCAAACGACCAAGTAGCTAATTCCGTTTCGTTCCTTCATTCATTCGGTCGTCGCTCTCGGAGAGAGACTATCATTTTATTTTCAGGCATCGGATTTGAGTCAAATAGCACTCATTTCATTTTTAATTTTTACCGTTTTAACTTATTGATAACGAATGAGTTCTACGAAAAGATGTTTGTGTCGATGAACTACAAGGTTTTACTAACGAAGTGATGCAGTTACGGACGTACGGTACGGCCAGTGAAATACCACAGCACCCGAGCTTCATATCAACTCCCCTTCCTGATATATGCCTTGTATGGAGTGCAGCGAATATGGAGTGTTGAGTTTTATGGTGCAGAAACCTGGACTCTTGAGGTAAGAGGATGAGAATTGGCTGCAGGCGTTAGAGATGTAAGTGTAGTGGAGAATGGAGAAAGTGCGATGGGCGGAAAAGGAGACAAACGAGGATTGGGTGAGGAGAGGAAACTGGTGGAAGAGGTTAAGAGGAAGCGAAGTAGGTTGTTGGAACAGGTATTGAGGGGCGAAGGGACGTTGAAGGCAGTGAATGAGGGGAGGATGTTGGGTGACTGGTGAATGGGAAGAGAGAGAAAAGGCTTAAGGATGGTATGAAGGAAGGTAGGTCATACGGCGAGTTGAAGAATGTAATCATGCAAAGAGACTAGGGCCTACGACAGGAAAAGAATGGTGTAATCCCTTCTTCCACGTAAAACTATAATTACTGGTAGAATGCCTTTAAATAAAAAATAATTATACTTACATAATACACAATTTAAGCGTGATGTTTAATACAGATTCATAACTTGTCAACCACAGTTCAAGCATGATGCCTTATACAGTGAACTATACGTTACTCGTCAACCACTGGAAGAAAACCTCCACTTATAACGACAAAGTGACTTATTCCATTTTGTTTCTTTATTCTTTCAGTCGTCGCTCCGGAAGGGAAACTGTGATTTAATTTTGAGGCATCCGAATGGAATCAGGTGTCTCCCCGCTCATATTTTATTTTGCTAATCCGCCGGCAGCCGAACTCTCCGCTCCGATGACAAGATGGGGTCGCGAAAAAGGTCTGCACAGTTTCTTACGCCGGGAGACAAACTTCCGTCCCGTCGATTGGGAACGCAATTGAGAGGGTGGGTTTTTGTCGGCTCGCCTCACTCAGCGGGCGCATCACTGCGAGTCGTATTTGGGAAGGGAGCGCTGGAGGGGGGGGGATGAGGAGTCCTCGTCTGAGGGGGAAGGGAATTAAATTACTTCGAAATCCCTCGGGGGGGACGGAAGGAAGTTGGGAAGGAAGCGGTGGGGAGGTCGTGACGGTGGGTGGGGACGCGAACCTTGTTTCACAATCCCCCTGAGAGAGAGACAAGGGGAGAGGTCGTGTAACTGAAACGTCCGAAATTTCTCTCGCGGGGGATACGGCCGGAAAATAAGGAAGGAAGGAATTGTTTCTATTATTTTAGGGTTGTGCCACCGATTGGATGTTTTTGTTTGAATGGATGTTGAAAGCACTTCTACATGCCCCCAGAAACTCGTAAATATGTATTGCTTCGCGCGATATAGTTTTCGAGCTTAGTGTACTTCGTGCCTCTCTTCATCCAGTCTAAATTCTACATTTTCATCTCTCTTTCCCCCTACGTATAATTCTCCCTACTACATCGTCCTCCATCATACCGTATCACACGATCCTTCCACTCAGTCTCTATCTATTTGCTCCAACGATTTCCCCTTCTACCTACCTGCCTACCATGCTACTTGCTCTCGTTATTCTTGCTGTCTATCGTAATCTTATTCTGTATCTTAGCCCATTTCCACTTTTTAAGCGCCTATCGGCTGCGACCGGAAGACTGAGGGAAAGAAGAGGAAGTATTGTTTCTGTTGTTTTGGGTTCGCTGTAGATTGAATTTTTATGTGGATATTAGAGCACTTCTGCATTCATGGTTGCACTTGCAAACATATATTCCTCCACGTGATTTCGTTCATCGGCATAGTATATTTCATTCGTCTTTAAATTTATATTTATTTGGGTAATTGTCCACGTACCACATTATTGCTAATTTACAGTAGTACATATGCCAGAATATGGTGGACGTATGCATGTAAACATAATTGGCAATATAGTTAAGATGTCGAAGGAGATGAGGAAGAAGTGATACATTAATATTTGTGAAGATGAGAAAGAGCGCGTCTGGTAACAGTGTTGGAAGATTGCGATAATGGATCAATGTTGTCAGGAAGGGAATTTGAAAGGGGGGAGAATGGGGAGAGTAGCTAATGACTGCTCAAGGATAATCTGGGGAAAGGCCTACGGAGTAAAGAGTGCGTGCGAGAGGGTCGACATGGGACTCTAAAATTGATGAATGATAGTAGTTTGGGATAGTCAATGGTGGAGTTAAGAATTTCCCTTTAATTTCGCTCTACTAAGGATTATCCCTTTTATTTCGGTCTCCATCATCCCATTGTTTCTTTTGACCTGCTCCATCCAAGACTTCTGTTGTGGTAGAAGTAGTAGACTTTGGTTTTATATGCTTTAACAGCTATCGCACCATCTAAACTTAGACCTTAATGCTAAGACAAGAGCAATGTCCATGCGTGGGTTCAAACCTTTGAACTTTGGGTGACCAGGTTGGTTTTTTACCAACTTGGCTCCATCGGCCGGCCTATCTACTTAATCTCTTCCTATTTTTCTCTATCAATGTCCATTTCTTCAGACCATGACAAGGTTTTCTTCATTATTCCTATGTTCTGTCGGTAGTATTTTCTCCGTTCTTCTTCAGGCCCATTTCTCGTTAGCCTGTCCTCTTTGTGCATTCTATCACCTTGATGTCCATGCGTCAGCACAAATTAACGCTGTGGCGAAAACTAAATTTATTTTTCGGACCCCAGCGTGTCCAAACTCTCTTCATTTCCACATGGACTAATCATGCCTAGTCCCTCTCCCTGATCCTTAATATCTGTATGTAGCATTTTATCTATTATTTTCCTGAAACTTTTCATGTGCCTCTAGTCTATTGGAATCTATTAGCTAAATGTCTATACTTCGATACTAAGCAAATATGTAGCAAACATTTGATTCATTATTTCGTGCACAATAGTTCCCGAACTCTTCGCTCGTTCCCACCTTGACTACTCGCTTCCATTGCCGTCGTCATTACGACGGGGTCGACGTCGTTATATCATTACTCCCCCTCGCTCACATTCCTCCGCCGAATCTCCTTGGGAGCTTAATTCGCTCTTCCTCTCCCGGTCGGTCGGATCCCCACCCGACCGAAATCTCCTCCACTCCACTCCGCAGGCCATCAATTCCTTTTATAGTTTTCGTCCGAACGGGCCCTTTCGGGCGGCGGGAACGAAAATCTGGATTTGAGGTTTTCCCTTCCCCTGGGTGAGAAAAGGGTTTTCCCCACTCGCAGCAGCAGCGCCCGGCGGGTGTTGGCGCGAGAGGTGTGTGTGGCGTCGACGGCGTTGGTGGTATGGTTGGCGGGTAGAGAGGAGGGAGAGAGGGTGGGAAATGGCACGGGAGTGTCGGCAACGGGGCTTTGTGTGCGCGAGAAGACTAGGGGGGTAGCGGAGAGAGAGAGGAGGTGGCCATTAGGTGTGATACCGTGGTGGTAGGGTTTGGCGTCCCGGGGGTGGAAGGGGTGGGACCTAAAGGTGGCGGAGGGTGTATGGCAGGGGAGGGAGGCGTCGGAGGGTGTATGGCAGGGGAGGGAGGCGTCGGCGGTAGGCAGTCAAATGTGCGGTCTCTTTCGTTCTCTCTCTCTCTGTTCCCTCGCCACATCCTCTCCTCTCCTCAACCCGGCTCACTCATCGATCCGGTGGCTGCAGATGAGAGAGACTGTGTTGGTAAAAGGGAATGGGACGAGGAGTTAGTGGTGGGGCTGGCTTCGGGATTCTCTCTCTACAGTCCCGCCTCCCCCACGTAACACTCCCTGCCATCGTCCCCACTCCTCCTCCGCGATTGAGTTTTGTAGGAGTGAACGTGAAGATGGGAAGGGATGGTCGTCGCCGCCTCTTTCTCTTTCCCCCGTCCTCTCCCCTGCTTTCTCTTCGAAATTCCTCTCCCCCCCTTTCCGTGAACCCCGCGCCGTTCTCATCTCGTTCGTACTATTTTCCATCGCCTCCCGTTTGTCCTACTGCGGCCCTTTTCTTCTCATATTCACGTTCTGCTTTAGGGCCAAGAGAGAGAAAAAAATTGAGTCCGGAGAATGGGAATGCGTTCGAAGATACGCTTTGGTCACTCCGAGCTTAATGATTCTCTTTGTTCAAGCTTCCCATCCGAGTCTCCTATCTCCCGTCCCCTTCCGTTCCGTCCGTTGGACAGGGATCCACTTTGCCCGGCCAGATTTCTGCCAGTCTTGATCGTATTGCATCGCCGGTTTGGTGTATCTTTTGGCGAGCATATTCCTCCATTTTTTCTCTTTTCCTTTGCTCTTACTCTTACGGGATGTCTGTGATGGAAGGGATACATAGGGAAGGGATAGTTAAATTCTACACCGTTCACGTTATCTGCCCATAGTCGTCCTCCATTTATCGATCCTTGGTCCATCCTTAATTCAAGGTCCTTAAAAATAGCATAGTAATATCGAAACCTGGTTTGGTAAAATAAAATGTTTTGGACATGTACTAAGTGTATTCATGGTGATACTGGGTCGATTCCACAATATTGCCAAGTACTATTCTGCAAAATCCAGTGCTATAAATGTGTTTTTGAATCCTGTCTAGTTTCACATCTTAGCACATGCTGGTAGAGCTTTTTGTGGGCTCGGCTCCTTTCGGTATGCGGCAGAAGGAGATAGCGGTTTCGAATCCATTTCCGGATCGGAATGCTGCGATATAGGGATTGGATTTTGTTATTTTAGTATTGTTTTTTCAGCACTGTGGTAAAGCATTTGATTCATGATTTCAAGTTTTAGTTTGTCGGTATTGCGGAAAAAGAGACGAGTCGCCGGTGAATAACGAAAATCAATTGTCTCCACTTGTTCTTCCTCCTCCGCGCCTTATTTCCATCCGCTTCCTCGTGGTGGCCACAACGGCCTGCCCCGGCCCCTCATCTTCCCACTCTCGGCCTTCACATCCTCATTCACTGCCCACTCCCAGCCGCCACCGCCCCCGTTCATCTGCAGCCGCCCCACCAGGGTGCCCGTCGTCGTTTGGGGGGATCCGGAGGAGGGCGCTCTTTCCTACTCTTGACTCAAATCGCCCCCTATCTTTATTCTCCAACCCACATCTTCGTCCTCCGCTTCTCAAACTCAAACACCCCCGCTTCCTCTCGTGTGTGTGTGTATATATATATTTATATATATTTATATATATATATTCATAGAAATATATATTCACATACATACGCCCCCGGCTCCGCCCCCATCGGCCTCTCCGAATGCCGTGCCGTGGATATTCCGACGCTTTAATCCCTCGCTCAAACAACGGAGAGGCGGGGCCAACTGATGCGTCGCCGTGAGAACTCCTTGCGCCCTCACCTCCCTCTCTCCAATCCCCCGAGGGGAAGGTCCCAGACTCCCACCCTCCGCCCCCCTTTAGTCGGTCAGTGAAAGTTGCCGGGGATGTGGGAGCGTTCCGGCGCTGGGGGATGATGATGGTGGGGGCGGTCCCCTGTTTTTTTTGTTCTACTCTATACTCCTCTCTAAACGGCGGGCGACTCCCACTCGTCTCTCCACTCGATGCGGTGGCCTGATGCACCTTCTCTGCGCCTCTTTTTATCCGTTCTCGTGGGAAAAATTCTCTCGCGTATGCTCTCTTTCTAGGCGGTGCCGTGGGTGTTTCGCCCTCTCTCTGTCCGCGTAGAGCTTTGTGCTACGCAGAAATGCATTGACAGTGGGTGCTCTATGTATTTATGTAGAGTTGCGATCGCGTAGGCCGCCATGCTTTGAGCCATGCAGTACCTATCACTGTGGATGTGACGAGTGACGTGGCTTAACCCTTTGCGCTCGTAATATGGCATCATACTCCTTTTTTTCTTATACTTTCTCACATCTCATTCTTGCATTAAAACGTTTTCCAATGGTTCAAACTAGTAAAAATGAGCAACTTCGAATGTCATTCACGTAAGTTGTTTTTTTTCTGGATCATTGTTGGGTGAGTTTCACAGGTATTTTGCTGAAACGCTTTTTTTGTCCCTAGGCTGGAATTAATTAATCCCAAGTTGTGTTATCCAATTTTCATTGTAAAATGTGCGGCGTTACTCATAAATGGACGATGCTGGAGGTTGTTTAAAAAATGGATCAGTGTGGTATTTCATTGTTGTTTCAAGTTTTTAAAATTCATAAATTACTCGCTCACTGACTATATTTCAAAGAGTTAATGGAGGAAGGTGGATGCTCTTTAGAAATTAACAGAATGCATAGTATGCAGCAAAATAGAAAAATGTTCAATTATGCAAGTGTTATAAAATGTTAAAATGAACTAAGTAGAATCTTTTAGTCGTGATGTAAATGCGAAATCATCCATTTCTATAGCTGGTGGTAATTTATTGATGCTTATGGGCATCAGTACCATCTTATATATTCTCTGAAATCATAATTCTTATCTTATACTTCTCATTGTTATTTATATACTCTGTATTCCGGGAGTCATTCAAGTCTCAGATTGCGGTTGTTTTGTCATCGTCCCGTCCTCCCCGTTCTCCTCTTCGTCGAGAGGCTTGTGTGACAGTATTTTGGAGGATGCCAGGGCTTGAAGTTTATTATTGGAGTGGGGTGGGGATGGCGCCAGGGGATAGAGGGGCCGGGGGGAGATGCAGAGAAGTTGGGGTAGGGATCTGTGATGAAATTGGGAGTTTAGGGCGAGGTGCCGTTAATGAAGCGTGGTAACTGAGCGATTAGAGGGCGCGATTTGCTTGTCTTTTTCCTCCCGTAGGAAATTTCACTGTGGCAGCGGCAGTCGACTCGCTTAATTCGATTTCCCGTTAAGTGAGTTTCCTCGCCTGACTGGGTAGATTAATCTCTCTGCCTACGAATAAATCTATCGGGAATTAAATTGTCCTTGTTCTTGTTCGTCAACTCATCCGTGATTTGTTTCCATGACTGAGAATTTTTCTTTAGTGACGGAAAAATTATCGGATCTTGGTTGTGCGTGAGTCATGATAGTGATTGCGGTAGAAGCTTCTTCATTCCAACCGATAACTGGATGTTAAGATTACACTTCAATGCCTCTTGACGGTGGCTAATGTAACTAGAGAAATGTTGTTCCTTTTATTCTTAGTTTTGATGTTTTGTTTGAAATAGAGCGATGCTATCGCG
Source organism: Pyrrhosoma nymphula (assembly GCA_963573305.1). Taxonomy (NCBI): domain Eukaryota; kingdom Metazoa; phylum Arthropoda; class Insecta; order Odonata; family Coenagrionidae; genus Pyrrhosoma; species Pyrrhosoma nymphula. Next base: position 77,138,771 of record OY754327.1, on the reverse strand, counting down.
CTTTATAGAAGAAGAAGATTTATTTATAGAAGCTATTTTTTTAACGTCAGTTATGCTATTCATGGTTTGTAAGTAAATAATTTTGGTACATCGAATCAAGATACAAGGAAGGTATGCAATGATGACGTATGTGTACAGGCTGTACCATAATATTGTACGAATACGTGGTCAAAGAAAATTCCCGTGGTAGAATAATTCCAGGTTTTCTTCCAAAGTCTCACATTGAGATTTTATATATATATATATATAATCTCAATGTGAGACTTAGGAAGAAAACCTATATATATATATATAAACCCACCGGTGCAATTAGCGTTAATCATAATTGATGAATATTTTTTTCTTTTCCAAGACCTTCATCGCAGTTTCGTCAAAATTTCTGGAAATATGGAATTCTACGTATCGATACTTGTCGTGGCCATGTATTCCGTGCAGCACCCAGAATCCAGATGAGGTGACTGTTTGCTGGGAAATGGAATTAGAATTATGAGGCTGAACAAATGCGCGCTCGAGGAATATAGGGCACCCACTTGATTGAATGAGCCAGACATTGCGCTGTGCCAATCCCACCCAGCTTTATTGGCAAGGGAATCCTTGAGCCCCTCGAATGTCTGCAACTGGGCATACATATGTTCTGTGCGAGATGCATAACTCCCGGTTTTGAGCAAAGTCAGCAGCTCTGGGGGCTCTGGTCAGTAATATTAGTTGCCCTTATGGGGTTTTGTAGGGTGATTCCCCATTCACCCGATCGATTGTTCCTTTCTCCTCATCTCTATATGACAAGGAGTATTATGTCAAGATGATTGCATGCGTAATTTTTTCCTCGCGTTACATTGATGATAGTCAACATTCGTACGCAAAGTTGTCGGTAGCCTCGTGGTGCTTGGCTACTAGAATTTTCATAATACTCCCGAATCATAAAAAAAGATCCACGTCATACTGGCTAATGCCCTTTTTCAATAACCCATAACTATTTGAAAATTTCGTTCCATTGTTTTTGCGATTTCCATGTCTCCTTAATAACTAAATTATTAATTAAATAAAAACGGGTACATTGATGATTTTCAGTTGATATAAAAGAAAACAAAATGCACCTGCATTGGGGTCAAGGAATGTTTCTTTATGATGGATAATGAAATAAATTAATGAAATGGTTCTAGTTTACCTCCATATCAGTATCTACCGAGGTAAAATATGGGTTGAAAACAGTCGAAGGACACCTTCCCACGGTCTTATGTGGGCCACGAGCTTGGCGAACGCATTCAGTGTCATGTAGTGCTTACATATCTTCGAACAGGCCTCGTAAGAAATTATGTTGAAATTCTCCCGTGACAACATGAAAGCTCTGCGGTGTATCCTGCCCCTCATCACACTTCGTTGAAAGCTTCACGACGTGGGCTTCGCTATCAGACAAGAAATAATCTGTCATCAGAAGCGTGGGAAGGACGGGTGAAAGGATGAGAGGCGCGTGTAGCGGAGGAATTGTGGAGAGTGCGGCTGAAACGTGTGTGGAATAATGAGTCATGATATAGGTGTGAATTATTGTCTCAGAGCCGGTATAACACTGCTGAAAATGGTGAAGGACACGAATTATACTAAATAATTGTAATAATTTTCCACAGATAAACATTTATTCGACCCGGGTTTCGATGCACTGCATCATCATCAGGTACATACATTCGTCTGGAATTGGATCTTCTAAGTTCTTATTTTGTTCAAATTCCACAACATCAAGCCTGATACCTCCCTTTTTGTTAAATAATTGTCATAACTTTTCGTTCAATCTTAAGATTCTGTTCAGTGCAGCCCTCCATATTAACTGCCCTCTCCAATGCTTATTTCTTTATGTCATTGTAGATCTTCCGTTTCATTTATCGTTTTATTTGTCCTATGTATTTGTCCCTCGGTCTTCTCCGTGAGGCTTTCCCTTGCATTATGTTCTTTACAAACCGTTGTGTCTCAAAGTGTGGCACATCCATCTGGTCCTTATCTTTCTGTTAATGCTCCTAATTATTTTCTCGTCTTCATGCGTATAAATTTACGTCTAACGATTGATGCCGTGAAGCCTGAGGGTGTTTTCAACTCGAAAATGTAAAAAAATAAACATTCCGAGAAGCGGAATGTCTCCGAAATTTTTCTATCCAGTTTTAATTGCTATAATTTTACGTGCGTCGAAGAAAGGTTGGAAAGAAGGGGATAGTCCTGGAAAAAGCTCGAGGAAGTAAGACGAAGGATTTTTATTTTTCGTGATACTGTGGTGTGAGAAGCGCACGGTTGGGGTTGGGGGGAGGCGAATCCTTGGGTTTAAGAGAGTGGTATTCGTGAATGGAAAAAGGCGCGAGGTTGTGGGAGGGACGGCCCCTATTTCGGAGGCGAAGAAAAGGGTGTGGACTGCTGGGCCGATGGTGTGGACTGCTGGTATGAGTAATGTGGAGTGTTTGTGGAGAGAGGGTTGGGAGAAAGGGTTCAAAGAGGAGAACGATCCCTCGCCTGTGAAGCGAGTGGACGGAGGGGCGTAGAGATGAAAAGTGTATCCGAGTGACAGAGGGAGAGGCGGAATAGGGGAAAGAGACCCCGTAATGTGGACATAGGGGGAAAATTGGAGGCAGGAAAAGAGCAGAGTGATTGAGAACAGTAAGTAAGGGCAGATTGAAGTAAAATATGTATTGTTTCTTTAGCGTGTTTTTTTCCGCTTCGTCTCGACACCTGATGAAAGTGGTGCATACATTTAGAGTTGGTATTTTTTATGGCCTTCTCAAAATTATTTTATTTAAAAATTCGTTTATTTTGTGACAGTTGAAAAATAAATTTGGGTGTAATAAATTGGCGTTCAGAATAAGTAGGCCATTCCTCCTTGACTCTCTTTATCTCCTACTATGTCACATCATGGTAAAATGTATTTTAATAATAATCAGAGAAAGGTGGTTCGCAAACCGTCTAGATAAGGGGGGTCTCATGAACTTTGATTTTTTGTTTTGTCTTGAGATAAATGGGCGAGTTTTTTTTGCGAAAAACCGAGTGAAAACCCAGTTCGAGTTCCACTTTTTTCCGTGTAAAATTAAACTTGGTATGGAGCCGAAGCATAAACTAAGGAGAGTGGGGTGGGTATAGAGGATAATTGTGGGGGGGGGGGGGGGGTTGGAGGGCCATAGGCTGCAGTCCGTCTACTCTCGGCTTATAATTTTTCTCTCTCGGGCCGCGGGGCTGGATTTCCAGACCGAGCAAAGAGAGGAGGTGAAAGGAGATATCCAAAGAACGGTGGGTGTGTGTGGGATGAGGTGGCGGTCGAGATGGGGGGAGGGTTGGCGGAGGCCTCGCCTGGCATGAAAAGGACGCAAAGAGGGGTGTCCCAGGCGACGGCGGTGCACGAAGGCGCAGGGTCTCGCGGCTTTCAGAAAGGGATTGCGGAATGATGCATCCGCGCGCGCCATCCGGGCCATGAGTCTAGGAGATGGTGGGAGGTGGAGACTCGATGGATTTTGACTCGTTAAGGGATGGGGAAATAGTTTCCAGCGTCATTGACCATTGAAGACTGTGACTATGAGGTCAGAGATGATTCATTATATCATCTAGGCTGGAGAAGTGCAAGATGATTTTTTTGCGACCGCTAAATAAATGATTTGAAACGTGTCCTTCATGAGAGCACGCAGTTAATAAATTTTCTATATAATTAGACCCTAGCTGTAATTTCCCTGATTCGTGTAGCGTCTAAGAGATATTTGAATTGAAGGCGGTAGGGTGATTTTGGGTTTGTGAAATGCTTTATGGAATGGCGGAGTGGCAACACCAATGTCACTAATTCTTTGTGTGTGGAATCTGTTCGGAGATATCATAGAATCCTAAAGAATTTTGGGAGCTCATGTCTCCCATAAAAGAGCTCATCGACTTCTGGGAGTGGGAATGATGGAAGTAAGAAGATCCCAGTAAGATTTTTATAGTCTTCTCAGTGAGTAGTGACTTTTTTTTTAAATACTCCCAATAAATTGATATAAACTCCTCGAATGGTTACAGTGCGTCCAAGCTTTCCTGAATGAGTCTGATAAATACATCGAGATTGTTAACGTACGATTATTGTGCTTTTGAAAAGAATCATTTTACTTGTAAAGTAGTAACTGTAGCAGAAAAGTAAAACTTAAGTGTTCGCCATTGTCGGATTTTCCTTAACGAAAAGGAGATTGGTTGACTCCCAAACTACGGTGTGCATGCTAATCGAGTCTCTGATGATGAAGTTCGGTCCTGTCTCATGGAATTCTGGCTCCATCCTCCCTCAATACCTGGTCCTCATCGCCGAGTATAAACATCTGGCAACGTTGGCTTGGGGTGTGTAATTTTTTCGTCTAGCTGCGCTCCTTCATCCTCGTTCGATTCTTCGGAAGTGCTCGTCAGCGACCTCAGTGTCCCGTCAACCGCCCTATCCTCTATGTCGTCTTCGATTTCAACCTTCTCTCCCACGCATTACCTTCCCTTACCCAACTCCCATTCATTTCCACATTTGCGAACTTCCCGGGATATCAGTAACTTTGAAAAAACCGGAAAACTCGAATAACTGTTGTGTACATTCTCCAAAAAGCATTCTCCAAAAAGCAGAGTTCCTGAAAAAACCTCAAATAGCGGTGGATGGCAGGTATTTTTCACCACCTTACTACCACGTTAATTATAAGAACTTAATTAAGTAATTCTCTTTCTGCTTACTGTGCTGTGAGCTCTGGTTAGGCCAAATCCCGAGGAATAACAATGGAAATTAGGGAAAGCTCTGGGGATTTTTTAAAGTTTTTTTCGCTGCCTTTGAATTTTGGAGGGAACAGAAATAATGGACGAAGAAGTACTGACGAGGAACGACGTGTTAAAAAGCGTAGTGTGTTGAGTAAGTACGGATGACAAAAGAAGAGAATAGGAAAATTGTCCGACTTAAAGGGATTCAAAGAATGAGCATCTTCTAAAAGGCTTAATTCAAGATAAATAAGTAATTATGTTGAAGTATATATTTAAGCTTTTCAAACTTCCATTTTAAGAAACTGTCTATTCGATACAAAGTAATTATGCCTTAAACGTTCTAAGATGACCCCGCAGCGGAGAAAAGTATGTTATAATCTCTGCAAAATCTGGATGAAGGTATCTCGAGCTTACTCCAGTTTGTGCCTTTCTAATTTTATGACGATCATCGCTTTATTTTACCTATAAAGTCTCATTACTTTTTTTCAAATGATTCCAATATAATTTACATGGGTTGATGATACGTTAGATTGATTACATAGAAAATAGTGTACGGAATGTACCTCGACTAAAATTTCCCGCCCGGGCTACCGGCTATTGGAACAGAATTCTAAAGGATGCCGCAGAAGTAAGGTTGGGGAAGAGGAAAATCAACCGGGACAGCGGTTTTCACCTCAGCAATGCCTGGAAAATGGATAATTTTCGCGTACGCCAGGATGCTAACAGGATCTTCGGAATGGGAAGCCAGTGCTATAGCCACCACACCAACCCCTCTCCTACGTTAGTTGGTCATTAGAGGAGGTGACCCAGGATTGAAGTAATTGGAGCTATTAAGGGTAGATGAGTGGGTTCCTAAGGGTAGGATAATTTTGGACTGAAGGAAGGGTGAAGAGAAACCCGGCGTTGGCATTAGCCTGCTCTTAACGAAAGACGCCACCACGGTTTTACTCCCCATCCGATTGACGGAGCAGTGCTCTCTACATGACACCGAAGTAGGGATCTGTATTTCAATGAAAATGTCCCTCACAGCAAGCATTCGAATCCCGGGAATGGGAAACTAGTACTCCGGCCACCGCTCCATACCGATCCCCTTCTCCGTTCGTATCTAAAATTTCCCTCCCTTCCTCCGTTCAACTTTTCCCATTCTCACACACCATTCTTCTCCCGCTTCCCTGTCTCCGAAGCCCTATCTTCCCCTTTCTGCACCGCCTCCTCCCCTCTATTTCTCTCTCTCCAATCTCTCAAGCCCTCCCTAACCCACTGAGCCCCGCCCACCACGCAACCCCTCTCTCATTCATTCGGCCCTTCGACCCAGTGTTCCCATTTTATATCTTCCATGTTGCCTCTCTCATTTCTCCACCGGCATTAGTCGCAGAAAGCCTGCACTCGATGTGGTGTCGAGTAGCGAGGTGGGTTAGGATAACCGCCGCCCCCTCTCCCTCCCCCCAGCTTTACTGTAGGCGAGAAGTCTGTCAGGAATAGTTCTCCTGGATTGAAATCGTTGGATGAGATTTTGTCTTAATTATTATTATCAGAGGTGATATACCGGTTGAGGAAGGTTTAAATGGAAATAGGGGTACCTATATTACTAATCTTTCACAGCCACAGGCCCTTATTTCCATGGCTCCTTTCCCATGTCTTATGGAAAACGCTGTGACCTAACTTATGCTTCTCGTGCTGACTTTCACGCCACGGAGACTATTGCCAACACCGCGCCAACTTAATCGAGGCTACTTTAGGTAATACCATTTGCATATTTGAAGACTCCTAAATATGTAGTCAGCATATTGCGTTGCTCAACGCTAAGTTTCCCGCTGCTATTGGCAACACCGCTCCTCCAGCCTTCCAGGAGATTCGAGAAGTAAAAGAATCTTCACAAGAGCACGTACTGTCAACTAAATATGGAAAGTACTATACGCCTCTTCATCCTACTCACAAAGTTAGATTCTCTGGTCTTCCACATCCACGCTTACACAACATCCTCCCCTCTATCACGGCCTTCTGCATCCCCTCGCCCTTTATTAATCGTTCCATCCACCTAATTTTGACTACTCCTAATCTCCCTAACAGTTTCCTCCCCTATCCACCATGCCGCTCATCTTACTTTGCTCTCTTCTCAGCTCGGCTCTAATTCTCAGCTCGTTAGCTAATGTAATGGATTTTTTTATCGGATCCTTTCTTCTTAAATCGTTCCCACTTTTCCCAAACTCTTCCTTCTTTCCTCGTTCCTCTTTTTTCCGTCCATTGCAAATTCTCCATTCTTCGCTGTAATAATTTTGTCATATTTAGGGGGATGGAAAGATCTGCGGAACGGGAGAACTCATTCATGGAGAAATCATTCTGTGAAAAAGGGTAATGTTTCCCTTATGCAGATGTTGACTACATCTTGTCCCCTCGATGCCGGGTGGGGTGTTGTTTCAGATTTCCTTGCTCAGAAGCTCACTAGGAGAGTGCGCATTTAGCGGAGCGAAGTCGTGTGTTTTGAATTGCTGCGGCCCAGGTTACTCATCGTTCACGTAGATACGTGATATCGCATTGCGCAGAGCGCATGTCTATTTTCACGTGGTTTTGCTCGGTTCGTTTTGCGCCCGTCTGCATAACCTGGGGAGCTCGCCATTTCAGTTTCTAGGTCATGCGCAGATGTTTTGATTGTGGTTTGGCGACACATAAACAGCACCTCGAATACGGCGTGAAGTCATTTCGTGGACCCACGTGTCTGGAAACACATGCCGTCCCCAAATTCATCAGCCGCATTTCTGTGTGAAGTTGGAATTTTGCGATCCCTGTCGAGGAGAATTTCGTTTGACTGTTGATTCGTGATTCGGAAACCATCCCGAGTCTTTGCTAGCTGAAATTAATTTCATCGACGCTGAGCACACATTTGTTTCTTTTTTCTCACACTCCGATCCTGATTAAGCCAAGTACTTGTTAATAGACAGCACATATTCATTTTAAAGTCCCAGCCTGATTTAAATATTGTCCTCATCTAATATGTTTTTAAAATATTGGTAAAATATCTGCGAATTGTTGTTAAATTCTAGTAGTTTCACCTCCCTCTCCATTGTTATTACATTGGTACTCAACTCTCCCAATACTAATATTTTCTTATTATTCAGTCGGCTGTCTTAATTTTTATAGACTGGTGTTATCTTCGTCTACGTATAGGGGTAGCAAAGTTGGTGGTACTCGCATGTTAGGAGCATGATCTCAGGAAGGGGTAAGCGCGTAAGAGATGTGGAACAATGGGGCCGTAGCCGCCTAGGGGTCCCTGCGGTAGGCCTTCGGTAACTCCACCCCCTCATCTACGCTCACTTCACCCTCGCTGACCTCAAACTCTCATCCGCCGACGACTGCCACCAAGTTTTACCACGCCTTTACTCCCATAATTTCTAATTACTTGCGCCGATTCCGATCTCGTTGGATAATGTAATGAATTTTCTTATCGCCTCCTTTCTTTTAAAATTGTACGAACTCATCCCAAACTCTTTCTCTTTTCCTCTCTCCCATTGTCCTTCTCATTTCTTATCGCTCAGACAAACTTCCTCGGTCCTTTTTTCTATCTCTCTCTCTCTTTCCCCCGCTGAGCCCCTCGCTTCCCCCCCCTGGGCCAGTCAGGCCGTAACTTCACTTTATTCCCTCTCTCACTTTAGTTCGTAAACCTCTCTATCTCTCTAGGGTTTAATCTCTCGCCACCTTATGCTTCGCTCCCTCTTCTAACTGCTCCATCGCTCCCATGTTCCTCATCTCCTCGCCCTTTGGGAACTCTCTTTATCCTTCCATTTACGCTGACATCCCTTCGGCTACCGGTTCGGTCTTGGCGTGGTGCCGAGTGGGTTGCGGATCCGCCGAGACTCCGTTAGCTAAGGCTTTAGGGCGCATCCCTATGTCCTCCCGAAGGTCCCTTCTCTCTCTTTGTTTCTCTCACGCATCATTCGTCTTTGTGTCCGTCATCCCGACCGCCTTTGCGTCCTTTTCGTTCTTTTAGCAGCGAAGATAGGCTGGATTGTATTAAAGACCATTGTGATAATTTTTATTAATTGTCCACCATAACTGGCATTGGTATCATTATCAGAGTCTAATGGTTGATTGCAGAAACAATACACGTGTCCATTAGAGTTTTGAGATCTATAAGTCAAGACATTAGTTAAATATACGTTGTAGAAACATTCTATAAATTTATTGGTTCAAGAAATGGTCTTATAAGGTTTTAGACTAGGGATGCCAACTTTTCAATTGATAATCGATTGTAATCGGAAGTTTATTAATTGATTAGACCGATTAATCGGAGGCTAAATAATCGATTAACGTACTATTTACGTCCTGTGTTTGTGCGAGGTTTCTGACACGGTGTGTCCAAATTTATTTACAAACACTCCTTAAGGTTATCATGGTTATTTTTATGGAAACTCTTCATCCTCTCCATGTTGCTCATTGAAAGTATATCTCGCATGTGTCAGATAACTAAGTATAAGTAAAGACATTTTAACTGAACAACGCCTCTGTAAGTCAGTCCCAACAAAAAAACTTCCCTTCCAAAATTTCAAATATTCAATCAAGATTGCTATTATTTCTATTGTAATAACTTTTTTTGTGCCTGACTATTCAGGAAATAGTTCAGAAATGGAAAACAGTTGTTAGCAACTACTGGCGCTTATATTACGAGCGTGACAAATTACGCACGCTGCAAGCTTGTGATGTGAACAAGACATAAGATATACTTAAAATTAGAGAACATAGCGTACTGCATCTACTTAAATTAATATTTGAATATTTTAAATTAAAAATAGCATCATTTAAAAAGAAACTGGGGGGAGAGGAGCAAACTAATTGCAGCTTCGACTCAATTACCAACTCTCAAAGCGAGGAGGAACTTCACCTAGAAAGAAGGAAATACGTAGCAGGCAGAGCAAGGTAGTATCGCTAAGCGATTAGTAGTAGCAGGCTGGGTTTGGATACGTGGAAGGGAATGGGAATGTACTGTAAGCGAAGCTAGGAAAAGGGCAAGGGAGGAATGATGTGTATGAGTGTACATTTAGATCGAGCTTTATAACGTGTGTGTGTGTGTGTGTGCGGAAGAAAATCGAGAGCACAGGATTGATCTTGTTATGTGTATGGTCGCTTGTGCTGGCTTTTTACTGCTTCACGTTAAGCAGGCATCGTTTTGACTGGCCGGTGGTTCACTTTGTAGGATATAATATAGGACATTCTATTAAATATTAGTCTTTAAAATATCAATAAATTGTATTTTGATTTTTATTTTAAAATTAATTCCTTACGATCAGGGGCTTAATCACTTAGAAAATCGTTTTCTTATTTCTTAAAACATGGCAACCCGTGAAAATTTTGTAATAATCGGAACCAACTAATCGATTACCGATTACAATCGGACCTTCCATAATCGATTAAAGTAATCGATCAACTTTGGTTGAATAATCAATTTATCGATTAGTGTGTTCAATTACTTGCATCCCTATTTTGGACCTGATAGATGGTGGTTACCTATGATCTCCGTGGGTAATCAAGATAGCGGATTTGTTATGATTTTGCCGTGATGAATGCTGTTTGAATGTGTAATTACTTGGTAGAAGAGTAGTTTTGCGACGAGTAACGTGTTTATTTATTCATGCTGACCACTTATGATGTGCATAAGTAACATAATAAATGGATTTTACCAGTGGTAAGAGAATGAACTATATTGTAAAAGTAATAGCTATTTGGATATAAGTTACGAAAGTGATAGTTCCTGCAACTAGAATTTTATAAGAAGTTCCATTACGTTATAGATCCTATAACAATTGCTTCCATAACTAAATATTTATGCAACTGTCCCAAAATCTTTGAAAGAGATTTAAACCGACCATTTTTTCTGTTTCGCCAGTTCTATGTAAGTTTAACTGATTGCATCGTATACAGTCTAGAGAACATTGCGTGCAGCCAAGAGCAGGAGTGCTAGATGAAACACTTATTTGTGAGAAGTCACCATAAAGAATAACATTCGACTTACTTTAATGGTTTGGGGTTTTACGTCGTGGAATTTTGTTGTCGTGCGTAAATAAATGAACTTAGTACATTCCGCCCTTTGATTACGCTCAGCCCCGACCGGTTTCAGCGCTCCCGCGTCATTTCTAGAGGGGATTTCTAGGTAGAAATCCACCGTGAAAATTCCCCGATAGCGTTGAAATTCGGCCGGGATTGCACGTAATAAATGTTTGGTACATACAAAGTTTATTTATTTGAGCATTGAAGTATTAGACTTTTTTTGATGTTTGTCATTGTCACATTATTCATTATTTCGCGGATCAGAAAGACACGACCTGTGTATCGCAAATGCGATAACCATTCGCACTAATCGGGTGTTCGCGTTTTGTGCCCGTTTTTTTATTTTCCGCCTCTCCACGCCACCTGAGGCTCTTCCCCCCCCCCCCCCCCCGGCGTGTGCATATCTCACCGTCGGTTCCGGCCCTTACGCGTCGAGAAAATTCAAATTTGCGCCAGTGCGTGCGCCTCGGTAGAAGGTAGCAGTGGAAGAGAGGGGGGGGGGCGCCACAGTGGTCTGGGGAGCCCGTTTTCCCGGTCAAAAGTCGATTTTCCGAACTTGTTCAAATGACACAAAAATTATTACACAAAGGAAGATGAAAGATCAATCCATAACACATAGAATTTTTTTTCTCGACAAAACATTTATTTTCCAAAATGCAAACCTAAATTCGAGGGAAATTTGTCTTGACGTAATTTTTGAAAATTTAGAGACTTTTTTTCTTCATCTGTAAAAAGAGTTAACGCCTCATTTAATGCATTTTATGTGTTTCAATAGCACCTTTATTCCATCCTCACCGAGATTTTCCTTTTAGTAAGCCTACAAGGTCTTTTAAGCCTTTGTGACAGCGTTTCAAAGAGACACGGGCGGAAAATCTGTTAGTGTGTGCAAATTTGGCTGTACAAAAAAACCATTCTCTTCCACCGTATTGAGCTATGCCAGAGTAGAAAGACAAGTAACTCTATTATGTTATTTTGTAAAAACCATCTGCCTTTAGTTGCCGTTTTTCTAATTGCTCGCCGAAATGTGTTACTTTGTCGCCTGGCTTCCGGAGCGCCATCTCCCGGCAAGGCGACAAGTTTGCTGATATAGAGGAGCGGGCGGTCATTGTTTCACCGAGCTATCTATGTTGAAGTGCTCTTTTCATTGCTCAGTGACTGTGATTGATATTGCATATCAAATTCTCTTGCAATGCCAACTGTGAGGGAATACTTTCACGTTTTACGTGATAAATGGGCTGCTAAGAATAGCTCGCGTTGTCAGCATTTATATGAGTACATGATAAGGTGAGTTCCCTTGCAAATAATGGGATATTCTATTGAGTGATACTATCTATGCAATTATGACTCTTTGGAATGCCTCTCTAATTTGGCTGTTTTACTGAAAGGTCACAAGGAGTAACGGAAATGAAAGAGGAAAGAAAATTTCAAATTAGCCCCGGCCGGCCGGGGGCAAGCAACGATATAATTTTTTCCTGATCTGACATTTTTGAGATGGGAGTAGGAGGGAGCGGTAAACTTCCCGCCTCCCCACCACGCCTTCTCGGGGTAAAGGGATCCGAGGGAGGGTAACTTGAGGTTCTGCGTGTGGGAGGAGTTTGGTTGGGAGGTTTGCTTAGGGATTATTTGCCAAAGGGAAGGTAGAGCGTTTAAGGAAAGACTTTGGCCCGTGAGTGAGAAGGGACGAGGAGATCGTCGATTAACCAACCCTAAGATTTTCGGCCTTGAGGACATGAGGCGGTAAAAGGAAGATGAGCCCTTCATTTCATCAGTCACGATAATTTCCTCCATCACATGCAACTTCAGTGTCACGGCATGTATTCGCTTCTATGCTTTATGCTCATCCCAAGGTTTGCCCTGCAATCAATTTGTGCTTTGTTTTCCTCGCTTAAACAAACGATTGGCTGTGCCCGGAAACATCACTGCACTACTAATCACGCCCAGTATTTGATGTGCCCGGTGATGAACTAAAGGGCGAAGCTAGTTTTTCGGTGACTTTTCGTCATTGCGTTAATGTGAAACGGTCGTAAAATATTTTTTGTTTTGTATTGAGAAATATCTTTAATTTTTATTTTATTTTTTTCATAATATTCAGCGTGTTTTACGTTCTTTACTTATCTCCCCAAATCATGCCGAAGAGTTGAATGTAAGAAGGTTCCATAAGATCTTAAATTCGTTAAAAAAATTAATTGTGAGTTCATGTCTCTTTTTTCTTCTTTGCGATTCACTAATCTTCTCTTTAATTTAGAGGAGTTTGGCATTTCGGTTTTATATGCGGCTCAGTTATTCTTTTATTTTCCACGATTAATTCCTCTTCATTAAAGCTCGCAGTCGAATTAAGTAATTTGTTTGCGGCTTGATTTTATGTGTGTCAGCCCGACTTTGTATTTGCCGTCAATATTGCTATATGCGAAACCATTAGTGTGTACCTACTCGAGTTATTTGTTCAGCGACGGCTGTGATGTAAGACGTCTCATCTATCACTGCTCTTGAGGATCTCTTGAGAAGGTACTAGGACGAGATAAATATTATGTCCACTTCGTTCCTCCGTCGTTCTTATCTCTGTCTGGTTTCTTGAGCATAAAGCTGCATCAACGTCACGTATCCAATTAGTTCCCCATTACATAACGACCCCATAGATCCTCATATTCCCTTCCATTGCATCAAAAGTGATTGATAATAATCGATGTGAATTACCCGGTAATGATGAGAATACTTATTATGAACGTCTTTGGCATTGGAAAGTAGTTTTAAGGTTTTAAGAATAAGTAGTTTATCATAATATGTTTATCTTTAAATTTTTTCGCTTAACTTTATTGGTGCCAAACTATTCTACACCCTTTCCAATGTTATCATAGTCATAATTTTACTTATTCTAATCTTCTTTTATGTTTTGTTTTTTTTTTCGTGGGACTTCCTGGTATATAACTATGAAGATAGTTTTTATTATTTTTAAGGTAATCTACTGGTTAAGATAGGTTTAAATGGAAGTGAGTAAAATACTCAAGATTTTTACATGTGTAGGGCCCTATATACCTATAATATTTCTTTCTTCATCTCTGCATACGTCCTACCGTTCTTCATCCCGTCCATAAAACAAATTCTCTTTCTTCCACTTTCCTGTTTACCCAATATCCTCTTCTCTATCACGGCCGTGAGCAACCCTTCGCCTCTCTTACCTCTTTCAACCACCTACTTAGCCGGTAGATAATAATGCATTTGCCATTAGTAATAATCGGATCATTTAATTTACATAATTTTGCAGCCCTTATTTTTATACGAACACTTTCGATGTCGCTGATATCTGATTTTCTTAACTCAATAGGATTCGAGAGTGGGTGCATTACCAAATGAACCAAATCGGTCGATACATGGAATGGAAAAGTGCCGAATTTTTAAATCCTTGAGGATGGCTTGGCATCAACCCCTCTTCTACGCTCCCGGATTTATCTTTTTAATGGCATTCAGTTACGGAAGATCTCTTTCATTTCCCAAACTTAAGGTTTGCTACGTTCAATTTCTTAATCAAAATTTTCATGAGCGATCTTATGAAAAATCCATAGAGGGGGATTGAAAAGAGTGGTATTATTCTCCAAAAAATTCTGTACAGTGTGTACGGTGACTTTGTGTCAAAATGTTGTCAACTTGTTCTTCATGGGACTGCGAACGTAAAATCCTTTGGTTCAGTGGGCAGAATTATTTTTTTTCCAGAGTTGCAGGAAAATGTGGGTACTCCTTTATTTTTATTTTTATTTCCTTGCCCGAGAACAGTCGTCGTGGAAAACACGATTTGCTTGTGGAATTGGTCTTTCAGGATTGTTGTTGAATTGTTTATTCACGCTTTTATAAACTAATACCCGCTTCTCTGATGCCCCGTACATTTTATTTTCCGGTATAGTTCGGTCGAGTGACTCACGCCTACCATGCGGTCGGTATCTAGAACGGCGATATCTTGAAATCACGTTATCGTGTTCTGCTGGGCATGCATGACGGATTCCTTATTATTTGTTTATATTAGGGTAATAAACATTAATCAGACCATGATCATGTTGCGTTTTTTAGTGTGCATCACCTGGGGTATAATTACCCGTAATATTGACATAACGTCGCAGGACACCCTCATTTTAAACTCAAGCGGGTGATTATGTCTATATTTCGCGCGTCGAAGCCATTATATGATTTGGATACCCGTCTCATCATGCTATATGTCTAACCTAAGATGTTAATCATGAAAAAATCAACATCTATACCAATGGTGGATTCGATCCCGTGGTCAATGAGTGACCGGGCACTCCCTTATCTGCATTGTTACCGAGCTCGAAACCTCGACCTCTTGTGTTGAAGATCTATTGTAACTGAAGAATTACAAACGATTTTTTCTTTGCTATTACACAATGATTGTTGTAATTATATAATCATCATCGTCTGCATTCATAAATCCGAAGGTTGATTAGCTGCAGCTCGCCTCTCCACTCTCCATGCAAATTAGCAAACTTTTTCTTTCCTAATGAAGTTTTCACTTTCACATCCTTCATAATTTGCCTGATCCTCTCCGTCCTCGGTCTTCCTCGGCTACTCTTTCTATTCATTTCTCTTTCCATAAATAATTTCAAGAGGTTTTCGTGTATCCCATAAGTTTGTCTCTTAAAGTTCTCCGAGATTTCATAAAATGAGGCTTTTTGAAATGTGTATGATATGGCTTATTGAACCATTTGAATTAAGGAAAGTCCTTCATCTCTTATGTTTTTAATATTTCCATAAAGGTGGTTCCAAAATAAAATGCCTTGATTATAATTGTATTCGTATTCTGGATACTGTTAAAAAAACGTCCTTTCTTTGATATTCAAATCAAAATTATCCTTCTCCAAGCTATATTATTTTGCAAATGGAAGCTGAAATTTTATGGCGTTAAATGTGAGACTGGGTGACACATAAAGAAAAAATATTATTTTTCGATCTAATGCCATTCACGCGATTTTTTTAAATAAGAACCGAATCCTCCCAAATGGAAATGAAATATTGACACCTACCCATCTTTTTGTAGTAGTTAGCAAATTACCTACTACAATAATTGAAGTTAAAATGCGTTAATTCAATGTAAAAGTCGCTGCAGTTGGCTCCTACGGATGGAAAAAAGGGTAAATAAAAATATATTCGTCGAATTATTTGCATAATTTGTTCCGTGATTTTGTTTTCCGATAGCTTAAACGTGTCATCAGTGAGAGTGAGAGGTTTTGTAACATTGCAATCGAAAAGATGTAATTCAATATTTTATTTATCTCTCACAGCCACAGTGGAACTTCCTTAAACCTCCTTGCCTCTCAGGTCCTCGTAAGTTTTATATTCGATGTATGTGGCTTCGCTGAGGAGGGCGATGCGTCTGGCTCGCACCCCACCCGTTGAAGGAGGCGGTGGGAGTGAGTGCCCCGCGCTGTTTCTAGCTTCCTTCCCGCGTCGTGCCATTGGCCTCGCGCCCCTGCGCCACCCTCCCCCCCTTTCCCCCAGTCTCCGCCTCTCCTCCGCCCCCGCGCCGTCCGCGTCACCCGCCCCGAAAAAAACTCCAGTCCTCACCAAACCTTCCGTTCCCTGACCTTTCCCTCTCCCCTATTTCACTCCCCACCCCCGGGCTTACATCTCCCCCGCCTCATGCCTCGATCTCTGCAACACACTGCCGCCCTCCCCCACTCCCCCCACCATCTCCACTGCTCTGTCGTACATTATCCCTTCTCTCTCGTCGCGTTCATTCGCTTCGCCCGATATCCTTGTCACTTCTGCCCACTTTTTATCCGCGGACGCATCCCTGTACACTTTTTTAACTTCGCATTCGTCCCCGTCGAAATTTTCTCTGTCCTAATCATTTTCCCTTCCTTTCTCTCTGTTCTGCAATTAATTTGCGGTGTTAATTTTACACTGCCAGCTTAAAATTAGTCAAGCATGACTGGCTTGAATGGTTTGGTAGTTTTCTGTGTGGTATTTAATGGACATTTCTGAAGAAATAAACTTTGTGTAATCTTTGGTAATCCCCTTGAGAATGACGCGAGAGCGTTGAAACCGGTCGGGATTGCTGATAAAAAGTGTGAAATATAAAATTTTATTTTTTTTTAACATTGTACTGTAGCTTGGCGTAACATCATGCGGGAAATCGCTTAAGGTTTATTTAGGAGAGTTTGGATCGTTCTAATGGATGAAAAAGCAAAAAATCAGATTCATTTATTTTGAAAAAATGAGTTTTAACTTTTGATATAGTGAAAATATTGTGATTTTCAGGGTTGATATCAAAATTAGTATCTCCAGAATATGAAAGTGAAATAAGATGCCACAGGGAAGTGTGTCTAATTCTGAACCCTATAAGCCCAGAATGTCGTACACGCAACGTTCCAGAAAATGTAGAATGTTATCAATATACAGCCTTCCTTCGTTTCTCCAACTTTAGGTGGAATAATTCCTCTTTAAAGAATAAGAGGTAGTCGCAGAAACTTTAGTACCATGATATTGTATTTACAAGGCCAATATTGCGTTTAATTGACGCTGGAACCACTCAAATGTGGGGATTCCGCTGGATAGTTTACATCTTTACTAGCACTAATTTGGTGGTGGAAATATTTTGTTGACGTTCACGAGAGGTGATCTTTTTGCTGTCAGGTAATTGTGGCCTCAAAAGAACTTACCTCTTTAATTTGGGATATAATGTGGGCAATAATTACTCTGGGGTTGTTTAAAAAAAATGGTGGTTATGACCAAAATTAGCATCAATAGTTGCGCCAGTAAAGAAGTTTATTGGTCAAATTTAGAAAACATTTTCTTTTTATTTTATTCAACTTTCATTTAATGAAATCTCATAAGGACTCTTGAAACGTCCTCATTCTACCACCCGTTTACGGGTTGAAATTTCGGTGAAAATGGACCATATGATCGACTTTTGCTAGGGTGGGACTCCAAGAACTACGAATTGCAGCTCCATCGAAAAAGGAGATGTAGTTTTACACATGCTTGGATTGGTAACTAGAGATATGAAACACAATGAGAGCTTACGCAGCCTTTTCTCGTCCAAACCTTTTCTCTCTCTTACACTACTCCTCCTCTCTCAGTTGTTCTGATTATTTATTCAAACTCTCTTTCCACCCTCTGCACGTCTTCTCTCCCTTCTCGCACCCGATCTATTTCGTCCCCGCTCTCATAATTTCCCAATTTCTTCTTTCATACTTGCATCTCCTCCTCCCACCAGTTTTATCTCCTTCCGATCGTTATTTTTGTTCACAACATAAACTACTCCTTCTACCACTCCCCTATCCAACCCTTCCTGCCTTCCACCGTGGCTTTCTGTGAGAATTGTAAATCTGCAACTTGAGAGTGTAACGCGCTGTTTGCGTCCCTCTTGAGTATTTTTCTCCCCGATGTCTTGTAGTTTCGTTTAAATATCGGAGTCGAATATATTTCCCTACCCCCCTCTCCCCTCCCTCCCGCTCCCTGGGAATTTATATGCATTGCTTCCCGGGGGAGTTGGGCGGAGTAATCGTGAAATAAATTTGGTTCCGGCGGACGCGGGTCCGTGCTTTCCATTTTGGAGCCAAATTTTTAGCTTTGGATACCGATGCGTTTTGCGCATTAGTAACTTCCCGAGAAACTTTCACCGGTTCCGCTTCTCGATCCGTTTGAATTGAAATCTGATATTTGTATTTTTTCCAATAAAAACTTCTTTCCTTTTAAGTTACTGCAGAAATTATCATCTCTATGACTTATTCTTCCGTCACGATAAGTTACGTTCCTCTGGAATTCTTTTATGAAGTTGTTTTATTTGTTCTGCTGTTGCCGAGGAGACGGTCGTTCAAATTCAGTATGAGTCCAGTTTTCGGTTATAAATTGTGTCCCCATTTACTTCCATTTTTACGTTAACTCGGGATCAATTTAAGTCCAAATATTCCTTTGTAATGTTATTCGATGCGGAGAATTATGATTTTTTTCTTTTTTAGTTTTAATGACAAAATAATGATTTATTTTTACTTTTTCTTCCAATTGACTCAAATATAGAGCGTTGACTTTTAGGAACATTTATATTTCGTATTTTTGTTTGGACCTTTTTATCTTCGAAAAGAAGTCTATTGATTGTTGGTAATTATTCCTCCTTGTTCATCCCACGAATCATTTCCTGCAAACATAAAAATGCCAAGGAATTTCTTTCTGATTCCACTGTCTTTCTCAAGAGCTTAGATTTTTTGCGTCTATGCTTAACGGTTAGAATCGGCTTGAAATTGCCCTGACGGAGTATTGGCTCGGTAAATTCTTAACATAAATTTCTTCTTATAAAGCGTTGTTGCTTTAGGAGGAGTTTTATACGATCCCATTTTCATTAGCTGCATCATATATCGAAGTAGTTTTTCGTCTTATTACGTTAACTTGGCGCCTCACCATACAAGACTCTTGGGCTTGGGAAATGGCCAGAATACGTGATGCAAACATTAAAGTTGTAGTTGGTATTAGGAATGAGGTAAAGCGACCTACAGGTGAGGTATTTTGTTTAATTAAAGGGAGGTGGAAAAGTCAATGTAGGTTGTGTGCACTATGCTCCGTAAGCGATTTGTGGAAGGGCAGATAAAAATGCGTCTTCGGCATTAGTATACCCGCAAAGAAAGGTGCCGAGGCTCATCCGGCGAACGGATCGCTGCATTTGAAGTACTCTCCGCATATCGCACTGGGTGGGATCGAGATTTGAACTTGCAATCCCTCGAATGAAAAGTCAGTACCTCAGTAGTCCCTCCAACTTGATCCTCAAGAGGTGGTCACCCTAAATGGTGGGATGAGGAGGTAATCAAATATATGACATCCCCCTGTATTTCTCTCTCCATATCCCCGCCCGTGCCTTGCGCAACAATCACCTTATCCATATGCTGAATTCCGCCTTTCTTTCTCCCAGCGATCTCCTTTATATGGGCTCCCTGATTTCTTACACCATTTCTTCCACCCTCCCTTCGATAGACCTCTACCTACCCCTCCGCAAATACTCCAGCCGATGCAGAAAAACTGAGTCCTCATAAACACTCCGTTTCCGTCTCGTCTTTTGTATATAATATTGTTAGTAATTTTGTTTTATTATTTAATAGTTCATATTTCATGTTAATTACTATTAAATTGTATTGTAAAATATATTTAATGCAAGGCCAACGCTGGCTTTTTTTTATATCTATTAAATAAATCAAAGTCACTTGGTATCAGACGGATTTGGGCTTCTGACTTAATGAAGCGTACCCTCACGGGTCAAAAATAAATAAGCCTTCCGTGAAACGTTCCTTTTGATCCATGGATTTGAAAGGGATGTGTCTTCTAATATTGGGCAGACTAGTTTTTCGATTGCTAGGCAGTCATCATCAGTAGCATCTCCTGGACATTTAACGTGAACCCCTACTTTGGTCACCTCGCCAACACGACAAATTTTCTCTGCTATTCAAAAATCGTTCTCTTTAACCTTCTCAGGCCACTCTCCTTTAACCTTTACGGGTATTTCCTACCCCTCGACTGATTTTATCTCTCATTTCCTCGCTCTTTCCAGTCTTCCTCGGTGGAAAATTGACCGCTGCATCCTCAAAAATTTCCCTCCTCTCTCTCTCTCTCACCCTGTTCGTCATTTAACTATCCTCCGGTCCGAGATAAAATCTTCGTGAATTTTTTTATTATTAATTCTCCTCATTCGCTCTTTCTCCCATCCACGTCGTTAAGAGAAAAAGGGGGCGAGCGGTCTTGAGCACCGCTCGGTAGTGGGGTCTTACGATTAATCCAGTTTGAATTGCCCCGAAGGAGAGCGGAGAAAGGGGACGTCGGAGGAGGAGGAAGAGGATGGGGGGAGTCACGAGGGCGGCTGCTCTCTCTCTCTCTGCGGAGCGGCGTTTGGACTCCTCTCTCTCTCTTCGCCGACTCAGACGCATTGTGGAGGGAGTGGAGGAGGGGAATTGGCGTGAGGAGGAGGAGAGAAGAGAAAGGCTTGCGAGCGGGAGAAAGGAGAGACTGTAATTGAGAGAAGGAATCAGGAAGAGGAAATAACAACCCCCAGCCACGTCTTGTCTATCTGTCTGCTGCTGCTGCTTTCGAGGGCCTTTCCAAGTGAGAGTCGAGTGGTGAGGGTATTTATATTCTCCGGGTCTATCTAGTTTGAACCAGGAGGGAGGGAGAGAGATGAATCACGGAGCAGTGACTTGACACAAAGAGGCTCTTCATTCTTAAAATGATTTATTGAAGGAAAACGATGAGCGGAGTAACTGTCGATCGGAACATGAAATAATGAGTGAATCATATTTTTGTATTTGGGATTAGATTTTAATGAATCAAGTTTAATGGTTTGGGAAATGGATGGGCGTATTTTTTTATTGAGCACACTGGCCTCTGGGTAAGAGTGTGCCCATTCTAAAGGGTTCATTTAATTCGAATTCCGAGTTATATTGTAATTACCGACCTGGTTTAACTGTATTTACTTCAAATGGGTGTCAATTTGAAGGCAATTTTTCCCCTTATTGTGATCACTAAAATTATTCTTTCCTATTAATTGAGCGGAACGATAATAATTATTCTGGTGTTTCGAGTGGCAGGACGGGTGTTTTTGAGGCATAGAGCCAATAGAGAGACATAATAAAGCCTCACCGATGTTAAGTTTACGCCCGAGGTTAAGGAGCCATCGAACATGCAGGTGCAAACTTTTATACATGTATGTTGCAGCAGGAGGCAGCTGCCTACTCTTCCATGGACTTCTAAGCTAATTAATTCCTATTTAAGTTTATGCATTTTTTGTGTCACCTGCCCCAGTTTTGTTGGAGACAGTCTGCCAAGACACTTAGGAATTTAATGAAGGTTAGGTGTTACACTCTAATTGTCGATTGAAAGTTGTGCCCTTCCCATCAGCTTTTTCTCAAAGAATGTTACTCTCTCCTCGTAGTGTCCGTGTTCTTCCTTTTATCCATTCCGTTTCTAGCGTGATGCATGAAAATAGACCGCGTAAAGGTAGAATTCAACCGACGTAAGTAGATCTGTGAGTACATTTTCGTGAAGTTATAGGGAAAGGAAAGAATTGCGTTACTTTCACGATCAATCCTCCTGGAGCCCTATTCATTCACTCGTTAAGACTTGCTAGCGACAATTTTCGTAAAGACTAGTGAGCGAATAGTGATATTCTGTAACTTTAAAGCGAGTTAATTAGATCCCGCGGAAGTGATTGATAAATTTTAAGATACTGACGTTCTCCCGAAAAGGTCTTCCGGGCTAGAGAATAGTACGAACAATCCACTACTGAAGAGGATGAAGCGTGAATCATCAGGCATTATGGAGTGAAGATGGGGAAAAGTATTGAATCATCATGGGTAAGGGGAAGAAACTGAGTGGGAAACCGGGGACAAGGAATGTTTAAAAACTCCCAGTCGGCCGGGCAGGAGGAGTATATGAGTCGCCGAGGGTGGATGAGGGCGGTGCAGACGAAGACGGGATTGAGAGGGATGAGGGTGGACGAGGTGGAGGGTGGATGAGCAAAGGGGGGAGGGGCTAGTGTGCGTGGTTTGGGGAGGGAGGGGTGAAAGTGGAGTAGGAGGGGAAGGAGAGCGCAGTGGATTGAATCGGATGGGCATTCCTATGGATGGGAGGCCATTGGGCGTGATAAATAGTAGCAGATTTATATTTGCTTCTGCTGATTGCTACGATTCTCAATGGAGACCAGTTTTATAAGTGGGTGACCATTACATTGGAGAAAACATTGTGCATTAAAGGAAATGATTTTGTTGTTTTCATGGTCTTGCTTATGGTGCATAAGAATCTCATTGATTCCTTCGTTAGTATGAATAATTGTTGCAAGAATTTTAAGCAAACTGATGTCTATCGATAAAGAGGACGCTGTTGAGGTTCAGCCGACTTCAACAAGTAAAAGACAATCTTTTGGAAATCCAGTACAGCTGTGATCTCTTAAGCCTCGCTAGCCGCCACGAAACCGAATCCCTGCTTGGCTCTAGGCTCAGCCTCCTAATGCGCTGTTACGGTTGATAAATGGTAAAAATAAACTCATTCCATTGATTTTAAGTCAAAAGGTATTGTACTCAATGGTGTTTCTTCAAAGCCTGCTTCGCGAACTGTAGGCCCAATATTCTGATAATTAAAGGCAGCTTTTCATTCTCGCTTGAAGCCCGCAATTATGAACGCAGCCGTTGACTGGAGTAATGCATTGCGTTATCAGAGTATCTGTCTAGGCTTCACCATTCTTAAGACCGTAATAAAAGCTGGTGTATGCACCCCATACCGTAATTATATGTCTAATATAACTGCTGAGATGTACTATTTTTAATCATGAATGATTGCATTTACCCTGACACTTTGGCATGATTGAATTGTTATTTGTAAGATTTACCTTTAAATTTTCAGTGTAGAAGTATTAACCAGTTAAATTCTAAATTTCGTCATGGGATGTGTTTTGGCGGTGTTGCAGGCCACTAATTTTCACGCAAAGTATGAACGTATACCTCCAGTATAACGCATTGCGTTAATTAAACCAGCGCGGTAGAAATCCAATTATTTCGGATCTAAAAAGGCATAAAATATTTGAACACAGGAAATTCTTATCAATTTTAGAATTTCGTAATCCTTGATCCTATTTGGCCTCATGGAATCCATGTTGTCCGGGAGGATTCCAAAAAATGTTTTCGTCATAGATTGGTTAATTTTGTTATTCAGTTCTACCAATTGCATGTGAAATCGGTCAGTTACGGATCCACTTGTTACACCGCTGGTACTTTAAAAGATCGTATCTGCAAATATTTATCATAAAAAATGAAACATTCATGAATGGACTTCACAGAAACCATGAATGTAAACCTTGGTCACTCCAAAAAAAATTCTGCCCCGAAATGCCCTGGAGAAGTTTGGCGACCCTCGCCCTAGATCACGCCGCAGTACGCAACAATTATGAATTCGTCGCAGTCACACTGCGACAAACATGAGGGGGGGGGGGATTTTCCGCGGAAAAGAGCAGGAGGAACAATACTAATGAGATATGCGGCGCTTCCTCACGTCGTAAAAATGTCCACGACCAATATTATGCGCTGCTGAAAGTGCACTGGTAAGAAAAAGGGGACGGAATTGGCTGGGAATGAGTGTACAAGAGAGTGAGGGGACGGGATTCAGCGGGATACCCGCCCAGGATTCCGGGAAGGATATGAATGGACAGTCTCAAGTACTAGAATTGGGCGAGATTTAGGCATATTGTATAGTATGATAGGAGTATTGAAATACATATTTCAGTTGAGATATGTACTTCGACACTGTGGTCACATTCAAGGCTCATCGGAGTGACTGAATTACGACTCGCATGCAGAATGTAGGTCCACAATGAGTCAAAATGCTCCACTAATATTATAGATATGTTTTTGATTTCGAGAACAATAGATAAAGGGTTACTAATCGGCAGTGCTTGCACTCAAAGATAGATAAGGGCAAGTTTCATGTATGTCGTGGCTGGTGATCTGAAGGAACCGTGGATAGGCCGAGTAATTAGTGATCAATTTCTCTTGCATCTCTCAATTATGTTTCTTGAAAGTCATTTCCCTAAAGCTTTTTTTTCAGTTATTTGCCTTTTACGCCAGTTTGCGAGTCCCGGCAGTTCCATTGTTTATCACGGTAACCAACATATAGACGCCATACTGCTTTATGATGTCACCAATCGTGGCAATTGTTTTTTTTTTAGATCTTTAATTTTTTTTTAGTAGTATTTTTTCCGGCATGCGAAGTGTATAACGCATTTGAAACTACGCCTGACTCAATACTTTGACGCAAAATGTTTCTTTGCAGCATTAATTTTTAACAAATTAGTAAGTCTTTCCCAACCCTATTCGTGCAATGGTTAGAAAATCGTCGAATTCCACACAAGCCGAACGAAACGCGGAAACGAGTGCATTGTATTGAACTGTGAAACGGAATCGGAAGAAGGAAGCGGATGGGGTGGAATTTTCGTGGGATTAAGTTGAACGACTTGTGTCGTGTAGGGAGAGATGGCCGTTCTCTGTTATCTTTTTTCGCCTCCTCCTTCTTATCCATGGAGTGGGTGGCGCCAGGCGCCGGAGATTCTCTGGTGCCGCGTTGAAAAGTGAAGGGGTTTCCGGGGAAGGGATGAGCAGGCATGGCGATGAGAAGGGAGGGGAGAGATTTTGTTGAAGGGGTTGAAAGTGAGGGAGGAGGCTGGATGTATTGGGGGAAGGGGCTGACGCCGACACATGGGGCGAACTGGGCCAGTGGTGAACTGGCCAGTGTGAGAGATGAGTGGGCGAGGAGTGGGGGATGATTTGGTTAAGACTGGTCGTTTAAGGGGGGTGAGGGGAGGTATCCACGGTTGCCAACTCCCAGACAGTTGATTTCAGGAGTTGTCCGCTCCAAGAGTTTGTGAATTCTGAGAAATTTGAGTGAGCTTTCCAGCCAGGGCGTAGAAGTTGGCGCGGATTGGAGCACATCAGCGCACGCGAACGACGGTGAATGATGCTATGTGCGCAGGCGAAATTGTCACGACCTAATGTTTAGTAAAAACTTAACAAATTCGTTATTAAAAAGGTAACATTTTACAGCAGAGTTATGTAAAATTGTACATTATCGATTTTTGACTACACTACTGAAAATCAGCAAAAAACAATCGGATGAGATTATCGAGGGAAATTTATTCTCAAGTGCACATAAAAACTCTGCTGCCGATCTGTTTTTTAGTGCGCTGTCTAATGTGCAGGTTCTGAAACGATGAATGGAAAGCAGCTGTTTTGTTTTGTGTTGCAAAGTGAGCAGCAAACTGGAATGTATGTAACAACCTAAATTTAAAGTATTTCAATTACCGGTGGAGAAAATTAGCATTGTTAACATTATAATAGCTACTAAACTATTACACCTTTTTATTTCCATTTCAAT
Source organism: Pyrrhosoma nymphula (assembly GCA_963573305.1). NCBI lineage: Eukaryota > Metazoa > Arthropoda > Insecta > Odonata > Coenagrionidae > Pyrrhosoma > Pyrrhosoma nymphula. The sequence goes on along the minus strand of OY754327.1, from coordinate 77,113,118 downwards.
AATGTTTTTTACTTTTCTACACTTTATATTTTTTTAATCCACAACGCGTTTCACCAATTTTTGGCATCGTCAGGTGTAGTGCAAAACAAAAACAAAAAGTGTCAGTATTTACGGTACAAAGCATTATTGGAATGGATATAAAAAGATTCTAGGAAATAGAGCCTGAAACCGTGGATTTTATCTTTTTATTTCTTTCCATATCAGGATAATTCAACAATTTCCACTCAAACCCAATTTTTATTCAACAGCATCCAGGAAACATTAGCATCTATAGCCACAAACAATTCTAAGATTACGTAAAAAAAGGTAAGCAAACTGAAATTCTAATGTATCTACTAAAGGTTTTAATTCCTTCGAAAATCGACTAACCAACGCCTAGTCGTCCGCGAACCTAGCTATCTTTATCAGCTGGCCTCCTACTTTGATTCCTACATCTTGCTCTTCCCATGCTTCTCTTACCAATTCCCCAGCATAAAGCAAGGGCGATAACAGGCATCCTTGCCTTACTCCACGACCTAACTGCCCAATCCGCTTTTAACGCTTGAGAAATTAAACCTGTTGTTCTATACTCCTCGCCTTCTAACGCTTTCCTCTTCTTCGAAATATGTTTTAAGACCGTTTTCACGAAATCCTATGACCATACTCTTTCCTCGTAAATCCCACGAATAAGTTCGAAAAAGGATCATTTTCCCTAATAACGTAAATTCTTCAATAAATCCTAAGGTATGATATGATTTTAAGGTGTTTTATGCTACTCCCTTGACTTTTCTTACATTCATCTCTCGCAATGCCCTTTGTATTTTGCTGTCAAGTATCTCCGGTCCGAGGTTATCCTTATCTATTGTTCTCTCATCCTCTGTCTAGATTCACAGGGCTATTATCGCTGTCGCTTTCTTCCTGATCGATCAATGCCTCCCAGTTTTGTCCTTAACCTTTGGTGCCGTTTTCTCTCTCTTACCGCTCGAAAGCATTTTCTTTTTAGCCTGTAGCTCACCCACTTCCCCCTCTTCCTGTAGCTTTTCCATTTTCTCGCATTGTCCTTTCCATCAATTTTCTTCCGGCTGTTCGGTTACTCGCCGGAGTTTATTATTTAATTCCTTGAGCTTCCTCTTGCCTAAGTCGGTGTTGACGTTTTTCCGCACCCTTCTTTCCTCCACTTTCTTAATCATTTCTTCAGTAACCCACCGCTTCTTTGCCCTCCAAGTTTCCACTCTTCCTATTGTTTTTATACCGCTCTTACTATGCCTTTTTTTACAATCTCCCGTCTTCCCTCGATTGTTCCCATTTTATTTGCTTCGCCTATGTTCTTTTCCACTAGCTTCAGGTATTCCCTCCTTGTCAACCCTTTCAATGCTTTTACGTTCCACCTCTTCATCCTCCTACTTTTAAAAATCCTGTCAGATCTAACATCACAGGTCATCATAAATAAGTTATGATCATGGATCCGCATCCGCCCCCGGATAGCTTCGCTGGTTTTTCACAGTTTCTAAACCTCTGCTTTACCGTATTGTACCTACTCAATTTAATATCTCCCTGTATCACCTGGTATTTTCCATGCATACCTACGCCTGGGATGATGTTTAAACCAAGTTTTTGCTACTGCTAATTTACTAATAAAATAATAATTATTATTCCGAAAACTTAAACTGCCTTATTACCTTGTCATTTCTTATCCCTTGCCCATACGCTCCCACTTCAAATCCATCCCTCCCGTCCCCCACCACTGCATTCCAATCGCCATTACTATCAGGTTTTTCTTGCCCGGGACTTTTCATTATCTCTAGTTGCTCGTTCACCCCATCCACCTTTTCCTCCCTATGGTTACTCGTAGGCATGTACACCAGGACCAATGCCAAATTCGTTGGGTGTGCTTTTATTTTTACCACTAGTATCTTGTCGATCACCTGTTCAATGTTTACCTCGCTCATCGCCAATTTTGAATTCAGTACCATAGCTACCCTACGTTGACTCTCATCACCCCCACTGTAGATTAACCTGCAACTATCACTCCAATACCCCCGCTATCCCTTTTACTGCTGCTTTCCTCTTTTTCTTTTTTATTTTTTTCTCTCTCTCTCCTCTTCATTGCATCCTTTAATGACGATATTTTGCAAGGATTTCGTGTGATGACGACCGCGGAGGCATTGCCTCTCCCGCTGCCGGGCCCGAGGCCCCCCCCTTTCGTCCTCCCTCCTAGTGGGTGGCGTCCCGAAGTTGCCAGGATTAAATTCTCTTTGATTGACTTTCATATTCTGAATAATTGATAGTTGGGAGGGACTCCCAACCAGACTTCCCAACGGTGTTTTTAACGTGACACCATCACGTGAAATACATTTCGTCTGGCTCCAACCTATCGACCTATATGGCCTGGATGGCCCTACCAGGAGCAGCAGTAATTGCTCCTGCAGGTCCAACTCGAGGCATCATTGGAACGCGTAGGCTCTTCCGCCACGTCAAGGTTCTTGTGAGAGGGATGAGCTGTATATTTATGCACATTATTTTGGATTATTAAAAAACACGACTTCTTCCAAATAATCTTATAATTTAGACGGCATTTTCTCTAAGTACAAATTTCGGGGTGTCGTTTTAGACACTTTAGTACCTTTCTGGTTTTCCTTCTTGTTTTATACTAACGGCTCGGAAATGATCGCCTTGTTGATTGAAATCGGGAGGAAAACGCTTCAGTCCGCGAGGCGGGAGATTTGAAAAATGTTCGCCCAAAATTGTTCTCACGGAGAGTTGGCAACCCTAGGGACGACCCCTTGGATGGGGAAGTGAGGGAGAATTCTGGAGGGGACATGGGGATCGGAGGAGAGAAAAAGGAGAAGGATGGGGGATGAGGATGCGAGGGTTTCTTTCTAAATGTGGTCTCCCCCATGTGTCTGTGTTTATTTCGGACGGAGTGTGGGGCGGGATATCATTTCCCGTGAAGCCCCGAGTAGTGGTTGTGGGTGGGTGTGTGCCCTGGGTCCTTGAGGGATGCGGTAAAACTCTTGGAGAGGAGTTGCTTTCTTCCCCTCCTTCCGTTCCCTCCATCCCTACGCTGTCGGCTCCTTAAAGTGTCCCATATCCTTTTCTTGCGGTCCCTTTTCCCTATCTGTCTTCCCTCCCTACTTACAAATTGTGGTTCCGAGGCGGGGAGCAAATCCATACTACCGGCTTATTCCCCCGTCGTAGTTTTTTACCCATTCATCCCCCCGCAATCGTTTAAATCCAATGAATGTATTGCATTTAGAAGGTCGTTTTTCTTTGGTGGGAGATGAGTTGCCTCGTGTGTTCCTCCTCGGGGTGGGCGTATAAGTCATATTTTGGCAAGAATTATAAGCTCTCGGTTTTTCTTCGAAGGCGTTAAAGGTTTATGGGTTCGACAGTAGTTTTCCCATTTCTCTCGGAACGGTTACTTAAGTCATTTCGATTGGTTTTTTGGTCGTCTCCGCTTCTCTGAGGCGGTAGATTCCGTGTTGTCACTTCGTTCGATGAGGTCGCTCTCCATTCATCTCTTTAAGTGGTATTCTTAGCCATTGAAAATTATTATTGCTATTGCTATTACGTAGGGGTCACCCTTCTAAATAAGTTGGTCGCGACGGTTGAATGTGGTGGTAGCTGTTTGCCTCTGCTTACTTCTGACTAACCTGTATGCAAGGCGAATACCTTTCACTTCCACTCTTTGGCCATGTTCCTGTTCAGGAATAATACCTCAGTGTATACCATACACTACACTGAGTATGAGTGTGGGCTATACTTGTGAATTGGAACGTGCAACCAGCGCTTACATACGTACATGTGTTAAAAAGAACAAATGAGTGACGGCAGCCATCGCTTAGGAATCGCTGGTCAAAACGCGAAGAACTGACTCTTAATAACTAATGAAAAGTATTTTAGGTCGCGGGGGAACATTATAACATATTTCAAGCGAAGGGACGGCATAAGTTCACATACGAAGTCCGGGAGGGTCCGCCATTGGTTGGCCCCATGAGAGTACCTGTAGCAGATTTCAAACTTGGGAATGGTGAAATAATTAACATATGCTTTCTAATTACCACTCGTGAAGATCATGTTCCCAGCCATTTCCGGCACTGTGATGAATTAGTACGACTGGTACGGCCGGATAGTAAGCCTTGCCTCGTATACTAGCCTGCCCAATTCGGTCGCGAAATTAAACCGAAGGTAGACGTCACTTCCTGAATTTTGAGAAAATAATCATGCGACTATTAGTGCATCTTAGCGGATTGAAACACGGACCTTGAACTTGCTTTTACCCCCCTTCTCATTACTCCTTCCTCCAGACTAAACTTCTCGACGAAGCGTTCTGCGCATCTGTCAATCACCAGGTCTTGCGAGACCTGGGGGGTCAGTTCTTGAAATGCTATGATAATGATGGCATGCAAAGATGAGTGTCGCGTGATTTCATCATTCGTTGTATTGCATGCTACACACTGACTCGATGAACTCAAATAATCAGGATTCGCTTAGTGAAAGTTGTATTTGTAAATTCAAAAAAATCGTTGATTCTGGCGATATTGCGTGGAATTTTTCCGTGATGAATAACTTGATTGAGTGCAACTGTCCACAGATAGATATACTTTATTACACGACCCAGTTTTCGATGTTTTACATCATCTTCAGGTAGATATAAAAGATTATAAGGGTTTCGATTTTTACACCATCGAAACCCAGGTCGTGTTATAAAGTTTATCTAGATGTGGAAAATTACACTCAAGTCAAGTTATTCAGATATGGACTTAATGCTGTAGCACGGTGAAACGCGTCAAACCAGTAAATTTCCGTGGAAAAGTACGTTGTTCCTTTAAATGAAACGGATGCCTACTCGATATTTACCATGCTATAGTAATCGCATGTTTATTGGATGTGACAACTCGAGAATACTGAATCCACGAAATCGTGCGGTAAGGTGTAGTTATCGCTCGTGATAATTATCTCGTAGCTTGAGGATTGGCTCTCTCAATTTATTTCGGAGCGATAGGTCCTCTTCTAATTGGGGGACGCCACCCTGCCTTTGGGGGTGAGGTTCAACCTACCGATTTCTTTTTCCTCCGCCCAGACCCAGCATCCTCCTATCCCTTCGACCTCATTGACTGTCGGACCTTGGGCTCTTTCAGTCCCCCACAGGTGTGACACAAATACGATCAATGGAGCGCAACAATCCGTCTTCGTCCTTGGGAATGAGCTAAGCGTTTATCCTTTCCGCCCGCACGAACTCTCGCTATCCTATCGCCTGTGTCGCCTGCTTTCAATGCTTTTCGATGATCTACCAGGAGGTAGCAAAACTTGGTGGCGCTCGCTTGTGATGAGCATGACGTAAGGGATTTAGGGGCGTGTAACGGTAGGTCTACGCAGGAAAGTTCATTGCGCAGGTTTCTTGCAGCAACCGACTTTCGACGAAAATTGAATCGGTAAACCACTCCGCAAGTCCGCTTGCAGAACTTTTGAAAGTTTTGGCAAGTCGCTTGTAGAAGCGTATTGTTGCCAGTGTAAACGGCAACCAATCTGGATCTGCACTAATTTGTGAACAATTTTGCGTCAGAGTGAAATCCGCAGGCCCTTGCAGAAGAAGCTTGCGGAAGTAACTTGCCTATGTAAACCCACCCTTAATCTAAAGGGGCCGAAGGTCCTTCCAGAGGTCCCCTTAGGAGTCCTTTCTCTACGCTTGATTCCCCCCTCACTGAACTTCAACCCTCCTCTTCTGGCGAGTGCCACTAAGTTTTGCTGTGACTGTTTTATTTTCTGCCTGTTGCGATTGGGATGGAATCGTCTTTCAAAAATAATTCACCAAATTTCTACGTCTATCGGTAATTTAATCCTAGTTGATCTCCTTTATCACCCAGTCTTAACCTCAATGGTTAGTGTGGGTAGATAAAGGAGCTTTTAATTCTCATTTAATTTTATAGAGTTCTTTGCGATACCAAAAGTAAATGCAGACAGCGTTCTAAATATTTTGCGGCCAAAATTAGCGTGAAGGATGTGTGCATGAAGCCGTTTATTACTCAATATATTCATTCCGCGTGATAAACATTCGTGGTAGTACTCTTGGATTTTGGTGCTTTATCGATTTCTTCTTTAATCTCAGCGTACGTCCTACCTCTCTTCATCCCATCCATGAAGCCTATTCTTTTTCTTCCTCTGCCACACTAACCCGACAGCCTTCCACCCTATACCACGGCCTTCTGCATGCCACCGTGTCTTACTTCCTATTCCTTCTCTGCATTCTTTATTTTCTTCTTCTTGCACCCCATGCCAAGAACTTCCTCTTTCGCCTTCCTTTCCGTCCGTCGCACCTTCACCATTCTACTTCACAACCACATCAATTGCCTAGTTTATTCTCATGCTCTGAGGTTTCCTCAGAGTCCACGTTTCTGCACCATACAACGCTTCACTCAATGCTAGTCTCTTCGATAGTTATTCTTAATTAATCATCGTTTAATGATTCGTTTGTTAATCTTAGTTAGTCACTTCGCCAGTCTTTTCTTTGCATTCTTACACAATGCCTCCGTCATTGATTCTCTCTTATTTGTGGACTCCTCCATCACTAACGCTATTCTCCCTCTAATATCTTAACTACTGTTGTCCATTTTCCTCCAGCATACTGCCCAGCTGAAATTTGGGTGCAATTCGGATATTAAGAGAACTTCGCGAAGGAATGCGGAATTTTCGCGCAGTGGTCTAATGAGGAGATTTTGGAGACTCATTATTTTTCTCTGGCCCACATAGCGTCCTCGACCCTTCGTAATGCACTAGTTCTTTGGTCGTTAGTTAAAATGCACGGCAGGAACGAGTCAACCGTCGCTCTTATACTTTGAACTGAACTTAATTTTCACGAAGAATTTCTGAAGTTGAAGAGGAAATAAATTCAAGTGCTGTTAATCCATAAGCTGTTTATAATCAACCTTTCCTGCTACGAAGGTGACAGTTTCTGGCTTCACTTGGTGGAATTCCTTCATTATGAGGAAAAAGAAAGCACTGCGATTTCACACATGTTTAAAAAAATATATTTCTACGACGATCATGCTTTAGATACATATACATGGTTTTGATACATCATATTCAGGTAATTTTAAATAGGAGTTGTTTTAATGAGAAGAGTTGAATCGTTCTGTTGAATCTTCTACACTGTCAATGTAAACGTGTGCATGGAGAGGAGAGAGCGGGGAACCCATTGCAAGTCGTTCTAGTTGACTGTAGTTTTTCCGATTGAACAGGAAGCTGTTCTGGTTCACATGTTTTCAATAACTCATACAACTCACTCACGGGGTTGGTGTTTTCCACCTTATGAGAGATAGCTCGGCTAAGGTAATGACCTCTTTTCTGGGAACACTCGTGAAAAGGTTAACCACATCGAACGACACCAATGTGCGCCTCCTGAAGATGATGATTCACTGCATCTAAACCAGGGTCGTTGTCGAAATATAAAAAATATGTGGAATCGCACTGTTTTCTTTTCCCTCATTACTCCTGTAACGAGATGTGTCGCTGGGCCGTGTGTCATATTAGACCCGAAGTAATCCGGAATTTTCGTGCTTAATAGTTGAAACAAATCATCCATGTCGAATCCGTCATAAAATTGGCTCGTTCCTTGCTCACTTAACGTCTTAATTGCCTGTCCTTGCACTTTAGTCCCTCGAATGTCGTACTTCTCGTCTTATCTTGGCCCCTCCAGCACGTTGAAGTGTGATGTTTCGAATTCCCCACTCCGTTCCTCAAGGCAATAAAGTTTTACTTCCAAGGGAACTGGCGGAACGCCCACTTCAACCTTCATGGTAGAATTATTCTCAGTTTTCAATGGCCATTTTTATGCCCTAGTAACTCTTTTTGCTTGGCCCCTCTATTCATGGGATGGCTTCTTTTCCCGCTCTCAGTACTTCCTTCTGCCTAATACGAACGCGTTCCTAGTGTCTTCTTAGTAGCTCGCGGTTTTATGGACTACGTCCCGGATATTTCCACGAGAGGGGGAAATATAACAGCCAGGATGGCATCATAATATCTATTTCTGTTTTCTATTTGGTACTGTAAAATGTCATGGAGGAGATACCTTTTTACACACGCAAAACCAAGGGTGAGCATTTTCTTTAGTCCTGACGCACACCATTAGTCCTAATGAGCTTAACATTAGTGATAGGAAGAATAAAACCTAAGTGCAGTTCACCTTTATTGCCCATTTGCCCATAGAAGGAACCATTTCGTTTTGTGCTTCAATAGTGATTCCAATGTCTCCGCATTTTTTCCTGCGTTTTCGTTTCCTGTACAGTAAAATGTATCTATTTTTAATCTCAATCCCCGTTGCACTAATTGAAGCTGACAAGTAATTGGTAAGCTCTAGTCAGCATGTCAGTTCTCTTCGTTTATTTGCCCATGAAACCATCGAAATTGCCATCTAAAAATTAAATCAAAGCGTTGCTCTTTATTTCATACTTTCAGATTATCCTAGCTAGGAGGGTAAACGATATATACTGATACCTGTTATTCTCAAATCAGCGTTGTTTTTAAGGCCTAATAGTATCTCCATTTTTTTTCAGCAGGGCTTATTAAGTACAAAGTTTTACACGACTGACCTCCCCGCCATTCATTACATTTCTGTAGCTTGTGGAATAGTCAAATAGTATTATGAAGTGATTTTTTCCTCAACTAAATGCAATTTTAACATACGCTTGCCACAGAATGTTGTTTTCTTTTGCATTTCAATGATAGAAATTAATTTTAATATATGCCATTATTCGGGCCTGAACACCCACTGTCTATGTATCTTTAAATTCCACGAATGACTGCGCATTAATCGTTGACGTATCTCATTTTTATACCCTTTCGCACGCTGAAGGGTGAGCGTGTTCTCCTGCTCTGGGAAAAAGGGAACTAATGAACTTGGTAGCCATACTCGTGTCTTTAAAAGGTTTCTTTTTTCTGGGTGTGGAGGCATGGGGATTTAGAGGGGGGACACTGTCCATGTCAGTTCTCGTTCCATTTTTGTCGTTCCTACTCTTCCTCCACCTCCTCCCTCCGTCCCTTGCGTGAAAAAATCTTTATTCGAATTCGGGAGAGCACGCTCGTACACGTCGTGCCCACTTTATACACCACCCTTCCCCGTTCACCGTTGCCGCGCGTCCGATAAGCAAGGCAAGGGGGCCTGGAAAGGGCGGAACGGGATATCCGCCATCGTCCTTTCTCTCTCTGTCCCCTTGTGAAAGCGCCACCTCCAGCCGCCCTTTCCCATTTCACGCCGGGTCCCGTTGCCACCGGCAACGCGAGAGAGAGAAGGTGGATGGCGGATAGGGATTGATGAAGGCAAATTTGATAAGGGCGGGTGACCCCCCCTCACTCACACACACCCCGGAATAAGGCGTGGGGCAGAACGAGGGGCGATTGCTGCTCGAGTGAAAGTAAGGTGCAAGGCTGACGCGAGCCTTGAAAACCGGGAAAGGTCATGGATACGCCCCAGGATGCCGGGGTAGTGTCAAGGGAATGTTGGGATTGGTGTTGACACTTTTGTCAAAGAGCAAAGGTTTCAATTTAAGATGGCAGTGTTCACAGGAAGTTCTGGGACAGATTTTAAGGTATCCGGCGAAAGTTTGTGGAAAATTGTCACAGACTGCATTGTAACAGAAACACTTTGTAAAAATTTCGACATCAATTTTTATTCTACCGACCTAGGTTTCGGCAAAAATTGCCATTATCAAGGATGGCAATGTTTGCCGAAACTTAGGTCGGTAGAATAAAAATTGATGTGGAAATTTTTACAAAGTGTTTCTGTTACAATGCAGGGAGTTCTGGGGTTGGAATTCAGTGGTTTCCGATTTGTGCCATGGTTAGGTCATTTTCTGTTGTGAAATGTTGTACTACCTCTTCGTAACCTTTAGATTTGATTTTGTGCACTGAAATATTCTGTACAAATATGCATAAATTATCCGTAGCAGATATATTGGTTTGTTTTGATCTTCCAATAAATATTTCAGGTGGTTTTTAATGTAATGCACTTTCCCTCTTTTTACATAGATTTTTTTATACGGTCGCTGAATTCATCGTTATAAGCGGAGGTGAATTTTTTCTGAGCGCTTTCTTCAGAAGCAACATTAATTTCCGGAATCTTTCTTTTTATATCAGGTAGAATCTCAACTATCGTTACATTCTCGCATCTAATTTTGTTTTTAATTCACCCCATGGGCCATAACCAACATTCCAAAAGAGAACCAAAACGTTTTGCAGCGGTTTTTTTAGGAAGAAAACATGGGGAATATTTCTTGTAATCCTGAATTCGGATGCAAAAATGTTATTTCTAGCAGGTGTTTCGGGGACTGAATTTTTGTTTACATGAAAAAATTACGTATTACATGAATAAATGTGAGCTCGACCTGTAAAAGGTTTTAGAACATGAAAAATAGACATAAGCCTGAGAAATTATTTAAATATCCCCGATGCGTACATCTGTGAAGCTACAATTGTTGAGGAAATAAGAGGTCATTGACTCTCTGAATTAAAATTTCCACTGAACGATGTAACTCCATAGAAAGACCCCAACATGCACCAATGCATCTCCTATGATGCTTGGATGGATTCCCCAGTTTTTATTTTTAGGGTTTCCGTATTCATCAGTACGCATTATTATGTATTTTTATTAGTCAACTTCGCATGAGAAGGTCTGAAATAAGGATGAATACAACAGGGAGTTGTCGTCACAGCTCCGAGTGTGACAGCTACGACCCAGTCACAGCGCCAATAACGTATAATTTTTGTAAACGTGATTTTTGTTACAATTCGGATAGAAGTTTTAAAAATAAATTGGAAATGTTTTATTTATTTGCTGCTTTTTAATATTTTATTACTGCTTTCTGGCATTTACATGGTAACTGCAAAATGCTTCTGGCAAAATGTTAGCGTTTCTGTAATTCGGTTATTAATGATTTCTCCAGAAGTGACGCGTATTCCTTCTGAAACACCCTGTATATTTATGATATGTGCATGTATTATAAATACGTTTTTATGTGTACTTAATCGTATCCGCCTTTCTGCATTCGAATTTCGCTTGAAAATTGGCTTGAAACTTTCGCAAGAGTAGAGGATCTAATGCGTCAGGTCGTTGGTTTTTCTGTAGAACACAGTGATCCTGAAGCGAATCCGGAAACGATCATTTTTCGAAGAAAATTGCTGAAATAGTTTTAATTTCCAATTTTATCTTCTCTTACGCGTGGCCTTCACTTTTGGAACATTATTTTTTTACTCCAAACTCACTGAAATGCCCATTGATTCTCAACGGGAGAGATAAGAGTAAGAAATAATATATTAGTTCTATTCATACATAAGAGAATCTGACTTTTCATTTCTCATCTTAGTTTTTTTTAATTACATAAGTGTAAATTGCCCGTTTTATCGCTTAATGATGCATAGTATTATGCTAGTTTACTGAAAGTGTTTATTTTTAAATCAGCATAACGAAAAAAGTATTCCAGTTTCGCGAGGGGGGCGTGGGGAAGATCGCCATAAACTTATATATAATACTGCGAAAATACCCGTTGATTCTCAACGGGAGAGAAAAAAATTGAAAATAATGTAGTAGTGCTGTTAATACAAAAAGGAAATAATTTCAAGTGGAAAAAATATAATGAAATCGCTTTTAAATTTATATCAAAAAGATAAAAAATCGAAAACAGAATAATGGTATGCTGATAATAGTACATAGATGATTGTTTATAATTAAATCTAAAAGTAGTGGAAAGCGGAAGGTACCCGTTGAAATTCAACGTGTGTGAAAAACATTGAACTTATTTTATGAGAAAACCACAAAGTTACAGTGTCCCAGGATTAGTCTTTTCAAAACTAGACATGTCTCGGTCTTGGGACGTTGGAATGTGATAACCATAAAAGTAGCTCATTATGGTAAATTTTCAAGCTAGAGTAAATTATTTGGCCATGTGCGGCATTTTCAAGCAATCAATTTATTTTTGAAAGGTTTACGTTTCATCTTATATGCTATTTAGAGATAAAGCTCCCAACGATTCGTACGTAAATTCACATGCTTTGTTAATGCAACATCTGTTTGGGAGACTATTTCTTTTGATTAGGTAGCAAAACCAACGGAGGCCACGTTAATAAACAAGTCGCGAGAAAAGAAAGGGGAAAAAATTTCGGGGGTCACTCCGGGGCCCCCAAAGCCTCGGGGCCCATAGGCAACTGCCTACTTTGGTAATCCAGCACTGTGCACAGTTTTCATAAACCTGAGATAGCATTCGCTGGACTGGATATGAAACTGTGGATATCATTATCTTAATATTGTCCTTGAAAGTATATATTCGTCGTTCTGGAGCGATGACGAGGAGAATTATGATATTGGCACAGTTCTGGAATGGGAAAAATCACGTAGCTTCGGCGAGTCACTGGTACGGAGCGTCACAGCTCGGAAGCGTCACAGATCCGGAACTATGGGAATAACAAAGCTCCACCGGCTTGGCTTGGAGTGGAGAAACACGTACCTATGTTTTCCCACAGCTGTGATTTCCTTGATCCTGTCACAGCTCCGAGTCATGACGAAGAGGTCACTGTGACAAATTCACAGGTCGTGAAATCATACCCCATCTCAAGTCTGAAATAAGAGTCGGAGAAAATCCTGAATGTAAGTTTGGGAAAATTATTGATGTTGGTTTTAAAAATCATCAATGTTTGTTTAAGGAAGTTGTATTCATAAGTAAATCATTAAAAATGTCCACCCTAAGTTCTGTAACAGTCATTGTCCGCCGTTCCTTTCTGGTGACATATCTCATGGCTTCGCCTGAGCACGCCGGACTTGGGAGCGTGTATATCACAGGGAATCCTTTGGAGTGGGGAGGCGTATATATGTGATAGGGGCGAATGATAGAAGAGAGATCGGGGAAGGCGGAGCGGGAGGCGACCTCCCCCACCCCCATCCCAGCCACCCTGAACCCGGACGGCGAAAAGTGAAGGGGGAAGGGATAAAGAAGAGTGGTAGTGGGTGGACGTAGAAGGGATGTTTGGAGAGGGTGGGATTCAGAGACCATGTCTTGTCTCCTCGAGGCCTTAAATGACCTCTCTCTCTCTCTGTTTGTGTTTCTTTCTTTCTTTGGTGCCCCCCCTCTCTCTGTCTCTCTTTCTTCTCTTTCTCTCTCTCTCTCTGTCCCTCTCACCCAGCCTTAACCCGTCCCATGATGGCAACCCTCCACTGTCGAACTCCGGAGTTCCTCTTCCCAGTCCGCCACGAATTGATGGCCCTCCCACCGATCTGTGTGTGTATGTATCTCTATATAGGTTGAAGAGGACGTTTATCTTTGTCGTTCATTCCGATGAGGATTAAGTGATCACTTCTTTGCTGCGGAAAACATCTCGAGGAATGGTCCCGCAGATGTTCGGAGCGGACAGTGCGTTATTGGCTATAATAGTTTTACAAAAGGCCCGTCCGTTGTTCGTTGCGGTCAGTGTCCCTTTCTTTGACACCCTGATATCCTTTAGTGGAGTAGGTTATGTTGAGATCGATAGAAAATATTAATTAGTAGTAAGATATTTGGTTTTAGCAAACTTCGCTTTGGAAGAGTTATCTGTACAGTGAATTCATGTATTGTCCAGTAGTTCTACGTGAAGTTAACGTCGAGTGAGCCAGTCTGTTGATTAATAATGTCATCAGGCAAAAAGATGTATGGGTCAAGTGCTCGTTCAGAAAGATGTTAGTGTCATATTCGTGAGGTTTTCTCTTATTGGTTGCGTTCAGTACCATGGGAGACTATTATAAAGATTATAACCATAGATGATTTAATACGATGGGAATCAAGTGATATTATTTAAAACTGATAAATTTTCAGGTTTTCGCTCTTTAAATGTCGCCAGTGTTGCCAGATGGGAAAATAGAAAAGGCGGTACCAGTGCTTGAAAAACGCGGATTTTGAACAAAAATGCGGAATTTCATGAGTTTCAACTAGGCTTGCTGATTTTTCATCCTTGGGTGGGGGGGGGGTCGCAAATCAATTCCCAAGATGTTTCAAACGTCGATGTCAATCAAATCTGTAATCAATACTGTACCACACGTACGTACAAACGATACGTGTTAGGTTGATTAGTTCAAGCAGATTAGAAAAAAGCGGAACCGCATTGGCCTAATGCGGAAAGCGGTTCCATTGTCAAAAAGGCGGGGGGAAAAGTGGAAAAGCAACAGTGAATATCGTTTAATGGGAATTGGAGTGGATACTTTTGTACTGTGCTTCTACCTCAGATGTTGATAATTGAGAGGCTCCTCGCTTCATTATTTGGTTCTTTATCTTTTCAATAGTTGAAATTCCTGTTGAAACAAGCCAAAATATTGGCGAAATAGCCGAAAAGTAATGAAAAAAATAAGTAATAAAATAAAAACCAATGTGTGGTGTTTGATTTATGATGAAAACGATATATGTAACTATGATAAACATAAATAATTATATAATGTCATAGAATTCTTTGTACACAACATTTTTGGTGAAGCAGGCGTAGCTGTTACTATGCAGTTTCCCTTGTGTGCATTTCGAAAAATGTATGCGCCCACGCCATGTATCAGTTAGTGGAGAGCGTATATGGGAGCTCGCTTGCCATCTATTGGTGCACATCTGAATCACTACGCCTAGCAACTGAATCATCCGTGCATACGCGTAACCTTGTATTTAGTAGATCATCTAAAATGGTTGCATATTCTACCCTGAAGTGCTTTTTGAAGCCTAATTAACGTGGTCGATGCCGTCCCCATTTCTTAATAGTAAAAGCCTAATACTCAACTTTTCCATTGATGCATTCTAACAGGGCCAGAACACCTTGGATATCGATGTGATGAAATTACTTAAACGAATAGTGATACCGGATTACCGGCCAACGGAATTACATCCGTTATATTTGGCCTGGTGTTGCCTGCGGCATCGGTTTTTAATGGGAGGAGGAAATTCGCCCGTTAAAAGACGACTTAAACTGGAATAATTTCGGATAAGAGATTGAAAAAGTCGCACGCGTCTCTCCCTTTCCCAATTTCCATCCTCCGCCCTTCCCCCCACACCCCTCATCCTTGATTTCCTATCTCTTCTCGGCGATCTCCTTACTTCATCTTCCTTTTTCCACCCGCCACGCCGGGCGAGCTTGTGTGCGTAAGAAGAGAGAGAAAGAGAGATATGGTTCCATTAAGCTCCTGTCGCCTTTCGATCCTTTATTATCCTCCCAGCAGATCCTTCCCTCCACCCACTCCCTCTCGGCCCCTTTTCCTTCCCCCTCCCTCCGCCCATCCCCCTTAGGGCTGCCAACTCGTGCAGAGTTGGTTCCGGGAGTTTTCCGATCCCGGAGTAGAAAATTCCAGGAGATAAAATGTAAAAAAATATTTTGGTGATTTAGGTATGTAAGTAAAACTACCACGCGGAATGGGTATAATGCATTATTGAACAACATATTTGCTCAAATGTCTATTACTTTTCAGTGTTAATAACTGAAAAGTGGTTACATGTACCACAATTCACTTGCAATGTATTCCCGCCTTTAATAGGGTAATATTAGGTTGAAATTTAGCGAATATTGTTTCATTATATTTATTTACTGGGAAGAATAGGTTTTTTAATGTTATGGTAGAATTCGAATTACATTTTTTAAAGTACCTATATGTATCATAATAGTTGCATAATTGGATCTACTATTGAGCATTAAGTTATTTTGAGATAACCGATGCACAACGAACCATATTGAAAGTTTTTTTTTATTTGGATTAAATAAAAGTTAATACTTCGAATTGAAAACATAATTAAATTTTATAATGTTAAGATGCATTAACACATTTTGTTATATTAGTTGAAAATAACAGAGGAACAAAAGTTAAGAGTCGCAGTAAACTATATTAATGGGAAGAATGTTTTGTTATTATTGTAGTGGGAGGAAAGCGCCTCAATCCGGGTGTCGTTAGTTTTTTAAAAGTCGTTGTCCAATGCCGGGAGTCTCCCCCCCCCCGGACAATCCGGTAAAGTTGGCACCCCTACTCGCAACCCCCTTTCCCTTTGCCCGGCTACCCTCCCTCCCCAAAAGCAGCTGCACCCTTCCTTCACCACGTCTTCCCCTCCGATGTTCTCGTTCGCTCATCCTTCCTTCATTTTCCCCAACACCCTAGGCCCTCTGGGAAAGTGGGGAACGCCACCCCGTTCTCTTTATACCCCCGCTTCCACGCCCCCTTCTTCTCTCTCCGTTCCCTTAACATCCAATAACCATATCCACTTATCCCATCTCCCTGCCCCTCCTCTATCCATTCTTCACCCGGCTTTTTAGAAGGCCAGTTGCTGGTGACGGCGCTTTAACTCCCTCCCCCTCTTCCCCCACTCCCCGCCTGAGTCCCCCCATTCCCCTTACTTTGTCCCCTTTCCCTCCTCTTCCCCCTCACATTGGTGGAAGGCCTCGCTATGCGACAGACTCCTGTCGTCAGCTTCTCGCCGGGTGGCCGCATCGCCCGCTCAACCAAAGTCCTCCCGTCCCACTCTCCCCTCCCCGAGGGTTAACTTTCAAGGCTCATCCCGCATCTCCCCCCCCCCCCCTCCCCCCCAACTCCTGTTTATTAGTCGCCGTCATTTCGCGCTATGGGCTGAATTTTTGTCGCGGGTGTGCTGTCGGTCGGGAGTGCATCCTCGGGGATGGTGCGCACCGCCGAGAGCGGCTATTACTAATCATCCTCTCGCATATTTCCTCTTCGATCGATTTGTCCACATCAAATATTATTTAGTTATATTTTTGGTATTGTAAACTTAAACTACCGATTAAGGTAAGCTTAAATGGAAGTGATTAAATATCCTCTAGATTTTTATAAGTTCGAACAACCTAGTCTGCCTCCACCTAATCTCTTCCTGAAGCATCCTTTCCTCACCACCCATACCAAGGACTTCCTCGTTTGTCTTATTTATTCATATACGATCTTAAAACTACTTTGTTGTCCTTAAAATCCTATTTTAATCTGCTACAATGAAATTTACGAAAAATATATAATTATTATACTATTTTTCGGCTCAAGAGTTTTTTCTTTAAAATCGGTAAATTTACAATATCATCAGTATCTTTGTCAGATATTCATTCGCTATTCCTCGAAGTATAGCCAATAGTAGTGGAGATTATTGATAATATGGTTTACAGGACGAAACAATTGTTTTATGGTAGAGAGGATATGAATTGAGTGTTACACTGAAGTTATCCTCGCTTTTGACAATGGTCCAGTAGCAATATTCTTTGCAATAACTGGTAAAGGCGTTAACATGGTCTTCAATGGTAATCACGGAGTTGAAACTTAAATAAGTTTATTTCAAAGCAGAATGGAATTACAAAAATTAGTTAAGTCGTACCTAATAGAAGACTTTTCAAATAGCAATATCAATGAAAGCAATACGAAAAGGGCGTAGGATGAAATGCGCTGGTGAAGTAGTGGTAAAATATGTAAGTTAAATAATTGACGTTTTGTAATACTTTTTATCTTCATTGCCAGTCAAGTTCTGTTGACTCATTTACTTCAACAGAAATCAGAAGTGGGTTGTTAGGAGTCGCATGTGCAAATATTTCTGTCTAATATTTTGTATCCTGCCTTCCTACAGTCGTCATCAGCGCCAGCAACGGTAATCCGAATGTGCATTGGTTTTCTGCCGTTCTCTAGGTCGTTTCCTTGTCAGCTAGCTCCTTCGCAGCTCCACACGTTCGCCTCCTCCCTCATACTCCCGTTGGAGTGTTCCATTTTTGGTGGCCTTGGCCTTCTTTTGTCCTTCTTCTTATCAAGCCTCCCGTTATTGTCTTTAGGAGACTTCAATAGAAAGTATTTCCGGCATGTTTGTCTCTTTTATTCGCAGATACTTTCTCTATCAGCGTTGCTACAGACCTGGAAAAGTCAGGGAAATTGAAAATAGCTCTGGAAAACCTGTTAAAGTCAAGGAAAATGAGAACTTACCTGGAAATTTGCTTTCCCTAGTCAAAATCTGTTTGTTTTTAATAAGTGAGCAGTACCATTTTAGGCTATTTCTGTCTTTGTGTTGGCTTATTGCTTTTAGTACCTTGCCTAAATGAGGCCCTGGTGCTCTTATTTGGTCTCTATCAATTAATTATATGCACCTAAAATTAAATTTCTGGTATTATTTTGTACACTCATGCTGAAGATGATGGAATATTTGTTTGTCCTCAGATTGTGTATGCACAGGCAATTCCTTGGTAGCCACTCCCGAATCACAATAACCTCCAGCATGCATCAGTAAAATCAAAAGGAATGAGCAACAGAATCTCTGGTCCATTGCCCTTATTGTCAGTGCCCTTATTTTCCTTTTTGTGGGAGTATTAAGTCTCAATAAAAAGACTAGTTTCAGGCGTGATATGGTGAAATATCATGATTAAAGACAATTGGCAATTTTCCACAATATATATTGTGGGATTCTTGCAATTCCAATTGTATATCCTTCCATGTATAAATTCCTTGGGATTGATTTTTTTAAATAGCTACTATTAATTTTTTTGAAATTCTAAGAGCGGTTCTCCTCAATCATTCTATTGTCCTAATCCATATCACAAAGAACACCTTTAGTGAAGTTAGTGTTGCTCTACTGACCACCTTGGTGTCCACATTCACTCATGTGAGGAAGGGCTGCTACCCTTGTTTCTACTTATTCCCCGTGACTCCTTGTTGTGATGAGTATCGATGATTATTTTGCCACTCATCTGGAGGCTAACCTACCATACGTCACCTGGTAAACACCCTTAACTCTTTCGCTGCTGTGGGTGAGTTAACGCACCCGCTGCCGACGTGCTCACCATGCTGTGGGCGCAGTAACATGCCCTGTGGATTTCGTGTCCACTGTTCGAAAGAAGAGTATATGCACCCGGTGCATTTTCGCTTCGCTGCATTGATTTTTGAGAGGTGTGTTATGTCGCCGATTGTTCTGATGAACTCTTGTGGGTTCTACATGATTCAGAAAATTTTGCTTGACTGTCACAGGGCAGTCGCTCGTATTTATGGGCCTTTCTTTTGTCCACTTTCTTTTTACTGCTGAGCTTTGAGATTTCCCTCACTTAGGACGAAGGCCATGGATTTTTCCTTTCTCATCCTAAGCAAATAAGGGTCCATAATTATCCATTATCTTTGCGATTGTGCTTCTAGAGGATTGTTTTGCCCACAGCTGCTAGATTTATTGCCTCTATGGTTTTCTTTACCTTTATTTTTTTTCCTGATGCTTCAATCTTCAACTGTACTTGCCATTCGAGTTTGATTTTGTTTCCTCTTGCATGTATTTTGAAATAAGGGTCCATAATTATCCATTATCTTTGCGATTGTGCTTCTAGAGGATTGTTTTGCCCACAGCTGCTAGATTTATTGCCTCTATGGTTTTCTTTACCTTTATTTTTTTTCCTGATGCTTCAATCTTCAACTGTACTTGCCATTCGAGTTTGATTTTGTTTCCTCTTGCATGTATTTTGAAATAAGGGTCCATAATTATCCATTATCTTTGCGATTGTGCTTCTAGAGGATTGTTTTGCCCACAGCTGCTAGATTTATTGCCTCTATGGTTTTCTTTACCTTTATTTTTTTTCCTGATGCTTCAATCTTCAACTGTACTTGCCATTCGAGTTTGATTTTGTTTCCTCTTGCATGTATTTTGACCCACCGCATACTGCTTAGACTTGGTCTTTAGAAATAATTCCACTGCATTTTATTGATAATATCTCTGGGCTCTCCTGTACTTCTCTTCTGGCATAGACCCCTGCTTGGTTTTGAACATTCATCTCTTGACTTTTTACCAAACTCTGCTTTTGATTGTTGGTAGGGCGTTCTTTGGATTACCTGAAGTGTTTTATTCGTTCATTGTCCTGCCCGTAATCTTCCACATTTCTCGCGGCATTTTGGGACTCATTTTTTGCTTTTAGATTGACCAGTGCTTTATTTTGAACTGTTTTTGCGGCATCCTTGTAACTTAGGCTTTATTTTGCATTTGAATAATCCTTGGCATATTTTCCACCATCCCTTTTGAGATATTTATTAGTTTTACCAAAAATGTATTTTAAGGGCATATTTCCTTCAAGAAGAGCATTCCAACGGAAGGTGTTTTAGAAACTCTGGAGGAAAATGAGAGCGGGGATGAATTTTTAGACAATTTTTCCAAAGCTTACGCTGAGGAAGAAGAGGAAGGTGCTTCTAGAGCTGAATCTTCCCAATCATCTAAGTCAGGCATCAAAGCCTCTGCTAAGGAAAAATAATTTCCGGCCCCGGTGGCGGCGGGGTATGTCCTCACCTGCTAATCCGAGGGTCGCAGGTTCAAGTCCCGCCTGGGTCGGTTTTTTGCATTCCCAGAGTATTTCTGTCAAGTTCTGGTGGTTCAGCCCCCGAGGAACCTGAAGATAAGCCAATGGCTTATTGGGATAGAAGGGGCATAGGGACCACCAGAATCGTTGGAGAGCAAAAACATTTCTGTGCTTACCTTCAGAATCTGAAGATAGCTCAGACAAAGACGATTTACCACCACCTTTGGAGAAGAAATTCCCGAAATTCGCATGGCACTCTACGGATCTGAATCTGGAAATTCATGGATTCGATCCCCAAGATTCTGGATGCAAGGCGAGTGTGAGCAAAGATTCTGCAATATCAGATTTTTCCATTTTTTTTAGTGGATCTCATGAAATTTATGGTGAACGAAACTAATAATTATTACATACATACTTACCAGGAAGAGCATTCCGGAGAGTGAACATTC
This sequence comes from Pyrrhosoma nymphula, assembly GCA_963573305.1. Taxonomy (NCBI): domain Eukaryota; kingdom Metazoa; phylum Arthropoda; class Insecta; order Odonata; family Coenagrionidae; genus Pyrrhosoma; species Pyrrhosoma nymphula. The sequence continues at coordinate 77,092,416 of OY754327.1, read as the reverse complement.
ACGGATCAGAAGTTGGAAAGATAATGACCATGAAGAGATTTCTGCAGTTATTTTACTATTCATTGCAGTTACGTTACTGATGCCAAGAATGAAGAATTTATCCTACAGTAAGTATTGGTCAAATGACTCACTCATTAGAACACCAAATTTTAGAGAAATGTCACGAGATACATACCGTAATCTGCTTCGCCAGTTGCATTTCTGCGACGATGGTGATGAATATGATAAACTGAAAATGATCACTTGAAAGAAATTAGGATCATTGTCGACACTCTATGGAGCCCTTGGAAGCCCTCCAGAGACGTCTGTACTCCTTTTCAAAACCTTTGCATTGGCGAGAGTCACGTGTTGTTCAATGGACGTTTTCGATTCGAACGGGAAGGATGCGAAAATCTCAAGCGTGCTCCACGAAAGTATTCAGCACGGAAGGGAAAAAAACTCCCGGGAGTAAATCAGCACAGGGGAGCGACTCTGCTAAGCTACCTTCTACCAAAAGCTACCATCCTTGAAGTAGAAAATATGAGCATAAAAAACTTCTGATCTAGTGAAATAATCGCTTCTTTCTACCACATGGTTCAGAAGCTTGATTATTCTGTACCTTAGCGGAAAAGCATTTTTTAGATATTCCTGAAATGTGAACGTGACCGAAAACTATTTTTTTACAATACTAAATTTGCGGCCTCTATAATGTAAGAAAATTTCAAGCGCCATGGGGAAGTAAACATTAGTACCATTAATGGCCTTTGAAAGGGATCTATGTGAAGTAAAATACGTGAATCAATGTGAGGAAAAATCCTCCTGCTCCACTTAAGTCCAAGCATGCACTAGTGGTACAGCAACCGATACGATTTGAATTTGTTCTCCGGCCGCGCAGACTTTGAAATATGATCGAGTACTTAATGTCGAGGGACATCATAAATGAAGCATTTCTGCATAATCTTCACATCACCTTTTCATTTTGTACCTAAAAATTACATGAAATTCCATTAAGAAACATCAACCTACACATAAACAAAATTGTTTGTGAGTTTATTTAGTCATTAGAAAACCACAACTGCCATGATTTTTATATCATGGGTGTAAAGACAGAGGAGATGCTTTTATTGAAAGATATACATATTTTTTATCTCACCTTCAAGTTTTGGTCTCGGCTAGAGAAAACATGCAAAAATTACTCTCCTTGAACTGTCGCCACTTCTGCTATTGGGAGGTATGCAAGGGGTTGAGGTGTAACGCTAGTGGCCATAACCCATTCATTAGATTTGGATTTTTGTTTAATAAAATATTCAAAACCAACGTATTTTTCATGTATTTCACTATAATGCACATGTTTATCACTACATGGTGTGCATGCGTTTGTGTGTTTTCTCTTATCATTGCTCTTTCTTTCAAATACTCACACAATAGAATGGATATTGTAACCTGGAAAAATGAAAATTTTGGCCTGGAAAACCTGGAAAAGTACTGGAATTTTATAATTTCTGGTCTGTAGCAACCCTGTCTATCCATCCTTTGTGGGTCTTCTTTGGCGATTTGCTGTCAATTTAACCGTCATTGTAATTTTGCCGTTTCACATTTCCATTGCTTAACATTCTGTCCTCCCTGATGCATACTAGATTTTTGTCTACGCTCCCTTGAGTTTGTTCCTGGTAGTATTTAGGATGACCTTTCTGATTTTCCATTTGCGCTCATTATGCGTTCATCGGTTCATTCGTCACTGTTGATTCATGTTTCTTGAGCAACCAAATCCTTCCGCTTGTTCCATATTCACCTTTCCTTTTTAAACGCTCATTTTTTTTACTTGTCTTGCTTCATGTTGAAATCCGACGTGTTGAGTATGAAGGTTTATTTGGTTTCACCCTACCATTGTTATAATTAAAACTAATCTTAATGTCCCTCATGCAATATTTAAGGTAGTAAGAAAGCTCAATGTCATAAAAGTGTAAAAAAAATGTTTCATTCATCTAAAAGCAATGTACCCAATGCAGTCATTTTCGCTTGTAGGTCAGTTTGTCTTTGTGATGTACTCATTTATGTTATTTGTAAGAATGTTTGTGTGAATAGTTTCCCGACTTTTCTTTGAATTTGTGATGGTGCTGAAATTGCTTTTGCAATAGTTGATGGTGCATATATTTATTCTTGCTATAGCTATAAGTTTAGAGCACTTAGTGTCACATTTGGAAGATTCTATAATTACATGGTTTCTAGCTATTTCATTGCTTTTTCTTCGTATTTCTTGTTGAAAAAGTATTTCTTTTTTATGTAAGTAGTGTTATGCGTAAAATCCTTGGCACGTGAAAAAATCCCTTCGTGAAAATGCCGTCTTTCCTTACATTCAGCACAGTTGCGTGATCGAATTCTATTTTGTGTTACAGTCGGAGGCAATGTATTGCCATGGTGTGAAACCCAATGACTGTAATTTTTTTGTATTCCCAAGATATCTTATTTATTTTGCCGCTATATATTTGGCCCATTTTTATCAATGCTGTAATACCCCACGGTATTCTTAGAAGTTGATCTCCTGGATAAGCGAAAAATACTTATCTGAATATATAGCTGGCAGTTTAACAGCTCACTTTCCGATTATCTTTTCGGTAATCGTTTCATACCATAACTGGGCACTTCAGTTTAATCGGTGATAGAAAATGGTAACGACGGTCCTCTCTGAAGCAGAGAAATCGCGTGCTTATCTTTTGGAAAGCAAACTCTGCCGTTGTATTATCTTGCCCGAATAAATGCATGTTTTCGTTTTTTCGTGATTTGGATTGTTTGGCTAAAATACTTGGGCTTAGAAAAATGAAATTACGCGAACTTTTTATTATTCGTGCTAATAAATATTGCCTGGTTGCTTTCATTTTTTGATTTTACACTAGACATGTGTCCTCTATTGAGACACACCGTCCCTAGAACATATACATAAATATGGATTTATTTTCTTGGGCAATGTTTTTTAATTTTTCAAATTCCAATGATTTACGGAATGAATGCTCTATTTACTTTGTGTAGTACCTACATATACATTTCATGATTTATATGCACATAATGGCTGAGATCTAGACTGAAAAACATGTGAAGACGGCCACAGATTCCCTGGCGCAGTGTAGTGATTTGGTCAGTATTTCTTCTGAAAAAAATGTCCGCCACATCTGGGATTCGAGCTCGGGGCCTCAGGATGGGAATCCCGTACTCTATCGCCCCCCTCTCCCCAGTCCTATCTCCAAACGCACAAACCCCTGCAGTCGTCGTGTACCCTGTTGGGTCGACATCTGTTCACCGGAGCTTGGAAAAATATCGCGATCCACGAGATCCTCTCGTTTTTATTTTCCTCGGATTAACTCCCAGATCCTCCGCATGCCTCCCCTCACCCCGCCGATGTTACCAAAGGCGTTTCGCTTATTTTTTCTATTATTTCATCCCTTCCCGTGGCCACTTGCTTCCGCGGGTCGATTGGAATCGCTGCCCCTCCTCCGCCCGTCCCATCACATTCCCGCCCTCCCTCCCTCTCTCTGGGTGGCGTGGTGGACTGATTAAAAAAAAGATCGTTTCGATCCCGGGTCTCGGGGTTCATGACGTCGCCCTTTCACTCTACCCTTATCTCCTCCACTCGAAGCGCGCGGATCTAAATTCAGACCCTCCACGATGTGGAGGCGGTCGGGTTGAGTTGAGGAGCGGCGGGTGTTGGCCGAGCGGAAGAAGAGTCGTGAGGGATCAGCCTGAGAGGAGTCGAGATGGTATATGGAAGGGAGGTGGATTGTGGGAAGGTAACGTTTGGGCTTGCGAGCTGCGCGGCGCATCGAATGTTAGTGTGACGGATCCGCTTGTTCGGCGTCTTGTGTGGTGTGCCTTGCCGAATAGTGCGGTATACCTTCTGGAAGCATTAAGCTTCGGAATAAGCATTTTGTCATTTTAATTGAAAAACACCAATCCATAGGAAAAACTGCCGTAGAAAAAATCCGTATAAATTCGGCTTCTGAGTTTTGATTATGCTGTTATTATTATATTCTCTCTCGTGTTTTGAGCTCAGCACTTCGGTGATATCGTACCCGATAAAGTTCTTCTGTGGTGCGATTATTGCTTGATGAAAATCTCAGTCGAAATTATTTAAAGATCATCAATTTTTATTTATTCCATCCATGAGATACAGTTTTCGTGATGGAAAATTTGTTTCCCCATCACTACTAATGAGTGCAGTACACGAAAAATGTTTTGCTTAGAATTTAATGGATAGTTTTCTCTGTTTGTAAAGTAGGTAACCGAATTAGAATAATTAATTCAAACTTTTAGAGCAATTATTTCTTAGAATAATCAATGAAAAACTGGGTTAAAGTTAGTTATCTGGAACCATCTCGCAGCTAGTCGCCAGTTGGGTGTGGTACACCTCGCGAAGGGTCGTAATCCGAGACCCTTTCCCGAGCACTCAGGCCCAACGCTGGCCTCACTCCCCGACCCACGCTGTGGGGGTCTACCGCAACAAAACTGACCATACCCAGTATTATGAACACTTTTACAACTTCGCCATATTGTTACAAATGGTATTTTTCATCGTAATCCCGATAATCGGGCAAGTACGTACGTCTTTTGATCGTCGTTCTACGATGAAAAATAAAAGATTTATAGATTTTGTTAAAAATTTTAAAGATTTTGGTGGAATAATGGCAACGTCGCAGTGAAATGAAGGTGGTTGCGCGAAGTTTGAATACGTCTCGGGTATTTTCTGACGCTTTCCTCATTGTGTGTACGTACGTCTATTGAGTGTAGCTTTGTTTTTGATGTTATTGACGTCGATGAATGATATTTAACACTGTCTTTACTGAGTTGTTACCGAAGGAATGTTTCCAACATTATATGTCGCCCATTTTTATAGGTAAAATAACACTGCCCGCGATCGCATTAGAATTCCTTGATCCAAGAACTTACGTCGTTGTCTAATCCCTAAATTTATAATTTTATAAGTTACTTTCTATTGCACAAGATATCAAATGTTATCTTCTATATCTACAAAATGCCCTGCAATCCCCCTCAAGGGTGTATGGCAGGGGGTGAGTAGTCACCAACATGCATTTCACTAAACCCTAAAGTTAGTGTAACTACGAATATTGATGCATTAGCATAAATCGGTAATGCTTGTCACGAGGCGAAGGCTCATAAGCATGCACTACATTACAGATATGCTACCTATGGTAGAGGGACCGTTATTATTTATGTATTTTCAACTAAATAAACGGACAAATATTCAAGAATTATGCTGAGCATGAAAACATGCGCGGCGTGCTGTAAGTGCTAGGTAGCAGATAAGGATACAAGTATTAGAGAGTAGTACTACTACTACCTATCGATAAACCTAGTTAAAAGCCTCATTGGCAGCTGTTTTGGTCACTTTTCGTCCGCGGGAAAATGACATTATAAATCCGTCCGTTCTGCAGTCTGTTCAGAGGTGACTGATTTCCCTAACTTTATCGTCGCAATTATACATTTTTTACAATTATTTTCAATTATAAATTCAAGGACTTTGCAAGAGATAGATGTGAGCGATATCGGTCGGTGGTTCGATGGCTGTTCCCTATCACCGCTTTTGAATATGGGAGTGAAAATTGCCATTTTCCAGTCCATGGGTACTTTGTGTTCGTTGATAGGTTTATAAAATATATTCCGCAAGTAGGGTGCTATTTCACTTGCTAATTGTCTATACACGCGGGCAGGAGTTAAGAACCTGGTGATTTGTTTGGACTTAATGATTTTGACAAGTTTTCTAATCCGTGCGATCAAATATCGATAGGCGGCATCTTTTGCTGTAAATGATCATTTATTGTGACGGACGTAATCTGTGATGACTTGATGACTAATGCTTTTCTTTTAAAATTCATTAATGCATTCCTGAACTCTTCCTTTGTGGATGCAGACAATTTTTATTTTCCAATTATTAAATGGTGATCATCAGTGGACACATCTATACGGAGATATTTTCATCTTGGCGTGCCATGCTCTGTCTTTCTCACGATTTTCTCACTTCTGTCTTTCTCACACCTGCATTTTGGCACAGTCTTAACAATTAGAAAGAGGCTTTTCGTTTTTTTTTTTGTATGAAGGCCACAGGCTTATTTAGCCTTTCAACCTCTTCTTCCTCCTCCAACGGTAAATGGAGAAACTGCCCTCGTACCTGTCATGGGAATCCAGGATTGGACATTCTCCTTCTCGAGTGGGGCCTTACTAGCTCTGCAGCTATCGATGTAATAAAATTAAATCTTGTCATATCTTTTTCGTCTTTCGCATACTGCCGAAGCACAAAATAGTTGACAGACAAAATATCTAATATCCTGAAAAACACTGCCATTGGCCTCCTCCTTGTCCTTCGGCTGGATGAGTTGCTACAACACATTTTATCCTATGTATATACGCCATCCTTAGTCGCGTTAAAAATGCAATTATTTCTGGTTTTATGCAATTATATCTCTTCGTAACATAGGAATCTAGAGTCATGTTGGCCGAGAATCCGTACAGTGAAGAGCCTACTATACGCCCTTTGGACGTATAGTGGGCTCTTCCCGAAATAACTAGTTATTTACCTTTTATTTTTTTCTGATTTTGCCAACGTATGTCAGTTAGGAGTTTGTTAGACAAAGCAATAAATCGGAAATCGGGGCTACCGGGTCAGTTTTGGATCGAGCCATTCTGTCGGCATAGTTATCGAAACGGAGACTCGTGAGAAGTAGAATAAACCGTTGTCCTGAAATTACTGACAGGAATGTTCACCTTTCTCCAATGTAGAGATTGCCGACGAAAACTTTCGGCGACTGGCAAAATTTGAACCCAGGCCTTCCGCATGGGAAGTCAGTTATCTACCGACCTCGTAAATCCGATCCCTTAGATACTTTATTCAGAAATTTTAGGTATATATTTACCACTTTTTTATTCCCTCTGCTCGAATCCTCCCATGCCTCGCCCTATGTTCCATATCATTCCCCCTTTCAGGCTATTTACTTTTATTTCAATCCGCTCGGTTGAAGGGGCTTTTTTATTCCCGTTTCCGCTGCATATCGGGGCGGTTGCGTGACCCGCGCCTCTCTCCGTGAGGCGACGGGGTAAGAAGGGTTGTCGGGCGGGGGAGAGGAGTGAGAGTGAGCCTTAGCTTTTTTATTTTGTGCGGATTAGTGATAGTAGGCGGGTTTCGTGGCACTCCCCTCTGCCAGGGAGTTGCCCTGCCCGGTCGTGTCGTTCGGTTGGAAGTGCTTGGAGAATCGGTGGGAAATGAATTTATCAACTCTCGTCGGTCTCCTATAGCCGCGTTTAAATTTGACTCTCGCAAAAATGCTGAGCTCATATTTTAGCCAGGATTAGTTTGCTACTGATTCGGCTGTTCTGGCTGCGCAGGCCTACACAGGAAATCTCGGCGTATTTAGTCCATTATTACAGTCAACAGGTATTACGGAGAGTTAAATCTGTTTTGGCAAGTAATGCTGCAGAGTACTCATTAATTTGAGTTATACGTGAGCTAATTGGCAAGAAGTGATATTGTACAATTTATTTAATTTATTTCTGCCGATATTGGTTTGTCACAGTGATAGTAAAGACTATTTGTAGTGTAAATAATTTAAACCCGTTTACTAGGCATTCAGAAAGTTTCAGCGTTGACCGAGACAATGTGTATTGTTTTGAAACTATTGAGTATCGAGATCAGCATTATGGCGCTTAGGAAAAAGGACTTTCCCGAGACGTTGCTTTAGGAGATGGGAAATATTTATTTCGATTTCGGTCTCAGGATTCTTCAGGAATTCATTCACGTTTCCTCCCTCGGTTCCCTAAATTCGCCGCTGTTTTCCTGGTTTGATATTCGTTTTCCGTTCCTTCTCTTTTCCGACCTCCGCCCTCCCCCACCCCTTCCCCCATCCCCCTCTCATGTCCTACCGCTCTCCTTCCCTCAACCCTCACCTTACATCCCCAAACAGGTAACTAGCCCTATTCAGTCTCGAAGGGGGGTTGATCTCGCCGCTTGACGTCGGTTGGCTGTGTCGAGTTTAGGAAGTGGCGGGGTTGTTAAGGGAGGAGGATTTTTAAGCACCCCCTCTGGCTCCCGTAGTCCCGATAGCTGTGTCAAACTCCTCCAATTCGTGGTAATTTGTGCTCCGGCGATGTCGCGAGCGTTATTATTTCACGCCGCTCAGGGTTTCACCAGCTGGTGTCGTAGCATTCCGGGGAAGAGGTTGGGGGAAGGGCGGTGTAGAAGAGGAATGCGGCAGCGGTAATCGAGGTAGTCGTTGGTTTGAATGCGGCTCTGATGGCAGCCGTCCGGAGGAAAGTTAAAATTAGTATTACTCCAATCGGTAATGTACGGCATTATGATAAATCATTGGAAAACCTAAGCCGATGTTTCCGATAGAAATATTTAGCAAAATAATTTGATTTAACGTGTTTAAATGTTGTGCGACCGAAAGAATGTAAAGAAATGCATTTTGATTCCAGGTCACCATTCAATCAGTCGATTACTTTGAATAAAATTACGATTTCTTCAACTTCTGCATTTCGCACGATATTCATACCCATTTGCTTAAATTGTTTGTTCTGATGTTAGTATTTTATATACTGGCACCACATTACTCTATGTTCAGTTTAAATAATTAGGCCTGAGTGACTTGCCTCTCAGCTCACTTCTTTAATAATGCCCGCTGGTGTTTCTCTACAACAAACAACAATAGATCCAAATTCAATAAACAAATAAATAAACGAAATTAACTCATATTATAAACAACTTAAACCAACTTAATTAACAATTAATAATCATAAATCAAATACATAACGCTCTAAGCCTATGCCGGCTCAACTTTTCATTCTCTTCCACCCTCTCCCCATATGCTACCTTTGCCACTTCAACCCTCAGGCCTTTGAGATAGCCCTCTTCCTGCAAGAAACGGAGTGAACTCTTTTTTCCGCAGTCATATTCTGTTCGCTTTTAAGTATTGTGGGGCGTAGCTCAAGGCTTTCTTTCCTATACTGCCCTATATATTTTTATTCTTGGAACTCCCTTTCTTACCCTCTTTCTCACACCCCTATGGGTGTACAAAAGTCTTACCAAAGTTCGGCATCAAGTCTCTTCCAAAAGCTCTCCGTCATGGAAGGAAAAGGATGATGTCGTCATAAAAATCTATGACGTCTTCCTCAACTAACCTACAGATAACAGTGTGTGGAGGGAGGCATTTATTTGTTCGTGGAAGAAGAAGTCGAAGAATGGCCTCAAGTTAAGCCCGCGCGACCTGGGTCCGTCCGACCTCATGAATTCCCGGCCACTCCAAACCGATCCACGTTCGTAGAGTTTTGTGCAGGGGTCTCCCCGCCCATAAGTCTACGTTATAAGAAAGGCGGTCGCCTTATGACGTACGGGCTCGCCCTTTTACATATATTATATGTATAATGTACATATATGTGGAAACCCCCCCTCACCTCCGCTCGTTTCATTCTTCTGCCGCTCTCTGCCCAGCCACCCTCCCCATCATCTCTCTCTCTCTCTCCTCCGGGCCGAATGGGGGACGGCAAACATTTTGACGTTTTTGCCTCGGACTCAATCTCGGTTTGATAAAAATGACCCGCGGCGCCCAACTCCCTTCCTCCTCTACTACGTGTCGTCCTCTCCCGCTCCAAAAAATCCCATTTCTTCCTCCCCCGCCCCTCTCCGTTTCTATTTTTTTCCTCATTCCTTCCCTTCACCTCGTCGCCACTGCCTCCCTCCCAGCGAGAGTGTCGTGGTGATGTTGCACTTGAGATATGTGCTCCGTCTCGTAGGTGACGACCCGAGGCCGACCGCCCAACTCTCGCCCCCAATCCATCACCGTCCCACCCTCACCCACCCCCCGGGTCCCGCGGGAGTAATGGCTCCCTTGGCTCGCTCCTCCCACCTCCGTCGCCTCCCTAGCCCGCCCCCCTCCCTGAGGACTTTTCCTTAAGGAGCCCTCCGTTGCCATTCCAGCCGCGTCGCTTCTTTTCGCTCGTCTCCTTTCTCGACTCCCCTTGCCACCACGCTTTCCTTCCCTCGTCCGAATTCTTTTCACCTCGTTCGACTTCGCCGCTGGCCTTCACTCCGGTCCTTCCTTTCCCCCCCCCCCACCCTCCTCCTCCAGTGGGCCTCACTGTGGGTGGCTAGAGGGAGGTTTTCCACCTCTTTCCATTCCCAAGTCATGTACCGATCTCATCTTCGCTGGCGAGATGCTCCGAGGAAAGAGCAGCTCGTATAAGGAACAGTTCACGTGCACTATTTTGTGTTCCATAAGGGACGGCTCTTTGCATATATTAGTAGTTGGAATAGTAATGTGTGATTCATGCGTAAATAGTACTAAAACTAAAATATAGCCACAGTGGTTTATCCAGCGTATTTCTTAATAAAATTCTCTCGGCGTACTGCTCGTGGCGGTTGGGTGAAATTATCCTCGCGCTTTCCTTCGCTCTTCACGAAATTTTTCACCTTGTTCGACTTCGCCGCTTGCCTCATCTTCGATTCCTCCTGTCCCCCATCTTAACTTCCGCCCCCCTCCCCCATTTCTCCCCCTGGTGGGCCTCTTTGTGGGCGGCGAAAGTAAGTCTCTCTCCCTTTCCATTTCCAAGTCATGTATGTACCAGGTTCATCTTCGCTAGTGAGCTTCTCCTAGGGAAGAGCAGACTCTTGGAGGAGCAGTTCACGTAGTGTTTTATGTCCCGAATACGATCGTATTTCTGCTCTGAATCGCTATATGAGCTCCAAATGTAAATTTATACAAGTTCCTGGTGGACGAGGATAGTCCGTCCCGGATTTCGAGTCTGTGTCTACAGTCGCCTTTAGCTCACTCTGTTGCCCTGAGAGCAGCTTGCTTAAAAGAATGTAGTCTATGTCGGTTAACCTGAAGAAGCCTGCAGGATAGCAAGGCGAAATGTCGTCCAGTAGAAATGGAACGAGGCGGCGGAAACCCCGGAAACCGGAAATATCTTCCATCCATGCCCCGCGGAAGCCTACGGCAGAATGTAGTCTATGCTGTCACATGACTCTTTTAGTATTTCACTAGAAGTGATCTGTTTCGACCCGGAATGGAATATCCCAAAATGGTCCGTCAGTGGTCGCTGGGAATATTGTCCGGCATACTGGCCCTCCCTAGCGCTCGTGTGGTTAAAAATAGGATTCTCGTAAGAGGGGTGGTAGTGAGTTTTCTTGATTGTAATTGTTATGGTGCTTAGCTAACTATTATCGTAATTTTGTATTGTTGGTGAAAATTGCATCAGCAACGTCCTTAAAGCAATCGTTTTAAACGGCATTTTTGCATTGTTAAAATTCAACCCGCGTGTCGTATTTCATTTTAAAAGTCGCTTTTTTATTAGCGATAAATGACGAGAGACTTTTCGTGTGCCCAGAGTGATCATGATGAAATGACGAGTCGACGCCTGGAGCTTCAGACCAGTCGCTGTTGAAGTGCGATTCCGAGAGCGAATCTATATTAGAGCGGTTCTATTTTCGGATCAGTCCTCGCCGACTCATGTCTGAGATGCCGAGCTGTCCACCCCCTTCGCCGCCTTGGCGTCTCCCCGATTCAAAGGGGATCCCCTTTCCTCCTAATTCCTCCTCATTCCCTCGGGCGACCAGTCTCTGATTCTGTTGATGTGCTCACCCCTCAACGGGAGAATGGGGATTTTCCAACTTCCCCATGAATCGATTATTTACATCCGATTTGTGTCATTAATCGAATCGGTTCGTTCTCACCGGATTGATCTGGAGGATCGATCAATCATATCCGGGGGATGCGTTGCGTGATGTGATGCAGAGGGAAGGCTGGGTTTTCCGATTCACCTACGCCAGTGTCTTTTTAAGTTAAAATTCTTGGACTAAGGCTATGGGTGTAACGAGGCGGCGGGGATCGGATTGAAGCAGTGACTGCAGCCCTGACTTCCCGTTCCGAGGGCCCGGGTTCTGATTCTGACAGAAGTAGAGATTTTTAGTGGAATTCAATGTATACTCGGATACCGCATAGAGAGGTTTATCTAGGTTCTTTTTTCGACACCAGTTTACCTCCCACTTCCACCCTCCTTTCGCTCTTAAACAAACCTCTAATTTAAAGATAAAAGGTTACTTTTATCTTTTAAATGTCTTTTCTCAAAGTTGGAGAAGCTTAGAGTTTGGTCTTAAAAGTTCCCTTTACCTATCGATCTTTAAATTGGAAGAATAATGCTTCGTTTATTCGACACTTTTTTAGTACCATCGACGCTACAATGCCCACGTCATTAGCAAGAAGACGCGGGCGATACCGGTCAAGGTACTGAAAGTGTAGGCTATTATTATTATTAAGGTAATCTGCCGGTTAAGGCAGGTTTTAATGTGAAAGAATGAAAATATTCCTAGTTTTACATGCCCAGGGCCCTACGTACCCACTTTAAGTTTTTTTTATCTCAGCGTACGTCCTACTTCTCTTCATCCCGTCCATAGAACCTATTCTCTTTCTTCCCCTTCCCCAGCATCCCTCCCCTTTATTACGCTCTTCAGCAACCCTATGCCCCTCATAACCTCTTCTAGGCACCTACTTTGGCTCCTCCTAATCTCTTCTAGAAGTTTCCTCTCATCACCCCTCATCGTAACAAGCACTCACTCGTTTGTCTTCCTGTCCGTCCGCAGCACTTTTTCCTTTTTCAGGAGTCCACGTGTCTGCCTCTTACCACGCTAATGTGAACTATGTTAAGTATAAATTTAATAATGTATCAATTCTACCAAGTGAATTCTCCGACATCACCAATCGATCCTTACCCACCCAGCTGTCCTTAATGGCGGAAATGACTCCAGTGTTCGGTCGCCTTCCCAAAGTAACCGAAACGTGTAAAGCCAAATTTCATCTTCTCTCGTAACGTCGAATTAAATGACGAGGAACTTCCTCTCTCCCCCTGAATGTTTTTCATCCTACACCGATGAAACCGCATGTTTTCAATTAGTGGGGTATCGTTCGGCGGCCCCAGAATGAATTACGTGGGAAATGTTCGGTATGCGATCCCATTAGTCAGGATCCAACGGAAAGTTGGATTATTTTGCTGTGGGGAGGGAGGCCCTCCCGCCGTCCCGAACAGCTTCCTCCCCTCCCACTCCCCTGGTGACCTTGGACCGTCACCTTTGATCTACCCGATCAGCAGCATTGCTGCCCAACTTCCGAGTTGACGCGTGGACTCGATCAACGTTAACTTAAAAAATTGGGCCGTTGAAATGTACGTAAATAGACGTGCGTAGATGCAAGACATTTGAATGAGTGCAACAATTTTTTTGTTTGATGAGAATTTTTAACTAAAATGGACGTAGTACAAAATGTGTCAGAAAGAGAATTGCGTTACGTAAAGAGGCATTCATCAATCATCATTATCAGTCATTCAATCCTAAGATTGATTGACTGCAGCCCTCCAGTTTTCCCCAGCTAACTCATTTACGCCCTTATCTCTTCTATTTCATATCCCGTTTTAGTTGATCCTCGGTCTTCCTCGTAGGATTTTTCTTTCCATTTTCCATTCAATTTTTTACTCCAGAATTCGTTATCTATCACAGTGTGTCGTAACCATCTGCACCTTGTCTTCCTGATAGTACTCCATATTACAAGGAAAGGTTAGCTAGGAGCTTCATATGGTGCGCGGTTCCGTATATGGTGTGGAAACTTAAACCATTGGGAGTGTGAACGGGAAGAGTAGGCGTTCGAGATGTGGGTATGGAGAAGAATTCACGTTTTTATTGAAGTTCGTAATGCTGTTCCACCACATATCGCCAGCTATAGTTGAGAAGATCTGTCATGACTGCGACTCTACGCTCAGCGCGTGAGACATTTTCTGTCGAATTTCTACAAATACCGGGAACTGCAAGACTGGTTTAGAATCAGCGGTGACCGAAAGTACGTTCTAGGCAATAACCGATCGCCTAAGCTCTATCATGACATATTTCACGTACCGAACTTTAAAATTAACGCAAACGTCATGAAAGATACATATTGTTAATTTTATTAATTAACTTAAATAATATGAATGCTTTAAGCATTTCCAAATATCTTAATTTATCGGTCGTTTATCCGTTTAGCTATTTTTTAAGGGAGAATGCTGGGATAGAAAGTGAAGAGCGCTCGTTCCATGCTCCTGTTTACGTTATAAGCAAACGTTGTTAAGTTAACGTTGACTGCGTCTTCAGTCGTAGGTTCATTTGAAGTCGACTCTTGATTTTGTTTGCGAGTCCCCCGCATTTCCATCGGACTTTTTCATGGACTTCTCAGTGTTAAACAATTTATTTGGGTTTCTATTTGACCTTCCGTGTATCACGCTAACCGAAATGCAGCAAGGTGTACCTGTCTTCTCTTAGGCACCGAAGGAGTCTTCTGGCGTGTATTTTGAAGTGATTCACGTAATGCGATTTTACCAGCTAGATTAAGTACCCGGGAGCTAGTCAAGTGCTGAGGAGACGTTCTTGCCTTCGACCTTTCTTGGGGATCACACATCGAAAAAATGCGCGGGTTTACCTCAAAGAAACCTTGCTTCGTGAGACGAGCTCGAGGCGGATAAAATGAGAAAATAAATACTGCGTTTACTTTGAACTTTAAGCCACATTTAGGATTTGCAGCGCAGTCACAGCACAGAGATCCGTCGAATGCCGGGATAATTCAGCACGGTTGAAAATCACTAAATATTCCATAAGTTTTTCATAATTTTTGCGAAAAGAATATGAGAACAGCGGTGTTAATGGGAAGCCGGGAATGTGACCCTCTCATTTACGAAGATAGCAATAGATTGACTCTTGAATCATGGAAGAGGACTCATTTAGATTTGTATTCTGGATTGTTATTGATGCACCGTTCACTATCGACGGATCAAACTCCGAGAAACAATATAATGGGTATGCTCCCGCTGTTATTTCATTTCTTTTTAAATATTCATCCTTCTTTCGCTCAGTCCACAATCACAGCAAAATCTATACTATGAATCCCAATGTTTACGAGCCATAGGTTTGTTTTTTGCCCTCCTTTCATTAGTGCTTCATAGTTAAACTAAATTGTCATTGGAGGTATATCCGGTTAACGTGAGTTAATGTGAAGGACTACCTATACTAATCATTTATGCATGTGATGGAGAGTGTTAAGACGTATGCCGTGCAGCAGAAAGAAATCGTCTAAGGAGACAGGGACCTACGGATGTAATACTATGTGAGTACAGGTAAT
The DNA here is from genome assembly GCA_963573305.1 of Pyrrhosoma nymphula. NCBI lineage: Eukaryota > Metazoa > Arthropoda > Insecta > Odonata > Coenagrionidae > Pyrrhosoma > Pyrrhosoma nymphula. Next base: position 77,077,243 of record OY754327.1, on the reverse strand, counting down.
TCCATAATAACACCGATTGAATTAATTTTAATTTGGTGTCCTGTCACTTCCTGCCGATGCCCAACTGGGTGGCTAACATTATACGGACTGTATCTAGATGGAATAAGCATGAAGGTACGAGTCGTCTTTATAACATTACGATATAAATATTTTCGCAAATGAAACTCTATGACTGTGATATTCTGAAATTGTCTAGATATTTTTTAACGGTCGAAGCCATCGTCGCTGAGTAAAAGTTGCAGCGTGGAATATAACTAAGAGATCCCGCCGAAGGCTTTTACTTGGTGAAATTCCTCCATGGTAGCTGTTCAAGGAAACAGAAAAATTTTAGATTCTTTCAGAATTACCTTGTTCCATATCTTGTGTTTTCTTTGCCGACAAAAGAGAATTTTTGGAATAGAATTCTTGCGGAATAGTTGTGTGCCTTTTACCATGAAATTTATATGGTAGCGTGCGTTACCTTTGGGATGGAGCTATTTCCCGAAATTAACCCTACCCCTGACTCAATTCCTTTCTTTCGAATATTTTACCGAAAATATTTTGACATTTCGAGACATCTTCATTGGAGGTGGACGCTGCGGGCCCAAAATCCCGATCGTTCCAATGCAATTCCCGACATTGTTGGAGCGTGGCGGAGATAAGGGGGAGAGAGGAGGGGGAGAGAGAATTCAGAGGTAAGAATAGGTAGAGGTAGGAAAATTTCCCGTCATTGAAATGGTCCCTCAGTTTCGTTCTCTTTTTTCGTTGTTATTGTTATCCTGTGGGTTAGTCTCGGAGGTCTTACTCAATAGCTTCGGAGATTTTTTCCCCACCTCTTGAGTCGAGGCTGGTGGGATGCGACGTGGGAGGAGAGGATGGATGAGGTCTGGGTCAGAGGAGGGAGGGGAAAGGGGGAGGTAGCTCTTCAAGAAGAAGTTCCTCCGCGGCTGGAAGGAAGAAAAAAATTGATGCGTGCCTTGCTTCGTGCTGAATTTTAAATGCTCCTGCATAGTCGTGGGGGTTTCTCTGTGTTCCTACTTTACTCGTGCACGGTCTCTCTCCTGCCGAGTTTGGCCCCCTTATACCCCTTCCATGTGTGTGAGATTCGCGCTGCTTCTCCGTTTATGTGTCATGTATCTTGGATGTGATTCGACTCCCGCTTGTTTCTCTTCCTCTCTTCTTGCAAAGGTAAATAGATGGTTGAAGACTAATTTGTGACGCGAAAAAATAGCTCCCGACTTCATGAGACGCTTTTTACTAAACCAAAAATAAAGGGTCCCGTCTGATTCAACCTCTGCGCATATCATGATCCGGCGAGTTTTGTTCCTTTTTTTGTTGGCTATTTCAATAGGGCTCGCGTGAGTGCACTGTTTTCGGAAAAGAAAGTTTTTTTTCATATCTCCCTCCACCACCATCCTTGTTTTCGAACTCGTCTTCGGTCATCCCCTAGCCGTGTCGTTCGCACCGAATTCATGTCGTTATTCTTTTGTTGTTTTTTTCGTCGACGAAAGGGGGAGCATTTTTCCGATTGAGCGTGTTCCCTTTACGAAATCGTCCGTCCGTTCGGGGGAAAAATGTATATAAACTGTTCGTGTGGACCAGTAATGTTTTGTGGTGTCACTGACGTTGCCGTCCCCGTCCCCGCTCTCGATAGAATCGCTCTTTTGCGGACGAGTCCCGCGAAGATTGAAAATCGATGTGGGACGAAATCCCCCCGTGTCGTCAAGGTGCTTAGTCTCCGGCGACATCCGGAGTTGCGATCCACCGGTGGCCCCCGTTTTGTCTCTCCTTCGTCCCACACACATTCTTTCTCCTCTCCTCTCTTTCAATCAACGTATGGGAAAATTTATGCGTCGACGCACAACGGGAGGGTGGTTTACGAGAAGTAAATTTGTGTCTCCTGCCATCTGCTTCAGCGGTTTAGAAGGAAATAATTTTTTATGCCGCTGCCACGCTAGGACGCCTACTTCCTTTTGTCTCAGTCTAAAAATGAATTTTTGCCTCTAGGTCGTTCTCTAACACCTCTAAATCAATATAATTGGCAGTTGGTGCGGGGTATCTAAGAAGTATATGCTGTAAAGGAAGGGCTAGAAGTGAATGGGTCATGAATGAATGAGGAATGGTTTCTCCGGTAATGGATACACATACGAACGAAACAAACGAAAGAAGCGCGCTTCTTTGGTTTTGCCTTATTTAGAGAATGAATGAGAGTCGAATAAAGTAATAACTTTGGCGGGTGAGTGATTGATGTGATAGGAAGAGGTAGACCGTGAAAGCCAAGTGTGAATGTGGTGGTAGTGGAATCCTAAGAGGTGGAACATTAGCAGTCTCAGAACAAGGGATTGTGTGCGAAACAATGCATATCCCTAATAGATACAAAAGAGGCAGGCAAGGATGGGGCAGTAGGGATGAATTTATGAAAACAAGCCAGTTTCTTAGGCCTAATAGCAAGAACTCTTTGACGGTACCCACCCCGAATGGGAACTGCGTGATTGGTATGTATTTATTTATGTCCTATCATTTGCTAATACCATTTTTACCAGCGTGGGCAAGCGTTAGCCCAGTGGGAAAGCGTTAGGCTTATTACTTACTTAAAGGCCTGGTTTCAAATCCGGGAGAAGTTAAAGTCATCCCGGAGGCACGTCCAGCTAAACACTCGCTGTCATTTTCTAGATTCTGGATATTTCTTGGAAAGGAACCGGGAAAGGAACAGGCCTCCTTATACCTGTTTGAATTTTCCCTCACAGTATTCCTGAACGTAACTTACAAATTTATTCTGTACATATAACCGGTGAAGAGACCAAGAAGCTTAAGAAAAATTGTTTGAGGATAGAAGGGGCTCACGGGTCTAAAATTTTATTAGATGTAACTATCTCCATATAAACCAACCATAACCCTTAGATCATCTCTAGTGGTAATGAATGTCTGCGGTCTAAAGGTTTTCCCGAAGGGTTTCGATTTTTCCGGGAATCCTGTGGTGGTTCTCCTCTTAACTGGTCTCCTGGAAAGAAGAGGGGACTCCAGGAAGTCCCCAGAAATTTATGCAATAATCGGTGATTGAGTCTTTAGCGAGGTGTAGCTATATATGCATGTATGTAGTGCGCTTCTAGGGTATATGTGGAAGGCTTAGATAAACTGCTTTCCGAGAGAGAATCCTGTTTCTTCTTTACGTCTTCCTCGCGGTCAATAAGGACGTGGAATGTGGGTGCATTCAATCTTTTGTCCATAATCCGCGCAAGGGATTATGTTCCCGTCGCACGCCATCATTTTGTCATCTCGCGTCATCGAACCCATGTCGTGGCGTCCATGGAACGTTCAGGATTTGATAAATCAAACCGTTTTTACCTCTCGCAATTCTTTTTTGGGTCCTCTCGTGTGTAGGTATCCCCTCCGCCTATGTGATTGAAGCCTTCCGGGTGCTCTTCACATTATAAAAGGGACGGTTGGGATGAGCCCCGTGGCGCCCGCTCGTGACAACGGCTCTAATTCACCCGTGGGGGGACACATCTCTCGCCCTTCTTTTGAAAAGGTTAAGCGCGCTTTCTCCCTTCAGTTTGGCGCGGAATTCCAACCTTATATGTTATTTTTATGGAAGACGTCTCCTTATCGGTTGCATCTGTGATCCTGGGGGCTTATTCTGCAATATCATTCGCCAGACAAAAAACACGCTAATTCTCTCTCATGCGCAAATACAATGGCGGGTCTATACACCTCATCTTTCTCGACGGTCAACTGTTTTGGCCATGTAGACTGCTATGCACTTGATCAGAGTCTGTAAATTGTCGACTTCTGGAATCAGTAAAGCGACTTTGGTCGCTTATTTTATCTACAACAGCTTACTCAGAACAAGAAGATTTAGGCAAAACTATCAATTGGAACGGTTAACCGTCGGTAATGATATTTATAGGCTCACCAGTATCGATTAAGGCCGCAGGGGAGACGATTGACGTTTGTCGACAGGCGACTAAAGTCATAGTATAACCCCCCCGGAGTACTAATAAACTTAATTCCCCCATTACGGAGATTTATATCTCTATGCAAGAATTTAAATTTTTTTTGTATTTATAAAGCGATGTAGTCAAAATGATGCGATGTACGTTTTCAGTGCGTTTTGATAGCGTTTTACGCAAAAGCATTTAAGGCCTGGCTTATTTATATTCTACCACGTGTGCCGCTACTTTGGCGTAAGAAACAATGTTAGAACGTCAACCGTTACCTACGAAATGTAGCTTTAGCTTAAATTATCAAGAATTTCTTTTACAAATTAAGGAGTCATGCATCATCATGAAAGGTTGTCTGTCTTCTTTAATGCGCTTTTTTCGAGGAGGCAGATGTTAAATTCTTATTTTTCCTGTGGACCCGTTACACCTAATTTTTTCTCATGAAAAATTTGCTTGAAGGTGGTTTGAGCGAGATAGTTCCCTAGTCATAATGGAGACCATATTCAAATTTTAATTTTTTATTTCAGCGTCTGTAAGCAGAATGAAATAAATATTGCAATATTAATGGCTCAAAATTATAGTTATATATAACCAAAATTCTCAGTAATTAAATAAATAAAGCAACACAAGTCTCTGGCTTGACTCATTTTTTTCCGCCGTACAGCTGAAAACCCTTCAAAACAGCAGGTGTTTTTGCGATTCTGTAAAAATCAATGTGGTGAGTAATAGATTATTTTTTATAAATAGTTGAGAAGACATGCTATCTTCACACAGTTGTTTTTTGACGAAATCTAGGTGCTAGAAGTTTCTATTTGTTTAATATTCTCCCTCTGTAGCACGCAGCCATAATCTATCCCATGTAAAACAGCTTGTGTTTTTAGGCAAATCGCTCGAAAAGTAGTTTGGCAAGGGGTTGAATCTATTTTGATACCATTGGAAAGTTGAGTTTTTCCTCAAAAATGAGGCCAAATTCATCAAATTCTAGAAGAAGTGATTTTTCGTTCAAACTACCTTAATAAAAGTACGTAATCCATTTTTAACTATTGTGTATTGTAATCATTGTTTTAACTATTATTATACATTTGTACTCGATGGAGAGGATGAAATAATTTTCTTTAACTCTCTTTACGTATTGCTATGAAGCGTTGTGTTCCAAGTTTGGCTTTAACCTCTTGGACGGTGGCACCGAGCGCACGCTTTGACTGCTTGTGTAACATTTCATGTCCGCGACTGTTGGAAATCTAGTTCCTTTGAAGCCCACAGAAATTCACGCGATTTAGAGTGATGCGGGTTCGAGTCCAGGACAATATGAATGATTTTTCTTCCGAATTTTCGTACTCAATATACACTTGCAGATGACTCCGTGAAGTATGACCGTGGCTAGGCGTGTGTATTCCCGGTATCATCAAAAAGTTTCCTTAACCTTTTGCAATGTAGTATCATAAAGATGTTCTTTAGGTTGTTGAACATTTTTTCACTGTTTTTTATGTTTTTTGATTGAATCAATTAATAATTTTATCTTTTCTCTCTTTCCAGGTGAGTACTTGATACCAATTCATTGACCAGGGTTAGTTGACCATAGGAATACGGAACGAGATAACCCGCACGGTAGGTGATTGTTGTCATCACGGTGGTTGGAAGTGCTATAAAAAACTGTCCAAAAAGACATTTTTATGTCTAGGCATGTACCTGATGACTGACTAAACGCAAGTATTTTACCGATGGAACCGTTTAGTCGGGTCTTACCAGAGAAGCTTGGGTGTGTTGGACTAAACATTCAGTGCTGGATAAAAGTGGTTGTAAGAGATCAAAAATATGCCTTGTCCCCTTATTCGACTTCGATGCTTTTTAAATGGATTTCATCAATTTTGATCGTCTCCACCTGGCCATTTCAGGAGCCGCTTCGTGTGAAGCTTGGAAGTCTAAGCTACACACGTATCGGTTCCTAAACTTGACTACAGTAAATAATCCTCGCTGCAAAAATATATTTTCCATATTAATCACTGGTGTCATGTGTAGAGGCTGGAATTAAATTTGAATAACATATGCAAAAATGGTGCATTTTTGAACTATTATTATACACCTTATATTATGGAGGATAATAATCTAAGGACCTAATAAGAATATCGATGCAATTGAAGTAGTAGGCATACATAAACCTAGTGAACAAAGTTTCAGCCTTCACTTTTTCGTTGGGAAAACGCGTTCTAAAGGTACGTCTGTGTTATAGACAAGAGTCCCATGTCAAGCGAGTCTTGCAGAGGTTAACCTATGGAAAATTAAGGGAGAAATTTTAGTTCACTCATGTAAGATCACTTCTGGAGTACACCAGGAAAAGGATACAGCACTGAAAGGACAGTTTTAGGAGCGAACTAAGTGTTGAAGAAAGCCTCTTGTTTCTTTATACATTCCTACAAGCACACAGTAAGTGTCACGCTGTTTCGCAGGGGATCGATTAACACTATAACGTCTGAGGTTACTCGCTCCTCAGAATTTACTGAATGAGTACAAATTGCACGAACTTGAGGGTGATACGAAAGGAAACATTTTTGCTCTAGTTAACTCACTCCAGTCAGTACTCATTTCTGGGCTATGAATCCGCGAGGGGGAGACACCTAGAATCAATAAATGATTTCTCGCTTTGTTTTTCATTTCACCCGCCCCATGTTTAAGTATATATGGACACTAAAATACGAGATATGTACCTTGAAAATGACGTTATATGTCGAAACTATGGTCTGTAAAAATAAAATGTGTGGAAAGCACAAAGTGAGAAATTATTTCATGTGTCGCGTTTCCACTAAGTTAAGCCTGAAACTGTAACTTATATCACCTTACCCACTCCTTATCCGCGATCATGATGGTAGAAAAATAGGAGCATATATTTCTTGTCACGTCAAGGAACTCAGTAAGAACTTCACCCAGAATTGTACACGTACTTCGTGGTCGCTTGTTTCAATGTCTTCAAACGTCTTAGTGGCTGATGTTCTGTTTTACCCTGTCGCACATGCCATGGATGGCTTGCGGATCATATATATATATGAAGGATTTCAAATGGTCTTCGATATCTTAGACGACATTATTGAAGTGCGCAATGTATTTCAAAGTGACCGCTTGTGAATTGTAGGGTACAGACAGCTTTCGAGGCTTATTACACCTACCTATTTACGCGAGCGTGGAAACTGGATGATAAACATTAAAATCAGAACATTCCCATGTTTTATTTCAAAGCTGTAGGTGTGCTCGTGAAAACGGGGAAGGGTAGCGTTGCTTGATGACCTCAAATCCTGGAGTCTCCGTGGCTGCGAGAACTATTTCCTCGACCCTTGTGTGCGTGTTTTGTTATCCCTGAGATTGGCAGCCGTGCTCCGGGCAATAACTTCCTAACTATGCCTTGGCAATAGGTTTGGAGCCGTTAGCGTGCGAGGGCCTCGAAAATTTCGTGTTGTGATCTCTCGAGAGGTCATAAACACGTAAAGATGATCTAATCCGATTACTGGCCGCTTTAACGCCCTTTCCGTAATAAAAACAAGCGTTCAATTTATCCCGTATCAATGAATACATTATCTCACCGGGCTCGAAAGACATAGGAGGGAAGGCCGAGAAGTGTAATATCCTAAGGTTTGCGTGGTTGATTGTGGAGTGCGAAGAGAGAACTCTCTTCAGTCTTCCGAACACCCAGAGCTGTGGTGGTTATCAACCTGTCTATGGGTGTATTACATCAGTGTTATTCTGTGCAGCTCGAATAGACACTTCAGACCGGGAGGAAAGGTTTAAGGGCAGTAGTAGAAGGTGGGGTGGAGGGGATGACATAAGCCCGGCATTAGTATTTGCTTGCTCATACACGAAAGACGGCGAGGGAATCACGCTTGAGCGACCCATACGACGGACGGAGTTCTTGACAACAAGTGGTCTTCTCATAGGAGCCATGCAGGGACTAAATTAGAAATGAAAAATTTCCGCTTTTGCAGGGATATGATCCGGGTCGTTACGCGTGGGAAGACAGCGCTATTGCCTCCGTGCAAAACCAACACTTTGTGTGTGTTAAGTCTTTTTCACTTCAAAATGTCTATTTCTATGACCGGTACATTATTGTCGGAAAATTAACGAAACCAAACAATAGCAGACATCTTTGGACCATGGTCCCTGCTTGAGGCTCTCTGCCTCTTCAGGGCTGAATCTAACTCACTATCAACAATAGGTTTTGGAGCGGGAGAGGCAGTGCCCCGGTCCGCCCTAGGGTGGAAGAAAACCCCTTTCTTACACCTTGAGGTGGTTTGTAGGGTACCGCGTTATCGTATGTGTCTAATGAAGAGCGCTGTTGCCAAGCTTACGTTCCGTGTGCTTGCATATTGGCCAAGTGTGCAACCATTGCCAAGTATCTCAGTACTAATTTTAAGTTTGTTGAGTATTTGTGCACTGGAAGAATCCTAGATGTTCAACAATATACTGCATAGCATTGTTTTAATTTTCCTGCTGCTATTGGCAAAATCGCTCCTCCGGCCTAATGGAGATTAACACAGGAAGCGAATCTGCATAAGAGCCCAAACTCTCAACTAAATATGGAACGTCGCCTATACATTTCCCGCCCGGCCGTGGCCCTCAACCCAGGCTTCTGCTGCTGCTTTGCGTCGCCCTTTTCTTCTTATTCTTCTTCTCTGCTTCTTTCCGCGTCTCTTTCCTCTTCCACCTTTGGGAGGAGGGGGCGCATTACTCATCCGCCGCGGCGTTTACCGCTTCCCCGCTCACCCCCACAGACCTCCCCGTCGTACATTCTCCTCTCCTCCGCTGCAGTGTGCCTTTCCCTCCTGCACCCTCTTGCCTCCCTCATCCTCCTCCTCTCCTCGGCCCTCTCCACCCCCGCGCCCGGATCGACGTTCTCAAACCGGCACCCTTTTGCACCCCTCCCCACCCTCTTCCTCGCGTATCCTAACCCTCCCTCCCTCTCTCTCGCAATTCCCGTCCCACTTTTCACATCGTCCTCTTTTTCCCCTCTCCCTCTTTTTCCCCTCTCCCTCTTTCTCTCCCTCTCTCTCGCAGGGCCATCATCTGTTTCCCCCCTTCGTCCCCCGTCCCCTCATCATGCGACTCGTAGCCCTGCCTTTTATTCCTCCCACGCAGTCTCTGCCCCTCCGCCCACCCCCACCCCCTCTTTATTTCCCGCCCCCTCCCCTTAGGGCCCGCCGTCGATGGCGCTTGCTATATACCTTGCCCCCCTTTCCTCTCTCTTACCCTTTCCCCAGGCCCTTTTTGGCCTCCTCTGCACCTTCCCTCCCCTTGCCCCTCGCAGCCCTCTTATCCCGGTCTTATCCATCCATTTCTGTCTCTCTCTCTCGCCATTTTCTCCTCGTTTTATCTCTTTCGCATCTCTCCTACACTTTCTTTTACCCTAGTTCTCCTCTACTACGTTTCGTTTTAATTTTTCTTTCGCAACGTAGGGGTGGTTATCTGGGCTACACTTTTCTTCCTTTTCATTTCTCTACTCTCTTATTGTTGACCCTCGTCTTTGAGGGAGGGTTTGCCGACGTTGTCTCCTGGTATCCGAGTATTTTTGCGTCTGTTTTTGTTGCGTCCTCCTTGAGCCGTCTTATCCCCGTCTCATTCGTACATCCTTTGTGAGATCATTTAGCCGCTCCTTCTCTCCTGGTTTGGGAGTCTCTAGTTCGTCCATCATTTTTTCGTGCCCTAGTTTTCGTTTTCAAAATAAATTGTGTGATATATATATGGTAGGGGTTGTAAACCTTTGCCCCTTGAATCCGTGCATTTCTCTATCCATCCCCCTCTCGTCATTTCTAGCATATCTCCTCTTTCTTTTTCCTTCGTCTCCTCTTCCTCCTGCTTCCGTGCACTTCTTTCGTGACGAGTCCTTCTCTTCTCCGGCAATGGGGTTGGACTGCACATAATTTCCCTCTCGTTTTTATATGTATTCTCTTTCTTAATTTAGGAAGGTTTTTACCAGCAATCTCTCTTGTTTCCCGAGTATTCGTCTCCATTGTCCGTTTTTTGCATCGTTGTCCTTCTTGCGCCCTCCTATTCCGGTCTTATCCGTCCAGGTTTCTGATATTTTAGTCTCTGTTGGCCGTTATTTTGTTGCGTTCTCCTGTGCACTATTATCCCGATCTTATCCTTTCTTTGTGAGATTTGGTGATTTCCTGGCGGGTGCTGCTGGTAAGGTCTTCTCAGGCTTTGAATCGGGTCTGGAAAATGTCTGCTGCTGCGACTTTTCGATTGCTTACTCTGCCATCCTCATAAGGGCTATGAGTGCCACCAGTGCAATCTCTTCTTTTTATAGTACCCTTTATTTTCCAATGAATGGGTTCCCAAGCGTTACTAGGAGTGTACCACATGTTGAGGTTGACATTACTAATCTCGGTAATCTAATTTCTATTGCCCCCTGTAATGGATCTACTTACTATTTTGCCGTAGTCAAAGGAAATGACATGGTCCTGGTTGAGGCTATGCTCCACTACTGCGGATTTTTCCGCAGTTTTTCGGATGTTTACCTCTCAGTTCCTCTCCTTTCTTCCCCCGCCGCTTTCTCGTCCTTTTATCTCACCCTTTAATCCCACACCCACATTTCTCCTTCCTCACGAGAGCACCTTCCTTCCAGTCTTTCTCTTACGCTATATCCATAGGTAGTGATGGTTAGCCGGACTGCCCTTTTCTACCCTCTTCTATTTTCCCTCTGTTTTCTCTCTTCCCGCCGAGAGATTCTCCCGAAGTTCCCTTCTGGCTTTGGAGTCGCTCGTTCGTGGCTGGTTCTGTTTTTGCTTCCTTTCCCGCCATCTTCTTGTGTTGAGATGGTTCGCCAGATTCCTTTTTTCTAGCCACTTTGCTTTTTTTCACCCCCTACGCTTTCCTGTCCTTCTGCTGGTATGTTTTACCATCGCTCTTTCTCCTGTTTTTTTGAGTCTCCTGTTCATCTCTTTTGCTCCCTCTGTTTTTTTACGTCCTTTCCCGACATCTTTCCTCGTTGTGTTGGTTTGCTGGGCTGCACAAGTCATTCCTTATTTTATTTTGTTTTCCCCGTATAATTTATTTTCCCAGTCAGGAAAGTTTTAACCGACGTTCTCTTCTTGTTTCCGTTCTCTTGAGCGTCGTCTGTTGACCGTTCTCTTGAATCTTGATTGTCTTCTTCGGACAAGATTGTGTTTAGAATGTTGTGTAAGTAAAGGAAATGTGTTGTGGGGAAGGGAAAGGAATCGCGATGAATGGCTGGGGAACATATGGAGAAGTAAGAAGGTTTTATGGGGTTGTGGTGTCGGGAAGAAGTGAGGGAAAAGATTGGATATAGCATGAAGATGGGATGATTACCCAATTACTGTAAGAAGAAAACGGTAGAGGAGATGGTGCGAGTAAAAGGTAGGGGATGGGCAGGATTATCGGCTGGGATTGTCCGAATTCCTGCCAATATTGGATGAACACCTTAAATGATGCTTGCGTTGCCGACCGAATTGCGTCTTTGTGCGTTCATTAATTTCGGATTTGAGTACCCGCCAGTTTTTAAACCCGCTGCCGGTGAGTATTGAAGGGAAAATTGTCCAATAAGATCGATAGTTTTGCCTCGAGCTGAATCAACACGTGGTGAATTCGAGTCTCCCGTCGTGAAATTTGTGACGATTTGACGCGTTTTTTGGACTCATAATGAAAGTTGAGGCTTTAAGGTCGTTTGATCGGTCAGCCAATGAAAAGGCTCAACGATCTCTTGCCTACCTATGATTCCGGGGTTCAGATCTCGAGTGAGCGACTTCCACCTACATCTACGGAGTGCCGCGCAATCCATCTACAGGGTGAGAGGATTGGAATGATTCAGGCCCAGACATGCAATACTCGTCTCATTCAAGGTCGTACCCCGCAAGTTCCCCAGACCGCTGAGTGAAGACTATAACGTAGTCAAGAGAACAATGTAAACTAGGAGAGTACATCATCAATAAAAATGTTTACATGGAACACACGGTTTAAGATCCTGATAACTAATACGAATATTACTTATTCATGGATACTATGAGATACTAAACACGCTGAAATCCAACGGTTTAGTGGTCATTTGCTGCATGATTAAGGAACTTCTGCTCACCCTCGCTTTGAATGTTTGAGTTTTCGCCGCTGGACTTGGATGATCTCTGTCCTCCACGAGCAAACAAACGTCTAATGTGGTCATTTATTGAATGGTTGAATAAGAATAGACAATAATTACTATCCAGCTTTTCGTTGGTAAGAACCGCAGATTGACCGTGGGAGCATGGTTTGTAATACTCCAGCATGGCACCCATAGGGCGTGGGTTCTAACCACAACTCGGACTAGGATGATGTGTTTATCCTAGGATTAGGGTCTTAGGTTATACGGAGTATTATTACCTTAAATGTTGGAGACCCTTAAAACCCAAGTATACTATTTCTGTTTGAGGCTTTCTGTAGATGTGTCCTGCATTGGCTACGAAACGTCATCATCAAGATACACAGACGCAGCTTTACCCGAAAAACATGAAGATACCCAAATATACTCCTTGGGAATGGGAGACTAGGGCCGTTTTCGAACTTTCCAAACGCATAGTTCACTGCCATTCATGCTATCTTGATATCCGGGTAGACGTAGTGGAATCTTTGTATGACACGTTGTGAGCCGTTCAACTATGGAAGAGACATTATGCGGCCATCATATGGTCCACCTATATGAAAAATAGTATCCACAATCATGACATTTGCGGATAATTGAAGTCAATGACATCTCTAAAATTCTTCCCATTCTTATTCTGCCATATTATTTACAAATCTTTTCAGCTAATGCATAAAACATGTATTTATGTCATAATTAGATGAATAAATTATTGTTTTGATTGATAGGGATTACAATAACGGCCTGGCAACTTTACTGCTAAACTGAAAGATATATCGCTCCTCACTATCTTTCAACGTGGATCTATAGCCAACGAAGTCTTTATACACAAAAAGGGTATCAGGAAAAAAGCACGTTTCGATATATTATTACACTATGAACGAGCAACGGACGATTTCTCTCTTGTTGGCTAATCAATTACATGCTTTGCATTAGGATAATTACATTTATTTTATTCACGGAACTCTTAGCTGACAATGTCTGCAACAGTAGATTCACTATTAAAAACCCTCTAGCATAATGCGTGTTCAACATTTTCTCTACAAAAATGTGCAAATATGATATGAATAGATGTTCTTACATACTAATAATAATACAAATTCAATTTGAAAGTTTCTTCACTTTTACATGCTCATACATCTCTCCCAAACCTCCTAACTTAGCATATAGTGAGCATAAGATGACTGCTTTTCAATTCACTCCGTCTGCTTCCTCTGCTTGTAGAGAAGATTCACATTTTCGGCATAGGTGATGACGTGAATTTGACGTCATCTCCGCCCGATGCGCTCTAGGTACGGAGCGAAGATGGTAAAGATTGCCAAGTTTTAAAACGGCCGAAAAACTAAAATAGTTTGATATTATTATTTCCTTATTCCCTAGTTCAGCAAGGCTGTTGGCCTTCCCGAAGGTCATGCGTATAATGTAGTGTTACCGGAATTATATGTTTATTATGGTGAAATGATTTCGCTTCAACCTTGTAAACGAGGCTATATGGCTTCATTTTTCGGGTCAGTTTATGCTAAATTCAACAACTGCTCATTTTTTCCTGTCCTCTCGTTTCAGTCCTCGGCTGTTCGCCTTTTTCTGCCTCTTATCCGATGTCCACTGTCCTATTCGTACATAGCTTTCCTACGATGCGGTGAAGGGTTTGCGTGCCGCCATTAACGCGAGAATATCGTGGAAATGCAAACGAATCACGCATGCCCTATTTTTAGAACAGCGGCACAATTTGAGTATTTTATCAGTCCGCATGCACCCAAGTCGAATATCTGTTTAACCTGGTCATTAGGATTAAACTGCGACCGCTAATTCGTGGATGTAGGTCGTTGGAAGAAGTGAGAGTCCCTTAAATCATATTTGATAGAGTACTCACTCTTGTGTTCTTTTACTGCTATTCTATCCTTTTAAAAGTCGTGGATTAGTAGCCTGTCCACTTGCTGGATACCAACCAAGTATTGGAAAGCTTTTAGTTTACCTACCGTCTAACAATTGTTTATTTTTATTTATCTATTTGACAACACCCCCGAAAACAACCACTCATTGGGTCTTTACATCAGGTGTATTAACAATTCATAATGGACAACATAAACAACCATGCCCTGGGAAGTGAAAAATCCTCCCCAGGCGGGATTCGAACCCGCGACCTTTGGGTTAGCAGGCGAGGACGTTACCCCACCGCCACCGAGGCGGTTTCTTAATTTAGGTCAACGTGGTTATCTTATCTCATTATTTCTTTTTGTATTTCCTCAGTTATTTATTTGTTAAATTGACTTAGTATTTTTTAATTGCATCATCATATTAGTGTCCCCATTGCGATTAAAATTCCCATTATTCAAAATCGATGCCCTTCTTTATCTAAATGGTGGTTGCCGCTGAGCTACCTACTTCCGTGGGCCTTCCAGTTTTTGTATTTCTCGTTCTTCCTTTCTTATCTGCTTTCGATCTAAATCGACGTAAAACCCTGCGAGATGTAAACTAGGGGTCGTGATAAGGGCCCACTTGGGCACTAGCCGATTAAAATCCTCTCTCCGCTTGAACTCTCATTTGTTGATCATCCACTCTTTTTTTTAATAAGGCTGAATTTACGTCGTTCTCTTGCTGTACGGCTATTTTATTTATTCTCAAGATGTTCTCATATTTATCTGACCATCCATTCTCCGTGATAGAGCGTTTTATCCTGTAGAAGTCAGGTGCTGATGCTAGGGGGAAAGGGTTCATCCGTGGACTGGAGCAACCCTGGTTGAAATTCCGCGTGAAGCCTTCGGCCAGACCCCTACTCCCCCAGGCCTCTCGACGTCGGCGATTTTTCTCGGCCATTGAGATTCGGGAAAAGGATAAGGAAGAAGTCTCCCGTCCCACCGTCCATGCACAGGGTCGGTGGGGTGGTTTATTTGCAGTGGGATGGGAAAATATTTTCTCGATTGCTTTGACGAGTTGAATTCATTTTTGGCATTTTAACTTAAAACTTTTCGCTCGGTAGTGCACAGTCTACCCATAGCAGTGTAATATATGTATGCACGGCCAGTAGTCAACTGTGGTTGGAGAAGAATATACCATGAGAAACGTAGAAATCCACTGTTTTAGATATATTTATTTCGAAACGTTTCGCGCGGCACTGTAGCACCTTCAAGAATAAATAAATTTCTTAATTCATTCGTAAATTGACCTATTCCTGAGGATGCTACAGCGTAGTGAAACGAGTTTAAATAAATATATCTAAGACAGTGGTTTGCTAAGTGTCAATTATCATATTCCTCTTCGAACATGGAATTTCTCTTAGCATTGGTTACATCCATCAACCAAATCAACTGCGGTAGATAAAATGTTGCGTCTACCATTGAAGAGATGTCGTAGTTAAATGTGGGTAGTACCCACTATTTAAGTGTAATGGTACAAATACCATGGGTACCATTTTTTTTAATATGGCAGAAGGAGCAGTGAAATTATAGAACGATGGCGTGTGTTTTTTATGTGTCGATTTCATCGTTTTGACGTGGAGAGACTTGACCGATCGCGACCTCACGAAATTTAAGTATTTAAGATTTTCTGCATGTGTAGTTGTGCAAAGATTTCTTCCGATAAATCAGGGGACGTGAAGGGGTGAGTACAACTCTGAGAGCATTCCCAAAATCGGTTTTGATGTTATCGTATGATTGTGCTGATGGAGAGGAAGGAGGTACTTCTGTGAAATGCACGGCCGCCGCTTCGTCTTAAAGCCCGGAAAATTGTGGGATGGAGCTGTAAAACTGGACTATATCGGCGGAAAACATGCGACCAATTGTACTTTCAAATAAGCCGAAACGATTGTGGTCATAAAATGAAATCTTCACCGTACCATCAAGGACTGTTCTCCTTTGTAGGGCTATTACTTGATCTAAGCCTTAACTGTGATCTTCCTTGGCAGTCGAGGAACGCGATGTTCATTAGCAGAAGAACCTTTAGTGTGAGGACCAGTATATGGAACGATAATTATGTTGATTTCTTGAATGAGGATATCTCTCTGCCCTGTTCTCAACGGTCAAAGTTCTGCTCAAAGTTACGTGGTTGCAGCCGTTATGGATTACGAAGGTTTTCTAGTCAAGCTCCGTTTGGTGTTCGTGTGTAGTATTCTTATGTATGGGGACTCTTTAGATTAATTTTATTCGTGGCATTGTTAAGAAAACGAGTTGTTTGTTAATGGGTTAGAGAACAGTTTTTTGTGTCGCTCAAACTTTCATTCCTTACCGCAGCTCAATCGCCGAGGAATTGAAAAGTATGTTTGTGTGCTTGGTGCATCTTGCTTTATAACATGAAAATATTTATTTTTGTATTGATTTAATTTCGGTTTAATGAAACTTCCCTGTTTTACCTTCCTCATCATTGTGTACTCAATTTCTTGGCGTTATTTGAGCGGAGATCTGAGGTGATAACGTACCTTCAAGAGCATTTAGCAGTGACAGTTTTTCCGAATCCGATTTTCGTACCCGATGAATTTGTCAGGTAATCTAAAATTAGAATAGTCGGAAAGTGCTCATACCATAACAGCCCTTCCGACTTGGCCTCTGTTTCCCTCTCGCTTCGTGTTCATATTTACAAATTCTCTAATTAATATGCCATAGCTGATTTTTATCTTGTGACTAGTTTTGATTTGATCATTGAGTTTAATTGGAGGTTCTTAAATCGATGTTTACGTTACGCTCTGCATGCTTTTGTAGTTGAATCTCCGCACGTACTGTACTTGGGATTCCTCGAACAAAGGCGCCCACGTGCTCGTCGTACCCGAAATTATATGCTAAGTATTTCCTTTCTAAATGTGATCATGTTCTCGACACGCATATCTACTCGATTAATTCTGTGTCCAGAATGTCGGTAATCTGCTGGATGTACTTATGGTGGATTTGATGTTTACCCGGCGAATAATGACGGTGAATTGCTCTCGGGCTTGCGACCGGGTCAGACTCTCCATTTCTGCCGACGTTTCGACGGAATACTTTTCCATCGTCCTCAGGACCAGCCCTGTGGACGATAGAAAAGTATTCCGTCGAAACGTCGGCAGAAATGGAGAGCCTGACCCGGTCGCAAGCCCGAGAGCAATTCACCGCGATGGATATACTGTTTTCCGAAAAGTATTTTGCATTTGATTCAACGTCACCGGCTTAATGGACGTGTTCGTGGTTTTTATTTATTGTCGTAGCAGGTAGAAAGGGAAAAACAAAAGCCCTCATACTTTCTCACCCGTCATTTAAGCGCCTAGTTTCTGAGTCAATGGGCCGCTAACTATGAAATCCCTTTTCACGTAACTGGTGATAGAGGCGAACTGCCTTTTAGTATGCCACATCTACCCGATCTAATCACATGATGCCGCGAAGACGGCCTGATCCATTAGGCGTAGTCGCTAAATCTTGTGTAATGCTACAGTAGCTTGTTATCGAGTGGGTGGTAAATTTTCCGAATTTTCATTTTCATCTGAGGAAACGCGGATGGTCGCAGTATCTATTTGTTTTTACTTCACATCGATTCTTTTGGTCCATCTCCTGCATTCTTGGTTAAAATCGAAATTGTGCCTTATAGCAAACAGCCTCTTTCTCCGCTCCTTTTACTTCCGTACCTGACTAAACCGTATTCATTGCTTTAAGGTTAAACCTAGGTTTAGGAAGTTTGAAATAGTCCTGGTATTTTAAGTATTCCAGTGGAACAAAAAGTTGATATACTTGGCCTCGCCACGACTTTTAACTTTTCGTTGAACCAGCCTGTCTTGTGTTTCTCTCCGGACTCTATATCTGGGCCAACGTCCAAGCTCTACAGGGACGTTATAACTTTATATTTAACGGAAGTGTCAGCACAATTTCCGTGCACTTCGCTAAAAAAATAGGAACATAAGCGTCGCATTTTTTATAATTAGTCTTGGAAAAAAGCCTCATTCAGCGTTCATAAGCCTTACCCTTTCATGCCCTCTTTCATTTCTTCATGCTGGTTGTAGCTCTCTTTCCGGCCTCCATGTCAATCCCAAGCCCACCTTCCTCCCATTCCAGAAAATAGATAAGTGACAAAATAATAGAGAAACTGTGCCGAACAGTTCGATTGGATAATTCTTTCTTCTTAAGCACAATCTACGACTTTAACAGAGCAAGACTGCAATTATCCTCAAACAAACTCACACTGGACACACACACGTACCTTTTCCCAATTCGGTCTTTCAGTTTCTCTCTAGCTTGTGTCCCCACAGTCACATACCGTTGCGGCAACTTCCCTGGAAGTACGTATGTACATTTATATCCTAGTTTCCTTTCTTGCATAACTCCTTCCCATTGGCTCCTTTGCTTCCGGGGTAGGTTGTCCCACCCTATCGGTCGAATTCAGTCCATTAATTCTGATTAAAAAGAAAATGTAGACTTAAGAATCTCACTGTTCGTTCTTTCCCTCTCCCAATTTTTTTTCTATTTTATCGCTTGTCATGGTTGTTGTCCTAACAACCCTTGCGGGGATCGGCTTGGAGTAGTGGCTAGAATACTGGCTTCCCACATTTAAGCCCTGGGTTCAAATCCCGGGCAGTTGAGTAGGTTTCTAAGTGGAATCCTGATACCTACTTGCTTCGTGCTATGCGAAGAGAAGTACTGTACTCCTTCCGTCGGATGGGAGGTTAAACCATGGTCCCCCTTCGTTAAGAGCAGGCTAATGCCGACTCCTGGTTTCTCTCCACACTCCCACCGCTTCCTAAAAAGAATTTACCTACAAACCTACCTACCTATTCTTCTTAGCGCTAATGATCTTAGTTGTCGGTCGCCTTCCCAAATAACCAACCGACAACCTCTGCCACACGTCCTTTCGGAAGCTCGTAGGGTAGTATGTTTTGTAGGCCCCAGTTTCCATTCCTAGTTCTCTATTTTCCATTGGTTCCTTTGCTTACGGGAGAGGTAGTCCTAACCGTGCGCGCGAACACTGCTTATTTGCTCAACAAAACCCGCTCTCTCAATAATCACACACTGCGGCGCCCGTCCCTTCTTCTCCCACCGTTTCCCTATCCCCTCATTTCCCCCTTAATCCAGGCTCTCCGTGTTCCTCCAGCCCATCTCCTTATCTCTCTCTCTCTCTCTCTCTCTCTCTCCCTCTCGCATTCCTTCCCAGCTGCCTCCCGCCCAAATCTTTGCGCCCATAACCACCTCTAAGCCGCTCTTTCCTTCGTCTTCCCTCCCATTTTCCGCCTCCTGCTGTGCTTTCCTGCCTCCGCTCCTCATGAGTTGGGTTGCCGACTCCTGAGGAGCTGATTCTAGGAGTAGTCCTTTCCGGAGTAATATTCCGGGAACATCAATTAAAAAACGTATGTACCACTCCCACGTGGAATAAGTGTTCCACATTGATGAGCTGTCAATAATATGTGCAAAGATCAATTAATTTTCAATGTTAAGAACTAAGGAAACAAGTGTATACTCAAAAATCACCTGCGATATATGGTTGTCTTGGATATAATGGATGCACTTTGGTAGTAATTTTTTATTTTTTATATTTAGCGGAAAAACAGTTTCGCTGCTGTAAATGGATTAACTTTTTTATTCATATGTATCTTTAAAAGTCTATCTAAGAGAGAACATGAAGTTTTTATGGAATCTTCGATACACAATGAACCGTAGCGCATGGAAATTTAAGCTTGTGCATTATAATTGACTGTTTTTAATTTATTAATTGTAATCAGGAATTGTAATCGAGAATTTATTTAAATCAAGTAATTTTGAAATGAACTTGGTTATTCTGTGTCATTAGCAGCAAATCGATGGCAAACGAAACGGTCCATCATCGTTCTCCCCGCTGTGAATCTCGTTGGAGACTGAGTTCTCACAATTTAAATGTGAGTTTCCCGTTAAATTTCAATTCATGCTGGTCTTTGATTTTTATTGGATTTTTTTTATTATTTTGTGCTTGGTGCGCGAAGATGTGAATGAAGTTCGCGTTTTCTTCACTTTTTCATGCGCTGAAAAGAAATTAATGGGGATCCTCGATATTGAATGTGAAAACGATGGTATTGAATTCAAATTACTCTTAATTAAATTGAGTAATGCATGCTGGCAGCTACATTTGATTGAGAAATATGCTCTCGGCAGATTGCTGGGAGTGAACGATGTACATTTCTACTGTAAGACCCGACTTTATAATATTTTGGTAAATTTATTCTCCTTGCGGAAACCGAAGTAATACGTTTTCCTCTCGATAATGCTCCCGTGAACTAACCGACAGTATAATGTAATATACTAAGCCAGACCTCTCTCCTAACACCAAGTTGACGGAATAGCTACGACATCCTCCGGCCAACGTTCACCAGATTTTAAAAAACCGAAATATCTTCCTCCACCCCCTCCCCCCCCCCTCGTACCTCCATTCCCTAGAACTCACTACCCTATCTCCCAAGATACACTTGGTTTCACTCTCCCCCCCTCCCCTCCTGCTTTTCGTCTCCCTCGCTCTTCTCACTTCTCATAATTTTACCCTGCCCTTCCTATCTGTCACCTTATCCTCTCCCATCTATAACGCATACTTATCTACTTTTCCCACGCGTTGCCATGCTCCTCGCGTTGTGGAAGAAGATTGTGTTGTTGATATATAGGCGCACGCATGGGGCTTTTCTCAGAATTTTTTCGTACATTTTACTATAGATCTTTTCGTCTCTTCTTCTTTCCCACCGTACGGAAAATGCTTGGAAGTCTCCGATATGTAAGTGTTCTGCAGTCGTTGCTCACGATGTGAGCAAACGGCTGCCTTAAAATGCGGCATGCTTAATAGTTACGATGTGTATTGATGGTTGCTCCATGTGCGGATGGCTGATCGAAAAATCGCATGTTTCTCATTGTCTGAATGAGGTTACAGAATCTCTCGTAGATCCTAATGCCATCATCCAGGGGGAAAAATCCTACCGTGTTACATTCACTTTTATATTTTTAGGCCAAACTTCAGCTATATTATTTTGTTTATCCTCGGTTTATAACTAGCAACTGTTTCCTGGCAAAAGTAGGGAGATTTTTTCATGTTTAAGGAACTTAAAAAGGAGTGCCTAGGCTTGTTTTTGTAACATCTGATCTGAAATTGAGAATTCGAATTTTCTCTGCTTCATATTTGCTTGTAAGCCATTGGATTATGCACCAAATTACCAGTCTATCTTTTCTAGGACAAAATAAATTTGCGTACTTGCCTAGAATCATGTAGGATTTCTTGGCCTCTCACTTTAGGATTTATGCTGATGTATGATTTACCTTGTCTAGCAACACATTTTAATTAATCTGGCCTAAAAAAGAACCTTCAACACCTGTGGAGCAGAGAAAGTGGAAGAGAAGGAAAAGTCCATCGCCAGGGCCTTCCTTCCTAGTATGTATGTAGGTATGTCATCTATATCAAACAAGATATCGAGAATATTAAGACGGAACCGAGTGGAGACGTTACATAAACCGCTGATGATGGCACAAAATGTAAGTTGCTGAAACCCGGGTCGTCTGAAATAAATTGTGTGGATTAAAACCAAATAGGTTATTCGTCGTGGAATCCCGGAAGCAAATGAATGATGGAGAGCGCACCTTTAGCTTGCTGCCGCAACGCAGTCTGCGTTGAAAGATAGGTGGGCACCTCCGACGACATCGAAGAATCGGATTCATGAAAATATAGGTTTACCCTCGTTTCATAAGACATTAGCCGATTTTAGAACGCATTTTCGAGCAAAGAAATGCGTCTTATGGGCCGGAAAATACGGCAATTGTATTCAGCGATACGTAGTGGAAGGAAGTCGTTTTCATTGTATCAAAACTTTCACTTTTCCGCAAAACTTATTTATTAACTAACATATGCCGTTATCAGGTGACCTGATGGCTTATTGAGCTGAGACGTGTTGTGCGTGCGTTTAATGATTAAGTGTTGTGGAAACGTGCAAGGTTCGATACACAAACGTAAAAGTGGGAAAAGGTAGGAAGTGTCTTAAGCTGAAGTTTGTGTGTGCGAAGGAAGAGACTTTCATAGATGGAAAAGAGGGAGGAAACGGTCCATCGAAAATTCAACCTAACTGGTAGGATATCTCAAATAGTAATGTAGATCCGTTGATGGCAATTTTTCTAGTTAAAGTGAGGGTTATACGAAGTCGACCGACGTAAAAGTGAAGCCGGTGTCTTCGTTAGTTCTCCTTTAATCCTTTTCCAGCTCGGAGCTCCTCGAAAACCGATTATCCGCCGCGGGTCTTCTTCTCGCTCTCCACCGTCTCGCGCGGCGTTTTTCATTCACACTTCTACCCGCCAGTGTGAATAAAGGAATGGAAAATACGGAGAAGTTGGGGAAATTCCACGATAATCCCGCGGAGTGAGGAGAATTCGTCAAAATTCCTCAGAATCGTATTTTTTTGGATGATGAGGAGGCTCGGGCAACACCTATACACCATTAGTGCTGTGATTGGAGAACACCCTAATTGGCTTTATAGTTTTTTAAAATGGAAGTACGTTAGTGCTAGCTAGAATCGAGCTTGCTTGATATTCATTAGCACGACGAAACCGGGGTAGTTTAATGAATCATTTTTATTGTTATAACCCAGTGTGTTTGTTGAACATGGGACCATTCCATATCTATGCGAAAACTCATGGAGGAAGATCAAGGATGAGGTGCATGGTTCATTTACAGAAAGGAGTATGAAGAAAAAAACTATCATTGTGTGTTAGAGAGTGAATATAAGGGTTTTTATATACTTACATTTTTCTCGGGTTTCACACCAGGGTTTCTCGGGTTTCACAAGCTCCATTTTTGCCAACGTTTCAACGAACATCGATGATGGCGAACATGCTGCTATGTATGCTGGTGCTATAAGCCT
Organism: Pyrrhosoma nymphula; assembly: GCA_963573305.1. Classification (NCBI taxonomy): domain Eukaryota; kingdom Metazoa; phylum Arthropoda; class Insecta; order Odonata; family Coenagrionidae; genus Pyrrhosoma; species Pyrrhosoma nymphula. The sequence continues at coordinate 77,054,400 of OY754327.1, read as the reverse complement.
TGGTAGATTGACTGTTAAAAATTCCCGGCGCGAGATCTGGGTTCGAATTCCAGTCCAGGTGAATGATTTTTACCAGGTTTTTTCACTCATTCGTTATTATGAATTAATGGAAGGTTACAGTGAAACGTGAACTAATATCTTGGTCGAAGAGCCGACTCGTAATGAAGATAGCTTTGATTACGAAGGAATGGGGAGGGTTCTAGTGATGCAGCCTTCGGATTAATCTGCCGATGATGATATTTTTACGCCCAAGACGAGGAATTTTTTCGTAGAGTTATCGGCGTTACGTCCATTTATGCATTCTGTGCCGCTTAGAATGGTGCGATGATTCGATGGTAAATGGTGGTGCTAGTTGCGGGTTGATGGAGGGATCGTGTACGATCGTGGTATTGTCGTTCCACTCTTACGAAAACTTCAAAACATCCGTAAATGCGGAAGTGTAGTGGTAACCCATCTCCCTGCGATGCCACCGACCTTGTGCATCCCCGCCCTGCTCTCTCCTCTTCCTTCTCCGCGCCTTTGTTCGTTTACATCGTCCTTCGGTGATATTTCACGGAGGCGACAGATCTTATGCGTCTCTGAAGACTGGTTGATGTGTGGAAAGGGGAGCATTACCTGGGTAATGGAGGGAGGGTGGAGAGAAACACGGTGTCGGCAAAAGCCTACTCTTAACCCTGTATGAATCAATATTTTTATAATTGATAAAGAATTTGTTTCTACCTAATATAAACTAATTGAGGTTACAGATACGATATGGACTACTTTATAAAAAAATGTTTAAATTCTTTTATCATTTTAGCTTGTACTGTATTTGACACCTAGGGCATTGGGAAATGGGCTGAGATGGCTCCAGAGGGATGTGCCGAATATGGAGTACCTGACGGAGGCCCTTAAGAAAGGCGCCAGGGGCCTTTCCCGTCCACAAGTTAACCTTTCGTCCGACGGACGGGGAACTGCACTTTGAGTACTCTCAAAATAGCAATCAAGTCAGAATTTAGTTTCCAATTACAAATCTCCACCATTTCCGAGGCTTTAAACCTGATCCCTTGGGATGGGCAAGCAGTCCATTAGCCTCCAAACGTATCCGATCCCGAATACCGGTTAAAATTACTTCTCTTCTTACTATTACCTTCGATAAATACTACGAATGAGTTCATAGTCTCATATCCACGAGTTCAGAAACGCATCTGACTGGTGAAATATCAAATAACCTACCTGGTAATTGTCCGCCACCACCGGAATTCGAACCCGTTCCCTCGCATTGGTTAGCCTCTTTGCCATCGTTCCAACTATATCACTTTGCATCGCCAGAGCTATATCACTTAATAATCCCTCTCATGGTCCCTTCCATCTACCTTATCCCTATTCCTCTCCTATTTTCATTGTTGGTTTTTTACATCAACGTAGTACCCCACGGCAGCACGCAGCAGACTCCTATCCCTAGCTCTCTTATTTTCCAATTTCTCCTTACCTTCCGAAGTAGATAGGCCCACGCGATCGCGCGATTACTACTTATTCCTTTACAAGTACTTTGAACTGCTTTGAGCGTGGCTCGAATCCCCTGCCACTAAATACAACTGTTAGTCCCTTACGTTTCTACATTCTTTTACCTCTTCCCTCCCTTTTTCTACACTGATGTCCTGACCCCCTGCTTCACGCCCTTGTGTTAGCTTTATATCTTCCAAATCCTTTTACCTGTTCCCTTTTGGTTTCATGTCTCGTGTCCTAAAACCCCCCATCTCAATCCCCCTGGTGGCTCACTGGGTTGATGTTGATGTTAATCCCAGCTCCCATCCCTTGCTCTCTGCTTCCCGTTGGCTCCTTTCCTACTGAGGTTGTCTGTCACAAACGAACGCGACTGCTTATTTCTTTTTATGTCTTTTTGCTTTGAGTATGGCACTAATCCTCTGTCACCAATTACACTTTTTGTCCCTTACTTTGCTCAATTCCTTCTACCTCTTCCTCCCTTTTTCTAGATTGGTGTCCTGGCACCCTCCGCCGCACGCCCTGTTCGTCGGCTTGCAGGATAGTATATAGATTTGAACCTTTTACTCTTTCCTCGTTTCCTTCCACTGGTCTTTCTTATTCGTTACCTCCCCCCTCTCCTTGCACTTAATTCCTCCCCCGCCCTTCAGCGCGCGCGCCTCAGAACGGCGCCTCCCCCGCCTCCTCCTCGCCACCACCCGTTTCCCGCACAGCTGCAAGGATCCCCCGGGGGCTGAGATTGTCCTCCCGCCCCCGCCCGTCTCCTTCCTCTTGCTCCCGCGCGTTGGGGGCTCATCTCTCCCGCCCCGCGCTCAGGGCTCTCGTCCCGCACCTCCAGTCTCCACAGTCTCTCCTCGAGTCAACCCTTTTTTCTCCTCCTCCCCTCGCAACCCCCTCGACTGTCCCTTCTCCACCTCCGCGAGCCTCCGTACTCTTCCCCCCTCGCCACACACTGCTGCTCTCCCTCAAGGTCCTCTCCTCCCGAGGCAGCTGCTCTCCGGGCTCCTCGTGTCCTCTCTCTCCCCATTCATCTCTCTCTCTCTTACTTTTCTTGGCTCCTCCTCTACCCGCTCAATGCAGTCGTTCCAAATTGAAAAATAATCGGCTCTTAACCCTTCCCAGCTTCCTGCTCCATCTGTATCCATCGTTTTTCCGAAGTTTTTCGGCCCCCTCCTTGATTCACTCTCCCTCCCCCCACCAGAATTTATTTCTATCTTTATTAGTTTCATTCTCCTCTTCCCAGGCAAAGGTTACAATTCTCTTTTTCTTTATCTCTTCCGGGTTTACGATGTGTGTTCCTTCGTGTACACGCCGGACAAATCAGAGGCAACTAGGGATGGTTCCGATTGTGTATAGTGGAGCTTGCCTAGTGTAGGGATAGCGAAAATTGGTGGCACTTGCCTGTGAAGCGTATAATGTCAGGGAGGGTAAAGTTTACAAGTGAGGTGGGACAATGGGGCTGACGGTGCAATCAGAGGTCTCTGCGGGAGTTATTGGGCACATCATTCCGTCCATTAACTCTCTACTGACCTCACACTCTCTGACCACTGACCTCATACTCTCCGCTGGCGAGTGCCACTAAGTTTCGCTATGTCCATACTACTGTCCGTTTTTAACTGGTACGTGAGTTTGTGGTTTTATATCTCAAAAACGGCAGAATTTATTTCATTCATTATGGTTTCAAATTAATGCTCAACAATTCTCTATGTTACAATTTTTAGGTATGTATTGATGATTCTAAAACAAAAATGTGGCTTCTTATATGAGCTCCTGGATAGTTTGGATGTCTATGGCGCTAGCTGCGAAGCGGATAATTAGTAATTCCCTTGTAGTATTATATTATTAATGGCTTTCGTAATTTCTGTGGAAGATTTCAAATGATAAAGTAGTAGATATTAAATGGTATTTATTTTGGAAAACAAAAATATATGGCACTACCAGCATACGCTCATGAAGTAAATATTATTGAGATTATGCAATTTTATTATTGTTGGAAATAAAAAAGTCATTAGTTTATAAAAAAGGAGAAAGCTATTAATTTAATATTTGCTTTATAGAACGTCCATCGTGCTTCATGATTCCAAAACTGCGAGTGTATTTTATCTTTCCTGTAAATAATTAGAAAATGTTATTTTACTGCCAAACTAATTGTAAGAGCTTTGAAGCAGGCTTTAATTAAGCGTCTCTGTCTTGAAATAACCTATTTTTTGTACTTAACCTCAGGTGACACGATTTATAACAGAGAGTTAACTCAACTGCCTGATATATTCACCCTTTAAAGGAAGGCGAGGCCTTTCCTTTCCTTGTGCGGCCTGCGGTTATATCAGCATTCAGGATCTCTCAAAGAGAGGTTCAGCTTAATTCCCAACCACAGGGTCAGCGACACCATCCTCTGCTCAAAAGGTTATCTACGTCCTTGCAAAATATCACGCTTAGTTTATTTTCTTGCGACAGTTAGATATTTTAAACTACCTTTGTCTCAACTTCGTAGAAAATAACCTTTTGAAGGAAAGCAAGATGTTGAATTGAGTCAATGTAGCAGCTTAAAACAACAAGTTGCGTAGTGATTTCATTGCTTTTTTGGTTTCTTTCTGCGTGGGACTAGTCACTCGTTTCTGAGAATGGCGATGGGATTGCAGTTGTTAGCCCAGAAAAGTTACCTTCTCCTGAATTGACGCGATAAAAATATTTGTGAGTTTGGCACGATGTACATCAATAAGAGCGGCAATGATGGATCCTTAGCATTCAGAGCACGAAAACGATGTGATCCTTTTTTAATTAAAAAACCGAAAGTTGGAACCAGGACCAGAGTTCAAACCCTTTCACTCAGCCCTCCAACCCCATTCACCCCCCCCCCCCAACCCCGCATAAAACACGGATTTAACGAGGCACTGCTTCGATATTGATGAGAAAATCCAAAGTATGCTCGCTGCCCGTCGTTGGGGAAGGCTGTGTACTTTCGGAATACGTTCAATGTTGAGGGGGGAGGATCCGAAATCGTTGGCGTAATCCAGTATTCCGGGCTCTCAGTTTGGAGGCCGTCCAGATCTTTTTAGAAGGACGGAAAGAAACAGAATTTCGATAGGGGGTCCTGCCTCGATAATCGAGTCGTTGATACGTGATAATATTTTTGCGAATGCCAAACGCCGAGTGCCGATAGGATCCAAGTGGGACAGAGGGGGGCTGGGGAATTCCTTCTGCCGACAGTTAAGGTGGGAATGTGTTGGTGAGCGTTAAAATTTTGGCATGGGAACAAAACTTCGCAGACGCTGTGGGCGACAGATCGATTTGCGGGTTTGAGGTGAGGGGAAGAGAAGTTCTCGGTGGGAAGGGAGGTAGTGGTGGTCGCGTTCCGTTGGCAGTGCGTTTTGTATTCAAATGCATTCGTTGAGTGATTTAAGGATTCGGTTCGAAGACTCGGAGGGGATTTCTCCACATTTTGTGATGATGATGTCGCAGGGAAAATAAATACCTCCACGTGTTCGTCAAATCGGGAATATCCCTCGTGAAGTTTTCCACCGAGATGATAATTATTAAGTGGCTATATCGGGTCGAAACTGGACACCCGAGAATTTATGAGGCTTAGCGGCTGTCAAAAGTTGCCTCTTGCGACAGAGGTTTTTGCAACACTGATTGATTTCTATTTTATTTGAATTAGACAATTTTGTATATTGCAGCTTTTCCAAAATTCCATGTACGAGAAGTATCTTCACGTGAAAATCTTTATAAATTTGTAGATTTTAACGTCATATTTGAAAATGTGGTTTAAATTGCACATTGACTTCTGGTAAATTCATTTTTCGGTAGTAGTTTCTTTCAAATTTCACACAAAATCCACGTCCGTCTACTACTTCTGTTTCTTTTGCGTCTTTAATGGGAGACAGGCCGTGAAAACACTTCCCAAAGCTTAGGACGTTGATTTTTACCTACACTACGACCTCACCTAACTAAAATACACCGCTCTAATGTTGACTTTTGAGCAAGTAAACGAAGCATAGTTATAGTTCTTTATATTTTTGTTCTAAAGGTATATAAATTATTGATAGAGTCATAGCTGCCCAGTGAGGCGAGTGCTTGGTACCGCAGAGCTTGCGTTCAAAACCGGGTAAAATCCTTTAGTACAATTCTTTTCTATTATCTGCTACTAAAAGTCTAGTTATTATCGTGATGTAAGTATCTGTGTCCGTCTATGTCCATTTTTTTATTGAACAACATAAAGGCATAACAAATTTGCCAAAAAATAAGTAATACTTTACGGAAAAAAACTGTTGTACAAAGAATTTCAGTTTTTATTCCACAGCTTTACTACAAAAGGTTCACCATTAGCTCGAATTTGGTGATTTTTGGAAAAAATTAAGGTGGGTGATTTTTGCGAAATTTGTCCAACTTTGAGCCCTTGTATGTTGTTTGCACGTACGAATTATGACAAATAGCATGCTACATCACATGCACCAATATATGGAGAACGACTGTGCAAAGTTTCAACTATCCGAACGAAAAAAGAAACATTTTTTGGGCTTTGGCCAGCTTTTTTCGATTTCAGCCCACTGTGCGTCGTCTCCCCTCGTTTTTTGTCGCTATTATATCGTGTTATCGCCTCATCTCCCGTGCGGGTGTTCTTTTCCCGCGTGCACCGACGAGATATCGGCTCACTCCCGCAACCGCTATTCTCCAGGGGGTGTGCAAGGGATTTCGTGGAGGGGTTCGCGGACACCGCCGATTCATTCGCCCTTTTCCGTCCGCCCGAGAGCGCCGATGGCTTCCCGCCGAATCTCTGGGGTCGTCTCCCGCTTCCCGCGCCTTCCTTGTGTACACACGCGGTTCAATCCCTCCCCCACTCTCCCGCCCCCACTATCCCCCCCCCCGCAGCTCCCCACCTACCCAACCCTCCGCCCTCTCACGCCGGGAATGACTGTCGCGCTGCAATCAATAGATGCGCTCGCCTTCGATATAGATGCACCGGTTTCCCCTCCCTCTCTCTCCCCTTTCCTCTCGCTCTACGAGTTTCATTATGCAGCCGGATTGGAGAGAGCGCAGGCAATATGTTTTCCTCGCACGTCGCAGCGTGTATGGTTTTGCAGCCCGCAACTTCTCCTCCATCTCTGCCGGTGGTGGTGGTTATTCGGTAGGGTTACGAATACCATCTCAATTCATTTGCACCTTTTAGGAAAGGCGGTGTAAGTTTGATTCGGTAATATTCACTCTTCATTAGTCTTCCCGTGCCTACGTATTGATGGTGGAACTAGCCATATCGTTGGCAGATGATGAGTGCCAGACCTGGTTGAAGACCCATTGCGCGTCGGAAATGTACAAAACCTTTCGGTTGTGCGGTTAATTTTTTCGGGAAATAAGGATGGGTTGATAGCAAGTAAAGAGTTTGGTTGGGGAGAAGCTAACGCTTATGCCTCTTGGCGGTAGATTTAGTTTTTAGGGAAGGCATGGCAGTCAAAAATCATTGGCGCAATTGGAAATGGCGGGGCACATAAGTATTGGTTAAATAATGACATAAACAAAATACTTGCAGTTTTATACTAATAAACTCTTTATAATTCTTTTTCCGATTACTTGTTAGTGGAAAACTTCAAGTGTTTTGTTTCTGTCATCATAGAACGGTTCCACCACATCACACCTGAATCCATATTTTTGTTGGTTAAAAAATGAGGAAATGAAGTAAGGGTAGAAGGGAGATGTGGCTTCAGTATTGCCTAACCGAAATGGTCAGGGAGGTTCTACTCTCCAACCTTAGAACGTTAGTTAAGATATTCCTACTTCCAAAAAGCCTAACTTTTGCAGTAGAGAACCCGAATAATAGTCCGTTAACAACGGAAACTAATTTTCGATTCGGATTCAAGATACACCCATTAGGGGTTGTTTTGTAGCGTTCGTAACGATCGTTTACCGGGCAGAATAAAAACCAACTTCTCAGTCGATACCGTACTATTTTGTTAGTTTCTTCCGATAAATTTCCCATTGTTTCCGCCCGAGTTCTTTATATCCAATCCTGAAGCGACCGAATCTATCTTTTGGTTCGTATCTTTATTCGCCTTTGAGAAAGCCGATAATGTAGCTATCACACCAAACCTGACCCCTCCTCACTGTCCTAGGCGATCGGGTTGGTGTGGTGCTGGCCTACCATTCTGAACGAATCCGTCCGTCGGATCGGACGTTCAACTGTGCCTCCATTGGCGCCTTTCGTTTAGAGTAGGCTAATGCCCATGCCACCTTTCTTCCATTTACCGGTCGGCCGGCATCGGTGGCTGCGGAGTTAAGTCCTCGTCTGCTAAACTTGAGACCGCGGTTCGAGTCTCGCCTGGGTTTGGGTTTTTTACCATTTAGGGGATGGGTTTATGTGTAATAAAGCAAGAGTTAACTGTAAGATAGGACTTTGAAGCCCTACATTCCCTAGAAGGAAGACGCAATCATACTTATTATTAATCTCCCAATATTCCTAACTAACCTAATCATATGCAATAAATGGCGCAAATGACCTCAGTTGTCGAGCGCTTCCCCAACCAACCTCTTCACTCTCCAGCTGCCTCACTTCCGGGTTTCGAACCCAGATCCTTTACATGAGCAGCAGTTGCTATTAACTGCCGCACGAACCATACACCCCCTCCTCTCAATCTCTCCTCTCTGCTTCGTTTTCCTTCCCACCCCACCTTACCCGCCCCTCCCCACATGCCTCCAGTGCCTTCTTGCCTCCAACCTCTCTCCTCAGCCTCTTCCCTTGTTGAGGTGTCGTGGAAGGGCTCAGATCACGTGATTCTCGGTCGGATCTGCATCGTGGTGTGCGTGTGTGTGGGAGGCTGGATTTGAGTCTGAGGTGTAGGGGGAGCAAAGAGGGATTGAGGGTGGGTGGTACCTACCTTTCAAATCGAAGACGACGTTACTTCTTTTTCCAGTGTAGCTTCGCCGCTGTGGAGGTAAAGCCAGAGGGGGAAGAGGAGATCAGTCGGTAGGGGTATCAGTCAGGGAGGGGTATCAAAATCTGGACTTGAATTTGTCATAAATCCTCTTTCCCCCACCCCCCCTTCCGTTCCCCATATTCCCTTTGTCTCGCCTCCTCTCTCCATTTACCCCCCCCCCCACCCTCACGCCCCTTCACTCTTCATCCGGCGGTTTATTTGGCTTAAGTTCTGTCATCCGCTTATTCTGGATTGCCGTTTCGTCGTCGGTACCTCCCGTCCCTCCTCCGCTAATCCTGATCTCTCTCCCGTGTTTGACGCCAAGTCACAATGAGTGCTGGAGAAAGGCGGGAGAGAAAGGTGGTGGGAGAGAGAGATATCGTTATAAATTGTTATGCATCGCTCGGGCGTAATTACCCGTTGAATTTCCAGGGATTGCTGGAATGAATAATAGTTGTTTTGTAAAACACTGCGTCCCTAGGATATATTTTCCCCCTTTTGTTTTTTCTCCCGTCGCCTCGGCTGCTGACTCGGGCTCTGTCACATTCCTCTGCGGTGATACCCTTTCATTTATTTTCGAGCCTCGTTTAAATCCTTTTAAGGCCTATCCTTGCTCGTACCCTCATTTATTGCACCTATTTTTGTCCTGGTGTATTGGTCAGTATGCAAAAAGGTTTTGCACATTGTTTCAGAAGAGGTTATTCATTTCGCACACTGTGGTTGACATTAAGTGAAATATCCACGGTTTACTATGATACCTCTCCGGAGGCAGTTCATAATTGTTTTCATTGCGAATTTGGATTAGTTATAGTCTCGGAGTGTTTAATACTACTGGCATTGCACAGATCATACAGGGATTTCCCAATACATGGTTATATCTCTTTCTGATTGAAAAGAAAAAACTTACAATTGAAACAAAAAGGCGCCACCACCTGATGATGTCGCTCAGCAGCGAAACCTAGGTCGGCATTAAAATTATTTCATGTGGAACGAACAAAGTTTTTTCTTTTCAATCATGAAGGAGTTCCATAAAGTTACGCCTCCAACCATGGACTATATCTCTCTCTTTATTTTTATTTATACGTGCTTCAATTTTAAACTAAACACCTTTCTATGTAGACTAGCCTCGCCTTAGTTGAATTATAAAAGCGTAAAAGTGTACCACTGATTTTAGCAGTGGTCGCTGAAAACCCGGGTAACCGCCCGGGGCGCCACTTCTAGGGGTGGGGGCAGATTACTATCTCACCGTAATAAAAATTAAAACAAAAAAGTATATTTTATTCTGATTTTGCCATGCTGCTTAAAGGATTTACAGTTAAAAATTTATTATTGATAGTAAGAAAACTTCAAATAGAATTTGAGCCAGGAAAACAAAGTTGGAGGGTATGCCGAAAAGCGGCCTTACACGGTTGTAAACATTCTTTGAGCCACCCCTGGCAAATGAACTTGCTAGTGGTGGCTCAGGGAATTGGGGACGCTTAAACGAATCATCTTCGATGTGGCATAATCAAATTCGGGGTAGAGAACCGTTTTTTGAGTTATGTTTGTGGCATATCACAATAGTACTCAGTCCTTAGAATGCTTTCTAGCCAAAAATGTCATTAAGGATGTATTTGACGGCCAGAGACTCGACAGCTTCATGTAAATTCGAATCGTCGCGTCGTCCAATCCGTTGACTTTTGTATGAGGTACCTAATCCCCTTTGTGTGAGTAATATGCCATCATACCGTTGCGCCACGGTTGAGTTCCATGGATTGTTATTTGTCGCCGAAAATTTGTAAGAGAAGACTGGCTGTTTGATTTGGCTTGAATCGTTTCGTGCCGAAATTCGTCGGGGCGCTTTTAAAGTCATGGTGATTTTTTTTAAATCTTATGAAGCCCTAGAGTTTGTCGGTTTTGTTTTCGGAGTAGTAGGTGATTTCGCCGTCCTCGCTCGCTCCCGCTCCCCCCCTCCCTCTCGCATCGCGTGGGTCGTTTCATTCGTCCGTGGATTTCATTAAGCCCTTTTAACTGGCGGCTTACGGGGCGTCATATGGCGTTTTTATCTCTGTTGAAAGAGCAATAAAAATCTAGATTGCAATTTGGTTGGCGTCAGTGGAACTTTTTTCATGCTTCATATCGGCTCTTGTCTCTGGGCGTCCTCCTCCTTCTCTCGTATCTACTTTTCCTTTTAGCTCGCCCCTTTAAAAAACGCTCGGTCTCATTTTCAATATCAGTTTCTGATCGGCCACGGTCACATAAGTCGAAATTTCGTTGCTTCTGTTACATACAGTTAATGTGTTCTCGAAGCGTCGAGTAAAAGGAAGATAAAACTCAACCATTTCGGGAAACTTACGTATTTAACACAGAATAGCGAAATTTCCTGATCACACTTTACCCTAGTCTCAATGTTGGACATCTGTTGTGACGATATGGCAAGTAGAAGTCAATATACGTAAAGTATAAATAAGAATGTTATTTCTTACGAAATATGCCTCTACTTGCTATATCGCTACTGCAGACGGCCCGCAATGACAAGGGTAACAGGCATTAAACAGTCCTCAATCAGATATCCCCGGCGGACGAACACGATAGTTGACGAACGGATGGGATCCCCTCCGCTCGACGTCGCTTATGTAACTAATTCAACGTAAATAATTCCTTCTAACACGTGCTGATATTCCTCGTAATGCCTCATTCTAATCCTTGCCAGTGTATTAAAGTTTTCCGTTTCCGAAAGGAGTTTTGCTTTAAAGCAACAGAGGCAGACTTCGTTCGGACTTAATGGTTGTGGCGGTAAAGATTGCATGATTTTTTTCTTGCGTGCCCAGCTAGAATTCAGATCAAATTTCCATTCTATTGGCTTCATTTTCTGGGAGCTCTGTTTAAATTTGAATTAATTTGTATTTCGGTATTGGTAGACGTCGTTTCGTCTTCGTTCCATCCCTTTTTCGATTCAGTCTCCCAAGAAAAGCCTCATTTTAAACTGTCTTTTGCTCATGTAATGGCTGTGATTTCCCGGGAAAGTGGTCTAACTTTTCCATTATTTCTTTTTGATATTTTTTCTGTTAGTTGAAATTGTCCAATCAAGGCTGGAGATTGTAGATAAGTGGGAGAAGTCTGGAAACTCGATAATTAGTTTTTCAGAACGTTTAACAGTGGTGAAAGTCCACGGTTCGCGTGCCATTTTTGATCGAAAATATTTGCTCAGTGTATGAATCGAAATTAGGCTAGTTTTTATTCAAATCAAAGTTTAAAATAATGCACATAATGGGCATATGGCAGTATATGCATGCAAAAACATAATTGGTAGGGTGGGCACTACATTCTTGAAGCGAGATGTTTTCCTTTTCTTCTCAATTGTTTATTTCCCATGTTTTTTTCAATACCCATCGGATCAATGGAAGGAAACTCATTAGTGAAACTTTTCAACATAATGATCGATTTCGTTAAATTAACGATACGTGGAAAAGCCGTATTTGGAGGCCAATTCATGCCCTATACGCTTAAATGTATGCAGCTAAGCAGTAGTCCTTAAATATATGCAGCTAAGCAGTAGCTATTTTTTTATTTACCAACAACTCGAAGACAGCCTCTTGGGCGTGAAGACTTCGGGTTCTGCACTCGGGTTCGGTGTCTTCACAAACAGCATTCGCCGGGAAAGCCTCAAATCTAGTCTCTTGGGCATTTTATAACCAATTATATTGGACATTCACAAACAACCTTGTCCTGAGCGTTGACAAATCCACCCCGGCGGGACTCGAACCCGTGAACTTAGGATTGGCAAGCGAGGACTTACGTCTTACGTCCATTGTGGAACGGCTTTAAACTCCTCACCTTAAATGATCAATATAACTAACTGAATTACCATGAGAATTTAATTGGGGTGTTTTAACCCCAACCTCTCCATGTGTGGTTAATGACTACTGCATCTCACCGCCATCGGGACCAGCATTTTAAAAATTGCATTCGAATTTGTATTTGCAGATCTCATGAGTAGCTTTTCAAGCTTTCCTACCGCGCACTATGTAACAACACTTCCTTGATCCTCACAACTGGTAACCTACTGATTCGCTAGGACTAAAAAAAATATGAAACCTCGTCCTGAAGTTGAACACCATCAAGTCTGCCGCACCGAACATTTCAGCGGCAGAACTTGAAATCCTTTTTCGTGGGAAGGCAGGGGGAAATCCGAAGATCCCGAACTGTCGAGGCTCCGGCTTGAAGAACAAGACTGGCGACGCTTAGGAGAGAGGACTCGAATGAAGGTGGCGCTGAGAACCGAAAACTAAGCCACCCGGCTTGCATTTTGGCGTCTGTGGGGAGACAGTTCGCACACTTCCGCCAAGACTCGAGAAAAGAGCGTGTCGACCTTCGCCGCCACTCTGGACCAACTCTCGTCTACCGGTAAGAGTCGAACATCGAACTGTCGGCTGGGTCCCACTTTTTCCGCAGCCGCCGAATCCGTGTGGATGCAGAACCGTAAGGACGGGCTGAAGAGGCCGCTAAGTGGTGGACCGGGCCGTCCAAATCGGTGCTTGAACCCTTTCTCCCACACCTCCCTTCCCCGACTCCCGGACACACTTAAAAACACTTCTCTTGCGCAGCCCACCTCCCTCTTCCCCCCCAATCGTGTGTCCCCAATCCTGTACGAACGATTCCTGTGTCCACCCGCTTTCTCCTCCTCCTCCCTTGGCTCGATTTTTCCCCTTCTCTCTCTTTTTGGTTCCACCATTTTCGTCCGAATACTCTGCCACCTCTCAATCAATTCGGAGATTAAAGTGGAGCGGTGCCCGCCGCGCTTTCACGAACCGGGTTCCATAGTTTGAAGCATTACGGATGCGTATTTCCTTCGCTGATGTTTTTAGGAAAATAGATGCAAGGCAATTAAGATGTGGGTCTTGATGGGGATAAAGAATGCTTACTGGGTTGCGAAGTCAGAATTATCTTTGGAAAATGTGCTTTGCTATTTTCTATCACTACCAAGAAATTTTTAACTAAGTATGGACCTCAGCGTGGGGAGAGCATTACGTTATGCATTGGGTGTTGCATAGTGATGCTCTAAAACCCTGACCTTCAGGAAGAAGGACAGCTGATAAAGACGGTTGCATTCGCCGGAGACCAGGCGTTAGTTCATCCAGAGGTCTGCAGACATTGCACTGTATATGCACCGGAATATCATTGCAGGAGAAACGAAATGAAGATCATTCATAAGAAAATTCAAGTGGCTTTCCTAGGTCTTGGAAAGCAAGGCTGACCGTAAAAGTAGGACACAAACTGAAGCAGGTTGAACTATTTGATTTTTTGTTAGAGCATATATTGGAAGAAAATAGGCATTGTATTAAGGTCTCCATAAGTAGAATTGCGTTAAAAAATGATGCGTTCACTAAAGGCAGAGAATTAATGACTGGGACCTTGTGTAAGAATGTATAAAAAAAAAGACTGGCTAAGGCAGTGGTTCCCAAAGTGGACGCTACCGCCCCTCTGGGGGAGTTGCTTTAATTTAAGGGTGAAATGAAACAAGGGGCGGCAGGTGGTCGCTGGAGTCAGTAACCCAAACGGTACCACTCATACAAGTCCTGAGATGAATAAACTATCTATTTGATGTGAAACAAACATGAATTCAATTAAAATTGATTTAACTTTATTTTTATAAGCATCCTGAGATGTTCTATGATTTTATGATTTGGAAGAGTATGATTTTAAACCTTACGGTTGGGGGGAGTTGGGTATATGTTTGTGGAATGGCGGTGGCTCGAAAAAGTTTGGTAAATACTGGGCGAAGGGTCTAATATAAAGTGTAGCATTGTATTGTGTAGGAATGTAGACTAAGAAGAAAGAGGATGAGATTTGAGAATAGGCTGCAGCCGTTTGAGATGTGTGAGTGGAGGATAATGAATAAGGTGCGCTGGACGGAATGGAGGACGAGTGAGAAAGTGGAGGGCATGATGGGTGAGGAGAGAAAATTTCTGGAGGAGGCAGAGTGGGCGGTTGTCGCAGGTAATGAAGGGCGGAGGGATATTGGAGGCCAAGTGATAGAAGGGAGGATGTTGGGTAAGCGGGGAAGGGAAAAGGCTTTGTGGATGGGATGGAGAGAGACATGCCGAGATGAATAGCGAAATCGTGCTTGGAGACAATGTCCTGCGGCTGTAAAAGATTAGTGTAGGTGATCCGCAGTCATCGGATTTTAGAAAATATTTAGACCATTCCAATCCCAAAATCCTCCATTTCTCATCTGCCAAAAGCTTTTTCGAGGGTTGTGCGTAAACCCATTGATAAGAACGAAATATCCCTAAATGGAATAGAGTTCTCATATCACAGGAGGAATTGTAGGAAGCTTTTTTGGGTTTCTCACTGGGTTGATTAATACGGACGTTTCAACTGCGGAGACTGCCATCGTCTTCAGAGTACTGCTCGAGCCACGAATGTGCTGGGTATTTTTTCTGCTGGGGTAGTTTCAGCTTTTACTATTTTCACTGTTGAGAATCATCGCATCTGTACCACCTATACCCCTATCATGTATTCGCCGTTAAAACCTGAGAACCTTCATCGGAAGAGTTTACAAATTTCATTTGGTAGGAATCTTCACTCTTGTCTTCATTCGATACGCCGTCTTTCGCAGAGTTTCCCTGCCCCTTTGGTTTTCTTCCTTACCTTCCCTTTTTTTCTTCCATGTCCTCAACCCTCGCCTCAGCTCGCGCTCTCCAAACCCTCTTCGCAGAGAAAGGAAGCCCTTCCTCCTCTTCCTCCATTCGCCTAATCCTTTTAAAGAGACATTCGTCCCCTCTCATCCCCATTCCCCGTGCCACCTCCTCCCTCGTCTTTTTCCTTTCCCTCGCCTCCGTCAACCCCCCTCACTCCCCTCTGCACGGACTTCCGATCTCCCGTCCCCTTAACTTACCCCTCGCCGCCCTCACTTCACATCCCCCCGACACCCTCTGCCAAACTCCGTGCGCTTTTCGGACGCCTAATATATATGCAGCAGTCCGTCTGTCATCGCGTAAGCCCTCCTGAAACTACCAGGGAGGTGATGAAGTTACCCATACGTATCGAGGATGGGAGCCAGTTCCTTGCGGCCATTGGTGGGGAGAGTCATTATCATGTTTCACCTGTTTCCGATCCTTTTGCTCTCGACTCCGCTTCAAAAATGCTACAAGCTCTAGTTGAAGCTTTCCTTGTTACGTTCTTTGATGTGAATTTTGGGAGCTTTCCATTCAAGGTGTTGACGTGGGCGCAGATCGGAACACATCAGCGCACACGAACGACGGTGAACGGAACGATGTTCAGAGGCGAAACGTTCGGTAACCTGTAGATAGATACTTTCTGTGGGTAAGCAATGGTCACGGCCGAATATTTTGTTAATACATATTTTACCCAGTCGTTAAAAAATTACCTGCTTATAAAGGAAAGCTTTTTTCCACAAAGTAATTAAAACTTTTGGCTGTAGAAGGTAACAAAAATTGGGCTATAAGGGCTTAAACGTTAACCATTAATCGACTACATACAGGGGTATGAACGGGACATAATGGTTTGTGCCGTGCGTGTTCTCCGCGGCTTGATATCACGTGAGCGTGACCGCGGAGGAAGGGTGGCGTTAGATTGGCGCTCCCGATGATGACACGGGTTTCGTGGGCAACCACTCTCGTCTGTCAACAATATAAACTTACTCCCAATTTCTCGTCACTGGCCGGATGGAAATTTATCGACTGGGCGATGATCGGGGGGAGGCCATTGTGGGGGGAGGGAAGGGCGTCCGGCGACAACTTCTTCTCTCTCCCTCCGTCGGCGTTTCACCAGGAGCCGTGGGGCGGGTTTTTTTGGGGTTGGGGGGGTTGATGGGACGAGGGAGAGGGAAAACTCGATTAAATGTCATTTCGTCTCTATTCCCTCTTCGCCCCGTCGACGGCCTGCTGACCAACCCCTTTCCGCCTTCCATCGGTCCCCTGTCTTCCACTCCCGCCCTCCCTCACGTCAAACTCGGATCCCGCAAACCCCCCTTCTTCTTTCCCTCTCCCCCCTCCATCTCTCTCCCATCTCCTCTCCTCCTTGACCAAACCCTCTTATTTAGGACGCGGTCGAGTGGGTCCTTTCGGTCAGCAGTCTCCATTATCTCCGAAATTGGCTCTGGCCGAGTCGTGACGGTGGAGTGAGAGAAAGGGTGTGTGTATACATATATATATATGTGTGCGTTGGTTGGGTGAAGGGCTTCTTCTTGTCCTGCGCCTTGCCTCCGATTCCCCTCTACCGCTTCCCCTCTTTGTCCTGTCTTCCTCTCCTCCTCGCACCTCGTGTTTGGTTTGGTTTGGTTATTATTTGGGGAGGCGACCGACTACTGAGGGAATTGAGGATAAATATGTAGGTTGGTGGATGGATTATGTGAATAATTGAGAAGAAAGAAGCCTGGCGTCGGGATTAGCTTGCTCTTAACGTATGGCGCGAAGAGGACTGCGGTCTAACGTCCAATCCGTCGGACGGAGTTGTTGTCCTTGAAGTTCTCTGCATATAGCACCCAAGTAGGGATCGGGATTCCGATTCTCGAAATCTCAACCACTGCCCTCGCACCTTGTGTATTAAGTTTCAGTAAATAAATTAGATTCTCTGTCTGTAGGTTTCGCGTTTTTTTTCACCTCCCTTTCCTGTGCTGGTGTTTTCGTACTGTGAGTTTTAGCCTAGGGTTAAATCTAAGTCCTTAATTTTTTCCTTAGGAAGGTGTATATCTTTATTTTCTGCTTTTATTTGTATTTGTGTGAGAAGTTATGTATGTGAGATAATTTATAGTACCAATATCAATATTTTCCTACCAGTATTTTAAATATTTCTTTGATATCTATTCATATTTCTTTCAATGTATCTATTACCTTCTCTCCCGCACGCCCTCTTCGGAACCCTTGTAGATGAGTGTGGAGAGTGAGGACTGGAACAGGATCTTTTGGGGACTCGTAAAAGGGTTAGGGTATGAGGAGGGTGTTTGGCGGGAGAGAATACGAGAGAGGGTTTGGTGGTGGTGGTGGAGAATCCCGGGGCGCGTTTTGCGGCTGTCCCGGAGTCCCCGGGACGATTTTTGCGGTTATCAGAGATGGACCCAAAGTTGGGGTCTGCGGGTGTTGTAGCGCGATTTGTGGTTTCATCGGAGATGACGATTGCGGGGACGGACGGGTGTTGGGATCCGCGCTCGTCGTCGCCCCTGGGAAATGTTTTGTTCGCCCATAAACCTCAGCCCGATCCGTTTGGGAGGACCCTCGGAAGCCACTCAATGCGTTTTCATGGGTTTGATTAATCCGCGCGGCTTTCAGGATGTAAAACGCTTAACCTCATCTTTGCTCAATCCATGTTAATGTTTTAGGTCGGTTTCCGGAGCTGTCTTTCGTTCTCTGTCATCTAATGTATTTGATCAAAAGTCATGGATTAATGGTTTGTCCGTCTTATTTTCCAGTTTTCTGAATCATATTTCTCATAGGGCGCCCCCAATTGTATTAAGTGCTAAATCGGATTTAGTGCGGAGTGGAAGTTTTGTAAATAGACTAGATCACCCTCTCGCCGTAATTAATGTGTAATGCATGGTGATGAACATTAGCGTATTTTTTTACTATAGGTTTTGAAAAATAAGCTATAATATAATTAAGTTTATTTTAGGCAACACCTGTCCACGACTCAGTGAAAAATTGTCCGTTTTGTATTTTAGATATTTATAAGTTTCCGGAGCGTTTTTATCTATCAGAAATGATCGAACGTTTAATTACTTAAATTATTTTTAAGGAGAAATGTGAGGACATGTCATTAAACTTTAATTATTAATTTTCAGGGTTTTCGTGATGCCATCAAATAATGGCCTTCATTTGATATAAGCTTTTAAGAGGCCCCAAAGTGTGCACCCTCGCATAAAAACAAAACAATTTTCTTGGAATCAATTCTTATACATCTGCTTGTTAGCCTATCGAGCAGCATATGATAGTGGTTAGAATCACCGATTCGCCTGTGATACGGATTTCCTGTCCAGATGTGGAAGGTGCTCAAAGTTCATTGTGTCTCTCAGTGCTCGCCCGAGTGTGTGTTTTATGTAGATAATTGTTGCAAGTAAATCTACAACATGAAAACTTTCATCCATTTACTGAGTATGTTAAAGCCCGGTTTTATTGTCGCAGGTCTTCGCACACTCAAACCTCTCCTTGTCTTCCAAAATTCCTATCCTCCTCCATCCTTTTCCGCTTTTGTCCCTCATTCTTCTCTCTACATCCCTCAACGTGTCCTCACCTTTCAACGAGTCATCCTACGTCCACCTTTTCTGCCGTCTTTGAATTAACGCTGACTCTTTTCCTCCCTCTCTTTCCAACTCTCATTTACCGAGGAGGAAATTATTAGGCGTTCGTTCGTTTGAATTTTTGTCGGGCGAAGTTGAAAAAAAAAAGCCGAGCTGGTACAAAATTGAATCGAAAAACAAAAACTAATTGAGTGGGATTCCGTCTCAGGAAAACTAACTGGATGAGATTCAATTTCGTAAAATCTGATTCCGCAGTGGTTTCTTGCTTCTTTTATTTTTAAGATTCCGCGCGGAGCGTTGCCTCTTCGAAATGGGACGAGAGAGTGTCGCCGTCGAAAAATAAAAATGGGTTCCCTCGCTTGAACGAGACGTTTCTCGCTCTTCGGCAATGATTCGACCGTCGTACCGGTAGTCGTGAGTCTTGCTTAATTCTTCGTCTTATTTTTTTCGCCAATCCTCTCTATCTGCCGCCCGCGCCGCCACCGTCTGATGCGATGTCGTTCCATCAGCTTAAGTTTTTGAGTCGTGCTACCCCATCTCGTCGTCGAGGAGCTAGAAAAAAAGTACGGAGGTTCGGGAATGGAGAGAGAGGAGGGAGAAAAATGGAAGATTTGCGTCCTTAAGTTAAAATTCCCTCCGTCGGAATTAACCCTCTTTGTCGGCGATTCCGTCGCCATCGTCCGGGAGATGGAGGAGGGTGTCTGGGAGTCGGGAAGTCCTCTTCCGCGCGCTCGTTCTATCTCAGCGTGAAGGTGCGGCCCGGAAGAAGAATGGGTTACGCGTTCTGTCACGGCACCGAATATATATTCCCGGCCTTGGAGAGAGAGGGAAATCCCCATTCGTTAAGATTTTCTCTCTCTCGCTCTCTATCCCTGTCCCTCTCTTTCTCCTCTCTCTCTGCAACGTTCTCTATCTGGTCCTTTCACGTTCCAGCCCTCTCTCCCATTACCTCCGTGGTGGGTTTATTTTTGTGTCGATTTATACGAGGAAAAATGAGGATGTGTGTCAGCTGATAGAATTAAATGGGATAGGAAATATTTCTGTGGGTTTTCGGAAATTGCAGGTGATGGATTCAATTTTTTAATTAGCTTGATATTTATTGTTTAAAATTCTACTTATCTCGTGGGTCATTTTTTGAAACCGATGGATGTGACTTAAGTGAGAGCCATTTGATAAAACGTGGCTATTTACGGTTAATAATTTTCCGATAAATTCTCGAGGAACTTTAAAACGTGGAGAATTTGAGAAGTGATGAATTTATCTTATTTTGGTTAATTTCGTTGAAGGGCCCAACTGCCTTCAAAATTAGTGGTAGCGGCTGGTATTATTATGTCCGTGGTCATTTTTCTTTTCGAGGTGGGTTTATTTTTGCACGGATTTACATGAAAGAAAAATGACGAATTGCTTCACCACCTCAAAATTTTTAGCTGTGCTTAATATCTCATGTGGTAATAGAAGCCAAAGTGTTTAAGTTCAATCGTGCGTCGGCTCCTTGGTCTGGAAAAAGTATTCATTAAAACTATTTTGGCCGACCTATCTATATTTAGTCTCTATCTTCTGCTTCGTAGAGTAGAAGGCTAATTATCAGCCAATGTAGTATTTTTTGTTTGACAGTAAAAACATGGAATTTCTCAATTGTTTTGGCTTACGTAGTCGTGATGTAACCTTCTTAAGGTGGTTGGAGCGATTTAAATGCTCAGATTTGCGTGAAACTTGCATACGTGTTCTCATTATTGATAGCTATAGATAAAAATGAAAAATTGCATCATTTCGATTGTTTTTTTGCAATTCAATGGTATTATAACATGGCACATGACATGTATTTCGTAATTGTTAGATTACATATGTACAGATTTTATTCTAATGGCAAAATAATCATTTCACATTACTGCAATGGATAAGAAAATTTACGGTTTCAGGGTTATTATGTGAAATTTTTCCACGTTAGGAATGATAAAAATTATGCGAATTTCACAAAAGTTGGTTTATTCACAACCCGGGTTTCAAAACATTATGTCATCTTCAGGTGAAGATGACATAATGTGTTGGCATCACCTGAAGATGACATAATGTGTTGAAACCCGGGTCGTGAATAAACCAACTTTTGTGAAATTCGCATAATCTTTATCATTCCTAATACTGCAATGGTTGCTAACAAATATCAAGGTGTCACGCTGAGTCCAATATTCGAAAAAAACTTATTTCAATATAATTACGTCTAAATTACGAGTGCCGCGCCAAAAGCCCGTCATAACATACTTTAATTCAGGAACAAAAAAATTATAAAATCTTGTATCCTTTCCATTACTGCCTGTATGGTGAGTTCCAACGCATAAACAGATGCATTAAATTAAATGTGGTCCAAAAATATGTTTTCGATTGATTTAAAAATTATAAAAATGTACACTCAATGAATCGCGATTACCGATGCAGCCACCTTATCTATTAAGTAATTCTTGGCGGTGGGGGATGTCAGAACTCGAGGAAATTCGAACAATGAAATGGAAAGAAAAATAAATTGTGACTCAGGGAAATCTCGGTGAGTCGTTCTTTTCCGGTTTATGTCGCCACCACCACTACCATGTTTCCCGCATCTTCCCACCCTGCCCCAAACCCTTCTCCCATACCCCCGTTCGTTCCCGCGTCCGCCTCTCCTCCCCCGCGTCGCCTCCTGTAAGGCGGCGCGGCGCCGTCGTCCTCGCGAGGGGTTTGCTTCTGCCGCTTTAAACTTCGACCGGCTCCATTCTCTCCCTCTTCCTTTCGCGGCCGCCCACCCGCAACCCCCCTCTGCCTCTTTCCCGAGGCGCACCCATTAGCTTAAATTTTCCCCGTGTCATCTCGTCGCCTCCCTCCCACTTCCTCCTTCCGTCTCCACGCACCCACTCCCCTCCCCCACACCTCGATTCTCTCTCCACACCTCTTTTCCTCCCGCCCTATATCCACCGCATACCGACCCGACTCCCCTTCACCTCTTGCCATCCCTTTCGCGCGCGCAAACACACACATTTCACTCTCTCCTTTTCCTCCGAAACCCCTTTCTCGACCCCTTTCACTTTACGGGCAAAGGGTCTCCTCATCCTCCACTTCGTCTTGCACCCAGGGTGGCCGACTCTCTCCCGGATTCTCCAGGGGGACCGAAGGAGGGGGGGTGGGGCTTTCTGGAATTGGACAATAAGTTTAAAAATCTCCCACCCCTGGGATCGAGGCTCTTTCGTGCCGTTTTAATTTGAACAACAATTTATGAAAATTTCATACCATTATTATCGTCCCTTTTGGTATTCAGTATTTTTACCGTGTTGATGGATGGACACTTATACAAGATGTAACTTTAGGCACCATTTTGTTGAAATTTCAAACGTTTATGATGAATAATTATAAAAGAGTACTATTTTCACTATTTTATTATCGACCAAGGTTTCAACCTCAGAGTGTCGTTATCAAATTGTATAAAGTGAGCCCTAATTATATTATTATAATGTTATATACCCTTACGTAACATAAGAAGGATCAAGTTTGACAGCCCGTTCGGTGGTCCGTTTACATATATTGCTTTTGTTTTCTCATTGTACACCTAGTGATGCTAGTCCTCTTCCGACGTTTGGCTCATGCCAACATTTGGCTCCCCCCTTTATTTTGAACTATTCCACCTTAAACTCGTTTCCTCTCCATCGCTCCCTCTCAAACGCTCCCCCACCTTATATAAATCTAGGGGCTATTGATGATGAATTACCTTTATAATAACTCTTAAAGTGTTCGTAATTGAAAATTACTCTGTGTATAATTTTTCGTCATGAACTATATCACAAGATATGCGAGTCTCTCTCAGCATTTCGTGATTCATATCATTGATACATGAATGATACATCAGCCTATGATACGATTTAAAAACAATTGTTCGAACCCTTGGTAGAGCTAGTTCAATTCTGATCAAATTGTTGTATTTATGCTGCTCATTTGTTGTAATACACATTGAACAGTGGTTAAAATAATGCTTATTTTCTTAATCTCTCGGAATTTTCCTGCTCTTGGAACGGGCTTCTGGAATCAACTCATCTAGGGTTTTATTAAGGAAATACTGGACTTCTATGATGTCATGGACGTGGCGTCACAGCATCGAAAAATCTTAATATTTTAATGGCAATATTTAAGTTGTTCGTTGTCATGGAGTTAAAATTTCGATATTTAGTTTACTGGAAAATTTCGATACCTTCCTGAATGGAGCTCCATGGATTGGCAACCCTGCTTGCTGCACCGCTTCTCCTATTCCCCACTTCAAGAGCCGTTCCTGTTCTGGAGGAGGGAGAAGGGTCGTGGAGGGTCCCTCCAAACCCTCTGCCCCCCTTTCTTCCATTCCTGAAGGGTTTTACTTGTGCCCCTGGGTGAGAGAGGACCTCGTGGGTGTTGTTTTTTAACCCTGGGATAAAGAAAGTGGCGTAAACGTCGTAACTTCCGTACGGGTTGATTCCATTTTTCTTTCCAATTCAAATCGACATTTCTGTCTAAATGCATGCCAGTCAAAGGTACCTTGGTGTGCCCAGGGTGTTTTCTCATGCTGGAGGAGTGCTATGATATCATTCGTAGCGTCTTGATGTCAGATTTATTAATCTGTGACCATTATCCCTCAAGCTTGCAGTCTACACGATTAATGGTGAATATAGTAATCGAAATTGAGTTGTTTGTGCGCATGAATTCAAAGGATATTGCTCTGAATTGATGTCGTTGCCCACACTTCATCAACATCAGCATTCATAAATTCTAATATTGGTTTGCTGCAGCTCTCCACTCCTCACGTCTATCAGCTAACCGTTTCGTTCCTACGTAAGTTTGTACTTCGATGTCAGTCATAATTTACCTGATGTATTCATTTTTTGTTTTCCTACTCTTACGAGATTAAATTCATTCACTTTAAAGATACCGTACAAATTTGGTCCTTAATGCATGGCATGTCAAAAATCTGTGATTAAATTCCTACAAACACGAATGGAAGACTAGTTGTTTGGAGGCCACCCTTTCAAGATGCTCTTCAAAGATTTCATCGTCGTTTATCTCCTGCAGAATGCGTGAGGAAGACAACGGCACTTCGTTATCCGGGCCGTTTAAAGTTGCTATTTCTAAATAGAAAAGATTATTTTCACTCCAGATTCATTTAATTTAAGCTCATTAATAAAAGGCATACTTTGGTACAGGAATTCTGTAGGTTAAAAGTTCATGATAAATGATAGGGACAAGAAAAGGCGAAAAGGCGAAAAAGCACGTAGGGTTTTCCTTTCACAATTTTGGAACTGACAATTACAGGTCTTCGCTTTAAAGTAAAAAAAAGACAGTTAAAAAGAGGAAGTTCATTTGAGAAAGGTACGCCGTGGTGAACTACTATTAATCGAAGCCAAGTAGATACAGGCAGTATCTGCTACCATCAGGAAGGGAGTAGTGGTGAGTTATTTTGTTAAAGAAATTAATGTCGACGGAGGTGAGATTTGCGCCGAATCTTTTGAAATAATTGATTCACACAGTTTATCAAAGCGACTATGCATTTCGAACGATGAAAGTCTTTTAAATACCCAAAATACGTGGAGTATTAATGTTTCGAATGAGGGCTCGAAGATACCCTCATTAAAGGCACTTTAGGCACTTAAGCCGTAGCCCTGTCTGGGCCGAGTCGTGATTCTTCGATTTGAATTATGTGACCATAAAATCAACTTCTCTATTCCTACCCTTTGCCCGAGAAATTTTATGATGATCCCCTTACAAGCTTGGTATGGGTTGATGGTTATCATTGGCTGCAAATATGTGCGTATTTTATCGTTTTCGAAGCCCCAAAATGGGAGTCCAATTTCATTGGTATTCTAGGTGCATGTTCATACGTGACTAGGAAATTCGAACGTCGACATTGCCGATGTAACGGCGTAGATACATCGACAAATCTTAGTTTTTATTTCAAAATTGAGAGATGTCTAGGCTTTGACGCCGAAATTTTTCCGTTGTGGATTATCGATATTGTTTACTCCTTAAATAAGGCCCCGTATTTGGATTTGAAGTCTCGTTGAGAAAATCGCAACTGCAGCACGTAGTCTGTCATTTGAAACGCCAAAAATATGATCATCCTTTCCAATATTTAAAGATCTGATGATGTGGACTCCAGGGACCAGTTTCTTAAAGTAAGTAGTTTGTAGTCATTGAATTTAGCGAAAGCTTAATAGCTAAAGTTTGAAACTGCACTGCAGTTTAGTCGTAAGTAAAGTGTAAAATTTATAAATCCCCATTTATGGAACATAAACAAGTAGTCATTTGAATAAATCATCACATTCTGCGTGAGAAAATCACAAGGAGTTATAAATTGAATGAGAGATTTGAGAAGCGGGCCCCCTTTCCCCATGCATCCTCCCCGATTCTTACCTGATCCTGGTTACCTGAACGCTTTAAATGGTTCTTCCAATTATTGTTTTCGTGTATCAATCTGTAATTAGTAATAAGGGTGAAATCTACTAGCATGAGGGATTGAGGGGTAGCATTCTGCTAAAACTGCGGTATTTTTATGCTACCGTTTTGTACTTGATCCTCAGGCTTATGAACTGCCAACGACTTCGACAATTTAATTTGGTCCTTTTTTTCTTCTCCGATAGTATTTCATAGATCATGGCTTTCCTAGGAGGGAACGAGGTCGGCACAGCAAAGTTACTCATTCGTTATTTTTCGCACCATGGTGCTTGTTTCTAGTGTACTATCACGGAGAAGCAATCGCAGTCAAAGAAAATTACTTTTAGTCGCCTTCATTTCAAACTGAAAAAGTTTTTTTTAACTAGAATCTAACTTCAAAGCCTCTCAATTTGACCCTATCTCCTTGCGCGTTGTAGACTTATGAAAAAATTAGGACAACGTAGGGACTACTACATTTCACTCGATTACGAGCATGAAGCTCTCCTGACCCCCTTTGACGTTACGTTTGAAACTCGACCAGCTCATCTCGTGTGAGAGAAGATGTGTTATGCTACTTGATATTGTCACGAGCCGTCCAAACTCGCCCCAAATATCAAACAATTCCTGAATATGCCCCGTGAATCCTTAGTTTCGTTGTAAATATAGAGGAGGTTGAAGTAGAAGATTTATACGGACTACTTTCGTGGCACTTCAGCGCGTATGTTTATGCGAGGAGGAAAAAGGAAAGGTGCGTTTCCGCGATTTGATCGGTCCGCGGTTCCGCACGTGCCATTCTTATGATTCCACGCAACCCCTCATCCATCCATCCGCACGGCGATGGCTTCCAACTCCCCAGTGTTCGTGTGCCACGCCCACCCGTCGTTCCATCTTGCGTCCGTCCCCCTCGCCTCATCTTCTTTGCTTCCTCACTTCCTTATCACCACCGCCATCACCATCCCAATTCCCACGTCCGTCCGTCCCAGCTCGTAATTTCCCTTCCTCCGCCCCCCTCGGCTCCTCTCATTCTTATTTTCCAGCAGAGACCCATCCTTACTCCTCCCCCACCGATCCTCATCCCGGGCCGTACCCTTCTCCTTCTTCAGCCCACCCTCCCTTCTCCCCCCCAACTTTCTCTCTCTCCAAACGGCTCCTCCCCCATCTCTTTTCCCCCCATATCCTTCCTTCCAGCAAAGCTCCCGCTCCCCTATTTATTTTGCTCATTCATTGTTTGCTCGGGTCCCATTGTACACTTTGACACTATATTGTGCGCACTCCTCTCCTTTATCAGTCTGTCCGTGTTGTAAACACTCGAGCGTTCCGCGTTGCTGTCCCATTCGCCTCTGACTCCCACTTCTTCCTTCTCCGATGTACCCTTTGCGTAATTATTTCTCGAGCAGACTTGCTGGGCCGTTGGTCGCGGTCTGAATTCTTTCGGTCGATGGCTCTAATTAAAAATATTCGGCGCTTTCCGATCATTTTCCTGCAAGTTTTTTTTACTGAATGACGCAGAAATGGTCATAATACGGGGGTGGACTGATTTTTTTTTCGTTTCATCGTCTTCTAGTATCTACTAATCCATCATACATTTTACTCTTGGTATTTTCATGCCTTCCTCTAGTTAGAATCTCTCATCTTAGTGGATAGTATTAGGTATGAATTCTTTTCTCAGCACAGAAATTGTCGCGCTGTTCTATAATACTCAAATAGCAGTTGCGATATTCTTTTATTATCATTATCATTAATGGGATATGATAGTGAAGTAGAACCTTCGAAACTACTCGAAGGTAAACACTCTAATTAAAGGAGTTCTGCTACTTACGTTTTGTCGCTACGGAGCAGTGCCCTTTTAAAGTGTATTTTCTTTGCAAGGTATGTAAACCATTACTGTTGTCGTTGATTCCACAGACACGTAGTTCTCTACAATCCACGCCAGGGTTGTTCAAATACAGGTTATTCAACGGCAGGTTTATTGTGCATTGTGATTGCTTGATAATGCACTGCACAAGGAATGTTACCTACGTACGTGTGTCGGGCCAGAATTTCATAAGTCGAGAATGCTATGCAGTGTCGGATTCCAGCTTGTTGTTTTGGGCTGACGGCTGCAAATATTCCTACTCCAACCCTCGGAGAATTAAGGTCGCGCAAAAATGTTTCATCGCAGCTGGCACCTTGGCTCTCACAGTTGAGTAATTAAGCGTCGCTTTGAATTTTCATCTTGTGTCTCCGCGACTGTACCCTGGGCAAATGTTTAACAATGGCCCCGCGAAGCTTCCCCATTCTTATTTGCCACCCAAAAGGAGTTTGGATCGGGAATATGAGTCGCGGAGGGACCCACTCACTCGTGTCGTTTAACTGCTCCGCACCCATTTGTTTGGAATGTGAGCGTATAAGTTGCGGCGAAGGCAACGCCGCTTGTCGAGTCGTCGTATCTCGTTCGCCAAACTTCCTCTCTTCGCGCTGCAAACACTCGCAGAAAGTGTGTGTGTGGAGGAAGCCCTTGGGGGGGGGGTGTAACCGCGCACCCCTTCTTCCCGCCCCCTACTAAGGTGTCTCCTCTTGCTTTCCCGACCCCCAGAGGAACAACGGGCTTCTTTCTGCTGGACGAGCATGGGAATGAGAATGCGAGTAGTACTTTAAGGCAGTTAGAGTGAGATATCACTTCACATAAAATTCGATGAATTCGGCCTCATCATAATAAAAATGATCTCATCTTTCCAGTGAGAATGAAATATCAACACTTACCATTACACTTTTCTGGATAATTGCCAAAATATACCAGCCATTTTCCATGGGAAATGGTATGGGACACTTTATTTTAAAAATGAGAAATTTCTAACGCATAAATTTTCGTCAGTAATTTACAAGTGTGTAGTTTGTGTACTTTCTCAACTATTTAAAAAATAAATCGATTACTTACCACAATCAGTTTTACAGAGTCGCAAAAAATCTTCGGTTGTGAAGGTGTTTCCACCGCATAACTTGAAAAAAATGAGTCAAGTTAAATTCTTATGTCTGCATATTTAGTTCATTACTGGAGTTTGTCACATAAAGCAGTATTTTTGCGTCATTTTTATTACAATATTTACTTAATACTTCTAACTGCTGCTTAAATTTAAAAAATAAATTTGAATATGGTCTGTCTATGTAGTTATAACTAGAGAAAAATCTCGCTCAAACCACCTTATGCCGATGTCCCACGGTCGAATTTGGATATAATTTTTGTGTGCCAATTTGACAGATGTGCACCGTGCGACATGGTGGAATTGCAAAATAGCTTTTGGTTCAATGTCCGTTTTCGATACAATTCCTTGTGGACCATACGAATATAACGTGCTCTAGATTTCTATCAACCAATCAGAGGCCTCCAAAAAAGAAGCGTCGTTATCCGCTCTATTTGAGTGTTGCGATTACAGATATTGGTGTTAAAAGAATTTTTGAATGCCGCGAACTCTTGTCTAAGTAAAATGTGGAGCTCTTAGGCAGTGATTCTACTTATTGAGTACATGAAAAAAAATGAATTCATATTCAAACACAAAAAACGAAATGAACCATAACAAACCACCACTTAAGTCTATGTCCACCACTGCCTTTGCTTTTTTTCGCCTCTTTCATTTTTAATTAACCTGCGCAGCCTATTCCCACTGCTACAATTACCATTGGCGTGGCTTATGCAAAATCCGTAGCCTTTATTATTTTTATTTATTTAAAATTATATCGCCTTTCATTTGTTTTTTTTTCTTATTTTTTTCGGATTTTCGATTGTTTCTTAATTCGATCACAGATTTGTGACCGACGAAGATAAGAACAAAAAAGCATGAAATACACCCGACGAAAACCTAATATTCTCGAACCTCTGATTAGAAAACGAAACGAACTATCCTGTCAGAAAATTCCTAGACAAAAACCAAGTCATGGTCTATTTTTGTGCCAGTAAATGTTGTTCCAGGAATTTTTGTAATGTCATGGACACATCTAAATCTGTATTTGAAAGTTTCATCGTCCTTTTAAAAAAACAGTGGATTTGAGAATCAGATTCAGGGTGAAATATAACCAATTTTCCATTTTCGTATTAATTATGATAAAAAATTGAGTTTGACATTCTTGTGACTAGGGCATTGATGTTCGTTAAGACTACATGGTATTGAGGCTAGAATATTGAAGCATGAAATGTTGCTTTGACTTTTTATTTCCTGATGGTGAAAAATTGGACTCCTCTGCGCGAAAAAATGTTGGATTGGAGGTTATAATAGATCTCTGAACTTTCATCTGCCTTCCAGATTCCATCCACGATCGTTCGATACGGTTTATTGTTTATTTTTTATTTTACGAAGAAGTCCACGTACAGCATTACTGCCAATTTACAGTGGTACATGTAAACAGAACATGCAATGAGACACATACAATCAAGCGTAAACGAAATAGGTTAGTTCGATATAACTGCAATAATACGGCCGCCGTCCATAATAACTGCATTAATATCAGAGATTCAACTAAGTATTTTGAGAGATATGACAAAGAGCGCGGCTGGTAAAAGTGTTGAGAGAAAGAGGAAACGGATCAGTGTAATCAGAAAGTAAATTTAAAAGGGAAGAGAGGCAGAAGAAGATTAATGAGCGCTTGATCGAGGATGATCTGGGAATGGGCTTATAAAATAATGAGTGCGAGAATGAGTACGAGTGGTTCGACATGGGACTCCCAACTTGATGAGGGAGAGCAATTCATGACAATCGGTGGTGGAGTTGAGAATGCTATGGTTGAGTTTTAAATCAGTTTTAAGCATTTGTCTTGGTATGTTAGCAATGGAGAGAGCTGACAGAATATCTTAAGTGGATACATCGCGAAAATGAGGGAGTGTATAACTTTTTTAAGGATGATGAAATAATAAACCTTGCAATTTACCACAGTATAAAATTTATTAACGACCCGGGTTTCAATGTTAATATATCATATTCAGGTGAAAAAAATATTTGAGAGGGAGAGGTATATAATGTGCGCACTTAGCCACATTTGTCACTTGAAGATGATGTATTAACATTGAAACTCAGGTCGTTAGTAAATTTTATACTGTGGAAAATTGCACGGCCTGTTATTTCATCAAATAAAATTACACTCAATTTCGCAAGAATCATCGGAGTTCATATTTTACAGAAGACATTAGTATCACTGTGTTAAGTGCCAAAATATTAGGTATAGCTGAGGTGGAACATATAGGGGAGCAATATGTTTTTAGTGGAAGGGCAATCTAATGTGATCTAATCTGAGGATTGGTTTTATTGTGTCTGGTTAATCATTGGCGCGGTTTCACGTGGTGGTGACGCGCTATACAATCGTTAAACTTAACGTCAACCAATAGTTGGTGACAGCCAGATATACTTAATAAAAACCGTTCTCTCTGTTAACATTACGTCAACGTGAAGGGGGCGTCATCGAATGGTTCAAGTTTTCGAGACAAGGCGTAAACGTGCATAGGCGTCGTAAGCACATGACACGCTTTTCGCGCCCCTCGGTACGTATTCCTCGAGAACTGCCGAGGCGAACGCTGTACGAAGCGATGATGGCGGGAAGGGAAACAATTGGTCGAGAGGGATTGGGGGAAGAGGGTGTGAG
Organism: Pyrrhosoma nymphula; assembly: GCA_963573305.1. Taxonomy (NCBI): domain Eukaryota; kingdom Metazoa; phylum Arthropoda; class Insecta; order Odonata; family Coenagrionidae; genus Pyrrhosoma; species Pyrrhosoma nymphula. The sequence continues at coordinate 77,023,752 of OY754327.1, read as the reverse complement.
GGTGGATGGATAAGAAAAGAACTGGGTCGTCGAGAGCGCGGAGTCGTTCACTTGTGCGAGGAAGTCGCGCGACGGGGAATATGTATGCATCGTTCGTTGGTTCGCGGGTGAAGAGAAGGGGGTCCGTCTTGTCGAGTGTGTGCAGTTGTGGGTGGCCGCCTTAATGGATTGCCGCGACGGATGGGGTGTGTGTTGTTAGGGGCAGAAGGAGGGGGGAGGGAGGATGGAGAGCGACCCTGGAAGCGAAATACGTGTGGATATGCAAGCAAGCTGCCTGGGGGGGGGAGGAAGAGAGAGAATTGGAGGGGAAGAGATTTTGTAGTAGCTGATGCCGCCGCCGTCGCGGGTGGCGCACGTTTCGCCGCAGGGGAAAAAGGCGGGAGCGAGCGAGTAATGATTGCGAGCGGTGATTGTACAATGGTAATACTACCACGACATTACTCTTTTTTTTATGGAATAAATATTATTTTGTATAATCCTTCAGTTTTATCGACATGTTGTTCCAAAATATAATGAAAAAAACACCTTATTTCATCGCCAACGTTTCGTTTGTTTTTCTTCACTCATCATCAGAATTACAAGAAAAACGTAGGGACCATTGAAGTAACCAAGGGCGCGTTCCGAAATTCACTGCCAGTACTGCCTGTGCTGCCGTGAAACGGAACGTGAAGCTTTACTGCGGCTGCTGCAGTGGCATTAATTTCGGAACGGTCGGCAGTGGCTTTAATTTCAATATGGCCGAATTGCGTGGTTATTTATTATAAGCGATCTTTCAATGCGTTAATTCTTAATGCTAATCCTAATGACATTGATAAAGAGCATTCTAATTAAATGCTAATGTCATTGCCTTGCTACTTAATGCTACTTTATACTGATTGGTTACTTTATTTGACGAAAATAAAATTAATTCGCGTCTGCTACCCGAGCATGGAGAAAAAACCCTGTTCTATTTAAAAAATCTCCGTCATAATTAACATTATCGAATTTACTATAAGCATTTTTAATCTTGGGCTTATAAATAAGTCTTCGAATATATTTGTCAAGCCCTGGATTTTCTTCGTGGCCAGTTGTACGAAGCGAAGATATCGAAAATTAGGTAAATATACAGGTTGTTGAGGGTTTCATCGCAAAATATTTTCACTAACAATTAGATTTATGCAACAAATTACGTTTCCCGACAATTATTTTACATGCCGGTGGTATGCTAAGTTACCACTGTAGTAAGAGGCTGTATAATTACGTGTGCCTACGTACATTATTCATGACACAAAATTAATTTTTGGTAGTTTCACTGGTCGCTTTCATTCTCAAGTATAATTGCTTCTCTACTTGTATCTCTTGTGATGTTCTTCACTCCCTCATCATTTTATTAACGCTTTTATTCTAGTGAAATATTCACCGAATCGATTTTGATGGTAATTCATTATCTTACATACTTGACAAATAAATGCATTTTATTAACTATTATACACTAATCAGATGCTGTTAGCTTTTTAGGTGCATCGAGACTTTTCTCTCTCGCCGATATAAAAATTAAAATTTTCGAAGCAGTTTCTCTAAACTCTTCTTATTTTATTTATTAACGTTGTAGATTTGATTTTTCCGCCTTTTGTTCGATGGCTGTCTGCTTTACTGCTGCTACTGCAGCCCGAGAGCAGCAGTAGCGGCAGTAGAGTTCACCGTGAGAAACGTCATCAATTGGCTGACGTCATTGGTCACTGTGCAGTCCTGCCAGTTGATTACGGAATGGTTTGGCAGCATTGCCAGTACTGGCAGTGAATTTCGGAACGCGCCCCAAACTGAGATAACGAGAGAAAAAAAGTTAAAGTTATTGAAAGAAATGATTATATTTGGCGTGATGTTCAACAAATTACAAAATTAAAAGATTGCTCAGCATCAAAATTGACAAAATCTTTGCAATCTAACAAAACTACCACCAAAAGTCAATATGTAGAGAGCAGTTCTTAGATGCAATCAGCTAAATATAGCCGGAGCAGCTTCTATCGATTATAAGCTCATCGCGAGGCGTGAGCTTCTACACTCTAGCGGAATATTATACGACAAGATAAAATAAAACTTTGAAAAAGTAATTAATAATTAAACTATATTCTTACACAAAGTTAACATTAAAAGAATTCAAAGTTTATGTTGGTCATTATCGCTACCTATGGATTAATTATCTTTGTACTTTGGTTCCCAAAAAAACGGCAACTGTAGAAATCTTGACCTTGGTACTTAGTTATGGTGGTTATTAACTGAGTTCAGTGGACCAACTCTTATTAATAACGAAAACATATAGTATTTATGTTATAAAAATTCAATATTTTTTCAAGGTGAATTTATTTTCACCATCTCAATCTTAATTCTTCTTGCCTCGTCTTCTTTTTACTTTATCCGCGCAGAAAAAGTCCACCGTTAATCCGTTATTTATCACGCTCCGTTGGTTTTTGTACTAATTCTGTACACCCATGGCTTCAGTACAGTTAAGTGTTGTTTTCCGAGAACCAAAGAACCCCTGGGATACTCAAAGAATAATTTCTACTTTTCGTTCTCTTCTTTCGGGATCTTCAACGATAAATGTTTTAAAAAGTGGTAATTAGGTTCGTGTACCTACCGTGTAGCTGACTAAAAAGTGAGATTTTATTAATTTTTTATATCTCTTGGAGATTTTTGGGGTTTGCTGATCTACATGAAAATTGCGAGGTTCAATACGATTGGAGTGATGAAATGGATCCGGATGGTACCAAACTTTCCTCAGAATAGTATCGATTTGTGTGCTCCGTTTGCTTTAACCACCCCCGCGTAATTTACTTCATTTGAAAGTGTTACCCGCGGAGGAAGGCCCTGCGCCGAGCAATTTCGGGAGGGCAGGACGCCGGTTCAAGGAATGCGGGACTCGAGGCATTGAAGCGTCAGTATGAGGGTATGGAAGAGGATGAGATGAGGGAATGTTGAATGGTCCCTAGGATCGATACTTTTGCTCAGTCCATTGTCCTGGCTTAGCCCTTTAGCTGGCCCATTTCTCGCTCTGAACTCCCCCTCCCCCTCCCTTAACTCCCAATTTTACTCCTACCTAATCTCCCTTGCCCAAAAACTGGCAAAATTAATTACTAAACAATCGGGCGAATTCCTTTCCGCGTCATTCACATCCTTCGGGAAACTCCCCTCAGTGTTCTTGGCCCATTACTCCATCGGAGGCACGGGGCGTGTGGTGTGTCCCCCTGCTCCCCCTTCCCTCTTCGCCTGGGGGAATTAAGACCCTTACATCCCTCTCCTTTCCCCCTTTTTTCCCCTCTTGGAGTGGCTTGTTCCCCCTTCGCGTCCATTATGCCCACTTAGTGGTAGGTCGAGGGTAGTCTCTGATCTAGTGTGGCAATTTAGTGGAGAAGTGGTCTCACGAAAGGGAAATCGCTGGTCGATAAGTTGTTTAATATCGAGATTTATCCTCCTCAATAGGGAAATTACATCAAGAGAACGGTAATGCCTTGGAAATAGGGTAGCTTATCCGAATTTGGCCGAATGGCGTTTTTATCTCTCGAAAGTCTTGAAACCTAGTTTCCAAAAATGTATAATTTTTATTCTTAGCTATTTCCTTGCCTGTTTGTGCTATTTTTGGGTGCAAGTTGTAATTTCTTGCATGTTGTTGGATTTTTTTCAATAATATTATACACATTTTCGTATTTATTTAAGTTTTTTATGATGTTGTTACAAATTACGTGAAAATCATTTTTTTGACATACTTTAAAAGTGAAGTAAAACAAAGGCAGAATGACCTATTTATCATCTTCCTGATGACTATATCGAGCGAAAGAATTATTTCGTTCCCCTCCCTCCTCCAAGGGAGCCAAAGCTTTAAGGTACGCTTTCTAGGAAACAGATATTGGATGTGCGCCTGAAAGCTTCCCTCTCCGTCTCATCCCATAGATTGTTCGGTTTTTGGACAGTTTTTAAGCTAATTTCTAAATTTATGGGTCTATCAAGTCTTTCTGTAAGTTCCTCATGCCCTCTACCTCTCCTTAAGTCGTTCGAAGTTCCTATCATCTTCCTTTCTCATCCGCGCTTGCCAAGCGTGCTCACCTTTATCTCTCTCTTCGCCATGCCTCTCACGAACGCGTCCTTTATCCATTTTTTGCCTTCCCTGAGTTTTCGCAATAACTCCCTTTCCTCTCCCACCATATCCAGCTAATCTATATACATGTCGGTTCGCCCCTGCCCTCTTTGCAACCTTTAAGTAAGAAGTTTCAGGTAGAAAATGCCACAAGAAAAAATCGGCCGGAATCGGGAATTGATCCACGGATATTAGGCTTGCCGGGCCAATGCGGAGACCACTACAATACCCAGGCTTCCTAATGCCCGTGCCAATTTATGAGAATTTCTTCTCGTGTCAGTTTCTTCCTAGTTCATCGCCGTATTTGCGGCAGTTATTAATAACTCCACAAGAAGTTTCAGGCCCAATACCCAGCCTGTGCAGCCCTTTAACTCGATTACGCACGTCCACTGTCACCTCGTAATTTTTTATTATGTCGTCAACATGTGTTAGAACTGTTATCAATCGCAGTTGACATTTTAATTTGGAGCGTGGCATTTTATGGTTCGAAATACTAAATTATTACGGTAAGAGAACGTGCTTAAACCAGAAATTAAAAAAATGGTTTAAAGAAGAATGACGAAGCTAAGTAGAGACTTGACAATTGAAGAATATTTGAACTGGTAGGGGAGGAAAAAAAGTTGATTTCAGAGGAAGTTGTGAAATCGGATGGGGGACATACTGAGTTATAACGGCATGATGAAGAGGGTGTTGGAGAGGGGAGAGTGATTGGTAGTAGCGGTACAGGAAGGAAGAGAATAGGAATTGAATTTTTGACTACACGAGGGGAATAGAAAGCATGAAGAACGTAATAGAGAGAATGGAGTAATAAGTTGGAGATTTAAATACAAAGTTTAAGCTCCGTTGGCCATTGGTGTGCAGTGAATTGTCCTCGTACGCATTTCCATTCCAGGCTAAATGCGAGCATTCTCGACTTTAATATTTCTCTTAACCGGGTCGTCCCTGGGAAGAATGCATCACGAGCGAACGGGTACTTTTTCTTTTACTGGTTTGGCCTGAAGCCAGGAGCAAACGTACGATGAAATAATTATCCAAGTGACATAAGACGGCCATGCTCTTGGCGCGATCCCAAACCGCTGACTCTAGACTTAAAGAGAAGTGTATATTACTGATGACGATATGGCCCTAGTTCCAGCTCTCCGTGAAAGCAGTCCACGTATGATTCAATATCTTCCCTGCAAATCTCAACTAGGATATGTGATAGTCAGTTTTATACCCATCACGAAGAAATTTTTGTGGTAAATGCAGAAGGGATAGGGTTAGGAATGAATGGGTGATGAATGAGTGTGGAAGGTGATGGACATCCGTGAAAGGATCGGGCTTAGTTAATTTGGCCATATCGAGAGAATGGATGAGATTCGAATAACGAAGTAGATTTATGATTGAGGAGTGAATGGTGTGAGAGGTAAGGGGGGGTGCACCGCGAAAGTTGTGGATGAATGTGGTTGAAGATACTGAGGAGAAGGAATATGAGGTGTCTTAAGGACAAGAGGGCGTGCATGAAGTAATGTACGAGTGTAACTGAGGCAAAGGGGGTATGCAAGGATGGGGAAGTAAGGAGGAAATTATCTTCTATAAATATTAATTTTGTAGCGTGTCAGTCAGTCATTCTGTATCCATTTTGTTTATTTCTCTCTCAAGTTTTGAGGTAGAGAAATGAGGTTTGGTGCATTAAATGTGGATTCTCTGTCTGTATGATTTGGTAGTAGTTTTGGATTTTCAGCAGTTGGTGGTGCAAAGAAAAATGCAAAAAACCGTAGTTTTTGAGAGTTTAAATTTAGATGGATTCCGGAGACTAAAGTTTTTCGGGACTCCCGGGTTCACTTTTTCAGAAAGTGTCTATCTTTCTCGGGACTCCCAAATTCACTTAAATATGTTAGCATATAAATTATATGCATAATTAAATGGTTAGCTATTAAGCTCATAATCCGTAAAAACTAGAGCGTGTTGTTAGGAAAAGATACAGAAAAGGAAACTTTACTACAGCAAATGTATGCAAAAAAAAGTAAACAATTGGTCTCTGTTTGATAAAGGCGGAATTTTTGCCCTCATCTTTTTAGCTATGACTAACCAATCGTCGGAGTGACTGTACCTCAAAAATGGTACTCTCCTCAGTCAATTACAGTCAGCATTGCACTGATTATTATGACTTTTTTACTCCAAAATATTTACTTATGTTTCAAAAACTATTCTCAATGTTTTTTTTTATTTTTTGGGACTCATTTAGCCACATTTCCCACTGCTTCCACTTGAGTCGTGCAAAAAAAGGAAAAACACAAAGTTCACCTCAAGAGCACACCAGACAGACTGCTTGCAAAGCAGGCAGCAGGTCTGCTAGTTAAAGTTTAAGATTAAAGTCTTTACTGGTCTCACCGAGCATTTATCGTTTTTGACAGTGCCTACCCCGAAAGGGAACAGTCATGTATGTATGTGCGCACGAAGAAATGAATTGTCTAGCTTAGACTTGGGTATGTGTTGGATGGATGGATGCACATTCTGAAAATACACAGATAGATGAACTAGGCAAAAACGCTGTGGAATTCAAGATACCTGTATTTGTAGCAAGAAAATCTTCGTACTTGATGAGAAGTGTAGTAGACGAGATGAATAGTGAGAAGAAAATTGTATCTGCAGGGCAGAAGGCTCAGCGTCATGTTCAACTTCTCATCGTGTGCTATTCATTGAGGATCGAAACTAGCGGTGAAAAAACTCATTTCGCGGAAAACCGCAGTCTCTATCTTCACCAATATGGAACATTTTCAAACTTCTATCCTCGAGTCTGTATCTACTATCGGGGTGCATATTTGATGTTTAACCCCCAGAAGCGTTTGCGAACTCGTGAATGCATTAATACGGACGCATCCCCAGTATTTTTTTCGTAGGAAGAAGCTTTAAAGCAATGTTAACTCATGCTGGGATCCGGTTAATGTGGTGGCTAAAGGACTGACTTCGTACCTCAAGGTTCCGAGTGCGAGTTCCGGCAGTGGAGAGAGGTTTTATCAGCCGTATCCCGATCCCTACTCTGGTGTCATGTGTTGAACACTCCCAAGTGCAGTACGCCGTCCATTGAATGGGAACTAAGTATGTGGAATTGATGCTTTTCTTTCGGAGCAAGCCTACACCGATGCCGAGTTTTACTCCACCATTCTCTATTCCCAAATTATATTTCTCTTTCTAAAGCACTTACCTATTTACATTGCTAAGCATGACCTCAACTGTCTTTAGCGTATTGTAGTTACTAGTAATGTCACTTCTGTGACTGTTTGAAATTCTCTCTCTAAACTGGAATCAAGAAACTCGAGTTCCAATTTTAAACTTTGAGCATATTCACCTGGGTGTGTAGTATCGTTTCCAACGTTGAGGAATGCCATCGCCTTAAATTTATTTCATCACTACAAAGCAAATGTCATGAGTGGGACGAAAGGAAGGCCTACTCTCGTCCCCTCAGACCCAAGAGCCATCCGTCAGAGCGCTAAGGGGAGAATATGTGCGCCATCCAGCCCCTTCCCCTACCGTCCTTCACCCCACCCCCGCCGCCGCAGAGATGAATCCTGGAATACGAATTTTCGGTTTCCTGGCCCCTCCCTCTCATTTACGGTCGTAAAATTCTGGAGTGGAGATCGCCCCCTTCCTCGCCCCTGACCGAATTAATCTGTCCTTTTCCCTTCCGTCGTCCTGCTCATATCTGAGCCTCCCCACAACTTCATTCCCCCCCCCTCCCTCCCTCTATTTGTAGCGCCATTCAGCGACCTAACCCTCCCTCATCCGACTTCCTGGTCCCCAACCCACCTGTAAGCCCTCTCCCCTCTTTTATCCGTCCATCCACCCTCCCTTTTAAACCCTCTCCTCGCGTCGTTCTCCTTCTTGCTGTTATTGTTACCATGTATCTCTTTCTCTCCTCGTTTGAATCGGCCTCATAATGGGAAGGGAGATGAGGGAATAGTCATGTAAGTTAGGGGAATAGAGAGGAGATACACCTGGTGTCGGCATTGAAGTCATCTGTCAACGGAGTGAAGATGGAGGGGACTTACCCGGTGTGCAACCCGGCAAGAATTCATCTACTACGTTTAAGGTCTTCTACTCAAGTCAGTAAAGTAGGGACGATGATTCCACTGAAAAGTTGCCGCCGTTACCCTTGTACTCGGGTTCCTCGGGATATGAAGCCGGTTCTCTTGCTAATTAACCAGCCAGATTCCCAAAATCATTAAATATTACCTAAATGGCTGTTTTTTGCGATAAATACTGAAAATGAATATCCATGATTTAGGAATCGGTAGTGATGTGTCTACAAGCTAGGGAACTTTTTCGCCCGGTGAAATATCGGACAAGAAACTCGATGACCATTTTTAGACTGATTCTGGCTTTCTCTCACTTCAATGTGATTCCTAGCAACCATTAAATGTTGCTTTTCCTCACAATCGGAAAACGACAGGCATTTTTGCTACCAAAAAGGAAATAGTTTTAGAAGCGAACATTAGTCAGTCTCGTGATTAGCAGAAATCTGGTTTTGTCATTCTTCTCTGCCTAGTTATTACCTGCTTTATGCCGGTTGATTAAGAGTAGATCATTTTTATGAAAAAGTGACATTTGGGGTAATTCGGGTTAGTGATTCCGGAGTAAATCAGGTCGACTCGCATTTCTGATGTGCCTGTATTTAAGGGCTACTAAGCCTTTTTGACGCAAAGGGGCCTCTCTTCATCATGATTAGAATTTAATATGTAGTTAGTATATCCCAATTACGTAGTTTATTCTTTTGTTCTAATTTCCGGTCTAGTTTGCTTTTTCGTCTCCTTGTTTAAGGACAAGTCGATGTAACTATTCTTACGTAAGATTTCGCGGGGTTGTCCATTAGCGCTCGGCATTTTCAGGTTATCCATCCGCGTCCGTTGACTTTGGCTGACAACGGTTTCGATAGCAGGATGGCTATCGAAACCGTTGTCAGCCAAAGTCAACGAACGTGGATGGAGAACCTGAAAATGCAGAGTGCTGATATAACTATTGCTTATTGTAGACAGAAATTTCAATTTCCTACTGGTAAAAGTGATTTATTGCGACCTAGATTTCGATGCATTACGGCATCACGAGGTAAATAGTTTGGTACGAGTGGTGATATATATTGTACATACAAGTTTACAAAGGTAGCGGTGGGGGATTAGAGAAGGTGAGAGAGGGGAGGGGGAAAGGAACAAGCGATTAACAAGGTGGAGCATGGGTGATTGGGGGGAGGGGAAGAAAGTGTAAGCTGTCGAAGGTTTCTCTTTCTAAAGTTTTACTTATGCCACGACTTGTCCCAAATTCTTTACCAGGTGATGAGGCAATACATCAAAATCTAGGTCGCAATAAATCTCGTTCACGAGTGGAAAATTGCAATTTCTGTCTTCTTTTGTTGAAATTCCACCACATCACTCCTGATACTTCTCTTTTTGTGGCTATTGCGTATTGTAGAAGCTTGAGCATAATTCAAATCGTCTAATTTAGAAATTTAATAGCCCTTTAACCACTATAATGTCTTACTACGGCTTTGTTCTTTAATTTTTCTAATTTTAGAAAAATATACCCAGAATTAAATATACTACGTACTCTTGTTGCCATGAAAGTTCATTCTGAGGGATTCATCGATGGTCGGTGGTTGCAATGCTGGGAGCCATAAAGAAAGGGAGGGTAGCTATATGATATCGTTATAGATGATGCAAACATTTTTGATACCATTTATCTTGTATTGAAAAACATTTTCATGGAGTAGATGCGTCTCAAGAGCAGGCCATAAACCTCGTTGTGTCCTTGTGCTGAGAGGATAGAAGCTTTGATCTTAATTCGAAAATAATACGAAATGATTCATGCAAGTATGATACTTATTGAAGAAAAAATCAACCCTTCAATATTAAAAAGGAATGCAAGTGATGACTGTTTTGCTAGAAGGGACATAACTGTGTGAAGATCACTGTTAAAAAGTTTTTACAGTCCCGAACAATTTTATCTCTGTGAATTTCACACATCCTTCTAGGGTGGAAAATTTTAGACATCAGCTATATAATAAAGAATTTTTCGATTGAGTTGCAGCCACCATGAAGGCCTTGGGCGTACATCTGATTAAGGGGTCGGCTACCCCTCTAGCGTTGTTGCACTGAAAGGTTCCCGTGATGTAGTTCCAATTGCTACAGTTGAGGAAGAGGAAATGTAACCATCATTGCATGTGCTTCTGTTACTGGAGTTTGCGCTTCGCCGTTTGTGACATAAAAAAGAAATAAGGCTGAATCCAGAGGCTAATATGAGTGTTCTCGAAGTTAATCCTCTCTGGAGAAGAAAAATACGGAAAGGGATGACAAAAATGCAAGAAAAACCTGCTCATAAATAAAGACGCCATAGCAAGCAAAATTATATTCCACTGATATTGATAAAGGAGAGTATAACAAAGAAGTTTACTGTGTATTGAGGAATCCACACTAATATTATAAACAGAAGAAAGAATGCGGATCCTTCCCAAGTCTGTAAAACTGGCATTATGAGAGTTGTATCAGTAAAATTAGGTGTGAAAAGTTAGTTAATGAAATCTGTCAATCAAAGCAACAAAATAACGTGAGCCGTGACCCCCCCCGGTACTGACCCGAATTACCTCGGGTTCACGGGATAATTCGGGATAACAATATGTTTAGTAAATGTTTTACTTCTCCTAAAATAAAAATAATTTTTTCATATTTTTTATTTTTTGTTAACGGCAGGTTTAATTAGTAATTTCTATCATTTTAGATGCAAATAAGCATTTCGAAATAAAAGTTACGAAGGTTTCTAAAACTTGGCCCGATTTCCCCCGGTCTACCCTATCGCAAAAAATATCTCGGCTTTTAGGTGCTTTTAGCGAAAAAAAAATGAACCAAATTTAACCCTGTCATATGTAAATTTAGTTCCTTATCGCTTATTTATTTTTTTTTATTATGTCTTTATTAATGTTACTATATTTACTTCATGCTTCAGTTTAAAAATAAAATTCAAATGCGGTCTCTACTACGGCTAAAGAAAAATCTCGCTCATACTATCTTAACACGACGCCCCCGGGACAGCAGTGATACGTCCCATCCGACGGACGGAGTGCTGCCCTTGATGTTCTCTCCTCGTTATATCCCGTTACGGTTCGGACCTCCCCTAAAAATCACCGCCACTGCCGAAACTCGAACCCCGGGTCTCATAATGGGAAGTTAAAGTTATAACCATCAAATAAATCCGATCCCCTATCAGTGAAAATTACTTTGAATGTTGTTATTTCGCACGATAAATATCACGAGAAGCATCCACGATCTTGGAAACGGTAGTGAATTATCCGCGAGCTCGGAACGCTTCCGGGTGGAGAAATATCGGACAGTTAACTCCGTGATCACCGCCCGAATTATTCTTGTTTTCTCCGGCATTCAGTGCGCTGTCTACATGAGTACTTACTTTTCGCAGTCGGTGACTGGCAGATATTTCCAATCCACGAGGGAATTAGGTTTAGGGGCAAAAACTTTGCTCGGTTACCTAAGTTAAATGCAGCCCTTTTACGAACTGGGCCATTTTACGGAATTTATAAATTTTTTTTCGAGTTGATACATGTTTTAGGATTACCTACTTATTTCCAAAATCCATTGAATTCGGACCGGGAGAGAATTGGGTTGGTGTTGTGGCTAGAGTACCGGCTTCCCCTCTTTAGGGCCTGGGTTCGAATCCCGGCCAAGGTGGAGATTTTTCGTTCCAATCTTGATCTATATTTGGATGCTGTTTATATAGGTCTTCCAGTGTAGCAGTTAGGGATGGGCGATTGCGATATCGATTAATCGAATAATCGATTATTTTTGTCAATTAATCGAAATTTTGGAATCGATTAATGCAAATGCCGATATCGATTATATTACCGGATTAATTTTACCGATTACCGATTATTACGAAATCTTGTGCCTTGTGAACTGTGATGGATAGAGCGGTTCGCATTCGTCTTCAGTTCGAAAATTTGACTGAGGCTGAACTCTGCGCAATGACGCCATAGAGGTATTAAAATAGAATGCACATGACGTAACCACGTAACACTACGCGGCACCACATTTTGCCGAGCACTCACGTGTCATGTGTCAGATGTTGCTTGTCTTATGTTCACTTGTTGTCTTTATGTCAGATTTTGCAAGCCTTGTCTTATGTTCGCTTGTTATTTTGATAATGAAATTGGATACAATGAGGGTTTATTTCTTTTTATCGGTTAGAATGTGATTATTGGTATCATCTCCATGCTATCAAAAATTTTTTACAAAGGTCGCTACAACGAACTATTTTTTCTACACTGTTGGTGGCTTCCCGCAAAACGTTACTTTGTACTGCGTTCTGAGCTTTACGATCAGCCCAAATGGTGGAAAACCGCCCAATCTTGTCACACTGGGCATGGCGAGCATAAAGCTCTTGATAGAAGAGTACGGTCAACGTTCGATCCCAACTTATGCCGACAATCGAGGCTTCTGATTGGTTCCCTACATGTTTGGCCTACGCGAGTTTTTTATTGGCGTCAGTTGCCCGTTAGAAAGCATTGGAGTGGTTGTGTTTTTCCTGAAGCAGCGTAGCGTTGTTTTTAATATTTGGTTGTCGATATGCCTCAGTGTTGTGTGGTTGGTTGTTCAACGCAGGCGAAGAAAGAGACGAAGGTACATCTTATCCCTTCGGGAGCAGAGCATGAAATAAGAAGAAGAAAATGACTGCAAAGGATATCCAGACCCAGGAGTAGCAACATCAGTTCTGCCAGAGAGACTCTTTTCCGAGATGAGTCCAATACAATCTGATCTGAGAAGCCGCCTTACCAGTACCCACTTATCAAAATTGCAATTTTAAGCTTCAGCTCCCGTAAACATTGGCAATCGTCCAAAATTTAAATTGAATTAAGAATTTTTTTACATCTCTGTTCCCTGACACGCCTCCTGGAAGTTTACCTAGATTTTAGAATTTGTACTTATGATAACATTAACCTTATAAAATGTAAATGAAACTATTTTACTTTATTTATGGAGGGACCATAACCATGCAAGGTATGTTTTGGATGTTGTCATAATCGAATCGATTAATCGATGTATCGATTAGTAAAAGCAATGAATCGGGCGTGATTAATCGGCTGCTTGCGATTAATCGACTTACAAAGTATCGATTATTTTTTAATAATCGCCCATCCCTAGTAGCAGTACTGAGCCCTTCGGATGTACCATTGAACTGTGCACCCCTTTGCGCCTTTCGTTGAGAGTAGGCTAATGTCGACGAGTTTCTCTCCACCCTTCCTTACTTTTTCCCTTAATAATCCATCCCTTAGCAACGTTCTCATTAGCATTAATGGCGCAAATGATTTCAAATGTCAGTAACGTGGTTATAAAAAGTCATGTTACAAGTTCGGCTTTTTCCACAATCCATACAACTCTTCGCAGTGTTGATCTATGGAGGGTGTTTCAGGATGAATCTGCGGAACTTCTGGAGATGACTGGGAATTGATTTCAAGCATTCTTTGTGTGATGGGCATAGCATCGCAGCTCCTTACTTACGGAACTATGGCAACACAAACATGTTATTTAGTACATTTTGCAGTTTTCATTAAAATGCCGATATTCTGAGGTTATTTTGTGAATAAGCTACCATAAGCATAAGTGACGGCATTGAAAGAAAGAATAATATCTTCTGCGCTACTGAGATAATCTTCAGATCTCTGCCATCGGTATTGGTCACCGTTATTCATCTTTTTCTCGGAAGCTTCAAAATGTGCTGTATAAAGTGATTGCGTTGCCACAGCTCCGGAAGTAAGGATTTGCGAGCCCTTATCCATTGGACAAAAAATTATTGAAATCATTTCCCCGTACTCGTCCAGAGGGTGCGTCGATTCCTCCTGAAACTTCCTGTGTTTTGAATGGTGCATGGGCGTCCAACTGGAATTCAAAATTATTTCTACTTGCTTAACAGCGCCACCTATAGGTGGGGCGCGACCCGAAACTTTATTAAGTAATACTTTCAAACAATAATGTTAATAGTTTCTTGATTGAATTATTTAAATTCATTTCGTGAACATTAAGGTATTAAAATTTTGTTTTAAAATTATTATTCCAAACCATCTATGCCCGCCATGGCCCATCTGCCTCGCCACCTCCAACCTCGCCAAATCATGTTGCGCGCGGGCTGGGAATGCAATTGGTTGACTTGCAATTCTACACTTTAGTTCTCCCAGATGTGCATTTCAGTTCGACCGATGGTTAATTATAACCATCGCAGGAATAGTACTACCGACCAATCGTCTCCTAAGTCAGACATAATGAAAAACTACAAATACCCCTGTGACAGCGTACCTACTACAAGAGAACGGTGGACGGAATGTGGTAACGTGCAGGATTCAAGATCGCAGGGTCTGAGGTTTGATTCCCTGACGTGGAGGATATTTTTTTATATTTTTTAAATAGTGTTTTCTTTTATATCATTAGAAATTGTGTTTCCATCGTCGTTAATGCCATTTAAAATATTTTCACGTTACTCCCATTATAAATATTTTCACATTTTAGTAAACCATTTTCATCAAAAGTTCTTTACTCAGTATTTGTCAGTACTCGTTTCAACAATAGTTTTCAGTGTTCCTATGTAGTCTGATTTTGATGTTTAAGGAAAAATTAAAATATTTCAGTGATAACTTGCTTTGTATTGTGGTATTCACCACATTTACCATTCGTAGTACTGAAGGAAATTTGTATCGAAAAATCGAATTGTGCGCCGCGGCTGGGGCTGCCACCTAAATGTGAGGCATGAAACATTATTGACGTCACATGCTTTTGCAATGAAAAATAACATTGAGTTGGACACCCATGGACCATGGTGTATCGTAAGAATAGATAGAATTTGAACCCGGGCCTTCAGCGTGGAATGCCATTCCTCTGAAGTCATCGCTAATCCCTCCCCCACTATCCCGAATCCATTGCTCATCCTCCCTCCCTATCCCGTCATTCTCCCCGTCTCTCTCATTCAAGGGCGTGCGGTCTTCTCGTAGTCTTCGGCCGACGCCCTCCCTCGACGTCACGTGACTTCCCTCTCTCCCCCACTAATCTCCTCTCTCCCTCCATCCCCTTCCTCCTTCCACCGCCCAACATCTCCCGGGTCGTGACCCAAGGCCGGGAGAGCACGTCCACCACCGTCCTTCCATTATTCCTTCGTGGTCGTCCTCTCTCTCTTCTCTTGTCTTTTTCGTCCTTTTGCGTCCCTCTCTCCTCCTCCGTCCTGTGCAAACGTCGCGTTTTTTTGTGTCCACTCCCTCCTGGATTGGTCTTTTCTGGGCTCCTAGGGCCAATCGGTTTCGAGGTTCCGTCTCGCGTAGGAATTCATCAAGCTGTCGGAACGAAAATCGCGGTAGCTTCAAGTCTTGACGGCTTTTGTTTGGCAGATGTCGGCGCGATGTGGGTGGCATAAATGGCCTTGGGGCGTGGGGATCGTTTGAGAACAAGATCTAATAGTATTATGGGTGTTCAGTGGCGACGTGTTTTCCTTCCTGCCGTGATGATGATTTTGATCCACATATATCTCAACCCAAATGGCGATTCCCATTTCACCAATATTGTTCATAATGGACGGGTCGAACGACAATTTCATTTGACCTCACGGATTGTGGGGAAACGTCTGCAATCGGTAATTCGCTCATATCCCAATGAACGAAGAGCGCGCTCATTTGAGCATTGAAATTGTGATAGTGTAGTGAAATACGGAAGTTAATGCAAAATTATTACGAATGTTTTGATATTCTGTGCCCTGCGATGTCATTGGAAGAAACAATGATGAACATGAGACTCATTTTTTTTAGTTCTTGTTTTCGAAAAAGTTGAAGTACACAAATGCCTTGAGATTTTTATCAACTCACTTAACAAAGACCATTTTGAGATGCAAAACATAATAACCACAGTAAGTAAAAGTCTATACGCCCGAAATAGTATGTCAACATCACAGTTATGATCATCCCATACAAAAACTTTAAGTATGCTGAACCTTGATCAGACCGGTCCTTTTGTATGGAGCCGAAACATGGATAATAGATGAAATTGAAGATAAAAAATGAATAACCTGTGAAAACAAAGCTTTGAAGAATATATTTTGGCCAACAAAGGAGGAAAACACTAGGATAAAGTAAAATAGGGGGATAAGGGATCTGTTTACAACACCAGACGTAGTAGCAGACACAAGAAGTTGAAGTCTGAGTTGGGCGGACCCCGTAATAAGAAGTAATGACTACAGCATAATAAACTAAGTTGGTCGGGAAAAAATCCAAGTACGGAGAAGACTCCTGGGAAGACATTGAAAACGTTGGAAAGACCATGTGAAGTTAGACACGGGTAAAATGAGAGTCACTTAGGAAGATTCTGAACAACGGGAGAAATAGAGGCAGACTGTTGACGAGACCAAATACCACCTTGAGTATAAATGACAATTGGAGTAAGTGATGTCATCAGTTGTTTTCTTCTCTTCAACGTTGTTTGCAACGGAAATCGTTTCCCACAAGAGAGCGGAGAAAACGCGAGGAACCACATTCGCTCCGCCATACTGCCCACCTGTCCATTTAGTGTTTGTGGGAAGTTTCGGAATTGCTGTTAAGTAAGTCTCGCATGGAACTAAAACCAGTTGAAAACAATTCCCAGTTTATTGCGAGATAATCCAATTATCTAAGCAGCGTAGGCGTTCATTTCCGTCGGAAGTTCGAAAACAGGACTTGAAAAGTTTCGATTTCTTGTAAATTGTTCAAGTTCTTGTCTACATATGCATAAAAATTGAGCCAAGATGTTATTTTCTGGAAGTATCTTACTTAATCGTCGCAAAAAAAATTGTTATAGCTAAGTTTCTGGTTTCTGTAAACGAAGTTTATTATTTTATTTTTGGTAAAATACTATATTTAACCATAACATTTAATTGGCGCTCACGTGGTGAAAGCAGTGATTACTTAAGGCAGGTTTCACATTTATTTTTGAAGAACTTACAAAACAAGTGATAAGACCATGTAATTTTAGATAACGGATCATTGAAAAAATACCACTGAGATGAGCACAAATGTTTAATGGTTCTATGGAGCCTTATCCCACTAGATGAAATGAAATTACCAAAGTCCACAGCTTGTAGTGAATTAAGATCAACTGTAGTTTGACGATTCTCTGTGTTAACATTAGACGAATTATGAGAGCTAACCATAATGTCGAATGGAGATATAACCGACTGGAGAGTCCCTTATATGTACATTGGCTGGCACTGGCAAGATGGTATGTTTCACCAGGTTGCACTTTTCCTCTCGTAGTAATAGAGAGAGGAGTATTGGAGAAGAAGCATTTATTCATGGCCTGCCTTATATTTTGTCAACGCGTGTAGTCACGACTTGCCCCTGCGGCAAAGGTGGAGGGTTAATAGAAACGATGTCGAAGGTGCAGTTTGCCAAAACCGGCTTCTGCTACTTATCTTTCTCTTTCCTCAAATTAGCGTTTGATCCCTTTTCACTCCCACTTGTGTTTTGTGAATTGCATTTCTCCTTCCCAATCATCTCCACTCCGCGCGTGTCAGCCGTCGCGCTTGTCGACTCCCCGCCTCTTCTCTCCCTGTACGTCTCTTCCCTTATTTTCCTCGCTTGTCTGTCTCTCTTTCCTTCCTCGTCTCCAACCCTCCAGCGCAATCGATAGGCGGCAGGCAGGCAGTGAGGGAGAGAGAGAGAGAGAAGCGTGTATGAGAGAGATGGAGAGATATGAACTCTTGTGGCGTCGAGAGACTGGGTGTTTGTGTGTGGTCGGACTGTGCAGTGACGTCACCACCTGCCGAGACGACTCTCTCCCAGCCAATGAGCTCACTCCTCCGCGTATGTGTATGCGCGGTCAAACTTGTCTTAAGGAGGTTTCACTCCGTCTTTACGAGAAAAAATACTGGATTCCGCTCTTTCGTTTGCATTGTTTAAAAAAATACTACTTTCGCTGATGACTTATCTTGGCTATTTTAGAATAAAATCTAGGTAAAAAATATGCAGGTTAATCAGTGAATATATTTTTATTACACTTTATACTGCCATTTTTGGGAACTTCAGTGCTATTTTTATGGAATTAGCGCATTCTGACTTCAATTATCGCAGTAATTTGCCAATAATTATGGAAATGCGGTGGACAGAGGTGCCTACATTTTATTTAAGTACAATTTCCCACTTCTTATTCGCAACAGTTTTTTCGCAAAAATCGCATTTATTTAGATATAAATGTACTATTTCCCCATGTTTCGTCATTTCTCCCATTTAACCTCTTGTAATTTCGAGATAAATTTGCGAAAAAAATAGTGCGGAAGAGTATGATTCTGTTATTGATGCCAGACTAAGGAATTTTTATACAAGTAACCAGAAAATGAATACAATGACTTATAACGATACGGTTTTTAATTTACGGCACTTTACGGTTAAACCACCTTAAGCTGAACGTGAGCTTATCGGAGCAAAGTTTTGGTCCTGGATGGGATTATGGTGTTGTAATGCAATATTATAGGTGTAGCAACACTTGTTGGCACTCGCTCGTTAAGAGTATGACGCAAGGGAGAGGAAAGCATACAAGTGATGTGGGATAAAGTGGTCGAGTCTTCTTCCAGGTGTCACTCCGAGAGTCCTTGGGTAACTTTGCCCGCTCATCAACGCTTTCTTTACCCTTAGTGATATCTGATTCTCCGCTGGTGAGTGCCACCAAGTTTCGCTATACCTATACTTCGTGTTAAACAGAAACGGTCAAAGGCGGAAACGAATTGCTGACCCTTGAATCTTTGTCTTGAGCAGAATTCCAACCATTCCCATGGAAAAGTTTTATTTTAAGCTCATATAATACAGCTAATTCTTTCATTTCTCTCTGCCCCGAGGAAATTTACAAAGCAGAGAATTTCGTAGTACGGAAAGAAGGAAAAGCAGACAAATTTATGAGCAAGTGCGCATTTTTTAAATTATTTTGTTAAAATAAACAACTTTTTGCTCTGTATATGATACTGCTCTTTCGTTATTTCTTTTGAATTTCATCTATCTATGCATGTATGTACTATCAGCCCAAGAAACTGTGGAGCTTAAGAAAATGGACTTCTTTAGGAGTGACCCAGCGTTTCGCAGTACTGTATTATTAAAATAAAAACATTTGCGGCAATGAGACAATTTAGGCTTAGCGATGCATTGTGTATTTTTTAATGCATCCAAATGCTCAGTGTATAAAAATCTCACAGAACAAAATGTTAAACGGGACAGAAAAAAATTATGGTCCTTCGTGATTCCGTCACAGGTTTCGTCATATATTCCTCCTCTTCGGCTTCCTTCTCCTCCTCCGCATCCTCGTTCTTTTCACTGTGCCCCTCCCCCTTCCCCCTTTCCTCCCCCGTAGTGTGCGTTAGTCGTCCTCAGTGCAAAGTTATTGTGATTGGCGCGCACGAGGTCGTTAACACCGAAAGATGCGAGGGAGGAGATGAGCGGGGGAAGGTTGGTCGTGAATCGTCGAAGGGGAGGGAAGGTGAGAACTCGCCTGCACGTGTCGTCGGCGCGGTCCGGACTTGAGGGAACTGCTCTGCAGCTATTGAGGGAGGGAATTATTTAGGCAGAGTTCCACTTAAGGTGTGCCAATCCAGTGTGCACCACATACCGCAGTTAGTATGAGTCTGGGCCATGCTTGCGAAGTGTGTACGCACATGCGGTCGATAAATAAGTATTTGAATGAATGTAACCGTCACTTTGGAATCTGGTGAAAGTACGAAGAACAGAAAATGTATCGGCCAAAGAGGAAGAAGTTAATTAGGCAACTTAGTAGCGTTTACTATATTTTTTAGTTAAAAATGGTGGAGTAATTAACATATGCATTCAAATTCACCCACACGATCACTCACGGAGTCCACGACCATTGCCATTTCTACGTCTGCATTCAACCCGGTGAGCCGCTGCAGGGTCGTGTGGTTGGGGGTATTAGGAGGACTAGAGAAATATTAATATTAAGGTAATCTACCGATTGAGGTGCATTTAAATGGAAGTGATTAAAAGTCCTATTAAGAGTGTTACAGGCGCAGGAACCTATCTCCTTACAAAATTTCTTTCTTCATCTCAGCATGCATCCTACCTCCCTTCATCCCGTCCTTGTAGCCTATTCTCTTTCTTGCCATTCCACCTACATCCTCCCCTCTGTCACCGACTTAAGCACCCCTTCCCCCCTCATGAACGGTTCAAACCACCTTCTCTGTCTCCTCCTAATATTCAGAAGTTTCCTCTTCCACCATAACAGGTACTTCCTCGCTCGCCTCCCTTTCTATGCACCGCACTTTTTCCATCCTCTTCCTGATCCACATGTCAAACGACTGCTGCCTATTCCGTCCTATTGTCTGATAGTCCATGTTTCTGCACCACACTACTCTACACTCCGTACTAAACTCTTAGCCAAACTTCTCTTTGCATTCTTACGCAAAGTCGCCGTCATCAACCCTCTCCTCTTGCTGAACGCCTTCGCTAAGTTGATTGTCCTTTTAATATTCCTACTCCTCTGCCCATTTTCCTCGAGCGTAAAACTCAAGTATTAAATTGATGTACTTGCTCCAGCTTGTGCCCTCCCACTGTTTTACGAGCCTTGCTTTCTTGTTCCAAGGAAACCTCAATATTTTTTTTGTATTTTTATGTGCATAATTAATCTTCATTCCGTGTTTCCCGCGCTGATATTTTAATCCATCCACCAATGCCAGCAATCCCATGGATGGTCGGCTTACCAACGCCTGGCTTTCTGCGAGTCAAAATGACTTTATCAGCTGTCCTACTTTTATTCTCACATTTTGGTCTTCCCATCCCGCTCTTACCATTTCCTCGATGTAAATGTTAAAAAGCGAAGGTGATAACTGGAATCTTACCCCGCTATCTCTAGCTGCCCGCCATGATTCTCTGTCAGTCATAATTAACCCGTCTGGAGGTTTTGGCGTTAATCATTTCAAAATTGAATAAATTGGCTGTCTATATGAATCAAAAGGAACGACCCAAAGAGCAGGCTTTGTTTAGCTCAATCGTGGACCCTATTGAAGATAATCCTGAAGAAACGTCTGTTTGACGCTTGAAGTTAGTGACCAATAGTGGGATGTGCATAATTTGATTCAATTTGCAGCGATTCCGCTTCAAGTGCATTCCGCCACGCATTTGTATCTACCACCCTATCGTTCTCAACGACGAGGTGCGGTAGGGGAGAAGTAGGAAGGGACTCGGCAGTCTGGACCCCGCAATAAAGACTTCTATCTTTTGCCGCCCCTCACATTCAGTGGTGGAGGCCAGAGCCGTTCGTCCCGATCTCCCGTCTCACGCCTTCCCCTTACTCTTCCCGTGGTTCCATCTCGAATTCTTCCACCCCCTTCCTCTCCTCTCCACCCCGTCTCGCTCACATCCTCTCCCGTCAACTTCCCGACTTATCCCAGGCCAGTGGCCTCCCCGACAATTCTCACTCGCTGGACGTTTTGAATCTTTTCCCTCCGCCTCCCCGAAGCCATATAGCCAGGGAGAAAGCTATCGGATCAAATGGTAATCGGTCCAGGGAACGTTACGGGAGGGAAATCCTCGGGAAATGCGTGGGGGTGGGAGTGCTTTGGCGGGTCCATGGCTCCAGAGTCCGAAAAGGTGGCCAGACGATTCCTAGCAATGGAAAACAAATGGGAAAGGGTCCTCTCCGTCATGTCTCCTCAAATCCCCTCGGTGAAGGGCCGTATGTTTATGTCCGTCCTCTTTCGGGTCATAAAAAATTTGAGTGCTAAGTGGAAGAGAGCCAAAAAAATGGGATCATAGGTTATCAGTCAGTCCTGGGACTGCTTTCAATAAGTCCTCCGGCTAATCCTGTTTTCTGATGGCCTTTTCATTCATCCTCGCCCCTTTTTCTTCATGCTCTTCGCGTTCTTGGGCCAATGTCTCCCATCTCTCACTTGTTACTCGTAATTCATCCTTGTATTTTCTTTGCGCTCTCTCCTTCCCACGGTGCCCTGTTTTATAGTATCTAGTTGATTCAATTGCCCCGAGGAATGTGCAATGTATTTTCCTATCTTCAGTAATGTTTATGTAATCGTCTCTCTTGGCCGTCTCTTTGATAGATCTCACTTGACACTTGCGCTTGGTGGTATTACTGTGTTTGAGCTTTCCATTTACGTACAGAGATGGGTGCAGCGCTAGCCGGATAAATGAAATGCAACTCCGCTTCGGCTTTGCACGCCTCCGTTTTTCGTCTCGCTGTGAACAGAAATCGGCGGACCAAGAAAGAAGTAAACTTGTTAACTTGCTGTTGCGGACGGTTGCGCATGTTGTTATTCATTCGTTCGTCTCTCCACTTGGAGTATGGACACAAATTGCTGCTGACAGTGAGTTTTTCCAGTAAATGGAAAGCACTACGGCATGGCACCCTGATTCTCTGAATTTCCGTCGTTTCCTGTCATCATATCCCTGCTGCTGATATCCCCCACGTTTAACTACCGTGAATAATCCCACCTAATGCAAAGGTTTTACGAACCCTCTCCTGATATATGCGCAAAAATACGTAGATAAAGAGGGTATTGGTTGCCATGATCGTAGCCTGATTGATGCTATATTAGTGCTATGCTGGGTGGCGTCCCTTTGACTATTTATTTATCTTCGTGTGATGTTGAAACACCTGAGCAGACTCCGAATTGACGCCCTCGGTATTCTCCATAGTGAACTTATACTTGTCCTAAATTTCTCTTTGAGGTACAGTGCACGGAATTTTTCCCTGGTAGAATCTGATATACCCATAGAAAACCTCTTCAACATAGAGTCAAACTATGGGCCCTCATCCTGAAATTCCAGTACCCAAATTCACTCAGCTCATCTCTTTTAGCTGTAGGGGAATAATTCATGTTTCCTTCCGTAAGGAGAGAGTCTATCTTGGATTTGATATTTTCAGACTATCAATATGTAGTTCTAATTGATCATTTTCACATTTATTACTATGTGTGTCACTTGTAAAAACATGTGTCACATGTAAAAATGATCAATTAGAACAACATATTGATAGTCTGAAAATATCAAATCCAAAATAGACTTTCTCCTTACGGAAGGGAATAAGAATTATTCCCCTGCGGCTAAGAGAGATGGAATGGGTGAATTGGGGTGCAGGAATTCCATGATGAGGGCCCATAGGTTTACTTTGTGTTGATAAAGTAAGATTGATGAAGTCCTACGATGCGTTCGTTCGAATCGGGGAATCTCCTGTTGGTGGCCACTCATCCAATTGGTGGCCTCTCATTATCAATATAAGGTGAAATGCGTCACAAATATAAAATGGAAAAAATTCGTTCCTTTATAGAACAATTGAGGATTGGAAGTCTTCCTGCAGAACTATTTTAGCCCTTTCCAGGAAAGGTCAATATTTTTTTATTTGCAATAATATCTTGGAGGATTGATTTTCTAAAATATTTTGTTTATTGTTAAGTTTTGGCTGTTAGTCCAACTTTTTGCAGGGGGAGGTTCACTTTTGATGTATATAAGTTTAATTATGTTGATTATCTGTATGTATGTTCCCACCTAAAACTTACCCAACTTGTAGCATTTCTTCTTAATGATAATAATAAAAAAATAACTGTTCAGACAGCACAGAACCTAGTAATATTTCGTCTAACTGAAAACTATGCTCCCTCTCCTAGTATTAATTTCCTAGCGTAGGAAGTTGAGTGCAGTAAGCCAGTTTGAGAGCTGATGATGAACATTAACACTGTGATTTTGTTCAAACTTCACTATTGTTTTGTGTGGCCAGTTTAGTAGAAACTTAGGATACTCTTTAATAGTTCAAATGGTAGTTGAATATTCGTCCGGACGAACACGTATCTCATTAGCCATTGGAAAACACCATTTTATGCAAAGAATCATTTTCTATTTATCCTAGGGAGTAATGGTTTTCGTGGTTTACTTGGTAAAAAAACATTCTTTGTGTACCTCTAAAAGCTATTGTTTAGATTCCGTAAAAGGATACCGGCTGCTGGAATGAATAAAGTCACGTGGTATGCCGATAATGTATGAATCCAATGGAATAAGAAATCCAAGGCTCAATGAGGGATGAGGATAAAATCAAAACTACCTGACGTCATTCTTTTTATCAGTTATGTTACAGTGGTCGAGAACACGGGGAACGCCATGCTCTCCTCCTTGCTAGGGCTCACACATCAAAACATGTTGTCTCCAGAAGTTGTAGGGTGAACCTCCAACCTCGTGCATGCTCGTGGCATCCGTTCTGTCCCGTCAAATAGTCTCATGCAACGCCAGGATCGCCAGGCTATCCCTCCGCTGACATTCCAATCGTCGCTAAGTTAATTCCTGCTCCTAACACTACGATGACTCTAACCGTTTGTTATCTGTGCGTGTAAACTACCGCTAGACAGCTATTCGATGGATCCAAAATTTCCAAACCGGTCTTTTTAGGCGATCACCCATGGTTTTACAAAAGTTGGTTGAACCAAAGGTGGGTTGAACCAAAGAACAGTGCGTCTCGCGAGCCACGGGGCGGCGGTCATTGATCAAGTGGCTGTGAAGTAACGTTGCAAGTGAAAATAAAACTCATAGTTTCAATCATGAAATATTGACGGTATCGTATTCCTATAGTCGCTATTTTTTCCTTAATTTGATTGAAATATGCATAATGCAGTACTTGAGCCAGACCACATAATGGGCTTTGAGGAGGAAGGAAAAGTTTTGACTCGGGAAAATCGTCAATTCCTTTGGCTCGTAAAGGAAGCAATAGAAATATTCAAAGAACCCGCAAAACTTCAACAGGGAAGATGGCTGCGCACTTGCCTCCCCTTGGAATAGAGCTGAGGCGCGCCACGACCGCGGAAGTGGAGAAGAAGAAAATGGCGTGCAAAAAGCTTTGGCGCGCCAGCTGTCACCCAATCATAACACCGGGAGTCCAACCCCTCACCCGTTACATTCCCGCCAGAATGCGTCAGAAATCACTCGTGAAGACACCTTCTGGACAGGGGGGAGAAAATGTTTTAATGCGATAGCAACGAACGCCGAGGGAAACCTGGAAGGTCCTGGAGCCAATATTATTCTTAGATAACATTTCTAACATTTGCCTTTTTTTAAATATATTTTTGGGTCTCGAATATTTTTAAAAATTGCTTTGAGGGACAGGTTTTTCCCCTCCGTCTCAAAATTTGCCGACTCCTGGTCTATCCCACCTGCATGGGGTATCCTAATCGCACCCCATTTTTCCTTCTTTCTCACCCTCTTTTCTCTCTGCCCTCTTTCTCTTACCCTCCCCACCCCCTCTTTCTTCTACCCTCCCCACCCCCTCATTCCTTGCCCCTCCTCTCCGCCCCCCACTCTCGTAGTTCTCGTACCCCCTCCACTCTTGCGAGCTCTGTTCATTCAGCTTTTTCCCCTTACCAAAATCCTCTCCCCCTCTCCGTACTTCCTCCATCTCTTCCTTCCCTCTAGCGTCTGTCAACTAACTCCTCCCGGCTCGAATGAATTTTTCTTCCTTTGAGCTCTTCGGAGAATTTCTGATAAGCCCTCATTTTTGGTGAAGGAAAACGTTTTTTATTAATTCAGGAATGATGGAAGGTGATTTTGACTCCCTTCCTCATGTAGTCCGCGAACAGAAAGTTTAACTAAACTATTGATGGCTGGGTTGGGAGCCATTATAGGCTCTGGCTAAGGTTACTAGAAAAATTTATACCTCAAGAGTTTCAGGTCGACACGACGGATGTTATTTTACCCCCGCATTGTAGCGGTGAAACAGTCAAAAGTGGCAAAATAAGATAAATTGACCGTTGAGCAGTCAGGTTACGAGTGATTTCCACCCGCGCACCAATTATTGTTACAATAAAAAGAAACGAGATTCTAATAAAAAATGATCTCGCTTTTCCTCCTTTCCCTCTTTCAATCTCCATTCCTCTTTTTTTGCTGATGTCCTAACACCCCCTGCCAAACGCCAGCAAACGTGGCGGAGCGGTGGCTCGCAGGGTTGCACGTTGATGAATTCGCAGTTTTCTCCGTGAGCGTGCATTACAATTATACATTCGACATCCCGCTATGTCTTACTTGTTTACTTTACTCCAATTTTAAGATAAACTACTGCTATGAAATCGTGACCCACAATAATTTGAGGAATTCGGCTGACCCATTCGAAACGGTTTCCTTGATTGCTTTGAAACGTGGTCGGTTGTTTGGTTATTTGGGGCCATGATTGGGGATCTCTTAGATGGAGACGGTAGTGGTCTTTTCCTCACATTACATCTTCGCAAAAAAATAAGCGTGTATAATGTTCTGATCGAAGAATTCATTTCGCCTTCATATTTTTAATTTTGTCGGTTTTGCCTCCAGGCAATCGTCTTTTCGTTGTTCTCTCTGTAAATTGATTCTCGCGGGCGAGATGTGCTAATGCGAACTTCCAAAATTCCTCTTATAACGGTTGAGATAATGCCTCTTTCCTGGAAAATAGCATAAGAAAACAGTCTAGCCTCGTATTTCCTCTTGGTTATTGACCATCGGCAGCTTGAGGAAATTACATGATCATTCAGTTCTACATAATTGGAGTGTGACGCGTGAAATTGCATTTTAAGGTCTAATTTTCTTGGGGGAGTGGCTTTCTTAAGGTTCAAGGGCTGATTGCAACTTAAACATATACCCCATTTATGTCCTTCTTTTTAGATTGGTATGCCATAATTGTACATAATATTCATACTAAAAGACTGCCCTGCTGCAGATCCCTTCTAAATAATTGAATATAATATCAGTAACACCTCTCAAAAATGGAGATAAAACTTTTCCTTTTGATTCACTTTCCTTAATCACAGTCTTATAACCTCAAATCAACCCTTACAAATCTGTAATGCTGTTTTCATATGTGTCATGTTTTAAAGTGTGTTTAAAACGCAACACCAAAATATGTTGACCCGCTATAAATAAAACATGTCTTAAAAAACTGCGTACTTTTGGCAATGTATTTGAGTTTTGCTCCTTTTTGAAAAAATACTGGTTGACACTTGTTGAACAATGATTCCTCACCACTAACAGGTGTAATATTTGGACAAATAATGATGAACGAAATGTAGCTCAGGTTAAAATTACCAATGTTATATCTTTTATAGAAAAAACATTTTTTTAAATTGAAAAATTTTAATTTATTTAGCAACAAATTTTTCTACCTTTTTTGTGCTGTTTTTTTTACTGTTTTTTTTGTGCTGTTTTTTTTGCCTGTTGATTGCAATACTTAAAACGTAAAGCCTGAAGAGGTCTTTGCGACTACGTAACTTATGCACGGGAGGGGCAAAATAGTTACTGAATTCTTTAGGTATGTACATCCTGAAATATAGGCATTATCGCAACATACCGTCAATTGCGGGCAGTCTATACCACAGGATAGCATTACCACGCAATGACAACCTTAGGTCTCTTATTGTTAGTTCCGTACACGATGTTACAAATTTCTTATTATTTTTAAATTGTGGTTGTTTTATTGTCTCCAAGAATTGCAATTTTAAATGTATAGGTTTATTTTCCCGATAGTACTCAATAATTATTTTTATTTAGTCTTAAGAGTACTCTCATATGGCCTAATGCCTTATGGCCTTAAGTAATTATGGCTATTTACATGTTTGAAGATTTTTATTACATTTTGCGTAAATTATCAGCGAACTTCGTTGATATGCCTTGATATTTTCGTTATCATCCTTCATAATGCTTTTGTCATGGATAAAAATGTTACATTTAATCTTTTTTTATTCCACAAGGCATATGTAGAGGTTGTTCTTTTCTCTGCAGTAAATTGTGAAATGCTACATAGCATACTATTTTTCCTTTATTTGAAGATTATTCTGACCATGATTTTCATACTACTCTATCTTTATCTTTACAGAGGTCAAACAGGAGCTGGAGGACCTCATGATTGACATCAAGAAAACTGCCAATAAAGTCCGTACCAAATTAAAAGGTAAGTCAACTTTTTCCTATTACAGCCCACTCCAAGCGTTATTTACAAAAAAAAACACTGAAATGGGCCAAAAGAAAAGTTTGGTGAAACATTGTGCTCTTTAAATGACTATATTTCAATTTTATGGCTGAATTTTTCAAATCAGTAATGGGGCTATGTGCCTAGGATCTTGCAAATATTTCTATATCTTCTTGGCGTAAACTTTATTCTTGCATACTCCCCTCCAGTTCTTATTAGGAAGCCAACTTACAATGTCATTAATTTCGCTAATGGAAGCAATATTTTATTCTAAGTTTAAATTCTATATTTGTGGTATAATATATTTGTGTAATATTATGCCAGATTTTGTTTTTAAAAAGTTAGCTGATATATTATGTTGTCTTTTACAGTGATAGAGCAAAATATTGAACAAGAAGAGCATACTAACAAGTCATCGGCTGATTTAAGAATTAGGAAAACACAACATTCAACATTATCTCGGAAATTTGTCGAGGTGATGACAGAATACAACCGAACGCAAACAGATTACAGAGAGCGATGTAAAGGCCGGATACAGCGGCATTTGGAAATAAGTGAGTTCATGTGATGATTTATATATTTGATGTAATGAGATCTAACCATGTAATTTTTACCATTTTGCCTGATAGTTATGATGTAAATGTCATTATTTTGCTGATGGTTCTAATTTATAATAAAAATTTCAGCTGGGAGGGCAACAACTAATGAGGAACTAGAAGAAATGCTTGAGCAAGGAAACCCAGCTGTGTTCACCCAAGGAGTAAGATTATTTTCTTAATTTGTTAACATTGCTTTAAAGAACATAACATTTATCCAGAAAGAATATTTGTTACATATTTGGTCTTTCTTCTCATTACCTCTGCCGATTATGAAAGACTTCCACTTTATCTGGAATAGAGACTTTTTCTCATTCTCAGCTACATTATTATTAATTTAAATTCAATCCCATAGTTTCACAAAGAGAGGCGTAGGCATAATGCTAGTAATTAGCATCAAATGGGATTCTGTTATTCTGAACATGTTGTGGAAGCTATTATGTTTTTAAAATTCCAATGTGTATTGATTTAATAAAATATTTTTATATAACTTGGCAGTAATGCTGTGTTCACATTTTTTTATAGATAATAATGGAGACTCAACAGGCAAAGCAGACACTGGCAGATATTGAAGCTCGACATGCTGATATCATAAAATTGGAGAATTCTATTCGAGAGCTACACGATATGTTTATGGACATGGCAATGTTAGTCGAAAGTCAGGTAATGGCAAAATTTATATGGTGCAGGTAATTTTTTATAATTAATAAATTTTGCTGCCCATATAAAGTCATTTAAATAATGTAAAACTAGGCTCCTTCATATGGATATATTTAGTTTTACATTCTTTTGAAAGTTCAAGTGCAAGTACTTTCAGTGTACATGCATCCATGTAAGTTCTGCCACGCAACAGCAGCAATGATTTTTGTTGGTGGTATGTGCCATGTTACTCAAGGCATCTTAAACTCTTTAAGTAAGCATGTTTGTGCAAAAATCATGGGCAGTAGGCATTACTCAAATGGATGCATTTTAAATTCAAAGCTCCATTCATTATTGGATAAAGAATAATTTTCTTTTAAAATCCATGTGTTTTTACCTGTACTACAGTCGCCATGGTAAAAGAAGTCTGATGACAGCTAGAAGGGGGAGCATAGTTGCCAATTCATTAAGCGAGAGAGCCATCGCTACGGCTGCTGTTCTCACTAATAGTCAAAACACCGGTCTTTAGATGTTGTATCTCGATAAACAATGAACTCATTGTAAGGAAATAGACTGAATATTAAAGATCATTTATTTTCATGTACCATGATTGGAAAGGGAATTTTTAAATCATAATTTAATATTTTTAGTAGACCTCGATATGCTGTACATCCAAAAGTGCAGATGGATGAAGCATGAAAGTATTAGAATTATAATACTGTTCACTCTATAAACCCAAAAACTGTAGTGTTTGGCACTGAAAATCGTAAGACAAAAACTCATGGAGAGACTGAAAAGTGATGGCATGTGACAACATTGTCAGGGTTTGTAGGGGGAAAGGATGGTGATGGAGTTCAGCTATTGGCTCTAAGACACACAAGGCTCTTTATGCTCTTCCTTTGCCCTTTCACTTTTTGAGCTGTCACCAGACTTTTCTCCTCTTTCATCGGGCATCGACTGTAGATGGAGCTAATATTTTATTTTAAAAATGTTCCCTTTTGCTAAAATTTAATATTAACTATTACCTAATTTGGATTATGCTTTTCTGCCATTATAATCATATGTTTTCATAGGTGCGCTATATTTATTGCCTTCAATCTTATATTTCTTCTCAAACTACTTCAATATTTAAATATTTTTCTGTGATTATGACCTAAAGATGTGAGTGAATGAGTGCCTAGAACTTTTAATATTTTGAATGTTCACACAGGAATGTGCAACCTGGCACAAGGCCCTGAACTGTCATGAAATAGATGCTTGTTGTGAGATTTTGAGGAATCACTACAGGATTTGACATCATACATTTAGAAAAGGTGACATACATATTTGGAGGGGATGAGTGCATGGGATGGTGGGAAAGATTACATTTTTTATTTTATGGCCCTATATCAAAGAAGAGTAGACCTCCCTCCAATAGGAGTCACACAGAGAGGATATTTGTACCTTCAAACTCTGAATTGTTTTCCTCTCTTTGTTGTGAATTGAAGAATTCCTGAGAGCTTCCTTTCCTATATTAACTATGGTCTTGAGCTTTGAGGGTTCTTCAAATCAATGAAATTTCACTGTTGAAATGGATCTGTTCAATGCCTTATTTGTTCTAGATCAGAGTAATGCTGTCGGTAACTTTTCTCACAGTTGGGTTGACTTCACGAGCAGGTTGATTGTGACGCATATAAGAAATGTCTCAGTTGTGAACTTAATGCACCTGATTAAGACTTAATTATTCATATACAACCTGGGCAATGTAAAAATTATTTTCTTAAGGATTCTTCACAATACCATGAATGAATACATATTATACATGACTGGTTGGTTAGGAACCCCCTCTACGCAATAAATGAGTTCTTTAGGTGCAGTACCTCAGATATAACATTTATTCAAATGCAAATTTTACATTCCTCTAAATGTTGCTATATGTACATCATTAGTCTTGCTATTCCCTCTTTGAGTCATCCATATTCTGACAATGACTATCCATTGCTCACTAATACTTAACGTCAAAATGCATATCATTAATCACCACTCAGTTAAATACCAAATCAAATATTGATGAGACTTAAGCTGAGATGGCAATATCGGTTCCTATAGAGATGTTTAAATAAATGAGACAATCCATCCCCTAGTCCAGTGGTCAGCAAACCATGGCTCATGAGCCACATGTGGCTCTTTGGCCCCTTGAGTGTGGCTCTTCCACAAAATACCACGAGCGGGCATGCACGTACATACAGTGCGATTGAAACTTTATGATGACTGGTTTTCTTATTTCTATTTTTACATACTTAATTCGTGTTTAAGAGTGTGGATGGGAGAGTTAGAAGGAGCCAAACCTCAGCGAAAGTACCTCAATTAGATTGAGCCCATTTTTAGCAAAGGCCAGCTTAGGAGTACCCTAATTAAGTTAATAACAAAATACCGTCCTCTATAGTTTAAGTTTAAAAAATTTGGCTCTCAAAAGAAATTTCAATCATTGTACTGTTGATACTTGGCTTTGTTAACTAATGAGTTTGCCGACCACTGCCCTAGTCCATTCCTTGTGGTCAAACTTTTGTTGAGTTAATCTATCACTTTTATCTTACTTACCTTTTAACAAAGTTCTATGTTCCATTTCCTACTTTCACATGCATCTCATCTGTCAGAATTACATGAACTTGGTGAATAAGCTGACAAAAAGTACTTTTCATTTTTAGGTGATTCCTCAGCTTTTCACATCAATCATTTTGACATCCCTGGAGGATGTCTGTCTTTTTTTTCCCCCATTCGGTTGA
This sequence comes from Pyrrhosoma nymphula, assembly GCA_963573305.1. Lineage (NCBI taxonomy): Eukaryota > Metazoa > Arthropoda > Insecta > Odonata > Coenagrionidae > Pyrrhosoma > Pyrrhosoma nymphula. The sequence goes on along the minus strand of OY754327.1, from coordinate 76,991,684 downwards.
TAACTGTCAAGGCTGTAGACTTTATTCATGTTAGTGAATCAGAAAGCATTAACTGTATGAGTGATAATTCCAGGTTAAGAACTGTCAACAAAATTTGTAATTCATTGAACTAACTTAAATGACAGTAGTTGCAGTCTCCTCCTCCAGATGCCTAAGGAGTAAATGTTGGTATCTGTCATTTTGAAAAGAAATTCTCTGTAGTTGATAATAATAAGCCTCATTGGAAGTTTTGTGGCATTCATGGGTTCAATGTAGAGGCAAAATATTCATGAGCAGCATTTACTTAATTTTTAAGTTGATTAAAGATAATATTTTTTTTAATGGCACCAACTTTCCAGATTTATATAAATTAGGACAATATATTTGTACCTCTATTATTAATGGTCATTGAGCTTCAACTATTTTTTACTGCTAAGCTGGTGTCCCACAGTCAAATTTTGATCAATTTATTTGTTGAGATCATTGATTTTGCTGAAACATCCTACCTGTGTCTCACTGTAAATGATATGTTAACCAAATGCACATACAGTAGACCCCTGCTTAATGATGTTAATCAGTTCTACTGGATCGTTTGTAATGTGAACTCCAATGTAAAGTGAACCAGCATATTACCAGACAAGGGATCGGTTCAACTACATCAATGCCAGTGCATTTAGGGGTACACAATAGTGTATAGGTATGACATATGCTGGAATCATATTATTTTAAATGTTATTTAACCAATAATTAAACTTAACAGAAGGTATAGTAATTGTCAACACATTGAATTGTCTTTCATGAATGTGCAAGATGTACCACCTTGCATTAAGGCATTGAGTTATGATAGAAATAGGCTAAGTATGAGTGAGAAGTAGCTTAAAGTAATGCATAGAAGGCAGATGGAGAAATAGTCAGTACCCTGTCCACGAATAATAATTTTTGTGTGAATCGCTGTCATCGCTCGCCTGTTCTCCGCTTTTGTTGACATTCCTTCTCCTTGTCCCAAGCCAGGAGCATTGATATCATTCTCCCCATCGAGGGCATTCCTAGTAGAGTGAATAGCCGAATAACAATAGAGATAGCAGTAGAGGGGATAACCTTTACTCAAAGCCCTTTTCTCGGAACAGCTGACCTGACTCTACTCGGTTGGGAGAGATCGGGGGTTGGTTGTTTACTTTAGGGATGCATTACCTTCTTAGAGTCATCCATACATTGAGTATTGGAACAAGAACACTAAGGACATAATTATTTTAATGGAAGCTTTGCTAGGAACAAGTTGAACTTTCAACGTCAAATAATAACCTCGCCTGTGTTGAAGATACCAGCACATTACAAGGTATAAAAGTAAATTTTTTCCTTAAAAAAATGGATGCATGGTGGTTTGTTTATCCCTATTTATATGAAGTATTTTGAAGTATCTAATTACTTTATCCTCATGTCACTGGGTAAAAGTTCAGTCCTTTCTATGTAAGGATTATTCTTTACAATCCTTTTAACCATGTCCCAAACAGGGAGTAATTCTTTAATGCCCTCAGACATCATAGTACATATTTCCATCATTCGTAGTATCCTCCTCACAGATTCTTCCTTTATCCATTTATTTCTAATTCTTGGAGTTCTTCCGTTTTCAGCTCTCTCTTAGGGATATCAATGAGCTCCTCAATATCATTTCCACCTACCTCAAGCCCTAATGTTTGACCTGGGTTAATAATTGCCTCATCTATCGCATGCTTTTCATGAAACCCTTGAAAATCGTGAACAACTGACAAATATTTCCAGAGATATAACCAGACAAATATTTTCCAAGTGGAATTGAGGCATCTGGTGAAAGCTCCAGTCCAGGAGTCCACAATTTTGCAAAACTATCAAAAATGCTGAGATGCAACTTACAGATCCCTTTTAGTGAGATGGAATTCGGACTGCTGGTCTCCTTGAAGCACTTCAAAAACACTTTTCTGAAATTCAATTTGTTTGAAATTGGCATTTACACTCTGCTCCATTGGTTGAAGCAAAGAAGTGGTATTTGAAAAAAGGAATTGCACTAAAACGAAGCCGAATTCTGCCTCAATGGATGCTGCAAGATCTGGATCGTGACCTGGGGCATTATCTAACATTAATACTGCTCTTAGTGGCCATTTTTTTCTCTCAAGGTAACTTTTGACAGAAGGGTAAAACTCCGATAACACCCACTCATTACAAACTTGGCGTGTCACCCAAGCTTTCTTGTTACAAACACCAAAAGACACCCAGTTTGGACTTGTCGAATTCATTTTTCATGAAGATCATAGAATTTTCTGTGTGATAGATGAGAATAGGCTGCATTTTAAAAGTTGCTTGAAGCACTAGCTCTTAGCGAAAGAGTGAGCCTATCTTTCTTTGACTTATGCCCTGCTTGGAGTTTCAGGCTAGGATGCCTCTCTCTTTGTAATATATGTCCTCTGGGGCATTTTTTGGAAAAAAATGCCCGTCTCATCTACGTTAAATATTTTTCTGTGGCTTCTCAATCTCCACCAGCAGCTTTGCCATGCCTTATAACACTTTTACTGCCCGTCCCCTGAAATGATCGAACCAACCTTTGCTCGATTTGAAGTCTTCTGAGCATGCAGAACTTGTGGAAGGTGCCTTAGATCTTAGATCTTCAAAAATCTGCTTGGCTATCCCACATAAAAACTGTCCAGGAACAGTGTCACCTTTCAACTCCTCTCTGATCCACAATAACAGGAGTGTCTCCATTTCGGAAATCATCCGTCATCCTTTTTGCAGAGTGTTGGATCCATCAGACACTTTAATTTCTCTCAGGTGCTCTTTCTGTTTAATTATTGAAGATATATAGGACTGCGAATAGCTACTCATGTGATTAAGTGCTAACTCAAGCACCCTCATCGTGTATCTTCACTATCTCCTGCTTGGTTTTAATTGTAATTTTTTGCTTGAGTTGCACTGAAGGGAGCACAGTCACTACAGAAACTTCCCACAGTGAACCACCAAATTAGGGCAAGTTTAGTTATCGAATGGGTAATGCGGTTTGGAAATATGCTGTTCAGAGCATGAACTACGCCCTTCATTGACAACGCCTCTTTGCACAGAAGACACTTGAAGACTGATATTCCCACAGTGGTAGAGCACAATTAGTGACCTAGATGGCAACGCTATGTAGATTCTCTTGATATTTCGGAGTGAAGCCATTTGGGGAATTTCGATGCAGATTTAGATAGGCCCTTACATTCACCAAGAAATGTTACGATTTAATTCTCAAAGTGAATCCATCATAAAGCGGGGGTCTACTGTAGTTGAATTGCATATGCTAGGAATTTTTAAAATTTTAATAATTTCCAATTCTATACCCTATTATGGTTGATAGACTCTGGGTAATTTGTGACTGGTTCCTGGGTCAAAAAAAATCTAATTGCCCCTTTTTGGTCTGTTTTCATAATTTTTGCTCAAACAATTTAAAGGAAATGTTATCCAAGTTCATTTAGTTCAAATCTTTCATGTGACTTGATTCTCTCTTCTGATCAATCTTAGGGGAAATTTGACTATGAGACACTGGCTTTATTTAGTGTTTTTTTCACTTTTCACATAATAATATTAGAGTAACAAGGTATTTTTTAAACCTCTTTAAAAAGTTTTTTAGTTGTAAGTTTTTATTTTTTTAAATTGTTGCATCTTTCAGTCCTGATTTTTTCTGGAAGTACTGCAACAGTTAATCAATCACAGTGGAACATTCTGAATTTAGAAACTGCCTACATTTTAGCTTATAAAGGTTGAAATATGCAATTATGAATATTTAGTCACTTTATATTTTCTTAAGTTGTTGTATTTTATCAGATTTTTATTAAGTTACCCAGAAGTATGGTTTGGGTGATTTTGAGTTTGTATGGATGGGAGGACAGTAGACAATTTTTTTATTACTTTGTGTTTGAACTTAATTATTGGTTCATTTTCTCCTCATTCCAACTTCCTTGATTTTATTGACCTAATAATTGGAGGATGTGGGGTTTTTGTGTTATCTTGCTACTCTTTCTCCAAGCTTTTGTGTTTGAGACCATTGTTGCATGTTGCAGATAATTGGAAAGGATTCATAACACTTTGTTCGATGCCTATGGTTAGTGTCTTGGCTTTTTGAAAATACCTACATGTTTAATCAGCAATCATGTACAGTGAAGTTTGGAATTTTTTCCTCACATTTAACATCTAAAGTTAATGTTTAATGAATAAAACAAGCTAAACCACTTTTGTATGTCAACTTTTCGGCAGTTTAGAAAACATATATGTTTGGGCATTGATCTTTTTTATTATTGGGTAACAGCTCCTTGTGGGTTACGAACACACAATTTCAGGTGATTTTGATGAGTCATATGCCCCCTAATGAGAGAACTCGGGACTTATTCCAGTACATAAGTATGAAAGTATTTTTTTTTAGTTCAGTAGAACAGCTTTGTTTGAACTCATCCCTGAAAATTGATTGCCTCAGAGTTCCATAATATCCAAATGGTTATCCAAGATGTCCATTTACCTGAGTACCTGAACGATAAAAAATATCAAAATATTAGCTAAGTCATTTTTACTCTAGTAATGATTTATGTGATGAAGCTTCGAAATTGTTTTGATGAGTGGAGCTTTAAAGTTCTTGTGAAGCTTGTGTAAAATTTTCAATGAAATTCAATTATCATTGTGGCATGGCCAAATTCAAAATATGAAAATATATTTTTAGTGTTCACATCTTTACATTTCCCATTTTGCTCTGAGATGTAATGTCATATAGGGGTGAATTTTAATCTAGAGATATCTTCTCTGTAATTCCAGTTGGAAGTTCCCATAGCATGTGGCATTCTTGTTCAAATCCCCCGTAGTGATTTTTCTGGTGGCTTTGTTTGATCTGATAACATTTTCTTAAAATTGTATTACATGTGTGAAATTTAACAATAATTTGATGGTACTGTGATATTAAAGTGCTTTCAAGACTTTCCTATTATACATATAATAATACAAAGCTATATTAACTTGTCGTTGCTGTTATTTAGTATAATTACTTTGAATCGTGTCAAAATGAGTCTGTCTCATGACAAAGCATATGTTCCCTTGAAACTAAACCACATCTTCAACCTAGCAGCCTGTTTGATGGTTGAGGGCAAAGCTTGATTGGTTCTAAGCCATATATTATATTTAGAGCTTAGATATAATGGAGATGGACACAAACACTGCTCAAATTTGAACTTATGACCCTCGTGGCAAGATCCAAGTAATATTACCATTACCATTAATGTTTTACACTGCTTTAACAAAAATGACAAAGTTGATCAATTATTAAGGTGTTAATGGATTCATTAAGTTGAAATTTTTTGTTAATCTTCTGTTCGTTTTTGTAGTGAAAGGCTTTTTCAGTTTGCTAATAGGTATTGCAGTTCATACATATATGCCTATTGGTTTAATGATTGTGCTTCCACCACTGATAAAGGTATTTCTGACACTCTTATTCCAGCCGAAATCACAACATTTTCTGGATATATCTCCAGCTTAATACATAGGCTCTTCTGAAAAGATAGTTTGTTACTATGGAAATATTTTCTGGCCTGCAATATCATGGATTATGCACTCATTAATTCATGAATAATTCTGAAAATATTTTTGCTACATGATTGATGCTTACAAATAAACTTTCCTTCACTTTTAAATATCGTCATTAAGCAGGCAAAATGCATTTTTTTTCTTGTGCCATTGAGGTAAATTTGTATCTAGAGCTAAGTGTCAGAGGCGACCATCGTCTTAGCGTATGATTAATTAAGGCAATCAAAGGCCAAAATGACTCTGAGTACATTCAACTGAATAGAGAGAAGTGCCTCCAGTGTTAGCCATGAAAAAGAAATTTTACTGCTAATACAGCTATTGTTATCGTTTTTAACCTCTTCTGTTCTCAGATTTTTCTTGTTCATCACGTGAGAATTATATCACCGTCGACTCCTAATCATTGCTATTTTTTCATTGTTTTTATCGTAAATAAGTTATAAGAGAAAACATTCACCCCAACCATTTGTAGAATATACTAATATTTACTTGTCTTTTCTTCAATTGTGTGGCTTTACTTTTTTATTACTATGAGTGGTTTGTAATCTGGTGCCGCCTCTCACCTATACATATTTATATGTTGATGGAACTCTAAATTTATAATGCAAGTCTTGTCAGCAGTTCTTGGGATTTTTTCTCTGGTAGTGATTAATTTTTTTCCTGCTCTCGTATTCATAAACCTAACTTAATAAATTGTGTACAATAATATATATTATAAATAATGTAGTGCCACAATGGTGGCAAATAAAAATATAGAAACATAATAAGGGAGACACTCACTAAGGAATTCTAATTCATTTTGATGGCAGAACCACCTTCCTCAAGGGAGAGTTCACTTCTTTCCTTTAAGAAAGATGGTTAGGCCTTCAAAATTAATCAAAATTTCTTAGTGTCTCCCTTTTTATGTTTATATATTTTTATCTGCCACCCTTGTGGCACTACATTATTCATCATCACTAGTGATTCTTCTGACTTCCATTTAGTACACTATAAGTTATTAAAATTTCTTTAGACCATTGTTCATATATATTATTCTTCATTTGGATTGCAATGTATTGACTAAATACTATGTTTGAGAAAGGTTTTCAATTCTAATTTTACTGTAGACATAATTGCAAACTAATTTGTTAGTGCTTAGTTGAGTGATTAGCAAAGTTATTATTGGATTTTGGGAACTGGCCTTCTCTGTGGATTGTCCTGCTTCTAACTAACACTTTCTTTCTCACCCCCGTCTTCTCCTTCCTCTTTTTTTCTATCACTCTGGGTCCTAACAAATCCCTAAACATAATATCCTCGGCCCGTGATATCTTCTGTGCTGCCTCTACCAGGGAGAAATGATCGATCGCATTGAGTATCACGTAGAGCATGCCGTGGATTATGTACAGACTGCAACTCAGGATACTAAGAAAGCATTGAAGTATCAAAGTAAAGCCAGGCGGGTAAGTAATAATTGTTATTATCAACATCTTTGTCATCACTGTCTACGGGACCTCCCAACCATCGTCGAAACACCCATCCCATCCTGGGTTTTAAGCTAAGGTTTAATTTTTAATAGGCCAAGTAAGACTAATGTATGTTTTCCTCTCTCTCTTTCTCTCTGTTTCTCTATCTTCTTATTTCTAACCCTCAACTCGGCCTTCTATCATTAATAAAACATCCGCTTGTATTTTATTGTTAAATGTTTCATTGAATAACCCATTGCTTCATTTGTCTGATTTCCCTTGACTGAAAATTTGTTTCAATCATCGTTAACGTGGTTGCCCATTTATAACTTTTGGTGAATTTGGTACTTCTGGCTAATTTTGTAAACCTTTTTTTTTAATCATTGGTGGGCACATTTTTTTATTTTACATTGCATTTGAAAACCATTAATGTTGACTTTTAACTTTCCTGGGTTGGTGTGTCTAACATTTCCAATATGTGTAAACTTAATTCTCCTGTTTACTCCTCACCTAAATGGTTTTAATGTATTTTTTTATGTTTCTGTCAATACCAAAAATGACATTCTCACTCATCAACTAACACATTATATCTAATAAATTTGATTCTTGATAACCATATTTCTCTTGGACCAATCTCTGCTCCTCTTTCCTGTATTCATACTAAATGGCCAACTTTGTGTTGTCATTGTGGCATTTGCTGTGCTATTTGGCATATACATATATGTCAATTTGATATGTGCTTGCATCACTTGTGTGGAACTCATTCTTTGGTGTGTTTTTGTTTCTTGTGTCAAAAAAATGGTATCTTGGTTTAATTGGTGTGCGCTTATGTTCATAATGTGTTGTGGTTTATGTGTGCTTAATATGTTGATGGTAATACTCTCCTGTGGGCTGCACCAATCATGAATCTTTGATGTGTCTGTGTTTCCTTTTATCCTCGTCTCTCTCTTTATTACCCCTGCTCAATCTCATATCTAACTCCTGCGTGGGTGGTGTCTCTTATTTCCATGGTTCTAATCAAAATCTCTTTCCTCTGATTAAAATTGTAATTACATTTTCTGATTTGTAATGTTTCATTTTTCATTCTATGCAACTCTCTTGGGTTACATTCCACATTGTTTCTCTGTCGACTTTTCATTTTTTTTCTCTGTACTTGGAAAAATCATCTCTACAAATCATGTGTCTTGGTACTTCAATACCATTTCTATTCTCTCTTTCCTCAAATGTATTGTTGCTATTGTCTGTATGGCCCATGATCCTTCCTCTCCTCTCCTGTAATCCATGGTTGTGGGCATGTGTGTGTTGCGCTTGCGTGTCTGTGCGTGCGTGTAGGGTGAGTTGGTGGACCGGATTGAGCACCATGTGTCTCAGTCCGCGGATCACGTCGAGGATGCAAGAGGAGAACTCAAAATTGCAGAAGGCTATCAAACTAAGGCTAGAAAGGTAAGGATTGTACACAGTCGTTTCTTCACTCTTTCAACTGTTTAGTGCTCATTTTACATCCTTAGTGTATCTCATTGGTGCTCTTGGCACCTTTTTTTATCTTCGTGATATTATCATTTGATCAACTCTTTTCACAAACTCTTATTCTCTCAACAAACTTCATCTCTACTTCTGCCTGAGTATGTTTCTGTGTGCATGCATGTGTTAATTAGATGCTGGATTAATGCCAGTATATTTGATTTATTTAGGTTGTATCTGTGCTGTAAAAAGTAGCAGAAATAATTTTTCCTCTAATACAATGAAATGGAAATGTATGCACCTTAAGGAAATAGGTATCCATGAGTAAGCATAATTTTCTCATTGGATTAATCTAGCAATATTTCCAATCTCTCATTGTATCCCTGTGTTTAGGGTTTTAGGGCCATACATGTTTTTCAGTGTTAATTGAGCCTAAGTGTAATTGGATCTCCACTGTCCATTTATGTGAAGACCCCTAAGTATGTTATGATGTCTCCATAAACTACTGTTTTTGAATAGCTAAGACCTAACTGAAACCGATAAAGTATAAACACAATTAAATGGATTTTGAAATATATATTTTTTATAGCTGATAAAAGCAAGTAAATATGAAACAATGATAACAAAAATACCTCGAGTGGAATTAATGCTTTAAATAATTGTATTACCTCACAGAATGCATTAGTTTTAGGCCCCAAAGCAGAATATCAAGCGACGGCACGAAATTGTCGCAGAACGAAAATTAGGGCTGCAGAAAGATATCGTATACACTGAAAACAATATTTGAATGCAGCATTCAGTAGTTCATAGAAACAAGAATTGATCATGCATGAATTGCTTACTTATTCACCTATAAAACCTCTATGAATAATTTAATGCTAAAACTCCCGTACTCACAGAAAGTTTTTCGTCTTAGCATCAACCATTCCAGAAAGATAAAACACATTCTGCTTTGGGGGATGTAGGAAAAAAACTGGAAATTGAAGGTAGCTTCTCTACAGTTCCATTTTACAATTTTTCATGAAGGAAGACATTAGCTGTGAGAAAACTTCTACATTTGGGAAAAACATTCTTTATATGTCTCTAATACCTTTTTGATTATGAGAAACAATGAAGATTTAGCTTTGAGTCTATTTTGTTTTCAAATAAACTTAGTGTGTGGAGCAATGATAAGGTTAATATATGCTTCACTATGCGAGAACTGTTCTCAGGTTTCTCACCAGGTTAAAGGCTCTATGCTGGCCAACATTTTGGCCGTCCATCTCAGATGTTGCTTTTAGGGCAATTGAGTGACTACTATCGCCGGAAAAAAGGTAGAACGCTGAAGTTTAAGCATTTGTACCGAATTCCACCGTAGCTCCTAAGAGCCGTGTAATATACCGTTTTACTCCTTGTTTATTTTACTACAAAATGCATTCATTGAAAAGTGTGTAATTGTAAACGCTTAGCTCCTACGGTCAAAAGAGTGAAGAAAAACATGCGAAAAACTAGGAGAACGGCGAAACGGTCGTCTTATTAATCTCATCTCGGCCAAAATATTTGATTGGTGGACTTCATTATTTTTTTTACGAAGAAGAAGACATCTCCGCATTCCAAATATTCTTTTAAAATTTTATTTTACCCATTCTTTGATTTTTTAAATGTCCAAAAGCTAAATTTCAATTTCCGAGGTGTGGAAAAGTATATGAGTATCGAAATTACGTATGCTTAATGGAAAAAATATTGCAAAACTTCTCATGTGAGGAAATTTTTATATTCTTCCTCTTACTTAAAATGAACGACAAAGATGAAAATCACCCCGCGGCAATGCACACTACCATTTTGCTGAGTTGGCAATGGAGAAACTCCTGGCCGCGCGTGACTCAAATCTCATTATCAAGACCCATCTAGTGAGACCTCTGTCCAGCGCTGATTGGACAAGGAAAGGGAAAGGCTCTAGGTGTTTTATATTCTTTTAACTTTATGTGAATGGGTTTAAATTGAATAATTCGCATTTAGATATTTAATTCAGTCTCAGAAATTGCACACTTTAATTCAGCCCGTGACAACAATACAATCCATAGAATCAATAAACTTCTAACTCATAAACAAACAGTATTTTGCTCGCAGCCAGGCATTTCACCATTGCCAACTGAGCAAAATGGTAGTGTGCATTGCCGCGGGGCGATTTTCTTCTTTGTCGTTTATTTTAAGTAAGAGGAAGAATATAAAAATTTCCTCACATGAGAAGTTTTGCAATATTTTTTCCATAAAGCATACATAATTTCGATACTCATATACTTTTCCACACCTCGGAAATTGAAATCTAGCTTTTGGACATTTTAAAAATCAAAGAATGGGTAAAATAAAATTTTAAAGAATATTTGGAATGCGGAGATGTCTTCTTCTTCGTAAAAAAATAATGAAGTCCACCAATCAAATATTTTGGCCGTGACGAGATTAATAAGACGACCGTTTCGCCGTTCTCCTAGTTTTTTGCGTGTTTTTCTTCACTCTTTTGACCGTAGGAGCTAAGCGTTTATAATTACACACTTTTTAATGAATGCATTTTGTAGTCAAATAAACAAGAAGTAAAACGGTATATTACACGGCTCTTAGGAGCTCTGGCAGAATTTGGTACAAATGCTTAAAGTTCAGTGTTCTACCTTTTTTGCGGCGATAGTAGCTTGCTCAGTTTGATATCTGAGTTTGACATTAAAAGGTCAACCATCATGAAGCCTTTAACCTGGTGGGAAACCTGAGAATAGTTCCTGCATCTCACCCACAGTGAAAGTACCAGATCTTACTTATACTTCACTGTGTATTGATTAGTTTTTCCAGAATTACAGTGTGTCTATGATTAATAATGTATGCTCTTCAGTTTGATGTAAAGTTATACCAGGTGGTTGCACTATCTGTCTGAGACACAAGAAGGAAAATTTAGTTCAAAATAATACTATCATTTAGTATGTACCACACTTTTCTTGCTTACAAAAAAGCCATACTATGCACTTGATTCAGCCATTTTTCTTCACTCTTACTCCATATTCCATTGTATGTATTTGCATCATCACATACTGTGTGATTCATCAACTCTTAAGTGGCATATTATGTGCCTCGTAGCCTTGCATGAATCTATTATCTTGTACTATCTTTTGATCTCTGTCCTCTTTATTACTTCAATATAATTTTTTTTTACACTATTGATCATTAATGCAAATTGAGAGATTTATTTCTTCATTTTATCAGGTAAGGCCATAAAACTAAGTATCTCTGTGCCTTAGAATTCCATGATTTCTACTTTTGTGGAAATTGAACATAAAGTCTTTGCTCATCCTTGAAAGATGTAATTCTATGCTTGAATTCATTGAACCACCAATGATGAAAATTAAATCTAGTGTCTTTTGTCATAAGTCTCTTAATTTTTTTGACAGAAGTGTCACTAACAGCTCTTGTGGCACCAACATCTCTCCAGGTTAGTACCAAAATCGCATGCCCCATTAGTAAATGTTGGCCAGATATATTCCTTTCCCATTTTTCTACCTTGGAAACTTGTAAGTTTTATTGATCTGGCATATTTTTACATAAATAATTGTTTTGGTTTTAAATAAAAATAAAAAATTCAAGATGCTACTCTTATGTCACATGTGTCTAACCATTGGCTTTGAAATTAGGAGGTTAATCAGCAAAACAATATAAAATTCAGTTTCTCTCATCGCCATGTTTGAATATTTTGCTGAAATGTAAAGTGATTTTCAAATAGAGTACATTTAATGATAATTGATGATTGATCATTTTAAAATGCAGAGTTGTAGAAAGGTAAAAAAAAGCTCTAGGAAATTTTATGTTTTTGCTTTCAATTACACAGATTGTTTTTTTGATAAAGTGCGAGCTTTGGCCGTCCCTTCTGCCGGCTTTGTTAGGCAATTATTGCCTGACAAAGCCGGCGAAGGGATGTGGAAAGCTCGCACTTTATTAAAAATAAAATCAGTGTAACAGAATACAAAAACGTAAAATCCTGCAACACACGGAAAAGCAAAAATCAAAGCTTAGGGAAAGTTATCTACCTGTGAAATAGGCTGATGGTTGTGGAGGGAGGTGGTTACAGTATGTGGAAAGATAGAAATATAATGTCCAAAATTTATTAATTGGCTGACATAGTTGGAATTTTCGAAAGATTTTTCTGTTAGGTGATGAAATTATGCGTAGTATATAAGCAGAATCAAAGAAAATGAGTTGGATCAGAGAAAATGAAGAAGTAAATTAATATGAAGGATTTAAGGTTTTCCCAGTGAATAATATATGTAAGTGAAAGTTTCTTGGGTTTCACACTGGGTAAGATTTTAACTCATTATCCTGATGACGATGGCTGAGTCAACCATCGAAACGTTGATACATTTCAAAAATCTTACCCGGTGTGAAACCCAAGAAACTTTCACTTATAAAGTAAATTAATGATTATTTTAATTAAAGAGAAATATCATATCTTGTTGAAATCCCACTACGTCTAATTCCAGCCTCTCCCACTTCCTACACAATCACAACGTACAAGTGAGAAATTTTACCACAATTTTCTTAGTGAAAGTTTAGGAGCAATACGTGAGGTCATGTGATAATCAAGTAAATAAAGTATTATTGGGTGCGTAGTTATTGAAGCTTGAAATTAAGAATATTATGAAAATTCTTTTCAGCTTGTCATAAATTTGTAACGTGCCTCATTTACTGGAAGGTGCTAATCAGTTGGAGAGTAAAAATATAAATTTTAGGGACAGTTGTTTTTCCTTAGTGAAATGCATCATAAATCCCCGGAAAACAGCTGGATTGTCAGAGAAATTCTTAGGGGTACTGTAACCACTCTGTCTTTCCTCATCCTGCACCAATTTTAAAATGCCCTTCATATCTAGTTGTAGAGTTGCAAAACTGATTCTTGAAGTGGAGAGAAGTAAGTCTGCCTGAAGCCTTTCTTCAACACCTCTGTTTCCAATGGTTAGCTCTTGTGGACATGAAATGGTCATTTTATGCACGGCTGTTCAAGTAATGCCAAAATATTTATGCTGAGCTCTATTTTGCAAGGTCTTGTGCAAAATGTAAATGCCACCTCTTATGGTGGATTATCATTCCTGGAAGATGGATGCTAATTTTTATTTTTGCATCTGAACCTACCTTTGCACACATGAAAATTACGCACTCTTTTGCTAGAGCACTTTCACATTTTCATGCATTGATCTGATTTCATATGTTTGTGATTGCATGCCTCATGAGAAAGAGAAATGATACAGTTCATGTAAAATTCCTCCTTTGCATCAGTTAATATCCCTATATTCTTCATTTAGTCTAAAGAATCTTCATTCTCATTTCTTGAGGCTGCAATCATTAATCGATAAAGCAATAAATATTGCTATTCTGTGCCAGTCTCCAGTGCTTTGTTTTTAATTTTATGTTTGTCTCCCTTCCCTTCACCTCCTTGCCATACCCTCTTCTCCTATCCTTAATGTGCGTTCCTCAAAACCTTTTACCTTCCACCTATTGTGTTTCCTGCCTTGTTTATCCTCCCCACCATCTTATTTCCACAGAAAAAGATACTCATCATAGTGTGCCTGGTAGTAGTAGTAACCATATTAGTAATCATCCTGGCAGTCACGATCGGATGATGAGGTGGCGAGTATTGACTGCCATTTCTGCTGCCAGTGCTGCTGCTGTCGTCACCAATGCTGCTGTTGATGTAAATTACACTTGCTGGTCCTAGTTAACATCCTCTAAAACTTTGAGATGCTGCCATCATAATTGGGTGTTCTTTTTTTAAGTTTCACACTACCACTTGTGTACTTAAAGGTTCCTTATCACTTATTTTATGAAAACACATCACTTAATTCTAACCTGAAGCTTTTCCATTTCCCAGCCATGCGAATTGATTTCATGTGTCTATTTTAACTGTCACAAAAGGGGAAAATGCCATCAGAAGTCTTTACATAGTCATTCTTTCATTGAATGGTTGAGTCTCAACTAATCCTCATGCGCAATAGCTCTATTTTTAATATTAGATTTGCTCCTCAGTAATAAGATTCTACTCCAAATATGAATTTGTTAATCACTTACAAGTGTAAGTGGAGAATATTTTCCTACCTCATCTGTCCCACAGTTGCCATTGCAAATATTTGTGCCACCAGTCAGCATTGTGCTAGTAAAATTTTGTATATCAGGACAGCATATTAACATTTTGCTTAAAATTTTAGATAAGCAATTTTTTGATGAAAAACTCAGTCAATAAGGTATTTCAGAAAGATAATTGATTAATTTTGATATTTTACCTCATTAAATTTTTAAGAGGTTTGTAAACTGTATGTAATGAAATACTTTTATTTGACAAATAAGAATTTAATTGTAAGATAGTGCCATGTATGCTGTTTTGGATTGTTTGAGCGCATAATTCATGAATGGAAAGAAAGCATTAAAATCTTCATATCAGCATAGTTACAGTGTAGATAAATCTGACCATCATTATCAAACATAATTTTCCCTGAGTTAAACAATTGTAAATTTATAGTTGAACATGAACGATAATAGGCCTAATTTAGAAATCTTACTCAAACT
Source organism: Pyrrhosoma nymphula (assembly GCA_963573305.1). Taxonomy (NCBI): domain Eukaryota; kingdom Metazoa; phylum Arthropoda; class Insecta; order Odonata; family Coenagrionidae; genus Pyrrhosoma; species Pyrrhosoma nymphula. The sequence continues at coordinate 76,976,667 of OY754327.1, read as the reverse complement.
TCTTGAGGATTTTTGCAGTATAAATAGTTTCACAGTTAAAACAATCTCCCAATAGCCTGGTGAAATAGATAATTTATGTAATATATATTAACATTTATGGCTAAAGTTTGACTGAGTAGGATATATGAAAGGAATGGGTGTTAACGTTAAATGTTTATGTATTTATATATATTTATGGTCTATACATATTTATGTATAACAAACTCTATGTACAAGTATACACAATCTGTTGATGTTTTTTCTGATCCAGCTATCAAACTGCATTGTATAGTATCATTTTTCTGTTACATTGGATTTGTGTATTGCTTCTTTCATAGCATAGGATTTTTTCTCGCCCTTTTAAATATAAAATGATTTATGTTCATTGTGCTGCAGATAATTACTCTGAAGCTGCAAATATTCAATCTCGATATCAGTAGGCTTTGATATTTTCAGATAGCGTTGGACTAGTGGTGACTTGTCAGGTGTAGTGATATTCTGTTTTTTAATGCCCAGTAAAAATGTGTTTTCACACGAATATATGTATGTCTTTATTTGCTCTATTTTCTAAAAATGTTCAAATGAATTACTATTCATGTGCAATCTGAACTCCCTTGTCTTCCCAACTATTTAATCTTTCTAAATTCTTATGGAATATAACTTTAGGATTAAAAAAGCAATAATTGTACTTTGAAAATATATTCAGAGACAGTTGATAATTTTACAGTTATAATAAATTGCCATAAAGCCTAATTAAATATAAATATCAGTACATAAAGTAGATGAAAGAAGTAATGTCAAGAGATCCATTTTCTTCAAATATTAAGAGGTAATATAAAATCTGATCTAACTTTTTGAAGGTTTTCTGATGACAGTCTTAACTGATGACCTGAACATCCATTCTTCAAATGTTATTGTGAGATCTAATATAAGAATATTTTTGTGTGAAGTGACTGCCAATTTGTGTAAATGTTTTGGTTGTGTATAAAACATGAATTAGCAAGTTTATATATATATAAACATTCCATTCCTGTTGAAGGTTGTACATTTTTTTGGTGCTCTTTTTTTCACTCGTCATACTTTCTTCATTCTGCAACTGTTTTAGGCTGATTTAGTCCCTTTTAAAGTGGTTAGAGAGAGGTCTTTCATTACATTTTGGATTATTTGAGCTTGTTGATCATGCTGGTGAAATAAATTATCAAGTGAGTTGGAAAAGAGTATGAAGCTATAGCTTTGTTTTGGAGGATTGAAAAGTCAATATATTTGAATGTTTAGCAAGGAAAATAGTTTATTAACTGTTTGAAAACTGAGCCTACTTTCTTAAGACATGGTTATTTTAATATTCAAACTTGTCAAAATTTGACAACTGTGAAAAAAGTATAATAAAAGTTATTTTAAGGTTTGAAAGACATTTTGTCAAAACTCATGTTCAGAAATTATCTATAATTAGCATTGTTGATATAATGATTTGCACATCACGTATCTTTGTGCTGCTATGTTTATTGTGCTGTGTCAGTTGATTTTTTGGAACATGTTTGACAAAGGTAATATAACATTATGCAAATTGTTATTGTTAATTTGCATAGTCATGGAGTCCTATATTTTAAAATTGTATGTCAAGCAATTTGTGTGTTTTCTTCACAATAATATTGCCTATTTTTGTGGTATATTTGTATATATCCCAAATGAGGTCTCATTGAATACCACTGATGTAAGCCTCAGCTAAATACTTGAATCTCATTTTTGTTGTTTTAAGTATTTTGTTTCATAATTCACTATTGTTTCCTGTCTTAATTTGTTAAACCAAATTATTTAGCTTGTTATTGTACACATCATTGTGAATAAATTTATTTTATATGAATTTTAGTTATTTTTCTTTTCAATTTTATTTATTAAACCAACCTTATAATTTTCTATTTCACTTTTTATTTTCTTTTTATATGGAACATCAGTGTGCAAACCATGTTGGCCTGTTTTTTTTTTTATATTGCACTCATCATTATTAATATTTTGTATTTACAAGCATCGCTTTCTCATAGTGTGGGTCCATAAATTTTTCTTATTATTTTTTAAAATAGTGAACTGAAAAATAACTTACATGTGCCATTAGGAATTAGGTTGCATCACTTGAATTCATAATTTAGACCCATCATGTCAATTACCCAAGAGAAAATGCATGCCTTTTTTGTCTTTATCGTTGTAGTTTTATCCCTACTCTTTCCGGGGTTTATTTATGTATAAATGTAGTTTATTTGAAAATTTATTTTTATCAAAAATAATATTCTCCTAGTTCAGTCAATTATTTCAAATATCATTCGTAAGTGTATGGAGTGTCTAAAAGCTAAAGTATCTTTGATTGAAGATGAAATTCATTAGATCAGTGGTTTGCTATTTGTTGGTACTTTTTTGAATGCCTTGTAAGTCGTTATGAAAAATATGTTTGAGACCCAGGACAGGCAATATATTGTACATATTGTGTTTAGTATTAAGCCTACATCGCCAGCAAAAATAATATCTTCCTAAATGAGACAATAGGGCATATGGGGTGACCACCCGTCCCAAATTATGTGCCTTTCTATATGACCCTTAAACCTTGATAAGAGTAGGAATATACCTACAGTCAAGGAAGTGCATAACAGAATATTGTTGAGGTGATAGTCTTTGAATAATAACTATGCTGGTTTTTTTCTTTGTATTCACTTTTATTTTAGTTTATTTTTGCATCACAGTGCGCTTTTATCTAAGTAAAATCATCATACTTAGGTTCCTACTGAATCTTTTTCACTTGACAACAATTCGCTCCTTAAGACTCTTAGTTTAATTGAGGTTTTTTTGCTCAAAGCTGGCACTCTCAACAAGCTTATCCTTCATTATTTCATTTTTATGGTGGTCATCCTAATTACTCTTCAAAAGTAAGCACAAAAACATTTTGAATTTGTGTGAGTATATTGTCACATACAGTGCTATTATAATAGCATATTATGATTTTGTTTTAATAGTATTTTGATGTTTATGTTTTATTATTCAATGGGATTTATTGTTTTTATGAATTTGAAACCAATTAACAGCCATAAACCTGTAGTGCAGATATTATTGACATAGAGCCCTGAATTATGCAGAATTTTTTTACCATTTTAAAGTGTTCTCTGACATTTCTTATTTTAATGTGAAAAACCTTTGTGATGGGCCTTTTTTGTGAAAAATTAATTGAATTATGGATGCATTAGAAGCTAACATATTTTTGGGTGAATACCTTGGCATAAGTGAGATGAAATGTACTTTAAAATGTAAATACCTTGTTAGTTTTAAAAAGATGTAGTGGAAAATTAGCTGATGAGATTGGTCCTATTTGAGAAGGTGGTTGGTTACTTTTGTAACCAAGGAGTGAGAAATGTCATCATAAAAGGTAATCTTTATTTTCAATTATTTTTTTCCATATAATTTGGGTAAATGCTCTCTTGTGATTTTTTATGTTTAGATATTTTGTTAATGATTCACTTATTGTTTAAATTTGTTTATAAGTCTCACACATGGAAAGCAAGCGGAATACAATTTAATTTTTGAAGTATGAGCTGTATGAACCATTAATAATAATGTCCGTGATTCACTATCTGTGTCCAATTATTTATTACCCAATAAATATGTACTCAATCCCATTGACATCTATCTTGCAACCTTTTAAAAATATTTCTAGCTAGTCTCTCCTAGGACATCCAATGCTATTTTGTGAATAAGATTTATGTCTCCTACCATTTTTATAAACATTTTAAATTCAAAAAGACATAAACGTATGCATTTATCTCTCTTTCTTTTATACCTTTAGGGAGGGGACTCTGTTGACTAGCTAATAAATATTGGTTTAAAGGCTTTACATTGGCTTCAAATGACTTATTGGTAGTAATAGTTACAGTGGACCCTGAGAAGTAGAAAACAAAATCTGTTCCTGCGGGTAGTTCAACTTTTGAGTCAAATATCCCTGTATGAACTGTTTGAAAATAATAGATCTGTTCCTAATCTCCAAGTATAATCCATTATATTTATTTTTTTGGTGAAAATATTGGTTGATTAATGATGTAGGTATAATTGTACTAAATTTAAAAAAATTGGATTAAATCATGCATGCTTAAAACAATGAAATTTGAAGTGCTATTAAGCGTAACTGAGTGGTAATGACACATTGTTAAAGCAGAGAGGAATTTGGGAAGGGCAAAGGATATTACTGGTTGGATTCTCTTTTCCTCTTGAAGCTGCTATTTGAGGATTTTGCCTCACTATCACTAGCATTACTTTGAGCACTTGATCTTTCTCTCAAGTAGAATCTGTCCAGCTCTAGATGTTGAATGGTTATACCTATTATTAATCTACCAGTTAAAGTGCATTCAAATTAAATAGTCAAAATCCTTTTGTTTTTTGTTGGTGCGGATCTACCTACACAATTTCTTTCTTCGTATGTCCTACCCTTCTGTTTCTTGGCCTTCAGAATCCCTTCGCCCCTCATTACCTGTTCAAACCACCTACTCTGTCTCATTCTTATCTCTCTTAGAAGTTTCCTCTCCTCATCCACCATACCAAACACTTTCTCATTTATTTGCCTCATCTGATGTGCCTATCAGGCTAAAATTAGTTTTCCCTGAATTTTCTAATGGCTGAATTTATGTATATTGAATTCTGAATTTTCACTCGAGAATCAGAACTGATTTTTCTTGAAGTTATTCAATTGAGATTCAAGTTGTTAGAGTAAACTATTCGACTTTCAAGAGTCCACTGTATTGTGATCCCATATTTAAAGTAGTTAAGCCTCATGAGTGCTAATTGAATCTTCCATTGTTTAAGTTGATACCTACGTATCAGGAGAAATATCTGAGATGAGCTATGCACAATCAGAGCTTTAGCTCATACTTTTCCAATAAAATTCATTTTCTTGAATTGAATAAGAATATACCTTTTTTTATTCAAGCACAAAGGCAATAAGTTACATCTATCTATTCCTTCCGTACCTTAGCAATAATGACCCGATTTAATTGTTATTGTTAAAAAAGTTATATTTCAAATTGATCCATTCATTACATACATACACTTTTCCTGATGGTTTTTGTAATTGTGCTATATTTTTTACTTTTCGGTGGCATTTGCCAGTGCACTCATGCACTTATTACCTATATTATTAGAAGAAGTGTTTCATATTTTACTTGCTTGAGTCTGGCTATTTAAATAGTTTCTTCAGTCCTGTTATTTGGCTTTCTGTGAAGTCCAGGAGCCCTTTCCCGAATTATTCATTATGTACTTGAGCTCTTAATGGCAGTAAGAATAATAAATTTGCAATGCCATCATTTTTTAAAATAAAAAAAATAATACTCATTGTTTCTTTTAAAAATAATTGAGTGGGAAATTACTTGAATTGAAAAATGAAAGAACCTGACTTGAATTATACCCCCTTTCATAGACTGCCTCATTGCATTTGTACAATATGAAAGTGATCTTGTAGGGTAAATCTTTGATTCCAAATTCTCTCATTTCATGGAGCTTTCAGTTCATTTTCTCTCCTGTGAACACATATTTTGCTGAACCTGTATTCATACATAGAACTGAAATTTTTTTTTTAAATCTGTGAGTTGATGCATTTGTCGAGAAGATACATTTATTAATCATTCATGTCGCTAAGCTGGTCATGTAGTGAGTTACTTTTTAATGGCAGATTTTGTGGTGAATTTGAAATGTTACCATGTTGTTATCTATCACGTTGGAGCTCTCTCCTCCTGTCATTCAATGCCTTCCTGCATCTTACTTCCACCCTTGCAGAAGAAGATAATGATCATGATTTGCTTGGCTGTTCTTGGAGTGGTGCTAGCCTCCACCATAGGAGGATATTTTGGCCTGTGAGAAGGGAAAATCATTGTGTTGGTGAGGAACATCCAAAGCAGCAGCTCACTGACACATGTGGTGAGTACTACATACGTGTTTATTGCATCATTTCTTTGTGCGTGTTTAAATGGGATTTCACATGTCTAGCTTGAGAATTGAAAAAAAACTTTGTTGCTGCTGATAGTATTTAACTTGAATCTAGCAGAAAAGGAGAAATAGAATTAGCATTTATCCATACTTTTCATTTCACTGACCAAGGTTTAAACGGGCAAGCATCATTATCAAGTTCTGATTACAAGGTGATGGTTACTTAAAACCTGGGTCATACCTGGAAATGGAAAAAACCTGGGAATTACTCATTGAAACCTGGGCCGGTGTAATTAAAATTAAAAGATAAACTCAAATATAGTTTGGATAAATACTAATTCTATTTCTTTTTATTGTGAAAATGAAAAGCTTCCCTAAAGTTAAGCCTGAGACAGTGTATTTTATTTGAACCTATAAGATTTTAATTTGCTATAGAAAGGCTTCGTATTTATTTCTTTGTGATTCCATGATCACTATAAGAATTGGAAAAAGAACAAACTTTGCTAATTTCACTTTTAAGTTTTTTATTCACGACCTGGGTTTCGACAGTTTATCTCATCTTCAGGTGCCGTGAATAAAAACCTTACAAGTGAAATTAGCAAAGTTTGTTCTTTTTCCATCATTTTGATATTTCACTAAGTTACCCCTGACACTGTTCATTTTGTTAATATAAGAAATGTTTTGCATAGCTTGAGGACATTAGTGTCAATAATAATCAAATTAGTCTCACTTTCATAGTGACTATTTCAATCTTCTTTCAGTGAGTAGAATGTGTTTATTCAATAATTTGAAAAATTTTCAAGTAAAATTCTAGTGAAATAGACCATTTAATGATTTGATGGTGTCTTGGATTTAAAGGGTGGTGCTGATTTAATCTTACAGGCTGGTCATATATGTATAAAGCGTAAAATTTGTGTATTTACACATTTGGATGTTCAAAATGTTTAGCAACTTCCAGATGTTGGAAACCCATCAACCTCATATGTACTATGGGGGAAAAAAGTTTCCCAACAAACGGAGCATCGCCACTAGCGCTCTGGAGAAAAATAGGCCTTCTCTCTTATGGCATACTATTCCAAGGCAACGACGAGGGAAATTCGAACACAGTAATGTGATGGACTCATCGTCGAAGCCAGTGACGGATTACTGGCCACTTGCCTTCCCCAAGTGTTATTCGCGCTGACTTCCAAATTGAGGTGCATTAGACAGCCACGTATGCATTTCAAACGTATCATTGAACCCATTGAACGCTCTCGTTATCGCCATAGCTTCCTCTGCATTCTTTACCTTTCCTCTCCTTTTCTTTTTGGCTCCGCTCCAATTCTCGCACTATAGTAAGGTCCTGGGATTCACCCACTGTCTACTATCCTTACAACCTGCGATGTTTAAAGAAAACCGCATTGAATAAGAGTTTCTTCTTTTAATCGTGAATACAAACGTATGTTCAATGCACATTTCAAGCATGGCGATAGATTTTCAATGAATAGGCAAATAAATAAGCTTTCTATGCGCAAATATGTATAAATGAATTAATAAATACACAAATAAACTAGACTCGGAGGCTGCGCGCTAGGCTTAGATTACTTGAGCAATTAAGAATAGATATCTTTAAGAGCGACACAGAGAACATCATATTAGAACCCCACTATATTTCCAGGTCCGACAGAAACGATAAATTAAGAGAGATATTTTGCCAAACGGATAGGTATGGGAATTCGTTTTTCCCCCGAACAATAAGGGACTTTAATAAATGCTAGGCGTAATTTCATTAGAGCGTATCCTTTTTATATGTAAACGGCTGGTGTCCTAACACCCTCCGCCACACGCCTATTGAGGCGGCTTGCGGGGTAGTATGTAGGTGTAGATAAAAAGACAAAAAACAGTAAGTAAGATAGATATTACAATTTGCTTATGATTGATTGCCTTTTAGAAATGTTGAACTATTTAAGCTTCTAGATGGAGAACGAAACCACTTTAGATTATGTAACTGGAGTTATCATATTAAATTCCAGCATATCAAAAAAAATATTTAAGGCATTTATTCAAGATGGAAGTTACTTTTTTTAATACCGTAGTATTCGTAAATTAATATTTTTACAGTATTTTAAAGTAACTCATTTTAAATAAACGCAAAGAGAATAAATAAACTCTTGGTAGATGCACTGTTGATTAAATTATCTGTCAACTTCATAAAGAAATGCAAAGGAAACAAATTTTCCGGCCACTCAAAATGGATATACATAGCAGAAATCCTGACGAACGGTTTAACTCATACTTTACTATTAAAAAGTATTTAATTTCACCCCCATCACAATCAATGACTCCTTGAAGTCTTTGACTCATTGACCCTATGAAATAATGTAGGGCGCCAACCCAAAGATACCCATACCTCCCAGACGTGACCTTTCAGTGTCTCTTGGTTCTTCCCTTTGCAATTCTGCCATTCCTTGACCATTTAGTCGCAAATATTTTGTATTGGATTCAGGTACTGTGAGTTTGGAGGGAAGGGTCACGCTGTACTGTGCGAATGCTCCTCGAAAAATCTCCTGAGTTTCGCGCACTGTGGATGGGACATGTGTCCTGAACATATATTATTTCTTCGCATTATGGTACTACGTCGTTGATGTAAGGAAGTGATGAAAATACGAAAGATTCAGGCGTAGGTAATCCTTAGACGTCACTCTAGGTGGTGTTCTCAACAGCAATCCCGGCCCGACTGCAGAAATAGCTCTCCAAAAACGCAGACATTTATGCCCAGATCTATTTTTCCTAGTTGTTTTTAGGGTGATACGTCACAATCAGGAGGAATATAACTTTTTTTCTAAATAAGTAAATGTTCTAAAAAGTACTATCAATTAATAAAGTTATATTTACCAACAATTGCATGTTCTCAATAGCTAAATATGTCCATAATTAACACTTCTAATGTTTAATAATTGATGAAAGTTACGATATTCTAATATGATCCTGTTACGAATGACCTAATTCTAACCTCGCCGTTTAATTAGTTTCGCTAATTTCTGGCTTTCTTACTGGACTGGAACTTCTCATACCGGCTTCATGGAGGCGGTTTCTAATCATACAGGTGCTTTTAAGTTTAATGTCTTCTTTATCACGGCCACCCCACCAATAGTAAGAGAGTTATCATCAGGATGCTAACGAATGCTGCCACCATCATCTCGAGACGTGCATCTTGGTCTTCGCTTCTTTGTCGTATTGTCATCATCTCATCCCCTCCCTCTAGCATTTTAGCCAGCAATATACTGTCTTTCTATTCCAATCCATTGCCCTCGATATTTGAGCGAAGTTGAGACTACCTCAACTGTCTCATCGATTTATCCCCTCTCTCCTGGACTTAATGGAATGTTTTGAATATCCCTGGAAGTTATCACAGAGAAATAGTGTCTTCAAAAGCAAATGCTTTCAAATCCACATTCCACATAACCTACCGATCAACTGCCATTCTTCTTTTAGCGATAAGCTTCCTGTGGTCTTACTTTATCACTACCTGGTTTTAGTTGAGCCGTACGAGAGAATTCAAAGAAACGTTTCAAATGCATTCAAGGTTATCTAATGAACCTCCGTTCTTGGGGCCAGCGTGAAACCCACTCAGGTCACGCGAGCAGCCGTGAATCCATCACCGATTCGGACGATTAGTCCATCACCTTACTGTGTTTGAATTTCCCTCCTCGTGGCCGATACCTAAGATAACATGCCATCAGAAAGGAAAGCAATTTTCCCCCGAGAGCGATAGTGGCGACGCTCCGTTTGTTGGGAAACTTTTTTCCCCCATAGTACTCACGTTAATCGTCTTGATAAGCTAATTCCAGGAAAAAGGTGGAACGTTTGTTTTAAATAAATCTTGATCCTTAGAACACACTTCTTACCAATGTAAACAAATGAATATTTAATATCAGATAATAAAATAGGAACAGCTGATTTTTGTCACGACTCATAAATGATTTGATTGTTTTCATCTTAGTTTCGTATAATTTTTTACCAAGGTATGTTTGTCTGTAATGCTGCTGGGGGCACTGTGATTTAGATGTCAGTCACGCCTGTTTGAAGGACTTCTGGGTAACCTAGGAAGTTGAAATTTGGCAGGAATACTGGGTGTGACCTAAAACCAGCTGGAAAATAGTAAAAACCCCAAACGATAATTTAAAGTGGTTGTTTTTACCCCGAATCCATCAAATTTTAGCCCTATAAGAAAATCATTGAACTTGGTGCCGTGGTTTTTTTTTGTTTTTTTAATTACCTACTTGCTCTTGAGACATAAGGTTTAGGAGACTTTCACAGTTGGATGGCTAAAAAATTGGAGATTTTTATTTTTGCATTTGATTTTCCTTGTGCTTCATTGGTGCTTTTGGCTCAAAAATACATGATACATTTTTTCACTTTTTTAATTATCAATTTTCAAATTTCCTTGGCAACCCCAGCATGGGCTTTTAATGGGTACATGCCTGCGGCCTTCATGGTATAGTTTATGTGATCATTATGATAAATGCAGTGAGATTTTAGTGAGGGTATTTTTTACCTCATCCTCTACATGGGTGGTCAATGAATGGTATATGGTATCCTTAATGGTATCTGCAATTTGCTTGTCACATCATGGGGATTCTTTTTACCTTTGGAAACAGTTTTCATTTTTTCTTCTTCCTGTTGAGTTTCAATGGGCACCCTCTTAAGAGTCATTTATTAGTTTAAAAATGTGTGATTAAAAATGTGAGCATATGAACTCGCATCTTTTCTCGCCAAGCATGAAAAATAAATTGTATCTGGTAGGTGGTGCAATCTTGAGCCACTCAAGATTTTGGTCTGTTTTATGCACTGTGTGTGTCTTCAAAATGGATATTTAACTCAATCCACAATAACCCAGTGAGAAAAACTTGATCCGGAAGACTGTGCTAGATTGTTACGAGTGGTTCAAGCACAAAAATCTCAAACCGGTCGAGATTGTACCATATGACTCCTTAGTTGTGTGATAAAAATTTTCCCAAATAGTTCACATACCCTCAGGCAAATGATTTTTTTCATACAAGTGACTCATGCTAAAGTTCATCTGTCAGGAAAAAAAATACTTGCCGAAAGATTGACTGATAACTTCTTATTGGATGCCAATCATGTTTTTTTAGGCTTAACCCTTTCGCTGCTGTGAACGTGGGAGCTATGTTCTCCCAGTGGACTGCTGTGAACGTAGCTCCTACGCTACGCTTCACTTTTTCGCCGCTCAGGGGCTGGGAAGTCTCCCCAGGTTGACCGCAGCGAAAGGGTTAATTTGATACGGAATAATTGTAATGACTTAGTTAATTCCACTGATTATTTATTAACACGACCCAGGTTTCAACACTTGGTGTCATCTTCAGGTCACCTGTCACCTGAAGATGACACCAAGTGTTGAAACCTGGGTCGTGTTAATAAATAATCAGTGGAATTAACAAAGTTATTATAATTATTCCGTAATGGATTAGAGCTCCATTTCTCAAAGCTGCTTATGAACTTACAAATTTATCTCAAAAATCTTGATGACAGCATATCTGTAAGGAGGTTAATATTATTGTTGTGAAGCTGGATAAAAGTTAAAGGCTATTTTCAGATGACATGCAGCTGTTAGAAATAGTCCCATGTTATATTCTCCATTATTGAAGAAACTGCTGATACCAAGATCAACATTTTTAAATGTACAAATTTTAATTGCAATTGTAATGTTTACACAAGATATAAAGGCTGAGTTTTAAAGACTAAAACTTTACTTTGAAAGCTGATACATGTATAGCTTTCTTCTTTTCAATTATCCCCATTTGGATATTTGCATATAAGTTGTCATTTAATACTCCTTTCATATAGGCACTATCTTTGCTTTGACTGAACTGCTTTGATAAACTCTTCAAAGTTTGGAATTACAGTCTCGGGCTTGTGACTATGAGAATATTTTATTCTGATCTCATTGTAAAGAATAGTTCTTTTTCAAACATGTATATACTACATTTTACTTTTGCCAGCTCTTGTACATAATTATCCCTCAGTCCTCAATGCTGTGTTATGTATGGCAAATGTCAATGTAATTTGGAATCTTAAGATACCTTTATTTTCTTTTCAGCTGTTTTGCTGCCTAATGCAGGTGGAATATTTACAGTCACCAGAGAGAATATCATAACTTCAAAGTATTAATAAAATCAAATTGAAACAAAACTATATAATTCTGTTCAAAAGACTTCATAGATGTGTTTTGTAAAAAAAGTACTAGGATTTATTGCTGCCAATATATCTTGTTTACTTTTTGTGTAACACCTCCTCTGTGCTTACTGAGCAAGGAAGCATACTCCTGGAAGGTATCTTTAGCAGGTTGGGTCTGTATCCACCATCTTCATCTGAAAGGAATGTGTATGTTTCTATTTCCGGATGTGTCATCGAGTCATATCCTTTTCCTGTCAATAATATAATCCCTATCTACAACTACAGTATACAGTTCATATGTTCATACTGCTCACCATTTAAACTGTTAAACCTGTTTAATGTTAAGTATTGCAATATTTTATGACCCAACTAATCCATTTTCTATCTATATCATCATCTCATGCTTTGCATGGAGCTCTCAGTTAACCTAAATACCCAGTGCTAACTACCCATTTTATGAGCCACCTGTAATTTGACCTCATTTAATTGGGTTTGTTTACACTTATGCGCTGTAGAGAAGCAAAGCTGATGTCAATCTTAGAACTGCCAGAGATTAGTCACCTAATTTCACTCACTTGTATTGGAGTATCATCATTGAATTCGTGTAACATGTCAAGCATATTTGTATTAGACAATACCATTTAACATATTTTTTTACTTATCTCTTTACATGTGCTTTTCAATTCATTTTAACTGACCTTTGTCTTAAATGCATTGAAGTTTTATATTTATTTGGAGGTACCTATCTAGTTTAGTAATATTTTTAAGTAATAAGTTAATTAATTTATTTATAAGTTTATATAATTATGGCATGATTTTACTTTTTTTAGTGCAAGCATACTGTATTGTTTTGAGTAATGACTCAGCATTTTTGCTAATTGGCCTTAATAGTTAAAGCAGAAGTATGTAGTAGTAGACACATAAGTGTTACTATTTTAAATAAAAGGCAAAAGATTTAAATTGTTTGCATGTATCCTTCGTCCCCTCATATTCATTACTTTTTTACGGACCTTGTAAATGTTTTTCCCACTTGGTTGGAGAAAATAGTGGGGGAATTTGTTATGGCGGTGACTTTAATAAAGCCTTTATTTAAATGAGTGAACCATTTTGCTGTAGCAATAAAAATGGTGTGTAATTCTTTTCATGTGATATCTAGTTGCAGTTATTGTTTTTGTTACTGTATAGAATATTGTCTTTGTGTATGTCATGTAGAATATAAAAGTTGTACAGAAATATAAACTGTAGTCAAATGTAAATTCCTTACAAATTTTTAACTTATACACTTCTTTGGAAAATGTGATGTTGATGAAGTCTTTCTGACTGAATTCTTGTTCTTTATGTGTAGGTAAATAAATTTTACCAGTGACTTCCATTGGTAGTGTTATATGAGTGTCAGGCTATGATTTAAATAAGAGAATATGTTAATTTTCTGGAGAGGTAATCCAGGCAAAAAACTTTAGTTTAACTGTAAATGTTCTCTGAAATAATGGTTTGGTATGTTATTTTGCCTGGATATCTGTGTGTATAGTATATAAATATGAAGAGCTTGGACGAGCAAACCTTGTAAATTATTTTCCAAAAAAAAAGGATTAATAGAGATTGAAAATTAGATTACACAGCTTGAACAATTAGTGAACTTTTGTATTCATACTGATCACAATTTAAGGTGCACAATCAACATCTGTTGAGATGTAGGCCTAATGTATACTTTTTGTTTATTTTTACTAGTCTTTGGTAATTTCATTTTCATGTCTTATGAATATGTTTTGAATCACCAAATTCTAATTAAAGCATAATTTTATGAAACTAAATTCCCCAATTTTTTTCTCTGCCTTCTTTTCTGTGCTATTATAATATATTGAGTTTCCTTGGTTGGAATGAGTGATGCGTGCATGGTTTATTTGTCATTTGTGTGTGTGTGTGCGTCTCCATTTTCTCATCTGTGTCATTTATGTATACATATGCTTGGTGCTGTCAGCTAAGAATAAATTCTCACATTGGCATATGCGTTGTCTGCTATTGCCTTTTACAGAAATTTATATGGTGGAATGAGTGTTTGTCAACGGCAGCATATCCATATTCCCTTTTTAATGGTCACAGTAGATGTTCAAACAGGAATCATAGCAGGTGAAAATTAAGTGAAAAGAAAACGTGTGGCATTGAAGTTGATATTCAATCCAGTGCAAACGTGTTCTTCCCTGCTTAGAGTGGAATGTTATATAAACATAATTCTATAATATTGTGCAATTTCCAGGCTAAATGCTGCCCTTAGAAAGACAACTTAATGTAAAAAACAGGTTCCCCATGACACATGAGAATGTTTTGTCTAACTTTTCTTTAAAACCAATAAACACCAATATTGTCTCCTAATTGTCAAGCTAGCTATTGAAATGCATTGTCATCTTTGAAAATCCACCACTGGCATTAAGAGTGACTGTGTTATGGAAAAGGAATCTGTTATTCTTCACCTTTTTGGTGATTCATATTCATTAGTTAGCTAGCTAGCGACATAAATTCAGGCATTCAAGTCACTAAGGATGTGTGGTGCTTTCAGGTTTAAAAATTCATCATCTTACATGTATCATTATGATTGCCTATAATTTGATGACATTAAACATCTAGAAAGTTTCTTGACGTTTCTGTCATGGTAATAATTGGATCATTAGAATGAAATTGCACAGCTAAAATGTGTTTGTTGTGGAGTACTTATGATTAAAAGATTTTTATATGTGAGGAAACATTTTGTAGTGAGTATTTTTCTGGAAGGAATTAGTTTGAGAAAAGAGTTTGTTGTTTAACCAAACAACCATTATATTTTATAATTCACAAAATTTGTGAGTTATGAAAGAATATTATGCAAATTCTAAGTGAACTACCATATTTATAGATAGTGTTTGCTTTATTGAGTGTTGTTTCCCACTAAATATATGAAGTACATAATAATAACTAAGTTCATTTTCCCAGTATTTCTTAACAATGTAGTATTAGGATCATTTGGGTGTATTTTGGCTATAAATTGAAATAACTTGTCCTCTCTTGTATTCATTTGTTCAAATACTTGAATGTGTACTTAAAATGTACAAATAAGGCAATATTTACCTCTCCCATAATCATTACTGAGCATATTCAAACTGTGTCCTAGAATGTCGGTAATTGTGTCATGGGTACTTGAATGTGCCTAATGTGTGTTTACAAACTTGACAGTCCAGTAGAAAATGTGTTCCTTAATTGTTGTTAAAAATCTAAAATATTCAAAGCCTTACTGTAGAAATAAAAGGATATTTTCTCTTAATTATCCATTGTGATGATTATGGGAGCTAAATTGTGATCAACATAATGTGTCCTTTCAAGTTAATCAGCACAAAATAACCTTTTATAGAGTATTAATTTTACATGATAAAAAAGAGTTGGTGCTCCTAAATGAAAGTTATGACATGATTTTGTATCTATAAAAAAATAATTTCCTTTGGTTCTCATAATAGAATAGCATTTTTTGTTGGCATTTGTGGCATTATTGCTCCTTAATCCAAGTTTGGTCGTGTTAAATGTAACGCAATTCAGATTACACACAAAAATATTGTCTCATTGTTTTTGCTACGTGAATATGTACTACTCTCCCAGCACATCTCAGTTTCTTATCTGATGATACAAAAAGTTGAGAGCATGCATTGAATTCGTGCACAATAGCCTTGTCCTGGTCAGTAGCAATTTCAGATTTATAGAACACACTACTTTTTATGTGCATATACGCCTTTTCTCACAACCCCCTTTTTCCCATCGTCTTTGGGGCATTTTTAACAAGATCCTAACGGTGTATTGGAATCAATCAGCATGTAGACAATAGAGCAGGATTTCTCAACCATTGTAATACAGGGTTTATTTCAGTTTTCTCATTTTGTTTAAACAGTAATTCAATCGAATGCCCTTTTTTATCATTTGATCCAGGCAGATTTAATGAGTCAAAGAGTATTTTGTTGCTGTTGGTGCAAATGTTTATGGTATTGTAATGAAGTAAGTAGTTATAATTGTCAATTAATGAGATAGATTGTAAATATTTCATGAAAAAAGTGCTAATGGGATTGCTATTGAAGGTAATGTCTTCTCTGCATTGATTGATCACATGACCTGTCATCCATGGTTGAGATTTGTTGTCTCTGTTCCCAACTTGGCTGAAGAGTGACTGATCTGGCTGTTTACTGTGAAAAATGACCTTTGGATTAAAGTGAGCCTTTGCTGCTTTATCGTTTTGCGCACCCAATGACTGTTGAACACTGGGACAGAGCCATGTCACCTGGCCAAGGGTTGTGAGCATCAGACGAGTGCCTGGTCTCACTCGTGTGTTGTGATCCTTTAGTGTGTATTCATATTAGTCTGTGTCTCCAACATAGAGTGTATATTTCCTACCACAAGATGACACTTGTTTTATGCCTTTAAGTAGCAGTTAGGATGCAAGTGTGGATTTACTTGTAAATACTGATACTCTGTTTCCTTAGAAAATGAGTCAAAAGTTAGACAATAATGTATGAATGACTGTTTGTTTTCTATGTAGTTTATTTTCATGTTACGTGATTTTTGCTCGTGTCATCGTGTGGTGTGGGCTCTATTCAAATTAGGGAATTCTTTTGACATATTTCGCTGTAAATTTTGAGAGTGGGAGTCAAATACAAATACCTACCAAATATTCTGATTATATTCATTGATTGTCTTGTTGGTGTTTTTTGGCTCCGTGAGTCATTATAATCACTAAACCAATATGTTTGTCATATTATTTGGAAGGACATATCTAACAGCAAATAGAAAAATATCAAGTATGTATCGACAAAGATATAAGTGAATTATTTCACCCCATAAATATAATCATGTAATAATTTTTGTCATCTCAGTTAAAATGATTTCAGTTAGTCCAATATTGCCATTGAACATGTAAATTTTTCATTATATAGAAGAATAAGATACTAAGAGTGTGAAAAAGTATTTGGTGATTTTTTCCAATATGATTTCCCATCCTTTCAAATATTTGGAGATGTTGACAAGGTTCCTCAGAGAAATCATTGAAATCACCCTGATACTCCATATATAATTCAAATAAGGTAGGTATGTAATGTACCATAGGTAAAACCATTTTCCCAGAGTGTAGCTCTTAAGTACAAATTGTTGGTGAAGCATTGTCTTGAATCACTTGTCAGTGAAGAAGTCACGTTGCTGAAGTTTTTTTTATTGCACATTGATTATTTCAGTTTGAAACTTTATCAAGTTAAAGCCTTGTGTTTTTGTGGCAAAAAAATGAGATATTTAAGCTGCTGAGGGTCCATGAGGTGACATTCCACTCGGATAGGTTCCCATGAAAAAGATTAAAATGTGTTGATTGTTACAAAATATTAAATGGTAGGTATTTAACTTACTGGACAGAGAGTCATGGCTATTAATCTGTTGTCCAGTTTTATATTTGAATTGGTAAGTGTTTTTTTTACTAGTGGTAGGATTTTTACTAGAGCCTCAGCAGTATTTTATGCCTTATGTTACCTATAGATAGCATTTACTTTTTCCCTATGGTACCTATACATACCTAGCAATACCTTTTTCAAATGTAGTTTATCCACAATGCAAAACGTTCACAAGTTAATTTACAGATGGTATTAAATCTGTTTTTCTATGAATTAAGGTAAGTCATGATAACCATGGTAACAAGAATAAAAATTTACTATCTAATAAAAAATAGGGATTTACAGTCAGTTGTTGACTTGCCACAACCTTCAGTTCCGACAAACCAGTTGTAAGTTGGATACTCATCACTGTATGGTAAATTTTAATAGAAATATTTCCTACATGCTCCATCTTTTTCTGAAATGGTGGGTGTTCAAATAAAAAAATGAAAATGAATGCATTTACAATTGCGGAATTACTTGTTTTTTTATTACACCTTGACAGACTGTCACTTTAGTTTGTGGGTGGAGGCATGGGTGGGGACGGGGAGAGAGGCATATTGGGAGGAAGGATTACATGATCTGTGGCAGTTGATACGGAGGCTGAGAAGACCAGTGGTGAGACCAATATAGAACGCCTCACATATATTGCAAAGGAGAATGTAAACCACATTGCTGGTGATGCAAGAAGGAGAAGAAAAGAACGGTAGAGGAAAAGTGTGGAATTTTTGGGGGAGGGGTTTAGTAATGAGAATGAGACACATCTTGCATCTATGGCGACGACATGGGTTGGGTGGGGTTTTCGTCTTAGTAATGGATTTGGAAAGAGGGTTGGTGGTTTTTAGGATTATAGAGAGGTTCGGGGGGCATCTGAAAGTGAGAGAGGGACACTTTGGGAAGATATTGTTAGTAGTGAGGTTGTCGGAGAGCATAGTTGGGATTAACGATTTAAAAAATTAACGATTAAAATTAATCATTAAAAATGTAGTTAACTATTTAACTTAACCATTACTTTTTAGAAGCATTAGCTTTTAATCGTAAAAATTATACATTAACTGATACAAAGCTAAATTCAGTTAATTTTTTTCATTAATTTTTGGTAAATGTTGACCTGTTTGAATTTGGGTGCAAAGCTTGCCCAACAGACAAAGGGGAAAATAAAACTACCTAAGAATGCAATATAACTGGATAGTTGTGCAAGAATGCAATGGATAGGCCCAGACGAATACATTAAACAAAAGTGGGATTGAGTAGAGTGACCGCCAAAGTTTAGGAACGCACCCTCAGAGGAGAAAACACGAGACCACTCGAAGACCATGTCTGCGAAGGCACGAATGCCTCACTCGGTGACGTCGTGTCATCAATACTACATAGTTGAACAGGAGAAAGGGGGTCACCAAAAATCCTATGAGGGGGATGGGTTCATTCAAAGTAATGTATCTGTAAAATGCACCAGTTTACGCATAATTTACTCTGCAACATCCCGTCATCAGCGGGGTTGAGTGGGGTGACCACAAAAATTTGTTGACCGGGACGGATGTCCGATACAAATTTTGAAATGAGAATGTTACTAAAGTTTAATGACTTTTTAAGTAAAAGTTAAATAAATTTTTCTTGAATTTGAAATTTGTATATATTTTATCCCAAATGCAAAAAATAGCTTTTAAAAGCAACTTAAAAAGTTACTTTTTTTTTACTTTAACTTTAATCAGTTACTTTTTCAGAAAAGTGACTTGACTTTGGCTAGTTACTTTTTACAGAGTTTAACTTTACAGAGATTAAATTTAATCAGTTAATTTTTTTGGTAACTTTCCCAACTATGTCCCAAATATTTTCTATTCGCATTCATATTCTTTGGACTTAGAAGAATAATATGCTCACTCTTCCCTTACATTTCCCTTACGTTAACTTTTGCATAATTTTGACAAAATTTAAAGTGGTCTTTGTGTAAGTCATACCATGAGTATTTGCTTGGAGAAATATGGTGGGAAAAAATTTTTTTTCGTTGGAACTAATGTGCTTAGGACTGAGAAACATTATGCTCACAGCACCTCACGCTTCCCTCACATTACCTCACACTTCCATCACATTACTTCACTCTTCGCTCACAGTAGCTCACACTTCCTTCACAGGAGCTTGCATTTCCCTCCAGTGGCGAATATAGATTATAACTTGGGGGGGGGGGGGGGGGGAAGACCGGCTAGCTAGTGGTGCCTGGCTGTAGTTTAGGTATCCGCCCATGTTCCCCTCTCACCACGGCCTTATACTTCGGGGGGAGTGGGGGCTGGGCCCCCTGACCCCCCCCATTTTCCATAGTATATTAATTAATTTGTCAATTAACAGAAAAAGCCATTAGTTGCACTATTTCATTCTGAATATCATGATGCCAATTCTGCCTTTTAGTCAATCATTCCTTGTATGGTATATCATGACTTCTCAACAATTCGGGTATATCGATGTCTTCTCAACTCACGGAGTTCTAAATTGCCCTCTTTTTCAGTATCACCTCTCAAATTTAAATGCTGAGAAACGAACTATGTATCTGATACTTGATACAATGGCTAAAAGATTTCTGAGAAGAAATTTAAAGGTTTTAAATTCCAAGCAGGAATATTGAGGACCATTGTCACTCATCACTGTTAAAGGTATACCATGACGGGCAAATATAGCTTTCATATTTCGAATTACTGTGACACTTCTAGTATCTTGCAAGAGTGCTTTCTCAATATAATTTGAAAAATAGTCAACAACTACTAAACATTTTTTATTTTCGAACTCAAACAAATCAGATGCAACCTTTTGCCAGGGACCTACAGGCACCTCATGCGACAATAACGGCTGCTTTGCATTATGATTTCTAAATCTTTGACATGTGGAACAATTTTTAATGTAATTTTCTGTCTGTAACCATTCCTGGCCAAAACACAGCCTCTCCTGCTCTTTGTTTGCTATAGCGTATACGTTCCACACCCAAATGACCATCATTAATTTAGTGCAAAATTTCCTTCTGTAATGAAGGCGGAATGATAATTTGATCATTTTTAAATAGAATTCCCTGTTCCTCTACAATCAATTCTCTATAATTCCAGAAAGGTTTTAAACTATTTTACACCTGTGCTATTGACTCAGGCCAACCTATTTGATACATCTCTTTTAGATTGGACAATGCAATATCTCTCTGTGTTTCTTTCTGAATTTCTGATAACCTTTCAGGTGATACTGCAATGTTGCTCAGGATTAGTGAATGCACATGATACTCAACATCTTTGTCAAGGCTGTCATCTTCCACAGGATCAGTCAAATAAGCTCTAGATAAGGCATCAGCTACATGCATTGTTTTTCCAGGTTTATATCCCACAACCAGTTCATACTTTTGAATTCTAAGCATCATCCTTTGTAGTCATAAAGGTACCTCTGACAATGGTTTTTTTTAACAATATTTCAAGGGGCTAAAGATCAGTCTCAACCACTACTGTTTTTCTATAAAAAAATATTGATGAAAACGCTCACAACCATATACATTTGCATAAAGCTCATTTGCAATTTGGGCATATCTTTTTTGAGTTTCATTCAATGCCCAATATGCAAATCCTACTGGCCCCTGTTCTTGCAAAAGTACAGCACCTACTCCAGATTGAGAACTATCCACGGAAAGGGTCGTTGGTAAGTTCACATCAAAATATATCAGGGCAGGCGCACTTAAGTGTTAATAATTATTATAAGACTTTTCACCAATCCTCTATCTTTCTTAAGTAATTGACGCAATGGGGTGATAATGTTTGAGTACTCGTTTAAAAATTTAGCTAAGTAGTTATAGTCATTCCAATAAATCGTTCCAGATCCCGTTTACATGTTGGGCTAGGCATCTCTTTTATAGCCCTAACTTTTTATTCATCAATTTTTAACCCTTGGCTGGTAATTTTATGACCTAGATAGGGTACACGCTGTAATAACACCTTGCACTTAGACCTGTTTAACTCAAGTCCTTTCTTACGAATTTGACTGAGCACACTTCTCAATCTTTCATCATGCTCCTACTGTGTCTTACCCCAGACAATGATGTAATTAACATAAACTTCAACTCCTTCCATGCCTTCAAAAATTTCTTTAACTGCACAATGGGATACTTCAGGTGCACAACTGATGCCATAAGGTAATCTTTTTAATGCAAACCTTCCATGAGGGGTATTAAATGTACACAACCTACTGGTTTCTGCATCTTATAGTTTAATAGCCCAAAACCCAGAATTACCATCCAGCACTGTGAAATACTGTGAACCATGGAGTTTGGTTGAGACCTCCTCAATTGTTGGTAGATGATAATGTGATCTCTTAATTACCTTATTTAGTTCGCAAGGATCTAGGCAAATGTGTAAAGAACCATCCTTTTTGCCCATGGGATTGACCCACTCTGTGGGCTCTGTTACTCTCTCAATTACCTCCATTCTTTCCATCTACAACAATGCATTTTTTAACTTGTTTCGTAGCATTAAAGGGACTTTCCTAGGAGCATAGACCATAGGAGTTGCATTTTCCTTCAAATTAATATGAAACTTACCCTCTAAACATCCAAGGCCAGTAAATAGATCCTTATACTCGGAAATTTTGTCATGATACGTCTTTAACTCTCTATTTATTCCATCAATTTTTACCAAACTTAGTTCCTTACAGGCCTGAATCCCAGAAACAGAGGCTACTTGTTTATCAACAATTAGAAATGGCAAATCATCACACGGGTTTTTGAATCCACAAGACACAATACATTTACCCATTACAGGAATTAATTCACCGGTGTATGTGTTAAGTTTAACCTTTGATTTGATAATACTGCTCTGATTCAATTTAAACTTTGTAAAAGTTGATAATGACATCACATTGGCTTGAGCCCGTGTCAATTTTCGGTGATACATAACGACCATTAACATAAAATTTTTCAATCCACTCAGTATAGGGTCATTCCATGAAAGTTCAACCAATGCAGGTTGCTGACCTATTTGGGATATTTTTCAAAGTTGGGTTATTGATAACTAATTACTTGCAGATAGTAACACAATTTTTAATTTTTTTTTGGATGAACAGTTTAGAAGTTAGGGGCCTTAGAAGTTCAGTCCGCGTCGCGAAAATGGCAAATTTAAGGGTTTGAGATTAGTAGTGCCACTCGTATACGGTTGGAGTCTTTCGTTTGAATTTTTTTTGTTGGATCACAATTAAATAGTTCTTTGAGAATATGTTTCCAGAAATTTGATACTTTTCATGCAAGTATTCTAAACTGAAGGTCAATGTGGTCACGTTAATTTGTAATTTTTTAAAGATTTTGTGGGGCAATAGCTCTGAGGGGGTTGAAGATAACAACCCAATTCTTTTTGTATTAAATACTTTTTAGCCTGAACTAATAGTAAAAAAAATACTTTTTTTGTTTTTCTCTACCCTTCAAACCCAAAAATATTCCCAAAATGTAGTCCATGGTCAAATATGGACATTTTCAAGGTCAAACTATAGAAACGAGGAAACTTAAAAAAATTCAAACTTTGAGGTTTTGTTTAACTATGTACAAAGAATCAAACTGCCAAATATCTTTGTGTTACTCAGCCTGGTTTAGGAGCTACAGTCCCTCTAAAAAGGCAGTAATTTTCGCACTATAACCATCAGTGTTGAGTGTCATTCTCGAATCACTCAGTGCTTTAACCCGGAGGTTGGTTTTATATGTGAGGGTAGAGCTCACACCAGACTAAGCCACAGGCGTGTGAATTTCACACATTCAGGGAAGGGGGGCCAGTTTCTTTCCCTGGGCCACCTTGCACTTCGAGGATTGTTGACAGTAATTTAACAAAGGAGAGGTAATTAATTTCCATGATCCAACTTGAAGCCATCTTCCTGATCCGAAATGAAACAAGTGAGCAAAATCATAATGTTATAACCTGTTGATTCAAAATGAATTTAATTTATTTACTTTTATGGATACCCCGCTGGAAATGTTCTATTAAGAAATTGAACGCCCTATGCATTCCATTAAATATAATTGATTAATGCCAAATTTCAAAAGAATTTGCCGAAAATTTTCATTGGAGTAGGTACTTAAATATTTGTGCTAGTTCACATATTGACAGTAAAGAAAAAAAATGAAGTAGAGATACCCACCAAGGGGCAGATTGGGCTTCTTTTCAAATGTGGTAGAAAAATATACGATTCCTGACAAGAAATGATTTGTCTATGAAATGTAACTAGATGAACAAATAACTAGATGAACGAATATGTATGAATTCATAATCATTCATTTCGAGCTCTGAAAAAACTGTTCTGAAGGCTCAAATAGCAGCAAAAAGTACTAAGCAAGCACCAGTGCACGAGTTGATCCAGTGGAGTGGTCGTCCCAATAATAATAACGATGGAGAGCGGGAGTCGCTGCTCTTCTCGGTTTAAAGAAATACGTGCTGCTACTGGTTATTCCATGTGCAGCTACAAATTCTGACCAACTAATATCTCACTTGATAATTAACTACCCACTTGATAATTAATCGGATGCAAACATTTTTAGCCTTTTTAAATCATAAAATAAGCTTAAATATTCTAAAAATAATACTTTTCCAAAATTGTGGTTTAAAAAAATTGTAATTAATTTTTTAAGTATTTGCGATGCCAGAAATGCCATTTGAATCCCCGCCACTGCGAACGCCATCTTTATCTTATGACGTCATTCCAGGTCTTGAATCTCAGCAATCTCAGCATTAATTTTCTCACAGTTGCACGTAGGTTTATGTTTTTAAATGCCATTTATTTATTTTATTTGAGCACAGATGTAATAAAATAAATTTTCTAATTGTAAGATCATCAATTGTAGCTCCGCTTAAGATAGAGGATTTTGCCATTTACATGATTATATCATGATATTATTATTATTCCACGACCAAATTCGCCTTCTGTTCCGTGAATAAGGTTTTATTATGGCGAAATACAAATTTTTAATGCTAGAAATCGAATTAATGACAAAAATCAACAATATGATGGGGTGGAATGAAGTTATTGTGGAGAAACTTGTTATGTTGGTAGTTCCGTTTGTCCAATCAATGAGAATTCCGTCTTCTGCTTGCAGCTTTAATTTTTTTATGGGAAATAAGTGAGTACAGTATTGTTATTGCTCAAATTTCGCTAGATTACCGTTGTAGGTATGATTTCTTATTTTTTTCCTGAGTAATCGAATGGTGAGATTGGGTCAAACATAAGTATCTAATGTTGAATGTTATTTGAATTTTTGTCCCTGTTAGCAAAGTTTGAGTTTGACGGGCGTATTATGAAAATTATTCCTCCACGTTATATACTGCTTGTTCGTTGCAGCGCTATACAGTTACACTTGCTTTCACTGTGTTCAGGGATGTGAAATGTCTTTTGGGAAGTCTAATGGCTGAAGATTGTATTGAGCTGGAATTTGTGGTGTTTGCGTACCTACTGGCTTAAATTTTCATGCGTCTGTATTTCCGCATTACATACTTATTTTTTTGCTTCGTCGTGTTTTGGAAGCACGGTTTAGAAGAGTTTCAGATAGTGAATGTATACATGCAATGGAAATAGTTCATTTTGAATGTCTTTCAAATTCATATACCCATTATAGCATGATGTTAGAGTGATCATATTTTTATCTTTTTCCAGATTCACACTGATGTCACATCTAATGTTTACTGAAGGTAGTCAATACACTTCTATTTACTTTTGTAGAAATGGAAAAGGGGAATAACTCATTCTTTGTTGGAAATAATCTAGAAAGTCCTCTGCGTAAAAAATATGAGTTCATTTTCCTTACAAATAGAATCAAAACAAATAGTGCACATAAATTTTAAAGCGAAGTCTACTTTACTTTTTGTAACGTACTAATTAATTCCTATGACGGAGGAAACAAAGCTTTTTGATAGTATGGCCTAATAAATAACTCCTCTGGTAAGTGGCATATTATTTTATTTTGGTGTTATTTGCATCGCAATCCATTAATTGTTAATAGCTGTCCGTATTTTATGTTCGTTATACAGATAAGGACTTGGCATATTTGAAAATCTGATAATCCGCTACAATGGCTGCTGTTCAACAGCAAACAACACAACTTGAGTTTCATCAAGCTATGGCTGACTTTAAAGTCATGTTTCCTGAAATGGATCATGACGTAATTGAGGTAAGTAAAAGAAGTATATCTCACATTATATCATTTGGTGAGAAACAATGAAGAGAAGACTTAAGTTTGTATGTGCCAGTTGATTTAAATCTTTATTTAGATTTTTTACTTTGTTCTAAAAATCAGAAATTCCAGCTGACTTGCTGTGATACAATAAGGTGGTCCCTTTCCAATCCATTCATAGCCATTCTTGTTTCTCCATATGTGGGGCCAGATATTAGCTTATCTTCTCCATCTTCTTCTGTCATTTCATATTTCCCCTTTAAACATGTGTAAGTGCACTTCCTCCCAGGATGACTCTCTCGTCTTTGGTCCCCTTTTAACTTAATCTATCCATCGTTTAATCAGTCTTCCCCTCTGTCCCTTGCCCACTTTCTATCTCCTCTTCCCGAATTCTGGGAATTGTACTGCCTTTCGTTCTTCTCATTTGTGATGGCAGTATTTCTTTCTGTCTCTTCTACTCTTTCCCACTAAACTCCACAAGAAACTTATCACCCCAGCTTGCAGTCTTTTCCATTCCTTCTCGTTCATCAGCCATGTTTATCATGCATCAGTATCTAATCGTACATAATAAAATGTTTACATTATCATTTTTACCTTGGTTAGTGCATATCTGTCCCACATTAGATATTGTCTCACACTCTGAAACAGCTTTCCTTCTTTCTCTAATTTTTCTTGTTTTGTACACTATTCTACCATCACTAGTTACTCCGGCTCCTAAAGAGGTGAATTTTTCTACTGTTTTCAGTGGACAGCCATTAAACTAGATTAAGGGTGGGTTTTGGCTGCCCCCCATAATCGCCAACCCCCAAAACAATGACCTTAATTGTACCACAACTGCTTAGGATATTCTGCCTCTCATAGCTGAGGGCAATTTTAAAATTAGTACACTGTACTATATATTGGATGATCACTATAGTTGTAAAAAACCCTTGGGACTGTTTCACCTGCTCCAGTGATATGTAGATGATGTTGTCCAACCAAATCAAGATTTAAAAAATAACAAATAAAGTTAGGAGTTAAGTATTTATAGTAATGCTTAGTGGGTGAATTACTTAATCTCTTGGTTGTACTGCCTTTTTTCCAGGTTTATATTTAGGATTATTAAAAATATTATTTGGTTTGTGAGAGAAAAAGTGTGATATGGGGAGTTAGGAGTCTGGCTGAGACCAAAAAACTGCCAGACATGATGATTGTCACTTATGCTCTTATGTTTTTTGTAACATTAGTTTTTTAATATGCATGTACACTTGGTGTTGAGGGGAGAAGAATTGAAGTTACTGGCTGAATGATATAATATTTACTAATTAATAAATTTAGCCTGCTGCCATTTATGGCAAAAAAACATTGACAATCAATTTGAGATTCAGAAATAGTGTGCTGGATTAACTTGGTACTTTTGTTGATGGTGTACACTCACGTGAGTCATACACTACGTTTACCAATCGATCTCAGATCGATCTGACTGGCTCAGCTCGGTATGGTAAACGGAGCGCGCTGGCCAGATCGATCTGAGAAGCGAGCCGAGTCAGCCCGCTTTCCCTAACCGGTCTGAGATCTCAGATCGATCCGAAGAGGCCGGAGCGTGGCGCTCATCGTTCTTCTTTTGGTTGCCGATTGTAAACAAAATATAATCGATATCATTTACGGCGTGACTTGTTGCAAGAAGGGAAAGGAGAGAAGTGTGCGGCTGAAATATGCAAGAAATCTCAAAATAATTCAAACTACTGAAATCGATAGTTCAATATCGATATTTTCAGACCGTGTTGGTAAACCAGGCGATCTGAGTTAGCTCCCTGCTGAACTTTCAGATCGGTCTGAACTCAGACCGATCTGAGATCGATTGGTAAACGTAGTGATAGAATGTTTATGTTGGCAATTCCCTTAGGTAAAAGGCTTTCCTTGTCAGGGAGTCGAACCTTCCCTGGCGAAAATATTGTAGAGGGAAGCGGATACGAACCGTCGATGAAGCGGATATTTAAGCGTACACGAAGCGAATCGGAATGTGAGCGAACCGTAACTAAACCGTTTCCGAAGCGAAATGAAACGTAAAATGAGACAAGGAAGCGTACAAACGAAGCGTTCACGATCCGGAATCCTAGCATATGGAAGCGTTCCTGAGCCGGAAACCTAGCGGACAAAAACGTTCGCGAGCCGGAATCCTAGCGTATGGAAGCGTTCCCGAGCCGGGAACCTAGTGGACGAAAACGTTCACGAGCCGGAATACTAGCGTATGGAAGCGTTCCTGAGCCGGAAACCTAGCGAACGAAAACGTTCACTAGCCGGAATATCGTATTATCATTCCACTGACTTCGCTGCTCTCTCAAAATAAAAAAAAGATAAATAGCCATTCCAAAAAGCAAAAAAAAGCCAAAAAGATAAACATCATTTTGAATGTATGTAAAATAAAAAAATGATAATTTGTTATTAATAATTTTGAATATGTCATTGTGCAATGGTATGTCATATGTTCTACTATCCTACCTCGTATCTACCTAACGTTATAGCATCTATATCGCATCATTAAGAAACCTACAACTCGCAACGCAACTATTCTCGCACCCATATTTGAAGAGTAGGCATTGAGAAAGACGTATATATGTAGTCACTTCCATGGATAAATGTGACTTCGAGAACTATAACCATTAAATGATAATTCCGTGATAGTTGGAGGAAATACCATAAAAACTTGATAACATTTATTTGCCAATAATTAATGCCAGATAACTGTTACCCTATGTTGCCACATAGTATGAATATAAATGCAATATTACTGCGAATAAACATGATTTTTCTAATTCCCGCACGTTAGCTTCAGCGTCGTAGCTAGGGGCTGGCCAGGCGGGCGGCTGCCAGGGGCGCAACCCTCAGGGGGCGGACTTTGCAGACCCACAGCCTGCAGGCCATAAATCAAGGTAATATTACCTCGATTTATGTGGTATCAACCAGTAACTGTCGTTTCTGGGCAGCTTGATTCTTCTTGAATCTCCTTGTCTTACCTAGAGAGGAATAGGTTGTTTCATCTCGTATAGCATGGTTTCAGCTAATAGGTAACACGCTACCTCGTTTCACATTGTATTAACTCGTTTCAAATGCGCAAGAATCAACTCGTATTATGGCGTATTATAGGCGAACGAAGGCAGTAAGTGGAGTAATATCGCAAGGTACATCGTGCACGCTACTTCAACAGACAAAGAACCGTACACGAAGCAGCAGGAAGCGGAAGCTGAGAGCACCGCTTCCGTATGTTTCGTATACGCTAATTCAACAGTCAAAGAACCGTATGCACAGCGGTAGGAAGCGGAGAGCACCGCTTCCGTACGTTTCGTGTACGCTACTTCAACAGTCAAAGAACCGTACACCAAACGTTGATTCACTTCCTTAAGTGAATCACCGCTTCGAGTACCCTTCGTGACCGGTCGAGGAAGCGGAACATTTTCGCCAGGGTTGAACCTTAGGCTTTCCAGACCAATTTGCTGTAGACCTATTTGGCTGCCCAGGATTCCCCATGTCAGTGGAAACTAACTGGTTTGATTCCCAGCCTAGGAAACCCTTTTTATGATTGATTCTCTTTCTTCCTTATTAATTCACACTTTTGATTGTAGGACCAATCAACAAAAATTCAAAATAGACTCCACTTTTCCTGTATTCTCTTATGGTATCTACATTTTTCCTCTCATTGTGTTTCCCATCTTATTTTTATACTTCTTGCCAAACCTGTATTCTGTTCTTTCCTATCTTTAACCCTTAAGCTGCGGCAGCTAGAGCGCATTTCGTCCACCCCGTGCGGCAAATGTCTATTCGGACGGAGCCTGTCACTCCTTCCCACGAGCCGAGGCCGGGCAGTTATATGACCCATGTAATCCCCTCCCAACCCTTTTCTCGGGATCCCAGGGAGTGGGCACCGGAACTTGTCGAGGGATTAGTGGAACTTGGAACTAATTTTGAAAATTTCTTTATAGGCGTAATTGTTGAAAACAAATATGACAATATATTTTCTAGCAACTTTCTGTTTAATTTGATACCAAATACCAAAAAAATCCGTTGATAATTGAGCCGGGCGCGAGCATAAAACAACTAACTTTTGAGACAACCGTAGCCTCTTGAGCGAACAATCTGAAGAAAGGGTCGCACATCATTTCGGTGGTATGCGATCCCTAAAGAGCGTGGGAAGGGAGTGGTTAGGGTAAAAAGGGTGGATTCCCAGATGTCCACCGCTGGAAAGAATGAGTTTGGGTCATAAAATTATGAAAGGACTGAGGGAGCAGGTAGACAGAAAGGGTCAAGCGTACAAGAACCTTCTCTCCGCAGTTCCCGGTACACTCGTACATGTACGTTTCCCGCAGCCTAAGGGTTAATCTGTCTTATTCAGTGGAGTTGAATTTGTTAGAACCATGTTCAACATTGAATGTCCATCCGGCATATTGGTAGATCTCTACTACTATGTCATACTCATAAGTTCTCTCTGGGTAGAATTATATTTCTTTAGCTGAACTAAGTCATCTGTCCATTCCTTTGCTGCTATGGCAATTTTGGCCTAAATATGTGAACTGTTCTCTGTAACTTCTGTAACCTTCAAATTAATGTTTTATTAAGGTATGTATGACCCTCTTTCAGTTGCATAGTGATTACAAGAGCAGTAAACTCTTCAGTAAGTTACTTGATGTGGTCTCCATTTAAGTATATGTATTCTTACTGACATAGGCATATATCCAGTATTGGGGATGGGGAATGGGGGGGTTTTTGGGGTTGATGGTTTAATTTAGTAAAACTTTTTAAAAACTTTGATTCAAAACATGCATTTACTAAGGGAATTTCAAGGCTCAGAACACCTTCAAAACGTCATCTTAAGATGTATATTTTTCAAAATTCCTGGACACTCAGTTTTACATGGGGGTATTCCACCCCCCCCCCCCTTTCAGACGCTTCTAGATACGCCTATGCTTACAGATACCAGGTAATTTGTAGTCTCGCTGCTGCCATCTAAGAGTGCATTTCATAAATATTTTTAATTCTGTATGTTACTTTGATTTTTAAATAATTTTTTTGCTTAGTTTGAGTCATTGTTTAAACTAAGTATATAATATTTGATGTTTTAAAGTTTAGTAAACCTTAACCCATATTTTATTTCATAATTTGGTCACAGGTTTCCAATCCAAGGTTTTGTTGAAATTAGTGGTTGTGCTATGCTTAGTAGATCTTTGAAGATGTTAGAATGGGCTGCGTCCATTGTGGCATCTGGGGAACACTTCTTTCCCTATCAAAATATTTTTTATTGACAAACTAATCTAAATTTAGGAATAAAATTTAATTGTGAATGAAGATGGTTATGCCAAGGATTACCCAAAGTTTCCCGTCAAAATGTATTGGTGCAAGTAAAATCTTATCTAGTTTTCTCTGACCTTAAATTTTGAATGGTGATACATCAACCCTTCTCACATAATTAGGTCAAGGTGATAATCTAGAACTCCTCATTAATGTAAATTTGTGTTTAGTTCATGTGTATGGGATAATTAAAAGGGAGCAAATATGTACACAGAAGGTATAGCTGAGTGACTTTTTTGGTCAATTCTTTAATGTCACCAAGGGATAAATACATAGAAGTAAAAAAGAAAGTACACATGAAGAATTACCAGTGAGTGGGGGAACTGGCATTAGATAGGAAAGGATTGAGGGCTGCAGTCGAACTATCTTAGAATTTAACGACCAATATTGTCATGTAAGAGTTAACTTCGTTCAAGCAATGTGGATGTGGTGGAATTACTTTGCAAATAAAATATAAATGTCCAGGTTTTGCTATCTTTTGGTGAAATTTTGTTGAAGGCTTCATGCATGATTTTTCTCCTTTCTGCTGAAAATTCTTTTTAATACTCTTTGAATTTTGTATTACAGCACTCAGAAATAATGAAGTTCCTGAAGTCATTATCTTTGTTGGAAACATTGACATTCCAACTGCTTTACCTTTGAAATTTGTACTATCACTTTCAAAAGTCGGTCCACGCGGTGTGCGCGGCCAACTTCGCATTTCGCTGAATTCGAACTTCAGGTATTGCCTATGCATTCACTCAACTATGGAGACCCTCGTATGACCTTCTCCCGCTATCGCTGACCAGCAAACTCCCCCGACTCCAAGTGGTAGGCAACGGTAGGCGGAGAATGCAAAAGGGAAAGTCGTCAGGTGTTTTTCACTCTTACGAGTAGCGGGCTTAATTGTATCCTTGATAAATCGAGGAAATAGATCGACGAACCGACCACCACAAAGCAATTTTTTTAGGATAATTCTCGACTTTGTGTTTTACCCTGGGCAGCTAACTCCCCGGACCTTTCTCCTATTGAGAATGCGTCGGGTAACATTGTGAATGAGTGGCATTACGACGGAGAAAGAACAGAGTAAAACTTTATAAGTCTACATACGGGATGTTTGGAATTCTTTAAGCCAACATCCCCGTGTAATAGAACATTTGGTTGGGTCTATGCAGTCACGATTACGATCTGCAACTGAAAATAATGGCGATATTACAAAATATTAAAGTTGTTCTCTGATAAATGAACATTTTGTTTTAGATTTCTGTTACCATAGGTAATATACTGAAAATGACTATCCCAAATTATCTAGTACACTTTTATTCCTAACCTTATCAAATCTTGACTCATTCCCATTAATTTTTGCTGCAAAATGAACGCCAACTTTAAGTTTAAACCACAACTTCTATTTCGTTCGAATCTATTCTAAATAACGAGAACATTTTTCATGTTGCTTATTTAAAAATCTTATCTTTTATATATGAGCAGTTTTTAATCATAGGCGTTTTTAAATGGAGTGCATGTCTTCTCTGAGAGCGAGAAATCAATGAAGTTATATCTCCACAGAAGGAAAACTCGTTCAAAAATGACCGCATTAATTTCTGATAAATTACAATCCACTATTTGTAGCTTCATTCGCCATAGTTTTGCATTTATTTTATTCTAATTAGGGTTTTATCCTTTTTTAGTTGATATCGTAATGTATAATTTTCAGTAATGATATGTGTTAGATGAAATAGGTATGACTTTACTTTGCGTATTTAGAAATCAGCTTCGAGCGGCATTACACCAAAGGCATGTTTCAATGTTAATTTTGCTCTATAGTCTGTAATTCGTCGAACATTGTTTTTATTGGTCTTAAATGCACTGAGACTGTGTTTAGGAAGTTAATACAAAACAAAAAGATTCATTCACTACAAGTATGTCCATCACTCAGCTCTCCGTTCCTGAGCAAACCTCTAATTTCTAGAAGCTATGTTCACTATGGTGGCAACATATTCTGGAGATGTCGTAAAACTCCACTGACCTCTCTGACTATGGAATCTATCAGTCACGCAATGGGGGATACTAGCTAAAGAAATTTTTGTGAAATCCATGGTATCAAATGCACGACGTAATTTTAATTAGGTAGCTATTTTTATACTCCTTTGGACGGAATTGTTTCACTGCACAGAGCACAACCTACACTTTCACGCGCACTGACGAAAAATTAGCTGCTGAGACTCTATCAGGGACTCTAAATTGTTTAAATCTGTCAATCCTTTAGCATAAATAGATTGGTTTGATAAATCAATATATCCAATCGCAAGGCAATCAATTAATAAATTCAATTTGAATACATTCTCTTAAAAGCAATGCCATACTGTGAAAAACATTGTGTGCCTCATTGTGAGAGTACTTAAAAGCTCTATGCCAAATTCAGCACACTTAACTTCGGTCACCAAAATGTTGTGATATTTTCGTGGCACAAATAATAGGCTTAGAGTTAACATTTCCAGGCTTGGATTGTTTCCTTACATTATGCCAAGATTATTTTTTTTTAATTAATTAAGTAGCGACCGATCACTAGTCATTACCTTGAGGGAAATTCGGAGTGAATATTGAATAAATCTCAACTCCCGATTGCAAGAGAATGATCGGACTCCCATCAGTTACTCATCCCAGCTGAATACTCGGCGTTAATTTTTCCCTTATTGGTTTTTATGAAATTCTCAGCGGTCCGTGTATCCAAGCAATATATTTTGCTACAGTTCAAAAATGGAAAATCGCTGCATCAGTAATTAATGTGTGTGCTGGAGGCTTTCCAAAACATCCAAATTTTCGTTCCGATACACTAATTAATGATATAAGTTTGAAGGCTATATCAGTTGTTTTGTTCTTAAACTTTACTCAAAGGTGTCGTTTTAATTTACTGTGCAATATCGTTTTAATTTTACTTTGCTATTATGGATGTAGAGTTCCACATTTATCATCATCTCGTGTGTTTCTCTAATATAGATCTTTGCCGTAATATCCCCTTACCCGTCGTTGAGTCATATCCCATCTATAGCACCTTAGGCGACACCACGTTTTATTTGTGCTGTCTCTCGTATATCTCCTATCGACTTTTCGTTTATTTTTCTCTCCATCCTGCTTGAAAACAGCGAAATTCCTATTCAAACACAATTCTTTAAATCCTCTGTAACACCAATCTCCATACATTAATTTATCCTTTACTGAATGACGTAGTTATACTTCCCGGAAAGGTAACCCATTTCCCCAGCACAGAATTTTCCTCATTTTCCTTCATTTTGGACTATGACTACTTTATAAACTTCATTACCTGCGCTTTATATGATTAATTCACATCCCACATATCAC
The DNA here is from genome assembly GCA_963573305.1 of Pyrrhosoma nymphula. Classification (NCBI taxonomy): domain Eukaryota; kingdom Metazoa; phylum Arthropoda; class Insecta; order Odonata; family Coenagrionidae; genus Pyrrhosoma; species Pyrrhosoma nymphula. The sequence continues at coordinate 76,942,317 of OY754327.1, read as the reverse complement.
GCACCTTTTCACCTGCGAAACAGATATCGAGTCCAGTGGCTGACTGGCTAAATAAATCTTGGCCATCTGCAAATCTACCAAAATTAACAATTACTTGCTACTTTCCTTCGCAATTTTATCCCTTTCCATACATTTATTACCAAATTGTCAGCGAACAATCGAAAATCAATGGTAATAAAAAATGGCCCGGCCTGAATCCTCTTCCAATATATACCCATTCCGATTCATCATTCATTACCTGTATACCGCTTCATCCTCGTGAGGTTTTATAATTATACACTTAAACTTCCAGTGTATTCCCTATTTCTGCAGTAATATTTATTATTCTCGTCCAATGTACTCTGTCAAAAGTCTTCCAGCAGTCTAAGAAGCAAATAGAGACATTGTGGCTATTATCTATAAATAAATGTTAGAATACTCATCACCAGAAATGCGTTTCGCGTCCCACTCTCTTTCCTTCACCCATACTAGTCTTCACCGAGGAAGTCTTCCGCCCTTTCCCCGATTTCATTTTAACAGCTATCTCAGCTATTTTTATTACGTGCGAAATAAAAATTCTGATCTCTTAACATTATCTTTCTTTTCTCATTGTCGGGAAAGGTTTCTGAGCTGATTTTGCAACAGCGGATTTTGGCAACGTATTTACTATAACTTAATAAATTACTAGTTTTCCTGCATGCAAACGAGGCTACTATATGTCCCCTTTGCGCAGGACTAATGATTCTTGCCATGATGACCCATGTCATAAGGAGAGTACGGGAAATTATCGCCTTCTTTCTCCCACAAGAAATATCGGCCGAAGTCCTCCCACAAGAATGTTCCAGCCGAAAACACTTCACAGGATCTTCGGCTGGCAAATTCTTATGAGAGTGGGGGTTGGGATTGTTTTGGCTATTTGTTGTCGGAGGGAGAAGGGCACGCAAGGTCTCTTAGCGAGTAAAAAACAAACTCTCAAACTAAACAAAAGTTGTGCCTGTCGTAGCAGTAAAATTGGCCCCCAGAAGTCATGGAACGCGTATGCAATACGTGAAGCTCGATTTCAACAGAACACTGAGATGGTCGCGCTCACCGTGTGGACTGACTTTTGAAAGTGATACATAGTACCTTGTTACAGATGAGTGAAATTTTTCATCCTTATAAAATAAAATTGAGCATTGTTATATGCTTGTTATTTCAGAAACACCACTTTCAGTTTTGCTGTACTTTATTTATTGATTTTAATTTCAATTGAAAAATTTCCTTCAGGATTCCTTCTTAAAATATTGGCTGGGTGTTTCAAACTAGATGGACCTGCTTTGAAATGATTCTATTTCTGGTTCCTTGATCTTACAAGGAATGAGAGTGCAGGGCGTAGGATTTCAAATGTCGACCATAAAATACCTTTCTCAGGGTAATCACAGCCTCAGTTGTTTGTAAGATGGAAACTATGCGACCAAAGGAATTGTGTGTCAGCTAGGTTTAGGTTCTAGGTTACCTTCCACATTGGCTTTTATTTGGATGATGGCAGTATCGTGGGAATTCCAGTCAGAACCTTTAGTTATGAGGGCTTCAGACCTGAAGATACCTACGTGAACTGAAATAGAATTAGAGACCTTGCTGACATCCTCCAACCATTGCCCCCAGGATATGCAGCAAGGAATACATAGTGTGTTCAGCAGTTCAGTGAGACAGAATCCACTATCATAGTATAGCATGTATTTTGGCTTTGATTTGGCAAGGCCAAAGAGTATTTGTTGCTGGTATTGGAAGTCCCCATCTTTCTTTATGTGGCTTTAAGTTGTCTTAATGATGCGTCTGCAATATCTGCTCCCAAAGATCCTCCATTTTTTTCTGCTTGTTTGACATTTTGTTGAAAATTTATGTAAATAAAAATTCACGGAGAGTGGCCCAATGTGGCAATGCACTTCAAAGGAAGAGCACTCAAAATTTATTCCTGATGGAATGTGTAAATTGTGTTGGAGGGTCTCCATCTTTATTCATCATTGAGGCCAGAGAGATTTGTTATACTCAGAGAGGCATTAGTATAATTAAATTTGTAGCGGTGACCGTAGGTCAGTCCGTCAGTCCAGTCGGTTTTATTGTTTTTTCTCGTGGTGGTTGAGAGCTCTGGAGGTGGAGAAAAGTGCGTTCAATGCAGAACGTGTCCGCGCACAACATATCAGTAGTTTTAGATTTCCTTTGTACCACCTTCCCGCCCAAAAAAATATAAAAACTATCATTGTGTGCGGGTTGCAAACCTTTCAGGATGTTTTTAGTTTCAGTCTAGTTGGTTTCCGTTTTGTTTATTTCTCTCCTAAATTTTGAGCTAGAAAAGTGAGGTTTGGTGCATTGAGTGTAGATTATCTGTCTTTATGATTTGGTAGTAGTTTTATATTTTCTTTGTCCCTCCTTCCCGCCCAAAAAATATAAATCCTATATTTTTACGCGGGTTGCGAACCTCCAATGCGCATGTTGCAAACCTCCCAGGCGCATTTTGTGGACATCCCAGGATGTTTTAAATAATCGGCCTAATATCGATCTCTTGAGGTAGGTTAACCAATAGACTGGCTGCAAAGCAGGCAGCAGGTCTGCTAGTACTCATTTAATTTCAAACGTGTCAGTCTATGTTTTGAGTTAATGCTCTTACTACTCCTATTGCTCTGAATTAATGGAGAGTGCTCTTTAATTTTATCTGGTTTGTCATTTTTCCACCCGTTGTTTTGATTAGCATGCATAATTATTTAATAATTGGATCACTGGCATGCACTGTATTTTCATTAATAGAATAAGAAAGAATTGAAAATAATATATGTGATTGTCTACTTGTAGTGGATAAATATAGCTGTTGCATCTTAGTGATATAATTTTTAGCATCAACATCCTAGCCTGCTAATCCAAAGGTCCTGGGTTCAAATCCCACATAGGTTTTTCACCAGCCAGGACATGGTTGTGTGTGTTCATCTAAATACATATGTAGTAATTGGCGAAAGCTGTACCCTATTGATAAATTGTTATTATTTACATACAATCTTTTATTCAAGTTTTAAGGAATACATGCATTTATCAATTACAGCTTTGAGGATTGATATCTAAAACTTTTTCTGCCCTAAAAAAATCCCCTAAGTGTGCTAGTTGGTATTAGTTTGAATATGTAGTAGCTTATGAATGGAGATGATGCAAACTTACATGTTAGGTGGACTGGCATCAAAATGATTAGGCCTGGAATTGCACTCTCATACTCTCTCTCCTGCCATTGCCTCTTGAGGGTTAATCCCTCCTACCTGCTGAGGGTATGTACATATGTATATGCAGTCTGTCCATGATATACTGCCTGACAATCATTAATCTCATGCATGGGGAAAGGAGTAGAGGATGGTTTCTCATGGGATAGAAATGGGAGTGTTTATTTTGTTTATTCCTATTCAACATTGGTGATCAAGTAATGATAAGAAAGGTATGGGAAGAGCTAGGTGTTTGAATCAAAGTGGAAGAACTACTATTTAAGTCAGATATTTTAACCCGTGCATGTCACTGTATACCACATCAAATGTGCATTTTCACAGTGACTGGAAAAGCAGTCAGATTTGCTGATAGCAAGATATAAGTTTGCCAGTCAGACAAGGGATTGCAGTTATTGTTTCAAAATTCAGAAGATCTATGCTTGACATGTACAATAAAGATAATCTAATAATGAGAAAACAACAATAACAGCATTTTCCTCAATGAAGAAGGTGAGGATAAAAGTTGCATGACATAAACTTCAGGTGAAACAAAAGTAATTTGGGTAGTGTCTTGGAGGAAATTGGGCACATTAGGTGGTATATTAATAAGAGAATAGCATTAGCAAAGGAAGCGCTCACTAATAGAAGTAATGACCAGGGCCTTATGTTAGTGTGTTAAAGACTGTAGAAGAGTTTGTGGAGCAGAGTTTAGCTAGGTACACTAATGAAAGAGGATGAAAATAAATTTACAGGTATGTATTTTAGTTTTGGGTGTTGAGAAAAAAGGTGCAATGAATGGAGAAAAAAAGAAGTGCTTAACATAGTGGATGATAAGAGGTGCTGGAGGACTGGAAGTGATTAAGAGGAAGCAGATGGAATTGGTAATAAGGTGCTGAAGGCTCTGACAGAGGGAAAGGGTGTGTGGTTGATCAGGGAATTAGAAGGAAAAATAACATTTTTGGATGAGATTTAGGGAGGTAAAAATGTGACTAATCAACAGTGTATAAAGAGAAAGATCCCATCTGTTCAACAAGTAGATGAGCTGATGGCAAAACTTCTGTATCCATTCAAACCTACCTCAATGATTAGACTACCTCTAATGCTAACGGGACTAACCTGTCTGCTCATGGTGACATGAAATTTTTAAACTCTGTCCTCCCTATGGGCATCATTTAATAACTTGATCTTATCCTTACCAAAGTTGCTTACTGCATTTATGCACAGTGTGAGCATATGCCACAGACGTTCCCCATCTCTGCTTTATTATATCGCTCATGAGAAGGCCATCAACCAAGCTAATGCAAACCTACCTCCTTAGAATAAGCTGCTATATTTGGGTATTTTTTTTCACTTTAACTTCTGGCGTGGCTCATATACTCCAGGAATCCTGATAAACCACTCTTGGGTAATCTCATTATTTCCCAGGAGACAAATCACTGGAGTTTTTGCTATGTTAATACATTCAATGCGGGCCCGATTTTCTTGAAAGTCATCAAAATCGGCTCGAAAAAATTTAAAGTGCTTCGGAAGGGAACGACTACGTCAATTGATGTGCTCCGTCAGTCGGTGTAGCCAGCAGCACGTCAATTGACGTGCTCTGCATTGAATGTGTTAATCAGGTCTTAGCCAAAGAGTCAGTAGGCAAGCACATTACAGACTTACCAGGGTGCCTCTTTATTTAACATTTTAATATTCTAAAGTTTATTTAATCAATAACAGTTAGAATCTAAACATTTTTTTAAAAATACATACTCATTTCCTGGAAAAGCTTGCTGCATATGCAGTCCTCATGGAAATAATTGCAAATTCACTATGAATTTAGCTCCCCTTTCATTCAAGGTAGCAGAAATAAGTTGGAGTCCTTTCTTTTTGTGGGAGCTCTCCTTGTATTAAAGCTGCTAACATGAAAATATTTCCTGCCACTCATAATAAAAGCAAAAAATTAGAAATCCCGGTGGTTGGTCTTTATTTTCACTTATTCCTTGAAATGGCATAAGGGAACACAATAGGCAGAAAAGGATATAAACATGAATAGTTTGTACATATTTGTCTGCCTTATTCATATTTACTCTCTTGATCTTCATAGTTGAAAATTGTTTGGAAATTTACTTAAAAATAGATAATTTCTGTTTTAAGTAGCTGCTAATTCTGTTTTTAAAACGAATTGTTTACGTGTAATAGTTAGTCTTTAGAGTAGAAGAACAGTTTATTATTTAAGTATATGTATTGTTTAAGAAGAGTACAATTATAAATGTAACCTTTGTAGTGCTATTTATTTCATTTTATTGGTAGATTCTAGATGACTGCTTATCATTTTTCTTAATTTTGTGGTAATACATGCTTTGTAGGTGTTAATTCATTGTAATTTAATTAATCTCTTAATAATGTGTTTGTGATACAATTTCATGTGTGTAAAATTGCCTGAATTTCCTCATTTCTTTTAAATGTTATGGACATATTAAATCTTCACTTGCTAACCTTACATTTTGTTTATTATTTTTGTAGTGATTTGAATTTGGATTTTGTTTAATTTCTCCTCATTTATAATTTTTTGTTTATTTATTTATAACATTTTAGTTCAGACAAGAGCAAGCTCCAACAAGCAACCACATGATGATTGATGTGGGTTATCCTCGAGGGAAAAGAAAGAAAGAAATGGAAAATCCTTAATACCAGCCTTGTATCAAGTTGATATGAACAATATCAGGTCAGGTTATATCACTGGAAGCTTTTGATCATATTACTCAGTAATGGAGAGAGTTAAATTTGGATTTCAAAAACACAGGAAAAATTATGAGCATCTGACTGTTAGACATCACATGTATGAAAGTATTCTATGGGTATGATGTTAGTTTGTTTTTTGGGTATTTTATTATTTTAATCAGTGCTTGCAATTTCTTTCGACTTACTGAAGGCTGTGCTGCGAGCTAATCAAGGTGCCGTGGATGCAACCATAGACCAGCTACTTGCAATGAGCACAGACAATGAAAATGAAAGACTGCGAAATGAAATGGAAAAGAAGGAGAAACAACAGTGGACATCTCAGACTCCTTCAGCAGCAGTGCCTGTGTCCTCGTCATCTGCGATGCCTTCCATCAAAGCAAATGCTGGCCAAACTTCACATTCATGCCAGCCTCGACCTGCAACTTCATCATCTCCTCTTCTTTCTTTGCCTCAAAACCAACAGACTGGCACAGTTCAGCAAGGAGGTCCTCCCCCTATACCAGCAGCATTGGTGTCATCAGGTCATTCACCGAGCCGACGTGTTCAGGGATCAGCAACTTCCGTTCCTACTGGGAGTACTGTATCACCTTCTAAAGCCAAGTAAGTTGCTACAGTTTCTCATTTTTGTAAGAGGCATAAAGCCTGACATTTTGGAGTACATATTTTTACACAGTAGGTGTAGCAAATCTGATTAAACAATCGAGTGTTAGAGTTCATAGTTGTTTGACTATCATTGGCCATGGGTGTTTGTTGGTAATGGCAATGATTTATTATTCATTTTTAATTTAATTTAATAAGGTTGATTGTGTATCTTGGGCCTTGAGGCACTCTTTATTTATTTGTATGGTAAAGTTGCATTTTCATGATATAATTTCTTGAAATGCATAATTTTATAATCTTGAGTGTTTGCATTAAGTGTTTTGTGGCATGTAATTCGTCTGCTCTTTTCAGCTCAAGTAGGATATAGCTATCTGTATTTTGCCAGTATGATGCATCAATATTAAGGATGGTCTGATCGGATCCGTCAGATTCAAAGATCCGCAGATTTTACGTTTCACCGGATACTGAAATCGGATCCTTATTCATTCCAAAATATCGGATCTGGATCCAAAATATTAAAATTCATGCTTTAGCGATTGATGCGTCCTATAAAAGGAAGTAAAAACAGCTCCAAGTTCCGATTCTCTCTCCGCATGCACCAATTCACTATGTTACATGTCCTATTAATGTGACGATGGGTTTTAAAACTCTTTCGGGCTGCGCAACATAATTTCAGGTTGTGGAAAAAGAACGAGAAAGTGCGAAATCTACCTCACTGCTATCAACAGGGTAAGGTTACAATTTGAATCGACCGCTCCCCTCGTTTCCTTCGAGCATCGGCAGTGTTGACAGTGGAGGCCCGCCCCCTCCCCCACTAGTGGAAGCTACCTGGGTAAAAGCAAAGCTGGGCAAAGGCAGATAATTGCAGATAAGGCAGAAGATTGCAGAGTGATCCTCTCTGGTTACTCCCTTCTCTTTCTCGCTAAATGAGTCCCGCTCAGATTAATTTTGTCGTGCCTTGGAATAAGAAACGAAGAACTTTTTTCTTGAGGGGTCTTCTAGGAAAAACCTGTTGAGACAAGTCACTTTTTCAGATCCGACTGAAAGATTAATGCGAAATTGACAGATTTATTGTTTCTGACTGTGTGATTGAGAGGGATAGCTGTATGGCAGGACTGCCTGTTAGGCAATTCCCAGATACCACAGGCATATTTAACCAGTCATCACAATATGCTAGATTGAGCCTTGTATTGCCTGTAACAGGAAGTCTAGTGACCAGGAAATCGGGAGAAACCGGGAATAAAACGGGAAATGAAAATTGCCGGGAAATTTGTCAAGCACACAGGAAGTTTTTCAAATCGCACGGTATCGAAGAAAAAATAGGGGAATTTCTTCCTTGGTACAGAAAACAATAACCTAAGTAGCAGTACTGACCGAACGAAACTCCAATAGGCTGTGGAGTATCGGCCTCCGTGCTAGGGCCAGTTGCTGATACTCCACATTACCAGAGCCCAGAATATTCATTAATGCTGGTGAACCTGGTGAAATTTTTTCGGAAATATCTGTGGTATCCTACTCTGTACGGAGGCATTTTGAAGGGAATATCTTCTCTGGCGTACCGACCCCACTCTTCCGTCCCTTCGGTCAGCAACTGGTCTCGACCCTCCATCTCATGAGTAAATCCTCTCACAGCATGGAGTTGCGGTCATTTTTTGTATGTGCCGTGATTTTTTTAAACAATCATTCATTGCAAACGTGAGAGAATTGATGTCTGAAAAGAATTTGTTTTTATTTGATCGTTTTAAAATTTTAAATGAAATTCTAGCAGTTATATTAACGATTTTAGGATAAAAAACCGTAAATTAATGGTTTAAAGAAAGCAGAAGACAACTACGTTAATATAAGAGCTGTAATTTTGCTTAAAATTTGAAAATACACTGCAAAACACAAGTAGTTCATTTCAATGGTTAATGTTTTTGTATAGCCAGTGAGTATTTATTAAGAAAATCCACTGCACATACAATTAGTGATGGCTGACACATGCTGAGAGAATGACTGCTAAAGGGATTGAGGGTCGAGCGAAGTTGCCGATGGAAGGGTCTTGCCCCCCACTGAGTAGGGACGTGAAGGGTCGAAAGAACGCCCTTCATCAGCAGTCAACAGTATCATCAACAGTATCAGCGGCGATCACTTTCCCACCCTCCACGGCGTCTATGGGAGTCGTTAGTTCTTTTGCGTAAAGAAATCTCTCTGGTGCGAATGGAGACACCCGGTCTTTTGCGAAGAAAATCCCGACTCCTGTATGTGATGTGAGGAAAACAGAAATATTGGGGGGGGGAGGGGGGTGTTAATTTTGTTTCGCAAAAACATGCTGGCACCCTGCTGTATTAATCATTTGTCATCACAAAACGAATCGAATGAGTGAATGAAATAATGCGTCGAATTTAATGTGAAGGCAGCCTGATGCCTGGAAGTCGATTTCCATTGAAATCTCAAGAGTAGCAATATCTCCAAATATATCACTACTCTTTCACCTTACTTCCGGATCATCTGTAAAAATTTATGACGTACGTAAACAATGAACATTGCAAATTAATAGTGACAACATCCTTTGTTCACTTAAGGCGAAGGAGCGATCTTGGTTGACTCCCATATCGTTCTCACAGAATGTGTCCCATGCTCATGAACTTCGTCTTGTCCAAAAATAAGCGATCATGTTTTTCATCTTGAGCGAGATGGCATTGCGGCCAAGGGGTGTAAGAGGGGAATGTAGGAGAATTAGCTGTCGATGTTTTTTGAGTCAGCGAGCCTCGGAGTAGCAGTATGGGATCTCCGGATGATCCTGGGTGGTGTCAAGGAATCACCCAAGCCGAAATATGAGCGGAGAGGGGGAGAAACTGTCAGCCTCTGTTCGTCAATGATTGATTTACAACTGTCCTCACGAAGCGAACCCGAAAAAAGAATCCGGTGTCGGCAGGGGTGGGGGGGGGGGAGTGAGGTACGCGGTGAAGACAAAGAATTGGCTGAATCAGAGGTGCAGGTCGGCCTTGGCGCTACCATCGCCGCAAAGTGCCAATGGAGAAGTGCGACATGGTTCACGCTTTACACGATTGCTTCAATTGTATTGAAAATTCTTATGAGCAAGGACAGAATTCTAAGAGAAAGGATCATTTCAGGTATTAGATGATTTTTGGCTCATTTAGTCCATCTCATGACCAAGAAATGCACCGGTGAAAATGGTTGATTTAGGCTAAATATACACATTAATCTCTTCAATTTGGTTAAAATCATGTATTTTTGAAATAACTTCCCACATACCCTACATGCCCTATCTTGGCTACATCGAATTGTGAAAACCATAGTTTTTATCTGCCAGCAATCCATCTGTAAACACTTTTTTAATGAGGTATCCTGCCTCCTTAAGCATCTGCGGACAATACCTTCGTCTGTACATCTACCATGAAAAGGCAACGAAAAGCTATTTCCTATCTATTCCTCAGGGAAGGACAAAACCCACAGCTTGTTCCATCACCTGCTACTTCAACTACATCTTCTCCAAGGAAGGCTGAGGAACGAGATGGTCACTGCAGGACGGGACCAAATGGTGACAGTTCTCCTGACAAAGAAGATGGAGCTGAAATGGTGGAAGCAAGTGGTAATGTGGGTGAGACTGATGCAGAAGAAAAAATTCCATTGCGAGTTATTCATGGATGGGAACCTCCTCTAGTTGGACAACTTCCTGATGACTTTTTGCGAATTAACATTCCTTCACCTTCTGTGCAGTGGACTCCAACTGGCAAGAAACCTCAGGTGTGTGATGTAACTTTTTGCTTAAGATCACTAGAAAGTTCATCCAATACCAATCATACTAATGAGATAAGGATAAGGGGTACTCATTTTCATACAGGATTGGTGTCCAGCCCTTGAGACTGAAGCCAAAAAACTTTAGTTGTCTCTTCCAAAGGACTACAATCTTGTCGTGGTGGAAGGGCTTGCATGGTTTGATGACTCCTAGAGCTGAACTGGTGGGAGCAATGCTCCTGGTAGGGCCACCCATGCCGGATAGGTCGATGGTTTGGAGATAGATGAATGGTAGTCCACACAGCATCTGTACCTCAGTGAGGCAGCTGCAAAGGCATCTGACCCCAGTAGAGTGGCCTCCCACGTGATTTTGTCTTGTAAAAAGCACTGTTGATTAAGGCCATGGAATACCGTTTCAAAAAACGTTGAAATTTTGTACAGTTCTTATATGAAAATGAATCCTGGCAATTATGGGGCTTCGCCCAGTGGACCTGGGGCCTGTTTCTCAAAGCTACAAGTCCACAAGTCTACAAGTTACAAGTCGGATCTTTCAAGTGTGACTTGAAAGTGTTTCTTAAACGAAAACGGAAGACTTGTAAATTCTCAAAGATTTTACAAGTGAATATGGTGGGCGTCTTGTCCATATTTAGCTATTCTTTAAAGCTTTCAATGCATTTCGCGAGTTTCTCCAGCCATCTTCTATAACCAAGAGTCAGTGCTATGTTGCTCGGTGTCATTAAATGCGTGAATACAAGATAAATGGAATTTTTAGTTCACAGTTTACCTTAAAATATCGCAAGTGAGGACGAATCGTCTGCAAAACTTGAACATCATGAGGAAAAGTCGTTTATTCCATCGCATGAAGGGAAAGATGTAATCGAAACGAAGGTTATTCACAATTCTTGCATGTCAAGACATCATCTTGTGCAGTGTTTATCTTTCATAGATACAAATGAATAGCGGAATAGCATTTTATATTCAGACAAGCGAAGACTGTGGTCAGCCATTTTGAATGTTGATTATTAATACCTAAAGAAACACCATTCTTTCAGTGAAGTACGTTGGTCTAGTGGTCTCATCTGTAATTTCGATGCCAAAGGATAGGAGTTTGATCCTCTCAGCGGTTAGTTTTTTTTCTCTTTCATTTTGATGGGCTAAGGAGAGATTTTACCACCGATTTATGTAAATTTGTACAAAGACTTAAGGACAATTTTTTTTTCATTTCACATGTTCCAGTGCCATACTCAAGTTTGGATAACTGGATGGCAGATAGCTTCACTTAAAAGGTGATGGATCGCTTATAGTATGTAAATCCTGAATAAACTTTCCAATCTAATACACAACAACACCAGTGATATGAAAATTAGGTATATTGTTAAATAGTAATAAATAATACCAGTAAACTTGTGCATAACTTTCGCATATTCTACCATTCCCACCTCCCCAAAATGATTTATTCTTTATCAAATGAGATCATTTATAAAATGCACGATTAAAAGCAACATACATGTTTCCTGTTGGAAATCAATCTTTCTTCTCCATTGTTTATTCACAAAGTCTCTGTGGGGGTGATCTTGGCTCATTACATTTTAGTCTTGAATACTTTTCTTTTAACTTTAAATTATAAACAAACAATGTATTTTAACGTAAACTTAGCAAGTTATGTCAAAAGTCTGTAGAAAATCCTATCTACTGATACCTTATTCGTCACCTTCGTCACTATTGCTTTTGTATCAGTTGAGAAAAGGATATCGCAAGTCACTTTTCATTTGTTTTCCCAGTTATTCTCTCCAATTTACTGTAAATTACTCACCTCGGAGGACTAGTAGAAATTTCCTTACAAGTTACAAGGACTTGTAATTTGCAAGTCTGTTTGAGAAACAGAATGTGTCATAACCATGAAAACACTTGTGAGTAAACACTTGTAACTTGTGAAATGGACTTGTAACTTGTGAACTTGTAATTAGTAGACTTATACATTTGAGAAACAGAATATCACAAGTTACAAGTGAATAGACTTGTAACTTGTAGACTTGTAGCTTTGAGAAACAGGCCCCAGGTGTTGTACCTGGCAGCAGTATGAGCAAGGCCCCTGCCGTTGTCAACACACAAAATTCTTGCTTGGAAGTAGATGCAGCAGCAGATGAAAACAAGATACAGTGGAATGTTAGGACTATGCTTAGGGCAGGCAAGTTAGAGAATATGTATAAAGAAAGAAATGGAGACGGTGGGTGTAGACATCATGGGTCTAGGAGAAGTAAGATGGAAAGATAGCGGGGACTACTGAAGCGATGGCTATTAAGTGATATATACAAAGCCATATATATCACTCAATAGCCATCGCTTCAGTATAACACGAAAAATATTAGACGTACTTTAATTGAATATTTCGAGTCACGGAAAACTTTTCCTTTCAAAGATCGTGGTAGCCCATCTAGAGATACCAATTAACCCAGTGCAGTTGTATCCAAGAGTAAATATTAACTATATAAATTCCCACTCTGTGTCTGTATTCTTATGAAGACAGCAGAACTCTATTATTAATTACTAACCAAAAGATTTTGAAAATCCCTTAAAACAGATTGGGTAAACCTTGTGTTACTTATCGCACACACACCGCATAAACACTTATTATGAAAATATTTACTATGCTTATTCTATGTTTTTATTTTTTATTAAGTATATTCTTGATAAATAGCAACATATTTAGCATGTGGTTCATCCTTTGCCCAAAATTTCTGCAAAAATGGGAAGCCTGCAAACGAATCGGAGAAACTTTGGTTCTGCCAGTAAACTCATCATTGATAGCTTTGAGTAATTAACTTCCATTTTACATTAGATTATTGTTGTGAGTTTATTAGTACATTCAGCAGTTTTCTTCTTTCCCCATTTTTAACATTTCCGCAAGCAAGTTACGCCTTGATTGAAATGTAAACAAACTTGTGGGAATTGGAAAAAAATCTTGTTTAACCTCAGTAATATTGACATTATATTCATCCTATGTGGCAATGTAGGTTTCAATTAATTAATGCCAGATAACAGTTATTGTGATGGGATGCTATTTCCTAAAACTATCACAGCATTGGCATTTAAAAGTTAGTTCTCGCAGTTACATTGATGCACAGGAGTGTGGCCAGGTATATAAGACTTTCTAGAAGCAGGTTTTTTTATTTCACTTGTGATTATAGGCATAACTAAGGTTCCATATGGAACAGGTGAGTGACAGGATACCAGTAGATGAAATAAAAGCACACCTGATTTATTTCAATGCTGTTCTTTTACACCTGACTACAAGTAACCATAGGGAGGATGAAGTGGCTAGGGAGAAGGAACAAAGAAGAAATAGTAGGGGAAACATAGGTAAGAAAAACCTAATAATGACAGGGGTTGGAATGTTGTAGTAAGGGAACTTGGGGTAGTTGGAAAAAAAATTATTAGAATATGGGCTTGGTACAAGAAATTACAGCTGCAAGGAGGCAGTTGATTTTTTCCCGAGGAATCAATTAGTAATACCAAACATTTGGTTTAGAACCACTAGAAGCGTAGGTACACATGAAAAAAAAGTGAGATTCTAAGGTTAAAGTAAAGGTAAGATGATAAAGTGAAATGAGGGAGCTTTAAACATAAAAAGAGGGAATACCAGGAGCTAGTAGACAGGAGCATAGGATAAGATAAGGAAGTGGGAACAGCTGAAGAAAGTTGGGATATAAAAACGGGACCAGTAAGAGCATGAGAGAAAAGCTGGATCAATGGTAACAAGATGGATTATGAAGTAAATGATCACAGATGAAATTATAAATAAAACAGATGAGAAAATGAAATGGAAAAACCTCAACACCAAACTAAACAGGTGGAGGTATAATAATATACTTCTATTGGAAACTGATAGGATGAAGGAAAATAGGCGGAAAAGACAATGTGATGAAATGGAAAAGTTAGAGAAAGAGGGGAAAGTGGGTGCACCTTACACTAATCTGAAACTGCTATTGGGTGGTAAGAGAAGGCAAATGTTACCAAAAGTAAGGACAAGACACACGAAACACTAATCTAATACGAAAAGATTCAGGAAAGGAGGGAGGAATTGGTGGAAGAACTTGCCAGAGATAATAGGCCTCAGACCTTATATAAATGCTAAATATGTTGCTATTTATCAAGAATATACTTAATAAAAAATAAAAACATAGAATAAGCATAGTAAATATTTTCATAATAAGTGTTTATGCGGTGTGTGTGCGATAAGTAACACAAGGTTTACCCAATCTGTTTTAAGGGATTTTCAAAATCTTTTGGTTAGTAATTAATAATAGAGTTCTGCTGTCTTCATAAGAATACAGACACAGAGTGGGAATTTATATAGTTAATATTTACTCTTGGATACAACTGCACTGGGTTAATTGGTATCTCTAGATGGGCTACCACGATCTTTGAAAGGAAAAGTTTTCCGTGACACGAAATATTCAATTAAAGTACGTCTAATATTTTTCGTGTTATCTCAGAGTTTCCTGTTATCCAAAATCTATTGTGCACAAGCTGTAAGGAAAACGTTGCCATTTCTGTGAGTTTAAGGCACGAAGATTTTCGTTCCTATGATTTCACTGAAAAAGTATGAGACTTCACTATTTCTTGGAAGTTTTTTTAGATGCGTTTATATGTGATAGATTAGAAGTGTGATGCCAAAAATGTAGCCCTACCAAGTAGCTAACCCTAAGTGTGTCACGCTTTTCTTATAAAAATCATTCTTTGTCTTTTGAAAATCTCAAAAATTATAATGTCCCATAAGTTTCTCCTAGAAATCTCAGGAAAGGGATATATGAGGCATGCCTCTACAACTTTGTCTCATGAAGTCTTGCACTTATCTATGACAGTTATCACAAAATCACAGTTTCTAATGCATTTATAAGTAAATTCTCACAAATATCTCATAAAAAGTTTTACTATGGATGTCTATGCAATCCTTGTGAATTATTTAAAAAATTCTTTAAAAAACAGAAGCTGAAAAAATTACGAAAAGTGGGAATTTAACACCCTGTGAGTGTATTGCTTTGCACTGGCTCACAAGCTGCTATTCAGATGGTCCTTCCTTGAACCCTAACTTTTGTTATATTTATTTTTGTTGTGTAAGTTTTGATATGAAATGAAAATTTTTAAAATAAGTTGTCTGTTTTTTAGTTGATCTGCTTAGGTTTGCGTCTCAATTGAATTGTTTTAGTGAAAACAATTCATAAACAAAAACGTCTTATATCTGCAATGCGTTGGCGATAGCCACTGGTTTTTTTTGTAAGTGCGGGACCTAGCGAAAATTATGACGTCATTTGTATTTGCGGCATGTTCCCAATAATCCTGTTTGCTTCGAAAATCAGCGTCCCCGAGGATCTTGACGCGCTGTGGCTCTACAACGGCAATTAGCACCCAGTTGCGGAGGCCACGCCAAGGAATTCTCATGGGTTATGTGCTCTCTGGCAGTTAGTCGTGACGTTCGAATTGGTCGGCGCCTTGAATCATATCATCTACGGTCGGGAACATCGACTCCGGTGACAAGGAGCTCGCAGTTAGCCGCGAAGACGATAGAGTAATTGATCTCTGTCGTGTCGGGCGTTTGCATATCTCCGTCGGGAAGGCGAGTGGGGGTTGGGAGTCGTTAGTTTACGAGTGGAGATCGTTTGCTGCGGTCATGGTGAAAGGCGCTCCCTCAGTCTGCAAGGCCCTTGTCGTGAGGTCCGGTTTTCTGAACTTGGCGCACAATGCAAGAGCAAGAGTCACCGATGCTTTGGGGGACATCGAATCTTGGTGGGATAACACGCTAGTTCGATGTCATTCTCATCACGTAAGAGCGAGATGGGTTCGAAGGCAGCGAAAGTTTCTTCGACAAGAAGTAAGTGAAATCCGGCTGGTTGAATGCTCTCGGCATGTTGGCTTGAAATTTGTTTTTTGTTCGTAACTATAGCCACAGTTGGCATTTAAAGAATGATAGGCTCCACTAACACGGCAGCCGAAGTTCAATAGTTTTTCTGTAAAATTTAGGCTCGCGGGGTATCAATTTCTGTAGTGGAAAACTCGGAAATTGTTATAAATTTACGTTAAACAATCCATAGTGTGCTATGGGTTAAGAGCAGTTTCAAAGGGCGCTTGTGTGTCGACGTGTACTCTTGATGCACACACGGGCGTTTGGGCCGTTCGGAATCTTTAATTTGAACTATTTTATACTGATCGCTAATGCAGCTCATTTTCAGTGGCGCTTTTTCTTGTAGCGATGTATTATATTATTTCTAACGTCTTGAGAACATATCTTTGCGGTTATTAGTTCTTAAGAAAATTATTATTATTCATATTGAAAAACAAGAAAAACTTCCGATCCTTGCATTTCATAACCTACGTTTTATTCTTTCTTCAAGTGGCCTATACAGTTGATTGCATTGCATTGTGTGTAGATTTTTATCTTTGTAATATTTTCTTATGCTATTTAGCAATAGCTGCATTGTTCCTAAGCATAATAGATTAATTTGTTTTCGATGTATATCTTATCTAGCCCCTCGTGAATGGGAATGCGGCCGGCTTCCGATACGATCTCTGATAACGGGAATTTTAATTCGGTGGCAGTAGTAAATTCTGATAACATCTACTATAAGCTTCATCAGTCCAGAGTATCACACAATCGCGATAACACCACGGAGAGTATTTTAAGCAGACACCTTAAGTTTTAGTCAACATTATGCTCTCTGGTCGCTGCTTTTGTTTTTCGTTTTCTGTGATTTATGCATTTATGACGGCAATCATTCAACGTTATGAAAAACTCAACGGATTAAAGGGATGGAATACGTTCATTATGAGAGATATTTTTGTTGATGAGATGTAGCCAGACTAAGCAAAACGTTAGAATTTTCGCCCATCGAAAATCGTATCGGCACAGCCACTGCCCGATTGCATGCATTGCCTTCCATGCGCCTGAGGGTGAGGGGATTATGTGGACCGTGACGTTTTGCGTATTTTTAAGCCAAAATACAACATAGCGATCTTTAAGCGCATAATCGTCTCGAAGCCTTCGTCGCGGCTGTGTCGTATCCCCCTCCGGTTGAGTCGTGATTGGCGGCCTTCACACGAAATCTTATAGGCTCTCGTCATTCTTATCACGTTCCATGTCTGATTTGTGGATAGTTTCCGGTTCCATCCCATCGTGTCCTTACGTTTTATACGGCCATCGTGATGGACATGGCATCTGAGGATAACAAGGACGCGACGGCCTCCATTGGCCATTGAAGGCGGCCGAATCGAACTTGTATAAATACAGGTTGTCCCCCTAATCTGGAAAGACCCGGAAAACCCAAGGAGTTTCGCTGGTTATTTTAACCCTGAAAATTCCTCCAGTTCCGGAAATATCACCATTTTGACACTAACATGAGGAAGGAGCGTAATTTTTTTGAGCTGTGCAGTTGCTGGGTAAAATTTGTAAACATAATTCCAGCTAGTACAGTACGCAGAGTCATATTTTCGCCAAAATCCGGACATAATTCTTAATGCTCTGAAAATTGGCATGTAAGTAGTTCAGGGCGTATAGAATTGGAAAAAAATTGGTTCGTGGAATTCGGTTATCAGAACTCAAAAAAATTTGTATTTTAACCCAAATATTCAGTTTTTTTCAATCTTCTCAAAAGGTATGGGCGCTATTCAAAAACTGTTTTAACAGGGTGAAAGAGCACGCAATTCCGAATTTAAAATATTTGAAGTTTATTTCAAGATTTACCCGATCAAAAAAAAATTGAGAAAAAATGTCGTGTGAAAAATACGGAAGGAGACCAAGAAATTGGTACATATTTAACAATTAGAAAGTATGTAAAACATTAAGAACATTGAAAAACATGAAATTCTAATTAGTCAGCATGAATTTAGTCCCTCAGAAGCACCAAAACTTGCATGACACACTATTTCTAAAACATTTTCTTGTACAATAGGAATAAAAAAATGTGTATGTATACATCTTCACCATTCACTGGGATAATTCTCTTCAGAGAAATCAAAAATTTCACATTATTTTTCACCAAAAAGGATCAATTCTCCAGGGAATTACTCAGCAATCTCCAGAAACTTGATTACACTGAGGCTCCTAAACTTATAAACTACACCTTGCACTTAGCTACTCTGCCCTACAAATGAAGAAGGACTTAACTAAAATTTAAAACTGACGATTTTGAACCTGACAAATATTGTTATAACAAAACATTGACAAATAATTTATTAAGATGAATGTACATATATATAAATGAATGTACATATTCTGGTTCCATGAAATATTTTATTTTATGATCCTTAAATTATAAAGTCTTAAGTTGATCAGTTTCCTAGATATTTATAAATAAGCTACAAAATTTGACCAAAATCCTCGATTGTAGTTATGTTACTCTTCATTTGGAGGGCAGTACTATCATGGCTCACGTTTATTGTACAGGTTCGAATAACAGGTACTTACTTTGCTGATGAATGTTCTCAATCTTCAAAACTGAAAAATCTTCACCAATGCTTCACTTTTACAAGTTAACTTGGACAACTCTGAAATGCCAGTATGTAAACACACCTGGAGCAGAACGAACTCTACTGTCATCTCCCGCAGCGTGGCACATGCGCAGCATGGTGCCTGAAGAAATTTTTGAAATCTCAATTTCAGTCTTGAGGATCAATTTCCTTATCTTTATTTTTTGATAACTTTCTTATTGACCCATTTATTCCCTTGTTTTTGAGAAACATCGTTCCAAACCCGTGACCTCATAAAATACCAAGAAAGTAAAAGAAACTCCATTTTTGTCCAGTTGAACTGACAAACATTTTAATCATCACAATCAAAAACATATGATATAATCCGGGAATTTGGAAAATATACTGTATTTGAGTAGCTCAACTGAAGTTTCCAGTACAACTACCCTGAAAATAAGTGAAACACATACTCAATGTTACCAAATTAGGGACTTTTTCAGGAATATGAAAGCCTAGGGCTTCATGAACATCACGCACTTTGGTTTTTGAAAATCCGATGATTGTTTGCCGAATAAACTCTGTGGTTTTATGTTTTATATTGTAGAAATTTTTAGTATCCATACCAGGGGCGCAAAAATGGGGGGGGGCAGGGGGGGCATTGGCCCCCCAGAAATCAGAGGTTGTGGCTCAATTTTTAATGGACACTGCCTGATTTGCAAAATCTCTTCTCCCTCCTCCCTCCCCCCTCCCGCTTAGCTAGCTTATACAGATTTTTCAACAAGTTTGTCCCCCCCCCCCAAGATTCGGGGGGTTGTTACACCCCTGATCTGTACTAAATTATATACTTTGTATTTTTTTTAACTTAGAATGTTTTAAAAACTTAATAAAAAGTTCAAAGTATGCATATAATTTAGCACGGATATTTTTTGCAGAGTTATGATTGATTTCATGAGCCTACACGATGGCATTTCATGTACTTTTCAATGGCACAAAACCTAGGAGCCCCATGCGTCATGAATATACTCAATGCCATTTCCTGACGAAATTACGTACATTGGTGAAAAATGCATGCCTACCTTTTTTGTCGAGAATTTTACGCTCTTTCCCCCTGTCAAATCCAATTTTGAAAAAATTTCATACTTTTTGAGAAAAATGGGGAAAACTACATTTTTCAAAAACTCTTTAAATTCAAAAACTTTTTGGGTTCTGATAACCGAATTCTGTGAGACAATTTTTTTCTAAATTGTGTATGCCCTTAACTATATACATGCCAATTTTCAGCACATTTTGTAGCAGTTAATGATATTTTTTAATTATTTATTGAATTTTTCTTTATTTTTTTCAATACTCGTTGATCTTGGGTTCAATATTCATCCATTTGCTGCTAATGGTTCACTTTTTTAATTGCAAAACAAGGAGATCAAGCAATTTTTTCGCCTCAACTTATACTCGAGTCATGAATTTTAGTCTATATTTTCAGCTCAAAAATAAGACTTCGACTTATACTAGAGTTGACTTATACTCAAAGTTATATGGTAAATCTTTGACAGCGCTTTTAATTGTTCTCGGCATATATAAGTAGTGTAGAATGAGTAGAAAATTTCACTGTTGTGAGTTTTTCTAAAGTTGGAGAACTAAGCATTTCAGTTTTTGAGTCTTTTTATTGACTTTTATGGAGTTGTTTATATTCACTTGGGAATTGAATAGCAACTGTAAAATGCTTTGCTTCAAGGGCCTAATGTTGAGCCATCAGCTTCTTCAACAACGATATGCGGAAAATCAGGAACGTCGTGGGGCCCTGCTTGGTGCCGGAGGAGCTGTCGGAGATCCTGACTTGGATAGATTTCTAGAAGATGAACGGATTGCCCTCTTCTTACAAAATGAAGAATTTATGGCAGAGCTGAGGTGGAACAAAGACTTTCTTTCAACTCTAGAAAAAGGTAGCCTATACCGTCTTTCATGTGATGGATACATGGTTGATGTAAAGGATGTTTTAGGTGAAGGCATTTTAGTTCTTTGGTGCTGTGATATGGTACCTTGAATTATTTCATTTTCTTGCTTAAGTTGCATCATTCACTATTGTGAGAGCCAAAGCAAATGTATGCCTTTTTGTTTGCATCATTTTAAAATAAAAGTATTTCTTTCACTGTTGAACAGCCTTAGCAACTAGAAGGAAAAGTGAGTGACTGAATGTGCAGATTAGTTCAA
Source organism: Pyrrhosoma nymphula (assembly GCA_963573305.1). Classification (NCBI taxonomy): domain Eukaryota; kingdom Metazoa; phylum Arthropoda; class Insecta; order Odonata; family Coenagrionidae; genus Pyrrhosoma; species Pyrrhosoma nymphula. Next base: position 76,921,381 of record OY754327.1, on the reverse strand, counting down.
ATTTTTGTTTAACTACTTCAAGTCGTTTGAAATTTGGCATAAGAATATAATCTTTTTGTAATCGTATATTTTCTTTTTTCAATGACTCTTAAGATCAATTTATTGTGCAGGAAAAGTGACCACTTCCTTCTGAAAATCGTGGAAATTCCATTTTTTGTTAGATTGGTGGACAAGAAAGGTTTCTTATTTCATTTTATTTGTGCATTTTTACTATAGATCAATTGCAGCGTGGTGATTGTGATAGTCCTCCTGAAGATCACATGGGTTCATTTCCTCTTGGCAAATCCCTATCATCCTCAGGTCATGATGAAGATGCTCTTTTTAAGGAGAGACTTAGGAACATGGGAAAAGGTGAGATAATGAAAACTTTGATTTGACTTTGCATTCCCCTTAGAGTGCTCACTAAAATTCCTGTAAAATATGCTCATGAACTGAAACCATGTCTTATGTCCTTTGAGCATTGAGACACGCTGTTACGTAGGGTTATAGGTAATACACTTCTGTAGCAATGATGTATATTCTTTCAATTTTCGCTATATTTTTATGGAAGTTGAGGCAAAAGATCTCTGTTATTTTATGACTCTATAATCTTCTTAGTTGGATCTTTACGCTGAAGCTTATTTTGGGTAGTGACATTTTTTCTTGTAGGCCTTCAGGTTTTTAATAATGGTATCTAAAGTTACCATTTATCTAACCATGTTATACTATTATAGGCAATGTAAATTAGTGGAATTGACCCATTTTAAATACAAAAAACATTTGGTAACTTATGAATGTTACCTTCAGGTTAAAGAAAGCCTGTGGAGGCTAAACAAATTCATCAAATGAGAAATTGCCTTGTGTTAATTGCCTAGCATACAATCAGAGTCTGAAATAAGCCACTTGTCTTCCACAGTGTCAAGGAAAAAGTTTGCGCAGCTAGCTCGAGTGTTCACAGGCCGGAAGAAACGAAGTGGAAGCGGTGCAGGTGGTGCCAAGCACATCCTGAGCCAAGGTCCCGCACCTTCGAGGGACAACCTCCTCTTGAATGCAGAGCCATTGCTTCCAGACGAGGATGATGATGAGGAGGAGGTGGAGCGCTTTGATGGGGAGGTGGGAGGGGGAGGCAGTGAGGCAGAGGAGGAAACGGACCAAGGTGACTCGGCACGATGTCGGCGGTCCCAGAGGCACATGCGCTTGGGTGGTGGGGAGCGCCGCAAGAGGAGTGGTCAGAGGTCTAGTGGGGATGGCAAGGAGGACGAGGATGAGGAGGACAAGGGAGGAGGGGACTTTCACCATCATCACTTGCGGGAGAGTCACAACGGGGGACATGGTCGACGGGCCGAGTCTCGAGACTAAGGTAAAAAAATTAAAGGTTGGTGCTCATGATGGCTTCCAGGAGAAGTTACAAAAAAGTGTGATTATTAATTGTTGAATAGCCACCTAATGCCCCACTTCTCTTTGTAGTGGGTCTGCTTTCTTCTCTGATGAGTCTTAGGAAAAAAAGTTTCTTAAGCCCCTCTGTTGATATCCTTTTTTCTCACAAGTGTACCATCTTAGTGTACCTTTTCAGCATTGAGGTTCTTGTGAGAAAATAAAGCAGTAAATCCCTGATATTAAAAATATAGCTCCTCTTATCAGGATCATAAGTAACTAAGTAATCCAGGATAAGTATGAAGAACTTAGCTTAATGGGACACGTGGGAGTAACTCGATTGCTCTCAGGCTTAAAACAATCAGAAAATGTTATGATGTGGCCATGTTTTAGCCAAAAGTGTTTTTATTTGTGAATTATACTTATAAACTTATCATTTGGTATGCGTGTATGCGTATAAATCTTTGTGTGTACATAAATGTATATAACATATTCTGTACATGCTATATTTTCTTGTTGGCAGTGCCATTTTAATTACATTAAAATTTAAAAGATTAGTTACGGCATAACAATTTTCATGTATTGCTTCATTATATAGACATTGATTTACCTTTTAAGTTAATGTTCAAACATTAATCGTCAGCTTTGGTGGTCATTTGCTGTAAAATGCACTATAAATGCTCTGACACTTGTAAAATATGTAACAACTAATTGTGATAAAAGGCATTCAGTGACAGTGCACTTTCTTGCAATTTATTTAATATCCTGATAATGTCCTTATTTATTTATTTTTTGGCATTCCCGTTTTTCAGTGCTGTGTCGAGAGAGGAGAGATAAATTTCCTTTAATTGGTTTTTCCCCCTGCTTATATATTTTCACTGTTGAAATTTCATGTTGAATCAGGAATTGATACAGTAAAGTCATGATATGACCAATTAAGAGTGCTCTTAAAAGTGTCAAAACTACGTAAATATTTTTATTTGATTACTCTGAATGAAGGAATAAAATACAAACTCACTCAACATATCATCGCTGTCAGCACTCTCAAGAAGTTGACTTGAAAAAGCTGTTGCGAGCTTGATAACATTTTTCATTACTTTCAAGTTTATTATCAAGTTCAGAGTAATTTTTTTACATGTATTTTCCTGTCATACTTCTCTGTATCAGATACACTATTGACTCCCCTTTTCTCCTGCAGCACAATATGCAGCTTCATTGAAATATTTGGGCACTAACCAGTGGGATAATTGCAGTCCTCATGTTCTGACGAGTCTTGCACTCAACTACTCTAATAATCCTTTATTCATGTATCGGGAATCATCTCCTGCAGCCCTCATTGAGACATCTCAATAAGCGATTAATAGATCAGGTTATAAGCTGCAAGAATTATGTGATGTATATGGCATTCAATAAATCTAAGTTTACAATTTGTCTTCTAATCCAGGTGCATGATAATTATGTACTGCATTGAATTGACTGAAGCTTCTTCCTTTAAAAATTTGAGCCTATATGACTTAGGACTAAAAGTGATGAGAATGTTGCTTTGAGAAACAATCTTCCACTATCCCTTACCAAAGTTAAACTGGGCTTACTTCATAGTTTTCTACTTAATAGTTCCAGTTCTTTGGCCCCTTGAAAACATTTGAACAGTAAACTGTCAGGTGAAGTCCTCAATTTCTTCAGGTTTTCAATTTTCTGTCATTAAATAAATATGCCACCAAGCTGTGGGGTTAATAAGTGATAACTACTGTCCCGCTTTGTTGAACTAATTTATTGAAATGCTACTTGCTTCTGCAAAATCATCTCAAAATGTTAAAATCATGATTTTTCTTTGGCTAATTTGCATTAGTCAATGCAGAAAAGGAATCATAAAGCAGGTACTACAATTTCAGAATGCATGTAACCAAATTGAATCCTTTACCAAATTTTTAATACTTTTTTGCACCTATGATGAAGGCAACATTGAAATTTGATGGAGAACAGAATTTGAAAACATGAGGACTTATGTAGTGACTGAACTTGTAGCAGACTAGACTATATGTTTATTTTTTAATTGTTCTTCTTTAATTTTTCCATCAGAAACTTTTGATTTCCACAAAATCTTTTAATTCCTCATTACATATGAGTGCCAAGGTTGTTATGCTGTGACTTTACTGTATCTTGTAATTTGAAGTTAGAATGGGAATGTAACTAATTTCACTTTGGTAAGGGTTCTAAAATTTGGAGTAGTTATTAAAGCTTTGAAAAAAAGAATCCTCAATAGTTTGGTTATCGATATGACACAGCATAATCCTGAAAACAAATATGTTGTGAACAACAATGAAATCCTAATTCAGCATGGTTGTGTTGAGTGATCAAGTTATTTAGAAAATGTGGTACAAAAGGACTTTGGTATTGTACTATTTTTTTACTCCTTTTGGTGTATTTAAAGTAGACTGAAGAATTCAACACATTTTGTAGGCAAGATTTCATACTATGATAGTGTTTTAAAAAAAATTGGAAGGATATGAATGTGTAACAATTTGTGTAAATAGTAATTGGTGATGGAACCCTATTTCTTTGTGTTTGCTATAGGAAGTAGTGAGTGCATATGTTGTCTTAATTTTGAAAATTGTGGTTGAAAATGAACCATTATGTAAGAATGTGAACTGGTCCTTTTGCTTGGCTGATCATAACCAGCAATTTTCCTTAAAAGAATTGCTGAAAGTTGTTATACCTAAATGCGCCTTTGTTATTTTTTGTAGTTTTTCACCCAGAGAAACTATTTCAATATATATTTGTTTGTAGCCATAATGAAGTTATATGAAATGAAGTAAATTTTGTGCCATATAAATTTGGTTGTTTCTGTCCTTGCATTTATTATACATAATTCATATTTTCTGCACTGTAAATCTAGAAGAAAATTTATTCATTTCCTATACTCTTTTGAAAATTAAACAAAAATCATTGGCATCAAAATTGGAATTTTGTGATTTTAGGAAAAAACACATTATTTTACTGGGTATATTCATGATGAGAACTGCTACAGTTTTGAATATGCTATAAGTATGTATACGAGTCTTAACTTTTCCGTAAATGCAAAGGGAACTGCTCTATCAAAACTATGTATCCAAAGTAAAGATTAATTTATAGTGATGTGGTCAGGATTCAAACGAATCCATGGATTCGAGATTCGATTGAATCCTTTCAAATAAAGATTCGAACCCTAGTTGTGCGGGAGGCATATGTACCATGTCACAGTAAACTGTAAATTGCTGTTAAATCTCGCCCTAGAATTTTAGCATATAGATGTTTCACTACAAAAATGTAGATAATTTGAAAATTCACTACGTCATATAACTTACATAAGCAGAGATTTTAGGGCTATTAATCATCGAAAGTTTCATTTTAAATTTGGTGCAGTGTGCTAACCACCCTTATGACCTTCCAATGTGTCATTTTTAAAGCTGATGCACACTGTTAAGACCATTATGTTTGCCGTTTTTATTATGTGTTCATCAGAAAGGCTTAACATTTTTCTTTTTGTCTCGGTAAAACTAAGTTTTGAGGTACAGAAAAATATACTCCTAACCTAGCATTTGTTCATATAAACATCCATTCCCACTGTATAGCGCTGATTAAGTTTGCTCATTTGTTTATTTAATCCATGCTTAGAACCAAATATATAACAACATTATAAATGCTTAGAAATGACCAGGCATTTGTCAAGCATCGCTTTTTTCACGTCACAAAATTTGCAACACCTAACCATTATTGTTGCTTTTTTGTGCCATGGTTTTGTGCTGCAAATATAAGGCCATGCATTTTTAGCAGAGTCCTGTGTCATGACTGCTCAGTAATGCCTGGTCATTTCTAAGCATTTATAATGTAGTTACATATTTGGTTCTAAGCATGGATTAAAGAAAAAAAATGGGAAAACTTAATCTGCGCTATATGTACAGTGGGAATGGATGTTTATATGAACAAATGCTGAAAGAAAAGTGAGGTGGTTGTCTCCCTGTCACATCATTACATTTCGAAATCCTGCCTTTAGATTGACATTTATTGGAGTCACAGTTTTTAACAGCATCATGTCATTTTGCGAGAAATTCAGATATATATTCAAATCACACTATCATTTACATTTATGAATATTAAGAGGTAATATTTTACCCTTCCTTGCCAAAAGTCGCAAAAGTGGAAACCATTTGGGGCATGAGTACTCATGTAAGGCCATTTGTGTAGAATTGCCCAATAGTGAAATTAGGTGTTACTTTTCACAGAAAAATGCAGTTAGTAAAGTCATGGTTTTCGCCTCTTGTGGCAACATTATATTTCCTGCATCTCTAAAGCACTTTGGAAGCATGCAAAAAAACTTATTAGTTCCTGCTTGAGAACCAGCAAAACCTTGAAATTTGAACCAAAAATAACCACCAAAAGTTTTTGAAGTGACTTAAGAATGCTCCATTTTAGAAGCAAAAATTAACAAGTAACTTGCGTTTGCTAAGCTTTCTTTAGCATTCATAATTTAAGTATTAATAAATGCCATGAAACAAATTGCTGCTCAATTTTATTTCTCCCTAAAACCTAAATAATTAGATGTGTTTGAGGAAAAACATAAAGCTAGTTATGGGTTCATAAATTTACAATAAAATTAAAAATTGATAAGGATTTTTTTAATACATATGTATATGTATTGGTAATGAAAAGGAACTGGGATTCATAATTTGTTGAAAGCAGGATTGGAATTAGAGATTCGATAAAAAGAAAGAGAATCGGATTTGATAAAATTTGATTTGACCCATGACTAATCTACACAACTGACATTATGTGAACTCCCAACAAATTTTGAGGATCCTGGGAGTAGGCACGGTATAACCTTAATACGGAGTCACCCGCAAGTGCACATTAGTGTGATATTCCACAGAGAAAAAATCATTCACATTGACCGGGATTCGAACCCGGTTCCCTCGAGTTCATGCTTAGTGCTTTAGCCAGTTAAGCTACCGAGGCATCCTACTTCCTTGTGGATTTTTGAGGACTTTATAGGAACAAGATGTTCTGGACTGCCGGTCATATGATGTCACTGAAGCAGTCCAAGGCATGCACTTAGTGCCACAGTCCACGTGGATAAAGCCAAACATGGAACACAGTGAGGTGATCGCTCTTTTTGACAAATTTTGAAGATACTGGGACTAGCCACGGTATTTCCTTAGGAAGTCTACTGCAAGTGCACATAAGTGCGGTCAAGGTGAGTAATTTTTCCTCTGTGGAATATCCCACTTATGTGAATTTGTTTTGCCTCACCTAGAGGGGTGACTAACTAGACAATCTGAAAAAAGGACCTTAACTGTTTTTAGTACCTTGCTATATTTTTCGTCATTGGATTGCACTCCCAACAATTGCATATCCATTTTTGTACACAGTGTGTCACGTCATGAGTCAAGGAATGGATTTAAGCCTAGTTCTTGTTGAATTTATTCTAAATGCTGGTGTGCTTCTGATGATGAATTTAGTGAAGTCTTGCTTTATCTAGTATTTATATGTGTAGTGAAATGTCTCTTATACAGTGGACTCTCGTCAGGACGTTCCCTAATAGCATGTTTTCCTCATTTGGACGTTCATTTCCTCAGGTCCGAGTCACAGTGCATGTAAAAAACTATGGTTAGCACGTTTTGGTTACCTCTTTAGCACGTTTGGAGGAGGACCAAGCCAAATTTGTCCTAGGGAAATAACTGCCTCTTAGATTAATCAGACGATGCATAAATCTGAAGAGGTTTACTTCTCGCATTAAAAAAGATCATTATCGCTTAAAATACTATTTTAATAGTCATATTATGGTTTAAAAAAATGTTAATGAAGTAAGAAAACAGCAATCTCAAACATTAGAATCACCTATTCAACGCTTGGCAAGGTCCCCACAGGCAGTGCATTTTATTGCGATATTCGTTTGTTTTATCATTGTCGCCTATGGAATCAACACTAACACTGTGTGAGCAACAGCGCATGTGATCATCATCAAAAACTACAGCCTGAATAACATTTTTAATGCTGATGAGATGGGTTTATTTTTTTAATTTGCTTCCTGATAAAACACTGGCATTTAGAGGAGATAAGTGCCATGGAGGTAAAATGAGTAAGGAGAGGCTGACTGTCCTATGTTGCAATTAAAGTGGAACGGAAAAACTGATTCCGTAAGTGATCGGGAAATATAAACGTCCCAGATGCTTCAAACATTAACTTGGACGTATGATTGCAACTCTAATGCCTGCATGACCGCCACAATTTTTGAAAAGTTCCTGCGAGCACTGAATGCAAAGATGGGTGGATAAATCGTAAACTTATGTTGCTTATTGATAACTGCGCAGCACATCCAAGACACTGCATTTTTAAGGAATGTTAAAGTGGTGTTTTTTCCTCCAAATTGCATGAGTGTTCTTCAACCCCTCGATCAAGGCATCATACAATGTATGAAGCATAAGTACAGGAAACTACTTGTCAATGAGAGGTTGGCCATCCTTCTTGAGTCAGGAAGATAAGTAAATATTCAGAAAGCGATGCATTTTGTGAAGCATGCCTGTGACTCCGTCGAAGCCAAGAGCATAAGAAATAGCTTTCGGACCTCTGGATTTCACTGCAGCACAAACGAGGACGAATCCACATCGTTGAGTGACAAGGCATCACATGAGCACAACCTTAAGTGCTCGGTTCAGCTTTTCAGAGAAGGGGTGGGTATGACCTTCGACGAGTGCGTCGCCTGTGATGCTGATATCGAAGTCTTCAGGATGGTTGATGGAACTTGTGACTACTAAAAATAAAGCTTTATTTATGGAGATAATTACGTAACAAATGAATAATAACTATTCCAAACATAATATTTCATCTTCCTAAATGTAATTGAAAAATTCAGTGAATCTCATTATCTCGTATTTTTATCAGTAGATTGATGTCAACAGATGACGTCTATGAACAGAAAGGAAGAAGAAGACTCCGGGAAAGACAAAGCAGAGCCCAAATATCCTCCAACATTCGCAAAAACAGTGGAAGTGATGGCGACAGTTAATCAGCAGTCGCGAAGTCGATGAAAGTGTGATGAATACTTAAATAAAAATGGACTGTACTATCAAAGAATTACGGCTCAAAATGATAAAAACAAAGCACCTTGGACAGATTCTTCCAGCCACCATAAGTTTATATCCATTTCCATTAAATTATGCATTTTTGTTTGCAATATTTGTGGAAAAAACGTGGGAAGTTCCATTTTTGTTTTGTTAGCAATCAAGTTTACACCATTACGCATGGGAAAGACAATGTTTTTGAGCAGGGAGCTCAATTTGTTCATGTTTTCAAGGAGTTTTGACAATCCTTATAATGCTATAATATTTGTTCTTGAAATTAAAATGTTCATCATGGTAAACACAAAAATAGCATTTTCGGTGTAATCATTGTAATTTACTACAAGCAATATAAACATAAAGCGCTATTAAGTGAGAAGTGGGCATCCGCACCGCGGATTCATCAGTCCTCCGACATAATTTATTCATTGGAAGAGCGAAGAGAAAATTATCGCTGGGTGGCTTGGCTAACTTTGCCACTGAACTTTGTGAAAGCAGCATCTTTAAACTAAATGTGTTGTTTGGTTATTAATGATGACGACAATTGTCGTCATCACTAATAATTGAGTACGCATCAGCATTAGTTATCGTATGTATTTTCTTGGGAGGCGGAATAGGTGGAAAATAAACTATTTTTACAATAAATGACCACCAGCTAATTACAGCATGAGCTAAAATGAGTGGCAGGATAACAATCCCCTACGAGTTATGCAACCAACCAATACATATTTGACTTTCCAAGGAATGCCTACCCTGTTTTGCATGTTTTCCTGGTTACCACATTCAGAATCCCGGGTTCCTTCAAGAACGTGTCAACGAGAGTCCGCTGTACATAGTACTTCTCTGGTTTCCAGTTAAAACTGCCCCTACCACCTATTCTGAGCCCTCCTACCTTTTAAGAAATAATGTATTTGTATTGAAGTGCATACTTAATATATTGTAATCATATACATATGTGACAAAATGGTCAACTGAGGAAAATTAACTGGTTTATGTGCAGATCTTTAGCTAGCATTTTCTTCATTTACATTGGTTTTCAATATTCATTATGGGTGTCTACATGCACTACATTAAACATTATGGGTGTTTTCTATGCTACATTAGCTACTACAGGTTAATCATTATGCTAGATAGAATGTTTTAAGATTCTAAACAAAATGCATTATGCATCCTAACTTTGTACATTGATAAAAAATATCATACACTCTGAGATAGATATTTATTTTGTATTCAGAATTTTTTCATTTTTTATTAACTAATATTTCCGCACTTTTCATTCTTGTGAAATACTCGACCAATAGAAAAGGCCTGTAAGTACACAGTTCTTAAAACCACTGCTAGATGTCTCTTGAAAGAGATTTGTGCTAAAGCTCTGGATAGGAAAGTACGGTCAACGCTTGATCTCGACATATGCCGACAATCGAGGCGTCTGATTGGTTCCCGCCATTTTTGTCCTATGCGAATGTATTGTTGGCATCAGTTGCCGGCTAGAAAGCATTGGAGTGGTTGTGTTTTTCCTAAAGCAGCGGAGGGTTTTTGCTGTATATGTAGTTATCAATATGCCTCAGTGTTGTGCAGTTGGTTGTTCAACGCAGGCGAAGAAAGGGAAGAAGTTGCATCTTATCCATTCGGGAACAGGGAATGAAGTAAGAAGAAAAAAATGGCTGCATAGGATATCCAGAGCTGACTGGATTCCAGGGAAGGATGACGATAGCGCTAGAATTTTATGCCTTTGTGTCTCTTATGCATTTATCGTACAGTAATATGGAGTTAATATTATAGATAAAATCATTTCTGCGGAAACGTGCAATTGCAAACCACATGCGCAATTAGTTTTTAGGTGTTGTTTTGTCTGTGCATAGTTGGTGATAGAATTGTCTTCCTTTATTTCTCTTACGCGTGAATCATACAGTGAATGAATGTTACTATTATTAATATACACCATCTGTGGAGAAAAGTGTATTTACAAACCCCATTAATTATGAGGTGTCGTCTATGTGGTGAGTGTAATAAATCCATTCAAATTGATTTGGTTATGATTCTCCACGGAAATATGCTGTCGTGAAGCTATAGCTGAAGTTATAAGGAATGATTGATTGATCACGAGTGTTAGTGCTTCATGCTTACAATGCTCTTTAACTATCGAATTCATCTTGAATGCTTGTCATTGAACTATATCTCCTTTTTTTGCGATGTAGGTTGAAGGCTGTCTTGACAATTAGTTAAAAATTGGGCATCAATTTCATCAGTGACAATGGGGTTTTTATGTTTTTGATGATTTCGGTTTCCCTAATGAGTTACCTACTCATAAAATTAAGCCAAAGTGTTTCGTGACCAGCCGGTTTTTGAGACGTACCACGTTATTTGATCACGTTTTTCATCGCATTTCTGTTGATAAGTCTATCATCTTCCATTACGGGTTGCATATAACTTTAGTGGCCCTGTATATGACAATAGAATGTTGTTTCAGCACTGAGAATGATTGACAGCATTTGTTTGTGAATAAATATTCTATCATGATTCTGATCGATTAAAATACAAAAAAATAAAGCTAATATCTCTGCAGTGGCAATACAATGTGATCACCATCTGTTCTCTGTGAGAAGTCACTTCATGGTCGAGGAAAACTTGACGTTTTATTCCTATTGCAGATAAATATTCTATACCTAGGGTCGACTTTAATATCTAATTGACAATTAAGCTAATATTTCTGCAGTGAAATCACATTTTAAAATCTGTATCCATCAGTTATCAACGAGAAGTCACTTTATGAGCGGGGAGAAAATCACGACGTTCCACTCATATTTCAGACGACGTCGTCTGCTGGGCTCGTATTTTACAGGCAGACTCCCTCATTTTGGAGGATATACTTGATCTGAAAATTATTTAGTATTAAATGTAATTTAATCATTGATGAGTTATCATTGCTCAAATTCGCTTAAATATAGTTAATTAATTTTTATCTCATGAAAACATGTTTACTCCCTATCTCTCCCATGTCAAAATCGCCCAAACATGGTCGCGCTCGCAAGGTTGACCGTACTTTCCTATCCAGAGCTTTAATTTGTGCCCGGGCAGGAGAAAACAAACCCCCTAGAGGGAATTTTAAAATAATGGAATATGAAACTTATTGGCTTTTTGAAGTTATTTGCATGAAGTTCTTGCATAAATTTTCAACAGTCTCAGAGAAAACAATAAATCCGCAACATTTCACCCTCAAAGAAGCAAATCTTCAGGCATAGGAACATGAGCAGTGGTATTTGCAAGGGACCAGTAACGCCTCCTGGTAATGTGGGCTGCTAATTTGGGCTTTCTCTCTCGAGTGAATACTCCTTTCATGCAGCCTCCTGGTCGGAAGTACTCTGGAATGGAGACATATACATATTCATTTAAGCTACTCATCATCTCTCTCTACGAATAGTAGTGCCACTATCAACGTTAGGAGCTTTTCATGAGGCAAAACATCCTACAACTATCATGCAAAACATTTGATTCTTTCAGGAAGTACTGCCAGGTCCACTTCTAAAAAAGATTATTACTCTCAAATTCATTTTGCATGTAATTTCAGAGGTTAAGTAGTCAGTTTCAGTTGTTATTTGATGTAAAAAATACAAATTAACCATAAGTATTAACATTTTAGGTCTGCTATTCACCTGCAGGAGTGGCAAAATCAGCAAAGTTCCAAATCATCTCTCCAATAAAAAATCCCTTCTCACGAAGCATATCAAAGGCTTCAAAATGCTTTTTCAAAGTTACACCATGGTACTCCTCAGTCCACAAAGATGAAGGTTCCTTAAAAAGTCATAAAATGATGTCCGTGATAGATCATGCAATGTAATTGTTCTCTTAAAACCTAGAAGGTCAAGACTTGATGTACAAGTGACATACTTTTACCAATTTCCATAGTGCAAGGTAGTAAAAATTAAGACTCAAATAATTGAACTTGTTGGCTAATATCAATTGCAATGAATGAGTATGATGTGAGGCACCAGAGCCTATGGTTAGTTCTCTGCTTGGACTTAAATATCTGCTGATACATTATACTAAGGGGTATACTAATTTACTAAGGGTGGCAAATTGAAGGTTAGTGAGAAATAGTATGCTAATGTAGGCCATTATATTGGCTAAGCAGGAAATGTCCTTAATAATACCAATAAAAATATTGGTAGAATATTAATGAAGATATCTGAAACTACACACACATATTCCTTTATAACCCTATTCATGATGCAGCTACTGGTTGTAGTAAGGGGTTTCATTATTACTTATCAGGGGCAGAGAATTGAATGGGAGCTGAACCAATGACAAATTAACTTTACCAGCAGTTTTATTTGTGCTGGTTCAATTACATAACCTACTTCAAAGGTTCAATTCAGAGAGGTTTGGAGTAGAGTTCAGAGAGCAGTGAAGGTCAGAATGAGCTTGGAGTGGAATCGTAGATGTTCAGTCTCCACTCCGACCTGACTGCATATACTCCTTGAATGATTCTCCAGAGTGGTACTCGTTGAGTGGATTAAGGCAAATGTCATTTGAAGAGAGAGCTACCTACTGTCCAGGCAGCTTGCATCAAATTTCAGAGATTGCTCTGATGGGCAAAGCCAACCTGAATACCTTGTAGCATTAACACTTCTTGTATTCCTGTTCTGTTTTTGCCTTTGCCTAACCACTCCAACTTGGGTTGTAGAGTCACAAATGCTTTACTCTAAAAGATGAGCTCATTCCAAACGCTCCACTATGTTCATTGAGAGTTCATTCCCAGGATATACTCTGCTCCTAACTGGAGAGTATAACAATGCTTAAGTTATTCTGCTCTGAACTTCAGATAATCTGGTTCAATTCCCCCATCAGGTACTTAGGGTGCCAGGAAGCTTGTTGTCCTCGCAAAAAAAAATCATCACTCCACTAAACAGACCAAATAATGAGAATGAAATAATGTGTTTGCATTTACAAGTATATTTTATACTAAAACTTACTGAATGGAATCCTGCAATCGAGCCAGCACCATATTCTGACATAATAATGGGCTTGTCAAACTTAGCATGCCATGCTGACATTTCTGACACAGTTTGACGAACGATGAGGTCTGAATGCCCTGTGTCTCCATACCAACTGCTGTATCTATTGACACATATTACATCCATAAACTGAACCTGAAATGAATCAAAAAATGTTTTTACATTAAGGTTCATGTGTAAAGAACTTTTGAGAAGATCCGGTTTATGCAGCATAAAAAATTTTGTTGAAATTACAGAAACAAAAATTTGATATGAATCTCAAGCAAAGGTATGTCGGATTATTTGTCGAAATATATACACAAAATTCACAACATTTCTTCACAACAATGAACACAAGATACAATAAAAGAAAATGTATCAATTGTATTTATCCACACTTAACTTTATTTTACAGACCCAGGTTTTGATAGGAAACCATCCTCTTAAAGATCAAATTTTTTATGAGGCCAGTAAGGTCATCTTCAAATAGTTGAGCGTCCCACACTATTCTGAATCTCACTTTGCTGTGCATCACATTGCTTCTCTAATTTGAAGACCCTTTCATATTAATTTGCTTGCTTACATGCTGTGTGTTCAAGGCAAACTTAAGGATTTAGTTAGTTTCAAAGGCTTCATTAAAAGTAGGGATGGGATGGTTCCACTTTTTCCTGTTTCAATAATTACTCAAAATTTTATTTTTCAGCATTTATTTTTTAAGACAGTTGATTCGTATCCACATATATTACATCAATTAATCCATTTCCCGTTGCTGATGTAGCACATCAGTGTTGTATCTGAATTTCTAATTTCTGAAGAAAACTCTGAAAGCAATGCGTGATAACCAGGGGCGGACTGGCCAGGGTGGGAGGGTGGAAATTCTCACCGGGGCCCTGGACTGCATGTGTGGTGTTCATTAGGTACAGGCTTTTGGGGGGGGGGTTTGTTTATCTGTTGGGGCCCTTTGACCACGTCGCTGCTGGAGCCCTTGGGTACCCAGTCTGCCTCTGGTGATAACAAGAGGCCACAGTCATGAAATTAGAGTAGATAATGATTCTCTTCATTAATTTTTTCTAAGGTAATTTTGTCAGAGGGCAATCTTATCTTACCAACGTTTCAGATTTTATAGAGACATGAACAAGGATTTGACATATGCTGGGATTCTGGGACCTAAAATAATTTCATGTGCGTGAACTTCTGCTGAAAATTTACTGTTTCTAATTTTAAAAAAAGATAAATGGAACAGAGGAACCAGTTTTTTCTGCCAGTTCCTGTTCTATCGGTGGGACATGGTTCATTCCATCCCTACCTAATCAAAAGTAAATTTATTTTATATTTATTTATTTTCCATTGAACCTGAAAACAGCATGTAAGGCCTTAACATTGGGTATTATTTACAAACAGCAATGGATGGACACACACGACCATGCCTTAGGTTGGGAAAAATCTACCCAGCCAGGACTCAAACCCCACTATTGGGCTGGCAGCTAAGACTAACTCCACCACCACCAAGGCTGGAAAATTTATTCTTTAAAATTTAAATTACATATACACATGTAATATGTACTCGGGTAATTCAAGTGAAATAATATTACCAAACATACAATTGAAACCATATGAAGATTGTTCTAAAATAAACTACAGGATAAGGTAGAACTGGTTAGATTTAAACTTACTGCTTTATCATTGGTATACTGCTGACTTGTTACAAATGTGACAGGACGAGATGAATCTAGTACCTTGGTATGATTCACAAGGGTGCTGAAATTGAATTGTTTACAACTGGTTAAAAACTCTTATCCTACATAGGAAACCAATGAATTAAGAATCAATATAATTAGAGGTGATCTACCAGTTAAGGTAGTATTAAATGAAAGAAGGAAACCTATACCAATCTTTAAGTAAATCTAATCATCTAATAACTTTTTTAGTATTAAAATCGTTTAATATGTATATAGTAGCAGGCCCTTGCCTCCTGAAGCAATTATATTTTTCAGCTCTCCATATGTCCTCTCCCTCTGCATCCCTTCCTTAATGCTTATTATCTTCCTGCCCCTTCCTACGCATCCTACATCCTCCCCTTTTGCATGGCCTAAAATTTACTTTCATCCTTCATTACTTCTTCCCACTACGAACTCTACCTCCTCCAGCTGTTTACTCTCCTCACCCACCATGCCGAGCACTTCCTCATTTGTTTTCCTTTCCATCCATTGCACATTCTCTATTCTCCTCCCCACCCACATCTCAATCATCTTCAGTCTATTCTCATCCTCTTTCCTCAGAGTACACGTTTTTGCACTTTATAACTCTTAGCACATGTTTGCTCTTGTCTGATGCTTTCCCCTGCATAGTTTGTTGTTGACATTTTTTCATTTCATTCTCTCCTCCGTTTTACTTATAATTTCTTCCATTGTCCATGGCTTCTTTACATTTCTTACTTCAAATGGTCCTAACTGTTTTCTCTGCTGCTCTTATCATTCCTTTCTCTATGTTCTCCTATCTTTCCTCATTTTTCCCATTCTCTCCTTTTCTCTGTTCATAAACCTCTGCCTGGCCATGATATTATTTATTATATGCCTCCCTGTATTTATGCCCATGCCTGTAGTGATGTCTCAACAAAGTTTTTGTAATTACTAGTTTATTACTCCAGCATAATGCAACTGTCTCCTCACAATGATCATTTCTTGCTCCTAGCCAATTCTCTTACTTATTTTCCATTCCTCCATTCTCATACCATTGCATTCCTATTCCCTATCACTATTTGGTGTATTTATCTGGGACTTCTCTAGTCATATCTTCTAGTTGTTTGTACATTATATCCACCTCTTCCTCCCTATGGTTACTCCTGGGCATTTATATACCTGGACCTCAACAAAATCAGTTGGGTGCGCCTGGGCGGCCCTACCACTAGTCATACCAGCTCAGCTCTTGGGGACATTGGAGCTTGAAAGTCTTTCCACCAAGTCAAGACTGTAGTCCAAAAATTAATAATAATAATATATTTATTGATCCAGATATTTTATTAGAAAATGAAGGAAAGTCATATAAAAGTCATACATCTAAAAATACAGGAAGAACATAGTTTGTAAAACAGCACATATTAATGTCTAAAAGACTTCCAAAAAGTCAAGGTATATTATAGTAACACTTCTCTAACAAGAAATGTTTCAATTTGTTTTTAAATAATGTCCTGGTGGGGGAATTTTTTATGCCAGAAGGCAAATGGTTTTAGGCTATAAGGGATACGTGGAAGGGACCCTTGTTAAATAAAGCTGTTGAGAGACAAAACATGTGCATGTCCCCTCTTTGTCAAGCATTATCATAGGGTATAGATACTATCTATATTTTAGAAGAGTAGTATCTTTACTCCATGATATTATTCCCATTCACTTGAAAATTAGTAGTGAGTTCACTACAATGTGTATATAAATAATATAATTATAGAAATAGGTAGTAAATGTATAAAGATGGCAGGGTTAGAATTTTCAACTCTCTATGAAAAGGTTTACAAGATAGCCGAGCTCGTATTTTTGCAACACATCTAATACCTCTCTTTTGCATGGCATATACTTTTTGAAATCCAGGATATAGATCCCCAAAAAATAATACTATATGTTAGGTGTGACTGAAAATTACTAAAATATGCCATTTTCCTCACCTCTAAGTCCACAATGTTGGTAAGATTTCTTCAAATGTATCTGCATTGTGCAAGTTTAAGACATAACTGATTAATATGGACCTCCCAATTTAGAGACTCATCAATTAGCAACCCTAAAAACTTTGTGCTAGACACTCTTTCAATTGGTTTTTCATTTCGGTGAAGAACTGTGGCACGAGTTTTCTCTTTTTATGGAATTATATGAAATTGGTTTTCTGTGTGTTAATGGACAATTTGTTTATTCTGAACCAATTTTCCAGATATTTTAACAAGCTTTCTAGCTTGGATTGTAACAACTGAGGATCGTTGTGACTAATTGTGAAAGATGTATCGTCTGCATACAATATAATTTTGTTATATATCCATAGCACTGTTTGGTAAATTATTAACATAGCCTTCCTGAAATACATATAATAATACCTTACCTGAAATACAAATCTGCACCTTTTTCTTGAGACAGAGGTTCATTACTCAGAGACCAAATAACCACACTAGGACGATTTTTGTCTCTCTGAATCAACTCAGTCATGACTCGTTTATGCTTCTGAAGTAGTAAATTATCAGTGAAGTTACTGTAAGAGAATGAGAAGATAAGCGATGGAGGAGAATATTAGAAATGATGATGAAACATATGCATAATGCAAATATTTTCTAACTTTATGCCAATTGCTGGGCTTTCATCAATCACAACGATGCCTAATCGATCTGCCAAGTCCATAATTTCTTCAGAGTAAGGGTAATGTGATGTCCGGAATGAATTGGCCCCTATCCAGTGTAGTAGGTTGCTGTCTTTGACAGCTAGTGGAAGGCTCTCACCTCTGCCAATAATCTAAGATAAAGGATATTTAATTTTTTAATTAAAATTATTATGCTATTACAGAATGCACCTATGTATAAACTACATAAAATAATACTAAAGCATAAAAATGTATAAGGTTGCAAGTGCAAGTTAGGGGTCAGTCAAGTTGCGAAGAGTCTATGGGAAATGGTAGGAGCTTGGGGCTCAACAAAAATAAATATGTATGCATTCCTATTATAACATGTAAAATAATAAAATGACAAAATAGAGAAATATTAACTGAGAGATAATGCACTAAGGGGCTATTCACGTATTACTTAAGGCAATTTTTACCAATTTTTAACCCTCCCCCCCCTCCCAATGTAAGATAACGTAAGATTTCACGAACCCTCCCCTCCCAATTATCGCATTTCAGCCATATGGCTAAAATGAAGTGTAATTGTATGCAAGTTATCAGACATTTTTGATACCATGACTTAGATAGTAAACTATGGGGGATTCTTCCATGTCAAAATGCGCAAAAACTGATCTCATCACAGGTATTGATAATTGGAATGTGTTTGATATTTCGCGTTTTGCTGTATGCACATCTCGCTAAATATGTGATCGTTGAAAATGTTACATCTCCAAACTAATGAATGCAATGAATTGGTTGAACATTTTTCTATAGTTTAGCATACATTCAGGCATACCGCCGCGGCGGTGATCCTATAAAGTAAGATTTTTCCAACGAAAATAATTTTAAAAAGTGATAAAAATACAAATTCAGAAGTGACTTATATCTTATGTAAGACTGTGTGAGACCCTCTTTCCCCCTTACGTAAGACAACGTAAGAAAAGGCCAACCCCCCTCCCTCCCCAAAACATCTTACGTAATACTTGAATGGCCCCTAAACAGCTTTGTCCAACTTGAAACATAAAAATCAAAATAGGTACGTATGTATACCTTTTTAGTAGAAAAATAGCTATGCAGCCTGTAAGAACTTACATTTGAGTCTTCATGTCTTCCAAATCCTTGAAAATAAAATGGCTTCTTGTTGATCAATAATTCATGGTTATTCCATTCAATAGTTCGTATTCCTGCAGGCATTCTGTATACATCTTCTTCTCCATCTTTATTCAGTGATATCTGCAATCATTAAATATTCTTAAATGTGCACTCCTCAATTATTAACAGTTGTATGCCACCATTACCTATATAGATGTGACGTAAATAACAATTAGATCTTTTAGTTCCCTTTTCATAAAAAAAGGGTTTTAGCCGGATTAATTTACCACAATTATAATAATATCAAATTTGAACGCGGAAGAAAAAGAATTGTGATCAAACGAAATTGAAATGTTTTGAAACAGAAGGCAAAAAAGGATGTATTTGGTTTACAACTTGAGGAAAAACTGCATAAGTAGAGAATTATTTTATTGCACATGCTGTATGCATAAACTGGTAGAAGTCATTTTCATGAAAGTAAAATTTTTTATTCAAGATTTACCACATGAAAATAAAAAAAACATGCACATACTAAATGACAATCACTCAACTTTTTAATGGCAAACAAATTGTGAAAGTAATTACCTCTATTGTGTAAAGAAATCCTGGATTTATGTCCATTAGGAAGGGCCACCACAACTTCACTTTGGGAATTTCAATTATACTTTTACATCCAATTTTCGTAGCTACCCTTGTCTTCTTATTCCTTCCAGCTCCATTAGGATCCCATCCTTCATAAACATTTACCATGCAAGTAGGCTGAGATTCCACAGAATTTTCGGTGTATCCAATGTTTGCTACTGACACGTCAATTGTAAGCAGTCCTAAAAAGTGTGAACTAACTTAGTGATCTAGATCTGTGACTCATTTTTACCTTAATGAGAATGAAGGTATAATTAATATGCCAACTTGATCATACTTTAATCAGTAAACTGGATTTAAACCACATCTTCACTTCCCTTCAAACAGACCTTGATCAACCCTCTGTTTGTCATCACAGGTGAGAAAAGAAATGTTAAATGTGCAAAATCCCTCACATATCCTTCCTCCATATAGAAGGACTGGAGGGGTCATCTGACTCTTTTTTGGAATTCAACAGAATATTGTAGCAATTATTTTTAATTTGATTCTTTTGGAATTTTGGGACTTAGTTCGTTTGCCTAGGTATATTTTAAAATGATTTGCGTATACATAATTAAGTAATCATCGTAACACAATTTTTTACTATGCATAAGTTTTACCAATAACAATGGCTAGGAGTCATTAGAGCCCTCTTGCATTCTGTGGCACTGCTGCATTTGCTGAGCTTTCCTTCTCCCTTAGACCTTATCTTTGTGATTTGTATTACTTTATATGAATCATTTTACCATTATGTGACTTTCAGTATAAGCCTTTATTATTCTGATTAGCATGTCAATAGATGTATGGTCGAGCTTCACAGCATTGAGCCTTGGCACAGTTACCGAAAATATATCAACATCGAATATTTGCATACTCTCGTTTTAGATGCCGATAATGAAATGTAAATGATGGGAAAGTGTTATATGTATATGCAGCATATTTATTTCTATGGTTGCAATTATAAGTAAAATATTCAAGAAACATATGTGACGTCACATGCAATATGCATAGAAATCTGTATCCTTGTAGTTAATCCTCTATTCAGTGGCGTAGCCAGGTTTTGGGTCTAGGGGGCGCATCAATTTTTAGGGGGCGCCGACTCATAAATTTACCAGTTTACTAAACTTTACCAATTTTGGTGATGTAATAGGTGGATGGGTTTGTACAAAGTATGACAAATAACAACGTATTATACGGTCGTATATAACGTATTATAAATAACAACGTATGGTCTCAACAGAAAGAATATATTTATGTTCCTCTAATTAATATTATTTGTAATGTGGAAACATTTGAATGTGTGAACCATCGGTTGTCAAATTTATGAGGAAGACTTGATATTAACATTTGTGAGAAAGGTATACAGAACAATTGATGGTTGGAAAAAAATATAAAAAAACAAGTTCTCTCAATGCTAGAAATCAAAGACTCCAAATGTAGTACTATTGAACCTAAACATCTACAACCATGAATAATGAGTTTGAGAAGTGATTCAATAAATGTTTTAATAGTTAAATTTGAATGCTTTCATATCAATATGTAAGGATGAAACATACCATATATAACATAAGTTTCAGCAAAATCTGAGATAGGTAGGTGTCAAACCTTCATTTTTCTAGATAAATTGACTTGGAATGACCCCTCAGGTTTAGATCCCGCTTGGGAGATGGATGCTGAACTAATCTTAAGATTACAGCCTTTAATGAATTTATGGGGTACCACCTTAGCAACAGAGCCCATTATAAAACCATGTCTAATGCTACTCAAATGATAAGAAAAGATTAGGGGTCAAATGACTCCTAGCCATCCTTCTATGTAGTGTGAAACCCACTTCCTCCTAGTGTTAATGCCTTTCACTCTGCTCAGGACTGGAGATGTAGCCTTTAATGCAGAAACAAGACAAATGCAAGCAGAGCACTGCACTTGTAGGTCAGGATTGGACAGTAGACTCATCCCCGCTCAGGGTGATGTTGGTGTGTTTCACCGGCGTTTCGATGGCATAGTCTGCCATCATCCTCAGGGTGAAAGGTTTAGCCAGAAGGGTGTCATATATTTATTAGGGAAGCCATGTGATCATTTTCCCACCCTTTTCTTTAATTGGTTTAGGGCTGGTTTCCAAGCACTACTGAGCTGGAAACCTTTGTCTGGCCAAACCATTCACCATGAGGATGATGGCAGACTACGCCGTCGAAACGTCAGTGCACAACACCAACATCACCCAAATGGAAACCTGATAAATCTACATCACAAGTATTCACCGGGAAAGCCTTAAATCTTACATTATCCCCGCTCATTTTGGTAGCTAGATGTATCATCAGCTGAAACCTAAGTCCGTGGCCAAAACTCACCATGCAAAATGTTACCTAACTAAGGTATGACCTCTTAGGTGTTTGTCATTGATACCTCCATACCTGTATTATAACTTTGCTCGTTATGCAATCCTTTGTTGTAGCTTGTGAAAATGGAAATGTCTTCAATGTAGGTTGAAGGAGTTGTATAGAGTAACACTGATCTGTGAATTCCGGCATAGTTGAAGAAGTCAAAGTTGAAACTCTGTTCTATATACCCTTTAGGATACCTATAATCAATACAATAATATCACTAAGCAACAAGAATTTATATTGAATGTAGATTATAGACATGTACAAGAAACTTTAGTACATCTGGGCTCTATTTCTCATAATAATTGAATTTAGAAAAAAATAATGGATATCTTTAAATAAGCCTCTCCCGGAATAAACAAATAAGATACAGATAGTGAGTTAACTACAAATGTATATCCAAGGCCATTTTGTCTTCACTTAGGCTGCTCAATGGCAGTGAATGTGCTCTTTATGGGCACAATACTCATGCTTCACTGATCAAAGACTAACCAATACAATAGAATGCATTCTAGAGTTGATCAACCTATGTTAACGTGTATAGTAGGGGACAGCAAAATTTACATTTTCCTTCGGATCTCCGATGGGTGTGGTGGAAATTGCGGGTGCCCAGTCTAGAAACATAAAACAAAAAGAATTCTTTCAATAGTCCAAATTTTTCACCGCTCCGGATTTCGTTTGTAATTTCAGGTGTTTTCAGGTAGGCAACCCACACATCGCCAAACCTTTTTATCCCTTAATTTATTTTTTGAAGCCCTGCAGGTGACCATCCCAGTGAGAAATAGGTGGTGGAATCAATGTAGGACCGACGTGGAAATTCCGGCGGAGAGTAGGTGGAAATAAAACGTGGATACCACGTGATTTTGGTCGTGGGATCAACGTGGAACGCACACGGAAATTTGGTGGATAAGTTAAGGAATAATATGTTTTCCAACGGATAATAAAATATTATCATCATTACGACCGCTAGACACATTGCCTGCAAAATTCGCGGCTGATTGGAATTCATATTCGACCGAAAAAAATTCACCTCCGACCGGGCGCCAACCCTAGAAGCTAGCTCGTATGTATATTTCCTATAGGAAATATACATACAAGCTAGCTCGTATGAAAATGCTTGTGAGCTAGCGAGAAAATTTCTCATGCTTTGACAAAAGAAAGCCAGATTGCGTGTTTCTGCCTAGTTCTTTTTACAATTTTAAAAATTTTTAATAGATTAATGTTGTATTAGGTATGGTTTAAACATTGTTATTCCCTTCATATTGCTATTGGCTTTCTTATTTAACCATACATTTGCTGTTTTATGTTTAAAACTAAAAAATACTGGAAAATTACGGTAATTTTTTAAAATTACCGTAATTTTCCAGTATTTTTTAGTTTTAAACATAAAACAGCAAATGTATGGTTAAATAAGAAAGCCAATAGCAATATGAAGGGAATAACAATGTTTAAACCATACCTAATACAACATTAATCTATTAAAAATTTTTAAAATTGTAAAAAGAACTAGGCAGAAACACGCAATCTGGCTTTCTTTTGTCAAAGCATGAGAAATTTTCAAGATATTCTAATGCATTACTCTATAATGTTATAATTTAAGTAAAATGTTCCAAAAAATAAGTTGTACATGCCTCAATTTATTATTAAACTCGTAGAAAATGTAATCTTGGCTTAAACGAACATGTTGGGAATTTATCTGTATGAAAAATTATCTCAACCATAGGTGAATTATCTAGAAAATTACGGTAATTTTCAAGGGACACGGTAAATTACGAAAAATACCGTGGTAATTTACGAAAATTATCTAGATAATTTTCAGAGTGGCCCATCTCTACTTAACTCACTTGGCCACGGCGGTACTACAAGGGTTACGCTGTAAAAACGGTAAAAAACATTTGGTGTTGTGTGGGTTGCCTACCTGGAATTTCAAACTAAATCCGGAGCTGTGAAAAATTGGAATAGTGAAAAAATTCTTTTTGTCAAATGTTTCTATACTGGGCACCTGTAATTTCCACCACACCCATCGGAGATCCAAAGAAAAAAGTCCATTTCGCTTTATATGTGTATAGGTCTCCCATATTCACAATGAATTAAATGAAAGTGGGTATTTCATGCATATAAAGTCAGCAGCCACTCTATACATGGATAAAGGCATCATGCAAAAGAAGGGCCAACCAGGTGGAAGTAGGGCTGCCAACTCATATTTGCAACTTGTGGACTTGTCCTCGATCAATGAGGACTGTCCGTGAGGATGTCACCAATGTCCAGAAATTTGAAACCTCCATCTAACCTTAATTTGGGTAACTGGGGTAATGAAATTGGCTGCGCAAGGCATCATCATAGGCTGCGAAAGGCACTATGACAGTGGATTCCTATAATCAAATCATGAAAGGAATCCACTGTCTTGGCATCCTGAAAGCCACAGTTTCACGTCCCACCCTGGGCTTGACTTTTTTTTCCCCTTTGGGGATAAATTTCCAGTTAGATGGTGCTATGCTAGTAGTTGGAGCTCCTAAAAATCAATGTACAAGTAGTTTTTTGGAAACTTGTGCATCATACAGTAAAAAAAGCACAAGGAAGTACAATGATGAAGCATGATGCATTAGGGATGGTCATCTGCAAAAGTTCTCATTCTTTGCCCATGTGTCCTCATTACCAGCAGAAGATAGTGGACAGCCCTAGGTGGAAGGAAAAGCCACAAATTTTACAAGCTATATGTAGTCAATAATTAAAGTAATCGATATCGTACTGTCCACTCTTATTTAAATTTACAACACGTGTTTCAGCTTTTGTGCTAAGCCATCCTCGGGTACGTTAGATTTACAGTTTGCAGTTAGTATTTATACATAATTTCTTGGCTTAGTATAAAAGCCAAAACATGTGTTGTAAATTTAAATAAAAGTGGACAGTAGGATATTGATTACTTTCATTATTGATAATGCAGTTCCACCACATTTCGCCTGACACTGTTGATTTCAAGTTATGTAGTGTTGAATGAGGATGACCACCAATACACATTAATGCAAAGGTGGGTAGAATATTAAATATACAAATTTCCAATTGATTTTAATAGAATATCAATCAAGAGGAGCATATATAGTTCATTCTATTTAATGGATTTGTTCCATTAGCTACAGTTGAGAGGCACTGACTTAACTGTGGCAGAAACTTAAGTTTCCCACAGTTAAAATAATAACTTCCTCATTATCTTAAAGATGAAATCTGAGAAGCCTTTTTAAACAGAAAATTGTTTTCATAAGTCAGCATCTCATCAAACCAATGTTGAAGCCCACAACATTACAAAAAATGCATTTATAACCAATTATACAATTCTAAATGGAAAATATTTTACAAAATAAACACATTGTGGCTCACTCACCTGCTAGAATCATTCATTACTTTCACATGTCCCTGAGGAATAGTTGTTGGAGTCAGAGTGTTGTTTATGGCAACTGTGATTCGATCATCCAATTTACCAAAATTAAGGAACTTTGTTATCTCCACTTCAAAGGGAAGATGCCCCCCTTCATGGTCTGCCACCAAAACTCCATTTATCCACTAGATGAAAAATCATCACATATTTGTTTGATTTATTTTCTATTTTTTTTCAAATATGTAGTTGTTTTCTTTTTAATCCTAATCTTAATTTTTCACTCAATAGTTTTATACCACTATAGATTTCGTCAAAATATATACAAGAAAATTCATAGAATGCATAATTTTTAAATGTCTGGTAGATTAAAAAGCCCAATCACTGAGGACATCCTCACAAAATTCTTTAACTTATCAACCAGTTATATAGTTTGGTTTGACTAATTTAGAATTACATATTAAGTGCCATAGTAGAGACACATAGCTTATTAAATTTGATACCCATGTATTTCACCAGCATTGTCCAGAAAAATTACTGGTATACTGTCATCGAGGCAATTTCAGAACAAATCCCAACTTACATGGACATTTTAAATGATAAATTTGAGTGAAATTAGAAATGATTCTAAACTAGTTTGGGGACTTTAGTATTATAAACTAAACTTTAAGTTACGTATTATCAAGAGAGTGTGATTTAATCATAGAAAAATATTTTTGCAAGCTTACTATGTGAGCATAGTAATGAATGCTTCCAAATCTAATGAACACTCTTCTTTCTTCTAAGGCCCAATGGCGAGGGGTAAAGAACCTTCTGTCATACCACACTACCCCAATGTGATCTCGAATGGAACTTTTTTCAGATATGTCATTGTAGCTTGATGGTACAGGCATTAATTCAGTAGGACCTGACTGGAGAGAAACATTGTAGACCATAAATGCCCATTCCAAGAGGAAACGTAGTCACATCTGCATACATATTGTATCATATTGCATACACATACTGCATCATACACATTAAAAATTGTTCGCTCAGCTCTTTTGCAGTGTTGCCAATTGTGTGGCCTATTCCCTCAATTTGTTTTAACTTCCACTTGGGTAATCTTTTTACCTTAATGTGCTGTAACCTCAGGGGCAGATTAAGGTCATTGTTTTTTTTTTTTGGGGGGGGGGGGGGAGGGGGTGTGTGTGTGTATGGAATGGTTTCTCTTTGGAGGCCTAGGGGGTATGGAATACTTATAATTACCATTTATTCTATTTTCCCAGGAATTTGGGGGGTGGCTGCTCCAGCCCCTCAGTCCACCCCTGCGTAAAATAAGATAAAAGAGAAGTTTCCTTGGCCCAAGAGGAAGTGGAAACTAAAGTAGTGCCATAAGAATTGAAGACTGTGAATAGTCATTTAGGACACCAAGAGTAAGCACTTCCAATAGTAGAATCTTATTTACGCAAAGAAAGAAAATTAAATTATCAATGAGCCCATAACTCTATTTAAAAGTTTAGAAAAAAACTAATTGTGCCTTGAGCATATGCATATATCACTCTGTTATTTATGCATTACATGTTGGTGACCAAGGAAAGAATGATAATGTGTTCCTCCATTACAAGTAATAATACCCTACATCATATCAAACAAGCAAACATGACCATGACATATACAATGAACCTCATGATGTATGAAATTATACAATCATTTCCAAGTCAATTTAACTGGATGAATTTTGAAAATTTCTAGGCACGTGGTTCAATTTTTTTTCATTTCTAAAGAGAAATCTAAAAAAAGATAAATACAGCTACGAGAAAATGGGCTGCTTCCACCAACTGCAAGGGTCACACTGAGACGTTGAGTGGAAGAGTCTATATGCAAAAGCATGGACAGATGACACACCGAGAAACATAACGGGATTGCCATCAGCGTAGCATGCCTTGAATTCAAGGCATTTGCATTGAGTGGGTCAAAAACAGATGAAATTTGATTTTGAAAATGATTTCTGGATGGAAGGTGCAGTTAAAATGAAAGTGAATATTTTAGTTCCATCAGATAACTTGGTGGTTTCTCTTGGTTTTAATATTGGGCATTTATGATGTACTTTCCATGCACACATGCTGCACTGAGCATTGTCATATCCTACAAGATAAAATATAAATATTCCTGTATTGACTGTAGATTTCAAGCTGGTTTTGAAAATGATATTATTAACTAAAGTCTACCACACTACTGTGGTAAGAGCTTTTGCCTGAAAATAGGCAAATCAGTACATTCATTTTAACAGAGTCTCAACCAATAGGTAAGTTGACTCTCACAAGTAAGGACTCTCTCTCTCTCACTTGTCAGTACAAGGAGGTTTACTACAGGAAACATGTTCACTGTTTCTCTAGAAAGAAAAACAAACTAATAATAGGTTGCTGTAAACCATAAAATGACTTCCATAGCCTAAAAAAATGGGTTAGCATTCTGGACATAGAATTGGTGTTAAGGAAGGCGGGAAAGAGACAACAAAACCTTAAGGTAACATTTCAATTTAAAATATTAAATTTGGAATCAGTTAACTACAATTATAAAATTTTAAAAATATTGAGTGTAAAACACCATTAGTCATGTTGCACTACGTGCGGTTTTACATGAGAAAACGCCCTTAAGAAGAGCCGATAGGCTGAGCTGGAGTAAGGGGATAGGAATCAAGACTTTACAAAGTCTATGAAACTTGTTACTTTCACAGAGGTAACTTGAGTAGTTTTGGTAATAAAATAAATAACACACGAAAATCTGCATCGTCAGCTATTACCTCTGATAGATCAGTCGCATGCCAACTCTGCAAAATTCCCATACCTATTTGGTCAGCTGGGCTACATCGAAAATTCCAAAGCCCATCTAGAGTTCGTACTTCCCGAGTTTCTGATTCTCTCGGATATAATATACCCAAACAAAACGCATTCGGCGATGAGAAAACTAACAATAATCTAAAAATATGATTGACGAGAGACATTTTTATTATGACGTTTGAGTTGTTTTCATGTCACCCCTACACGTTTACTCAGTTGGAAAAGTGGTTTACGTGTAGCCAAACGCCAACACAAATGAAACATTTCATGAAAACCATAGGAATTTGTTTCGAGCTCTACAAAATTATCTATACTTTCTTCAGAAAATTAACACTCACTAGAAAGAGAGGGAGCATAACTCCCAATCCTCCCAAAATAAAAAAAATATCATGCACTATAAACAAAAACATGATAAAGGAATAACTGTTGCGCACGTGCGCTTTTCGATTTTGTTTTCGCTATCCTGTTCACTACGATTATAATTACTCCGGAGTACCGTGAATTCGGATAGTTTCTGAACAATGGTTTAAAATTGATCGTGTTTACTTCGGGCTCCCAAGTTTGTCAGTAGAAATGTGTAAGTCCATCTTAAAGATGGTTTTCTTCCTCAAATTAAAATACAGTCCTCAGTAAGTGAATTACAACAGAATATCGTCGATAAATTCCTGTAGTAAATTGTTGGTAAGTCCGTTGCGTCTTGTAAAGTTGTTGTTTCCTTTGATTCTTTATGTTACAATGAAAATTTCACGCAGGAAAATGGATTCGGAGAAGATACTATTTCTCTCTGGTGTATCTCTTGCGGTGGCAGTTGGCTTGTACGTTCTCTGGGGACCAACGACTACTAAAAAGAGAAAGAAAGCGGGTAAACTCAGTTTCATTTAATCATAGCTGTAAATTAGATCGCCTTTCGAAAGAATCTTATTTTTTGTTAAAATGTAAATATTTCGGTGCTTCCTGTCTATTTAACAGTAGTACTTAACGAAGACAATCCCGAATTCAAACTAGAGTTTGCATGAAAATGTTACCGAAATCGTCCGTGTAAGAGATATTTGGTTTTAATGTTGGATGTTTTGTGCTTTTAAGCAATTCAATATTTTTGAAAAATCAATCCTGGTAAATTCACGAAATGAGTGCTACGAAGGAGTCATTAACGGAATATTCTACTCGCAGGTACATTTTTGTGTCTTTCTTTCGTTTAGAGCCACAATTAACTCTGGGGTGTACGTTAGTTGATATGCTCGCTGTGAGTAGAGCTGAAAGATACTTCAGTAAAATATGTCACTATTCTGCCTGTTTTTTCTTCAGTGTTGTTGTGCTGATGGACTTCAGAATTGATTGTGACATCTAGAATATGAAAATTCTAACTTGAAACATATTTTTTTATTTACACTCACATTTTGTGGCTACTATGTGTGCCGTAATGAGTCCTAACCTCGTTGTTTGGCTTTACAGGAATTATTGGTCTTGTAAATCTAGGCCACACGTGTTTCCTGAATACATTATTGCAAGCATTGGCATCCTGCCCAACCTTTATCAGCTGGTTATCTTGGCATGCCAACAGAGAGTTCAGGTTCCGAGATGGATTCTCATCTCATAATAGAACATTTTCTAGTCTTGCTGCAGCTATATACAAAGTTATTCTAGGTTAGTCTCAGGGAACATTCTGATTTGTATGCTCTCCATTGTATTTAAAATGTACTATTAATTTGGCCAATAATTGGAAGGCTTTCTTCGTACTTCATTCAAATGAAAACTTTTATTTTCTAGTGTTGAATGGGAATGAAGCCAATGAACAGTCGGAGGATGGCTATGCATATGCTCCATATTGTGTACTGGAGGCTCTTGGTAAGCGCGGATGGGCCATCAGTCCTGGGGAACAAGATGCCCACGAGTTATTTCATGCACTGTTGTCTACGATTGGGGAAGAAATAGAGGGCAACAATTCAAAGGGGCCCATGGTTGACCAAAATAATAGACCTCTGAATGGATTAAGCTTGAACACTCATAAACCATCCATCACAGATGCTCTCACTCCTTCGGACAATTGTGGAGTGGGCCTGGAGCATTTGAGAATCTCCAATGACAATCAGGTTAATGAAGGTATCCTATCTCTTACAAATGAAGCGAGAGCTGATTTCTCTACAAAGAGCCGACAACTGAAGGATAAATTTACTGTGGTCTCCCACACCGGGAATGAAGCTGGGGGGCTTGAATCTATAAGCAATGTAGTCAATGAGGTTGAAGGTAGTCTATGTAAGGAGGAAGGAAAGTGTGATGGTGGAGGGGAAGAAAGTGGAGTTAAGATTGTCCTCTGTGAATCAATTAGAGGATCTGACGCTGATGTAAGTGGTCAACTGGCAGTAAGTGAACTTGGGGATGGGGCAAAATGTGCTGATCTATTGGGCAAAGACTTACTCTCTGTGTATGCGTCATCATACCCAGGCTCTCCCAATGCGTCAAGATCTCCTGTCTCAGTGCAATCTCCAACCCATTCAGCCTCTCCTACGGGATCTCCAAAGAAGGTCAACCAATTTTCCCGTAGGGCACGATCTAGCATTGCAATTAACCCAAGGCAAAGGGTACTTAGGTATTCTGATGGACGATATTCTTCTCAGATGTTTGAGAGCAACAGCTGGGACAGTACAGGTGGACTGGTGTCGTCACCGTCTGGCTCGCCATTCAGGGGTTTCCTGACCAGTCAACTGAAGTGCATGTCATGTAATTTTAAGGTAAGGCTTATTTCTTGGATTAATGCATTGCATAAATGCCAGTCATTTAGTGGCAGGTGTGGAAGTAAACTGTTAAATTATTCAATTGTAGCTACTATGAACAATTTCAGGGCATTTTCAATTTGAGGTGTCATCATTGTGGCCCAAATTGAAGGGTTGTGCAAAGTTAGCTCCTACTTTGATACAACTGTGATCAGTGCTGGATTAAGGCCATAGTTTCGGGGGCAGGAGGTGGATTGCTACTTTCCGGGGATCTGGTGGATATGGAATGCCTTATGACCACTATTTTTCCTATTGTACCAGGAATTACTTTGGGGGGTGGAGGGGGGGGGGCAGTGCACCCTGTGTTAATATGCCACTGACAGTGATGAGTTTCAAAAAACATTTGGAGATCCAATGCCTAGGTATATTCGACTATGGAATATCATTGGATAGATCGCAACTCTTAGATGGATGATGCAGAGTACATATAATGTTGTGCAGCTATCTTATCAAAGTTCTATCCAAAATAAACTAACTTCTTAAGAGTTTTTGAAAAGTGATTAGATAGGCGTGATCTGGCTGATGTGTCAGTATTTATGTTGAGTAAGTTTGTAGTTATGCTTCAATCCCCTTTTGAAAAATCCTATTTCTGTTTTATTTAACTTTTGTGAACAAGGGCTGGAAACAATTGTAGTCTGTGACTCCTGGGAAAAGAGGGACTGATCAGGAAGGGAACTCTTCCTTGACTGCGAACATCATTCTCTTCTGAAAAACCATCAGCTCTTGAGTGCTGTGTTGCCAAGCTTATAGGCTGTCTGTATATCTCCCGCATATCCCATGCCTCCTGACAGGCATGAGACACATAATAATAATAATAATGTTTATTTCACGGGCTTTTGCCCTATTTCCAGTTTACAAAATAATAGTACAAAACGAACAACATTTGTTTACGATTCAGTGACCATATAATGGTAAAATTATATATATATATATATATATATATATATATATATATAAATTCAAACTTACAGGAGGTAGGAGAAATAGGAAAAGATAAAGAATTCGTTCTTACGGAACGTTTCGAACCAGTTGGTCCTTCGTCAGCTCTAGAAGTGAGCAGTTAGTACTGCCCTGGGGAAGGGGAAGGTAGGGGAGGAAATGAAGGAGGGGAGGGGAACTAGGAGGGGAGGGGAACTAGGAGGGGAGGGGAACTAAGAGGGAACAATGTTGCACCTGGCTGTTTTCGGATGAGAGAAGTTTCAAGCAGGGAGAATTATAACAATGTTGCAATACTGAGGGCACTAAATATTGAGGGTCAGTGACTAAGGGGGGGGGGGGGGAGAAATGGAGTGTGGGGAGGGGAACTGGAAGGGGTATTCAATGTGACAATGTTGTGTCAGCTAATCAAAGGAAAATTTTTGAAGTAGGGAGGAGTTCTTGAAGAGTGAGTAATGCAACAGTGTTGCAAGGCAGAGGAAAATTATAATTGTGACAATAGGGGGCAGAGGTATTCATGGGATTAATGCAATACATTGATTCCGGGTGGGGAAAAAGCTTTACAAAACCAGATCACGGACATCTCAGTATTTCTCAGCTGTGTGTTCGAAGTATTGGCGGGAAGGGTATTGAGGACGGAAAGAGAAAAGCATGAGTCGAATTGGAGTCCATGTTTTGAGGCGTGCCTAGGGACAGGGAAGTGGGGAGGAGAAGCTCGGTGGCCGTTCATACGGATAGATAGGGGCGTGGATGTTTCACCGATGTAGAAGGCGGGGCACTTATTACACTGCAAAAGGTAAACTACATTGGAGGATATGCAGCTGCCATGGGAGGAAATGGGAAACGGGATTGGGGTATTGGGACTTTGGAACACTGAAATATTTCGAATTAAAGGGCAAGTTTTGCACCTGGGTCTATGGCAGGGAAATGAACCGGGATCTTTGGGAGGAATCAAAGTGGTAGTGGGTTTGGAGGGACGTAGAATACATTTTAGGTTTGCTGGTCTTTTGAAAGTGATAGTGGGACATTTGGGAATTAAGTCAGCAGTAAGGGGACTGTCGTGCAGAATGGGGAAAAGCGACTTAAGGACAAGGTTTGCCTTATGAAGTCCCGGAACGAAGGTAGTGCAAAGGTTCAAGGGCGATTTAGTGGTAGTTTTAGGGGGTGGAGCATAGGGCGTGGTGGAAGGTAAGATGCGTCGCTCAAGGAGAGAGGAGGGATATCCACGTTTACGGAGGGCAGTTTTAATATTGGCTAGGTGATGGTCAAGGGAGTTTTGGGAGTTACAGATGCGGTGCACGCGAATAGACAGGGAAAATGGAATGGCACTTTTAGTATGATAGGGATGGCAGCTGTCGAAATGGAGATATTGTTGATTATTGGTTGGTTTAATGTGCAAGGACGTCAAAAACTTGTTATTAGACAGGGAAATTTCAGTATCTAGGAAAGTTATGTGGGTGCAGGAGGAGGTAGAAGTGAAAGAAATAGAGGATGTGGAATTTAGGTCGGAAATGAAGGAAGAGAGGGATTCGGGTCCGTGAGTCCAAATTAGGAAGATATCATCAATGAATCGGACCCAGAATATCGGTTTGAGGGGTTGTGAGGAGAGAAATCTTTCCTCCAACTGGCCCATGAACAAATTAGCGTATGAAGGAGCCATTCTTGTGCCCATAGCTGTACCCTGGATTTGCAAAAAGATTTGATCTCTGAAGGAGAAGGCATTTTTTTCAAGGACAAATCGGGCAAGGTTTGTGAGGAAATCCGTAGAGGGGGCATGGGGCATGGGACGGAGGGAGAGGAAATGTTGCAATGCACTGAGGCCTTCACAGTGTGGAATTGAGGTATAAAGGGAGGTGGCATCAATAGTGACCATTAAAATATTACTTTGCGGGGGGATCTGGAGGGCACGAAGGCGATCTAAAAAGTGATAGCTGTCACGGATGAAAGATGGAAGTGACGAGACGATGGGTTGCAGATAGGAGTCTATTAAGGCCGATATCCTTTCAGTGGGCGAGTTAACATTACTCACTATGGGCCGGCCGGGATTATTTGCCTTGTGTACTTTGGGGAGGAGATAAAATCTGGGGGTGCTAGGATTGGGAGGAGAAATAATGGCAATGTCTTTCGATGATAGTCCTTCCTTGGGGCCGTGAGTTTTTAGGAAGGACAAGATGATTTTTTGATAGTTGGGATTAGGGTCGCGGGAGAGAGGTTTATAGAAATTGGCATCGTTGAGTTGGCGGTAGGCCTCCACGTTGTAGTCAGAGGTATTCATGACAACAATGCATGAGCCCTTGTCTGCTGGGGAAATGATGATACTGGGATCAGACCGGAGTTTGCGGATGGCGGCTAGTTCACTGTGAGAAAGATTATTTTTGGGTGTGATGGAGTTCAGGAAGTTGGGATCCGAAATTTTATTCATAAATTGTTTTATGAAAATTTCAACGGGATGGGTTTTGTGGAGTGTTTTGGGCTCAAGGTCGGAAGGTGGGCGAAATTTTAGAATGGCCGGATGCATAGGGGCTTGAGAGGGTGAGTGAGTTTTCCAGAAAGCGCGCCATCTTAGGTTCCGGCAAAGATTAAGAGAGTCAGCAAGAAAGGACAAGGGATTGAATTTGGGGGTGGGTGAGAAGGAAAGGCCCTTGGATAATACAGACAATTGGTCACTATTTAAGACGGTGGATGAGAGGTTGATGACCTCGTTGGACATAGGGGAAGGAGGAGGGTCAATTTGAGGCTGGCGCTTGGGAAGTTTGGGTGTGGATTTAGAGGGTGGGGGAAGGTTGAAGAGACTAGCGAGATCAGGTTTGTCAGATATTAGAGGAATTTTGGGGGGAGGTGGTGTGAATTTAAGGGGTAAGCTAAGACCGCACGAGAGATGGCTCTTGTACAAGGAGGACAGTTTTTTGAGGAGTTGAAAACGACGAACACACAGCTTATTGTAGGATTTTGACATTATCTCATTGACAAGGGGAAAATGTTTAGGAGAGTATAAATGAACCATTTGAATGAAAAAGGCGAGGTTTTGTTGGTGAGAGTTGAGTAAAAAAGCGTACTGAGATAATACAAGGCGAGAGAATTCTATTGAAAAATTTCGGCGGAGGCAATGGAAAGGCTGATGAAGAGGATGAGGAATGGCAAACAGCGGAAGATTAATGGTGAGGCCATTGGGCAAAACTCCTGCCGAGAGACAATTCGTTAGGAATTCAGTATGTGCAGTAAACTGTGCAGTTTTACCTGCGAAAAATCGAATTTTTTTCAGCCAGGCTTCAACATATGGAGGCGTAGGCATTCTGGTAGGGGTAATAGGGTATGCAATGTAGGGATAGAAAGGTGAGGAAATAAACAAGGGAGAAGAAGGAAAAGCAAGGATGACAGGTGGTAAAGGAACAGGACAGTACACTTACTCGTGCAGCAAATCGGTGAAGAGATATTCTCCGATGAAAACCCGAAGGCGTTGAAGAGGAGGACAGCAGGGCTGCAGTATAATCTTTGGAAGTTTTCGCCAATTGGCCACAAATATATAAATTCAAACTTACAGGAGGTAGGAGAAATAGGAAAAGATAAAGAATTCGTTCTTACGGAACGTTTCGAACCAGTTGGTCCTTCGTCAGCTCTAGAAGTGAGCAGTTAGTACTGCCCTGGGGAAGGGGAAGGTAGGGGAGGAAATGAAGGAGGGGAGGGGAACTAGGAGGGGAGGGGAACTAGGAGGGGAGGGGAACTAAGAGGGAACAATGTTGCACCTGGCTGTTTTCGGATGAGAGAAGTTTCAAGCAGGGAGAATTATAACAATGTTGCAATACTGAGGGCACTAAATATTGAGGGTCAGTGACTAAGGGGGGGGGGGGGGAGAAATGGAGTGTGGGGAGGGGAACTGGAAGGGGTATTCAATGTGACAATGTTGTGTCAGCTAATCAAAGGAAAATTTTTGAAGTAGGGAGGAGTTCTTGAAGAGTGAGTAATGCAACAGTGTTGCAAGGCAGAGGAAAATTATAATTGTGACAATAGGGGGCAGAGGTATTCATGGGATTAATGCAATACATTGATTCCGGGTGGGGAAAAAGCTTTACAAAACCAGATCACGGACATCTCAGTATTTCTCAGCTGTGTGTTCGAAGTATTGGCGGGAAGGGTATTGAGGACGGAAAGAGAAAAGCATGAGTCGAATTGGAGTCCATGTTTTGAGGCGTGCCTAGGGACAGGGAAGTGGGGAGGAGAAGCTCGGTGGCCGTTCATACGGATAGATAGGGGCGTGGATGTTTCACCGATGTAGAAGGCGGGGCACTTATTACACTGCAAAAGGTAAACTACATTGGAGGATATGCAGCTGCCATGGGAGGAAATGGGAAACGGGATTGGGGTATTGGGACTTTGGAACACTGAAATATTTCGAATTAAAGGGCAAGTTTTGCACCTGGGTCTATGGCAGGGAAATGAACCGGGATCTTTGGGAGGAATCAAAGTGGTAGTGGGTTTGGAGGGACGTAGAATACATTTTAGGTTTGCTGGTCTTTTGAAAGTGATAGTGGGACATTTGGGAA
Organism: Pyrrhosoma nymphula; assembly: GCA_963573305.1. Classification (NCBI taxonomy): domain Eukaryota; kingdom Metazoa; phylum Arthropoda; class Insecta; order Odonata; family Coenagrionidae; genus Pyrrhosoma; species Pyrrhosoma nymphula. The sequence goes on along the minus strand of OY754327.1, from coordinate 76,885,059 downwards.
TTAAGTCAGCAGTAAGGGGACTGTCGTGCAGAATGGGGAAAAGCGACTTAAGGACAAGGTTTGCCTTATGAAGTCCCGGAACGAAGGTAGTGCAAAGGTTCAAGGGCGATTTAGTGGTAGTTTTAGGGGGTGGAGCATAGGGCGTGGTGGAAGGTAAGATGCGTCGCTCAAGGAGAGAGGAGGGATATCCACGTTTACGGAGGGCAGTTTTAATATTGGCTAGGTGATGGTCAAGGGAGTTTTGGGAGTTACAGATGCGGTGCACGCGAATAGACAGGGAAAATGGAATGGCACTTTTAGTATGATAGGGATGGCAGCTGTCGAAATGGAGATATTGTTGATTATTGGTTGGTTTAATGTGCAAGGACGTCAAAAACTTGTTATTAGACAGGGAAATTTCAGTATCTAGGAAAGTTATGTGGGTGCAGGAGGAGGTAGAAGTGAAAGAAATAGAGGATGTGGAATTTAGGTCGGAAATGAAGGAAGAGAGGGATTCGGGTCCGTGAGTCCAAATTAGGAAGATATCATCAATGAATCGGACCCAGAATATCGGTTTGAGGGGTTGTGAGGAGAGAAATCTTTCCTCCAACTGGCCCATGAACAAATTAGCGTATGAAGGAGCCATTCTTGTGCCCATAGCTGTACCCTGGATTTGCAAAAAGATTTGATCTCTGAAGGAGAAGGCATTTTTTTCAAGGACAAATCGGGCAAGGTTTGTGAGGAAATCCGTAGAGGGGGCATGGGGCATGGGACGGAGGGAGAGGAAATGTTGCAATGCACTGAGGCCTTCACAGTGTGGAATTGAGGTATAAAGGGAGGTGGCATCAATAGTGACCATTAAAATATTACTTTGCGGGGGGATCTGGAGGGCACGAAGGCGATCTAAAAAGTGATAGCTGTCACGGATGAAAGATGGAAGTGACGAGACGATGGGTTGCAGATAGGAGTCTATTAAGGCCGATATCCTTTCAGTGGGCGAGTTAACATTACTCACTATGGGCCGGCCGGGATTATTTGCCTTGTGTACTTTGGGGAGGAGATAAAATCTGGGGGTGCTAGGATTGGGAGGAGAAATAATGGCAATGTCTTTCGATGATAGTCCTTCCTTGGGGCCGTGAGTTTTTAGGAAGGACAAGATGATTTTTTGATAGTTGGGATTAGGGTCGCGGGAGAGAGGTTTATAGAAATTGGCATCCTGCATTGGTATAAACCTCTCTCCCGCGACCCTAATCCCAACTATCAAAAAATCATCTTGTCCTTCCTAAAAACTCACGGCCCCAAGGAAGGACTATCATCGAAAGACATTGCCATTATTTCTCCTCCCAATCCTAGCACCCCCAGATTTTATCTCCTCCCCAAAGTACACAAGGCAAATAATCCCGGCCGGCCCATAGTGAGTAATGTTAACTCGCCCACTGAAAGGATATCGGCCTTAATAAACTCCTATCTGCAACCCATCGTCTCGTCACTTCCATCTTTCATCCGTGACAGCTATCACTTTTTAGATCGCCTTCGTGCCCTCCAGATCCCCCCGCAAAGTAATATTTTAATGGTCACTATTGATGCCACCTCCCTTTATACCTCAATTCCACACTGTGAAGGCCTCAGTGCATTGCAACATTTCCTCTCCCTCCGTCCCATGCCCCATGCCCCCTCTACGGATTTCCTCACAAACCTTGCCCGATTTGTCCTTGAAAAAAATGCCTTCTCCTTCAGAGATCAAATCTTTTTGCAAATCCAGGGTACAGCTATGGGCACAAGAATGGCTCCTTCATACGCTAATTTGTTCATGGGCCAGTTGGAGGAAAGATTTCTCTCCTCACAACCCCTCAAACCGATATTCTGGGTCCGATTCATTGATGATATCTTCCTAATTTGGACTCACGGACCCGAATCCCTCTCTTCCTTCATTTCCGACCTAAATTCCACATCCTCTATTTCTTTCACTTCTACCTCCTCCTGCACCCACATAACTTTCCTAGATACTGAAATTTCCCTGTCTAATAACAAGTTTTTGACGTCCTTGCACATTAAACCAACCAATAATCAACAATATCTCCATTTCGACAGCTGCCATCCCTATCATACTAAAAGTGCCATTCCATTTTCCCTGTCTATTCGCGTGCACCGCATCTGTAACTCCCAAAACTCCCTTGACCATCACCTAGCCAATATTAAAACTGCCCTCCGTAAACGTGGATATCCCTCCTCTCTCCTTGAGCGACGCATCTTACCTTCCACCACGCCCTATGCTCCACCCCCTAAAACTACCACTAAATCGCCCTTGAACCTTTGCACTACCTTCGTTCCGGGACTTCATAAGGCAAACCTTGTCCTTAAGTCGCTTTTCCCCATTCTGCACGACAGTCCCCTTACTGCTGACTTAATTCCCAAATGTCCCACTATCACTTTCAAAAGACCAGCAAACCTAAAATGTATTCTACGTCCCTCCAAACCCACTACCACTTTGATTCCTCCCAAAGATCCCGGTTCATTTCCCTGCCATAGACCCAGGTGCAAAACTTGCCCTTTAATTCGAAATATTTCAGTGTTCCAAAGTCCCAATACCCCAATCCCGTTTCCCATTTCCTCCCATGGCAGCTGCATATCCTCCAATGTAGTTTACCTTTTGCAGTGTAATAAGTGCCCCGCCTTCTACATCGGTGAAACATCCACGCCCCTATCTATCCGTATGAACGGCCACCGAGCTTCTCCTCCCCACTTCCCTGTCCCTAGGCACGCCTCAAAACATGGACTCCAATTCGACTCATGCTTTTCTCTTTCCGTCCTCAATACCCTTCCCGCCAATACTTCGAACACACAGCTGAGAAATACTGAGATGTCCGTGATCTGGTTTTGTAAAGCTTTTTCCCCACCCGGAATCAATGTATTGCATTAATCCCATGAATACCTCTGCCCCCTATTGTCACAATTATAATTTTCCTCTGCCTTGCAACACTGTTGCATTACTCACTCTTCAAGAACTCCTCCCTACTTCAAAAATTTTCCTTTGATTAGCTGACACAACATTGTCACATTGAATACCCCTTCCAGTTCCCCTCCCCACACTCCATTTCTCCCCCCCCCCCCCTTAGTCACTGACCCTCAATATTTAGTGCCCTCAGTATTGCAACATTGTTATAATTCTCCCTGCTTGAAACTTCTCTCATCCGAAAACAGCCAGGTGCAACATTGTTCCCTCTTAGTTCCCCTCCCCTCCTAGTTCCCCTCCCCTCCTAGTTCCCCTCCCCTCCTTCATTTCCTCCCCTACCTTCCCCTTCCCCAGGGCAGTACTAACTGCTCACTTCTAGAGCTGACGAAGGACCAACTGGTTCGAAACGTTCCGTAAGAACGAATTCTTTATCTTTTCCTATTTCTCCTACCTCCTGTAAGTTTGAATTTATATATTTGTGGCCAATTGGCGAAAACTTCCAAAGATTATACTGCAGCCCTGCTGTCCTCCTCTTCAACGCCTTCGGGTTTTCATCGGAGAATATCTCTTCACCGATTTGCTGCACGAGTAAGTGTACTGTCCTGTTCCTTTACCACCTGTCATCCTTGCTTTTCCTTCTTCTCCCTTGTTTATTTCCTCACCTTTCTATCCCTACATTGCATACCCTATTACCCCTACCAGAATGCCTACGCCTCCATATGTTGAAGCCTGGCTGAAAAAAATTCGATTTTTCGCAGGTAAAACTGCACAGTTTACTGCACATACTGAATTCCTAACGAATTGTCTCTCGGCAGGAGTTTTGCCCAATGGCCTCACCATTAATCTTCCGCTGTTTGCCATTCCTCATCCTCTTCATCAGCCTTTCCATTGCCTCCGCCGAAATTTTTCAATAGAATTCTCTCGCCTTGTATTATCTCAGTACGCTTTTTTACTCAACTCTCACCAACAAAACCTCGCCTTTTTCATTCAAATGGTTCATTTATACTCTCCTAAACATTTTCCCCTTGTCAATGAGATAATGTCAAAATCCTACAATAAGCTGTGTGTTCGTCGTTTTCAACTCCTCAAAAAACTGTCCTCCTTGTACAAGAGCCATCTCTCGTGCGGTCTTAGCTTACCCCTTAAATTCACACCACCTCCCCCCAAAATTCCTCTAATATCTGACAAACCTGATCTCGCTAGTCTCTTCAACCTTCCCCCACCCTCTAAATCCACACCCAAACTTCCCAAGCGCCAGCCTCAAATTGACCCTCCTCCTTCCCCTATGTCCAACGAGGTCATCAACCTCTCATCCACCGTCTTAAATAGTGACCAATTGTCTGTATTATCCAAGGGCCTTTCCTTCTCACCCACCCCCAAATTCAATCCCTTGTCCTTTCTTGCTGACTCTCTTAATCTTTGCCGGAACCTAAGATGGCGCGCTTTCTGGAAAACTCACTCACCCTCTCAAGCCCCTATGCATCCGGCCATTCTAAAATTTCGCCCACCTTCCGACCTTGAGCCCAAAACACTCCACAAAACCCATCCCGTTGAAATTTTCATAAAACAATTTATGAATAAAATTTCGGATCCCAACTTCCTGAACTCCATCACACCCAAAAATAATCTTTCTCACAGTGAACTAGCCGCCATCCGCAAACTCCGGTCTGATCCCAGTATCATCATTTCCCCAGCAGACAAGGGCTCATGCATTGTTGTCATGAATACCTCTGACTACAACGTGGAGGCCTACCGCCAACTCAACGATGCCAATTTCTATAAACCTCTCTCCCGCGACCCTAATCCCAACTATCAAAAAATCATCTTGTCCTTCCTAAAAACTCACGGCCCCAAGGAAGGACTATCATCGAAAGACATTGCCATTATTTCTCCTCCCAATCCTAGCACCCCCAGATTTTATCTCCTCCCCAAAGTACACAAGGCAAATAATCCCGGCCGGCCCATAGTGAGTAATGTTAACTCGCCCACTGAAAGGATATCGGCCTTAATAGACTCCTATCTGCAACCCATCGTCTCGTCACTTCCATCTTTCATCCGTGACAGCTATCACTTTTTAGATCGCCTTCGTGCCCTCCAGATCCCCCCGCAAAGTAATATTTTAATGGTCACTATTGATGCCACCTCCCTTTATACCTCAATTCCACACTGTGAAGGCCTCAGTGCATTGCAACATTTCCTCTCCCTCCGTCCCATGCCCCATGCCCCCTCTACGGATTTCCTCACAAACCTTGCCCGATTTGTCCTTGAAAAAAATGCCTTCTCCTTCAGAGATCAAATCTTTTTGCAAATCCAGGGTACAGCTATGGGCACAAGAATGGCTCCTTCATACGCTAATTTGTTCATGGGCCAGTTGGAGGAAAGATTTCTCTCCTCACAACCCCTCAAACCGATATTCTGGGTCCGATTCATTGATGATATCTTCCTAATTTGGACTCACGGACCCGAATCCCTCTCTTCCTTCATTTCCGACCTAAATTCCACATCCTCTATTTCTTTCACTTCTACCTCCTCCTGCACCCACATAACTTTCCTAGATACTGAAATTTCCCTGTCTAATAACAAGTTTTTGACGTCCTTGCACATTAAACCAACCAATAATCAACAATATCTCCATTTCGACAGCTGCCATCCCTATCATACTAAAAGTGCCATTCCATTTTCCCTGTCTATTCGCGTGCACCGCATCTGTAACTCCCAAAACTCCCTTGACCATCACCTAGCCAATATTAAAACTGCCCTCCGTAAACGTGGATATCCCTCCTCTCTCCTTGAGCGACGCATCTTACCTTCCACCACGCCCTATGCTCCACCCCCTAAAACTACCACTAAATCGCCCTTGAACCTTTGCACTACCTTCGTTCCGGGACTTCATAAGGCAAACCTTGTCCTTAAGTCGCTTTTCCCCATTCTGCACGACAGTCCCCTTACTGCTGACTTAATTCCCAAATGTCCCACTATCACTTTCAAAAGACCAGCAAACCTAAAATGTATTCTACGTCCCTCCAAACCCACTACCACTTTGATTCCTCCCAAAGATCCCGGTTCATTTCCCTGCCATAGACCCAGGTGCAAAACTTGCCCTTTAATTCGAAATATTTCAGTGTTCCAAAGTCCCAATACCCCAATCCCGTTTCCCATTTCCTCCCATGGCAGCTGCATATCCTCCAATGTAGTTTACCTTTTGCAGTGTAATAAGTGCCCCGCCTTCTACATCGGTGAAACATCCACGCCCCTATCTATCCGTATGAACGGCCACCGAGCTTCTCCTCCCCACTTCCCTGTCCCTAGGCACGCCTCAAAACATGGACTCCAATTCGACTCATGCTTTTCTCTTTCCGTCCTCAATACCCTTCCCGCCAATACTTCGAACACACAGCTGAGAAATACTGAGATGTCCGTGATCTGGTTTTGTAAAGCTTTTTCCCCACCCGGAATCAATGTATTGCATTAATCCCATGAATACCTCTGCCCCCTATTGTCACAATTATAATTTTCCTCTGCCTTGCAACACTGTTGCATTACTCACTCTTCAAGAACTCCTCCCTACTTCAAAAATTTTCCTTTGATTAGCTGACACAACATTGTCACATTGAATACCCCTTCCAGTTCCCCTCCCCACACTCCATTTCTCCCCCCCCCCCCCCTTAGTCACTGACCCTCAATATTTAGTGCCCTCAGTATTGCAACATTGTTATAATTCTCCCTGCTTGAAACTTCTCTCATCCGAAAACAGCCAGGTGCAACATTGTTCCCTCTTAGTTCCCCTCCCCTCCTAGTTCCCCTCCCCTCCTAGTTCCCCTCCCCTCCTTCATTTCCTCCCCTACCTTCCCCTTCCCCAGGGCAGTACTAACTGCTCACTTCTAGAGCTGACGAAGGACCAACTGGTTCGAAACGTTCCGTAAGAACGAATTCTTTATCTTTTCCTATTTCTCCTACCTCCTGTAAGTTTGAATTTATATATTTGTGGCCAATTGGCGAAAACTTCCAAAGATTATATATATATATATATATATATATATATATATATATATATATATATATATATATAATCTTTGGAAGTTTTCGCCAATTGGCCACAAATATATAAATTCAAACTTACAGGAGGTAGGAGAAATAGGAAAAGATAAAGAATTCGTTCTTACGGAACGTTTCGAACCAGTTGGTCCTTCGTCAGCTCGAGCTGACGAAGGACCAACTGGTTCGAAACGTTCCGTAAGAACGAATTCTTTATCTTTTCCTATTTCTCCTACCTCCTATATATATATATATATATATAATCTTTGGAAGTTTTCGCCAATTGGCCACAAATATATAAATTCAAACTTACAGGAGGTAGGAGAAATAGGAAAAGATAAAGAATTCGTTCTTACGGAACGTTTCGAACCAGTTGGTCCTTCGTCAGCTCTTCTAGAGCTGACGAAGGACCAACTGGTTCGAAACGTTCCGTAAGAACGAATTCTTTATCTTTTCCTATTTCTCCTACCTCCTGTAAGTTTGAATTTATATATATATATATATATATATGTATAAAAGTTAAATTAATTTGATAAAATTATTATTAAATTGAGGCTTAAAAAGATAAATAAATAAAAATACATAGGTAAACAAAGGACAAAATTTTGATATGAAAGTATCACATTGTTGTATATCACCTCGTTACCTTAGTGTTAAAACATTCTCTATTAAAGTGTTTAATTTATCAGTGACCAGGCTTTCAAGGACTTTAGCCAATGCAGACTGTATTACTATGGGTCTGTAATTACTCACATCATGCTTATTTCCACTTTTGTGAACAGGAACTACAAATGATTTTTTAATGAATCCGGGAATACACCCTTTTCCAAAGACATAATAATAATAATAATATTTATTTGCCTAGCGATCAAAAATACAAAAAGAGAGCAGTATGTACAATGATATAAGGCACGTCAAAAGATTATTATTATTATATTATTATTAAATTGAGGCTTAAAAAGATAAATAAATAAAAATACATAGGTAAACAAAGGACAAAATTTTGATATGAAAGTATCACATTGTTGTATATCACCTCGTTACCTTAGTTAACACATATTTCTTAAAACTTGAGGAAGAAGAATGGAAAAGATCAAAATTATCACAATGTAAATTACAATCAGTCATTGCTCTGTAAATAATCAGGTTTTTGGTGTAATTGGATGGTTGGTAAGGGACACAAAAAGGGGGCGAATTTCTTGTATGGATGTTAGGGATTCTGAAAGTAATAGAGACAATAAATCAGGGGATTTGATCTTATTATGTAATATGTATATCATTTAGGAAGAACATTCCAATGTGTCTTCTACGATTCGAGAGAGTTTGCAAATTCAATTGTTGTTCAGAAATATTGTTTCCAGGGTCATTATGTTGTTTTTTCTTTAGATTATAATCAAGTAATTTAAGATATTTGTTTTGGATCTTTTCAAGAGCATTGATATGTGTATCATAGTATGGGTTCCAAATCACCGAACCATATTCCAAGACAGATATTACCAAGGTAACATAGAGCAGTGAGATGCAATTTAAATTTTTTAAATCTCTACAAATCCGGTTAATAAACCCCAACATTTTGTAAGCTTCAATAGAAATTTGATCAATGTGCATTTTAAAGCTTAAGTTACTTTCTAATAAAATGCCTAGGTCAGAGATGCAATTTACTCTTTCCAGGGGGGTACCAGCTAAAAAGTAGTCACATAGAAAGGGGGCATTATTTTTGCAATAGGTCATTACATTGCACTTGTCAAAATTTAATTGCATATGGTTGGTATGGCACCAAGTAAGTATGTATATTGTTGAGGGAGTGTTGCAGTTCCTTGACGTTCTCAGTAGGTACTATCAATAGGGTGGAAATTTTTTAGAACATCAGCATACAAGAGGCATTTTGCTGGGTGAGTATTGTTAACTCTGGTTGTAGGTTCAAATGAATAATGGAGCGTATTAACTTGAACTAAGTAACTTCAATTTATTTCGCCATGGTGGACATTACCAGAGAACATGTGTCTATCACAAGAGCTGAACTACTACTGACTAATCACACATACATATTCACTTGATACATACATCACTCACACCAATGTGTGGCGCCACCTGGCAAGTATAAGAACATACATCATCAATAAATAAAAGGAAAAGTAAGGGTCCTAGGTGGGATCCTTGAGGTATGCCCGAAGATGCAACAAAGGCATAGGATTGTGAGTTACATATTTTTACTCTGAGATTTCTTTCTGAAATATAACTTTTTAACCATGATAATAGGAGACCAAAATTACCATAAGCCTCCGCTTGGAAAAGTAAAGTAGAGTGATTTACTCTATCGAATGCTTAATAAAAGCCACAATAAATAGTATCAATTTGATAATGGCTCTGTAAGGACATAGTAATATCATGTTGGAATAGAGCCAAGTTGGCTGATGTGGAACGTCCCTTCCTGAATCCATGCTGTTCGTTTGTTAAAACATTCTCTATTAAAGTGTTTAATTTATCAGTGACCAGGCTTTCAAGGACTTTAGCCAATGCAGACTGGATTACTATGGGTCTGTAATTACTCACATCATGCTTATTTCCACTTTTGTGAACAGGAACTACAAATAATTTTTTGATGAATCCGGGAATACACCCTTTTCCAAAGACATACATATTAAACAAAATGTACAAAGGGTACAATAGAGAGTTACAACATGCTTTTAGTAGAATTGGAGGGATACTATCTGGTCCCATACTCTTAGAGATGTCAAGCTGCTTTAAATTAATAAGGATCTCGTTGGCAGAGAATTTAACATTTGATGTACTGAAAGTATGCGGGAATTGAAATGTAGGTAGGTATATTACCTGGGACATCAATACAGTAAACTTTTGAGAAATGGGTAGCAAACAAATTACTTATACCTTGAGGATTATCACAACTTTCATTCTGTAGGTACATAAGTTTTGGTAACATATTTGATTTTTTAAGATTATTTACATGTGACCAGAAATATTTAACATTACGGGTTCTATTATTTTGGGTAGTATCAATGTAATTGGCATAACATAATTTATTCAAACTTTTACATTTTTTACGGAGACTAGCAAATGTTTGATAATCTCCACAATCAACAGAAATTTTGAAAGTTTTGTGAGACAGTTTCTTTTGCTTAATCAATTTTTTCAAATCATAGGTGAGCCATCTTGAGTAAGTACTACTTAGTACGTGTACAATTGGTGTAAACATTGCAATTGCTTCTTATAGAGTGAGGTAGAATTTGTTAACAGCATTATTTCAGTCAGGTACAGTGAGTAAATTAGCCCAATTTATATCATATAAGTAATTGTCTAGGCTATCAAAATCTCAATTTTTAAAATCATATAAAGATATCGGTTTGGTAATACAATATGAGCTATTTATAAACATAATATCAAGGTGAAGAGGTGGATGATAGATATCACAGTTATGGTTGGAATAGGATAAGAGGTGACATTAATGTTTTCACAACTAGAAAAGACTAAGTCTAGCTGGTTACCAAAGGTGTTGCATACCTGACTGACTTGTTTTAATCCTAGAAATGAATAATGTTCAATTACAGTTTTGGCCTGAGCATAGACATTTGGTACAGGAAATTCCTCGTTAATGTTATTCCAATTTACACCAGGTAAATTGTAGTCTCCCATGATAATTATTTTTCCGAATGAGCTGGACAGAAGAATACTCTCTACTGAAGTGCAATGGATTTCATAGTCAGACATAGAAGAACAGGGCGGGATGTAAACAGAGCCTACTAGGATATTCTTAGAGTTTAACTTAACTGAAACAAAAACATGCTCAATTTTTTCATCTGGCACCGTAACCTCATGCGAACTGAAATGAGATTTAATAGCAATAAGTACACCACCACCATGGGTTTTTCCAGTGGTAGTTTGATTGCGATCTGTCCTATATATGTTGTAATTGGACCAATTTAGTTTGGAATAATCAATTTCCTCTGTCAGCCAGGTTTCAGTGAATACAGCAGCATCAAATTGAGAATAGGATATTACTAAATGTAAGGCATTTAATTTGGTTTTCATACCGCGTACATTCTAGTAATACACCGAAAATATATTAGGCGAAGCATTATCCCTAACTTCGTTGGTGAAGTCTAGTTTTTTGGGACAATCTTCGGGATACCTTTCTCATACTTGATCGTGATGTCAGATTCACCGGCTTCAATGTGATTATTTAGTTTGTTGCGAAGAAATTCCCTTTCCATCGCTCTTCGTTCACGAGAAATAGTTATTTTTTCAAAGAATTTCACTTTTCCTTCCCTTTTGGTGACATTGAATTGTCTAAAAAAGTTAATCACATCACTTTCAGACGTCATTATTACTTTCAAGGGTCTAGCTTTAGTTTGCTGAGGTATTCCTGATCGGAAGTACTGTGGATTTGTATGGCTCGGAGCGTTAGGGTTTACCGCAGAAATTATTTTAGATACAAAATCCAAATCATGCTTACCCTGGTCAGCTTCATTTCGTTGATTACCCTCAGTAACCCCAAGGAGTATCACATTTTTAGATCTTTTATTGCGGTCATTGACCTCGTTGATGATCAACTGCATTGAGTCAAAGTCAGCTAAAGTGCGGTCCGGGGTGGATGGTTTTTTCTTTAATTCCTCTAATTCACGTTTTAAATCTTGAATTAAAGTTTTCAACTCGTCAAGAATAGCACTGCTGACACAACAGGTGTCTTGACCACGGTCTTGACTCACACGACGCGTTGATTTAGGATTACAATCACAGCAAAACCAATCTATATCACACGAGCCAATTAGTATTTTAAAGTCATTATCCTTTAGCTTAGAACACTTTTTGTGAATCACTTTTTCGCATTTGCTACATACGATGTGGGCAAAATTAGTATCTACCCGCTTTGTACACACTGGACATGAACTTGGGTTTGCCATGTTCAATAATCATGGCAGCACTAACACTTCCTTTCCCTTTCTGTTTGGAAACTTCCCGTTCCATGGTGGCTCTGCCTCTCAAGTGGAGTGTGATTGCACAAAGTCCACTTTTGCCCTCACTCCACCTGCTGTAACAAAGATACATTCAATGGATAATAACTCCATGGTGCCCCTCCCTCGTGTACCTATATGTATGTATTTGGGAAGCTGAGCAACCTGAGTAATTTTTCTATCATTGGGACAGTTATTGTTTTCCTTTTGTTTTTGAGAGTAAAATAATGTAATATAGTATATTCATTTAATTCCCTAGGTCGTACATAGAACATGGAGGTTGTCAATTAATTGAAATATTTTACCTAAAGGTGATATCTGGAATGGTGGTTAAACTGTCATCATTGTGCCTTGTGGCAGATTCCCAAAATTGTACATTGTTGTTTCCTGTGATGTTTGATTGTGTTATTTGAGAGGTAATATCACTTGGAATACATTATTGAGTCCAATTAATGCTAATACAGGAGAAATTATGTTTTTTTGTGGTCAATTTTCAAGTGAGGATTTTGAGTGATGGGGAAATGCAATTTCAAACTTGTCACACAGCACACAAGCGTTCGCGGAATATTACTCAAACATTTGTTTCGAACCGAGGGAATGCTATGGAAACTAACCGCAAGAATGTTCCCAAATGGTTCCCATGTCGCCCAACCAGAACGTTGTACGGACGTTAGCGCCGTCCACGTTCCCATTTGGTTGTAATGTCACTCTGCCCAAACGTCTCAGATGAAAATCCCTGCCGGGTCATTCCTTGTCAGTTCATCCAGGCATGACACCCACCGACTCGGATTTTGATGAAACTTGTCAATTTTCATCCTTCCATGTAGGAATGAAACAGTGGTAAATATTTCTTGGCTATCTCCGCTAGTTTATTTTTCACGACCATTTGAAGTTTGGGTGAAACTGCAGTTTTTCAATGAATGCGGTCTCCAGAGGCACTTGTACCTCCAGAGGGAAATAATTTGTCTCAGCCATACTTTTCATCCATTTCTTATGAAAATTTGCAGGTTTACTATAGAAGTCATGAGGATTCCAAATACTAAGTGAAAAATATCCTAAGGGATATTGAAAATTCTCTAAACTCATATGTTTCATAAGATTTATGAAAATTTTGCGTCAAAAACATGGTTCTATAAAACATCAAATTTTGACCTGAGGCAATATGTGAATCAAGCTGAATTATTTTTTCTAATATTCCTTAAGGTATTACCCACCACCTGTAAAAATAAAATTCATGGCTTTTTGCTTGCTTTGTTGTTAAAAAAATTTTATGTACAAAAAAAATGTCTTTTCACGACTCTGGTTGTCAGTGTTGGGTCTTCCTTCAAGTGTGATGAAATGCTTGTGTTAACTGTTTTCTATGTCTAAGCAAATGTTTATGACATGAATCTAGAACATAATAAGTGAAAAAATTAAAACATTTTTTATGTGCAGGTTGTTTCTCTCCCGATACGAAAAATGTATATATTTTTTAAATAGAATATTTTAAGGAATTCTTAGCACTTACCCATCATTGCTGGGGATAACTTGATTGTTGCTTCACAGAAACCATCAAAATACAGGATGCATGTCAATACAAGTTAACTTTCTCCATTTTGTATTGACAAAAACTTCACTAATGTGTTTTAATTGATTAACCCTTCAACAACGAGCGACGTAGTCACTACGTTGGTCACGAACTTCACATGCCGTCGAGCGACGTAGTGACTATGTCGTGGCGATTCCATTTCATCACACTTGAAGGAAGACCCAACACTGACAACCAGAGTCGTGAAAAGACATTTTTTTTGTACATAAAATTTTTTTAACAACAAAGCAAGCAAAAAGCCATGAATTTTATTTTTACAGGTGGTGGGTAATACCTTAAGGAATATTAGAAAAAATAATTCAGCTTGATTCACATATTGCCTCAGGTCAAAATTTGATGTTTTATAGAACCATGTTTTTGACGCAAAATTTTCATAAATCTTATGAAACATATGAGTTTAGAGAATTTTCAATATCCCTTAGGATATTTTTCACTTAGTATTTGGAATCCTCATGACTTCTATAGTAAACCTGCAAATTTTCATAAGAAATGGATGAAAAGTATGGCTGAGACAAATTATTTCCCTCTGGAGGTACAAGTGCCTCTGGAGACCGCATTCATTGAAAAACTGCAGTTTCACCCAAACTTCAAATGGTCGTGAAAAATAAACTAGCGGAGATAGCCAAGAAATATTTACCACTGTTTCATTCCTACATGGAAGGATGAAAATTGACAAGTTTCATCAAAATCCGAGTCGGTGGGTGTCATGCCTGGATGAACTGACAAGGAATGACCCTGCCTTGAAACTAAACTGAAACTGATGTTTGTGATTCAACTCCCTTGCCCACAACACTAAAATTCTCTTGCTTACTCCCCTGAAACTCTCTTGCCCACTCCACTGAGTCTTCCCTGCCATCTCAAAAAAAGAAAAATAATAATTTAAATATTATGAATGTTACTATTATGGCATGCTTATGTACAAAGAATTACCCTACCTATTATCTACCTAATGACATTGTGTGTTCCTCGCATGACCATCTACCCCACGGCTCAACGTAGGGTTACCATACTTTCTCATTCATGCAGACATGTCCGTATTTTCGACTTTTAATGTAGCGTCCAAGTTCATTTGTACGATTTCTGCTAATATCCGCATTTTTTATTTTTGGGAAGTAAGATCTTTTGATTTTTGTTTTCATCTCGTATCACCAACTACTTATATATATTTTTATATCAATTATGGAATTACACCCATTACATACAACGTACATGCAATGTAAATGTAAAGGACGGCCAGCAAACATTCCCCGAACATTCCCGTGCTGAGTGGGTTTGGTGTAGCAATCCTGTGTTGTTAAGCCCCTGTAGCTAAATTTAACTTTTGGGTCAATTCATTTGAAGTGGTCCAAGACTAAAGTGGTGGTTGCTTGACCAATTTGAAGAAATCTTAAAATTTCACAGTGGTTTCTCTCATGTTTTAGGGCCTTAAAACTATTTTTTTTCAAATTTGTATCACAAGCTGACCTTAGGTGGCAATTTTTGTTGTGTTGCACTCATCTATTTTTGCGATGGTGAGGGTTTACGAAAAAGTTCATAACTAAAAGAATATTTATCCGAGAAGGATGAAAATAAAAAAACATTTTGTTTGCTATATCTCAAGGCAAAAGATAGGCTCAATAGTTTATTTACCTATCTCTCTTCACAAGAAAATTACAAATTAAAGGTGAACATAAAAATCAGAAAATTTCACTTTTTGTAAAAAATTTTTAAGTAGGAGAAGTGGTAATTACAGTTTGAATTATTTTTTGTGTCGGTATTTGTAGTAGTTCTACCATAAATAATGTTAATTATTACATACCTACTGTATAAACTCGTGTAAGAGGCGAAATTTTTTTTTCCCGGAAATCGCAGCCGAAAATGAGGGTGAATCTGTCCGTTGCAAAATTCCGTCACCCGAGTTTGAAGGCTAATATCTCATAGATGGCTCAATCGATTTTAAAATGAAGTACATCAAATTAAAGCTTGTTAATTTATGCGTTTATTGATGGTGTACAAAACATTTTACCGTTTATATCGATTTCAGTGTGTGCTTAAAAACAATTTTAGCGCATTTTCCCGGGTACCGGACGGATGCATCGCATTTACGGCTTCGTAATAACAATACGGATCAAGATATCGAAATTTCCTTTACAAATATTGTAGGAAAGATCTTTTCTAACAGCTATACGAAGTTTCATATTATTTAATGCATTAGTATTGTGGTTATAGATGAAAATGCACGGATCCGTTATTTTCCGTTCCGCGCATCCCTGAAAACCGCCGTTTAGACCTTCTTCAAGCTTTCGAGTTCATCATTAGGAATCCACTTATAAAATCTTAAAGGAATTCGTTGGTTAATCAATATCGATTAACATTTATTTTGGAAAAAGAGCGCGTTCAACTGCCAGGAGCATGCACGGAAGAGAAAGGGGGAGGCGCGCGCTGTTGCCCAGTCAGAGGGCTATCCGTAAGGCGCGCGAGGGAGTCTACTACAAGCATTACCTGCGGGGGAAAACAAGTTGTCTTTTATCTGTGGATGAGTAATTTGGACTCGGTAAATAGTGGCATAAAGGGTGACGCGGCGCTCGGGCACGCGGCACTCGGGCGTTCCTCCGCGTTTTCTTGTAGAGGGACGCCCGAAAGCCGTTACCAATATGGAGAAACGCCGCGGAAACCTCAGATCCAAGTGAATACTTACCTCCGAGGTCTATATATGCCTATGAAAAATGCCGCGTAAATTATAAGAGAATATCGCAAGCGGAAGGCTTTGAAATGGCCGAAAGTTCGCAGTTAAGCCGCAAAACCTCGCAATAGAAGAAAAAAAAACTCAGAATTTTTTCTTCAACTTCGACGCATAAAAAGAGGGGTGCGCCTCTTACACGCGTTTATACGGTACTCTTCAATTTATATGAATTTTCAAAAAGTACTTTTTTTATTTCTAACTTTGGCTTCAAATAATAACTCTGATGTAACTGGTGATTGAAATCTCAAATTTGCACAACTTGCAGTTTTTTGTATATGTTTATGGCAAATAAAAATTATTGTGTGAACTGTACTAATAAAAAAGTAATAAACTCTCAAACATTAGGAAATAAATGATCTAGTCATGTTTCTGAATTCCCAAAATAACCTTATTTTTCGTATAAATGTAGTCCGTTAATGGGTGAGGATGACTTATTGTGGGTGAACGCCTCATTTCTCTACTTTTCTAAAGTAGTAGCTGGTAGGGAAGATATTCTCAGCTTAGTCATTCTGTATATTCTTTTCTTTTTGTGGCCTTTAAAGTTAAATTTTAGTTTTGCATGCTTTGTTATTGACTTAATTTCAAGCGAATCATGTGACTTCTAGCTTGTTATTCAGGTTCTATTCCAGGTTATTTTTGTGGTGAATTGATGGATGAAAATTTTCAGAAATACGAGGAAAAATCATAACTCCTTGTGTGTTACTTTTCTGGCCCTGGAGTTGAAATCTTCATTGAAATATTTCTGCTTGCATGAATGTTATTTTGATTTGAGTAATGATGTATTTTGTTTTCCTCTTTGTAGTCGGCAGTTAGATATGACAAATTTGACAGCCTCTCTCTCAGTCTTCCACCAAGGGGTGGTGCAGCCGATATGGGTTACCTCTTGGGCAATGCAAAGAAAGGAGTTACTCTCGAATACCTACTTCATCGCTTTGTCTCCAGAGAAATAGTCGAAGGTGTTGCATGTGAAGGATGTACTTTGAAAAGGAAAGAAGAGTTGGGAGTGAGTGCATCTTGTGACGATAATGCCCCTGGCCCCGTTAAGGCCACTTTCCTCAAATGGCTGAACTTTGGTCGTGTAAGTGAAATTGCATGAACATGTTGCTATTTAGTTATAAACTTGACATGATGTACATTGGTCAGTTTATTTCAGTATTGAAAAAGAGTTATCCCACACCTCTGAATAGTGTGGGATAATTCTTTTTGCATATTTCAATTTTATACTAAAAAGAGAGAAAAGTCCAGAAGATTCTCAATTAGGTTGTGATGTTTATCCTACCAACATTGTCAACTCTTAAGAAATAAAGTTAGGACACCAAAAATGAAAACTAAAACATCATAATTGATTAGAATCTCCTATGTAGTAAGTTTTAAACCAAGGAAATTGATGAAATATATTCCCATTGAATGGTTGAACAGTAGTATTAAAATAGTATTTTTTGCGGCAATATTCCACTTGAGTACCTTTCTCTCTTATATGATAGCTACCCAAGTGTCTCTGCTTTCACATCCAACGAACCACATGGTTTGACAATGGCCAAACTTCGAAGAGGCATGATTTTGTTGCATTTCCTGAGTACTTGTGCATGGAAATGTATACGTACCTGCAGGTTAGTACCTATTTGAGATTAATCGATCTGAATTCATATTTTTCACAATTCGTTCAGAATGTTCTTTAACACTCTCAACTTTTCTGTATTCTGGTTACAGGCATCTGTTAGAGAGTCAAAAAAGAGCCACCTCAAAGCCCTTAAGGAAGAAAGTACTGTCAATAATAGGCTAAGCAGAAGCCAACAGTCACTAGAAATGGATGAAAAAACTGAACCAAAAGCTCCATTATCACCTCCTGTAAAACCAGAAAAGTCATCTTTGAAAATGGATATGGGAATTCCATCAAAAAGGTAATGATCACCATGTATTTGAAGCTGGAACCACCTCTTAATGGTAGGTTCAGGTTACCATTGGGTGTGATTTATTTTGTACATGGTGAAGTTCTTTATAATTTGGGATAACTATTTCAGGTAACATTTTAATTTATCATATATTGCGATGCAACTGCAGTGTCTTCTGCAAACTGTATCATATTAATTATTGAGCTTTTTTGACTGCCTCCTGCAGGTGTCTATTGTGAAGTGATAGCGAAAGGTTATATCTTCCTGTGACTCCTTTGTTTATTTTAACTCCCATTTTTCTTCCAACTGTCATTCTGTGAGGAATTCTTTAAGATCTGGTAAATAATTCTTTTATAGTAGTTATCAATTTCGATTCGTATGAACAGTTTAATCATCATGTTCCATTCCACATTGTCAAAGGCCTTCTCCATGTCAACAAATACCACAAAGAGTGGTTTATTGATGTGTATCATCTTTTCTGTCAGCATCTTTAGACTAATTTATTGCCGGTATGGTTCCCCTGTTACTACTGGTGGAAGCCGTAGAGAGGAGTTCACAACCAGTGGAGAATTCCCTCTGCCCCTGGGGGAATCGAGAGGGTTTAGGGGAATTGGGGCCACTTCAGCCAAATGTGATGTTCCGTAGGTTATGTAAAATCTGTGTGCATAGTTTGTTGGTTCAATATGTTCTTTGATGTTCGATAAATTTTATTGAAAGCCACATTATTTTGATGCGTAAACCTAATGGATATCCTGATTCATATTCAATAAATGCTTTTATTTCATTATACATCTAATAATTAGTATAATTGAGATATGTTTTTGAAGTTTTGTTAGTGCTGGAATGTCCAATTTCGATCTGTAGTTGATATGACTGCTAATTGCATTGGTTGCAGTTTGAACACACTTAGATTAAATTACTTTTCAGTGAAGGAAGGCTATGGCATAGGCCTTCAATTCACAAGCGCAACACATTCAGATTGACTGCAGTAGTGGTTCATGTGGGTGATAGCAATTCCGGCCACTTTGTGACCTATCGTCGTGGTCCACCTCAGACATCCTGTGTCAGGCAGAAAGGATTGGGCTCTCCCTTTAAACGAAATGGGTGAGTGTATACAGATGGGCATGGCTCTCAGTGCCAGAAAAGGCATAAATTGTTGTGGGCAAAGGAAATGAAAAGGTATTTCATAAATATTATCCTACATACTATTGAAGTAGTTTATGATGGATTTTCATGAAATCTTTTTTGTCATGATTGAAAATTTCTAACAATTCTTGAACTGCATAAGTCAGGGACTTATTGTATTCTGATTTGCGTGAAATCCCCAAAAATTTGGTGTGATTGTAATCCTTGTCATTTTTGTCATTGCTGAGAAGAGTTCAATCCCAGTTGTGGCATGGAATAACCCATTTATTTTCTTTTTACAGTTAGAAGTTTAACAGAAATTATGTATGAATAATTGAATGTGACATGGAGAATCCTCATAGTCCTTTCTACTAATGATTTAAAGCACTGCAATGAACAGTAATTGTTAAATAAAACTTTTTTTTGTTTCATGCCTTGGGAATTAAATGTAATCTAGAATAAGTAAGGGCAATTTTTTTTCTTATTGGGAGAGAAATATTTTGGAAATGAGCGTTGCATTTAATTGATTAAAATTAACAAACTCTCCGGAATTATGCACTGTATTGTACCTATTTTATTATTTTTGTATGCTTTTTGTGTGTTTTGTGGTAAAAGCATGTGTATTTGGAATGGTAGTGCTAATATGATATTGTTTCTAGTATGATATGTTGTACCTGTTTCATTCCAAAAAATGAAATGAGAAATTTTCCATTTTTTATGATCTAAAGTAACCATTAAAGTAATGCTGGATGGCTTCCGGTGTTCCACCGTGTTGTTTGTCTTCAAATGACGACAGAGGACGAAACTGTTGTCATGTGAAGACAAACAAGGCGGTGGAACACCGGAAGCTATTCAGCATTAATTCATCATGAAACACCACGGAAGCCTATGTCAGAACTTTAAAGTAAACATTATTCTACATGAAGTGATCAATTATATAATTTATCCCCTCCCACTATTAAAAATTCTTGATTAGTTCTCATATTTTTTCTAGGGAGCTGAACTATCCTCTCGCTCGAAGTGTCAGTCTGGATGATAGCAGGTAGGCCTAAACTATGCTTTGTAATAAGTACAGTAAAATCTGGCTATAACGCGGGTGTCGGGGGATGTAATTATACCCACGTTATAGGAAACCCATGCTATTCTGAGAGGGTTCGTGAGATAAATAAAATCCAGCATGAAATTATGACAAATTTTTTAAAGGAATACAATATTTTGTTTTAATTTTGTTCATGCTTTGTTAAAATAGTCCAGTATTTTCTTTTGGCCTGAAAGTTGACAGACTTTCTTTGTCAAATACATCTTAATATTTTGTATATGTAAAAGATGGATAGGATCACAATCGGATTCATTCCAATTCATTACTTCGGTGAAGTTATTGAGCACTCTTCCAATGTTAGGTCTTCCAATGTCTCCAGTTTGCTATCATTTCCTACTTCTTCATCACTATCGTCCTCTGATGAAAGAGTTGTTCCAACGCGACTACCTGCCGTGGCCACAATTTCTTCGTCAGTCATCTGCATACATACAGGAGCATCTTCATCTTCGTACACCCAAGTGGCAAGATCATTAACTTCAATTATGTCTGCAAAACACATGGTAGCTTCACGTGCGTCATCTTCTGTGAAATCCAGAAACTCTTCTTCCGCTTCTGTGCTATCACCCACATTTAATTCTAGACACTTTGACCAGCAATTTTATGGTAGATAAACTTATACTCATCCATGTCAATCCAATATTGTGGATCACATTCTTTAGTGTAACAGTTTTAAGGAATTCTGGCACTTGCATTTCTGTATGTACTATGTCGTTAAACAACTGATAGTGTTGTCATATTAACGTTCTTGAAACACCAAGGGGTCCAATTTTTACCAATGCACAGCGGTTTTAGTTAATGACTTCCTGATTCATTTGTGCACAATAATAGAGTCACACGTTCCTTGCTCATTTTGGTATCGCATTTATTTGTGAACTTCTTCTCATCAAGCGACTTTGTTGGAAGTATTTTACAATAGAGGATCGTTTCATCACAATTGCACAACTACTCATTGGTGTACTCTTCCTTTTCAGTTAACTCATGTAAGGTCTCTTGGAATTCTCTTGCTGATTCATAGGCATTTGAATGAGCTTCACCAATTTTGTTGATTGGAGCAATCACGTGATGATATTCCCATCTTGATAATCAGTCTAATGAAGCAACGAAGTCATCTGCTCCATCAAGCTCCTGGTTAAAGTTTACAGCCTGCGATTGTAAGATTAGCCCAGATAATGGAACACCCTCAATGCGCTTCTGGGTAAACCATGTATATAAACTAGTGATGTGGCCAGGATTCGAGGATTCGATCGAATCCTTTCTAAAAAGATTCGATAAATTCGAATTCTATCTTTGGACCTCATAATTATCTGGCTTATTTTTGTCACGCAGTTGAATCTTGTGACAATGTCCTTCTTCAGGACCCTGGAGATCTTTTCGCTTGTGCCGGCGACGTAGGGGATGGTGGCGTAGGTTCCTGGCTTTTCAGTTTGGCGTTTCTCCTTGTCAAGTGTCTGGTGGCGTTTTTCTACTTTGGCGGTCCTTTTCAGGACCATTTCTTCCTTGTATCCATTCATCTTCAGGGTCGTCATCAGGTGTTCCTTTTCCTTGGCCAATGATTCTGCATCCGAGAGTTTGTATGCACGATGCAAGAGTGTTGCCACCAGTGAAGCCTTCTGGGATGGGTGATGGTGTGAGTAAGCATTCAGGTAGCAGTCAGTATCGGTGGCCTTCCTGTATACTGCGTGGCCGAGACTCCCGTTGATCCTCTTCTTCACCATCACGTCCAAAAACGGGATTTGGTTGTCTTTTTCCGTCTCCATTGTAAACTGTATAGCCGGATGCTGGTAGTTGAGGTGCTCCAGGAATCTCTGCAGTTCTTCAGGTCCATGTGGCCAAATTACGAACGTGTCATCCACATATCTTAGCCATAACTTGGGTTTCTTTTCATGAGATCTGATTGCCATTTGTTCGAATCTTTCTATATAGATGTCTGCTATCACCGGGGATAGGGGTGAGCCCATTGCCGCTCCTTCGCATTGTTCAAAGAAACTCCCGTTCCAAAGGAATTAGAAGTTTCGTAGGCAGTACTCTATCAGCTGGGGATAATCCTCTGGAATACTGGATGTTGTGAGCTCTTTTATGATGTCCACCGATTCTTGAATTGGGACATTGGTGAAAAGGGATGCAACGTCGAAGCTAACAATGATGTCGTTGGAGCTGATGGTAATCTTCTTCAACATTTCGATGAAATCGGTGGTCTCTCTCACGAACAAGAAGGTTTTTCCGACGTAATGCTGAAGTGACTGTGCTAGGTATTTGGACAGTCGATAGGTTGGTCCGTCTATTTGGCTGACTAATGGTCTGAGGGGCACTCCTTCTTTGTGGACTTTGGGTAATCCATATAATCTTGGTGGCTTGGTGGCAGATGGGAACAGACGTTTTTGTTCTTCCCTTGGGGTGGATGACTTTTTTATCAATGCCCTGGTGTTTCTCTCCAGTTTTGGAGTTTGATCCGATCTTAGTTTTCTGTAGGTTGAGTTTTCCAGCATGCAGGAAATCTTGCTTTCGTAATCCTCTTTCTTCATGAGGATAGTTGAGTTTCCTTTGTCCACCGGGAGTATGAGAATGTTCTTGTTTCTGCGGAGATCGGATAAGGCTTGTTTTTTGGCTTCCGTGATGTTCATTTTGGGTGGCCTTGCGTTTCGGAGAATGCGGGCAACATCTTCTCTAATCTCATCGGCGTCTCCGTTCGGAAGCTTCCGGATGGCATATTCCACTTCTGTGACAATTTCTTCCTTTGGTATTTTTGCTGGAGCGGTAGCGAAATTCAGTCCTTTCGATAAATCGAGATGTCAGCATTGGTCAGGTGTAAGTCCGTCAAATTAATGACCGAACGGTCCTTTTCAGGGTCATGATCCAAACTGATGGGATGTTGCCGGTTGGATAGTTTTTCCAATTTCTTGATCTGCGTCTCCCTCACTGCTGTTTCAGTATTGCAGGATGAGTCTTAGGTTATTTTCTCTATTTTGTCCTAGTCAGTAGCGTTAAGCGTGGGGCCCAATTCCAGATGAATGTGCAGAAGTTCTTCCGAGCACAGGTGGAGGGAATGGGGTGTGTGCCATACCCATTCCCTGGGTAGTGCCTCACTGGTCCGGCGGAGAATTCTTCTGGCAGCCTTCGTTTTGAGGTGATGTTTTACTTCCCCACAGCACGGTAAAATGTTGGTGTCTCGGCAGCGTTGGAGGAAGGCTAAGGAGGAGAGAAGCCTCCCCTTCTCCTTGCACAGCTTCTCAAATCTTCGCATCTTCCTGTGCAGTTCCTCCCCGTAGAGGCGTACAATGTTGGATCGTAATTTTCCGTGGCGTTCTGGATTCGTGGATCTCTCCATTTTCCGGGTTTGTGACTCGTTGGTAGTCATAGTCAGTAGTTAGCAGGATGACAGTTTTGCCGGAATTCCACCGCGTGTCTTCAGGTCGAAGTGCCAATATCGGCATTTTGGCTGGGTATATAAAGCCCTTGTTCTCTCTCTGATGCGCTGTGATTGGCTGGTTTCTGGAACACTCTCTTCCAAGCGTTAGTCAGATGGTATTCGTCTTCCCGGTTGAAGTTTCTTGGCGTTTTGGTGATCTGTTTGGTGATATATATTTGTTTTATAAATGCAATTGGCATTGAAAAGTAACTGGGATTCATAGTTTTCTGAAATAACGATTCGGGATTCGGATTCGATAAATTTTGGATTCGACCCATCACTAATATTTCCAGTCATCTACTTCATTGACTTCACTTAATCTGGCCTTTTCTCTTCCAAGACCAATTACACAATCAACTTGACGGACAAATGACTTCAATTTCTCTTCCTTTTTCACCCAACCAAGAATCATTCCTTCGGGAACTCTGAATTCCCTGAATAAATTGCTTTAGATTCTCCTCGTTTCACTCAGTCAACTGTATCCAACTTCTCCATAGTCGAATATTCTTCGAACATTCAAGTTCTTTTAGCAGACATCTTCAGATTCCTGAAATCAAAGGGAAATTATTCACTTTCCTGTACAAAAATGTATTTTTTTCTTGGTTGCTGTATTTTAAAGGTGGAAACTTACATTTTTCTTCTAATAAATATCCAGTTCACAGGACACTCAGGCCAGAGATCTAGTTGCTGGTCTGTTTCATTCAACGATGAAGTTCCCAGAGAACCAACGAGGTATGTGACGGGCACAAGACGAGAGAGGTAGTAAAGGGTGATAGGCGAGGGATGATGGAAGGGGGCAGGGGCGATCCCCACCTGCTCAGAAGATCACGCGGGCGGTGGTATAACATTGTAATGGAGAGCAATATGTAACAGAAGCCACTATGCTGGCCAACTACAATTTTTGCCCCTGATAAGAAAGGTCCTTGCAAAAAATACTTACTCTTTCTCGCCACAAAGTGTTCCACATGCGACGGCTCTGGGGCCGTCTGTTATACTTTTTGGTGCTTAGATCATATGCCATAGTTTCTCCTCCCTTCATCTTTCTAGAGATGCGTACAAAAATGTCACCATCACTATGCAATTGATTTCTAGCATCAGTTGTTGATTATTTAAAATAGGAATTATTATTTGTCCCAAGTATACACGAAACAAACTGCACTCTAGGTGAGTATAATCATTCCTGAGACTGAAGTAAAGTTTATTTCGTCACAAGTTATAAAATCTCCAATAGCCGTGATAAATTGGTACCACTCGTCCAAATTATATGACAATTGCTGTGTTGGTTTGCGGGGGAAAAACATATAAATTCCACAGCAGTGACCAACCACAACCTCTTAACCAGAAAACCCTCCTGTGGTGGTTTACGGGAATGTTACTTCCTTGCCAGTGACAACCACAGACACACACACTCAACCCAAATAGGGATCCTTCGCTAGGGCTAATGGGACCCTGCTAAGGATGCCTGGGTTATGAACACCAACACACTCACAAGCACTCAAGAAATCACTCACTCACACAATCAAACGGGCCCAACTTCTGGGAGAATCTAGCTCAAATGAGCGTAGTCAAAAAACGACACAAAAACAGAAAAAGGTGAGGGTGTGCATTGGATACATGTATTTCGGCCACAAGGTGGCCCTCCTCAGCGAACTGAAGGGAGTAGTTATTCAACGCAAGGTTGTATGTGGTTGAAGATTAAGGAGTAGTCACGCCCTAGTGAAGGATCCCTATTTGGGTAGAGTGTGTGTGTCTGTGGTTGTCACTGGCAAGGAAGTAACATTCCCGTAAACCACCACAGGAGGGTTTTCTGGTTGAGAGGTTGTGGTTGGTCACTGCTGTGGAATTGGTTTTTCCCCCGCAAACCAACACAGCAATTGTTGTGTAATTTGGACAAGTGGTGCCAGATTATTACAGCCATTGGAAAATTTTATAATTTGTTACTTTAAGAGGCCGAAGAGCTCAAGCTCCCTAGATCTTATTTCGTCACTTCAGCACTAAGGCATACCAATCCAGCAAGAGGTTGTCGAGACCCCATGCCGACTAACAGGTGTGGTAAAAGGCCCAAATAAATCAATAAGGATCATTTATTCCAGAATGCAATAATTTGTGATTTGAGATATCTGAAAGTACGTGTGCCTTCGCAACTTGAGTTTCTGGTTGAAATGACGGCCAGAACATTGACTGAGCTGGAGTTTTGTATTTACTAAATGAGAATGCTGCATGGAAATATGTACTTAACCATTGCGATTGGCAAAAAAATCTTGTGTAGATGGTTTCAAGTAATATAGCACAAAATATAGTGATACGAAGTAAATGGACGTTGAAAATCATGATTTGCATCACTGCTTATGTGCAAATTAATCAAAAAGCATGTAGAATAACCATGGTGAAGAAAAAAATCAAAACTTAACAGTGGTGAGTTATTTCTCTATGAATTTTTGTATTTTACGCTAATAATTGTGGAAAGGGTCATCCGAGGCAACCGTTTACATAGAATCATCTTCTGTAGTTGGTGAAGCTTGGTAAATATTTGGGAACCGCATAAATTTGACTGATAGGAAGCAGAGTTGGGAGTTCCTTCTTTGTACTCGAATCGTAGATCACGGATTATCAAGGGAAACCCCTGGGTTGAGGGCTCAGTTACCCAAAGCCCTCGAAACATATGCTGTGGATAATTTAGGGCCAGTGTAGACAAAGCCGCGGTTGATAGGGAAAACCAGAACGTACTAATTTGTAATGTTTTTCCCAAGCAGCGATGGATCGGAAGCGAAGTTACTGTCGTACATTGAAGCATAGTGGCATGAAAGTATCAAATGTCTCGCGATAAGTTCGATCCGAAGCCAGTGCAAAAGGAAAAGCACTGAAAATTTTGGGGGCAAGCCCAGACCCGCAGTATATCCAAAACGGCGTTATACTGAGATGCACTATAACCAGATTTGACTGTATTTTGAAAATTTTTGTTATTATATACCAGGTTTTTAATGGTACTGCACAATGTAAAAATAATATGTTGATACATTGTTGTTTTGAATTTTGGCATTGAATGGCATTTGTTTTCATGTATTATAAAATCTGTGGTTAGTTGGTATGGCATTGAATGTAAAATGGTTAAGAGAATACAAGGAACATGCTAATTCATCCAAGTAGGAATTTTTATGCTTACTCATTGACTGAAGAACTTTGTTTGACAGGCTTGATATTTTTAATCTTTGTTTTTTAAGGACACTAGCCACCTTAAATTAATTAAGATGACATAGGATACTCCACAGATTTTGTTAATTTCTTCTTTGATTTTTACAAATAATTTTCGAGGTTAAAATTTGGATTTTTGATGACTTTTGCAGTCATTTAATTTTTTTCAACCTTGAAATTTACCGGTAGTTGAAATGTGGTTTGAAGAAATGTATAATAATCAATGGATTCCACTGAAGTCAATCTATTTCATTTAAGGGTGGAAATTTGTATGATATTCTGGCATTAGTATGGACTGCCTGTATTTGTTTTATCCACAACAGTAAATATTATTACATTCAATAGTTTATATATTCTGTATAGAGTGAAACCTCTGTCAAGCGACCACAGCCCGTTGCTGAAAAGGGGTTGTTAATAGGGGCGGTTATTTAATAGGAACAGGACTCTGGATGGATGACTTTGAAAAATACAATGAGCATTTGATTGTTTCAGAAATCAGAAAAGCTAATAAACCCTTTGATTAATTTCTCCTGCAAGTGTCTCAGATGTTTAATCTTGAGTATGGGCTTTTGCAACAGTTCTTGGTTGTTGATGTGGCTTTTGAGTTACGCTAAGTTTGAAGCAAAATCTGTCACATATGTATTGCAGGTGTTTCAATATTGTTTTGTTCAAACAAAGAGCATTTGATTATAGTTAATCAAGACCAAATGGAACAACAAATTGTATCAGACTTAACTCTGTGGAATCACTCCATAATAAATATAAAAGAAACACTCACTAATTGTATTTATCTGTACTAAACTTTTGTTTACAAGCCATGGTTTCAATGGATAACCAACATTTTCAAGGCTCATTTTTTTAATTTTGTAGTGCAAATAACTTAACCAAAATTTAGTGTTGATAAGCACTAATGAGCAAGAGCAATATGTATTAAGTTCTTTTTGAAAGAGGTGTACATTTTACGTTAAAATCAATATCTCTTGAGGTGCCTCTATTTCTCCATCAGCACTTGCTGGCAAATATTTTGTCAAACTTTCTTTTGCCATTTTTCCACCTTTACGATGGTCATTCCTCAGGGTTGCGGACTAAGTTTGCAGAGTGTGAAAACATAGTCCACTTTTGTTCACATTAAAAGCATGTTATTTAATTGATTTTATTTATGAATGACAGAATTGATTCCCTTCCAGCCACTGAAAACTTCACCATATGTCAGTAGATTCGCCAGCAATTTCTTGGAATGCTATGATACACGGCACAAAAAATTGATCCTGCTAACCACTCCCTGCCATAAAATCTTAAATGCCTAATTTTAAAGCTCTTTGAAGGGCCTTTTCTTTAATCAAAACTCCATTGATAGGGACATATTTATACCATGTAACTTTAAGCAACACAGAAACACAGAGTTGATGCTTTCCTTATTTCTTGTTTCTTTCTTTTCTCTCAGTGATTCAAGATGCCATTTATAATTCCAGTCCTTATGAAGATTTAAAATTCCATTCATCTGGGTCTTTCCACTCTAAAATAGCTCTGCTAGCTTTCTTTCAGATGCTCTGTTTTTCTTTATTCTGTCTCTTTCACTCACTCATCCAATCTCAAGCAAATTCTCTTCCCTGATATGTGGGTTCTTCATAAGCAGTGTCACTCGATGGAATGCCTCTCTTGATGCATGAGGCAACCCTGGGTGCCTGTATTTTTATTAATAAAACTTTTTCATTTATGGATTCTTTAAGCAAATGTCATAAGACGTGAAACTGAAACCCTTCAGGAGCCTTTGGACACAGTGTGGGGTGTCATTGAAAGGGTCCATTTTTTCTCAGATTTCCTCCTGAATGACGCATTTGGGTCATTCCATATCAAATCAACCAGTGAATTTACCTGACCCTTTGCGATTTTGATGAAAATTGGTAAAGTTGTTGGTCCTACAGAGAAACTAAATAATACCAAGTTTTACACCCCTGGGCCAAATACTTTGTTAGAAATTTGGGTCTAAAAATGGCCCAAAAATCAAATTTTAGGTCTGCAGTGCACCTTTTGAATTGCCGTAACTCGGATACCAACACACTTAGAGAGTTGTGTGTGGTGTCAATTTAAAGCTCTTAAAATTGCCTTTCATTTGATATGGCACATGCTGAGGTTGTAAATAATTATAGGTAAAAGGTCAAGGTCAACATACTTTGACCTTGAATTATGAAAAATGGGATATTTTATTTTGCTTAATTTTTTTTTCAATACAACATCCATGTTTCATAAAAATATGTACCAACTTTCAAAGTGGGACTCCAAATAGGACAGGAAATACGAATTTTTTTGTACACCTAGGACACTGGAACTCATCAATTACAACCTGTATTTTGTATTCCTATGCACAATGAGTGATTTTTCAAATTATTTCTCTAATCAATTTAAGATTGACATGCATTCTAAAAAACCTGGTAAAGGGTTTTTCACACAAGGAATGGTTGATAAGATGTCATCTTTTGAAATAGGAAGAAAAGTATGTGAAGGGCGCAGGAAAGAAGTTAATAAACTGCCTAACCCAAAAGAAAAAGTGATGAGTTCTGATTCTAGTCCTCATTCACTTGGTCCTAACACTAGTTTTCAAGAAGATGTGTATGTGTACTGAAGAAAAATTGGTTCAGTGTGAAACAGGTTTGGAAACTCTGAACCAAAGTTTGGTCTCTTATATCTAAAAAAAATGTCTCAAAAATGATATCATAAGAAAAAGACTAACAAGATTAGTACTGCAGTTAAGAGGAAATTGTTAAATATAGAGGATTCTGAAATTGATAAAAGAGAAAATTATGAAGATGAGATCATTAACCAGTTGAAAGAAAAATTCAAGTACAAGCAAGAGTGAGAATATTCAAATATTAACCATACTTCCCAAGAGTTGGACCTTGAGCAAAATAGAGCAAGAGTTTAATGTATCTCACTTCATGGCACGTAAAGCTTAACAGTTAATCAAAGAAAAGGGGATGACGGCAACACCAAATCCCAAACCTGGAAAGCCATTATCTGTAGAAGTTGTAACACTAGTTAAAGATTCATTACAATAAAGTTTTGTACTTTTCTACACTTTTTATTTTTTTTAAACACTACGCGTTTCACCAATTTTACGGCATTGTCAGGTGTAGTAGTTCGTTAGTTAAAGTTTGTTAGTTATCTGTAGAATTTGTAACACTAGTTACAGATTAATTACAATAAAGTTTTGTACTTTTCTACAGTTTTTATTTTTTAAAAACACTACTTTTCTAAATTTGCAGAGCTGTGTTCAATACATCGAAATATAAAACTGATGTTGATAGGAGGCAATATTAGTGAATTGACTAAAAGTGATGAAACCTCTTTGAAAATATACAAAGTTTGTCTTTCAAGAATGATATATAATCCTCTTCAACCTCAGTGTTTGTTGGGATGTTGTGATTTTTGTCTAGGTTCCTCTCCAGTAAAGGAACGTATAAGCCGTGGAATGGAAGACAACTTAGTTGATTCAATTATTTTAAAATAGTGGATAGTTCTTTTTATTTCAACTGTAGACAGGTCTACACTTGAAACAATTTCAAAACCCACAGACGAGTACATAGAGACCTAAGTAGAAAAGCTGAATGTACTCATTCGGCATTCTTTCATTGATCCACAGTAAACAGCATTTCAAACTAATGCCTTCTGCCTTCGGCATGATACTGTTGCTGTTCATTTGATTCAAAGGGAGCTAATGAAATTCCTAAGTATAGTATCTGATGGAAAACTACACAAGATATATTTTTTCTCTGATGGCCGTGCAGCACAGTACAAAAACTGAAAAAATTTCATCAACCTGTGTAACCATGAGGAAAATTTCGGTGTACAAGAAGAGTGGCATTACTTTGCCACATCACATGAAAAGGGACCTTGTGATGGTGTAGGTGGCACTGAAAAAATACTTGCTGCTCGAACAAGCCTACAGCGGCCATATGAACATCAATTTGTGACACGTCAACTTTTCCAGTGGGGAGCAGAAAACATAACAACAGTTAAATTTATGTAAAAAACAAATTCAGATTATGAACAAGAAGAAAAATTTTTCCAAAAACGATTTACTGAGTTACAAACAATTCCAGGGACTTAGAAGATTCATGCAGCGATTCCATTATCTAAACAAAAATTAAGTACCAAAGTGTATTCTTTTTCATTTATAACCAGAGAAGAAAGAATTACTGTTACAGGAGATCACAGATTTTTTTCTTGCCTTTATGATAAACAGTGGTGGTTAGGTTGTGTATTAGCAAGTGACAATGAAAAACAAGTGAAGATAAGTTTTCTTCAATCTGCTGGACCAGCAACGTCATTTGTCTATCCACAAAAACCTGATATCCTTCGGGTTCCAACAGTTGATGTTTTAACAAAAGTAGATCCGCAATACCCAACAGGACGAACCTATAGCTTGACATACACAGAAGTTCAAGAAGCAACCAACAGACTACAGTCCATACTAATGATATAGGAATATCTAAGACCAGATCTGGGAACTAAGTTATGTCAATTGAGAGAATGAAGGTATAATAAACCTACTTTTATGAATAGCTTTTTGTATATAATTTATAGTGAACAAGCTTAAAAACTTTTTTCCAGTGTCCTAGGTGTACAAAGAAATTCGTATCTCCTGTCCTATTTGGAGTCCCACTTTGAAATTAGGTACATATATTAATGAAACATGGATGTTGTATTGAACAAAAAATTAAGCAAAATAAAATATCCCATTTTTCATAATTCAAGGTCAAAGTATGTTGACCTTGACCTTTGACCTATAATTATTTACAACCTCAGCATGTGACATATCAAATGAAAGGCAATTTTAAGAGCTTTGAATTGACACCACACACAACTCTCTAAGTGTGTTGGTATCCGAGTTACGGCAATTCAAAAGGTGCACTGCAGACCTAAAATTTGATTTTTGGGCCATTTTTAGACCCAAATTTCTAACAAAGTATTTGGCCCAGGGGTGTAAAACTTGGTATTATTTAGTTTCTCTGTAGGACCAACAACTTTACCAATTTTCATCAAAATCGCAAAGGGTCAGGTAAATTTTGCCATTTTTTTGGTTGATTTGACATGGAATGACCCATTTAATAAAACCCCATATTTTCTTTATTGGAAATTACGTTTTCGTGCAATTTGTCATTTTTATTGTGTTCCATTGAATTTCCTATCTAATGTAAATAGAGCCTCGTGTTTACACCACTTAATTTTCAGTTTTCCCACAGTTCGCATCAGTATGTGCTAGATGGAAAAAATTATTTCCCTTTCTTAGGCAGTTACTCATGCATAAGAACCTTTATAAAACACTTCTTGATTTCTTTTCACCCTGATACACTTAAAAAGGATGAGGGGTTTTCATGTTTAGGTAGTGTGAACTCTTTTAGGGAGGAATTCGAATATGGCAGGGTAGTACACAACACCACTAGTGATGGACATTTGAATTACTTCAACTCATAATCTCAATCTTCCTGGGAAAGATTCATACCATTGGTACCTTCGTGCCATTTGTACTATGAAATGAATCTTTGTAGGATTAGGAGTTTGCTATGTAATTGATACAATATAAGAACGCCTGTGGGAGAGGGTTCATTTAGTACAGAAGTTGAAATCATGAAGATTGAAAATGACTTATTAGCCAGTTATGAAGAAACATGAAAAATGTAAGAATTTCATGAAAAAAACTTGTCGATACTTGCTTTATCACATCTAATTGTAAGCCACATTGAATCGAAAATATTTTAATTTTCAAAATGCTTAACTTGGCTTGAAGAATTGTGAAGAAGGCTGTTGGTGCTAGTCAAATACATAGTGAGGTAGCTAAGATTCTCATGCATTGTTAAGTTTTCCTCGTTTACTCTGGAACATAAATATTATCTTGCTTGGCAAAAGAAAAATGAGGTGAAAAAAAAAATTTCAATGGAGAACAAAAGTGAAACACAATTTGATTCTCATGTTGGAACCTCCATTGATCTTACAAAACGTCAAAGATTGCCAGTCTATACAGTGAATATTCTCCTTTTCCTGCGATTTGAATTTTCCCACCATTTACTTTTTAGGGTCCTTAGAAAAGTGCAAATAAGGGGTTTTACTGAATAAGGTTAGTGTTGGCATTTTACGGAGACTAGAGTCATAAGAAAACATTGCTGGAGGTGTTAACCTTGTGAGACGTAGTGATGTTTGGCAATCTAATTATGAGAAGTTGAGAAAAATGTCTTTGATCTGCGGAGAATTTCTGCACATACTTGTATGCATTCAAGAATTCTGTCTATAATTTTTATGTATATTTGACCATCTCATACCTTCCTTTCCAAGTCTCTTTCCCATATTTATAATCGGAAAAAAGGACTGAATACTCAGATTTGGAAACTGATTTTTCAAGAACTAATTCATACCTTGAGTAAGATTTATCCTTATTTCATTCCTTCACTGGTAAGAAGTCTTATCTTCTGCCGCAGTTTAAAATCCCTCTTTGTTATGTTAATTTATATGATCTTTGTTATGCTTACTTAAACTTTTTATCAGTAGTATTAGCTCTCAGGGCTTTTATCAACTCGAGTGGCGTTCAATTAATTGATTAATATGATGTTTGTTTTCAAATTCATATTCAATTTTAAAGTGAGGGTAAACAGTAGCATTTATGTGGAATGAACGAGCACGTGTGATTCTCCCAACATCACCCATCAATGTCGGGCACTTTGCCTTACCCCTGCTGCTTGGGTCTTATGCCTGCTTCACTGCTGCCAGTGGTGAAGAGGTTCATTTCACCCTCAGTTCCTCCCCGAACATCAACATATGAGGTTCCCATAGCAGGGGCTAATCCATATTTTTTTCAGTTGCTTCCTTCATGTGGGAAGTACCCTTTGATGCCCTGATCATTGGTCAGGGAAAGGGTACTTCCAACAATAAGGGTATGAAATACATTGATTGTCCAGGAATTATATTCAATTCCACAAACATTTGGTCCTAAATAGGAATGGTTTCTGAATAGAGGTCCGAGTCACTGGGAGAGGTTTCACTGTATATAATTATTATGCATATGATTGCTTTATTTGTCTTGGACAGGGTACTTCATGGTTCTGTGAATTTCTCTAATTTCGTGAAAATTGTTAATTTTCAGGTGGTACTACACTTCTGACACGGAGATAGTGGAGTGTTCCTTAAGTAAAGTTTTGGAGTCTATTGCTTACATGCTATTTTATGAAAAAGTTCTGCCTACTCAAGGGTAGGAGTTGTGCTGTTTTTAAGCTATCTGTTCAATCAGTATTCAAGTTGAAATACTTGGTCTCATGAATATTTTGCATTCTCATGAACTGCGTTTTTTTCATAAATGCTATTTGCCTAAAATATTTATGTACTCAGATGTGGATTTTGCCCATGTGGTCAACTTTTCGGAGACATTTTCTTCTTCTCTTTGTATGTGATAAAAGAATGATAACAACATTCTTCCTACAAGCAATAACTCTTAATCTCATAATATTACCGAGATTTTTAATTGGATTTTTTGCTAAGGATTTGAAGTTGCTTGCTTCTTAGAGTTGATTACTATGCCAGTAGAGATGACTAGACTCTGGCTGTTACAACTTATTAAAAGTCATGAATTTTGACCCTGTAGAATGCTTGAGAATAGCTCATCATATCAATGGTCCAATGTGATTTTCCGTTCCATTTTTTAGGTGTTAATATCTCATGATGTTTTAACTATTTCTTGTATTGCTAACCAGATTAGAGCAAGATTACTATAATAGGTTTATTATTTGACAGTTGTGAAAATTATTCAAATGTAAATGGGTGTTAATCATTAATTTTAACTCTGTACTTAAATTAGCTCTGAATGATCTGCAAGCTAGTAATACTGAATCCTCTTACTATTAGCTATAGGGCAGGAAAAATCCATCTCTTTAATATTGATCATTCATTGTCATGCAAGTTCCTCTATCATTAGAATTCCAGAGAACAAACAACAATGTTAGGCAGTGGCATTACAAACTTGAGACATTTTCAATTGAGGTGGAACTATTGTTATTATTTTTGTATGATGTTTATTGCAATTTTCTCTGACTTATCTTCATGTTTCAACAAAATAAATGCAACACTCCACTATGGCATCTAGTTATTTATTGATTGATAATGTTTTAAAGGGAATGGTTAACCCACAATATTCTTAGCGTTCGTATAGAATTTGTTATTCTATCCTATGGGAAAAGGTGAAATGGGTTAAATGGTTTATTTCAATTCATATAAGAGTTAATTTTTGCAAACCAAGACTACTAACTAGCTTCAATTATCCTGCATTACTTAAATTGCTACTGTATTCTTACATTCAGTTTACCTAGGGGCTAGGGCAAGGGCCTAGCCTCGTTGAAACACCGGTTCCTGTCTGATCACCGAAGTTAAGCAATGTTGGGCCCGTGCAAAGGTTGGATGGCTGACCCTCCTCCATACCCCTACCGTGGTGCTCTTGTCCCCTGTCTGCAAGTGGCAGGCAGGTTTAATATGGGAAGGTACAATGGACTCAGAGAGGTCTGAGTGCCAGTAGGGCTCCAGAAGGCCCTCGCCCACCCATACAATTTATTTTATTATTACCCAGGGGCTACAGTGAAAGCTGTTGTAGTTAAGATCTTGTGGCAAGTCATTTCTGACGCATTTATGACGATTGTAATGCTGGAAAAATGTCTCAGTATTGTAATCTTAATGGAAAGATATTCAAGAAGGCTTGATTTTTTTAGGAAATCAGTGATGCAAGGCATAGAGGATAGCAGTGATTAAGGATCGTAAGGCATTGCAGTATTTGTGTAATGTCTACGTACCCTACTGTGCACCGTTGGTTTTTAAAATACTACATATATGCATGCATAATGCATGGTCAAAGATGAGTTTGAATACTTTTTCTTACAACCATTATGAGATGATATATTATGCAAGTTCAAGATTCTTATGACCTCCAGCCTTCACAGTATGTATTTGAGTTTTTTAGCACCTTTTTACAGTTAAGAAGATGGACCATGGCTTGACATAGGCAACACGCACAACATTCAGGTCAGCAATACAGGGCAGCTGATGCCCAGGGGAAGGAGGAACATAAGGCGTAATTTTGAAAGGACTACCTACTGTACATTTAAATGTAGTCTGGAATGAGGCATCCAACAGTTATGCGTATGTAAAAATACATGCTGGATTGGGTATTTAAATCCAGATAGCTAGAACGAGCTAAAACTTGGTATTCATTGCTCGAGTCAGAGATAGCCTAGGGGACTAATGTAGTCCGAGATGCCTACTGCATGAGGATGGAATCCTTGGCAATAACTAGTCGTCATGCAGGATATTTCTTGGAATTATTAACAGTTTTATTGTATCATGAGAATTTATGCATTATATACAAACCCTTTCACCTCATTTCTTACTTCTAGGGACCTCACACTGTTTCTTGCTTACTTAAATCGGACCAGATAGAGTGCTAAAGTGGGCTGTATGGTACATGCAATTTTAATATGAATAAAAATCAATATTGACCATACTGGTAATAATTAACCATTTTTGTCTAAGTATCCATAGTCCTGACATTCTAGAGCACACAACGGTCCAACTTAAGTTTCAATCATGCCATTTGTTTCCCAGTTAGCAGAGTTTTACACATTTTTGTAATACAAAATAGGGGTTATCAACAAACTTTCAAGATCAAATCTGTCTTTCTATCTTTAAAGCAGCAAGTTAATATATTGAAAATTTACAGATTACCAAGGGCTCAAACATGAGCAATCAGTTTTAACATGCCAAAAATTGTGACTTTTTGCAAATAGAATTTAGTAAAGGTATAGCTAAGTCGACACACTTTTTTAATGTGCATCAATTAATGTAAAAATAAACAAGCTTTCAGGTGCATTTTACTTCCTACACTAAATTCCATATCCTCATTTAGAATATATCTCAAACTCAGGTATCCCTACTCATTTCACAGACGGCAATAATACTACCCATTAAACTAGCTGTTACGAGGAGATCACTCACAATAAATCACAGAACATCTTTCACAATCACTACACTACACCACAAAAGCTGAAGAAAAAATGGTTACATGAGGAGCTTAAACTCATCTTTAAACCATAATTCCATAAAATCTAGGGAACTGGAGCTCTACGACCTCTTAATGTAACAAGTTTTAAAAAAATCTTCAACGTCCGTAATAAATTGTAGAGAGGTTGTGGTTGGTCACTGCCGTGGAATTGCTCTTTTTTCCTGCAAACCAACCACGGCAATTGTTATGTACTTTTGACTAGTGGTGCCAATTTATTACAGTCATTGGAGATTTTTAAAAACTTGTTACATAATTCCATAGTTTTAACTTTCTCCGGTCTAAAGCTACGAGGGCTAAGGTCAGTCAGTACTAAAATGACACTATGAATATGGGTTTAATGAAATCACCAGTTGAGCTTCCTTTACCTGGATGGAGTCTAACGTAACTACATATTAATATGGCCAAGAGAGTTTATATTGAATGCCTGAAATTAAATCTGGCCATCAGTGCCCGCAGTGGAATTTTAATCTGTACAATAAAGGTTAAGCCTTATCCAAAAGTTCTATTCATTTCATTCCTTATCTGCCAACCAAAATTTCTCTGTGTCATATTCAGTATAACATGTCTATCATTGTTCTTCCATCTACTTTTACTACCTATACTGAATATTACCATTAATTTTCTTTTCCCATTACCGAAACTGACATTTTCTCATTTGTATTCCTAGCCTCCAAGCTTATCCTCTCCATTCTTATCCACTTCCACAACTTAAAAGCCCCCAGCCAAAGTCCATCGTCCTTCTGCAATGACAAAACTTGTTTAATACTTCCAACAAAGTATTTTGCTAACTTTTTCTTTGTCCTTGTTCCGAATTTCCCTCATCAATTTCCATCTCTTTGTAAATGCTTCCCTGATCCAAACAGTTTTAAGCCATTTGTTTGTACTAATAAACCAATTTGATCTCAAAATACTCCTTAGATACATCATTCTACTCCTCCTGTTCTTATTACTCTATCTAATGCTCTCTCCCCTTTATATTTATTCCAACCAATTTACTTTTGGTAAATCTCATGGCCTTTCTACTTTTACAACGTGCCTTCATCCACACCTTTCACACTGATTCACTCTATACTGACTGCAGTTCCTTCACTGCTGGCTAATTTCTGCTGGATTAATTGCAGATCTAAAGCCGGTGTCCCACGGTAAATATTTTTGTAAATTTATTAATGAATAATTCATGAATACTCTCAGAGTTACACTGCGCATGTGTACACCAATATTCAGTAAATTTCTGTAAATGTGAAGACTGTAAATTCTTCATGAAACTCAGTCACTGATTGGATTTTCTGCATGCATGCGCTTCGACCACCACCATCACGTTCTCACAGTATCTCGCACCTCAAATATTATACTATTATTTAATAAATATGTAATTGTTTGATGCTGAAACTGTGCTTCTCGACATACTTTTCCAATTTTGCTTACAAATTCAGAAAGTTATTTGTAGACTATGCGAGATATATTATGGTGGAAATTAACAATAAAATATTTTTTATCAACGAGAGGGAAATCCCTCACTTTGCATATTCTAAACAACTTTATTTGAGGTTCCTTTGACATGGATTGACGATTTATGCATTAATATATTTAAATGGTACTGTGCTTGATATATAGCAAGTGCCAATTGTTCACTCAGTACATTCATTGCTTCACTCAGAGACTTTCAGAGCAAGAGGATTACACTTGATTTCTTTATAATTTAAGATATCTGGGCAAACTACCTCCAAAAATATGAAGCTCGACTGGATACAAGTAAATTCTAATAATTTTTTTATATAAATAAGACCATTAGGAGTAATAAAAAGAATAATACCCGTAAAAATGACTAGAATCTGAGGAAAGTATCAGTAGGCCATATCATGAGTTGGAAACCTCACGCCTTGTTTCGCCAAGTCTCTCTTAATGAGCGGTAGTCTGGTGAGGAGCAAGCTCGCCTTGCGTGTGAAGGATCGTGGTTTTGATTCTCCATTGGATAACTATTTGGTAAGCGAATTTTTTAAAGTCACAACATTTTTCAAAATCTTAGTAATGCTAATATTTTCTTACACAGAGATGGATAGTCTTATCAGATTGTTATTTCTATCTCTAGAATCGGACATTTCTATGTTGAAGATAGTTTCACTGACTCTGGGCTGGGGAACTGCTACATAGGGATTCTGACGTGTTCCATTGTGAGCAAGAATGCTTGTTCTTGCACTTCCTTTAGTTTATACGTATGGCTTAAGTAATTCCCGGGTAATTACAGGAATAAGTGTGTGCTATTCCATATCATTGCTCGTAGGTCCCGCAAAAATATCTTCTGTGCTTGTTCTTTTCGTACAGAGAATACACTATTGATGGCAGCACAAAAAGTTCTCTTCTTGGCTGGCTGTCGATCAGCGCTCAATTCATGAATTTTTCCTGCTCTTGTGACATGGGGTCCAAAGGTTCATGAATATGGAATTCATGAATAAATTTACAAAAAAAATTACCGTGAGACACCGGCTTAACAGGCATTGCAACCTATTTCCCTAATTTCATTACATATTTCATCTCTCCCTGTATCATGAAATTGCCTTTTGTATATTATCTTAAAATAAAAAAATTCTATTCCAGTTTAGCTATTAATAGTGAATCCAAAACTAAAATGCTCAACAGTTATCCATGAGAGATAATAAATGAATTAAGTTAATTAAGCAAATTAAGATAATTGAGCGAAAGTAAAAAGTAAACTTAATAAAGTGAACTTAAGAATAATAAATTATTATTTATCAGCTAAAGCTGAAATATTCAAGTATGTAATGCTGAAAAAATGAAAGAAGCAGCCTTATCTGAATCTACAAAGTAAATGAATGAACCTGATGTGTAAAATTCAGAAATGGATTTATACTTGAGTGTAAGTATTAATGATGAATTAATTGAGCTGTCATCATTCCCTTGATATCTTGCATTGTGACTTAGTGTAATTCTATGTAGATTTCTTTAAGTATTTAAATGATCGCTTATTTTTATTTGAACTTTATTTTAAAAAAATTATAAGTATTAATCCTACCAAAATGTTCAATAAACTATGTGCTAACATGTAGCCCTTCATCATATTTTTTAAAAAGGAGCAAATAGTATGGAAATTCTTTACATTGAAGTGATAAATGTTTTGGTCCTTAACGTTTCAGTACCTATGTAAAGACTACTGTTTATATAATTTCAATGATGTGCACCTTATGTTAAGTGAGCAATTGTCTCTCACTTCCAATGGTCATTTAAGAAGGTAAGTCAGTTCACATTTATCTAGGGTTACCAGGTGCCCGGTTTTCAACCGGACAGTCCGGTATTTGAGCAGACTGTCCAGGATAAAATAAAAATAAATACCGGACATGTATATGTCTGGTTTTTCTATAATTTTCTCAATTTCTGTTTGTGTTCGTGCTCATTTTATTATTTACACATTATTTTTTTCAAAAATCAAAATTTCTTAAAGAACTACGCTCGTTGTTGTTGTCTTCTTATTTATCGTCGATTTCACTTAGGCTGCTGTGACTGGGCTGTCAACCTGACTGTTATATAACTCTTTGCTAAAAATTTTTGTGTCGCCATCTATCACTTGAGTAAGCTGAGTTGGTATTTGTAACGTGTCACATCCGGCGAGAACGCCATTGGCCCATTTTGTCGTTTGCTGTTATCCACCTATATTAAATTTAACAACTCGGGCCGTGCGAAGCGCCACTATCGTTTCTTAAACGATTTTATTGTATTCGACGGCAGTAGCAGTTCTTCTGAGTATTTTCTTTGGTACATATTGTCGAATTTATTCGCTGGGTGGCAGTTAGGGTTACCAGGTGTCCGGTTTTCAACCGGAAAGTCCGGTATTTTCAGAAAGGTGTCCAGTATTTTCAGAAAAGGTATCTGGCAACCCTACATTTACCATCAGTAAAGACTGACATTTTTTTCTACTTTTCTTGGCAATGCTGTTGAAGTTTAAAAGACTTAATTAATACTTAAATCCTTGAGCGACAGCAGCGTGATGCAAAACTAGTTTTTTTAAACCTCATAAAACTATTGACAAGGTTTTTTTTACTATGGTTGATTTTATCACTAGAATCTTATAGATATAAGGAGAATTCAGTCGAATTTTCAAGTTCATCGGAGCAACTGCTGCTATGGAAGCACCAGTTCCACCCTGGCCACCATAGTTAAGCACCATTGGGCATGGCTTGAATTTGGATGTGTGATCATCATAGTTACCTCTGGGGCTACTGCAGACAGTAAGTATGAAATGATCAGCATGGTAAACTTAAGTTCTATGGCAACCACTTCCAGTCCATTCTTATCCAAAAACTCCTGAGGCATAAACTTTGCCCCACCTTGCTTAATTTTATGACCTCCCTCCATAATATTGAGCTCTGCGTTCCTTTTGGAAAATCTACATAACTTGGATATTTTTATATTTAATCCTAATCCAATAACTTTCACACAATAACTATAATTCAATACAGGTTTTGTTCACAATTTAAAATATTTAACTTATGTTAAGTCAGTTCTAGTACTTAATTCACATCAAATTATGACAAATATGCCAATGGAAGTCATAATAATTATGCTAGATTTCTCGCAAGATTAGTACCTAATTCCTTATTTTAATCTCAAAATCCAGGCAATGGATAGAATTACTGCTTTTATAAATACATATTCAAACTATTCTGTTGAATACTATACTAGAATTGTCAAAATACAGATTATTTCCTCCTTTTCTTAAGTGACTTTCCCTCATAATTGGATGGATTTTTTTTCCTTTTCGTAGATTTCTGGAGAACAATCACACGAAGGATCAATATAGGAAGTTTTAAGTCAGTGACGGGGATGTTACTGGATCTAGACTGGGCAGGAAGAAGTGCAGAAAAGGTCATTGGAAAGAGCTGCTTGCATGAGGTAGAGAGAGTGTGTTGTTAAAACTATAATCCTCATCAGGGACCTTATTCAGGAAGGGATCAAAATTTTCAATCCTTGACGATATCGAGGTAGTGGATTTCTACATGCAAAAATTGAGAAACATTAAGGCTGTGATGTCAAAGTTTCATTATTGTCAGGTTTCAACAAATTTGGGTACATTGTGACTTAGGCTCCTGGCTGTATTTTAACTTAAGGAAAATTTCATGATGATATTTTGTTGTATAATTACCTACTTATTTCATTGATTCCAACATCCCCCCCCATTACAATTAGCTCATTTACAATTAGCGTGTACAATCAGATTCTTGAATGTTGATTTCACTGCTAATTTTTTAAAGGTGTAATGAGGAAGAATTCTTTGAGAGACACTCCAATTGAACATACCAAGAAGGAAATAATAATAATAGTGTGTCTACTTCGCAAGGATACCTCGAATGGCTGGTACATGCTACTAGGCTCAACCCGGTTGGTCCATCCGGGGAGGAGGACAGTATATAGGAAAGGTAGGAAGGGCTGCAGTGTTTGGCACCCGAACATCATTTAGGATGAACGGATCCCGTCACAAAAGCTGGGATTTGATGACTCATGGCATGGTCAGACAAATGCAATTAATTTGAGTGTCTTTCTCATGCCTTTGAGCTGGAAGCCAGAGCCTCTTTAGTTGACGGAAGGCAGTGACCTGATCCAGGTGCTCTCCTTACCCAAGAGCAACAGGTCACTGGTACCTTCTCCATGATCAAGCACAAGGCAGAGGTTGGCAGATGGAAAGCGCTCAACTCATCAGCCTCCAACTGAGTGCTATGCTCTTCAATCTTTGCAGAAAAGTCTGTGTACTTGCCTATACTAGGGACCTAGAAGTAAATAAGGAAGTGGTTTTCATTCCTGTTGGCTTCCTTATATAAGAAGCCACAGCCAGGTATAAGGGACAGACCTGGGAATAAGGGGCTGCCAGTGGACAAAGAAAGACCCTCAGTATTGGTGATGAAAGAAGACTCAAAACTAGTCTCTTCAAAAGGCTTGTGTGTTCAATATTTGTTCATATGTTATGTTTGTGTAACTTTTGTCCTTTTGTATCTGAGCATCCTCTGTTTTTTATTTTTCAGAATTGCAATGTATTCTTCAAAGCTATTGCATTATTCTCTTCTCTTGGACTACAACCTTGTCGTGGTTGAAGGGCTTGCGTGCTCCGATGACCCCTAGAGCTGCACTGGTGGGAGCATTGCTCCTGGTAGGGTCACCCATGCCAGATTGGTCGAAGGTTAGGAGACAGACGAATGGTAGTCCGCGCAGCGTCTTTACCTCAGTGAGGCGGCTGCAAAAGGCGTCTGACCCCAGTGGGGCGGCCTCTGAAGTGATGGTGTCACGTAAAAAACACTATTGAGTAAGGCCACGGAAGACTAGCTCAATTAAAACAAAAACCTTGAAATTATGGACAGTTCTCAATTGATAGTGAATCCTGGCAACTACGGGACTTGGACAAGAGGGCCAGGTGTCGTGCCCGGCAGCGGTGGGAGCAAGGCCCCTGCGGTCGTCATCACACAAAATCCTTGCTCAGACGTAGCAGCAGCAGAGGAAAAGAAGATAAAGAAGAGGAACGAAACTATCAGAATAGGCACGTGGAATGTTAGGACTATGCTGAGGGCGGGGAAGCTAGAGAATATAAAGCAAGAAATGGAGAGGGTGGGTGTAGACATCATGGGTCTGGGTGAAGTAAGATGGAAGGATGACGGGGATTACTGGAGCGACGACTATAGAGTAATTTATAGTGGAGGAAATGAAAGTCAGCGCAGGGTTGCATTCGTAATGAATAGGAAACTCAGTAGAAAAGTAGTGTATGCAGAACAGGTGAGTGACAGGATAATAGTCGTGGAACTAAAAGCAGACCCAACGAATTTAGTTATAATCCAGGTTTATATGCCTACCTCTAATCATAAAGAGGAGGAGGTAGATGGGGTGTACGATCAGATAGAGGAAATAATTGGTAGGATACCAGGTAGTAAGCACCTGGTAGTAATGGGGGATTGGAACGCGGTGGTGGGTGAAGGAAGAGATGGGCGGGAGGTGGGCGATTACGGGCTAGGAAGGAGAAACGACCGGGGCGAGAAAGCTGTGGAGTTTTGCCGCAGAAATAACCTAGTAATTACAAATACATGGTTCAGACATCATCCTCGACGTAGGTACACTTGGAAGAAGCCGGGAGACACAGATAGGTTCCAGATAGATTATATAATGGTACGTCACAGATACAGGAATAGTGTTAAAAACTCGCATACTTATCCAGGAGCTGATGCAGACACAGACCACATCTTATTAGTCATGAAATGTCGGGTAAAACTGAAAAAGATAAGAATGGGAAGGAGGGTACGAAAGTGAAATATGGAGGCATTAACTGGGGCAATGAAGAAGAAGTATCGGGAGAAGGTGGATGAGAGAATGGGTGAGGACCATGGAGTTAGATCAGTCGAAGATGAATGGGGAAGTTTGAGAAACGGAATTATAGAAGCGGCGAAAGCAACGGTAGGCGTAGTGAGTTCAACTAAAATTAGAAAACCGTGGATCACGAAGGAGATGATCAGGGAGATGGAGGAGAGAAGGAAATGGAAGAGCCTAAACTCAGAGCTAGGTAAGAGAAAATACCGAGAATTTAATAACAGGCTTAGAAGAGAAACAAATAAAGCAAGAGAGGCGTGGTGGAGAGAACAGATCGACGCGTTAGAGAAATACCAAAAAGAGGGAAGAGCAGATGCATTATATAGGGAAGTTAAGGAACTGATGGGTGGTAACAAGGGAATGGGAATTACAACGATAACAGACAAGACGGGAAAGATGATCGTAGAACCGAGAGAGATCCAGGAGAGGTGGA
Source organism: Pyrrhosoma nymphula (assembly GCA_963573305.1). NCBI lineage: Eukaryota > Metazoa > Arthropoda > Insecta > Odonata > Coenagrionidae > Pyrrhosoma > Pyrrhosoma nymphula. The sequence goes on along the minus strand of OY754327.1, from coordinate 76,840,219 downwards.
AGGAGTATGTTGAAGAGCTCTATGGTAAAGAAACAAGGCCCAATAGGTTAGATATAGAAAGGGAAGACGATATCGACAGAGATGGCATCGGACCAAGTATCCTAGAAAGCGAAATCGAAAGAGCTCTAAGAGACATGAAAAGGAGTAAGGTGGTGGGAATAGATGACATACCTGCAGAGTTTTTAAGAGCATGGGGAAGAACGGAAGAGGAAAACTTTTTGCGCTTATTCGTAGGATTTATGAGGATGGAGTGTGGCCGGAAGACTTCGCGAAGACTGTACTAATTCCTATACCGAAAAAGAGTAATGCAAAAACTTCCGAAGACTATAGGACAGCTTAATATCCCACTTAATAAGTTTAATTAGATAAGCTTAATATCCCACGCAGCCAAAGTAGTTCTGAGGATTCTAAACAGAAGGCTAGAGAAGAAGGCAAATGAATACCTGGGTGACGACCAGTTCGGGTTTAGGAGAGGGACTGGAACGCGAGACGCTATAGCGGTGATGAGGACGCTAGTAGAAAGAAACCTAGAGTATGGGCAGGATGTTTTTGCATGCTTCGTAGATTTCGAGAAGGCGTTTGATCGGGTGGAATGGACGAAATTAATGGGATTGTTGAAGAAATTAGGAGTCGATTGGAGGGACAGGCATCTGATTCGGAATTTGTATATGAACCAGACGGCGCAGGTTAGGATAGCTAATGGAGAATCGGGATGGACTACGATAGGACGGGGAGTGCGGCAAGGGTGCCCACTATCGCCGTTGCTTTTTAACGTGTATTCAGAGGAAATGGTGAGGGAGGCATGGGGGGAGGAGGAGGTAGGAATAAAGGTAGGAGGGGAGCTGATAAAATCAATGAGATTTGCAGATGATCAAGCATTAGTTAGTCAGTCGGCCAAGGGGTTACAGTCAATGGTGAATGCATTAGAGGTGCAGTGCGAAAAGTATGGGATGAAGATCAATCACAAGAAAACGAAAGTAATGAGATTTTCTAGAAGTAAGAAGGCGGGGCTGAATATAAGGGTGGTAGGGCAGAAGATAGAGCAGGTCGAGCAGTTTACGTATCTGGGTAGTATTTTGGAGGAGAATAGGTTTAGTGGTAAGGACATCAGATGCAGAATTGCGCTCGCTAAAGAAGCATTTTCGAAGAGAAGGGAATTGATGAGGGGGGGTATGAGAAGAGACGTAAAGAAGAGGCTGGTGAAAACTTTATTATGGAGCGTGGTGCTATATGGGTCGGAAACTTGGTCTTTGCGAAGGGAGGATGTGCGTAGACTTGAGGCGTTTGAGATGTGGGTTTGGAGAAGGATGGAGAAGGTTAGCTGGATGGAGAGAAAGACGAACGAGGAGGTATTGGATATGGTCGGAGAGGAGAGGAAGCTTGTGGCAGAGGTTCGGAGAAGGCAGAAGAGATGGATGGAGGAGGTTTTGAGAGGAGAGGGCATGTTGAAGAGAGTGATAGAGGGGAGAACACTGGGGAAGCGTGGGAGAGGAAGGAAGAAGATAGGAGTTCTGGACGAAATAAGAAGAGGTAGAAGATATGAAGAATTGAAGAGGGATCTAATAACGGGCCATCCTTAGGAGGGAAAGGGAGACAATTTCTATTAGGTTGGGATACAAAATGGGGACTGTCCAAGAACCTACCAATCAGCTGGTAGAATACTTGAATGAATTGCATTATTATACATAGGTAGGTACTGTAAATGTTGGATTAGTTGAGTCACAAAGTGTTGGTACATTGGATCAGATACTTAAAAAAGTGATTGTGAATATTGTATTGAGTGTGGTCATAAGGTTTATTTTTGTGATGAAGAAACTCACAAGGAATATTTCTTAGTGTATCTGGCTCTTCATGCTATATAAAAGGCTCCCATTGATGCATTTTCAGTTTGCCAATATTTTCATTTTCTCTTTGTGTTATTTTTTAATAGTCTATGTTGTGAGTGAAGTCTTCGCGGGTTTTCCACTTGGTCAATTGTTCAGCCAAGGCCAACGTTGCAATGGCTGACTCTGCTGTCGTCCTCAGGGCGTTGAGAGTCAGCCATCGAAACGTTGACCATGGCTGAACAATTGACCTGGCGGAAAGACCTGCAAAGATTTCACTCACATTGTATGCCAGGAAAGCACTAACAATAAGTCATAGAATTTTGTTGTTTATTATGGATGAGTTGATGGCTTAGGTCATTTGTACTCAATGTAACCTGTTATCAAAGCAATTAGAATTATTTATTATAACATTGATAAAATATTTCAATATATATTATCTATAATCTAGAAGCCATTATTTCTATTACCTACGTTTTATATTGGATTTAGATGGCCTGTTTCTTTTAAAAAGCTTAAAACACGGTTTAGGCTGTCCGGATCATGTTACACTATTCCTCGTTTCAGAACTGCCAACCGCTTAGAATCGCATACTCTTTGTTCACAGCCTTTCTTCTTCTCCTTGCTCCCTATTTTCCCTGTCATCTCATATGAGTGAATGCATTGTTTTACTTTGCTATATATATATATAAAGATCAGAAATATGGTTGTGTAAGTGACTGCTCATTGAACTATGATTATGGTTGGTTCCCTTCCCATGGGTGCCCTGTGCTGGTTAGAGATCATTAAGATAAGGTTTCATTAAGATAAGAGTGTCATTGCTTGTGAGGAGCTGCAGGTATGGAAATCTTGGAGGCCACCGTTGATGACCAATCAGGTTGATACAAGGGGGTCACATGGGGGTGCCAAGCCATGTGGTCATTGGATGGGGGAGTGAGCGAACTTCGCGAGTAAAGGATGAACTAGGGAGTCTGGGGTAAGAGAGTGTATGTAAGACATTGCAAGTGGAGGAGCGCAACTATTGTGCGTATTTAAATGTGACTCCATAATAAATGTCTTGTTTAAGAATTGTTGTTCCCTTAAGTGATCCTCAACGGACCCCATAAAGACGATCGCTAACAGTTGTGTTAGGTATTATTAAACACATGATCATCTCCTTTCTGTTCTTTTCTCCCATTAGAATCAGTTTATTCTTGTTGCATTGTATTGCTCACTCCTTGTGTGTGTTCAGTAGCAAAGTAAGGTTGTTTTTTTGGGGTGGGTGGAATACTACTTTCCGGAGGTCTGGGGGTATAGAATACCTTACCACTACCATTTTTACAAGGTCTAATTTTTCACCAGCTTCCAACAAGTTGATTTTCTTGAATCTTTTCCCACGTGTATTTTGTATGATGAAACAAAATTTTCCTGATTTAAACAAATTAACACAAAATTTAAACATTAATATAACAAAATACTCATTACATTATATTTCATCAAACATTTCACTCTAAATTTCAATTATTCATCCATAGAATACTACCAATAATTGAATAACAAATTGATGCAAAAATATTCAAAACTAAAAGCTGTAAAATAACTAAAAAGCTTAAACAATTTAAAAAAACGTTGTTTTATTAATGAAAAATGTACGGCAAAGTGAAAAAATAATTTTTGAACTATCACAACTGACCTACAATAAGCAGAACATGATTATTTGTGACCAAAAATAAAATCATGGGGGCTAAACCAACAATTGTGTAACTAAAGACTTTTCAACAAATGACTGTAAAGGTTGAGGCAAGCTTTGCTCTCCAGAAATTCCACAACAACTCTTTGTACAGCTTGGAATGATAAATAATTTTAACTACATTGTATATATGTATTAATGGTAACATCTTTTGTATCACAAATGTTACTTGTGCCCCCATGGGTTTATTCTTAGTCTCAAATACGTTCTGCCTTTTGTCAAATACGTGTGCCAGTCGTGAAAGCTCTAAAATTATTTTCAACTATTTAGTACATTATTTAATAAAACCAAATTTAAATTTTTTTAAATACATTTTATTCATATTGTACCAGGAATTGCAAAGGGGTTGAGGGGTGGGCCCTAATCGGCCACTGCATATGGTATATTAAAAGGGTTTCATGGTCAATTGTCCTTTAGTTGCTCATTTGGACATGTGTCGGCATAAATATGATATGGGCTGTTTAGAGTTTATTTTACCGATTGTGTGCCTGGCAGAATAGTACACAGAAAAATGCTTCCCTATTTAGGAACGCAAAACCTTAGACGAAGTTTTTCAGGTATATAGTACACTAATATCTGGTTGTTGCATAATTTATAATTCATTTTTATTTATTTACATTCTTGAGTAATTTGTGTTAATGTCTGAAGTCAAGCTACCAAATGCCCCCAATGTGAGATCCCATTTTAACAAGGTGCTGTCAAATTGAAAGTTTTTCTTTCACGTTTAGTTTGAATGACAATTGTTATAAACTATTGGGTTCAGTATAGGTTTAAATTGTAAATATTTCCTTGTATTGTATGGTTTTCAATGTATGAATTCTCATATAACAAAAGTGAATATTTCGATGAGTTAATAAATTACAATACCTAATCTAATTGGTTCTTAGTCAATTCAATTTGAGAATAGAGGTTTTGTTATTGTAATGTAAAGGTTCAAGTTTGACCGTCTGCAAAAAGAGAATGGAAGAATTCTTGTGTGGATTGAAGTAAATGTGAGAAAAATGCAAAATGTTGTGCACACACTGGTGTAAGTTAAACAATATCATCTTCTCATTCAATTATTTCACCATTCACTCTCATTATGTCAGCATTCTATTTATTTTCCTCGTGAAAAAACTACTACGTTGGACTTAGGTGCATTCACCATAAATTCCATTCTCTCTTTTACTTCACAGACGTTATCCGGGAGCTTCTGTAATCCCAGTTGTATCTCTGAAGGCAACATAGCATCATCTGCATACTGTAGAACTCACATTCACATCTCCAACTGTTGCACCAACATCACTACTAGATGCATCTATCACACATCCATGGTAGCAAAAAAACAGCTATGGTGAGATTACACATCCCTGCTTTACGCCTAGTTTCATTTCAAAGTAGCATCTCAACATACCAAACACTCTCACACTTGCTTTTCTAGTATAATACATGGCCTTGGCAACATTAAATAACTTCCTATTACCTTATACTCTCTAAAAACCATTTACGGAGTATTTCTACTAACACTTTCATATACCTACTCTAAATCTACAAAGTCACAATATACATTTTTTCTTTCAGAAACAAGTAAATTTTTCTTGCACATGCTGTCCATCAGTTGATCTGCAATTCTCTGTTCAGACATGAGCCAATGAGCTGAACTCACAGATTCCTGCGTATACTCTTATCCGCCTCCCCTTCTAATTAGATCACTATAAAATTCTTGTTTCCTTTTTTTTAGGTTTCATTTTTTGGATAAGTGAAATAAGTATGTACTGGTGCTCCTGAAGTGCTGCTCTCCTCACAAGACTCAGATACCAGAATTCAAGATTGAAAATTCCGTGCTGGACCTCTTATTGATAATATGCGGAAAGGAAGATAACAACAGTTGATATATTGGTCACCTCTGAAGGTTATGAAGAACATCTTACAATGGCCTTGATTGCATGTCTCTCGCAATGTAAATGTGCACTTCAAATTCAGAAATGTGTAAATATGAAATGGTATAGGTGCATTTTCTTAAGTTATACCTTGAACAATATTTATTTTGATGTTTTCATTGTAGTAAATAAAATTCGTTGAATCAGTTCTCCTTATGAAATTATCTTTCCTGCAGATAAAAATCACTTTAAAAGTATAGCTAGTCCATTGTGTTGTGGTGAATTGGGTGGAATGTGTTTAATAATCTGAAATGTTTTACGAAAGGGGTTAAATCTGGTAAATAAATTCAAGAAATTAACCCTATTCAATTACTAGAATAAAATAATGAATGACAAATATAGAATATTTAAACATTATTGAAACAGTGCTTATGAAAAAAATATGTAATGAAAAACAAATAGCATTGTGTATCATCATTTATTGTGAACTTGATCAATTCATATAAATAAATAATAAAAATTATGGAAAGAGCAACAAAGTTACATAATATTCCATATAGATGTGATCCAAAAAAATTATATTTATCGATCATATAAAATAATTAGAAGCTAAACTATCAAATAGATACAACATTAATAATTAGGACTAAATAATACTAATTTAAGAGAAAATTCATTCTGCAGTCAATCAAACTATCGCTGTCAGAAAAAGAACGAAGTCTCTCCGGCTTCCCGTTTCAAAGATAGCGGCCTACCACAGCAGCGCCAATGAAAGAGCCCACGATGCGGTGGAAATCGACCCTAATTTCCCCGCGAAACCTCTACCCTTTGGGCACTTTTAACTCCTTCCAAGAAATTCAGAGAGGTAAACCGAAAGCAAATATTTTCTCGAACTCAAAAATCGGCGAAAAACACGTGGAAATGGGGCGTTCAAGGTGAAAAGTGGCTGTGGTGTGGGGAATCGGCCTCAGCGATCCCTTGCTCAAGGTTACCACGGAGCGGGCTAAGGTCACTAACGAGAGTCAAGTGGGATGGTCCAATTTTACGAGAATGGGAATAACAATGGAATAAAGAGAATACGTGAATATTACATTTCCCACGGCATAACTCAGCAACCAGAGAACGTACGCGCAAGGTGCGCACCTCGTTTTAAAGGTAATTCAAATAGCTTTATGTACGCCGGGAAAGGAATACGTCTGGGGAGTACCTGATCACAACAGCGCACAAAAATAAAGTTGATAAAACCTAACTTTCTTAAAACTCGACGTAGAACTTCAGTTCAAAAACGAACGTGATCCCAACGGAGAGCATACCTCAGCTGCAAGGCAATAGGGAAGTAAATACGGGTAATAGAAGTTTTGTACTTTTACCTGCGCGCGGACTAGAGGTACCCGCTCGACCTCGGGGGGAAGAGATACCTATGGTCTCGGCGCAACCAGCCAATTTGAGGCTGAGGGAACATACCCTTGTGACGCCCGGTAAGGGCTTTCATTAGTACATACTAGTACTACTTACCATGGGTTTTACGCGGTCCAATTTATGAACTTAAATGAACTAATGGTTTGTCGGAAGATAGCAGCTGAGAAACCAGAACTGCGATGGCAAAATGTAGCGCGCAAGTTGAAAAGACGTAACTTTCTTAACATTGACCGCAGAATGATAGTTCAAAGATGACCGTAATGCTTACGATGAGCAGACTACGTTTCTGTCACTTCGTGGAAGTGGCAAGGCGAAATACAAATGTCGAAAGTTTCACCACGCAAGGATGGCTGATGATTCAGCGACGCAATCCGCCGGGAGAACTTTCGAACATAAAGTCATGGAGTCGTAGGGAATAGACTGACAATTTTTGGACCTTGGCTTGGTGTATCACTTAAGGGCTTTCAGATTGCAAAAGAATAGGGGTTATATTCTCCAAACGCTATAGTACGAATAATTCACGACGCATAGCATTGAACTTCCCCTTTGAGAATACTGTCCTCACGTAAGGATGATTGACTTTGCGATACGAATTGGTATAGTATTAGTATAGTTGAATTATATTAACTTTAAAAACTTTATTTTTCTCGATAAAATTTATATTATGCCACTAATGCATTTATTTATAAGTGGCAAAGCAATTATATAGAAACAAGGAATAGCATGACAAACGATGTGGATCATGTGGACAAGGCTTAACTTTGTTTATACTGTCCGTGGGATCTTGGTTCAAAGTCGACAGTAATCCTTGCGAAGAGCTGAATACTGTAATGACTTTCAAAGTGAGTGAATCGAATTATATAAAAATATGACGATTTCACAGCGCTTGAAGTTCAATCAGCCGCGCGACGTCGCTGGGAATAATGCAAGCAAAGACGGAGACAGCGGATATCGGATGTACCACGAAGGACTCTTGCCACAGTAAAGTGGGGCTATCCAATATTATGAGAATGGGTAAAACAATGGAATAAAGAGATTACGTGAAAGTTACATTTCCCACGGTATAACTCGGCAAAAAAGCGAACGTACGCGCAAGGTGCGCACCTCGTTTTAAAGGTAATTCAAATAGCTTTATGTATTCCGGGAAAGGAATACGTCTGAAGAGTACCTGATCACAACAGCGCACAAAAATAAAGTTGATAAAACCTAACTTTCTTAAAACTCGACGTAGAACTTCAGTTCAAAAACGAACGTGATCCCAACGGAGAGCATACCTCAGCTGCAAGGCAATATGGAAGTAAATACGGGTAATAGAAGTTTTGTACTTTTACCTGCGCGCGGACTAGAGGTACCCGCTCGACCTCCGGGGGATGAGATACCTATGGTCTCGGCGCAACCAGCCAATTTGAGCCAATTCGTATTATAGCGTTTGGAGAATATAACCCCCTATTCTTGTGCTTTTTGAAAGCCATTAAGTCATACTCCAAGCCTAGGTCCAAATATTGTCAGTCAATTCCCTACGCACCCATGGCTTTATATTCAAAAGTTCTCCCGGCGGATTGCGTCGTCATGCTGAATCGTCGCTGAATCTGAGGCTGAGGGAACATACTTGTGACGGCCGGAAGGGCTTCCATCAGTACACACTAGTACTACTTACCATGGGTTTTACGCGGTCCAATTTATGAACTTAAATGAACTAATGGTTTGTCGGAAGATAGCAGCTGAGATACCAGAACTGCGATGGCAAAATGTATCGCGCAAGTTGAAAATACGTAACTTTCTTAAAATTGACCGCAGAATGATAGTTCAAAGATGACCGTAATGCTTACGATGAGCAGACTACGTTTCTGTCACTTCGTGGTAGTGGAAAGGCGAAATACCAATGTTGAATGTTTCACCACGCAAGGATCGCTGATGATTCAGCGACGCAATCCGCCGGGAGAACTTTCGAACATAAAGCCATGGGGGCGTAGGGAATAGACTGACAATATTTGGACCTAGGCTTGGTGTATGACTTAAGGGCTTTCATATTGCACAAGAATAGGGGGTTATATTCTCCAAACGCTATAATACGAATTGGCTCAAATTGGCTGGTTGCGCCGAGACCATAGGTATCTCTTCCCCCCGAGGTCGAGCGGGTACCTCTAGTCCGCGCGCAGGTAAAAGTACAAAACTTCTATTACTCGTATTTACTTCCCTATTGCCTTGCAGCTGAGGTATGCTCTCCGTTGGGATCACGTTCGTTTTTGAACTGAAGTTCTACGTTGAGTTTTAAGAAAGTTAGGTTTTATCAACTTTATTTTTGTGCGCTGTTGTGATCAGGTACTCTTCAGACGTATTCCTTTCCCGGAATACATAAAGCTATTTGAATTACCTTTAAAACGAGGTGCGCACCTTGCGCGTACGTTCGCTTTTTTGCCGAGTTATACCGTGGGAAATGTAACTTTCACGTAATCTCTTTATTCCATTGTTTTACCCATTCTCATAATATTGGATAGCCCCACTTTACTGTGGCAAGAGTCCTTCGTGGTACATCCGATATCCGCTGTCTCCGTCTTTGCTTGCATTATTCCCAGCGACGTCGCGCGGCTGATTGAACTTCAAGCGCTGTGAAATCGTCATATTTTTATATAATTCGATTCACTCACTTTGAAAGTCATTACAGTATTCAGCTCTTCGCAAGGATTACTGTCGACTTTGAACCAAGATCCCACGGACAGTATAAACAAAGTTAAGCCTTGTCCACATGATCCACATCGTTTGTCATGCTATTCCTTGTTTCTATATAATTGCTTTGCCACTTATAAATAAATGCATTAGTGGCATAATATAAATTTTATCGAGAAAAATAAAGTTTTTAAAGTTAATATAATTCAACTATACTAATACTATACCAATTCGTATCGCAAAGTCAATCATCCTTACGTGAGGACAGTATTCTCAAAGGGGAAGTTCAATGCTATGCGTCGTGAATTATTCGTACTATAGCGTTTGGAGAATATAACCCCTATTCTTTTGCAATCTGAAAGCCCTTAAGTGATACACCAAGCCAAGGTCCAAAAATTGTCAGTCTATTCCCTACGACTCCATGACTTTATGTTCGAAAGTTCTCCCGGCGGATTGCGTCGCTGAATCATCAGCCATCCTTGCGTGGTGAAACTTTCGACATTTGTATTTCGCCTTGCCACTTCCACGAAGTGACAGAAACGTAGTCTGCTCATCGTAAGCATTACGGTCATCTTTGAACTATCATTCTGCGGTCAATGTTAAGAAAGTTACGTCTTTTCAACTTGCGCGCTACATTTTGCCATCGCAGTTCTGGTTTCTCAGCTGCTATCTTCCGACAAACCATTAGTTCATTTAAGTTCATAAATTGGACCGCGTAAAACCCATGGTAAGTAGTACTAGTATGTACTAATGAAAGCCCTTACCGGGCGTCACAAGGGTATGTTCCCTCAGCCTCAAATTGGCTGGTTGCGCCGAGACCATAGGTATCTCTTCCCCCCGAGGTCGAGCGGGTACCTCTAGTCCGCGCGCAGGTAAAAGTACAAAACTTCTATTACCCGTATTTACTTCCCTATTGCCTTGCAGCTGAGGTATGCTCTCCGTTGGGATCACGTTCGTTTTTTGAACTGAAGTTCTACGTCGAGTTTTAAGAAAGTTAGGTTTTATCAACTTTATTTTTGTGCGCTGTTGTGATCAGGTACTCCCCAGACGTATTCCTTTCCCGGCGTACATAAAGCTATTTGAATTACCTTTAAAACGAGGTGCGCACCTTGCGCGTACGTTCTCTGGTTGCTGAGTTATGCCGTGGGAAATGTAATATTCACGTATTCTCTTTATTCCATTGTTATTCCCATTCTCGTAAAATTGGACCATCCCACTTGACTCTCGTTAGTGACCTTAGCCCGCTCCGTGGTAACCTTGAGCAAGGGATCGCTGAGGCCGATTCCCCACACCACAGCCACTTTTCACCTTGAACGCCCCATTTCCACGTGTTTTTCGCCGATTTTTGAGTTCGAGAAAATATTTGCTTTCGGTTTACCTCTCTGAATTTCTTGGAAGGAGTTAAAAGTGCCCAAAGGGTAGAGGTTTCGCGGGGAAATTAGGGTCGATTTCCACCGCATCGTGGGCTCTTTCATTGGCGCTGCTGTGGTAGGCCGCTATCTTTGAAACGGGAAGCCGGAGAGACTTCGTTCTTTTTCTGACAGCGATAGTTTGATTGACTGCAGAATGAATTTTCTCTTAAATTAGTATTATTTAGTCCTAATTATTAATGTTGTATCTATTTGATAGTTTAGCTTCTAATTATTTTATATGATCGATAAATATAATTTTTTTGGATCACATCTATATGGAATATTATGTAACTTTGTTGCTCTTTCCATAATTTTTATTATTTATTTATATGAATTGATCAAGTTCACAATAAATGATGATACACAATGCTATTTGTTTTTCATTACATATTTTTTTCATAAGCACTGTTTCAATAATGTTTAAATATTCTATATTTGTCATTCATTATTTTATTCTAGTAATTGAATAGGGTTAATTTCTTGAATTTATTTACCAGATTTAACCCCTTTCGTAAAACATTTCAGATTATTAAACACATTCCACCCAATTCACCACAACACAATGGACTAGCTATACTTTTAAAGTGATTTTTATCTGCAGGAAAGATAATTTCATAAGGAGAACTGATTCAACGAATTTTATTTACTACAATGAAAACATCAAAATAAATATTGTTCAAGGTATAACTTAAGAAAATGCACCTATACCATTTCATATTTACACATTTCTGAATTTGAAGTGCACATTTACATTGCGAGAGACATGCAATCAAGGCCATTGTAAGATGTTCTTCATAACCTTCAGAGGTGACCAATATATCAACTGTTGTTATCTTCCTTTCCGCATATTATCAATAAGAGGTCCAGCACGGAATTTTCAATCTTGAATTCTGGTATCTGAGTCTTGTGAGGAGAGCAGCACTTCAGGAGCACCAGTACATACTTATTTCACTTATCCAAAAAATGAAACCTAAAAAAAAGGAAACAAGAATTTTATAGTGATCTAATTAGAAGGGGAGGCGGATAAGAGTATACGCAGGAATCTGTGAGTTCAGCTCATTGGCTCATGTCTGAACAGAGAATTGCAGATCAACTGATGGACAGCATGTGCAAGAAAAATTTACTTGTTTCTGAAAGAAAAAATGTATATTGTGACTTTGTAGATTTAGAGTAGGTATATGAAAGTGTTAGTAGAAATACTCCGTAAATGGTTTTTAGAGAGTATAAGGTAATAGGAAGTTATTTAATGTTGCCAAGGCCATGTATTATACTAGAAAAGCAAGTGTGAGAGTGTTTGGTATGTTGAGATGCTACTTTGAAATGAAACTAGGCGTAAAGCAGGGATGTGTAATCTCACCATAGCTGTTTTTTTGCTACCATGGATGTGTGATAGATGCATCTAGTAGTGATGTTGGTGCAACAGTTGGAGATGTGAATGTGAGTTCTACAGTATGCAGATGATGCTATGTTGCCTTCAGAGATACAACTGGGATTACAGAAGCTCCCGGATAACGTCTGTGAAGTAAAAGAGAGAATGGAATTTATGGTGAATGCACCTAAGTCCAACGTAGTAGTTTTTTCACGAGGAAAATAAATAGAATGCTGACATAATGAGAGTGAATGGTGAAATAATTGAATGAGAAGATGATATTGTTTAACTTACACCAGTGTGTGCACAACATTTTGCATTTTTCTCACATTTACTTCAATCCACACAAGAATTCTTCCATTCTCTTTTTGCAGACGGTCAAACTTGAACCTTTACATTACAATAACAAAACCTCTATTCTCAAATTGAATTGACTAAGAACCAATTAGATTAGGTATTGTAATTTATTAACTCATCGAAATATTCACTTTTGTTATATGAGAATTCATACATTGAAAACCATACAATACAAGGAAATATTTACAATTTAAACCTATACTGAACCCAATAGTTTATAACAATTGTCATTCAAACTAAACGTGAAAGAAAAACTTTCAATTTGACAGCACCTTGTTAAAATGGGATCTCACATTGGGGGCATTTGGTAGCTTGACTTCAGACATTAACACAAATTACTCAAGAATGTAAATAAATAAAAATGAATTATAAATTATGCAACAACCAGATATTAGTGTACTATATACCTGAAAAACTTCGTCTAAGGTTTTGCGTTCCTAAATAGGGAAGCATTTTTCTGTGTACTATTCTGCCAGGCACACAATCGGTAAAATAAACTCTAAACAGCCCATATCATTTTGATGCCCAAACATGCCCTAATGTGCAGTAAAGGACAATGGACTAAGAAATGTATGCGAAAATGTTGATTAAGGTAGTAGCATTTGAAGATAACTATGGTTCAGCTTTTTACTTGATTTAGGAGGGGATCAGCATATTGTGGATATTTACGTCAAGACATCCCTTAATGAGAGAGGTATTGCATCAGTTTTAGGAATGATGATGCCAATGGTGATGATTCATGTCCTTATAATAACCTCAGCTCAGCTGATGATAAGGGATGGATTCAGTTGATGATAGGTATATGGATTCAGTTAGTGCTTTACATGAACTGGACACATGACCAATGCAACAGAGAAGAGGATCAGTATTTAAATTATCCGTGATGCTAGTTTTCACTTATATCTTTTTGTCCTGAGTTGTCAGTGAATTAATCCATTCTATATCTATACAGAGAGATGTAATGAAACAAGTTGTTGAAAACTGTAACATAAGAGCATGATAATAAATGGTTCGAAAACTTGGTCATTGTGGAGAGAGGATGTATGTACACTGGAATCGATTGAGATTAGCGTTTGGAGAATAATGGAGAGGATGAGCTAGGGAGTGAGGAGACAAAAGTGGAAGGGTTGGGTAATTTGGGAGAGTAAAGGAAGTTGGAGACAAAGGTTAAGAAAAGTTGGATGGAGGATGATTGGACAGTGACAGATGGTGAGCCATTTACGAGGGCTGATCAAGAAAGAAAGGCAGATTTTTTTCACAAGTTTCCTTATATGCCACATTGTTGTAATTGCCATATTTGAAAAGATCAGTCTTTTGCAGGTACTACCATTAAATGGCAGCAACTAGTTTGTATTCAGTCAGCTGCTCATTTGTTGGAGCGCTGTTTGTTTCCCCTGATAAGAATGGAGATGGCACAAAACGAGCAGTACTTACACAGCAATACAACTCTGTTTCCATTTGGAACATACCGCTGAAGAAACTGATTAAAAGCTAATGTAAGTCTATGGTGAACATACTCTGACTTGTTTTACTATACTCAAATGGTTTAAAACATTCAAAGAAAGTAGATTTTCAAAAGTTAAGCATGGCTTTATCAAATGCAGTAACAGAAATCAATATCAACGCAGCTGATGCGATAGTTCATGAAGATCAATAGCAGTACCATGACTCAGTGGAGCCCTGAACATTTCAACAGATAGCACTCTCAAAATTCTGCATTATTATCATATGTATACATGGGCGCCCATACACCAGGGCAGGGGGGGGGGATGCCCCCCTCCCCCAGCCCATTTATCTCTCCATTTATAGAGGGTGAAATGGAGGGAAGGGGGGTCTTCCCCCAACAAATTAAAAAAAACTAGAAAAGTTTCCACGCTTCAGAAAGCGTGGAAAGCATTCTTTTATGATTATTTCGCGAATGGTGCATTGTATCGTAAATCTGATGGCAGCGAGAGGTTCTAGGGATGGCAACTTTCCCTCCCGCATCCATAAGCACCAAAATGGAGGCGATCGGATGCATCACCGAAATGAGTGAACGATATGTGATCGAGATCCTTGATAGGACCCTCTCTGAGAGCAGAGTTGTCTGCGGCGGAGAGTCACCTGGAAGGCTAAGGAAAGTTTCCAGACAGCTGTGAATGTGCAGTCTGAAGAAGAGATGGGTTCTTATTGCGTAGCCTATTATTTTTTAGCTGTTGGTTTTACTGACAAATAGCTATTTCCAAAGACTGGCAGAATTAGCTGCTTCACTGAACACGAGCTCGCCTTGCTTCCTCGGGTTAATATAGATGCTGGATCTGCAATTCCATGAGGCCACCACCGCTACTTGGTGCTGTGGTTATCTGAATGGGAGCTAGGGAAGGAAAGGAATGTGCAGTGCAGCAGCTGTAATAGGCTTGCGGGAAACATTTTAAATAGCTGCTTTCGTGAGATAAGATATCTAATGGTCAGGTGGGGCTGATGCTACAATACTCTCTGAACCAGAGCAAGAAACTGCTGAATTTTGCTGCTATAGACAACAGAATACATATACCCAGTGGCGGATACATATGGGGGGCGCGGGGGGGCACGCCCCCCCCTTGCGGGGCCGCTCGCATTGCCGCCCCCTAGAAAAGTCGCGAATATTCTACTGTTTGTATTTGTTCACACTCCATAAAAGTCTGGAAGCGAACATTCTGGCACCGAATGTTCTCGAAACAACCGAGCTACATATATAAGGGAAGCAGAGTCGCTGCCAGGCAGTAAGTTTGAAAGCTACAATCGTCGCAATAACTTTGCTAGACAACTTTGCCCCCCCCTTGAGTTTTTTCTGTATCCGCCACTGCATATACCTGACATTAACATTACATTGTAAGGTACTTTGATCACCTAAGTAGTTAGTAAAATTCACATGAATTGATATTGAAAAACCTTCACATTCAAGTTAACTGAAATTTTTGGAAGAGCATTGCACATACATTCATAAACAAACATTGCTATTTTCTGGCTAAATGCCTTTATTAAAATGTCACTAGGGGCCATTCAAGTATTACGTAAGGTAATTTTGACCACTTTTTGACCCCCTTCCTCCCCCATGTAAGACAACGTAAGATTTCATGAACCTCTCCCCTCCCAATCTTACGTAAGTTGTCACACATTTTTGGAACCATTCACATGGATAATAATACATGGGCGATTCCATGTCCAAGTGTGCAAAAATTGACCTTACCACCCACAGTTTTAAATTTTTTTAAACAAAATCATAGGCCCTTTTGAGAAATGTAGAAGTATACATTTTGAGTCAGATATCGAAAACGATTTTCGATATTTCGCGATTCAGAGTAGATGGGACTCGGAAAACAAGGTCTTCACAAATGCGATGTCGCCAAACAAATAAATGCAATGAATTGATCATACCTTTTTCTATAGTTTAGCCTAAGTTCAGACTTATTACCACAAGGGTAATCTTACAAAGTAAGATTTTTTGTCAGACGATAATTTAACAAGTTGATAAAAATACGATCACATAAATAATTTAAATCTAACGAAAGATTGTCTTGGACCTCCTCACCTCCCTTACGTAAGACAACGTAAAAAAACCTCCTCCCTCCCCAAAAACGTCTCACATAATACTTGAATGGCCCCTTATCAATAATTTCTGCATTAATCACAGCTTTCTCCAACTGCAACCAACTTTATTTTTAAGAACACAGACAACCATGCCCCGATTGGTATAACACACCCTGCATTCGCGCTTCCTCAGGAAGGGTCTTTTTTCCTTTCTCCTCCTGCTGCCTCTTCTGTCAGGAAGGCGATGTAGGCATCGGCAGGGCACAGACGCTAGTTGATGAGAGGTGGGGGGGGGGGGGGGGGAAGTGGGGGGGGGACAATCTCAGGGATAGAGGGGGAAGACAAAGGAATGATTCTCAACCCTGATCTTGTGAACTGAAAATTTACTACCTGTTAGGATTTTAACAAAGATTGGCAGCTTACTGAATTAATAAAAAAAAACAATTAAATCGTTATAGGTTGCTTGGCCCTATCAAAGGGGTATATTTAAGTATCTTGAAACACAAACACACATATACAAATGTCTATTGTTCCGCTTGGGGATAGAAGGTAGGAAGAGCACTGGGGAGGGACAGCTAGGGGTCCTCTCCGAACAGCATGCGGATGGATCGAGGGTCCCTTCCCCGAAAACAGCAGACGGTGTCCTCCCACAGTTAAGGGTAGGGAGGGGGGTCCACGGGACGTAGGGAGAGACGTGGACTCTCCCCGCTGCCAGGGCTGGGGGATGGACTTGGGGGGTGGTTGGCCGCTCCGGCGTCCTCACCGGGCTAAGCGACCGACCCCTCAGTGGCTGCCCACGGCGCCGAGTCATCCGCCGCATTGAGGGTGGGTGGGTGGCTAGTGGGAGGGGTGATTTCTCCGCTCCGCCTCAGCAGCAATCTCTGCCATTGGAAGGGCCGCCGTCGGCGGCGTGTCGGGGGCGAACTCGTTACCTCTATAGCCGCGACCCCCGATGGAGTTTCGCCGTGTCTCACGGAGAGTCTGCTGGGTTCCGTCCTCTCCCTCTGCCATCGTCCTTCTCTTGTCACTACGTCGCCTTTTTATCCCGGTTGACACCGGGGCATGGGTGGGGGTCAGGGATTTTCCGCCCAATCATGGCCTAGGATTCTCCTTCTTTCTCCTTCCCCTCATGCTCTCCTTCTTTCCCAAATGTTTTGAGTACTGCCTTTCCATTTCAAAGAAATGCACTGGGATTTTTAAGGAACGATGCAGCTTTTGGGTTTTGGCCACGTGCAGGGTCGCAGGCAAAGGAGAGGGGGGTGGGTCCGATGATGGAGATATCTCCCCCTGAGGAACACATGGGGCTGAGCTGCCCTCTTCGGTTATGGGATGGGGAGGGGGAAGAGAAGGAGGGTCGGGAAGATGAGTTTGTGGAGGCGTGAGGAGAAGAGGGATGGGTAGGAAGGGGTGTCGACGAAGAATCTGGTCCCTCAGCATTAAACAGGGGGGAGAAGGGGGGTTACCTTAACCTTCGCTCGTTGACACCCTAATTACCCTGCTTGCTCTTCTCACCCTCCTTGTCCGGCCAGACTGGCAGGTCGTGGGAGGGGTGGAGTAGGGTGTGAAGGATGTCGTGGGGGGGGGGGGGGGTTGTTGATCGCTTTCGTATTTGCAATAATATCTTCAATATGTACTATTATAACTTTTGGAATACAGACAAAAACAGCTCCATTCTAGGTTAATGTGCCTCTTCAAGGTATGAAAATTTACATGTATTTTTGTTTAGTACTGCAAGAAATTGACAGATTGCACTTAGAAAAATAATTTATGGAACTCCCTCCTGGGATAGCTTAATGGTCTGAAATTCATTGGAGGTCATAGGGGGAAACTGGCAAAACCCAAGCACACCTTGACTTAGTAACTTGAGTTGCTGGTGATTTTTACTGCTGGAGATAAGGAGTCTAGTGGTTCTGAAGCGCATAGGACATGGTGTCTGAGTGATTCATAGCTGAGGCCGTCTTGCCTGTTGATGCTGTGACCAACCCTTTGTGATGTCCTGTTGACTATCTAAAAGGGCATAAGGGCTTCTTATAGCTGACTTTCATGTCAACTTTTGCTGATGTTAGAGATATCTACTTTAGCTGGCGTAAGTTAAATATGTGCTTCATTCAAACCTTATTTGGCCTAAATGTTTACTTTTTCAGCACTTTTAGAAGTCAATTTCAACGTTTTTAAACCCATTATCAACTCTTTTAAAACTAGGGAACGTGAGCTCTACGGCCTCTTAAAGTTATAAGGTATAAAAAAATCTCCAATGGCCGTAATAAATTAGCACCACTCGTCAAAAATATGCCACAATTGCTGTGTTGGTTTGCGGGAAAAAAAAAAATTGGGGGGGGAAAAATCCACGCCAGTGACCAACCACAACCTCTCGACCAGAAAAACCCTGTGGTGGTTTACGGGAATGTTACTTCCTCGCCAGGGACAACCACAGACACACACAATCAACCCGAATAGGGATACTTCGCTGGGCTTATGAGACCCTGCTAAGGATGCCTGGGTTACACACACACACTCAACCCAATGAGGGATTCTTTGCCGGGTTAAAGAGACACAACTAAGAATGCCTGGGTTATGAACACAAACACACTCACAAGCACTCAAGAACTCACTCACTCACACACTCAACGGGACCAACTTCTGGGAGAATCTAGCTCAACAGAGCATTGTCAAGAAACGGCACAAAAACAAGAAAAGACGAGGGTGTGCGTCGGATACGCGTATTTCGGCCACAAGGTGGCCCTCTTCAGCGAACTGAAGGGAGAAATCACTTGCAACGCAACGTTGCAAGATATCTTTCAGATGGGCAGCGACCACATGTAGGCAAGGTTCTATTGTAAGGATCCTCCTTTAAAAACAGTTATCCCCTCTAGGGAACAGTGGGAGAGAGGGGGGAAACATCTCCACATCGGAGCCTCTGTGTGGTATACAGATGGCTCCAGAAAGGACAATAAAGCAGGGGCAGGCATCTACGGAGACAGCCCTTCAAGATCGTACCACTTCTCCTTAGGAAAGTATGCCACAGTGTTCCAGGCTGAAATCTTTGCGATTCTGACCTGTGCCTATATTATTAAGGATCGAGCCCTCAAAAAAAGGACCAATCCACATATGCACTGACAGCAAGCAGCGATTAAGGCACTTAACTCACCTTGGTGCACATCACGCCTACTGAAAGAGTGTCGAGAGGCACTATCGGAGATAGCTAGGCATTGTAGAATCAAGCTTTTCTGGGTACCTGGACACAGAGGCATACCTGGTAATGAAAAGGCAGACGAGCTCGCCAAAGCTGGCGCTAGTCACAATCCAACTGGCCCTGAACCAGTTCTACCAATCACCCCTGCTATTGGGAGAGCAGAGATCAGAGAGTGGACATCTGGCAGACACTCTGAGATCTGGAACTCCATACAGGGACTCAGACAAGCTAGGCTCCACATTGCGGGACCTAAGCCTAGCATGACGAGAAAACTTCTATCCCTGGATAGAAGCCGACTCAGAACAATAGTTGGACTGTTGACAGGCCACTATTGTGTCAATAGGCACCTCAATCTCCTGGGACTGATTAACTCACCTAGTTGTCGATAGTGCGAAGAAGAGGATGAAACCACATCTCATATTCTCTGCGATTGCCCTGTAATCTCCAGGACTTGCATGAGACACCTTAGGGCTGCACACATGGACCCCAAGGAAATCAGGGACATCCCCATCAGAGATATTTTGGCCTTCAGTAAGGCCATAGTACTCTATGGGTGATGTCAAATCTTGCAGATGGCACAATGGATCGTTTGGTCTAATGCGTCATGTACGCAATGTTGGAGGAACAAGGAACTATAAACACAATGCAGTCTCTCTCTACAGCAAATGAAGGAATGCATACAATGGGAATGCCAAAGCAATGGAGGTGCACTTTCATGTATGCAATGTTGGAGGCACACGGAAATTTCAACACTGAATGCAGTCTCTCTCTGCAGCAAATGAAGGAGTGCATACATTGGGAATGCCAAAGGACGAGAGGCACACTTAAATGTATGCAATGTTGGAGGCACAAGGAAATATAAACACTTAATGCAGTCTATTTCTGCAACAAATGAAGGAATGCATTTACTAAAACAAGCTTTTGTTCTTTATGCTGAGAACCTTGTTCCTCCTATTTGTATTTGTGCGTCCTGTAGAGCACCCCTGCACAAAACAAATCGCAAACCCATTTTGAAGCAAATTATCCTCGTTTAACTGCACAAGCACACAAATCTCTATTCCCAGCAATGCAAAACTGACCGTAAACATGCCTTGATCCTAGCATCAGTACCACCCTTCGGCAAGTTTCGAAATCCTATTAAATTGCGACAGTAAATTTTAGCAAAAGACTGTCGATAGTGCAACAAGAGCAATGTCCTTGTTTTAAAATTAACTAAAATTTTTAGTGCAGCTTCGCAAGGATTCCATGTTGGATTAGCACGAGTGATAGGCCAGTTAGTATGCCTTGCCTCGTACTAGCCCATGCCAGCCAAGTACACGTCAAGTTGGCTCAAAGTTTGTAAAAATGACATGTCTTCTGGAATAAGTACGGCTTCTTCCACAGCTCTACAGCCCGGTGTGGGCCTTGGCTTCCTCAGTTATATGCCCCCATTCGGCTCTCCTTTTTGCTTTCTTTCTCCATCTTCAAATCCCCATTGTCTTCAGGTATAAGTACTGCTAGTACACCTCAAATGTAGATTGGAACACGGCCTTAGTCTCCTTAGATTTTCATGTGATTAATTTAATTTTTCATACATAAAATTTACCGACGAAAAGTTCTTGCTCTAACAGGAACAGGGAAATAAAAAAATAGTCTTATTTTGATCCATCCAATTAATTAGAGAAGAGCAGAGGTTAGAGCTTTTTACTCTATATTATATATTTTAGGAAAAATGACAGTTTTTCAACTACAAATTTTTCAAATCTCCTTTTAGTCATGTGATGAATTTTTTCCCATAGGGCAGGTCTTGTTTGCACCAATGAAATGAGTCAATATTCCTAAATTAGGCACACCACATTGAACGTTCTAGGATGTCTAGTATGCTTTTACGCTAGAAAATCCACCCAGTGTGTATGTCTCAGTTTGGTTACGTGTGGCACTGACTGGGTTGTATCGGCAAAACTACAGTGCAAAGTAGTGGTGGTGCATGCAAGCTCGGCAGAAAATCTACCAATTGTTCTTCCACCTAGATCGTAAGCTCCCATTGGTTTCATCCCACCACTACTGGATTGACGGCAATAGCAAAAATGCTGCATCAGCAATATTTGCCCGGTGTGTAACGGGCCATATTCAGCTCTTTGGTTGATGGGAGTATTTCCTGTAAATAGGTACATGGCCGTTCAACTTAGACAGATTGGACTGGATCTATGTTAACTCAATGAATGTGTGACCACATAGAGGTTTCGAAATGGCTATCAGCAAAGCGCAGGATGTTAAAATATCGAAGATATACCTATGCGTAAGAGGATGAGGAAAAATCAACATTTGACTCACTACAAAGATGATTTTTCCAGATTTATTTTTCATTTTCCCTGACATTCCAGATGATGAAATTCTGACTTACCAGGTTTTCTAGAAGTGGCCACCCTGCAACTGCACCTCTCTTACAGTGATGCCAATTGAGCCTATCTTTTATAATTTCATAACATGTATACTATGTATGTATACTAAAAATAAAATTTCAGAATTTCATTACTGCTATTATCCAGTGCATTTTATTCAACAATTAGCTCTTTATACAACGAGGCTTAGATTGCATGAGAAATTCAGAACAGGTGTGTTTCAGTGTGACACAAAATGTCATTTTTATGCCACATTACATCTCTAGTTCGGACAGGAAAGATAAAATAAGACAGATAGCCGAACAAATAGGTACAGAAATTCTTTCTTTACACATACAATATAAACTGCGATCCACTACAAATACTGCCAAAATACACCACTTTTTCACCTCCCTATAATATTCTCCTTTACATCACACGGCTGGTGTCCTAACACCCTCTGCCACATGCCTTGGCTCGCATGGTAGTATGTAGAACTAAAAACTGGCTTCTGGGCCCATGTAGACTTACCCTAGAGCAGTAATACATAATGCCAAGTTGATGGTAACAGGAAACCAACAATGTGACAACTTGATCCCAAAAGAACTACATATCTTTAATTATTCAGCCATATTAGAAATTTTCACTAATTGTTGGCTATATTAGTGAAGATTCCTTGACAAGCTTTACTTTATAATACTTTCCTTCTTACTTAGCTGTAATAATTGGATCATGCTTTCTTTTAACTGTCAAGCATATTTGTTTTGGCTAATCCATTAATGGCTCAACCACAATAGAATTTTTCCATATGATATGACATCTATTGAATATAGGCACATGGGGATAGCTGAAAACAGGCAGCTGACAAACCCTGTAGGTCTTACAGATAATTCCATGTAAATTATCCAGTCATCTGAGGAACACCAGACAGTATTGAGTGAATCAGTGTGAATGGTAAGGGGTGAAGGTAAGTCATAAAGGGATTAAGTTAATGAAGTTTTCCAGAAGAAAAGTGGCTGGAATAAATATAAGGGAGTATTTTGAACTACAATTGGTTTAGTAGTAGAGACATATGGCTTGAAATTGCATGGGCTAATGAAGCATTTGCAAAAATAATCCTACTCTAAAAGGATTTACAAATTGACAACTGTGCGCACAAAATGATGTGGCCCAGAGTTTGAGGCCAAATACAAAGAGAATGCCTGGGCCAATTGTAATGCTACAAACATCGACACAGCCTGTTTTATTTTGCCAAACTGCTGTTTCTTGTGCGAGAATGAAAAAAGAGCCCTTTTTTGGGCATCTAGCGAAAATGCCAAACTATGCCAGATTACTGCATAATTACTCTTGGTTCAATCTCTTTCAGATTTCAATACAATATTGTCTTAACCTTTGTTTTCTGAAAGTTTCAATTTCTTAACTTTATTTGTTACAGAGCTGTTGTTGATTTTGCGTAACAACTTTAACTCAGTTTGCACGGATCATAGGGACATGGACATGACACCGTTGCCTTTGTTATTATTATTTTCTCCAATATTACGATCCCAGGACTTCCGAAAACATAAAACCAAGGGAATAATTGAAAGCAATTTTTATTTATATCACATTTAAGGTTTGAGCACGCATTTCGGCAGCGATGTGGACTCACAGAGTACACTTTCACCAACAGTGTGTCACATTCTGCAAAATTAAGTAGCTATAAATTATTCCTTAGGTTTCATATTTTCAGGAGCATGGTGATCGTAATACTAAATTCAAGATAGGCAATGGTGTCACGCCCGTGTCCCTACGATCTGTACAAATGAAGATAAAATTCCACAAAATTACAATCTCTATCAAAAATCAATTACAAGCTCTATAACAAATAAAGTTAAAAAATGGCAACTTTCAGAAAACACTTGTTTGAGACTATGTTGATTAAAATCTGACTGCGATTGAACTGAGTAGCTATGTAGTAATCTGGCAAAATTTGGCACTTCTGCTTGAGGATTAAAAATGTGCTTTTTCAATTCTACCGGGGGGGAAAATAAATTTTTTTTTGGCAACAATGACAAAAATCATAATTACAACCATTCAATGGAAAATAAAACACGCTATGCGTTCCATAACAATCAGCCCAGGCATTCTCTCAATATTCTGCCACAAACTCAGGGTTACATAATTTTTGTACCAACAGTAGCAGTTTTGACAGATGGGCCATAAGTTAGGAGAATGTAATTGTAACTCAGCTAAGTATACACAGAGGACCACTCAAAACTTACTGAACACAAATATTAACAGGTAATATGTATTTATTTTTTAAAAAGTACATATAAATAAACCTTGGTTTAAGCCTTGTTAAATTCATATAAAAGAGATATAAAAATAAAAAAATATACACATGATATTAAATATTAATCAAGGTAAGTTGTTCACTTAAAATCAGAGCAACTAATTTCATGCTGTTTACAGAATGACTTAGGACTTAGAGGGACAGTTGGTGATTTATCGGCAGGGTGAATTGACACATCTTTAAAGTGCCTGATTGGATTTGCTTTATGGACAGTTTCTTTCCTTAAGCGGGACACCTCCTCTTCTTCTATTTTATCGAGTTCCTTTTGTCTCTGAAATGGCAAAAGGAGAATAGGAAATTTAAGAAGTAATACCACTTAAATACGGTTATGATAATAATACACAATGACTTGCTACATCACTAGTCTTATTTGGCCAGTCATTTAGCCTAGTGGATTGCACAGAACTTCTGTAGATGTGATTTCGATATGACAGGGATACAAGGTTCTAAATTAAATCCAGGTGAGGTGGTTGCTATCAGATCTTTGTTGCATCCCGAAGAAAAGCAGACTGCTGTATCTCATGTTGAACATGTTTTTGCTTCGATCACAGTAGGTGATGTCAAAACTTGAATGGGAGGAGTATACATTCCCCCCAATTTGCCCGTACAGATTTAACGCTGATGTAATTCTTGGTGATTACAACCTACCTTATTTTCATAAACTTACAGAATCGATTTACAATCCACCCACTGCTCAGCACATGACTCCTCTTGACATGACGAATTTTTTAGAATTTAGTCAGCCAAATACAATTCTCAATGCCCATAACATAATACTCGACTTAGCATTCACTAATAATACAAAACTCAATCAAATCATTTGCCGATTTAAGCCCTATTGCCCCCAGTGATTCCCTCCATCCTGCCATAAACTTTTCTCTCTCTCATTTAATAATGTACATATAATATGTGTACTCTAATGTAAAATACCTTAGTAAATTATCTTGATTTCTCCAAAAGTGACAATTGTGACAAAAAGTGACTGTTCAAATTAAAAAGATTAATCTTTATTTAAGTTACAATATCACAGCATACCATTGAAATAGGCACATTTTATATCTTAAGAATACTTTACACTTTAATTTAAGTCTTGTGAGGCATTCAAACTGCAATTTTTCATAAAATTGAAATGTTTCTTGAGCAAACCATTTTTAAGCATGGCAAAAGTCCAAGGGCCCCCCAATCCTTCTTCTCTCACTTATTTTCAATCTTCGTACGGCTGCACTCCCTTGTCTTGGTAATTTTCTTTGCCTACCTCAATTACTGCCAAAAGCAATCTATGACTTGAAAAATGTGTTTACGTTTTAATATATTTACCATTAAATTTGTTATCTGTTTAAGAAATTATGATTGATAAAAAATTTAACTTTTATACATATCTACGATTAGCTACTACATGTCTCGCAAGTAGATACAAAAGTACGCAACTTTCAGGAGACAATGTTTGTATTACCTTTGTCATATTACAATTGCGGGTATTAATTTCCCCTGAGTTTATTCAACACAACTTTTGGCAGAACTAACAGCACCAATTTCATAGTTTCCTGGCATCTTTCCGTCATTTGACAGAATTCAACTAGCCAGCAGATCTACTTCTCATACGGTAATTTGCATGAACACCAATGTTTACATATGGGACCTTCCGCCATTTCTCCCTGAATTTACCACCCAACCACGGTGATTCCATGTCATCGGTTGCAAGCACTCTCAGAAGAAATCAACTTAGGTTAAAGTTTCCCATGGACCTACGAAAGTATCGTTTTACTCTCATACAGAATTTGTTCCTATGATCTCGCCTACGCCAAGGCTTCCTTCAAAGGTGAAACTCTCGGTAAGGGCCTTACAGTATATTATTTTGAGAAATTGCCATTCTTATTTCCATGCTGAGTGAACCACAGATAACTGTAACTGTGGAAATGGGGGCTCTACTTTAGAAGACATTCCAATGGTGACCTACCATTATTTTTTTCATGATATATTTACACTTACCTGCAATTTTAATTCCTCCATTTCCTTCTCCCTCATTTGCATTTTCAGGTCAAAAAGAGCCCTTTCTTTAGCTCTAATTTCTGTGTTCAGATGAACATCTAGTGTCTTAACTTCATGCTTATCAGTTTTCACTGGGATGAAAGGTTTCTTATGAAGAATCACTGGAGGTCTTGCTTTAAATTCTGCTGCTTTCTTCAACTGCATTTTTTCCTCTTCTAGCTGTTTGAATTACATTAAATTAGAACTGTCAAAATTGCACTTACAGCAATAAGTTCTCAATCCACACATATCCAAAAGGATGCATTCATGCCTCATTTAGAGCAATGTCACTTTAGTGCACATCGTGTTGCTGGTTAAAAATTGCTCAACCACCGATGCCCATCCCCCCTCTCCCGATCTGAAATCTAAGCAATCGTGCTACATTAAGCATTTCAGACAATTTACCTAATTTCAATCCATGGGCACATACTTAGCTATTATCTCCTTCACTTTTATCCCCATAACAGGCATCTTCATTTTATATGTAGCATTAGGTTCTATTAATCACCAGTCACTGAAGAGCTAGAATGCATGAACTAAGACCCTCATTACAATGCATTAGGCTTTCTTGTTTTGAAAATAGTCCTATTCACAGGAAAAGACATTACTTTTATTTTTCTACTATGTTTTTCATCCTTATATTGCTAACAGGAGCGTGGTGGCCTAGTGGGTAGAGCGCTTGGCTACTGATCGAAGGGTCCCGGGTTCAAATCCAGGTGAAGCCTTTGAACGCCCCCGAACAAAAATCCTCGTAGTGCGAGGTGGCCCAGGGAAAGGAACTGGCCCCCCTACCCTGAATGTGTGAAATTCACACGCCTGTGGCTTAGTCCGGGTTGAGCTCTACCCTCAACTATCCAAACCAACCTTCGGGTTGAATCACTGAGTGAGATATTGCTAACATTTCTGTGCATTTCATTCTCTTAAAATATCCATTCATTTACAAATTGCAAATCCCATGGGTAAATAGAGCTGACAAACTGCCATTTTACGTCTCTGACATTAACTACAGTCAAGACAAAAGAAAATAGACCTAGAGGACTTCCAATAATTTGAAATTATACCCTTTAGCCTTTAAAAACTAGCATTTGCATTCTCACCAATGGTCCTGCGGGCGAGAATATCTCTGCACTTTTAATTAGAACTAAAATAACAGGGTAGTCCTTAAAATTCCCATTCAGTGAATGTAACCCATTTTTGGTGGGAACAAAAGTTGAGGGTGCAACGGCCTGCACGATGGAAACACCGGTTCCCGATCAGTCACCGAAGTTAAGCATCGCTGGGCTCAGCTCAAGTTTGGAGGGGTGATCCTCTGATTTGTCTGAGTGCTGTTGCCCCTGTCTGCACATGGTAGACAGTATGTGCGAAATGATCTTAGCCATAAAAGCACGTTAAACAAAAATACATACTAAAACTAACAAAAGTAGAGTTGGCTGAAGCAGATAAAGGTTAATGACTTAATTTGCATTAGTACTGCTCTAATAGTGAATGTTTTAAATAAAAACAATTTCAATGGCTCTCAAACAGAATGCCTAGTTTATACTATTTTTTTTAATTTTTGTGATTCGTGGGATGTATCCCCATCTCTATTACTTTAAAATGATCTTGTTCTGGAAGAAATTAGAATGGTAATTTCATGAGAACACATACCAATACTAATTGAGGCATGACTGTACACAGATGGTAAATTCATGAATCATAATTGTGCATCATGCTTTAGTGACTGGGAGATATTAGGATAGCGTGATCAGAATGAGAAAAAAATTACCAATTCAAATTAAAACAAGACTATAAATATAATGAACTTTGTGAACAACCTTGTACTCAATTATTATCTTACATTATGTGACTACATTATACAATACAGTGGACCCCCGCTTTAAGATGTTAATCAGTTCTATAGGACCGATCGTAATGTGAATTACATCATTAAGTAAATCAGTATTATTACCTGATGACGGATCTGTTAGACTATATCATCGCCAGTGCATTCAGTGATACACATTACATTATAGGTATGAAATATGCTGGAATGAAATAATTTAAAATGTTATTTAACCAATATTTAAACTTTAATAAGGGGTTATAAATTGTCAACACATTGAAAATCATTGCATGAATACACAAGATGCACCTCGCCTCCGTACTTGCCATCTAACTGCGAGCCAATCTCAGCGATTTAATATTTAACTGCATTTTCAAGCAAGGGGAAGACAACTTGGAATAGAAATTATTCAACTCTAATTATACCTCTGCTTACTAATTGGCGTCAGCAATTAGGCAACTTTCTTTTGGTCTCACGCCATCATTTATACATCACAATTACCTTAACAATACCTGTAGAAATGCATCTGTAGAAAGTGACATTGTGAGCTTACTTAAGTTATGAACACAAAATTAGGCAATGAGTTATGACAGAAATAGGCCAAGAATGAGTGAGAAGTAGCTTATAGTAAAGCACTGATGACAGATGGATCAGCAGGTAACCTTTCCAAGAATAACAATTTACGTGCACATCGCTGTCATGACATGCCTGTCATCCACTTCCGAAGATCTTCTTTCTCCTAATGACAAACCAGCAACATTGATATAGTTCTCCCAGCCAAGGTCATCCCAAAGGAGATTGAATAGCTGGATAACAAAAGAGATTGCAGCAGAGGCCCTTCACTCAAAGCCCTTTTATCGGAACAGCTGACCTGACTCTTCCAGGCTGGGAGAGTAATCGGGGGGTTGGTTGTTTACTTTAGGGACCCACAACCTTCTTAAAGGCATCCGCAGATCAAGAAAGAGAATACAAAACACGCAAGAAGAACACTGAGGACATAGTGATTACTCAAGCACCCTCATCGTGTTTCTTCACTATCTCCGGCTTGATTATTAACAAAAAAGATCTTTTTTGTTATTTTCTGCTTGAGCTGCACTTTAGGGGCATGGTCACTACAGAAACTTCCCACAATAAACCACCTACTTCTGGCAAGTTTTGTTATCCAATGGTTAATACGGTTGGAAAAGAACAGTGCAAACTACGCCCTTCGTTGGCAATACCACTTCGCATTAAAGACTGATATTCATACAACAGTTGAGTGCATCAGCTATCTGGATGGCTGTGCAACGCAGATATTCTTGGTATCACGGTGCAAAGTAAATGGGGCGTGAATTTTTATGCAAATATAGATAAACCTTTACAGTTTGTCACTATCATTCACCGAGAAATGTTACGATATAATTCAAGCCAGTTTCATTGATGTGATTTATAGGGATGTGCGAGTAGTACTTTTTGATCTCGAGTCGAGTATAGAGTCTAGTTGTAGTTACTCCCAAGTATTGAGTCGAGTTGTATGAATTATGGCAATTTCCCAACCAGGCAATATAATAATGCATGCACCAACATACTCTCCTTTTCCCAATCCCCTAGTGCATTTTCTCTTCTGAACATATGGCATGATTTAGCAGGGAAAAGGTGATAAGTAGGGATGGGCAAAATTGTGTATAGCAGTAAACGTGTACACGCTTGTTATTCAGGCGTGTACATGTCTTGCCTGTCCCGACATGTACAATAGTTAGTCTCTGGTCCCACATTCTGTTCTGCGGTGGGACTACAGGTATGTACGCCTGAAGTCCCACACCAATGCTTGCAGAATGGCATCCTGCTAAGGAGAAACTGTGTCACAGGGAGTAAGATGTGACTGCAGGCGGTGACAGTAGACTGCGATCCAGATTCCAGGAAGTACCGTACACACTGATTCTCAACGATTCACCTTGACTCAAGTCATTAAGTAACCGGGGGATGTGGCGGCAATTCGTGATCAAAGGTGGAAGATGCTAAGAGGTTATGAGGGTGGTCTGTGCATACACCGCTAGCTGAATTTCTAAATGAAACAATGTGACTAATGCCCAAATCTCCCCTCATATATTTGCCTTAGTGATTTTTTGCTCAAATTATCTATGCTTTTGATGCAAAAAGATGTCATGGGAAGGCTTGATGATTCAGTAGTGAGATATCAAATGAGAGAGGTTACCAAGGCTTGGTTGCTTTCCATTTGTGGTGATAGATGCTAATCTCCTTTCTTGTTGCTTAGCATTCAATGCAATAGCCAGTTATCGGGGATGCAATAGCTTAGTTAATGTATTATTTTGCAAGAAAAAGAAAACATGTACACGCCTCCAGACGTGTACACGTTTACACATCCCATCCCTAGTAATAAGGAATGTTTATTGCAATCGTGACAGAATTAGGAGATGAATTAAAATTAATGTGTCTTGAACAGTTCCAATAGGACAATTGAAATGAGCTAACCTCTTATAATTTGTTGACAGTTTTATTTAACGACTGCATTGGGTTGAAAACTTGTGTATCCAAAATTCCTAGGTAGAGCTCGGAGTAGTTGTAGCAATTAAAGTTAAGACAACGAGCCGATTATCAATACCTAATATGGTAGAGG
Source organism: Pyrrhosoma nymphula (assembly GCA_963573305.1). Taxonomy (NCBI): domain Eukaryota; kingdom Metazoa; phylum Arthropoda; class Insecta; order Odonata; family Coenagrionidae; genus Pyrrhosoma; species Pyrrhosoma nymphula. The sequence continues at coordinate 76,809,683 of OY754327.1, read as the reverse complement.
TCCGTCATTACGAGTGTGGTATATAGCAATAAACTGGCTGTAGTGAGTGATTTTTTACCAATGGTCTCATGGTAATTACATGAACAGCATTAATAACACACATCAAATATGTAAATTTTGCTATGATAAAAAATGCAGTCCCTTAACAAATAAGGCTTAGAATACTGATTGAATAACAAATTACGTGTGCAATTAATCGTCAAAATGAGAAACTTTAAATTGTGAGCGCAAAATCGACACCCTTTGAAATTCCTAGCATTCAGATTGTTATGTGAATTCATCGTAAATTGGGGATCCACTGTATAACATTAGTTTTCTTAATTCACCAGCTGACATGAATACCAGCAAAAATAAAGTACTACAACATCATGCCTAAAATGTTTATAAGCAATCTATTCAGAATGAGAACTCTAGTGTAGCTCACCTTTTTTTCCCACTTTTCTTTATTAGCCTTTCCCTTATCATCAGCACTCAATCGGAAAGGTTGCTGTATGGTAGGAATAATTGTGGCCTTTTCTTGGAAAGGTTTCTCTGGAAATTTAGGCAGTGGATTGGCATGAAACTGGCGCTGTTTTTTCTCTTCCTCCAGAAGCTGCAAAAATTCCACAATTATACTTGTATAATGAAAGGAAAATGGGGTGGGCAGGTTAAAATATTCATTGCTTTTTATCTTACCTCCTTAATTTTCTCCTCCTTATGCTTCAAACGCATTATGTCACTGTCATAAAAGCTGAAAGGAGTAGCTTTGATGGGACCTTTCCGTGGAGGCTTACTCACAGTTTGGTTTTCTTTTTCCTTAGTCTGTAAAGAAATTGAAGAGCAATAAGCAAATAATTATGCCATCCCCTGACACACGAATAAGGGAAAATGCCTCTCCCTATACTGGCTGCAGAGCTAAGAATAAAATCAGGAAATATTTACACTATCAATCCTAAAGTTAAAAGTATCAGGTGGAACAATTTGAGGAAATGAAGGATTGTTTGAAAGAGAAGTAAGGAGGTTTTACCTTGATAATGGCAAAAGTTGCTGGTGAGGTTGCTGGTGAGGAATGGCTAGGTGAGTTAAATCAACTAGTGTGGAAATTTAAAAATTATTTTTCATTTTGTGACAATGCTAACAGTTAATCCTGCTGGTTACATAACCAGGTTCAATAACTAAAGTTGCACATTAAGTGTAATGCAATATAAATAAATCTTATTAAGAAAAAATATTTTGAAGTAAAAACCAATAATTACTTGCATCTATCACAAATCTAGTAAGACCAGCACACCATTCTATAGTACTCTTCATGATATTCTCCTCCACAGTCTCTACCCATGGATCTAAAGTCTACTTTATACCAGTTATGTGAATATGTAATTCTCGAATAAAAATACAGCAAAATTTCAACTTACTATGAACAAATTACTACAATTTATGCAGGCATATATTCCTTGGCTGATCATCAATCTTGGCCCAGTTCATTTCCTCTAACTCATGGAGAAAATGAAAAATAACTTTATGAACTCCACTTTTAAGATTTAACCCCTTCCCTGACAAGGACGAGTTAACTCGTCCTAACCAGGTGTGTCAAATCGCGTCAGGGACGAGTTAACTCGTCCAAGGCCGCTCTTTCGACTTCCTAGCTTCCGAAGACGAATAATCTCGTTCCCTTCGTAGAAATTCTATCTCTAGGCAGCAGATGGCGTTTGCGGACACACTGGCTCATTTTTAGCCAGTTTTTGAGACTTATTTCGTTGCATTAGCGTATGGAATTGCGTCATAATTTTTACCTTGGTATTTGGACAATTACTACAGGTACAGATTTAGCACATTATCTGCTCTTGTTTTACATAAATTTATCTGGTATCGAATTCATACATTTAGACGTAATGCATGTATACCGCATTCAAATGTTATTACATTTTAAAAAATATTGCATTTGTTTTTTATTTTTGGGTTCATAACGCTAAATATAATTGATTCCGACATTCATGGCGACTGGCCGGATGCAAAAATAACAGTCGTGCAATATACACTCGTAACGGTGATACTATGTATTAGGAAAAATAAAAATAATCCCTTACAATCGCTTCTAAACAATAAATTACGTACCTACCTACCCGTAAACTGCACCACGGACGTGTGGCAGGGGGTGTTATGCAACCAGCCATATAAAAAGCGAATACAGGATAAAGGAATATTCGGATAAAGCTATGATTAGTGAAGCGTGTTTTCGCATGATTAGTCTAGATATGTTCATGCTCTAGTAATACATAGTGTGTGGGTAGAAAGAATTGTTGAACTTATGCATACCTATTACAGTAAATTTCTCAAATACTTTGCCTTCCATTCCTGTCCTTCGAATGCGGTGTTGTAGTAAAATAAAATCTGCCGTGTTGACGTGAAACTCGTGATTTCTCAGACTCGTAAGTAACCTTTCAGTCTCTAGTGGCTTTCACTTATGCAACAAACGGCTTTTAGAGGTTGAGATTTAGACGATGATAGTCATCTTATATCCAACCCGTAAATGTCATTTTTCGGGAAAAATCGGAAGATATCTCTTGATTACAGCATTACTGGTAGTTCAAAAAATGTTCAGGAAAGTGGCAGTGGCTTGCTCTCCCGTTCATTACATTACGTTCAGGTTTCTTCTCGCGCTCATGTACAGCCTCATGTACTACGCTGCAGCCCTCTTTCTTCCAAGGTTACCCGAGAAAAAGGGACAATAGATAAGGGGCGCGCCGCCAAGAGTGCATTGTCCATCTGGGAAACCCCAGGAAAATGGTTGGGCGTGCAGTCGCTTTCCGACCCTGCTTGATGCCTGTCATAATAGGGCAATAATTTCTTCACTCAAGTGGGACAGCGGACCCTTATGAATGGGAAAGTTCTTCTGTGGAAAAAAATGCCTTCCTCCTCATTGGTTTACGGCCTCATGTGCTTGTTTTGCGGTAATCTTTGAAAGCAAAGAATACGCACATAAGGAAAAGGCATATTTTCCCTCAGACGTGCATTTAGCAAGACTTTGAGCAGGAAGACTCCACTTTGTTATTATTCCCCCTGATTTCTATCTTTCTCGGTACCACTCCCTTCTCTCTAAATCTCACCGATTTGTCTTATCCTCTTCGGGAAGGTACTGTATACAAGCTTATTTCAATATCTCCGTAGATATTCCTAATGTACCCCTGAAATTCTTTTACCTTTATCTAAGGGTGTCGACATAAAATCATTTCAATTTATCCTAAATTTTCAACGGAGACATACGTTAGTTCTTCACTCTCCTCCTGAGCATTCACGTCTCGTGTCCCTTCTCCATCAGCGTTTCACAGAAATCCGTTTTTATGTGATTAGATGTCGATAGCAATTTTTGGTTACCTCAGTGTTTTTTTACTGTTCTGCTTTATTCATTTTGCAATGGAAAGTGAGAGTGAAAGGGTGTTGAGGTTGAAAAAGGAAATTTAGAAACTTCGGGATCTGAATCGAGCTTCTCCGAGCACACCATATCAGATGCCGAGTGTGAAGGTGAGCCTATTGAAGACAACCAATGGAGAGAAATGAAAAGTAGCGAATCTCCCCCTCCTGCACCCACAAGGTTCAATTTTGAAAGTGCTTCATCACTCACTTTTTAAGTTCAAGAAGATGGTGGTGTACTCCAGTTTTTTCAACTGTTCTTCGGCAATGAATTTATATAACTAATTACTGATGAGACAAATTGGTATGCTAATCAGTGTCTTCGTGAAAAACCCTCTGGTTCCAGAGAACAATGGCGTGAAGTGAGTGCTCCCGAAATAAGAGTTTTCTTGGCGCTAATAATGCTGCAGAGCATTGTGAAAAAGCCTGACAAAGAGCATTTTTGGACCACACGGTGGATTCTGTTTACGCCATTTTTTTTGGGAAACGATGTCATATCGCCGATTTGCAAAAAAATCTGGAAAAATTTACACTTCACAAAAATGAGGAATACATATGTCGCAGAAATATGTACTAATCCAAAACTGAATAAGATTTGAAAAATCTACCAAATGTTGAACAGGTGGAAGGAAGTCATATTTGAATAATAGACTTGACCTCATCGAAAAAAAATATTGAGGAGTACATCCCCAATTTTTGGCTCCTGAAGTGGGTAGGCCACCCGCAACACCTCACCCTCTCCGCACCTTAGAAATGCACTTTCCTGAGCTGATCCTAGCCACAAATAAGAAGGCAAGCCCAACACGCAAGTGCTTTTCATATACTAGAAATCGAGATGTGCACTAGAACATTATTCGAAGGGAAAGCAGATATTTTTGCCCAGATTGCGATGTAACTCTGTGGTTGTAACGCTGTCTCTCACCATGTTTTACGACTTACACACAAAAAAAATCTGAAAATAATTAAAATTTGTACTAATCGATTTGGATATATGTTAGGGTTGTAGAATTTTCAATAAAAATATAGATATTTTGGCTTAAATACTTGTTCTAGCTGAGGTAGAAGTGAATCTCTCTCACATTAGACAATTGATAACAATAAGGGTTTAAATTGAAATTATTAATAAACAAAAGCTCAATGCTCAAAATAAACTTTTTTTCCCATCATTATAACATATAAATAATTAAAAAATGCAATAAAAAAATAAGATCCTTTTTGGAACCATTTCCTCAAAAAAATGTGTCAGGGAAGGGGTTAATCGACACAACCCGGGTTTCGAAATAACGTGTCATCTTAAGGCCCCGAAGATGACACAAACTTTTGCAACCCTGGTCATGTCAATAAAATCTTAAAGTGGAGTTCAAAGTTATTTTTCATTTTCTCTATGATGGATAACTACCACAAAATCAAGCCTGAAACAGTTTCCTCTGTTCCTTTAACTCTTTCTCAGTTTCAAGGTGTATGATATCCCCCAGGGCAGAATACTCTGGTGCGGTACTTTTGGCATTCCTACATTGTTTTATTAATTTCCCTTGGCGATTAGGAATTTTAACAAACTCTAGTTGAAAGTTAATTTAGCTTTATTTAAAAATATTTTCAAAAACGTTTAGTTATTTATGTAATTGCTTTTTTTTACCAGTCATCTTCTTTCGCATGTGTGTACATATATGTTATTTGCTTAGAAGATACCAATTCCTCCAAGTATGTTAGTAACTCCCATTGCAGCATAAGATTTAAAGATAAAAGATAGAAATAGAAATTAATTTTTCTTACAATATCATAACTGGATCACAAAAAAATTCCGAAGCTACATTTTTACCAGGGACATTATGATAGTGTTATCTTTCTAACACTAATAAAAGTAAATTGTAAAACTAACCTTCATCACAGGCACTCTTATTCTCCCAGGTGAATGAGAACGATGAGATGGTAAAATCGGAGCTGAAGTATTTTTGACATCAACCTTATTGAAAAGCCCCTTTGGCACAGGTCTTGCAGTGAATTTCACCACAGCAGGACGAGGTTCTTCAACCTAAAGAGTAAAAGACAAATATGAAGTATATATTCACCAATGGAATTGCTTCACCTGTAATATAGGCCATTATTATGCACATTCAACACTTTAAAACATCACTTCCTTTTTCTATAAAAATGCATTCATTCACAAGTGGAGATATTTGCTTTTTCTACACTTAAAAATATCATGCCCACTCTTTGGCAAAGAAAGAAAGTAGTGATGTGGTCAGCATTCGATCAAATCCCATAAAATTCACAGATTCAATCAAATGCTTCCAAGAAATCTTAAACTCCCGGTTGTGCAGGTGGTATATGCACTGACTGCTTTTCATTACTGTATACGGCAATAGCAGAATATTGCAGGCAGCAATCAGCAAGTGATGCTCAGTTGTTTGCCTTGCTTCTTGAAGGATAGCCCCCAATAACTGGCTATTGCATTGAATTCAAAGCAACAAGAAAGGAGCATGGCATCTATCACCACAAATGGAAAGCAACCAAGCCTTGGTAACCTCTCTCATTCGATATCTCACTACTGAATCATCAAGCCTTCCCATGACATCTTTCTACATCAAAAGCATAGATAATTTGAGCAAAAAATCACTAAGGCAAATATATGAGGGGAGATTTGGGCATTAGTCACATTGTTTCATTTAGAAATTCAGCTAGCGGTGTATGCACAGACCACCCTCATAACCTCTTAGCATCTTCCACCTTTGATCACGAATTGCCGCCACATCCCCCGGTTACTTAATGACTTGAGTCAAGGTGAATCGTTAAGAATCAGTGTGTATGGTACTTCCTGGAATCTGGATCGCAGTCCACTGTCACCGCCTGCAGTCATCAGTCCTGTACTTAGGCATCAGTCACGGTGGTACTCTAGGAGTGAGGCTTGGTAGAGGGGGTAGAGGACAACGGAGAGGTCAGGGAAGAGAAAGTGCAAGGGACTGCAGAGTGCTGACTGATGCTGACTCAATTCTAGTGAATCTTAAACTATACAATGCTGCCCCCAAACATGCTTCCGGTGAGGGTTGCCTCCCATCAAGAAGTGCAGAAAGGGAAGGGGGACGGAAGGGTAGAGTGCGTGAAAAAAAAAGATTTGCTTGCTCCAGCAGTCTGAACTCTTCTATTAGGTAGGGATGGACTCAATGAGTGGGCTGTGACCCCAAGTGGCGTAAATACGATTGGTAGGCTTGTGAGTCAAAATATTATAAAAGAAAATCCAGGACCATCACCACAAGCCAAATGCAGAGTGTCTAAAGAGAATGTATCTAGCGCATGGTGATTATTTATTGATGAAAATATGCTCCAGCATATCAAAGTATGCACTGAAGCAGAAGCAGCGCGCTTGGTTGAGGGAGATTGGACCACAACCGTTGAGGAAATTGAAGTTATTTTTGCCCTAATGTACGCACGAGGAGCATATGGTTGTGGTTCTCTGGATTGTGATATGCTATTGTCTAGTGAATGGGGGCCAGTGTTTTTCTCTCAGACAATGTAACGAAACAGATTTCGCTCACCTATGAAGCACTTATGTTTTGATGTTCGGAGTACAAGTTCTCAGCATCTCGCTACAGATAAATCTGCATTGATGTCCGAAATATGGAATAGCTTTGTGGACAACTGCATAGCTTTCTATAGTCCAAGTGAAAACCTCACGGCGGACAAGCAGCTTTTTCCCATTAAAGCTGGGTGTACATTCACACAGTATATGGCAAATAAACCAGACAAATTTGGAATAAAGTTTTGGTATTAGCAATGTTAATTACAAATATTTCTGCAATAGGTTTCCATATCTGGGGAAAGAAGAGGCGACCATTGAATGAAGGCCTCCCCGATAACGTTGTTTAATGTTTATTGCATCCGTACCTGATTTCAGGACAAAATGTCACGACAGATAATTTTTTCACATCACTGGCTTACGCTAAAAAATTTAAGGAGAAATAATTATTATAGAATGTGCTACCCCTCCCACTCCTCACCCAAATTCCCCTGACCCAAGCCCAACCTCCCATGGTGAAGGCAACAACGAACAACGACTCCAACCAACCAACCCCTCCCACCTCCCCCTCTCTCCCCCTTTCCTCCCCAAACATCTGTCAAACTCTCACCCCACCCTTCCTCGTTTGATCCTTTCCCCTCCCCTACCATGATTTTATATATATACTCTAACCTAAAACATATTTTTCACCTGAAGATGACACCAAGTGTTGAAACCCGGGTCATATTAATAAAATTTTTAGTGGAGTTAACAAAGTTATCATAATTATTCCGTAATGGATCAATTCCGCAAGGTCAAGCCTACAACCATTTCCTTTATAATAACAGAATCAGACGTGAGGCCCCTGAAGTACTTCAGACGTCAAAGGCTAAGTCGTGCGTAACTACAGCCCTAAAACATGAACATTGCAATGACAATAAACCACGGTAAAAAAAACAAAAACTTATTGGTTCTGAGTACCATGCATCCCAGCATAGAATTAGATAGTACAGAAAAAAGATTACCAGAGTCAGTGAGTTTCTACAACTCCACAAAGGATGGAGTAGATATACTGGACCAAATGGCAAGGAAATACACCACATGCACTGGATCTTGCCAATGGCTTGCGCAAGTTTTATATAATATCCTAGATTTAGCTGCCATTAACACATGCATGATAAACAAAGAGGTCACTTCACAAAATATCAGCCGCCATAAAGTCATTTTGATGCTAGCTGAAGAACTACATACGTAATGAGTATATATAAAGTCACAGCCCGGGCAAGCACTTTCAGCATTTCAGGAACACAAATTAGAAAAAGACATCAGTAACAGGTACAAGCATGTAAAGGGAATAAAATGAAATAAAATAAAACTATGGTAAAATGTTCAAGAAGCCAAAAATATACTTGAGGGAAATACACAGCAAGGAGTAAACAACTTATTCTGTGTGTTATGAGTCATTAAAAATAAAGTTTGGGATGGTAGAACCAGGGTTGCCACCTTTTCAAAATGTGAAAAAAGGACACCAGGCTGAACTACCTTACCAGGGGGTTCTGGGGGGCGAAGACCCCCAGAAACCCCGCCCGTGAAAATTTTTGGAAAGGCAAAACGATTTTTTTTTCTTCTACTGTTGGGGCTGCGGGTACATTTGCAACATCTGTGGGAATATTATTGAACTTTTCAGTGGGATTTTTTTAAATTATCCAATTGTACCAAATTTCTTTCGTGTCCTCTTTTGAAGTGGTAAAAAGAGGACTGACCTTGTCCTTTTTGAGGACAACAAAGCAGAAAGGAAAAGTGTTGAAAAAGAGGATCTCCTCTCTGAAAGAGGACAGGTGGCAACCCTGGGTAGAACTGATAGCAATATACATGGTTTAATGCTGTTATATTACATCACTACTCCCTGATCGGAGTGTGGTGGCCTAATGGGTAGAGCGCTTGGATACTGATCAAAGGGTCCTGGGTTCAAATCCAGTTGAAGCCTTTGGACGCCCTTTAACATAAAATCCTCGGAGTGCAAGGTAGCCCAGGAAAAGTAACTGGCCCCCCTACCCTGAATGTGTGAAATTCACACGCTTAATCCGGGATGAGCTCTACCCTCATCTATCCAAATCAACCTTCGGGTTGAATCACTGACTGACTGACTCCCTGACAGCAAATAATATATGTACTAATATTTACTCTGCAACATGTATATACACAAAACTACCACCAACACAAACTTGGGGATACACAGATTTATCACCAATTGTACATTGCACAATTGGTGATAAATCTGTGTATCCCCAAGTTTGTGTTAAAGTTGAAAAACTAAATTGTTTATAAATCTTATTCATTAGGTACTTTAAAATAATACAAACCAGAGTTAAAAACAAAATAATCTCACTTCAAAATAAAATATATGCATGAAATTATTCCTACATACCACAAAAATGAGAGAAAACACCTACTGGTCAAAATGACCACGTCCACGCTTTTAGGCATGGGGAAAATAGGGCGCTTGTGTTAATATTTCTACCTATACTCCAGTTAACTACTAGTTAAGATTATCATAATACCAGGGACTGAATAAAAGCTTATTGTCCCACCTCAGCACTAATAGTAAAGAGATATCAAACAGTGATGAAGAAGGTTGGGAAATGAGGAAGGGGAGACTGATGTGTACGAGTCACTCACTTCCCAATGGAATGGGTCACCCATGTTCTGGGTCTGAATCTCTTCCTCCCTGCTGGTCTAGGGGAATAACAAAATGATGACTGCAAGAATGGGCAATGTAGGAAGTGTTTTGTGGGATGACCATTTGACTCCAAACAGTGAAGTGGTCAACGGAAGAAAGTGGAGTAACAATGCCAAGACCTACCCCATAGATGACTTCCATAGGTTATACGGGCCTTGGGATGAAAGAATTGGAGAGAGAGATGAAATGATGTAGGGAGAGGACGAATCCAGATATTGCTCTTCTCAACTGTCTCTTGCATCCCATGGTCATAGTTGAGTTCATGGATTTGATCGAAACGAACATGGATGCAAGGGAGATGGAAAAGAGGTAAATATATCAAGACCTACAGTGCACACAGAGACAAATATACCAGGCTACTCTTTAATCATATGAATGCTCGGTTGAGTGAAGGCCTCAATATTGGGAAATGTCAGGTACATCCCCTCATGTAAAGTGCAAATCTGGTATGCAGAAGACAGTACCTAATCCTAGGGCCCCTTTATCTGTTTAAATAATCCATACTGCAGATGTCATTTTCAGAAATTAAAACAGCACTCAATTTCTCTTGTCCTGAACCACTTCTATGGGTTAAATAATGTAATAACCTGACTGAAATATTGTCCACTAATAGTGCAAGAGTGATAGATGGTATTATATGAATAAAAATTCTTTACCTTCTTTTTGAACTCCGTCAGGTTAAATGGTTTGAACTCAGTGACATGGAAGCTTCTTTGAGAACAATTGATGTTAGGAGGCTTGAGAATTTTCTCATTTATAGGCCTTGCCTTCAGCTGATGCCTGAATAAATAGAGAATTATACAACATATAATCACATAATAAAAGGTTTAGAGCTACTAAAATTATTATGAGAGCTATCATTGATATACCCAGTTCAATAAAATTGAAGAAGATATTAACACTGATGATTTGATTTATTAAAAAGAAAACTTCAGAGTGAGCATGTTTAACAACTTAGTAGAATAATAAAAACTAAAACCTGGAAAGAACACCACATGGAAATATTTTTTTTTAAATATTGACCACTTTAGCAAACTTCAATGAAATAATAATCATTAATCTCTGATGGTAGTTATGAGCTGCACGCTGAATGAATATACATTAGAGCCTTGATTTTACATAGTTTGAGGGACCAAAAATGAGGCAGTATGTAACATCAAAGTGTTTAAAACCAATTTGAGGTAATAACATTTTTCGGATCTCTTCAATGTATTTAAAATTAAGCTGAGTAGTATAAATTTATTTTGATTTCGTGAATTTGATTTTTATTGCCACATTTGATGGCATATAATGCACCTTTTCCCCCAAAGTTATTGCTTGGAAATATGTGAAAGAGAGACCACACGCAGGCTACTCATCCCAGACACTCCCTACCGACTACAAAATTTACCCCAGATGGTGTGCACTACCCAGCCTTCCTCAAGTGTTATTATTCAAAATCAGAATTATTGTTACTAATAGTACTAGGGTCGATACATACAGAATTTGTCCGAATATAAGAATTGCCCCCCTTCAAATGTAAGCCCCCCTTAATTTATATCTCTATTTCTGGAAATTAGGTACCTAATTTCTAACCATATTTACTCTCATACCACATACAGTGGAACCGTGTTAATACGAGTATGGCCTGTTGCGAGACCCCTGCCAATATGAGAGATTGCAGGGGCACCGTCAATTGACCCTATGTTAGCCATGTAAAAAAATACAGTTTTTACGAGGCCCTTATTGCGTTGGCACCCGCCATTGCGAGTTTCCAACACTGGTAAACATACACCAAGAGTGGCCAACCTCTTGCAATTGTTTGCGATCTGTTAGCAATGCAATTTATATGGAGTGTCAAGTATCAACTACACACTGTAAATCACCGCCCGATTAATTTATTGTTAACTTTGGTGAATATACTTTAGCATTAGCAGTTGCGATTTTTGATCTTTTGTTCCCTGAGCAGTCGAGAGCACACTCTCATGGCAGCGAGTTGAGAGCATTTCAAAGATAGACACCATCATGGTCCAAAAACGCAAGACACACTGTTAGTCTACGTGAGAAAATGGAAATAATAGAGCTATGCAAAAGTGGCATATTGTCGAAGAGTGAAGTGGGCAGGAGGCTTAATTTATCCCTCATAAATTATAGAAGGATGAAGTCTCCAGCCCACGATAGAAGGATGAAGATACTGAGGACCCTAAAGGATGGGAAGAGATAGAGGGTCATTTTGTTCTGTGTTTTTTAAAAGTTTCATTGAAGCTGACAACTCTGTCCCCTCTCGTGAGGAGCTGCCGGATGACGCAATTCTACTTGCGGTGCGCAATGACAGTGTGGAATCAAGTTCCGATTCATAGGATCCGTATTTGAATTGAAATACATAATAAATTCTATTGGCTGTGTCCCACAATGTCCTGCCCAATCTCAACCAATCACAGTACTCGTCACAACTCATGCTGATCAAACGTTTTTGAAGTTGTCAGTGTGTGTGCTTCCCTTAACCGCGCCATTACTGGGCATTACCAAGCAATATGGTGTATCGCTCCGATCGCTCCATTCGGGACGCAGTCAAGTTTTACGGAATCATTTCTTTTATATTAATCCTCCCGATGGTACTTGTCAGTAGAATGAAGTAAGCGTATTGGCAAGGGAGCGACACTACAAAAAGTACGTCATGCGTGCAACTGGAGGAAAACTAAAACAAACAATGTTAGACTCTTTTGTACATAATTAATGGTTTTCATTGAAACTGAAAATGCATTTACGCTTTGTTTTCACATATTAATGTCAAAGTTTAATTGAGTATTTAATTCTGTCGGCAGGGAAAAACAGCAAGCTACTCAAGTCTCTTAATATTTTCTTTCACTCTATATTTATCTATGTTGGACATTTGCATGAGTTAATGTTATAATTCATGAGATTATTGAAGTTTGCAAATTTTTGTTACCTATACTTGATGTAATTTGATGAATGCGGTGCCAAAGAAGTTGTGCATTTGGTTCATTTACTTTCAATACGTCTACATTCCCTGACATAGAATTATTGTAAGTACGTTGAGGGCCAAATTAAATCTTTAAAAAGATCTTATTGTGATACAACTGCTATTTCAATGAAATTGCTATGCATGTTATAGCAGATTGTTTTTTAATGTGGACATTACATCGGATGGGAGAAAATGTTCTCCAAGGCAGGATCCCTTCCACTGTTACATTTCGTCTGCAGAAACAAATGAAATACGTTATTCCAAATGGCCTCCGCAAAATGTCATGAAGAACGTGAATATACTTATAAACATTAAGATCAACCAAGGGAAAGAGTAAAGGCAAGTAATAAATGCAATATAATTTTGATTTACCAATCATGGTTTACATTTTTGGTGAAACTAATCAAAATGATGGAACGAACATTAAAATTCACTAGAAAAATATAGCTTGATCAACTGTGCATTTGGGAACATTACCGACAATTCGAGGCTTTTTGCGTCTTTTGGAGTAGGTATGGTGCTTTTTGATTGAATGGTTAGTTGGTAAATTAAGTAGGGACATGAATTACTGCGAAAACTTTCCTCTTCTTTTGGGATTTGTGCTCAGGCTCACCAGATGGAAATACTTCGGCCACCACACCAACCCGATTTCTAGAAAGTGTTGACAATAGGTTTAGTGGTAATTATTTGCTCCACCCCCAGTAAGATGCCATTGCGAGGGTTTTCTTGGGCACCGTGAGGTCTCGTTTTATCAAGGTTGCACTGTATTTCCTTCGAATTAATCTTCTTTATATAAAAATAATGCTGGTACATAGTTTTTTTTCAGGGTATTCACAGATCTAATGGGTGGAAAAGTATATATGATGCAATTATACTGCGAGTTGCATATACATTGACTTTTCCACAGCATTTTAGGTCTACAGAAACATTGTCATGATGTATTATTAATGAGTTGATATAAATATGTAGTTGGTGAATTCTTAGAATTAACATTGAATCTATAAGCAAAGCTACTCATCTACAAGGTGTGATAAAAAAATGGGAATTTTAGTTTTTCTAAAAGTATATTCATTTATTAATCAATATCAATTTTGTCCCCTTCAAAGTAATCCCCCTTACATATAATGCACTTGTGCCAGCGGTTTTTCCAATCTTGGAAGCACTTGTGGAACTCACTTTTCGGTATAGAGTTCAGCTCCTTCAGGGATACTGTTTTTATCTCATCAATAGTGGCAAAACATCGTCCTTTCACGGTTCTCTTCAGCCTTGGGAATAGAAAGTCTTGGGAATAGAAAGAAGTCACAGGGGGCCATGTCCAGCAAATACGGTGGCTGAGGCAAAATAACTGTTTTTTTTTTAAATAAGCAGTGAGGTATGAGCAGGAGCATTATCGTAGTGTAATTTCCATGAGCTGTTTTGCCACAATTCTGGGATTGCTTCACGCAAACGGCACATAACTTCCAGGTAGTACTCCTTACGACCATATGGCAGGAATTATTCAAATTCAGAATTATAAAGCCCGTGAAATTTAAATACAGTGAAACCTCACTTTTACATTCCCAGAATTAAGTTTTCCCGTGATTTACAACATTTTCTTCCACTCCCAAAAATGTTTGAATCCTTCTATTGTATTCTCATTCTGCTATTTACACTTTCAAGTCCTGCCATTTACGACATTTGAAGGTGAGAAAGATGGTGGCTGGCGCACTTCAACAGGTGACCCTGACAACATCACACAATACTAGACAAAGGGAAGGTTTTATCCTTAAGGGAATTAACAATTGCCTGATAGCACTCTGATGCAAGGAGCTTTTCAACATCTTTGCCTTTCTCACATGGTAACACTAAGAAAATTGTGTTTGAGACCCGGCAATTGCTCATGAAGTCTCTCTGTTGCTGGGGACAGGGTTAGCCACCGGGAAACAACATGCTTAAGTAACTCATGCATAGGCACTTTCTTCTCTCTTTGAGATTATTCAAACACCTCAAAACAACTTGGATAGTCAAGAAAGTCATATACAATAACTAGTAAATGGGTACTTGCAGTTTCAATAGAAATTTTTACAGTGATAGAGCATTGGTGACCTATGAATATATGTATTAATGAGAATATAGCATTAAACGAATGGGTTGATTCATAATTTGATTCCTTTCATTCATAGTTCGTTTCTTAGAATACAGGATTAAAAATTACTGTTTATATATGTATCATCATAAAAAATTGTAAATCGTGTAGGTCGAAGGCATAATATCGACAAAAGCTATTGAAATATGCACCGATGCAACCTTTATAGCCAGTATAACGTACTGCAAGCCTTGGAAAAAATGCGAAAATTGCCTGGAAATGAAAAAGATCCAATTTGTACTTATTATGCGTTTCAATGAACTTAGTAACTTAAAATAATTCAGTTTATCGATCTATAAAGAAAAATCTGCTGCAAAAATTAAATGTTTTGGCCTTATTTTGGTCAAAGAATGAAACTTGTATCAACTCAATTCATTATTTCAAACTCAATTATTTCATATTTTAATCAATGAAAGGAAATTACTCTACATGGAAATTAATCATTTTTCCAGTTCAATTACATTAAAAAACAAAATCCTATCTACGCTCGAAATCAAGAAAAAATGTAAGGATTTTCGATTTTTTCCTGACTCAACACCAAATACCAACCCTCCACTGAAAATTTCAACCTTCTAGCTTGATTAGAAATGCCCAGGAATTCGTATCAATGAGTGAGTGAGTCAGTCAGTTTTTTAGCTTTATATATGTAGAGTAGGACCCCGCTAAACTAACCTCAGGTGGTCTGACTCCTCGCTTAGTCCGAAGACCATGCCGTCGCTTATCAGTGTTTGTTTACGGTGTTGTCTACACCAATGGACATTTTGTGGATACGGAAATAGAGGAACATTCCAGCAAAATCGAGATTGTCGTCTGCTAAGCAAAAGAACATTACAGAATTTTTTCAACCAGCGCAAGAACATTAAATCTACAGTATAGTGTTTCATGACATTCACAGTGAATCATAGTGAAATGATCATAGTGTTTATTGTGTTTTATGGTGTTTCATGACTATACAATTTGTTTCTCTTCATTTACTTTAACCTACCGGCGGGCACGTACATCTACTAAGTACACAGCGGTCGGTTTTCGGAATTTTATTCAATTTTACCCTTATGGGACCAACTTGGGACCCTTTGCTATTCCTCATTTGTGCAAACAGCCTTCTTAGTGTGCAGAAATTATTTTCTTAGGAGCAGTTTTTGGGGAAAAAGAAACGAGTCGTGAAGTCCGTACGTTGTGCACTGCGAGGCACGTTGAGTCAATGAACAATCGACGTCTGTTCGTATATTTTTTGTTATTCTATAAGATATCGACTTTTTTATTGTTAGCAATAGTTGGCGACAAATATTACAAGTTACTGATTATCTATTCATATTTTTATATGGCAGTAATTTTCGCTTGAAACAATATTGTGTGTGTTGCAGAGATATGCTGTGATTATGAAAACAATATTTCCGTGCACATTTACCTGTATTCCTTACATCTATATCAAAGAATGATTAACTTTTTATTGCATAAAAATGATGTAATTATGCATCAATACAATTTACATTAGTGAAACTAATTTTGAAATCCAAAACTGAAATTTGAAGTCTAACGAAGCGATGAAAGTACATATTTCATCACTTGGATTCTAAAGAAACGTGACCCTCGTGTTATACATACCAAGACTCAAAGCCGTCATTCGAATGCCTACAGTGCATGGCTCACATGATATCAATGCAGCGACCAACAGACCAAAATAATAACACATTACAATGAAACTAAAGGTGCAGTACACAGTTGATAAAATGTGCGTAGCCCATGGCCCACTACTTGCATGATATTTTGTTTTCTCGAATATAGCTTGCATAAACTCAGATTCTGACTATTCAATAAACATGTTATGATTAAGAACAGCATCGAAGAAGAATTACCAGAAACGATCTAGCCATGGGGCTCAAAAAGGTGCATTTAAAGACAAAATCGATGGCTTTGACTCCGCCATCCGATTGGAATCATACCTGAAGCACTACCCAGGGTATCCGGTGAATCTCAATTTCTTTTTTCCCTGAGTTATCCAGGTTTCCCAGTCAAATATTTGAATTTTCCAGGGTCTTGTTGAACTTCGTTTCTAACATATTTTTATAAATATATAATAAAATCGGAAGGATCTAACACCTAAAAGATTTCAATTAAAATTAAATTGTATTTGTTGGACAACTCTGGAATAAAACATTTCTGCAAACATTAAAACGAGGGGGGTTGAGATTATTGGAAGAGGATAACCAATTATATAACAATGCTCAAATATCCATTTAGGTTGCCGACCGAATGGTTTTCGTATAATTGCGGGAAATGCTATCGCGTATGCGCAGAAGCAGATTTCTCATAAATTTGGCAACACCAAGAATTCCATTAGTGCGGCTCTTCGAACGGAATCAAGATATCCGTGCGGAATTCTGTTTCCATTGACGGAGATATACAATCACCGTTCGGCATCAATTACGATTCTATTTGTAGCGGCCATTTTACATGGGAATTATGTATTCCATGTGGAATTTATTATGCAATTGGCCCCCTGGACTGTGCGAAGAGAGAGGGGGGTGGGGTGATGAAGTACAGTGTGTCCTCGTTTAACGTTGTTAACTCGTTCCTGAAAAAGTAGACGTTAAGCGAAACAACGTTAAACGAAGCAGTATTTTCCATAAGAAACAATGTAAAAAATTAAAATCGGTTCCAAACTCACCAATTCTTCATTTCATAACAATAATGATTTCTTGTGTGAGAATAGTAGAAAAGTAAGGGGTATTAGATGAAGCTAAAGGAAAGTGAAAGGAATGCGCATTTATTAAATGTAAGAAAAAAAGGCGTGAGATTCTTAGTTTTGGTGAAATTAAAGTTTGAAAATTACCAAATTCGCGTATTTTTTGTGATATTTTGACGCCATATTGCGAGATTTTTGGAAGTCCCAGTAGAGGGATACGGACTAATTTCACGTCTGAAATATGGCCTTACCCAACCCCCCCAACAACGTTGCGTGTCTGTGGAGTGAAACAGGGGTGCTAAGGTGGGACAGTACGCGGCGTCGAGAAGCCCATTTCTGAACGGAAAAATAGGTTATTTGGCGGATAGTTACGATTTATTTTCACTAATACCCTTTTAAACCAACCCACCCCAATGGTGATTGGTTTGCGTAAAATTACGGCGATTGGCGAGTTGGTGATGAAAGTTCCGTATGGAGGCAGTGGAATGAAGTACCTCCAAAGATTATAGGGTAGCTCCGAGAGGTTACCCGTCCCTCCGGAGTGTAATAAAGCCGTCGAAAAGCGGGAATACTTTAAAGTTGAATGCGGGAAAAGTCATGGGCGGTGGGTATAGAAAATGAAGACACTGCTCGACCGCTGCGCCATCTGGGGGAACTAAGAGTAAAAGGTTAGTATTTCCAATATGGCGTACAGAAGTAAATTTACATCACAGTTTTAAGTGAATATTTTACGAAAGAAAAAGGATTTATGAAGCAAACGAAAGGTAAATGCGCATATGTAGCGTAGCAATATAAGTGAAATAGGTGGTATAAGGTGATCGGGAAGCAGGTGAAATTAATTTTCTCCCAGACTGGACGCTATGATACAAATACCACGGCGTATTTTATTTACGCGGACAGTCGAACAGATGATTTCACTAGTCAGAGATCTTCATATCTTAGATGAAACAAACTGAAAAGGCATTTTTAAAAGAATAAGCACCAGTTTTCCCTCCTATATATCTGATATTTAGTGCTGTTAGCACCGGCTTCCCTCAGAGTAAAAGAAATTTTTGTTCTTCACTGCGGGAGCGTGCACATGCGAATGCAGTGAAGGGCAAAAATTTCGCTCGCTGCGATCGCGAAAACGTAGGATATCATTATTTCGTAACAAAGGTTTAGGAACAGTATCACCCTCGGCTGCCATGCATTTTCCAGGCTTTTTCGGAAAAATACAAAAATTCCCTCCAGGCTTTTTCGGAAAAATACAAAAATTCCCTGAGTTTTCCAGGTTTTCAGGGTCGCCGGACACCCTGACTACCATTCTCAAGTAAAAACTACTACTCCCGTTAATTTTGCGAAAAGAGGGAGATGTAAACTACACGTAAATAACACTTATACTGTGTTTTTCACGTGGTAAATACGTTAGCAAAAAACATTACTGAGCCTTTGTCACTTGCCGTTTGCGCCTGCAAGACGCCAAGGAATAAGTTTCTTCGGCCAACTAGACAGCTATTAATATCTAATAATAAAAAATAAGCACGTGAAATACGTTCGGTAAATAAGTAAATATGTAAAGCCCGTTTCACATGACACTTGATCCACCACAAGGTCTAGTATACTCGCTAGTATGCTAGCTTTCCTGTATCGTGTGAAAAGAACCAGTATACTGACTAGCAAGCATGCTAGCTAATACACTCTCTGAGCTACTGGACTTCGTACTTGATGCGGTACTAGTTTGCTACTAGACCCAGTGGCCATCTACCAATCACGTTCACGTTACAGACGCTGTACGATCTTCTCTTTTTTAAATTAGTATGGAATCATATGGAATAACTGCTTAAAGCAAACACAAGGTCGATGATCGTGTGAAACCTCCTAGTAGGGTTCCAAGCATACTAGATTCCGTAATCAATATCAAGTAGCGGCTAGCACACCAAGTCTTGTGCTGGATCAAGTATCGTGTGAAACGGGGTTAATATAGCTAATCAATGACAAATTAACCATTATATAACAAAAAACCTAATTTATTCTTTATTAGCGTCTTCGTGTACTGCGTACACAATGAAACCGGCTCGTGTGACTGAAAAATGCACGCCTGCAGAAAGGTTAAGTATTTCTGTCGCAGTATACTTTTATTTACAGTTTACAGTATTACATCTGTAAAACCATGCATATAATATTTTCTGTTTAATCTACAGTTCTATCACGTTTTTATTTAAATGAATGTGTTCCTCTGATAATCCGACCTTTTTTGTAGTCCGACCATGCTCTCAGTCCCGTTGGTGACGGTTTAGCAGGGTTCTACTGTATCACTAATAATGATGTCAGATACCTCCATCCCAAAAATTTCAAGCCCTTTCTGGAGTATGTGCAGGTTTCAAAAACCAATGTCAAGAAGCCCTATGTCAATAATAGATTTGAGTTTCTGAGAAAAAAGCCTAACAACAGCTTTGTTTGCATTGGGGTCGTCGCAAGAGGCCATGGGCATTTACCCAGAGTACATTTAACTATTTTCCAGAAAAATTACAATTTTTTCAGATTAGTGAGAAAAGTTAGCATTTTTTTAAAAGTGAGAAAAGTGACCCGGTTTTCGAATAAGCGAGTAAAAGTGAGAAAAATGAGTCAGTGAAAGCCCTGTTTTCAGAGCTAGCTTGCAGTGTTGCAGAATCAAACACTTCTAGCATTGAAATAGTGTTTTCAATCATACACCATTGTTTCTGCACCAACACTGTTGGTAGTTCGGTGGATGACAAAACAAAGATCCTTCTATTGACCCAGTAGTCACTTCATCATGTGGAGGGAGGGTTGTGTGCTGATGCGTCCTACATTAATCTATGAAGGGAAACTTTGGCTATTTTCTGACATTTCATTGGAATTTTCAGTTCTAGATGAGTGTAAGAAGTGGCATACAATTCTTTGGCAAGCTACTGCCAAGTTGTTTTTGCCTTGGCATGGAGAAAGCCATCTTTGCCTTTTGCAACAAACCCATCATGTATGTAAGTCTAGTCAGTACTAGAGAAAGAAGACCACACTAAAGCCTGAATCACACGATCATTTTTTCCATCATTTTTAAGGGATAGCTCCAGTGATAGCTCAAGGGATAGCTTTCCCTACAGCTCTGACGTCATCATTTTTCAGGGATAGCGGCAATGATAGGGATTGCCATCCCTTTTTCCATCATTTGGTCCTGTCCCTTTTTCCATCATTTGGTCCTGTCCCTTTTTCCGTCCCTGAACACGTACATGAATCTGAAGTTCAGCCAATCAGAGCGAAGGGAAGCAAAACGCGATTGTGTCGCCGCAAGTGACTTCTGGTCGAACTAGCTCGGTAAACGTAAAAGTGGTAGGACAAATTTCCCGGCAATGATGCGAGCACCTACAGAAAAAATGATCGTGTGACCGGAAAAATGACAGCTCGAGCTATCATTTGAGCTATCCCTTGAGCTGTCATTTAAGCTATCCCTTAAGCTATCATTGGGGCTATCCCTGAAAAATGATCGTGTGATTCAGGCTTTACGACCACAACTTTCCATTGGAGAGGCTATACCTCAGCTACTAGCTAATTTTCAGCACAACCTACTAAATGATAAATATACATGCTTAATTTTTTAACACCACTTCCACCTTTTTAGTACATATGTACATTTCTTCATATTCTTTGATTTATGGCATTTTTTAGAGTAAACTCGTATGAATCAAGTTCAAGTCTAGTTTATGGTTTCAAAACCTTATTTGAAGTTTTTAATTACATATTTCTCCTTCTAGCATTCAAATTTTTCACACCATTTCAGAAAGCAATAATTTTATTTTATCTTTTTCACCTGGCACTGTTTCAACACATGACGTGGCTTCCTTCAAATACATACGTCATTTCTTAAGTTCCCTTCATCTTATGTTTTGGAGTATGACATATCGGAGGGTAATTAAATTCTTTCCAAAGCAGATAATAACTCAAGCCTCTCACCAGCGAGAAAAATTTTCACTCCCCACAGGAATGTCACTGTGGTGAGTGTAGCCGAAGAATGGAAAACCCTGCTTCTTAATATCACCCCTGAAATAGGGAAAAACCAGTCTCTTGCATTTCCATATTAAGATTCCCAAGCTGAGAAAATTCCACAAGGAATAGTCATTTGTTGTCCAATGCTTTAGCCTCTGAGAAAAAATAATCAGAATATTTGCTTCTTCCTAGACAAATGGTCAGATGAAGGGCCACAAGTTTTTATTATTTGACCCATTTTCTTCTCAGTTTGCATTCACCCCGAGTGAGTGCAAGTTCCTGAAATCTCTTATGCAAGGAATTATTTTTTCTCAAACTCCATTTGCATTTCTATGAATATATCAATTTGAATAACTGAGACAGTAACCTAAAAATTAATTCCATATTGACAAGAGTATCTTCGGCACCATTTGAAAACTTAGCACCGACAAAGACTTTTGTCTTTTAAAATTACGAATTTTTTAAACAATAAATCACAGTTAAAAGAAGATAATGCCTACCCTATTACCACACGTTTACATACCTCTTCATTTCTTCCACTTCTAAATCCTCCAATTGCTTCCTGGAAAGTGCATGGTTAGGACGATTACGCTTGAGTACTTTGAGGTGAGGACTAACAGGAATCGTAGATGCTCTCGCCCTCCATTCATCTTTATTCCTGTGGAAGGTCTCATTGCCTACAGAAATGCAAACAGAGAATATGGAAGTGATGCAGTAGATTCAAGAACAAAGCAATTGATAAGTAAATTTAAATTAAATATCAATCCCAATTGTCAACAAATGTCCTCTACCTTTAGTGACAATTTGGATTGATCTTTAATTTAAAGATACAGTTAATACTTAAAGCAAAATACAAACATGAACAATAATAATTGGTCTACAGCAATTTACAAAAAGCATAGTAATTTCCACAGTAAATATATCGCCAGCCAGTTTCAAAAGCATTGTCGGCTTGCCAACTATGTAAGTATGGATTGGAGAAATTTTTCAACTTTTAATTGGTAAGATTTTTTTAGCAGTACTGTATAGATTGCATTGTCTCTCATACAATTCATGGTAAAATTTACCTCAACACCCAAAAGACAAAAAAGTATGTCTCCAAAGATAAGCACCGATGGAAATAAAATGAGATAATATTTAACCAATTGGTTGTGCATGATGAGCATATGTTGTCATGAGTTTCCTACCTCACAGTGTACAAGGACTTATTATTTAAATTCTTAGTCAGGGTGTCCACTGTGAAGACAATTAGAAATTCCCAGAGTTTTCCAGGGGAATTGTTCCATTTTCCAGGGTGCTCTCCAGTCCTAAACATATGCACTTTTGGCTAAATATTGCTCATCGGGCAGTAATTATTAACTCCAGGAATCAGGAATAGTTGGTTGAGTCACTGTGATGCTGTGTGTAACATCTTAATATACTGCTATTTGCCATAAGTAATATTGGTAATAACTTCTCTACATGTACTAGTTACCCCAATAACATGTGGATTATAAAACTGTCTACATATTCTATAAATACTCTTGCTCACATATCCACACAGAAGGATGAGGAAAAACCCAGTACAAGCAATATCAAATTATCCTGCACTAAACAAATAATACCATGGGGTAACACTCTTTACTGCCTAAGATCTCTACTCCAAATGTTCTCAACATAACACTCAATTGCACACCAGGAAATTCCCTAGAATACTGCAGTGGCTGAAGACTGAAGTCCAGTACACTAAAAGTTCCCCATCCAGTCTCCAAATATGAGCAGTATGTGAATAAGTGAAGAATATCAAGTAAGCAACAATTCTACTCAGAAATTTTAATTTACAGATTCTTGTAATGGCAAGTTGTTGGAAGTGGCAGTTCCATTAAAGGATTATAGATTTCCAGGAAAATATGAACAAAAATCTGCTAAAATAGTTGTTTTATTTTTCTAAAATAACAGATCTGAATTTTTTTTAGCAGAGTCTGAAAAATACCCGCAAGGGCAAGAGTATTATTTCTAGATATCAGCATGGTCAAGTAGCAAAATCATATTTCCGTTAAATAAAGAGGCCACACACATTTAGATCATTGTTAGAATTAAGAACAAAATTAAAATATTTTGAGAATACAATGCCCTGATTTTCATGTAATACATGAACCAATTCCTCAACCCCGCAATCTCTTTCTCTGCATTTTCTCTGATTTTAATTTTTTTCTCCAGTTCCCTGTTCTTTTTTTATCAGCTTCAATCTTCCTCTTAATTACCACACTATCACCCTGCTCTGAGGCCTTTTTTGCTGCCACAGCCTTCTTGTATCTAGTTCTGACATTCTAAAAAGAATGTATCATTGACTGTGATCAAGATTTCCTTGATCCCTCCTGCATTAATGACTGCATCGTGTACCACACGCAAAGCCGACAATGACGCCTCCTTCAAATTATCCACTAGGCATGCAGAATTTACAGAGAATCCTCTCTCAAGACTAGCATTACCATGAAATAGGATACATACAAGTTTCACATCTTGAAATGCTCAAATCCTGGTCGACAACCTATCATCTCCATCAAAAAATGATCAAGATGACAGCTTTGTCGTGAGTATTCTTTAAGGCCACTCTTTACAGCATCAGCAATAGTCCCATGTAATCTATTTAAACCAGTGAAATGTGTGAGTGCGGATGCCACTTTCACTTCCTGGCGCTTTCTCGCAATGGACTCATTCAAGGCAATTTCTGGACTGACACAAAATGCTTTTAGTAAATGAGTAGGCTAGGGGAGATTTGACTAAAATGTTTCGAATGGAGGCACTCATAAAGTGAAGATAATCATTGTGGAATATTAATGTCTTTGTCCGATGGCTTAACTGAGCATTTTCTGATAGCACATTTCGTAGCATAACCCAAATTATTATCCCCTGCCGTGAGCAGATTTGATTTATCTTCAATGTTTATTTTTAAAATAGCCCTGTTATAGAAAGCTTCTTCAGTTACAAAATGAGTCTTGACAGTTTTCACTTATGTATGGAGAGATGAATACAAAAATAGCACAAGGGGTTTGTCTGATTGAAATTCCATGAGGAATGGTTTAATTAGATTAGCCATTGACTCAAAAAATGTGAGCTTAGCAGGTAAAAGCTTGTCCTTCACAATTTGGTAACTGCCACAGTCAGGGATTGTAATAGCAATCTTGGGTTTAGGTTTAATTTCCATTTGGTCCTTCCTAACTCTTTCTACTTCATCCACATACTTCTTTATGTATGGTAAAACATCCAGAGGTCTCGTGGTGACCTTCCTATTTTCCACCCACCTTATAGCACAAACCTTGTGCGGGAATAGAAATTATCCAGTTATATTGATAAAATCAGCTCTCCAAGCAGGTACATGTTTGAAAAGGTTATAAAAAGCCCTCAGAAATTCAATCCAAGTTCCAGCCAGATGCCTTTCACCCAGTCTTGAAGGCTACATGTACTGTATGTAACCCACAAGAGTCAAAATCAATTAGAACTGGATCATATGGATCACAATCATTATTCAGCTATCTTTTAAATGAAATAAAAATCTCTTGTTAACATTAGGACCATCCATTGAAACATGAACTACTTTTTTCATGTCAATTGCAGCAAGACCTAGTTCAAAAGCATTTAAAATGTTCTTGGCAGCCATTTTAACATTTTAAAATAATTTAAAACATTGAAAAATATGGCGCAGAGACGAAGAGAGCGTTACAAAAAGTCGTTGAGAGTTTTGAAAAAAGAAATTTCGAAAAATAACGAGGTAAAATTAT
Organism: Pyrrhosoma nymphula; assembly: GCA_963573305.1. Lineage (NCBI taxonomy): Eukaryota > Metazoa > Arthropoda > Insecta > Odonata > Coenagrionidae > Pyrrhosoma > Pyrrhosoma nymphula. The sequence goes on along the minus strand of OY754327.1, from coordinate 76,784,545 downwards.
CCATAAAGCGAAAAAAACATGAAAGCACAATCCACAATGGCGGGGCAATATCGGAACTCAACTGTTTCCCTTCTGCTCTCTGATTTTTAAATTCGTCTTATGGCTTACGTCTCCCATTGGAGAGAGGTTGTCGTAAGAAATCCCTCACGGCTTACGTCCATTGTAGACCAGGAATAAAAGCCTTCACATTTCTTCAGTGAACGCCTTGCCTTCTGCCACCATCACTGTACGGACTGCAACTACTTAACGCTATGCATTACGCAGCTTTAAATAATGGGAAGGAAACATAATCTCCAAATTTGCGACAAAAACATATTTTTCCAGAACACCCGCCAAATTCCCTGAGTTTTCCAGAAGACCAAAATTCCCAGAGTATTCCAAGTTAGTGGACACCCTGTTAGTGTTTATATCTCCACATTATTAATAGACTGCAGCTGCAAGTAGCTATGCGATACAGATACAGCATTTGCATTTTAATAAGCTGGATGAATATTAATTAATTTTCTTTATTTTACTGGAAGATACTTCTGAATCCTGTTAGCATACAGGAATTGAAGTTCAACAAATTTAAAGGGTTAGTAAGCTAGAATAAGGTAATACAACAAATTACTTGTTTGGAAGCTTTGGTTTGCAAACAATTGTATGTGTATGAATATAGAGGGAAAATGGAAGTGACTAAAGCAGTTGCAGAACAATCAATGACAAACAAACCAAAAAGACAAGCCTCAAAGATTTTGGCCAATCAATTACCGCTGCCCACAATTCAACAAACACTGGGAAGGTAGATTCAGAGAGAATCATATCTGTGGAGAACTAGCATTTTTGCTGTACATATTTAACAGGCTTACTCACGTGGCTTGGTGTGAAATCTGGCCGGAGTGACACTATGAAACTTCAGTACCTCCTCTGCCAAGCAAATAAACTTATTATGTGCTTCTGCACTTTGATTCTTCGTGGAACGCTTCCTCTTCCCTGTGATATCTTTACAGTCTTGCTCAGGAGCAACCGATTCCTTAAAAAGAAAACATGACTATACACCATCATATTTCAGTGCAGACTTTAATAACACTAGTCAATAGTAAAATACATATCTTTATGCTTCAAAGAGTCTATTTTAAATAATAAGCCATAGTTCCCAGGCCATTGTTTTAAAAAATTCCTTATCACTTTGAAAGCATTGATCAAATTTTAATTTTCTCAGGTCCACATTTGACTTTCGGTACTGCTCATACATGCCCTGAAGTACCAAATAATCCCCCAACTTTTTCCAAGCAAGCAAATATTTACTGTATACCATATCATGGGTCCAATACTAGAACCAGGTAACTGAATATCTACTCTTTTGAGATGATGAAGGTTTTACATTTGTACCACATGTCATCTCCCTGTGTTGGGTTAAAGGAAATTGGTGGGTGACTCAAGGTGCATCGTTTTGTTCTCCACCTTGTGGCATTTGAAAGCTTACTACTTTACTAACTACTCATAGAGGTAGATAACACAAAACTGGTAAAATTTGAGTTACCTAGTTATAGTATTGTACCCACAATATGAGGATGAAGGGAGAATAACCTTAATATCTCAGCAGCACAAAATGGCACCAGTTAAATTAGATCCTTTTTTATAGAACTAATGTATACTTCAGAGAGCAAAAATAAAAATTAACAATTATCCCTACATATTTAGAACTATCAATGTCTCAAGTAAGAACTTATAAGTTATTAATTAATTTGCAACTAACTTTTTTTGACAACAAACTTTTAAGAATAAAGTTTTCTCAAAATTTCCCCGAGAGATAATAAGTGAATTCTTCACAGGTTTTCCACCAAGCCAGTATTGAGAGGTTTCAGTGGCTGACACTCAGGAATGATGATGGCTGAGTCCACTATAAAGTAGCAGAGCATTGGCAGCTATCAAAACGTCAGCCCAAGGCTTGGTGGAATACCCATGAAGACTTTACTCACATCACATGCCAGGAATAAACTAAATCATTTCAAAGAGGCAATATTATCAACAGGGGTTGGGAAGTGCTCCGAAGTGATTAATATCAGGAGATGGGGTGGTTTTTGAAGTTGCAGAAGAGGTTTTTGGGTGAAGTCGGAGGAGGGCCATTTTGGGAACTTGTTTATATGTATTTAATTATGTTTTACAAGAGCTTTGGTTATATTTATAAGTTTTGTAATGTAAAACGCTTTTAAGGGAGCAGCAGAGAAGTGCAGTGACACTCCAGCAGAGAAAAAATATATCTTATGAGAATGGTGAATGACAAGGAAAAACTACAAAAAATTAAAACCTGAATATAAACATAAAACTAAAATAAAGGTTGGTGGAAGAAATTCCGAAGGTAAAAGCTACCAAATGACATGGACAACAAAAACTACAGAATATAGAATAAGTTTTCTGCCTGGGAAGTAATATTAAGGTGGTGAAAGAAGTGGGAAAGGTATAGTGAGCAGGCAAGCCAAGAAGGTAATCTACCGGTAGAAGAGTTCAATAGTAACCAATAAAATAACTTTATGTTTTAACGTTAAGGTATCACTAAAAGGAATCACTTCATGGAAATATATTTTTGGAGCAAACTGTTACATTGTCATGAAGCTTGGACGATGAATACAGTAGAAAAAAGATAGTTAAAAAGCAATGGAAATACAACTGTTTCAGGCTGGATATGGTGGAAGTTCTCGATATTCATAATGAATAAAGACACTTGGTAATCTTCGACAGATTTATTTATTTGACACCAAATAAATAAATCTGTGTCAAATAAATAAAACTGTGGAAGATTACCAAGTGTCTTTATTCATTATGGAAGCAATGGAAATTTGGTTATTGATGAATAATGATCAAATTGTAAGGGAGAAACAATGACAGAGACCTACAAAATGTTTGGAAGAAAAGACGATTAATGAAAACTCTGAAAGGGACAAACTTCATGGACCCATTTTCCAATATAACAAATAATGGAAACAATAATGGGAGGAAAAAAATTAAGGGGAAGAATTACTGAGGAAGATCAAGGATGGAATGTATGAAACAAACAATGAGGGTTATTAATTTAAATACTCGGGAAAGAATAAATTAGTTAGCTGTGAGAAGGGTGGAGTGTAGTCGCATGCCTACCTTCAAATTGATGATGTGATAAATTCTCACTGGAGCAAAAAAAAAACTACTTGAAATTTCCCCATGAAATTTAAGGTTTTTTCTAATTGAATTTCAAGCCTATGTTATGATTATTCCAAACCCAATAAGAAATATGGTAGAACCTCACTAATCTGGAATAAATGGGGGGAGGAGTTGTCTGGTTTATTTGAAGTCTGGATTATTGAGGGTTTGCTCAAAAGGAACATTTATTGAGTTATGTAGCAAACTCTGGTTTGGAGATGATTTTTAATAATTACCCATGAGGCACGAGTCCCTCCCATGTAAAAATTGTGGATTGAATATGAAAACTATACTTGAATAAAAAACATTATACGATATTCCTGACTATAAAAAGCAAATGTTCAATTTTAAGGAACTTTTAACCAAAAAATATAAGCTCTCAAGGAGGATGTCTGCTGTTATCATAAATACAAAATACATTTCACGAAACAGATAGCATTAAATCTACATTTATCAGAAAAACTGACTATTACCACAAGATTTCAGACTTAATATGTGCCAGCCAGTAGGTTAATATACGTGAGTAGCATATCAGCATAGTAATTGGGCACTTTATACCCAGCAACAGATGGGCAGGCCCAAACTCAATTGCATGATTCAATTTCCAATTCTATGAATGGCATCGCCAACAGTAGCAACTATTCTCTTTGGATTTGCACACTCGAGTCTTTGTAAAGTCCTGTTACTTGAATAATTTCTCTTATATTGGCTAATAAATAAAGTTTCTTACTGCAGATACATAGTAAAATAATTTCCAGTGAAAAGCATCTGCTATTTGGTTATATAGTGAACAGAAGAACATATGCTTCAAATAAAACACACACTACGTTAATCTAAAGGCAATGAATTGTTTTACATAAACTACCAAAGTATTTATTTCATAGATGAACCCTTAGATACATATACAGCATTACCTTGAATCAGAGTTAATCATAGGGGGACTTTTCCCATGGCATTTCTTCAGCTTTTAAGTTTCTATTAGCTAACAAGTGATAAATACAGAAACTTGCATTCAATGCCACATGCAGAAATTAATCCAGAAGGATGATTGGAAGTTTCAACTCGCACCCCGAGAAAAGCTTAGTTTACGCGGGCTTTTTTCGACTTCACTTATTGTGCTTCAGGTTTAAATTCCAGCAAAACAAAATTGAATATTGCATACCAGAACACACAAGCCAAAATGAATCTTATGGGACTTGCACGTGGCAGCAGAAAATTAATTTTAGGTTGCTCCAAGCAGTTTCCTTCACCCTGCAACTCAGGTCAAGTGGGTAATGACACAGAATAACGTAACCTAATTACAAGACAAAGTGCTGTTGTAATGAATGTACAAAACTTCTAATGCTGTTGAACAGCATCCTTTGATAATGAGATGACTAACAATGAGTAATGTAAAAATTTTCTACATTATTTTAAATGGTGAAGTTGAAATCTATATTTTCCAAAGTAACCACTGCAGTTTGTGTGGCTTGCTTTCATTGCTGGAGAGTAAGAATATTCCTCCATAACCTACATTTTTACTAATGAATATAAGTCCTGTCCAGCTAACGCAGTGATCTTATGCACTCGAGCATGCATGATTGGAATTAGAACTCCCAGAGTTTTTCCGTACGAATTTTACTCCCACACACAGAATTCACATTCCTCTGTTTGCTGACTTTTACAATTACATAAAACAAAAATGGGAAATCAGTTTTAGAGAAAAGTCAAATATATCAACCACATATATTGGTTCAGTAAATAATTTTGGATGGCGTACTAGTGATAAAATCTGGGGGTGAGGGATGTGTGATCCCAGGGTGGGCGGTGGTGACCATCACACACCAAGACCGTCATATGTGGTGAAGAGCCACACCCTCCACGAAGTGCCCCTGGATTTTGCAGAACATGACGGATCTAGACTTGGCAGTCGATAAAACACCCCCATGATCATGGTGTGCCCCTGTGCCAAGGATGACCGCATCTGTGAGGTGGAGTGTTAGAAGTCGTTAACAGGTGAAACTCCTGAGACTGGGCGAAATATGGTTTTATTTTAGCCTTATCCATGTGTGCAGGGCTCTGCATGTGCGGACCTTTATTTCCCTAGCCACTTGTGGGAACCATATGGAACCAATTACATTACAAAAGCAGGGCCCTACAAAGGGTCCTTCACTTCCTGGCTCCTTGGGTCAATCCTCTTCGGAGAAATCTCCTACAGATGCATCCCCCTTGGGCCCTTCCCTTGGTAGGCCCCTCTCAGGCAGCCTCCATACCCCCATCCTTGGGGGGCCCTAAAGTGAGGCTCTCCTCCAAACCTTCGATGGCCAGCCCTATCTCGGGTAAGGTCAATTTCCAAAAACCTCTCCCCGACTCCGAAGAGGAGTCCCTATCCTCAGAAAGCTCGTCTTCCAGGGCTCGGGCCATGGACTCCCCTGCAAGGAGGACGTGGACTCACACACCTCCAAAAACAGTGGGGAGCATGGCAGCTAAGGTCTCATCATGCAAGGTCTCTCTACTCTCTCTAATCGCAGCGGGGCAGCTAGGAAGAGGAGGCAGAAGAGACAGAGAGCCCTTGCTGCCAGAAATAATAGGAAACCCCCATCAGAAAAGAGTGGAACTCTATCGCCGAGCCCTGACAAGGCCTGGGTGGGGGAACGGCCCAATGAAAGACCTGGAAAGAGGGCAAGGACCCCTGGTGACACACTCAAAGCCCAGGATCCTAAGAAGGCCAAGACCACCAAGATCTGGGTACCTGGGAATGAAAAGGCGCATGAGCTAGCTAAGGCAGGCACAAACCATGACCCAACCGGTCCGGAACCAATCCTACCAATCACCCCTGCTATAGGGAGCTCGGAGATCAGAGGGTGGATATCCAGCCAACACTCTGAGAACTGGAACTCCACACAGGATCTCAGGCAAGCCAAACTCCACACTGTGGGACCAAGGCCTAGTATTACGAGGATACTTCTAACCTTGGATAGAAATCAACTTAGGACGATAGTTGGACTACTGACAGGTCACTACTGTGTCAATAGGCACCTCAACCTCAGGGGAATAATTGATTCACCTAGATGCTGATGTTGCGAAGAAGCGGATGAAACAACATCACATATTCTCTGTGAATGCCCTTCAATTTCCAGGACTCTGATGAGACATCTTGGGACTGCATTTATGGATTCCAAGGAAATCAGGGGTATCCCCATAAGAGACACCCTGGCCTCCAGCAAGGCCATAGGACTATCGGTGATGATGCGATATTGTGGACGGCACAATGGACCAACAGGTCTAAGTGCCTTGAGATTCCCATAGGGGCAGCCTACCACTAAGCTTATTCTATCTATCTATCTAGTGATAAAATCTCATGACCCATTAATAAACATCATCTAATACATGTCAAGGACCTATCCAGATTGTGCAGGTGCCTGGATTAGTGAGGATCCACTGTTTGTACTTTCATTGTAAGAACATATGCACTACAAAACTACATAAGCGAAACTAATAAAATAGAAAAAAAAGTTGAATCGTTACCCTAACAACACTCCTGGATCTAAGAGAAAGGGGAGGATTTTTCATAGCAGAATCTTGCCTTGTTTCCATCAAGTGAATTTTCTTTGGAGTATTTAAAGTCAATGCATTCAAATCGCACAAAACTGCCAATTCACTCTTCCTTGGTGTCTTAAAAACTGATCTTCGTTTTTTCGGATCAGACTTACAGCAATCATTACCCACCTGAAATTCTTAAGATAAGTGGTACATCAAATTAAATCAATTTCATGCAAATAATATATGGGCAAAATTGGCAACATTATATTACAACTATATATTACACAAAGGTAATACAATTTTAGGTCGGCATGAAATCTCCACCAATACACAGTTGTAATTATTTCACGGAATCCTGAATTTTAAGTCATTTAACACAAATTATATAGGAAAAGTAAAAATCTAGGCAAATATATCAAAAAATCGTAAATGAAGAGAATACAACCATACCTGCGGCATCGCCATTTTCTTCAGTGGTCTTATCATGAAGGAAACATGATTGACTTACAGTATTGAAATCGTCTTCACATTCATGGTCAAAATCTGAAAATTAACACTCTTATTACTCCACCCTTTCGTACACACATGCGCCCATTTTTGTGACATCAATAGGTGCGTCCACAAATATCTAAGTAATTTAGACAAAAGGGAACAACATTATTGGATTAAATTTTGAGCTAAAACATTCATTACTTTTTAGTACATATAGGACAACTCTGACAAAGGCAATTTTAAATGGTATTGAGCAAAGAATTACAAAAAGTATTGATCATATACATAAAATTTTACGTTGGAGTAAAGCAAAATATATTTCAATCACTACTTGCCACTAAAAATTAGTGTGGGGTCTGTGAGACCCCAAAATTTAAAAAAAGTAATTTTGTAAAATCTTTGTTCGAGGTACATGAGGATTATTCATAGCGTCTACGCCGCAAATTAGTATATCAGAAGGGTATCTTCTTAAAAAATACGTTTCATTGGATGCAAAGTTATAGTAAATATGCTAATGAAGTCTGTCAAACCCTTCTTAAGGATTAACGAGGACTCGATTTCATTTGACATCTTCTAAACTCATAACATAACACATCGCAAGGTAAGGTACCCGATACAAAGCGACAAATCACGATCTCATTCTTTCACTTAACATTCGAACGGAACGGAGATAAACTGAGCCTATTGAAAAATTGAGATCTCCACGGGCCAAGGGAATCTGAACACCAGAGGTTCAAAATTCAACAAAGAAATGTAACTTCCACTGGAAGCGAGCGGCTCGCAAACATAGCCATTTAACCCAGATGACAGTCACGTAAATTCATTTACTGCATGATTAGGACGGCCAGTAACTACCTACTGTCCATTAAAAACTAGTTAACCAGTATGGCATCAACTCTTAAGGGGGAGAATAGTCACCAATTACATTTGGAAAGATTAAAATCAAAACTCACCGAAATATTTTTCCACATCATCATCTGAATCGGAGCTTGAATTAAAAGCAGTGAATCGAGGAACATTGAATTCGAATGTATTCATCCTAAAAGTGCAATAAAAACTAGTTAATAGAACCTGAGAACAATGAAGCACTCCATTTCGTGATCCCCGAGCAAAAGTGCCTGGACCGTAATAATAAAATATTTAACACTCACCTTCTTCACAAACAAAAATACACCACGATTATAGTAGAGAATGTAAACGATCAAGGTAAACGATATAAACTTAACCGCCGTCAACTGCCAGTTTTAAATTACTCGTTGACCAATAGAAGACGTTGACACGTACACCTATAGTCAAACTCAACCCACTTCAAATTAATGTGAAATACCCAATATTAGTTGCCTCATAATGTGAAAGACCCAATATCAGTTGGCCAGGTTTAATAAAAAATAAAGAATTTTAAAAAGCTAAATTTATCATTCATAGTTTCACAAAAACATTTTAGTTATAGTATTGATTGAAGACAAATGCGAAACAATATCACAATATTATGACGATTATTACATTATAATAAGATCACTGGTATGGGAAAATTAAATAATTTAACAATTAAATTTAATTACTTTGGATAATCCATGGTTACACTCAAGGTCTACCACCCTAGTACCGTATAGTTGTTGTAGTGTTCTTGGTTACAATAATAATATTGTGATTGTCCTTCAGCACTTAGGGCATTGCATTCAGGATTGCGTGATTCTCCGAGCAGCTCAGCGAACAGTGAAGGCATTAATGTGTGTCATACTTTTGATTGAAATAGTTGGGAAAGAGCTGAGATGGCTATAATATTTAAGCCCCCAAATTTCAAGTATGAGAGTAGGGCTCTTCAGCGTTGGCCCGTTTCCACTGGTTGTCCAATTTCTTATTACAAGTACGTGTGTGAGTGAAGGCGAGCAAGTAAAAGCGAGAAATTTGCTTTTTGCTGGCGAGACGAAAATTTCCCTTTAACGATGAAATTTTTAATTATGGAACTTTCCAAGATCTCTCCGTGAAAAAGCAATGGTAAGAACATGAATACTTTGAGGAAAATTTCTAAAACACACCTAGAACTATTAATGGCATTATTTTTCCAAATTTCTTCTACGTTGAGTGAACACCCTGAAATGATTTGTTATCTCTATGAAAATTGAAGCTATTATTTAGCCTTATGAACCATTCATTTATCTGTTATAATGGCCTCAATCACAGCTTACAAAGATCAGATCATTGGAGACCTGAAAAGTTATAAAAAAAAACCTCGTAGTTTTATGTAATAGAGCTATTTACTCTGTGTACAGGTTATCTCTGGGTATCTTTACCGTTCTATAGACCTTTGCTTAACGTTCACGACAGGATACAGCACTCATTGCTATGCATTGACCACATTTCTTTGTATTAAGAAAAAATTTCATGTTCAAACGTCGAGTGTAAATACGTGCTGTTTTCCTTATTTTCAGTTTCTGAGCCAAAATATCTGATTGACCCTTAGGGCTTATCATCTCCGATACCCTAGATTGGTCACATCAAATTCAAGCCATAATCAGCAAAATATCTGCAGGCACCTATATGATTAGGAAGTTAGGTAGTAACTGTTGTGTCACTTGATACTTTGAAAAAGTTGTATTTTGCTAAAATCCATTCTTATTTATCCTATGGCGTTTTGTTCTGGGGAAACTCAACTGCTTCAAGAAGAGCTTTTTCTGCTCAAAAGCAAGCCATCAAGTCAATGTTTCAAGTCTCTATGCCAACCACTTACATTCTCCCAACGAATCAGCATAATGTATTTTCATTGACTCAACAGTGCCCCTTTTTTCACTGAAAACACCTCTTTCCTTGGACCATCTAAATTTGGACCATCCAGTCCAAGGATTTGCAGCCTCGAAGAGATTATACCCCTTGCTCTCTTCACAATACCCCCACAAACATGTATTTCTTGGCTTTAGAATCAAGCTTTTTATGCGGCACATGCGCAAAAGCATCACAACCAAAAATTCTCAAGTGAGACATCTACCTTTTCCCCACTCCATTTTTCCGCAGGTGTCATTTCCATAATCACCCTGTGAGGAGACCTGTTCTTCAAATAAACAGCTGCATTTGCAGCTTCTGCCCACAATTTTTTGTTGCTCTTTGTCTCCATCATCATGCATCTCAGTTTCTCCATTACAGTCCTGTTGACCCTTTCGACCACACAATTTTGTTGTGAACTATAAGGGATAGTGAGTTGATGCCTAATACCATTGACTCTTAAAAACTTTTGAAAATCAGCATTAACATATTCCAACCCATTATCCAACCGAATACACTTGATCTTCAACCTAGTCTCATTCTCAACATGAACGTTAAATTCCATAAAGGTTTTCCTCGCGTGAGCTTTTGAGTGCAAAAAGAAGGCAAATATTCTGCAGCTGTAGTCATCAATGAATGTGAGCATGTACTTAGCTCCACTCCAAGATGATGCCTCCATAGGCCCACATAGATCTGAATGCAAAATTCAAGTCTCTCTCCCTGGCTCTTTTATGTTTGGCTTGCTTAAAAGGCATCTTGCACATTTTTTCCTCTCACAAGGAAGGCACTGCTTCTCATCATTAACAAATGAATTTCCTTAGCCATTCCATTTTGTAAAAGGTTCATACTCACTCTATTTAAATGACCTAGTCTTATATGCCACAAGAATTGAGAAGATCTGTTGGCAGTGAAATTGACCGTTTCTTCCAATAAGTCTTGGCGATATGTTCCCCCCAAATATGAAACAGTAGCTCTAACAACTCTGACACTTGAATTACAAAGGAAATACTCTAGAGGATGGCTATGATGATGATTTCAATTGGTGAAAACCCACGAGAAGTGTTCAGAAATAGGTCTATTAATATGTCTCAGATGCAAACTGAGAGTCATAAATTCATCATGTGGCCATTGAGGTACAGTTCTGTTCAAAATCATACCAACTCGGTGCTGAAAAATTTCTAAGTCCCGAGTTCACGATGATGTGACAACGCAGCCACACCACACCCCCCTGAGCCAGGGAGCAAATAACTCAGAGCGGAACAACAGCTGTCCTTCCGAACTCACTTGCCGAGAGGGAGCTTCCACTCGAAGGACGATTTTGACCAACCAAGGGATTTCTGAGGAGAGGGTTGGATTTCGGACTTCCATTTGGTTATGCGTTAGCAAAAATGAGTAGATGAACAATCGGTCTGTCGGCCAAAGTCACCCAATCTCTCTCGTAATCGAAAGCTACCGTGTCGAAGCCAGGACTCAAATATCCATAGTAAGTCTCCATCAGAGTACAGGGAATACCACAGCTGAAAATGACATATCTTCCATTACTTTCTCTCTACAAAAGTCAATTACCACGAATCGTCGCTCCAGGAGATCGAATCGTGTCGAAGAGGATATATGAATTATTACATTTAGATTTTCTCTAATAATTCAATTACTTGAAAACATTACGAGTTACTTAGTATTTCTGCTCGTTTTGACATGCTTTTATATATTACAAGGCACATCTATGACGCATAAGATAGATTTATAAAATATGAACCGCACAATGCAGCCGTCAACGAAAGCTGTTTGATGGCATAAAAAGGTGTTTTGCTGCATAAAAGCTAATTTATTGAAAGAGAAAGGAAAAAAAGCTTAAAATAGTCACAGTAGTAAAAGTAGATCTGTAAATATGTTCTCACCTACTGTCAACATTTTCATGTGTACTCACAGCACTTATAAACATTTATTTTTATATATATTTTATGCCCTTTATTGCTCCATTTTTTCAACACCTAACTATAGGGAAATGGTGTGAATTTAAGCCTTAACCAGATCCTTTAAATAACGCAGCTAAATCATCTTCGTTCGTCTGATTTGACCATGTAAAGGACCTTGGCATGTATTGAATGATATGGTTAACGGTCTAGATTTTTGAAGGGCGTCGGAACTTCACGTTCTTACAGCGAATATTTTCGTGAGAATGCAGAGCTCAGTAGACTCTTTCACGTTCGCGAACACTCGGGCAGTGTTTGTATTCATTCTTTGGTGCATTTTTTGCCGTCCTTTTTTAACTTATTTCATGCTATTAGTTGTGATTATTCAATGTATTATTCTCAGGGTCGTGAGCGCTCCTGGCAATATTTTAATTTTGTGCCCCCCAAGACTTATTTTCTAGGAAGAGAAACAACACAATAACTTTGAAAGTGTAATTTATGTTAAGTATACCTTTAAGCATAAAATTCTTGCTTACTATTATGTAGGAAGGGAAACAATACAATACGAATTTGTTTATTTTATGTAGGAAGGGAAACACAATACGAATTTGTTTATTTAGGCATTATAAAATAAAACTCTTAAAAGTTTACTTTTCTGGCTTTTTCTGAGTCCAGTTGTTCAATAATATGGTTTACATTAATACTTTTTGCAATGTCATACTAAATCGATAGTATAGCGAGATTACTCAATTGTACTTGACCAATCTGCGATCATAAATAAATTTTTACTAATCTTAATTTGCTGAAAGATCTTTCACAGCTGGTAGAAGTTACAGATAGCGTCAATGCTAGGCGAAGTGCCCCTATATTGGGGTAACTGGTCACTAAGCCATATTTTTCATGGCAATTAAGAAGTGCAATGTAATCTGCATTTTATAAATCGGGCAAAAATGATTTTATTTGGTGTTTGTAGCTTTCAATCATTAAACACGACTTGTTGGCATTTAAATCATCTTTGTATTTTAATGTGAGATTTCTTTAGTTCTGCAGTGGAGGTTTCGTGTAACGAAAATCCTGTTAGGAAACCAAAATCCCCTTTGGCCCGCAGGCTGTGGGTCTGCAAAGTGTGGCCCCTGGCAGTTGCCCGCCTAGCCAGCCCCTAGCTAAGATGCTGATTGTTCTATAACAATTGCGTATGCTACAAGGAAATGGGGAATTGTGAAGGCAGGCAGGCATATTTCACTTCGTGGGTGTGCATCTTCTTATGTCTTTTCAGCTGATGGTGGTTGGATATGGAGGTGTTCGGGGGACTTGAAGGTTTATGATGTTTCCTTTTTTGTATTTTTTTAAGTCGTGGCCTTTTTACTGCAGAAAGCGGTTAGTTGATATGAAAAGGTGGGTAAAACTGTCGCAAACGAATCAAGTAAATGCTGAATCCTTATGACAATTTGTCAGTGCGTAGCAACCAAGCCAATTTTATTCAGTTAATAATAGTTGAATGAAGGCTGGCTTTGAGTTTTTTTCCTAGCTGGTTTCCACAGCATTCCAGCATTAGAATTAAATAGCATTGGTCTATTTGAATCCTAAGAAAATTGACATTCATACCAATTCTTGTTTATCAATGGAAAAAATTAAAACCAAAGAAGCACAGCCATATAATTCCAAACAGCGATTGCGAAAATACATCAAAATTTTTATAAGTTTCTACGTCAATGAATACGCGTATAAAATAAAATAATCATACGGATTCATGTTTATCCACAGAAAAAATGAAAATACATATTTTGATCTGTGCTTGTTTTATACATTCCAATCTGGACAAATTTCCTGCCAATGCTTCATACCACAATTACTCCACCCGCTCCAGAAATAACACACAGCAATACTCAAGTTCTCTCTGCCTGAAAGGTCCCTACCACTCTGCCTCTACAATTTTTAATAATATCCCACTCGAAATTAAAGCTATCTCTTCACCTGCCTTGTTTAAATTGAGGGTAAAATATCTCTTACACAAAAGGTGTTATTATAGTGCCACGGAATATCTTAAAGACTCTCTGATAAACATATGATATCGTCATTTTTAGTGTATGAATTTCCTTTTTCTGTATTCTCGCTGTATGTATATACGGTGTACTCTTAATGATAAATTGTATATTTATATTGCATTTTATATATGCAAACCTTGACGTAACCATGCCTTGTATTTTGCCAACGGTGAAAAATAAATATTATTACCTCTTCTTTTACCCCATCTCTCAAAAGAGTCTTCATTAACTTATTCTGCATTCCCAAAATTTCCCGAATTTATAGTATTTGATTTTGTAGCGAATCGATTCATGTAATACAAATCAAATTTATTGAATTGATTCACATGTTTGAATCACCCCTCTCTAAAACAGTAGACAATATTTTTTGATGGGCACTGAAAATTTCAAAAGCCTTCCAGAGGTGAAAAATGGACTTACAGAGGTGATCAGTTAACTGTCCGAACAGGCACAATAAATTACAGAAAAGCTTAGGGGAAAATGGAAGATTTTTTTGAACTAATTCATAGTATCTATGAGGAGGGAGATTGGCCATGGACTCTGTGAAAACTTTTAATCCTGACAAATTTAGAGGATACCGCGACTAGCCATGGCATAACCTTTTACGGAGTCACTCGCAGTGCACCTAAGTGCGATATTGCACAGAGGAAAAATAATTCGCTCCTGCATCCTGGTCAAGGCAAATGATTTTTCCTCTCTGGAATATCAGTTTTCATCCCCATCCTGATAATAAGAGCATCCAAATATGAAGACAATAAATTGATTTGTTCAACTTCACTTACGGCAAAGATGGATTTTTGAGTAATCAGTATAAGGCTAGAGAAAAGTGGGAATGACTTCTTTGGCCAAGACCAGTTAGGATATTGAAAATGGAGGGAAAAGTGTGTGAATGTAGTTTAAAGAAATGCAAATTAAATCAGGGTAATTAAATCATTAAATAAATTTGACTGTTTCATTGATTCCAAGAAAGGGCTTGTGGGAAGGAGAACATTATGAAAATGGGAATAGATTGCACGGATAGAAAAGTTAGTCAATAATATCAATATTAAATAGTTATAAATGGCTCAGATGGTCCATGTAATGGTGACCAATGGTAAATCAGGGTGGACAGTTATAGGCCACGGATTACCACAAAGTTGTCCATTATCATGTAATAACTCTTTTGAGATGTGGAAAGTGCTAGATGTCAGAATGTTGGAGAATAGTTAAAAATTGGTTAGATTTTTCATGACCAGATGGTTTTTTTTAGCCAGTATTGCATAGGATTTTATCTATTACTAGCTGTGTCTGGCATGCGTTGCAATGCCTCTTTTTCTTCCTAAGTAGGCTCACATATACAAAGCAAACACATTTACATATGTATACAAAATAAATGAAAGACAATGATTTTTTGTGCATTAAATTATAGTACTGCTAACGTAATCACCATGTTGAAGTCTGGCACCAAAGGAAGTGTTACTAACTATCGTCCCATCTCTATTCTCCCCACTCTTTCTCTCAATTACTAGAGCGTATTCTCCATGGCCATCTCTTTTCTTTCACCCTTCCCTATATCTCACCTAATCAGCACGGCTTTATTCCTGGGGGCTCTTGTTCAACCAATCTATCGATATTGCACCACCACATCCCTCTGCACTCGAAGCCTCTTACAAGCTTGATGTTGCATTGACTTCTCCAAAGCTTTCAAAACTGTGAATCATACACTTTTATTCCATAAACTGGAAAATGTTTTCAATGTTCACGGTCCTTTCTTAGACATCCTTTCACACTTCCTTACTCAACGCTCGCAAAGAGTTGTGGTCGACTTATTTCCTCCCTTATTCTTCCCGTTCCCTCTGGTGTCCCTCAAGGTAGCGTCCTCGGTCTTCTCCTTTTTGCCCTGTACATTGATGACGTTACATCCTGCACCCTCTCTTATGCCTGCGAGATTCTTCTTTTTGTAGATGACTGCAAATTTTTCAAAAGAATTGACACCACTGCCGGCTCTCAATCCCTCCAATTTGCCCTTCACTCATTTGAAGACTGGTGCAATATGTGGAAACTCAACATTAATCCTTTAAAGTCAGCCTCGATGTCATTTTCATTAAAGTCAAAGTCCTTATATAACCAATATCAACTATCCGGCATAAAAATCCCTGTCACCAGCTTGCATAAGGACTTCGGCGTTACCTTCAACAGTAAACTTACCTTCAACCCTTATCTCAGAGACAATAAGTCTAAAGCTATGTCCGTTGTGGGAATCCTCTACGGAGTCACTGAAATATCAGACCACCTCGCACTAAAAACGATTAAAACTGGATGCATACTCCTCATTGTTGAGTACTGCTCATTAATTTGGTCAACTGCCTGTCCCACCAGGTTAAAACTTCTGGAACGTCCCCTTATATTTTTCACATCAACTGTCTGTCACCGTGTGCTCCACCAGCATAGCTCATCCCATAGCGAAATAATGCTCTCATCCCATCTCTTGGAATATCCCCTTTGTCAACCCACCAAAAATTTCATGACCTAAATTTCCTCCAGTCTGCCATCAACGGCAATTTCCGATCCACCAATATCCTTCCTTTTTTCTCCCTTCATATTCCAAGCTGCGAAACCCACAGCAATGATCACCTTCACCTACCTAAGTCCGTCTCTCACTCTCCCAGTTCTCTCTTTTCTACAGACTCCCAAAACTATTCAACATACTTTCCTTCAATCACCCCTTACTTGACCTCTCCACCTTCTGTCACTTATTTACCACTCGAATATATTGTTTGGCTGTCCCACTCGTGAGCATGCAACATATAAAATTGACCACATGAAAAGCATGGATTTTCCAGATTTAATCCACACACTTGAAGCGATTGACCTTGTGGATGGCCATTGAGAAGGCAAGGCGAACTTGAGTCGTTTGACTACAAGTATCAAATAAGTCACTGAACCTGGCCGTTAAATGCTGCAAGAGTGAATAGCCATTCACTCATGCAGCAATGAAATCTCTATTAAATGGATATTCATGCCTGGTTGCCAAGGAAATTTCTCTTGTTGAACAGGAAGAAAAATTGATGATTTCAGAGATAAAATGCAATACTTGGACAAAAAAGAATCCTATAAGAAAATTGAATGAAAGAATTAAATACAGCATTCTTTTATGCGTTGTAATACAAATTGCCATCCAATATCTTGAGTGCAAGTAATTTAAAAAAGCAATTAAAGAAAAAACTGGACTGAATTCAATGCTCTTCTTATGGGAGTAAATATTAACAATATTGGGGTAAGAAAAACCCCAAAAATTGCCATTTTTATAATTCACAAACCTTTATGGGCATGCGCACAACTACTCACTAAAGTTTCATCGCAATCGGATGAATGATATTGGAGTGCATAAAAAAAGAACAGAAAAACATTTTATTTTATATATAAGATAGGTAGATGCATTGCAAAATCAGGGCAAAAAAATGAGAAACACATGGTTTAGCTTTTAAAACTTTTAATGGTGCGACCACCTTTGTCAGAATCACAGAAGAAAATGTTAGCCAGCCCAAAGCTTTTCTTCTCGATTTCTGATAGAGGTCGCACAATTGAAAATTTAAGAAGCTAAACTATGAGTTTCTTTTATGTTTCTGCATCTGGGTCATGTCAGTGATGTCACATACACATGAAGTCATCACATGATTCTTCAAGGGATCGTTGCTTCATTTGGTGAGACCGCCTTTCCTGGTAAAAAAATGTTTCATAAGTGGTTGAGAGCTCATTGAACTATGAGCTAATGTAACAGCATCACTTTGATAAAATATATCTCAGCTAAACATTAATTTATGCTTCTGAATTATTTTTCTATCACACAATAGGAAAATAATTTTGCCAAAATTAGAAATAAAATAAAATTTGCTCATTTTTCCCGCAGTAAGTAAAGTAATTCATATAAAAGAGTATTAATTTAAAATTAAAGCAATCTTTTTGGAACATTGTTGTCAATTTCCGTTAGATTCTTAAGAATTGGAAGAACTAATAGTGCACGGCCCTGCTTTTGCTGTTTTCGTGGTAAAATACAAAACAATCACTCCCCCCAAATACCAGGGTCTATTCCCTGGCTCCTGGGGGAGGGGAAGGCGCAGTTCTATTCCCTGCTACCACCTCGAAGTATTGTTGGTTGTTCAGTTCTCTCCAGATCTAAGAATACCTTTCCAGCGAAAAGTTAGTGCGCCAGAGCACTTTGGTTTACTCAGCCTGCAACCAAATCGTTTCATTGCTTGTGGGATATCCTCAGCCATCAGAATGGTGGGTCGACATCTGGAAAAAGCGAATTACACTAAGCTATAGCTTAGTTATACCCGTTATAACTATAGTTCTGTGCCACCGCGCTATCTCAGCGATTTGGGACGACAGGAGCTTAAGTTTTTCCTCAGTCAATTCATTCTTCCCACTCCATCACACTATTAATATACACACTCCGAGTAGTTGTGATATACAATAACACAAATACAACTAAATAACGATCATCTACTCTAATGACTAAATTTGTTAAAATTAATCTCTCCAATTTATCATTAGGACTGTTCTTATCAGAAAGCTGTTGTAACACACAAGGATAATGCGAAGGAAACCCCAACCAGAACCACAGCATTAAACGTTAGGTTCCGTATTCCTTTTTATTTCTGTTCAGTATTGAAAGTTAGGTTCAACTTGAGAGGCTTCGAATGGAATATTCCCTGAGCAATTCATGAACATGAATGGATAGAAATGAACAGAATTCGTTGTTGATGTTTGGTCATGCAAACGAAGCGTACACGGCGTACACCACATGAAAAGAAGAGCGGCGTAAATATTAGCCACAGCCGCCGCAGCTGGGACTGGGCTGGGGCGGACAGAGGGAAAAACAGGATAACAGATAAACATTGGGTGGGTGATTTTAGTCACTTTGTAATCTGCGAACGACTCCTTCGACTATCAGTCCCTTTCGCATGACTTGTTGATGATACATGTACACTTGCGTGGCAGAGTTGGTGTGTGAACCTTTCATCTGCGCGGGATGTTGAAAAACACAATTTTTACCACCGAGCTGTCTTACTGACAAGAGTGAATTATCTTATTTTTGACCTTACTGGCCGAATCACGTTTCGTTCATAACAAGATATCAAAAATTCTCTCCCTCAAGCGTTCGTATTATCGGTAAGTGTAATGTGGGGGTCTTCAACCCTCGTTCCTTCTGATATGACATTGTGCTTATTCATAACTAAATCTACAGTGCAAATCTACATTGGTCGCGTAAATCGTGATACTACCCCAAGTGATATTCTGAAATATCTGCGCAAAAGATTCCCCAATGGTGATTTCAATTGTGAAAACTTTCGTTCAGGCAAGAAGTTCTGTTCATACATAGTCAGTGCCCCCGCAATCTTACGTGAGGACTTATTTAGTAAGGCTACATGGCCCGATAACGTCGTCGTTGGGAAATTCTTTCCCCCGAGAGTTAAAAGTGCAAACACGGGTGCTAGTGCCCATTTTCACAACTCTGGTGCCTTCAACGATGGTGATGACTACTCTGACGCTAGGGATGGAATTAGCTCGAGTGATGGTGAGATTAGTCGGTCTCACAGTGTATCTCTCTCTCTGCCACAGCCAACATGTTCCCAACCCCTCTCAAGTGCTAAGTCAGACCCTTCCAGCGCTAGTCGTATTTGTGACAGCTCTCTTGCCCGCCCTCCTACTTCAGCCAGGCCTCTCACCCGGCTCCAATCTGGAGTCTTGAAATCTAAAGATAAGATATGACTAGGACCAACAAACAGCTCAACTTCAGTTAATTGTGCGACTAGTGAAGTTGCCTCAGCTATGACTTTTTTTAATATTAATATACGATCCCTGACGAGCAATGGATTACTACTTGAACAATTATCTCATGAACTCGGGGTTGATATTCTTGTCCTTTGTGAACATTGGCTGTCTAATGACGAAATTAGTGTTCACCAAATTAATGGGTACAATCTCATCTCTTTTTACTGTCGTGATGTTTTCAAATGTGGTGGTGTTTCAATTTATGCCAAGACGGGCATTGATATTAAGAGTATGCACCTAAATAATTGCCACGAAAAAACGTTTGAATGTGCTGTTTCTTTGCTTAAGTTGAACTCATCAGTGTATGCAGTCCTTGTAGTGTATTTCTCCCCCAATGGTTTAATTGCTGACTTCTTTAATGCTCTTACTGACACTCTCCAATATGTGTGTAGCAGAAATATTAAGGGCATACTGCTATTTGGTGATCTAAATATTAACTTCCTGAGTGACTCGCATGTTAAAAATGAGCTTCTCACCTTGTTATCTTCTTTTGGTTTGCATGTAGTTAATAACCAACCCACCAGAGTTACTTCTAACTCGAGTACGCTCATTGACTACTTCATTTCCGACATTTCTCCCTCATTTCTCTCCTGCAAAACCGTGTGTGCAGGCTTTTCTGACCATTTTGGTCTTCAAGTGAAATTTTCATTTGATGCTGGAGGTGTGAAATCATTGCCTGTATATGTTTACAAGCGCAAATTTTCATTGGATGGTATGGATTGGTTTACCCATTATCTAACGCTTGAAACTTGGGATGATCTTTATGTTGCTGAAGACGTTGATGTAAAATTCAAAGCATTTATGACCACCTTCATGGTATGTTTTGAAGCATGTTTTCCCCTTAAAAGGATTAAGGTTAGAAATTTCCATGAAAATTTTAAACTTGATTCCCCAAAACTTCACTCCATGTCTGAGAATCTTCGTCATCTTCACTACTTAAGCAAATTCACAGATACATCCCTCCGCAGTCACTATTCTAAAGCACTCAAGGATTTTAAGAACTATGTGGCCTTAGAAAAAAAGACAGCAATCGATAAATACCTTGGGAATTCTAACAACATTATCAGAGATACATGGCAGGTAATTCATCAGTTAACAAAATCCTCTGTTAGTACTCCTAATTCTAGCATTAATTTCAATGGTAACCCTGTGGATGACCCTCAAAAAATTGCTGATCACTTCAACTCACAGTTTTGTTATATCCCACCCCCGACCAGTAAGTCCTCTTTTCATGCTCAATACAGGGCATCTCCCAATTCGTTCTTTTTATCACCCACAGTTCCTTCCGAAGTTGTGAGCATTATTAAATCCCTTCGCAATTCCTCCTCAAAAGGGCCAGATGGCATTCCCTTATCTGTTGTCAAGGCCTCCTCACAAGTGATAGCATTACCGCTTGCTGACATCATTAATCTATCTTTCTCTTCTGGTGTTTTTCCCTCTGCACTAAAGCAAGCCAGAGTAATACCTATTCCAAAAAAGGGCTCTACTACAGAATCATGTAATTATAGACCCATTGCTGTTTTGTCAGTCTTTTCCAAAATTCTTGAGAAGTTATTCCATCAACGATTAAGTATGTACCTACACTCATTTAACCTGATTACAGACTCCCAACATGGCTTCCGCGTTGGTAGGTCAACCAATACTGCAATGTTTCAGTATCTGACTAGGTTACTTCATGGCCTAAACCTGAAACAGCATGTCATAGGAGTCTCTTATGATCTCAAAAATGCATTTAATAGTGTTGATCATAAAATCCTTAAGTGCAAGCTTGAAAGCTTGGGGATTACTGGTAATTCTCTAAACTGGATTATCTCCTTTCTTGATAGTAGATCCCAAGTAGTGTGTTACTCGCATCACTCTACTGCTGGGATGGTACAAAGCATATCAAGTCCTTTAAAAGTTGAAGCCGGTGTTCCACAAGGGTCAATACTTGGTCCACTATTGTTTCTCCTTTTCATTAACGATCTCCCCCATCAGTTCACCATGAGTCACACCATTATGTACGCAGATGACACAACTAATCTGTTAACTGCCAGCAATACCTCCAATTTAATTGAAGGTGCTAAGAAAACAACTCAAGAGATGTTGCAATGGTGTCATTTGAATAATATTGCCTTAAATGAAGCCAAAACCTCTTACATTCGTTTTCACATTAAAAGTCCCCAACAAGCCCCAGGATTACCCCCTGATCCATTGCTCAACTTTTCTTCATCAATGAAATGTCTTGGTATTCACATTTCAGATACTCTTGACTGGTCTTCTCATGTTTTAGCACTGAACAAGAAGCTTTCTGTTGGTCTTTTCATGATCAGAAAGCTTGCCCCTATTGTGTCTACCAACACACAACGCTTTACTATGCAAAGGTACACTCTCATGTGTCTTACGGCATTATATTTTGGGGAAATTCATCTCTTTCCATGAAAGCTTTCTCACTCCAGAAACAAGCTATTAAAGCTATCAGTAAAGTCCCTATTCGCACCCCAGGTAGACCACTATTTGTATCTCTTGGTATTTTAACACTCCCCTCTATTTATATACTTACCTGTGCCATGTTTGTAAGAAACTATCCCCATTTTTTCCCTGTTAACTCCAGCTTCCATAATCACGACACTCGCTCTAGAAATGACATACATAGCCAACAATATTCCTACAGTCTATGTCTGAAAGGCCCATATCACTCCATTTCCACAGTTTACAACAAGATTCCAATTGAAATTCGCTCCATTTCCTCAACATCATGCTTCAGATCCAAATTTAAAAAATTGTTAATTCATAAAAGTTATTATAGCTTAAGGGAGTATCTATCTGATGATTTTCATTAATGTATGTATTTTTGTTCTCACACTCTTTTATGTTTGGTTTCATTTATTTATTTAGTGGCAACCTCTGTATATTTGCCAAACTACTTGTAAATACTGTGCTGTAATATTTTGACGAAACTCATGGATGTTATATCCTGATGATGTTAATAAATTATTATTATTATTATTATTATAACGTTTAGGTATCACAATGGGAAGTCGAACAAGGGCGCCTCCGGCTCTTGGAAAATTATTAGATATTGATGAAGCGTTAACGGAAAAACTCTGTAAATACTCTCAGCAAATACCTCAGATGAGATGGCTGAAAAATCGCTCAAAATCTTTAGAGGTAAGAATTGTGGTATTGTCTCTCATGCTAATCTGATAGAAAAATAAAAATGAGTAAATTCATCAAAATTTTTCGTGAATCTGGGATTCGCCCTTTACAGTGTCTGTACACTTGGAACGATGTCATTATGGAGAATATTTAATGAACAGAAAAGATTAGACCAATTACAATATACCCTCTTAAATATATTGTGGACGCAATCCATTGCGTTTCCCTGCCTATGGACCGCACAATTTATTTGGGCTTGTATAATTACATGCGGTATTGTGTAGAAAGTGAATCGGTTAATTCAGCAGAAAAGATTTTTCAGTGCTGAGGATAGCAAATCGAACTCTATTTCTGATCTTATTTCAGGTGTCATGTCATGGTATACCATGGTTTGCTGGGTTAATTCTGCTGATTGTGATTTCATCTAGTCCATCTTTGCACCAGCTGCAAGTTAATTTATTGTTTGGTAAGAATTGTGTGATATTTCATGTACTTGTGTTAAATAGCTATTGTAGAATTTCACTATTTGATGAAAGATTGAAATAGAATTTTTGACATTACTAAGTCTTAGAATCATTCGATGATCAGTCTCTAATACCGAGCAGTAGATCTGAAATGAAATATTTGCCGCCGCATGAAGAAAATAATGTCACCATTCAGAACAACCGAACAAGGAAAAATCTTTATTCATATACCCACCAGATGTCAATACATTCCTCAAGCCGGGAGGATCATATCATACAAAGCATCACATTGAGTTGGCGACTTTCGTGTTTCGTTAATTTTCATACTACTAATATCTCTTCTCAAAATACAAAAGTAAGCCATACAAAAACCGATTTTTTCCGATAATCCTAAGCATAATAGCCTGGTTATATAACATGACAATAAAGCATTTAAACAATCTCTCAATAAATGCCTAGTTTCATAGACAATTCTTTGGTTACTGTACCTGACAAAGGCTTTGTCAGCAAATCTGCCAAGTTTTCCGTAGAACTTATGTAATTGAACTTAACATCACCAATAATTTCCCTAACGTAGTGGTACTTCATCCTAATATGATTATACTCTCTAGTCACATAATTGGAATTTGCAATGGTAATAGCACCAGCATTGTCTGCATGAATGGTACAAGGTTTATTTGCAAACTTTTCTTGACCTAGCTCTGTATAGAAATACCTAAGCCACTGAAACTCAGTAACACAATGATACATAGCATGATATTCTGCATGAGCAGTAGAACTTGCAGCACAATTCTGCTTCTTGCTATTCTAGGGCACCTGCAAGGATTATGGCATACCCCGATTTGGACTTAAGAGTCGGACTTATCATTTGCCCAATTGGCATCAGTAAATATTTTGATGGGCTCTCCAGTTTTATGATAATTCAGTGAATACTTTTTGGTGCCCTTCAGGTAATGAAAAATATGCGTGAAATTAGTCCAACTACTTGCTGTGGGTTTTTCACAAAATTAACTCATCAAACAGACCGCATTTGAAATTTCTGCTCCAGTAGTACTACTCAAACAAAGGAGGTACCCTATTGCCTTCCTGAAAATTTTTTGATCAAAAAAGGTGTCTTCCTTTTCACAATTAATGGCACTTACTTCTAAAGGAGTACTGTAACTTCTGCATTGAGACATAGAGAATTCCTCCAACACATCATCAACATACAGGCTTTGGCTAACTACAAGCTGCTTCATTTTTGACCTAATTATGGACAATGATACAACACCAAGATCCTTAAAATTTTACAACTCTGACTTGAACTCATATTCTTCACTCCGACTAACATTAGATCATCCACATACTCTGCTACAATCGAAGAAGGTTTCTGGTATACACGAGGGTCCTTGAGACACTGTCAACTGTGACCTTAGTGACAACAGAATTTTATGTAAATTATTGTTCCAGTTTCTCCCAGCCTGTTTAAGTCCATAAACACTTTTCCCCAATTTACAGACAAAAACATTTTTATCACCTGAGCAAAACCCCAGTGGTTGCTCCATGTATTAGGGATATCAATGTCACTGTTTAGGTGAACCCCTACAACACAACATGGTGAACTTCCCAATCATTCTCTACGGACAATGCTAATAAAATTTTCAAACTTTTCCGTTGCATAACAAGACTGAATGTCTCAAAATAGTCTGCCCCTAACTGCTGGCGAAACTCCTGTCCCACTAATCTGGCCTTAAAAATTGCATATTTGCCATTTGCTCACTTTAATGTAAACACCCATTTACATTACAGTCCTTTGGCCTCTTTACCAGCACCCAAGTATTTTGAGACTCCATCGTGGCAAGCTCCTTCTCCGTGGCCTTTCTCCACTTATCTGATTGGGGCCCACTGAGAGCCTCCTCCACAATGCCTGGCAAGTCAATCTCCATCTCTTGTGTGTACACCCGTACCGTGTCACCTGTCCACTTGATTCCTTAAAGTCATGGAATAAGTCTCTCCTGACTGTCATATGATCAGATGCACTGGTCTAACACCCATGCACCCTGATTGCTCGGAAAGTTGTTCCTAGTACATAAGGCCACAACTCTAACTCATAACTGATGCTGTTACCTTCTTACAGATTTCTTTCTCTTCCTATTCTTTATGTTTTGGGCAATTAACTGCAATGTGCCCTTCACCTCCCCAGGCATAGAAGTAGAATCTGCGATGAGGGCGTCGACTTGCATTTTTCCTTTGTTTCCACTGGTCTCCGCCAGATCATCTCCTCTACTTCTTTAGTATCTTTTAATTTTTCTTCGAATAAAGTTCGTGATGAGACTCGGACTGGAAATTATGCCCTGTAATTACTTCTTCTTCCAAAATAACTTGTTTGGCTGCAGAGAAGATTAGGTTCTCCATCTTTGACATCAAGGCCTTGACAGCAACCGCAAAGCAGAACATCAAGCGACGGCAGGACATTGTCACAGAACAAAAATGAGGGCTGCAGAAAGATATCGTATACACTGAAAAAAATATTTGAACACAGCGTTCAATAGTTCATAGAAACAAGAATTGATCCTGTGTGAATTGCTTACTTATTCACCTATAAAGCCTCTATGATTAATTTATTACAAAAACATCCACACTTGCAGAAAGTTTTTCGTCTTAGCATCAACTGTTACAGAAAGATAAAACACATTCTGCTATGGGGAACAGCAATAGTGTACTCCTTCAGCAGTCCACTAAGAAACACGGTTGCGAGGTGTTTGTCGGTACAAAAGTTTGTTCTTCGTCAGGGTTCTATTAGCATTCATGAGCTTATTGGCATATTTTTGGACTGATATATTTTCAGTCTTCTCCATGGAATTAAGCTCCTGTCATTTTATCATAGCCCTGTATTCCGTATTTTCATTACAAAATTTTATCTAGGACGTCTCATGCCTCTGACGTGACCTCAGTCTATGATGTCATGAGTTCATCACTGACCTACCTTATGATGATGGCTAGGGCAGTCAGATTGTTCTTCGATCATCGACGGATTTTCTTTCGATCCAACATAGTTCCCTCCGCATCTGCATAACCCGAGACAGCTTTGTAACACTCCCTATGAAGCATTTCGGTCTTGATGCATGCCATCCAGCCATTGTAGTTCTTCCAATTCAACTTTGGGATGGTGAAAGTTTTGTCCTCCATTCTTTCCATTTCACCAGGCTATTCATCTTTCCAAAGACGCACCATGCCAGCCGGTCATCAGAACAATTCTTCGCGTTTCTTCAATAATACAATTCACATTCAGACTTTATGCGCAGGGCAGCACTCCTAGGTCTATAGCCTCTTAGAATCATTAGATATTTAGTCTCTAATACCTGAGCAGTAGATCTGGAAAGAATTATCATCACCGCATGAAGAAAATAATGTCACCATGTTTGCATTCGGAACAGCCAAACAAGGAAAAATATTTATTCATATACCCACCAATGTCTACATCTACATACTACCCCGCAAGCCGCCTCAATAGGCGTGTGGCGGGGGGTGTTAGGACACCAGCCGCCTAGAATGTAGTGTCACTACATTCCTCAAGGTGGGAGGATCATGTCAAACAAAACATCACATTGAGCTGGTGACTTTTATGTTTCATTAAATTTCATACTACTAATGCAAAGGAAATGGTCTCAAGAAAGTATAATTTCCTCAAAGAATTGACTATTGGGAGAGAAGTAATCACTAGACATTAATTAGAGGTGCTAGGAAACACAATTGTTCACTTTTTCATGAAAGGTGATCATTGTAATGTTCAGTAAAATGAAGCAGCTGTACAGTTGTGCTGCATGATGAAACAATGTGGAAGATTAACCGGAAGTGCAGATGCTTCATTTAGAGCACTCCGTGGAAGCCTCCATCATAATTATTCAGAAAAACAGAATTTTAGGGAGTATCACGTTAAGTCTTTGTGGTGAAGTAAGCCTTAGCATGTGATTTTAGAGATGGATGAAGAATTAAAATGAACAAATTGGAAGATAAGAGTGGCAAGAATGTTTTGGTAGGATGGTGCCTTTTTTTCTAAAAAAAAAAGGGTTTCCATAATAGTGTTAGATTTTTGGAGTTAACTAACTGTTGACCAAGTCATCACTCTTAGCCAAATTCTGTAAAGGCCATTTTACATGGGACACAAAATTACTCAACTTCAAACTGCATGTTTTTCTCAATCGGGCATGCAATCATTTTCGAATTAGACCAGGGGCTATTTTGCCATCTCGTGTTCATGCATTTGTGCATGCGTTTTTGCAATTCACGGCTTTACACGATGCAATTCAAAATGCACGTTCACACGCAGTTCAGATTGTGCAGTTACGTGCCCCGTGTAAAACTGGTTTAATAATTAATATTTTCTGTAGCAATGCATTTGTGACAGACCTATTCCATCTATATGGTAATTTTAACTTATACTACCTAGAGGACCTATTAATAGGACCCTTGGTGAAGATGAATAAACTGCCTCCAGAAATTTATCAGCTTGTAAAATATATGTACAAATATTTATGTTTTTTTTAAATTACACAAAAAATTATTTTAAGTATGTACCTCCAGGATATTTTTTCAGAAGATCAGTAGGTCTCTTGGCAAACTAATGTTAGAAAAATGTACGTCCATACATACTAAGGTATTTGATTGGCACAAACCTATTTCGTTGGTTTTTGTAATCACCCTGATTGCAACTTTAAATCTCAAGATGAGACAGAAACAAAGAAATAATATTTGTCACGGACCTCTGTCGAGTCATGTTGAGACAAGGTCCTGGCCCTTCATCTCTTAATCAGACCACACATTTGGTTTGACTCACTGGCTCAGTTCAGCCATTTGGACCTTGCAAGTCGAGATCTTACAACACTTGAGTGTCATTGTCTCACTGTATTTTTTAAAAGTCATTAATGATGTGTGAGAAGAATGGATTTGACTCATGTGATCTAAATGTTATGAGTAATAATAGCCTAGCATGTAGCCTACTAGTGGCTCCAAACCTTGTTCTTCCTTAAATAAATTATTCAGAAATACAAGAAAAATATGGATTATCTTTAACTTAAATTTAGTGAAATTTGCTAACTTATACAGAACTTATTTAATCAAATTCATGAAATTACTACTAATATTGTGTAATAAGAGTGGTAGTTTTCATGATATTTTAAATATGAGCGGTTGGGGGGTAAAAGTGGCATCAGTTTTATTCCATGTTTCAGGTGTGTGCAGAAGTATTCATATACCTGTATTCTGTTTTGTGCATGAGTGGTTCTACCTTCAGTGTTTTCTTCACAAGAAAGCAGCACTTAATGTGGTTTAATTTTTTATCAATCCCATTCGGAGCCCCATTTTTCAAAAAGTGGCCATTTTTACTTATACATATCATTCTTCCTCCCTACAGCTCATATGAACCACTCGTCACAATCTCATTAGCGCTCAATCGCATCCTATTGTTGTTCCTAATGGATGTATGAACTAGTGACAGTACATTGCAATCTCGCAATTTTCTAAGAGCATTATTTTTTAAATCAACCTTTGCAAATTAGCGAAATTTGCAGTTGTTGTATCTCCACTGAATCCCGTTGTTGAAAGCCTTTTACTGTTTTTAGGTTTACTACTGGATGTCATCCTAGTTGGAGTTATTAAGGCATATGTGAGAAGGCGGAGACCAGCAAAAAATCGTGGGGACATGTTTGCAACTTTCAGCATAGACAATTTTTCCTTTCCCTCTGGACATGCATCAAGAGCTGCCTTTGTGACTTATTTTTTTACCTTTTTATGCCCCTTACCATCATACTTTGTAATCCCCCTATTTTTGTGGGCTATTTCAGTATGCTTGTCTAGATTATTATTGAATCGTCATTATCTCATTGATGTCTTATCTGGCATTGCTCTGGGATATGCCGAAGGATTGATTTTAAGTATTTTTTGGCTGAGTGAAAGTTTGTCATGTTGGCTGATCTCATGGCTCTCTGACAGTATTTTTGATGATGAGTAAAAAATTTCACTTGAACATGGTTCTGCCATTAATATCCTCAAAAGTGATGGATTTTGGACATATTCATGATGAAGTGTTATTATCAATAAATGTGTGTTACATGTTAACTTGTGCCAATGATTAATAAAAGTGTTTTCAAGTAACCAATGACTCTTGGAGTTTTTATTTGTTTTCATTAATACACATTGCATTTGCTGCAAGTTGTGATGTTATTAGTCACAATAGGTTAATGTTCTTGTGTAAAGGATGAAATAGTGGGACTCTCGCCCTGTGGGATGTAGTGTTGACTGGGACATCTGAGCGAGAAAAAAATTATTTTCATGCAGCCATGATAGCTTGCTGATGGTGAAAGTAGGGAACAGAGAAAATTACTACAAACCTGAGAAGCATGACACAACCAGGCAGATAGAATAGTCAAGGCAATCAACTAAGATGGAAGAAGCACCTCGAGGGCAATGCCTTACGTGTGAGCACAATAGAACTAATAGATCCAATACATCAATGGCACATTTGCACTAAAGTTTTACTTCAATGCATACTTTTATAATACCTCATCAGTGCCCATAGAAAATTTATTTGCATCTCACCTGCTTAAAAATTACCATAAAACCCTCCAAGCAGAAAAAAAACTGTTTTGCTTGCTTAAGTTATTAAACTGAACACCTGCCTTAAATTTATAAGCATGGCCTTTTCTACGCCCTTGAAAAAAATGCTTTTACCTAAATAGGGTCTCTCTGCTGAATACTGCTCAATTAATTCATCTGAAGTATAACAATAAAACCCTGAATTTCTAGTGATTTTCATGGAAGCCCACCAAAAATCCTGGACAATGTGATGGCCTGTACATCATAGGCCTGGCAAGCCAAAGGTCCAAAGTTTGAGTCCTGGTCTAGGACCTAAAACAGTGGTGTCCTAAACATTAGCATCTACTGTTGTACACCAATATCTATGCATTAAGGCAAAAATGAAGGAATTCCATTGTGGTTATTATTAGGTAATCTATCGGTTAAAGGAAGGTTTCATTGAAAGTCAGAGAAAATACTCCAGATTTTTACACCTGCAAGGCCCTATCTACCTCTAGTACGCCTTTCTTCATCTCACTGTATGTCCTACCCTTCTTCATTCTATCCATAAAACCCATTCTCTTTCTTTGCCTTCCTCGATAGCCCAATATCCTCTCCTCAATCACAGCCTAGAGCAACCCATCCCCAACATTTCCTCTTCTTCCAGCCACCTACCTTGCCTTCCCCTAATCTCTTCTTGAAGTTTCCTTTCCTCATCAACCACTCAAAGCATTTCCTCATTTTTCCAATCATTGTGATTGCACAAATGATGTGGTATGCAGTCACGCGCACAGGTGCAAAGATATACACCAAAGATGGTGAAATTTGCAATGAAAAAATCATTTGCAAGTCAAATGATTTTTGATGAGGCAAATTTCACTGTCTTTGGTGTATATCTTCACACCCGTGCACATGACTGCGTACCACATCATTTGTAAATTTGTCAAGTTAGTTGTTCTAAAGCGACAATGTTGGGTTATTTCTGACATATCATGCAAAACAACATCTCCTATTCTACAATGTAGACTGGGGACGAGAAGTTATTCACATAAACCCCCACTGAAATTTACCTTGACTTCTTTTCCATCCATGGCAACTTCTCCATCCTCCTCCAAATCTCTAATGCCTTTAGCCTATTATCGTCCTTCTTTCTCAGAGTCCACATTTCTGTCCCATAGAACGCTGTACTCCATATCAAGCACTTCAACAGCCTCTTCTTTATACTCTTACTCGTCCCAGTCATCAGCTCCCTCCTGTTGCTGAATGCTTCTTTTACTAGTGCAAGTCTCCTCCGAATGTCTTTGCTACTATGCCCATTTTCTTCTATCCCACTACACAAGTAATGAAATTGCTCTACTTGCTCCAATTTGTGCTCTCCTACTTTTATGACCAGCCTCGTTTTCATATTTAACATTTTGAGGCTAAAAACATATTACTCGGCTCATACAAGTAGGTACCAACTAAGCTTCATCAATAGACAATGGCTTTCTCAAAGCCAGTCAATTGTTCTGGGTAACAAGCTGTGCAAGGCTAAGCAAACCTAAGGTCTAAAGTTTGGCATCTGGTCCAGAAGATTTTGACTTGACTTAATATAATATGACCTTAAATGATGGTTCTCTAAATCACAGCGAGTCACTTTCTTCTGAAACTATCTGCTCTACAGAAAATTTAAGACAAGAATTCCAATAAAAGAACAGCTACAAAGTTGATGCAACTAACTGGTACTTGATTTCCTCCTTACTTAGCTGGTTCCTTGATCTAAATGCTGAAATTAACTGCTAACGTTAACTCTGCAGATAGCATTTGATTTCAACAATCAGTCCTCAAAAGTTCAATGCCTACCCCTAAATGTAGGTAACCACCTGTACATTTTTGTCAGTAAGCCCTTTTTTTCACCCACTCCTGAATTTTTGCCTAGATTTTTGTCAGCCACCCCTATACTCTCACAACCATCTCCTATTAAAATCAGTAGTGTTATAGGTGACTGCCTGATGTATTTAAGCCCATAGCAGTGTCCAAGGAATTCAGGCTGATCTTACCCACTGGAAATTGGCATGCTGAAAAGCAGCCCTTAAAATATAGATGGTCATGATTGCCTAAAGTGACTGACATAGAATTACTCAGCATGAATGCTCTTGTTAGGAAAACATTTTTAGATGCCCAAAACAGGTCTTCAATGAAATGTTTTACTTGAGATGAAGAACAAAGTTCCACTATTTCACAACACAAAGCCATTTCCACCTCAGTGTTAGAACATTGACAGAAAAATAGATTCCATCAATTGACTTCCTCATTTCTATTTATTTTACTCAATCCCATAAACAGCTCCATGGATACATCAGGGGTTCCAAAAATGGACTGACCCAAACACTCAAGCCCTAATTGGTTAAAAATTCCCCAGAAATAACTCAAACCCATGGCCCTTGTGCAGGTATGTGAAGTTTTAATGGGACTGGCAAATAAATGTAGTAATTGGAGCAAACTAGAATAAATGCATAGCTTACAAGTTAGTAAGGGCACTCTAATATTAAAGGTATAAAACAGGATTTATGCCTTCTTCAATGTAACCAGACATAATTTAGAAGATGAGAAACTTTCTGAAAAACCAAGACAAGAAAGTTTATGTAAAGAAAAGACTCAGAATGGCCATGCCTGGGAACAGATTACAAACCTTTTTGTCATTCGCTTTGCAAATACATATACCCTTAATTAAGAATGTCAAATGACATTTGAATTATTTTCCCAGGCCTCAAACATCCGAGACCACAAGCCTGCCAGCCACTCAGTATCAATAAGATCTGGTCTACTGGTCCCCAATGCCATCCCTAGGGTAGTGCGACAGGTACCGCTGCACTGGGCCCGTGTCTATGAGGGCCCCGCACGGGCTTTCCTTTTTCAGACGGTGTGGTGATACCCACCCATTTCCCAAAATTGCCTACTACTTAGTACATATGTAAATTTCTTCCAAAGTCATTAGCCATTTTGTAGGTCAATTTCCTTTTTTCCATTAAATATTTAAAAGATGCAACGATATCAATGCAAAGTTAGGGGGGCCCCAACTTTCGTTTGCACAAGACCCCTCAATAACTTGGGATGGCTCTGTTGGTCCCTAATGTATTTATGGCCCAGAACTTGCAATGGACTTATGGAAAGAATAGAACTAAGTAATTGAAACTCATACTATAAATTCGGCCCAGATGTATCCTTGTGCAAACTATCTTCTAGCCTGTAAAATAATTTTTCCTGAAGAGCTATTCCCCACATTCTTGATCATCTCATATGATCCTTCCAGAGATGCATGCACAGAGCAGTATTAAGGTCACCTTGGAGTAAGCAAGTTAAAGCGATAGGCACTAAAAAAATGGAGCAAGTTACAATTTATAAATAAAAAAAAATATTTTGATTTCAGAAGTTTCTTTCGAGCATTAATACATGAACTCTTCACTTTCTAAGATGATCACACTAGCTCCAGCCAAAAGCCAGGTGAATAAAATTGGCACTTGCACATATACCAAATTAAAAATATCTTAACCCTTTTAATGCCAGCGGGCCGATATATCGGCCCACGTTGGATGTGCAAAAACTGCCACGGGCCGATTTATCGGCCCAACTTTAAATACCTGAATATAATGGCCTTCCTTTAAAAACCTGAAGAGAGCCTTGGCATTCTTCGCACATCCTACCCGAAATGGGCTGGCAGTAAAAGGGTTAATAAATCCTAATATAAAATATGCCCATCAAAATGGAGACAAAGCACAAGACAAACTCTGGCAACGATCAGTGCAGTAGCACAAAAAGCATGAGTGTTCATTTCAGTAGATATTTCCTTTCTAAGTAACTACAACCTTAAGGGGCAGCAATCCAGAGGCAAAATGGAGACATTTGAGGCAAAGTCATGAAAAAAGAATTTTAGCAACCGACTGTGACCAAAGAAACTAAAAGCAACTTACTCTGAGGCCTGATGCCATAGATTAACGACTAAATCCTGCTGGCCCCATTAAATAAAGGTCAATAATTAGATCAACAGCACCCAATAAATGTTATGAACCTTAAAGAGATTATACCAAAATTCAAAACAATGCAGTTTGCAGTGTAATTATTATCTTTCAATTGGTTTAAAATTAAAATAAAAACTCCAGTAGTTTTCAGAATTTAATAACACAGTACAAAGTATTGTAGGGGATGGTGAGTAGATTATTAGGGTGGTAGGGAAATACACCATGAAAACCTAGATTAAACCATCTGTAGCACCACCAAGCTGCATTCATATTAATACTTTTATCTGCCTGGAAAGATTACTTTTTCTTTCACATGCATATACATAAACTACATATCCACAGTAAACAACATTCATTAAGAATGATAAAGACATTATTTCCAAGCAATTATTACCCAAGCTCTGATTAGTCATTACTATAATGAACCATCAAGGTATGCTACCTTTCCAACAAAAAATAACAATATTCCAATTAAAGCATTCAATGAATAAATAAAGGTACATCATCAAAACAATAATCAGCCAGGAACACGTTACTTTCCCATAATTAAAGCTCTATACCAAATGGTAATTCCTTGTAATACAGTGCATTTGTGGTGGGTGAAATAAATTAGTTGTAGCGAGGTCATTTGTTTTAACAAGTACTTTGTGGTGTAACATAATTACATACATTTATACACACAACAACCAAATTAGACTCACTAACCTTAGAATAAATTAATAAACTTAACATTAATCACAGCTGAGTATTTACTGCAAGAGTTACAAATACATATATAAATAGAAAGCCATTGAGTTAGAATTTGGTTTGGTTAACTGTTAATGTTTAATAAAAATAAATCACACTGACTTGTTGGAAGCTATATAACTACTGAATTTAATCTGGGTTAGGGAGGGTTAGGTCTCTTATAAGTTTAATTTAATTTAGAATGTAGTCATATCAAATTTGACTGGGAAAAATTCCTGATAAGGTTGTTGAAATTAACATTGAAAATGCTTGATCACAGTTAATAAGGATGAGAGAGACTGGTGAAACTAGAAACATGAAGGCATAGCAGACATAGCTACAATAATCTATGTACTGACACCAGGCACTTTGTTCCTTGAGGTATTATAGATGAAAGTAAAATGTTACATTGACTATTAATAAAATATTTTATTTCATATGCTCATGGATTTGTTTAACACTTCTTTAATCTATGGTTTAACATAGGTAATAAATATTGATACCAACTTTAACAGAAAAACTGGCATGATTTACTGATGAAATTTTGACAGATTGACATTCTGTAAAACGACTAGTCCAGCAATATAGAAAAAATTGATTGGCTTTATTGTTACACATATTTAAAAATTGAATGAAATAGAGAAAACTAAAAATACCCAACAATTTCAAGTGTCTAAAGCATTGGACATATTAAAGCTTTCACAACTCAATGGCTTTTCAAAATACTGTGCGTATGAGGAATAATTAAGTAAATGGGGTATTCTTAAAGACCCAATATAATAAAAGTACTCAAGTAGCAACTTTAGCACCAAGGAGAACTGATTTTTTTAAAATCAGAAAAAAAATGATTAAGAACAATGTGATTGAATTTAGATTAGAAGTCAAGATAATGACTAACATCATCATGGAATGATATAAATTTGGAAAACTTCAACAAAACTAACTTCTTTGATACAAATTTTCAGATGCTACAAGTTATTCTGGTCTCAAATTGTATAAAAGTAGCAAAATGATCACCAGAATGCCCTGTGCTTACCTGGCACAGGAGTATATGTTGGAATTAGAAAACAAGAGCACACAAAATTTTTCCTTACTTTCTCCAGTGATGAAAGCTCCAAATTTACCACAATGGCTCATGATGAAATTTTAAATCCCGCTTGACTACTGCATGGGGGTCAGTATCCACCACTTGCTGGGCACAGTTGGCAGCACTGGTATTACTACGTTGAATGTTTTCAACTTCTTGATTCGGCTTCATCTCAGGTGTTTTGCATGCCACTGGCGAGAGAAGCTTCTCTTCAAAGTCATGGTCCCCATTAGAAGTCGAGGTAGGCATAGTGTCATTTTCTTGTTTGATGTCTTCACTTTTGGGGATAGCGATTTTGTTTTCAGCGGCTCTTGGGAGCTTTGGTGTGTGTTCTCTGCTGGAATGTGGAGTACTTTCCTTGGTAACAATAGAGAGTGGAACATCTGGCTCCAGTTTGTTGTTTAGCTGATTTTGAGGATCTAGGTTAGATGTGCTGGAAGCCAAGAATTAACCTCACACATTGGAGTCATCATAAGATGAACCATTTTCATACAAAATACCACGATTACATTAACTCAATAAATTACATTATGTGACAATAATAAAATTGTAATATAAAAATAAAAAAAGTTAATGTAACATAACAAAAACTCAAGAGGTAAAAACTGATGAGTAACTAATGAGAATTTTTTTTGGGAAGAATGATAACTTCTGTCTATGACAATTTACTTCAGTGCTTATCTCCAATTCTTCCTTAATATTTACGGCTAAAGAAAAAAAGTAAAAAAACAAATATGAAACAAAAATTACAAAAATACATATGATGCAAAAAAGATAACTCATGATAAAACAAAATGCAAGTACCTCAGGGGCTGACTTGTGGCCAAGTTGGCAGAATGTTGCAGTATTTGACCAATACTGGAAACTGGCCTCTGGGCTAATAGGGGAGCCTTCCAGGTAAATTGCTCCGGGACCCTCTGCCTTGATTCACTTTCACGGCTATGCCGTAATATATTATGTTAAACATAGAAAACAATGAATGACCATCATAATGTGAAATGCGTTCTAATTGAAAATGTTAACCAAATACACTATAGGAAAATTACTCTTTTTAATCATTAACACAATCAACAAATTTGATCAAATATTAACTCAAACATCTCAATGTAAATCCATGTAAACACAATGTTAATACAACATTATTAAGGTCCAAGCTACCATATTATAAATAAAAAACATTCATGCAGTACAATTAATTAGCATGCCAAGCTTGAAGATGATACCGTGGTTATGCCTTCATAATATATATATTATATAGGCTACGTAAGTATATTAAAAGTTAGCAATTAGAACTAATTTTATGTTAAAGCAATCATCAATATACCTGCTACTGCTGCAAGATGAATTTGTAATTCCAGCTTTGGGTGAATGTACATGCTTAGCTTCAGAAGAATTGTTAGTATTTCGTGAATGTGATGGCGAATCTGCCAAATTTAGGAAAATTAAACAATAAGAGCATATTCAAATTAAAACCACAACTCTTCAATGTATTCAGCTTACCTGATATATACTTAAAAAATACGTCAAATACCACAAAATTGTTCATTTGAGGTATGATTTTTTCCAAGCCATAGTGTTTGTAAAGAAAGGCAATAAATTTTTCTGATGGTCTATCAATTGCCAGTTGTCCCGGAGAGATATTTTCTTTCTGAATAATAAATCCCAATCAAATACTAAAACAGTATAAAGGTATCAATAGCAATGCCAAACATGTAAAGAAACGTAAACACACCTGAAGCATATAGTCAAATAATTTCTTCCCACAACCCATTCTCTGCTTGGATTCATGTACATAAAAATCTAATATACACTGGGGAATTATTTCATGGTGTGCTCCACTCTGATCAAAAACATAAAGCTTCTTTCTTCCAGTTTTTAGCATTCCAACTACGGTACCTTTACCACTAATTCAAAAATAATTTGATATTTAAGATATGATAAACACAATGATACATCAATTTTGCAATAGATATAAATAAATCCTGAGTACTGATGTTGAAAGACTTACTCTTTTCCGTTCTTGTCGATCAAAAGATACACAATTTGATCTGAATTCTTGAGACGTTCCCCTGTGGTAATGGCCACATTCAGACCTTGGGCAGCAGCTGAAGCTTTGCCCATAGCATCTAATATTGTAGATATATTTTCCTGACAAGACCTGGATATTCAAACAACTCTTGTTAGTCATCGAAAGCCCAGTGAAAAGTTTGATATCAAATAATGAATTGAATAACCATAATGTTATACATAAATAAACCTCCATTTGCAGTGGGAGTGAACCGTGGTGGAAATCACAGTAAACCTCCCAACACAAAACAAAATAAAAGCAAAAATCACATATATTCAAACAAAAAACAATGAAAACAGTGCCATTGGGGCAGCGAATTACTATTAGCGGCAAAAGGATCGTTGAACGTTTAACATATGGCCACTGAAAGATACCAGTAACTGAAAACTAATGAAAACATAGTCACTGTCAAACAATAATAATTTCCTGCAAAAACTTACCACACTGTTCTTCTTTCTCCGGAGAAACCCTCAGGTAATAATGTATTATCGATCCTGGTGATTTCATATTGAAGGAAATCATTCACCACGAAAGGAAACTCCATTCCAGCACGTCACCTTAACTCTTGTTCCCAAATAACCAAATCTTCTCTGGATGTTCTTTGCTCTATTAAATATCAAAAATGTTCATGTCCGAGCTCCTTGCTCCATAGCCATCGCCGATCTTTCGCTGAACAAGCCGCGGACGTCTTGTAATGAATGTGGGACTACTGGCGCTACTGGCGGCTGATGGAACTAAATTCCTGAACTCTACGTCACTCGAAGAAAAAAAAAGACGGCGACTGCGCCTACTGGCCACATTAAGAACTAACATCACAACGTGTCACAACGTACGAACTTGAGTGCAATTCATACAAACCGGGAACTAATTGAAACAAACTTCAGGAGAGGCTTATGAAGTTCTACGTGTGTTTTTCGCATCATATCACTCCAGCAAATTTTGATCAAAGAGGATTTATCGGCATTGTGTTTCCTTGGTTCTTCAGCATATTGCTTTTCTGGTGTTTACGGTTTGTTTCTCATGTGTGAAGCAACGTAACGGTTTATAGCTTCCGGCGTCCGGGATGTTTTCCATTCATTATGCCGATTAAGGGTCAAATAGTGTATCAAATTTAATATCTTGAAACCCAGTGTAGGCAGGGTATCTCATCGATTGGTCTCCAGCCCATTGAAATCCTAAAAATACATAGCACAATATGACGGAATGATGTGCATCCACGCAAGAAACTATGGAACACTTTTTAATGTTAAGGCGGTAATTATGCGGTAAAATAATTCGCCCTGGCTCGTATCATCAAGGTCCTTATGCAAGAGTAACTGATTGACTGTATATTTAAAAAAATCAAATTAATTAATTTTAAGCTCGGCTTTCTTTGTTAGTTCTAGATTTTTTCCTAGAGGTGTTGAAAATAAATAATTGCGCTACGGAATTTGAATTCACAGCTCTTCACAAAATAATTTTTCGTCGATTACTATTATAGGAATCAGGCCTAAGACGTTATGGTACGGACGGCTGAGAGCAGTTCTGGGCGACCGACTAAGGTCTTCTTTTCACTCTGTCCGTGTTTACATATCATTCAATTATGGGATAACTATTAAAGATAAAGTCTTGCGGGTTTCTTTATTTGATTCAGAAGATGTTATTTCAAATGAATGTTGGAAATAAATATTTTTATTCTTCTAGATTAGTGAGAAAACCTAGCTGAACTTTGGCTAAGAAAAACTTACGTCAAAGTTAGAAATTAGAAAATCGGAAAAGATGAAACTCCAGCAGCATCTTTCTTGTACAAGTTCCTTTGAACGCATAGATCATTATTTGTTTCCGAGGCCGCAATCACTCAAACGGTGGACCCCTGTACGCCTAAAATCTTATATTTTTCGACGCTTGCGAGGTGAACCGGGCCGTTTCGAATTTCGTTCCCTCCAGCGGTACTCCTCCCTCTGTGGCAACGTGGCGGTAAGTGGGGCTGGGGGGGGGGGGGGAGGGAGTGCATTTGTCGTGCGTTTAAGGGTGCCTAAACGTTTTCTACTCCCTTTGTTCCTTCCAGTCGGACTTCTAGCATTTGTGAGGAACCGTAAGGAGGGTGTAGTCGCATTGAGAGCTATAATAGCTACCCACGCCTGTAGCAGGTCGCGTTGTCTTAGTGAGGACTTATTTTTTAGTGGTGCGGACTCAAGAAATGGGAAAAAGGAAGAGTGACTATAACAAGAGAAAGAGAAGGTCTATTGGAATAAGGAAGTAAGTCATCCAGTCATATTGTACACTAGCCCAAGTAGCAATATCTTATGAAAAAATTATT
Organism: Pyrrhosoma nymphula; assembly: GCA_963573305.1. Lineage (NCBI taxonomy): Eukaryota > Metazoa > Arthropoda > Insecta > Odonata > Coenagrionidae > Pyrrhosoma > Pyrrhosoma nymphula. The sequence goes on along the minus strand of OY754327.1, from coordinate 76,744,505 downwards.
TTAAAAACATTGCAAAAATATTTTAAAATCATTTTAAAATTATTTTGAAAACATATTAGCTCTCTCTTTTTATGCTTTTAAAATCTTTTTTTCATAATTTTAAAATGATTTTAACATAAGTTTTAAATAAGTTTTAACTCTTTAAGAAGCTACCTAGTAAACACAAAATGCTGCAGATGCGCATTTGATGTGCTGCGCAGTAGCGCTGCAGCCACTGCGAACATTCTACTGCGCAGCACGTCTAGCACTCCTAAACTTCCCTTTTTTGAATGTCGGATGCGCTGAAACCGGTGTCAGGAGCGCTACGCAAGCTTGTCACGATTGCTTCAAACTGCAAAAAAAAGGTGACTTTTCCTACCTATCTCCGGACCATATAGAATTAGTTTCAAATCTAGCAATCAAGATCGCTCCTGCTCGTACCTACCTACAGATTGTCTACTTAACTACCTACGTCAAAACCTACTCAACCGAGAAACGCAATTCAAGAAAGCTGTATATATACAGCCATTCCCGTGCGTAAATGTGTTCGCGAGAACTAACTTTAAAATGTCAATGCCGTGATAGTTTGAGGAAACTTACCATTCAATCACGATAACAGTTTTCAGGTATTAATTAATTGAAACCTATGTTGCCACATACAATGAATATAAAATCAATATTAATGAGAATAAACAATATTTTTTCCAATTGCCACACGTTTTTTACATGTTAATGAAGACATAACTTACTTGCGGAAATGTTACGAACGTGAATATGCATGTATAATCAATGTTACAAATGTGGAAATGAGAAAACTGATTAATGTACCAATAAAAGCATAACAGTAATTTAGTGTACAGCGGAAATTAATTACAAAAAGCTATCAATGATAAGTATTTACTGGCAGAACCCAAGTCTCTCCGATTCGTTTCAAAGCTTCCCATTTATGCCTAATTTTCGGTCGAAGAATGAACCACAGGCTAAACATATTAATATGTTACAAGAATATATTTCATGAAATATAATCATATAATATATATATATATATATTCATATAATTATAAGAGATTTTTAAAATTATTTCAAAATAATTTTAAATTTGTTTAAAATAATTTTAAAAATATTTTAAAATCATTTTCAAAATATTTTCAAATAATTTTCAAAATATTTTAAAATAATTTTAAAATTATTTTGAAATGATTTTGAAATAACATTCTCATTATTTTAACGTGAAATGTTTAAAAAAGACTTTTCACGCAAATAAATGTCTCAGTACTTCCTACATATGCATATATATGTTGTCAACAAAATGAGATGACAGGATACAAAACTTTAATATCATACATTATTTTAAAATTATTTTAAAATCTTGAAAAACTCATGATTTCAGCCACCTTATGATATTTTGATTTTAAAATTATTTCAAATCATTTTAAAATCATTTTTCAACATTCTTTTGCTACTTGGGAGTGCATCTATTTCTCAGCGTAATATATTACACGCCAACCTTAGTGTAGGGGGAGAATTTTGCTACTATAAAGTGGTGCTTATTATCAGCTCAATTTTTTCTTATATAATGCAAAATTTGATCACTTTCTTTCACTGGAAAGCAATTTGTAATTTGAAAGTAAGGAATACCTATTCCGAAGAAGAAGAAAGCGTCAGAATACGAGGAGTATAGAACAATCAGTTTAATTTCGCACGCGGCAAAAGTCTTGCTTAGAATACTAAAAAGAAGGTTGGAGAGCAGAGAACACTGCTATTTAGGCGATGACCAATTTGGATTCAGGAAGGGGAGGGCAACTAGAGACGCGATTGCGGTAATGACAACACTTATAGATAGAAACATAGAGCATAATCAGGATGTTTTCGCTTGCTTTGTAGATTTCGAAAAGGCGTTGACAGAGTAAACTGGGAGAAACTAATGCAGATACTGGGGAAAATAGGAATAGATTGGCGTGATAGGAGACTCATCCGAAACTTATATATGGGGCAGAGGGCTCAAGTAAGGGTAGCTGACGGTGAATCAGGGTGGGCAGTTATAGGTCTCGGGGTGCGGCAAGGGTGCCCGTTGTCGCCTTTACTTTTTAATATCTATGCTGAGGAAATGGTAATAGAGGAATGGGATGAGCTAGATGTGGGAATGAAAGTAGGAGGCCATTGGATAAAGTCGGTTAGATTCGCAGACGACCAGGCGTTGGTCAGTTGGTCATCGAAAGGATTGCAAACTTTAGTAGATGCATTGGAAAAGCAGTGCGAGAAATACGGGATGAAGATCAATCATAGGAAAACAAAAGTAATGAGATTCTCTGAAAGCGAAGCTGGTGATAAGAGTAGGAAATCACAAACTGGAGCAAGTAGAACAATTTAATTACTTGGGTAGTACCATAGAGTAAGGTATGTGGTAGTACGCTAGAAGAAAAAGGGCATAGTAGCAAAGACATTAGGAGGAGAATAGCGTTAGCAAAGGAAGCGTTCAATAACAGAAGGGAGCTGATGACGGGAACTTTAAGTAAGGATGTAAAAAAGAGGCCTGTGAAGAGCTTGATATGGAGTGTGGCGTTGTATGGGGCATAAACGTGGACCTCGAGAAAGGCAGACGAAAACAGGCTGAAGGCTTTCGAGATGTGGGTGTGGAGGAGGATGGAGAAGGTGCGTTGGATGGAAAGGAAGACAAATGAGGAAGTGCTTGACATGGTGGGCGTGGAGAGGAAACTTATGGATGAGATTAAGGGAAGACAGGGTAGGAGGCTGGAAGGGGTAATGAGGGGCGATGGTTTGCTGAAGGCCGTGATAGAGGGTAGGATGTTGGGTAGGCGGGGAAGGGGAAGGAAGAGAATCGGTTTTATGGACGGGATGAAGACAGGTAGGACTTATGCTGAGATTAAGAAAGAAATACTAGAGGTAGAAAGGGCACAGCACGTGTAAGAGTTCGTTGGATATTCTCTGACTTTCATCACAACCTACCTCTAACCGGTAGATTACTGTAATGATGATGATTGATGCCGAAAATGCCGCTCCGGAAAAAGTTCCGACCGGGGCTAACCGTCCTTCGCCTAGTCCTTGCCTAGCCCTACCTACGTCTCTGGGAAGACAAATGTTGAATTGTTGTTTTTTATTTTTGGTACAAAAACCACGTCATCACATGGGCTATGGCAGAGGCCATAAATATTTTACGGATACCTTTTTTCGAAAAAAAAAAAAAAAAAAAAAACAACTGAAGTTTCCGATATGCCTTAGGCTGAGGTTATACATTAATAAAAGTAGTTGAAAGTGATTGCGGTCCACAGGGATACGATATCGGATTATCTTCTCCGGATAGATTGGACAGCATTATCGTGACGTCCACAGTTTTGGAAACCCAAATACATGATAGTAAAATTTTCTTCGCCACATCCAATTCTGATTTATCTATTTTCGGTTCCCTCTACCAAAGCATTATAATGTTTTGTCGAGTACCTAGTGTAATCAAGTTGATATTACGCATCCGATTAAATACGTCATTCATTTGTATTACGGAATTAATTACATGAGATGAAGACTGACCTTTCTTTACACTTGATTTGCAATGTTTAGATACTCAGAGGAAATGGATGCATTAGTATGGAGAGAGCTGGAAGTAGGAAGGAGAGTAGTAGGGGAGCTGATAAAGTGAGTAAAATTTGTAGACTATCAGGCATATGTTACCCAGTCAAACAAGGGACTGAAGTAGATGATGAGAACAATCGAAAGACTGTGAAAAAATTGGTATTAGTGTTAACCATAAAAAAGGCAAAGATAATGAGATTCATCAGAATAAGGAAGACTGGAGTAAATAATAAGACCGGGGAGCATTAACTAAAGCATAGGGGAGAGTTTAAATTCTGGAGAGTGTTCCGGATGAGATGAGTTTAGTGCGAAATGCACCAGGCGAAGGATTACATTAGCAAAGGAAGCGTTTTCGAACACGCGGGAGTATTATCAAGTTAAACTTTGGTGACGCAATTATGAAAACCTGAGTTAAAAGCATAAGGAAAATTATGTTTTATGGTCCAAAAACATTATATTTGCTGAAGGAGGATGAATGCCAATTGAAGTCTTTTGAAATGTGGGCGGGGAGAAGAATCGAGAGGGTAAGCTGGGTGGAGAGGGATACAGAGGAGGAAGGGCTCTTTCAATTACCGCAGTATCTACTTCTTCCCTTGTTTACTCTCACCCTCATTCACTCTTTCGTCCCTAAACGGATTTAAATACAACCAATAACAACGATGTACTGCAAAGCGAAAGCGTTGCGCACAGGGCTCCGTCTTCGGTCCTTTATACTTCCCCTTCGCTCCCTCACAGAATAGGTATCTCCTTATCTGCAGACCCAGTCAATGAGAACCAGGATACTTCGCCATTTCACAAGGTCGGGGCCCCCTTTATGGTAATTTAGCAAAAAATTAACATTAATTTTATTTTTTATTAATTTAACGCCATTTTACTTATGAAAACAAACTTAGAAATGAAAGAGAAAGATACCACATATCGATTTGTACACATTATAATTACTTAAAGGGCCCCTTGGTAGCTGCCTCATTTGTCTGAGCAAAAGTTCGTCGCTGGCTATGTGACGTCACTCCCAGAAGGGCGAATCATAGCGTATTGGAAAACGGCCTCAGTAGTGATGGAGGAGGAAAGGAGGCTTAAAGGAGAAATCAGAAGGAGGCAGCGAAATCGGCGACCAGACGGAATGAGTGGATAAAGAGGGGAGAGCTTCGGGCATGTGTGGATCAAAGATGAGAAGTCTACGAATCTTGGGTGGTATGAGTGGAAGCAAAATATGCGAAGAGTTTAAAATGGATTTAATGTTAAGAAATAGAATGCTTTGCGAAGGAAATGTTACAGAAGACTCTTCCAGGACAGGGAAATTAAACGCAGGACTGCCAATGGACCAAATATTTATTTGGTATAATACCCATGTTGAATGCATGTTTTCAATCAGCAATGCTAATAACAACTAATACAATCGTAATACGCCACTCATATAAGCATATCGAATTGCTAATTAGTCTATGTCGTGGGTTCAGCTATCCGCAGTAGGTAATCCGATCTGACCAACAAATGCGAGCGATCAAGGGCTGCGATTTGCGTATGTAATGTGCTATAGGTATTTACGCGAAATCATGATCATATTCCCGGAGGATTTGAGTGGAGCAACTAAGTTTCCTTTTCGCTCAGCTATGGTTAGGGTGGTCCAAAAACTCGAAAGTCTTCAAATTTTTCACGCCGCTCCCCAATACGATACCATGTGGTTAGAAAAACGCCTTGTGCAAAATATTTGCTCAATTCGTTGACAAGTGGCCTTGACCAACGCATTTTTATATTTGGTATGGGAACTTCTTTATGGTAGGCGGCACGAGTGAGGATGAGTGGTTGGTTTATCGCATCCTCCGAGGTTAGGATTCGGCGGAGTAATTGCGGATATACTTTGCAGTGGTTGCTTGTCTCAACAATGGACACATGGTCCATTCACGATGTAAATTATTTTTTTCATACATGAACAAATCAGTGACAGATGATACATATGTGATAAGTATTGTTTGCTCAATTCTCTAAAAGACGGGGTGGATTTCTTCTTGTGTTGTAGCACGAAGAGAGAAAACTGCTTGTTACCCTTCTTCATTTCTAGTAATCATCATAAAAACCAACACTCTCTCTTTAAACCTCTCCTTTTATGGATTTTCATAAAGCAATTTTATTTCTGCAAATCATTACAGAACATTCAAATGTTTAACGAAAACAGAATTATAGACATAAACCCAGTACTAGAATCCATACACCTTTGAGGTTAGAGCCCTTATGCGCTCTTCAAGTGCAAGTAGCTTCCCGAAGAAAGTTAGGGTGAGCTCAATGCATTCGATCTAGCCATCTTGAGGTCATGAAATCTGAAAACAAAATTAGGATGGATCCAGAAAGGCAACATGCAGAATCTACCGCAGCAGAAAGTTGCATTACACCGCTCGTTTTGGCGTGAAATTATAAAAACGAGAAAACATTGAAATAAGAGCTAAAAATGGATAAAGTTAATGAGAGTACAAAAACTTAAAAAAATACGACAATTCGAGGAGAAATCAGTTTGAACAACATTTAATTATCCGAAACAAAGGAATGTACTGCAATTTGAGTACATACTTTTAGAAAATCAACTCCTATGTGTATTAATGTGCTAACGAGACCATCCTCAGCCACCAGGCGCGGCTAATGGCGGGCCCCCAGCTACCACCTGGGGCGCTACATTAAAGGGAAGAGGAGGGTGTCAAATAAAGATTTGACCGCATATTGGTATCGAAGAGATTATTAAAAATATATATTCAACCATAATAATACGATGTAAAGGCAGGGATTCAATGTGACAGCCCATAATGATACATTATTATTAGAAATATCAGAATTTTGTTCAGGAAAACATAGGGGAGAGGAGGAGAGACTGAAAAATGGCCAAGCACAGGCAATAATTACCTCGAGTTACCACAGTCTGCAACTCATACCAAAACTTCCATCTTCCAAAATGTAAACAAAAAAGGAAAACAAAACTATGATTCGTTACCCATGAAATGTAGAGAGCTGTGTTTTCAAAAATAGCATCCGTTTGAATGGAGAAAAAAAACAAAATAAAACAGTTACTTTGCACGTTCCACGCTCTCCTCCGCGTTTGTGTGGAGATCGATGAAAAAAACTAGAGCTTCTCGCCTATACTTTATGAAAGGGTAGAGTTAATATGTGAATAATTCAATAGACAAATAATTTGTAATGCCATGATTTTTTCCGACTTATTTCTCGATTGGGTCCACTTCGTAATGATTTATTCATAGATTTTTAAGTGTTGCCTTTAGTTGCAAATAAAAAAATTAATTATACATTATTTTGACAAGGGTTTTATCCAGAATTAATTCGATGAAACTTTTTGTCGGGCTGGTGAGTAACCAGAAACAAATTATTTTTGTTTCTTGCGGGGATTTGAGATAAACACATACGAACGAAAACATGATGTTATAATTTTAATACATTCATTGCACATACAATCACTACATACACAAGAGAGAATTACCATTTTCGGTGGTACAACTTTCTTCCACGAAATGCATTAAACGTGGTCCATCATCACCATCAAGAACCCTATATAGGGTTCTTGATCACCATCTTCGTGGTTCTTCACGCGTAAATTATCGTCATAAGGAAATGCACAAGTTTCACATAAGTATCAGGATACATACATGCATTTCTTCGCAGTTTGACTATGTTTAACGGTGGTTGGTTTCTGCAGGCGAATCATAAACTTTCCATCTTTCGGGAGCTGTCTTGCGATTTTTGACTAGTCTGAGAACGATTACACTCCGGTACTACCATTGCCTGAGAGAGTTCATTGGAGGAGAACGGAGTATTAATTCCATTCACGTTAACCCGCATTGAAAACACATTTCGTGAACCATCTCACCCGAGTGTATGACCCACCGAACCTTTCGCGAAGAGCATTGAAATCTTATGGCCATTAAGTGCTCAGAACGACATTGGGTGGAGGGGAAAGTACTGCTGGGGTAGTTAGGTAAACTTGGGAGGGGAAGCAGAGCGTTCTCAAGCCCCATTGCACAAAGGTAAAATTCCTTAACACACCAATGGCGTGGAATTCCGTCTAAATAGACTAGTCCATGTCAAAAACGGGGATCTGCGCCAGGGACCATAAGCTTTCGGATATGCTCTATGATTGAGAGCTCGACGCGGGAAAAATATTTAAGGCTGTGACTACATTGATGACAACCAGCCTCCAGGAAGGGCGACGAAGTTCTATTCGTGTGTGATGCTTCGTCCGGCAGGAGAATTCGTGAACCCAAAACACATATGAAAGCTTCAAGTCACACTTATGAAACTAACTTCAGAAATTAATAAATTAAAAACAGTTATTTAATACTGACAACACTTTTTCAATTCCACTGAACGTCATTCATGCACAAGATCTTTTGCTTCCACTCAAGTGGCGATGAATTTGGAAGTTCGAGTAGCCGGAACTTCAGCCCTTGCCCTTGGAATCCGATCGGTTGTAGATCACGATGGGGTTTTCGTCGCCAGAGCCAACTCCCGAGTAGACATACATGTACCTACTGCTCCAGTGGAGGAACACGTAGACGAACGAGACGAAAGCGGCGACGGCGTTGAGCAAGCAGGACGCGATGAGGAATATGAAAAGCAGGCCCTCGACGTCCTCGCACGAGAGGTCACGATAGTAGTAAGTTCTGCCAACCGTGTGCATTTGGTACAGTTCTTCGACCCGTGAGGCGATTGCGGGAACGTTGGAGCAGATGCAGGACGAGTTGACGGCTGGCGCCACGGCGGACAACTTGGTCGACTCACACGCCATCTTCGAGAGGAAAATCACGTGCAGGAGGGCGAACACGCTGGCGCACAAGCACGTCACGATCACCACGATGGACAGCATCACGCTGATTACCTGTCGAAAGAAAAGAGAGGAATCGTTGATATGGTTGATATAAACTGGGAAAACGTTCTCTGGGACTGGAAATATTTGGCATAATTAGAAAGATGGGAAAAGTTTACCTGTACGACTGAAGTATATTGAGCGAGCGATTTCTCTAGTCATGACAGACACCGTATTCGAATTTTATTTCACAGTTTTATCAGTTATAAGAAGCATCGAGAAAGTATAGCAACACTTAAGTAGCAAAAACTTTGTTTCATATGAATGAACTATGAACATCTTTGTAATCCACTAAATATTCTCAAAACGTTCGAGGCATTAACTTGACTTATGTATTTCACGACATACGCTGGAAACACCTACAAACCGAAGTTATTTTGCAATTTAAAAAAATAAAGTATTACGGTGAGTAGCATATTTATTTCTAGAAATGATTGAGAAAACGTACGAACTGTACACAGCTTCATTTCTGACATAATCAGTGCGACAGAACTCACTCATTTTTTCGACGTTCCTCTGGAACGTACAGTGTACCTACATATATTATGAGCGTACATATCTTATGGAAAAAAACTTCAATTTTAAGGCAAATATCTCGGAAAGTAATGCGCTAAGGGGACGATGTTTTGGTATCATTAGAGAGATATGATATTTTTTCCTAAAGTATTATGTGAAATGCAGCTTCGCTCCAATTTCCTGAAAAGTGAGTTGAAATGCGAAAGCTCGATCATTATTTCATGACCCCGATTAAAACTAATGGTTTTTTTTCTATTTCGGGAGGTGACCAGAAGTTTTGGAAGGGTTGAGAGAAACCCAGTGTCGGCATTCACCTGCTCTTAATGAAAGGTACCAAGGTGTCTCGCGGTATTAAATCGCATCTGACGGACAGAGTTACATACTGAAATAAAAATTCACCACGAAACGATTGAAATATTCTTTGTATTTATTACTCAAGCAGTTAGTTGCCTCATATATCATCACTTTATTACTTACTTAGTGACACATGCCTCAAAGTTAAATTTTGTTTTCAAATTTTGCACGGCTTAGCGCTATTAAAAAAGCTTTTTCTACTGTCTTGTCCTTTCTACTCTTTAATAAAATGTAAACTTCAGCGTAGCTAGGGAGAAAGCATAAACGTTTAATATTAAGCTTAGGTATATCAACGTTAGAGAATACGCTTTCCCATACAAAAATCGCAAAATGTTGACTTGCTATTATTTTACGATCAATTGAAACCTATGTAGGATGTTGAAAAGTTTAAATATTCACGAATTTAATTAAGAATTGCGGAGGTGTTCCTATCCAATATTTTCTCGCTAAAATGAAAATGTCAATACGAAAAGCTTCTTTGGGTAAACAATAACTACTCTCCGAAATAATTGTTGTGCTGAAAAAACGATCCTGTACCCTCAATTGATTACTTTATCGATGACAATGTAAAGATTCCACATTTGAAACATCGAATGTATAAATTAATAGTTGCCATTACTATCTACGAATTATTACCGTTGTTAACTGAAATTTTATTTCTAAAATGTTAAAATCATCACTAGGACGGCTATCTCATAATAGGCTAGCTTTGCGCAATTCTTAAAACGATTGGTAAATTGGAAATTTCTACTTACTAGGTATTGTACCTTGACTGTAAAAATACAGCACCCAAGAGGCATTCCCGGATAATCCTTCCGGCAGCAGCACAGGAGGAAAATTCCAAAACATCCGCTCAGCAGCAACTGGAAAAAAACACCACGTGAAAGAAATATATCACACTTACATTTATAGAGGGACTTAACTAATTCCTTAGACCTATGCTCCAGAGAGTCAGAAGAGGCAGTTTCTCATTAATTTTTACGGACATGAAATTTTATAGAGCAACGCAGGGTTCAAAAATGCTGCGGCACAGACTCTGCCTGGGGGCCGTGGCCTGACCCTATTGATCTTCAGCATGGAATTTTTATATTAATTGCTGGCTGACACGTAACCTTATAACGTATAAATCAAAGAGTTTGGCGAGCAACTTGAGTTACCAGTGGAGCATGTATCTATATATACCCATAAATGGTTCCTTTTGAATTGATGAACGGAACTTAATAGGTTAGATTAAGAACAAAAAATGGAAATTCAGCATCATTTGCAAATCAAGCACAGCAAAAAATCACGTCTAAAATTTATTAATTATAATATTCCTAGCATTTATTGATCCCACATACTTAAAAACTAATTGCTTAAAGTTTATTTGAAATATGGCGTGAAAGTTTCTTACCACTCACGTAAATGGCTGAGCCCTCTCGCTTGCTGGATGTCTGAGATTTGTGTGAAGAGCGGTCAATCATGTTACATACTATTTTGAGTTAAAAGGAATGGTACGAGAATTGAATACGTGCTACCTTAAGAATTTGGATATAGTATAAAACCGTGTCGTTTGGCAGATACTCCATTCCCCTGCATATTCAATTGATCTATTTAAGAACGTGTATCTCCATGCATCAACGCCACGATACTAGGAGAGCCAACACAGAATATATTTTATATCCCGAGAGATAATATTTAAATGAGAGGAAAAATGGAAGAGTTTGATCTTAAAAATAATACTTTCTGATTAATTGATCGTGAGAAATAAAACTCCTTGCTATTGAATGACAAGTTGATTATTAAACTTGAAAAAAATCACCCTGCCAGATGTTTTTCAGAGTAAAAGCAGAAGACAAAGGGTTCAATTCGATATCAATCAAATTATAACTTTCATTATTTCGGGAAATATAACATTTGTGACTGAGATCGTACACTTCACCTAAAGTCACCGACGTGGAAAACGTAAAATTGAATCAACAATGCAAGGATGGGGTCGTATCAACAATTTAGGTTAAATCACTCTTGATAGTTAATCGCAGTCAATACCACAGCATAATTATAGGTTTTAACAATGTGCAACCAGAACCATAATCAGAATCGGAAAACATCTCTCAACAACGGTATTAAGATGAAAATTGAGAATTGCCTGTATTGCTCTAAGAGTAGAACTCACGGGGGCGTATTCGTGCACTGAGCTCGAAAAACAGCACAGAGACAAAGACACAGATACACAACAAAGGGCAGCAGTGCTCTATACGTTATTTAAAGCCAGAACGTAATAAAATAGATGGAAATTAGGGAAAATCAATTTACAGGAATCTATGTGACGCAGTATCATTTCGAACTTGTCCGAACCATTTTCACACTATGTGGTAGCATCTATTTACCCTCTGAATATTGAAACTCAACCTTTTAACAAAGTTCTCTTCGGGTTTTCTGTTCAACTAAAAAAAAGCAGCATGCTATGAAAATCCACTCAATGGAATTGACTTTCCATTGCCTCGATTTTAAAGAAGAAACTCTTTCAGATTTTAGGAGAATATTTCGATTCTTAGGTATGATTTTCTTCTAATTAAAGCAAGATAATTTACAGCTTGTCGTCCAAAATATTACCCATGGTTGAAGCCTTCAATTTACATAAGCTTTAGTAAATCCTCCGTTCTTTGAAAGATTTTCTTCCAGAAATGGAGCTAAGGAATATTCACACGAAACACCTTGAGGTATTTTTCGTACAATGCCTAATGAAATAGTGAAGCAAAGTAATCTTCTTTCATTCGTAGAGAGCGATATCACTGAGATATCAATTCCGGATGTGCGAATAGCTAAAAAGGTTCCACAGCACACTAAAAACCTCTCAAACGATTTTTTGGGAGATTTTATCAGATACCTATTTTAAAAAAAGGCACGCATTTCCTCACCGGAACGCCACTCCAGCATGGGTTATCCCGAATCCTGAGGTCTGGAGCCCAAAGAAGCATGTATATCCCGAGGGAGAGCACAGCCACACCAAGAAATAGTTGCAGGAAGACCAGCGCCGTCGCAGCTTTGTGGTGACGCATCACCGGAGGCAAATACTTCCTGGGTACTGAAACAAACAACACACAGAATGCTGCATTAACGCACGCAAACAACAAAACTATTTTGATGCTGAAGCATGAATGAGCGCAATAATTTTTAATCAATCGAACATGTAAAAAAGGGTCACAGTTATTGTTCTGCTTTACTTATCAAGAAACAATGGTACCTAAATCGAGAAATCATGAATATGGGTCGATTATTGAAATAGAACCACTATAAAATAGTATAATTATTAAATTTGAAGCCGAAATATAGGGGATGTATGCAGTTAATTTGTTTCCAGCGAGAACTCTCTGGGAAACACTGCTGCTGTAAAATTAAGCAAACCTAGGTGACGATGTTCTCGATTATCAACGGGAGTGATATTATCAAAGAAAAAATCATATAAGGCTTCGGATGAGGTTTTCATCACACAGATCCAAGACGGAGGCCTTCGGCTACGGTTTTTGATGTCAGGCTTCCAGTTCTCTGCCTCTGAATGTCATACATGGACTTAGTACACGCAAGATGTTTAAAGCGGTATATTTAAAATGCAATTTACAATGTTTATATCCATTTCCAGGGATGATAAGTGGCTTATAAGCAGGTGGAATAACGCGGATTGGTCATGTACCTTCGACAGCCAAAATGGTTCCATCACCGGCAAACAAAACACTCACATCAGTACAGAGTAAAGTGTGTAAAGAGAGCCTGAACAATCTTTACCTGAAATGGTTCTAAATAACGGGTGCAAAAATTTTTGACTCGCGGGCAATATTCCACGCTGTTATTGCGTACCAAATAATACCTAAATTACTTCTTCGACGTTCAAATATAAATGACTAGCACTGATGAGATACATTTAAACATTCTTAATTTATTTTCATATTCAGTATACACTATACAGTCCCTAAGAATGAAACATGAAACAAAATTTGCGAACATTTGCTTGTTGTTGATATAACCCATAAGTTCAGATTCACTATTGTTAATGGGCTACCTTCAACAAGTTTTTGGAATCAATGTCTGTTGGGCTACGAAGAAACAGACTAGTGTTGTAAAATTTCACGCTTTCCCGGCGAATTGCAGCGATGAACTCTTCTCGGGCTCTACACCGGATGAGTGAATGAAATGCTGCCGACATTTCGGGTAGCGACTCGTTACCCATCCTCAAGGCAACTAGTGTCGCTTTGTCATCTACAGAATCAGAGTACGTAGCACTTGCAACATCTGCTACTGAGTTACTCTGATTGAAATACTTTGAGTGTTATCCTTGCAGAAACGTAACGAAATAGAATCACCAGGAAACATATGATAATTTAATGTTTCTTTCAATCGCTTTGAAGGCCGGATAGAATTTTCAAATGGGCCGGAGGTTGTGCATCCAAGATCTAGACCAGGGTTGTACAACTTGCAAAGCCTCAAGGGCCACAACTTGACCTTTAATATGTTTGCGGGCCATATAGTAATAAATTACTATTTTTTAAGTAACAATAAGAAACAACGTAAGGTATAAAAATGAATTTATGAATTTTTGTCTAATAACTTTTCGCGGGTCACAATAAATGGCACCGCGGGCCGCCAATTGGACAACCCTGATCTAGACACTGGACTGCCAATCGCGCCAACGAATTAGGTTTAAGTAAATGCCAAACTAAAATATTAGGTTAGAGGGGTAATTAATTTAGGGTTGGTTAGTCAAGTACCTGAGCACAATCCCTTAGGGTTGGCCAAGATAAATTCCTTACGACTAGAGGCAGAAACTCGCACGAGACTCCATTCCAACGGTTTACATTCTCGATCTCACGCAGCATAAAATGGGAAACCCCCAATCACACTGATTATAATTGTGGTGCGCGTTTCCCGCAGCAAACACAATAAGGGTTTACGTGCGAATAATAGTCACACTTTCAATGAAGAGCTCATCTCGGAGTGCGTTGTCCTTCTCCCTTTGGTGAGCTCAAAGTGAGGAGCCCATTACACGAGAGAGGAGATTCATTTAAAGACATTAATTTTATGGCCAAGGCGAGTAAAAGAGTTACTCCAACGGCTCGCCGTGGGAAAGAAAACCTCGGAGAAGAACATCTTTTCCTCTTCAAGCATAACAGGATGACATCGCCAACGTAAGAGTCACGGCACCACCCCAACGTGGGGAGTAAATAGTTTAAAGCAAACCAGAAAATTATTTGCTGTAGGTCATCCTAAAAAATAAAAGTTCTCAAATCTTTCTGGCAATGTGAAGATACAAAGTAGAACTTTAAAGTTATTCAGGTCAGAATTTAAAAGGGAGCTTTTTGAAACTTCGATGTGACTTCGACTAACAAAGTTAATAGCATGAATTGCTGTTTCTCAATCCTTAAAATTTGTAAAATATATGCATGACTAGGCAAAAACTCGTTTTAAGAACCTTCTGAAGAACAATTTTCCTGCACTGGCACCGATGAAGACGGTGAGAGGCTTAGCTCCATATACAAATTTTAACCACGATGGGAATTGATAACAAAATAATAAACTATTTAGTGAAAAATACAGTCTAAATATTAAGATTTCACCCTGACAAACAAAAATAGCAAAATAAAAAAAAATCAAATTAAACCTATTTAGCTAAGAGCAAAACAATCGTCCACTCTCTACAGTAATTTCATTGGAGGCCAAAAGAAATATCAAGCTTTGAGCTGTTCTGGCACCAGATCTCCCTGGGAAAGCGTAGGCAGTAACAAGGAAAGAAACTGGTCCCAGCGATTTGAATGTGAGAATTTCGCCCACCTTAAGGGATACCAGCTGAATGCTACTACCACCACCTTGCTAACTCACCTCCAGATTGAAAACAGGTTGGCTTGACTAAAACTATATTTTTTGCTGCTTTTTATTTTTATTAAGAACTTTTAAATGCAAAAGAAAATTACCCATTTTTGGGATAAAATTTAAGAGGATAGGGGTATGAATCAGGTGTTTAACTACCGCCAATAAGAGCCTTGTCGAAAACTCGAGCGCTAAAAACCAGAGAATGGCAGGGTTTAGTGAATGACATCATCACAGTTCTATACTGAAACTCGTTTTACCGCAAACCGCAAAACCATCAAAAGGCCACTGAAATAATAAGAAATCAACGACAAACAGATTAATTAAAGAGATAGCATGCATACCCATCTCGCCGTTACCTTTTGGGGTAGTAAAAGTCAAAAGAGCTTAATCCTAGGCTTTAGACCAAGAAAACTGGCAACGATTTAATAATTTTCTCCATGCTGTCCTATCCTTGCAAACCTCATTCGCTTCTGTTATGGTCATACATTATTTAATACACGCTATCTTCTTCTTAAGGCTCCTTAAACAATAAATTCAAAACCATCAAATTAAGCTATTATTAATGAAATGAAAAACAATTAACAAATATACAAACACCTTTGAGTGGACGTGCGAGCAAACTTGTGATTGGCAAACCGTTACAAATTACGGGGAATCTAAAAACACCACCCCTCATCGTGCATAACACGATCGTGTTCGCGCGAGCATTAGTTTGGTCCCAATCGTCGTGGAACTGGGCCGCGGGATTTTGCAACGCTGCAATCGTTGAAGTTACCCCCGTACCCAAGGAAAACAAAATACGACGGAGGTAACATAAAGAATGAGCGACGCCATAGTGCGAGGACCTTCCTTGTAAACGTCCGCGCTCTTTCCTTCGTTCTCCACGCCCGCGGCAATCTGGCACGAGCGAGTCTCCACCATAACGTCCCGGGATCGATGTGTTGAATAAAAAAAACTCGCGCAGGATGGCTGCCGTGTTTGCATTTTCCTCCATCTCGCGGCAGCGGCCGCTGTCATTTTCCTGCGGGGTGTGTTCCGCGTTCGCGAGTGCTTTGTCAGTCTTTCCGTACGGGCCGTCATGTCGTCAATGGAAGCAGGGGGGGGGGGCGTGGCGGTGGGGGTATGGGGGGGTAAGAGGGGCTGAGTGGGTGTTGTGAAGTATGGAGAGGGGGAGGGTGACGCGCCAAGATCCTCAGTTTAAAAGCCATCGCTGCTGGGGGGAAGAAGCAGAGAGTAATGGGGTGATAGTGGGGGAGGGGTAGTGGTGCGCTGACCTCGTTCATTTGTAACAATGGAGAGTGGGAAGAGGCGCTGAGCAGCAGCGAAATTCGCGTGTTATACAAGGCGAATCCGAGGAGGGAAGGCGCTAATTGCAGGTGGAGGAGATTGGAGGAACGTGGGAAAGGGAGAGGGGAAGAAGGTGAATCATCCCGATCGATGTGGCCCGCCAATCGCTTAAAAAGCATTCCGTTCGTGTTTTAAAAAGGATCACCTGCATTTTCCCAGCGTGCCGCCACATGGGCATTTGGCAGAAGGTGTTAGAAGGCAGTTGTGGCGGAAGCAGCGGACCCTGGAGTGAAGGATTTCGCGGATTAGTTTATACGATGTAGGCTTCTTTGGTTTTCTTCAAAAGTGACCTGAAGAAGCTAGCTCAAAAGACAATTTTCCCAGCCAGCTTCTTCAGGTCTCTTCAGACCTGAAGAAACTAGCTGGCGAAACTGTTGTCCAAGGATATGGATCCTATGGAGCGGAAGAAAACCCGAGAAATCTTCATCATCAGAGGTTTAAGGGCGTCGGCCATTCTTGCATTACTATGAATGGGGAGAGAAAACGTTAGATGAAAATTATACAATAGTTTTAACTAAATATACCTAGTAAAACTAAGTAATAGGGACACACTTATTGAACAAATTCTGCACCAATACAGCCTCTTTGAATACAGTGCTGGTAAGAGAAATGAATGAGAAAATATACCGAGGAAGACCAAGAGTGGACCTCACCACGCAAATTCAAATAAATATTAAAGCATTATATTCTAAATGTGACCTTACCTATGGAAGAGTAAAGAATAAGTTACAATGGTATGGGTACAAAATAATGACTTCATATTCTAAGTGTGACCTTACCTAAAAAAATTACTTTTTACGGTGCCCTCCACAAATTTTGACCGCACAGTCTTGGAAAAAATTCTACCTCCTTTTTATAAGGCCTTAAAAAAATACTGCTCTCACCTAAAACATACCTGTATCTCTAAAGGGAAAAATTAAGACAATGGAACTTCATAGTAGTCGGCGAGTACGGAGGGCTCAGAGATAAAGCGGGCCAAGTCCATCGAAGTGAGTTTTGGGAAAAAAGCTTAAATATAAATTTCCGTGTATTCCTCCCTTAAATCAGCTGTAATCACGAGAACTGCTGCCATGTAGAGGCAAATATTCAAACTATGGACTAGCACATCCAATACATATGTTTTTTAAGATACAGAAAATGGATTTTGTCCACTTTAACACATCCATTTGCCTAATGAGTTATTAACTTTTCTCTACCCGGAGGTCCGACAGCAGCTCCATTCCTACCTACCTCGTGAGAACGTTTCCGGAAAAATATTAGTCAAGTGACTATGTTGACTTGGACGGAACACATCTGAAGACATTTTAGTGGACAGAATCTTGAAATGAAACATTCTAAAGTTGAACATTAGCTTGAATACTCTTTTCACACTGACCCAGAAATCCAACTTTTAATACTTTGATGAAATCGTCCTCCGGGCTTTCCAGCGCCCACGATTTTTCTACAGCTCGTTTTCTCGTTTCTATAGATGTTTTTCAAGACTCGTAAGGTCATGTGATCCATGAAATTCCGTTCCCTTCGGGGACGAAGACAGACTTGTGCCTTTATTTTGTACCATTTCATTTCACGGAAAAAAGAAGCACCAACTATTACTTTATTTTGACCAAATTAGCTAGATTTTTGCCATCAAAGCCTAATTTTTACCCAGAGGTACACCCACTCTCACCCTTATTCCAATACAATTTCAATTGAATTTATGAAAAATAGGAGTTCAGAAAGGTATGATTGTGTCTACCCAACTTGCAAGGGATGAAGTCTAAGGGGATCATCTCCCCTGCACAGGGGAATGAAAGACGATGGCCGATCGTCCCCGTCTCTTGGATTTGTTCCAAACTATTAAAGGCATGTTTTCCGCCGACGAGGGTATCGATTTGAAAATTTTCGCTGAGGTGAGCTACTTCAAAGGCGCAAGTTTTCGCGATGCATTGCACCAAATTTTATCAGTCTGACCTTCACCGAACAAATAAATATTTTAAGGACAATAAACCTCATGAGTTTAGTTATAGTAAAGTCAAAAGGATATATTGCTATTATTTCGTCCCTCCATGGTCTGTTTAGCATGGGGAATTGAGGTGAACAAAAAATTAGAAGATGTTCAAGGAAACCGATTTAGTATTTTCCCAAATGCATCTCATATCCACTGGCATACTTATTTACTAGAAAGAAGATTTCATAGGCACTCAAAAAAACCACCAAATTCATCGTGGAGTAAATGAAAGAGTGATTAGAAAACTCGCATTCAGCTATTTTAACAGCTAACAAACTATCCATTTAAAAGTGGGTCTAGATTTTAATTTTGGACGTAGGACTTGCAAATCAATGCTATATTTCCTACTTACATCACTTATAATCTTGTGTTCTCAACTTTCTCAAGAAATATACATGCATTCTTAACCCTTTAATGTCAGGTGCCAGGTGGTGCCAAGCCCATACCTCTGGAGTCATTTCAGTTCATTCACCAATTTCCCATGAACCGAATTAGGTGAAAATAAAATTTAATAACGAGTTGAAACGATAATTTAAACATTAGTTGACGTTATTTTTATTTATTGCTTATTTACTGTGAGGAAGGAAGGAATTCTTCGTCAGCAATAAAATTTTGCTCCCTAAAAAGCTGCTGGGGAATCATCAAAAAGAAGTCGTGGAAACACTTCTTTTCCACCGATTGGATCTTTAAAATGTTCAATTATCTCCACCAAGGAGTTGTTTTTTGTTCAAAAAGTTTTTCAAAACATTTTTTCCGTAATCTGCGCAGTGACTGGATTCGTTAAACCTTCCGTTCTACGCGTCTAGTTTCAATTTATTTTTCCGTGGTCGCATATACGTCAGCTATGCGTAAATCATCACGCAGAAACTTGACTATTCGTCTGACTCTCCGTGTTCGTATGTACAATGGAACGGAAAAATGATCCGAACCATATGTTCTTAACTCGACCGTATCACATCACTTTTGAGCTCGTGAGGGTCCTTTTTATGTAAATTTTCAATTAAGCTCTCATTGCAAGTGGTTTTTCACCCTTGCCAGTAGGACGATCAATCAAACTGAGATGCCTCTGCGAACACTGCCAATGACCAGTATATCGGCCGGCATTTTTACAAAAATGCATTTAAATTTCTTAGCTTTCATTATTTTCAAAATGCAATCTAAACGCATACAACGCGTATCCATGATTACACTCCCGAGTGTACACATTTCTTTGAAATGTTAATATTTGTAGAATTAAGCGATACATTGTATTTTTAAAGTTAAACTACAATATTACCAACTTACAGAAATGGCCCTGGCAGTATCCATGATGAAATTTATTCGAAGTAAAAGGACTTATGAATTGGATTCGGGGCTTTATAAACTTATATTAATTGAAAACTCTTCCAAATTTAAGGAATTCTTAAAAAAATTCATTCAATAACATTTTCGCTGGCTTCCAAAGCAGTGGCGCCTCCCACACTTTCGTAATGACCTAGGTGACATTATTTTATTGCAGCCGAACAATTGAATTGTCGTCCACCGGAAAAAATAAAGTGAGGAATCATTAGAGTTGAGCATATTGATGGAACAAGGTAAAATTGATGGAAAGCCTAAAAAAAATAAAAATAATAATGCACTTAGGTACTTAATACCTGGTTGGATAATGGATAGTCCTCGAAAATTGGACGGACTTCCATTACCTTCGGGAGGCTTTTTATAAATTTGGGAAACGCTTTCAGGACAAATATTCGGCGTCATCACATGCGACCTAGTTTAGGAGCGATGACGTAAATATATAGTGAGTTGAAGGAGCTCCGGAGAAGAAGCATGCCCACTTTGAAGTATAACAAGGTAGGACGGGACTGAAACAAACCCATTCGGGAGAAACATAATTGAAAAGGTGTTTTAATGGTTCTCTGTGCTTATGAGAACGATATCAGTCTGTACAAATTCGGCGTCGTCAATTTTTTGCATACTATCTCTCTCTTTCGTTTGTGTTCGCTTGCCTTCAATGTACAAATTAAAACGAAAACTTGGCATCAAGGCTATTGAAGGAACTCTCCCTGATTGGTGAGGAGGCGTGATGTCGGCATAAAAATCTATAGCATTACTTCCAACTAAGAGCGAAATTTGTTTACTGTAGAACATTTTCCTATGAAGTTGACATTCCAAAGAGATATAAGAAGTGGAGGACAGCCTCGGGCAGCTGTGTGTAAATAACACAATTGATACGTTAGGCGGAAACGCTTATCTTTAACTTGCGTTCTATAATTTGCCTCCGTAAGGTTCCCTACGACTGATAACCAAGGCAGCTACCGAAGCACTTCTTCCGCCATCTGCATATCGCTGGCGTACACAACACACGTATTATTTATCAACAGCGTTTGACTCATCGCATGAGGAACTCGTTTACCTAAGCATGCCACGGGAATGAAAACCAGGAGGGGGGTGGAGAGATAAGGAAGGGTGCGAGTGATAAGAAGAAGAAACGTATCGCGCACGTGGAGTGCCTTATTTACAAGTTGCTACCTCCCAAGTTGCGCGACGCCGACTGCCGTTCTTGGACTCGCCGCTCTCTTTCCCATAGACAGAGAGAGAGTAGTTTCAGGGTGAAGGGCACTCCAGTAAGCTCAACGAGGAGGCTATATAAGGGGTAGTCGTATCGCCATGAGGAGGGTGAAAAAGGGCAATGAAGCTCATTCATCTTCACCTTGGCGAAGCCCTGCCATGGTTGCTGCAAAATCCTCGACCGATACCTCTTTCCTCCTTTCCTAAATAGATCCTTACCAGTTAATTATCGCCAAAGTACAATGGGAGCAAACAAAAGCTCTGATTAGATTGCGTGAAAAATTCAGGTCACGTGAGTTTCAATGTGACACGGAGGATATTATTTTAACCCCGCACTTGACGTCTAGAAGTGAAAGAAGCGACAAAATAAGAGAGATAAATTGCCGAAAAATATATCTTCTTCCGTGCCACCATCAAGGAGTACTATTAAAACAGAACGAGAACTATGACGCTTCGTTAGTATGCATTTCACCTTTCTTCTCTCCATTGAGCTTTTTCTTTCCCCATTCCCTCCCCTTTTCATGGCTCGTATCCAAACACACCTTGCCACACGCCACTACGGCGGCTCGTAGAGGTATGTACTAGCGGGAGTATGTACATTTAGAACCTAAAAACTAGCGAAAAACAAAAACAAACGAAAACTCGTGGACCAATATCATTCTGATAGATACTCGTCCATCTATAGAGCAATTTGAGGTAGCAACTGAACAAAGGCTTTATACCCCAAGAATATAGGTGCAACATAATTAAGTGAAATTCACAGTGAAAAAATCATTCACATGGACATTCACATGGGATCCCAGTCCAGCCGAATGATTTTTTCACAATTGTGTGAATATCAGCGGGTGACTCCGTTAAAGTCACCGTGCGGCCAGTTCCGCAGTTCTTTGAAGATGCAACATAACTTTATTCACTCCTCCTTTCACGAGAAAATCGCCTTAATTGCTCACACTTCTATCCTGCACCACTAACCCTGGTGGCGAATCGAGAATGTAGAGGAGTAGACGCAAAATTTCTTTCCTTAAATGCGATTACAGCTTAGCGAAAAGAACGCTTCCATCGAGAAGATGTACTACATTTCAACAGGTACACAGTGAAAGTTCTTAGCGATTGCCGCTTATAATCTCCAGAAACTAATGATTATTATCAATAATTCAATCGATATGGATAGGTCATCAACCGAGCGCTCACCAGAATATTTGCAAATGTAAACTTCATCATCGACATGCCAATTGAAATTCTTTGATATAGACGACACACTTGATAAGAGATACTGCTCCTTTTTACTTGGACTTGTTTTATGTTTAGTTTATGTTTTTGAGATAGCAAATTACTAAAACCTTAGCTTAGTACTTATCTATAATATATAATATTTATTTCCGATCATGAATACCATTTTTATGGTCTTGTATGGAGGCAACTATATGCTGAAACCATGGTCGGAAATATAACAGCTTTATTATCGTGAATTAACAGTTAGTTAGGTCTGAATCAGTCTCTTCCAATCAACCAAAAAATAAACTGGCCACATAATAACAGCACATTCACTTCCGTCACCTTAGTATAGGATGATTAGTTTAATAATGGAAAAAGTCGTTTTTTAGCATTTTTACAGAATTCTACAATCTCTACCGATTACAGAAAACAAAAAATAATATATTGAACATGGCAGATGGAATGTTTACATGAATACAAAACACGGATTAGATCATAAAAATTCTACCTTAAAATGAGTACAAATAGCTAATTTACGAGTGTCATGGCGGAGGACATGCACTGGTACATCGATTATGAAGGTTAACTACACTGATTAGCAATAAAAACTACCATTGTAACGGCAATTTTATACTCTAAACTTCATATGATTGAAAGCATTAAAAAACAACAAACTTGCTTCTTCTTGATAGTAATATAAAACCAAACGCAACTTACAGGCTACTGATTATTGTGTATATACTAGTACACTACACTCGGAGATCATGACTGCTGAAGCTAGAAGACAGTCGAGTACAGAAAATATGTACGTAAATAATCATGGATATCGCAAAAAAGGAGCGATTCTTATGCACTTATTACTCGAAAAACAGGATCATTTAGCACACAACATATTTTCTCCTGATAATCATTAAATTTAAATATGATTTTGACAAATGAAATATTCAAAGCTCGAGCCTCCCTAAACTTACCAAAAGCAAAACATTAGAATGAAAATTGTCCATCTCACAAAAGGAAAAATAGGACTTATGAAGTCGCACCTAGGACCAATGCCACTCGCACCTAACGCCAGAAATGTTTCTGAAGTCTTCCGAAAAAAATCTCTGGCAATGTGTCAAGACATGCGCCCTTCAAAATCACCGCCATTGACATTGACACCAATGCGACTTTAGTTCACTTTTAACTTCAAGGAAGAATTTATGCTCCCCGTCAAGACTCACTCAATCCCTCGGCAGAATGAAAATGCGATGACTAATGAGAGTAAATGGATTTCCTTGTCATTAGTTTCATCGGGATGCCAAGGATCATGAGTCAGAGTGTGTGAGAGACGGAGAAGGAAAGAGAGAGAGATGTGTGGCGACACCTGTTGCCATGTCTACTCCTTGTTTGCTCCGGGACGAATCGCCGGAATAATGCCTACGGGCTAGAATGTGCAGAAAGTAGAAAATGCGCACCATATAAGGTACTTAACCAATCAAGGAAGAAGCCACAGCATCGAAATTAGATTATTGTACATAATCGGGAGGAAGTGCTAATCACAGAAATTTTAACCGATAAAGCATTTACAAATGCATAGACAGCAGGATGGGACGGAAAAAATAATTCCAATTTCAGTCCTTGGTTATCTGTTTACAAAATTAATATTCATAATTGAAGAATTTATAAATTTATGTTATCATTTTGTTTTATTCCTCTTGGTTGGGAATTCCGTTTTGATATTGATGGTAGATGAACATTCCTTCACTGTTAAACTACAATTCAAAGATTTTTACAGGACAGAATCAGAGCAAATGTTAACAAAAAATGGAAATATTTATGCTAAAAGAACTTCACCCGAATCAATTATAATGGGTAACAAACTCTATTCGAGTGATGAGCTTCGATGAATTGGCTTCTAATGATGATAAACATCTGTCGTAATTTAAGAATCATTATGTTATTACTTCGTCATTCAGGTAACACCACAATCGCAAAAACAAATATAACAAAATATTTTCGTTTCATCTCAAATCCTAGAGGAAGCTACCACTGCAACCCACTCTGGAGTTCACGCAACACCTGTTGCTCGCCGCAGAAGTTCTCTGGGAGAAAATGGACCAGCGCTGAGGCTCGGAATCCTGCAGGTTATTTCAATGGAAACCGCGGGAAATTCCATGGCAGTGACTTCAACCCTTTTACCTTTTGATGCGCTAAAAATCCGAAAGATTCGCAAAAAAACAGCTAAAGGTCTTGGCTTCTAGACAGGCAGAAGCACTCGACCGGAATCCGGAAAACCAGAGCTCGATTCCCGGTCGAGACGAAATATTTTTTCCATGCGCTAATCCTTCGCGTTCATTATTTTAACGTTTGACGCAAATATTAACAGATAATAACCATTATGATTTAAACATTAGGTATTGTTCTAGCAACCTACTTACCCTCTTAAACATTTTTACGCAAACCTCTTAATGCTGTTCGTACTTCTCTTCATGTTCTAGTTATTTAATTTTCTATCCACCATAGAATGTCTATTTGACGACTATTAGCTAAGTGGCGAAAGCCTACAATAATAAAAACACTCATTGATCACCTCACATTGCTTGGCTTGCTATGTAAAATACTGGAAATAATTGACTTGTTCTAGGCCTACAGGTGTGTGTGAATTCCCTCAGTGAGAGAGACTATTTCATTTACCAGACCACCTTCGCTTCGCATTCAGATTTAGTTAGAAAAAATCCGAGAATTCAGCGTGGGTTTGATCAAATATAAAGAATATTTATCCGGATTTTACACACAACCCCGCGGTCCGCAGTCCAGCGCTCCGGGAAGGAATTCTTATACCTAATCGTTTGACGGTGAATCTCTCTTATTGATTCACTTTTGTCTATTCTACAGATATAGTGTGGTGGGGTGGGGTGAAATAATATACTCCGTGATATCCTGAAACTTGAGTGATCCACATGCGTTATAGTAAAAACAAGAAACGTAATTAAATATTTTGAATGTCATTATAAGATTGCCACTAAGGGATATACACAAGGATTATGTCCGGGCTGGAAATGGGAATAGATTCACGAAAGATATTGACTAAATTGTGTACCCTGTGCAAGACAGCGAACCGGACAATGGGAGGGTTAGTCGCCCCGGCGCGGAGACATGCCGGCTACTTTGAGAGCCCACTATGAGGGACTGACAATCATCGTTTAAGAGAGACCGTCGCCGGCCCTGTAAATCACGACCGAGGGACGCTCAAACGGCAGTGACCGAAGCGATTTGAAGGGCGCACGCCTCAATCACTATCGGCTTGAATGAGATTAAATAGGAATCCGCTTGCAGAAAAAAAATACATCCGAGGTCAACCGCTGGTCAGCCACACAAAGCATTATAGGGCTCAGTGAGCTCGCTCCCCTCTGGAGACACAAAGATGCAATTCCGACTGAAAAAGAGACACTTTCATTGGCCTCTTTGTGATCCCCCTTTGCGAACTGAATGTACCCTTAATGAAGAGCCATAAGTTCATCAGGGTGAAAAGCTTTCTCCTTACGCGAGACTCACCAATTAAATAAGATAATCACTGACGCGACGAACCGCATGCAATCATGTCTGCAAAATGCGCAAGTCCTGACATCCTTCTGTCAATCGCATGCGCTGAATTGCTTTAATTGAATCTAAATGGGGCAGTGAAACACGCTGGTTTCATTTTTTTTAAAGAAACCTTGTCTTCATTTTTTTAAGGGGAAAAGCGGAAGGAAGCCGGATAGCCCTCACACATGAAGGTTGTTGACTGTAAGAAGAAAGTCAGACGTTTGTTCGTAGAAAAAAATTCTCCTCAGCGTCCGGACCTCCCATTCGGTACGCATTACTCAAAAGGTTACAGAACTGAGGTTCAGGGTTGAACAGTAATTTTTTGACAAGAGTATGTGGTGGCCTGTCCATTCAAACAGTAGATTAAACCCTTGAATATTTTGTTGGTCAGAATGCTAATGAAAAAAAATTGTCACTTGAAAGGTAACAGACTATTCTATTTTTGAGACAGGCACATTTTGTGAAAACTGAACAGAGTCGTATCTGAAGAAAGTCGTAGAACAGAGCCAGAGCAGAGGCTGAACAGAGTATCATTCGGCCCATACGTTAACCTAGATGAAAACGGACTGTATCTGACACAGGTTCCCCTCAATTCTTTCACCGATCACTTATTTCCGAATGACATCTTCAGCAGCTGCTGCCAGAAAGGGCAACGTCATTGGAAATTCACCAACATAGAATGGACGCATATACCAATTAATCACTCAAAAAAGGGGACTGAGGGTAAGTGGAGAAAGCGTGACAAAAAGGATAATGATTTCGCTATGTCGGGAGAACAATGTCTACGTAATAACTCTAATGGAAGGGACTTTTGAACTGCAGAGCTACAGTTGACGACCGCGAATTCATTACAAGCAATACAAACGAGCAGAATTTAGGGAGCGCGTTAAAATAGAAAGATAATAGGACATGACGAGCTAGGGAGATAAAAAGGGTCGAATGGAGAGTAGCTTGCAACAGTTCCTCCTTCAATGATTCTGATTTTAAAATTACGATTCCTAGATGCATTAAAATTCCGAACAGCGACAGGCACGAAAGCGCAAAGCTATTTCTATCAAAGACGTTTTTATACACTTTACCGCGTGCGCTGCCCTTGAAAAAGTGAGTCACAACGCAACTCGGTTTCCTCCTCAACTCTCACGCACGACTGAACGAGAGAAATTTATAAGAATCCGGAGAAAATTTACATTCACGCAAAAAAGGGAAGGCCAAAGGAGGATGGATTCATGGCGAGACAAATAGTCAGGACGCCTTCGTAAAATGCAAGAATTCGGATACGCACGAATATACTAACTTTGCCGAGAATAAAATCTTTTGCTCAGCCAGGCATTCTAACCCAGATCCCTCGATTTGGCGCAAAGTACTTACAAAAACCTTACCTTAATTGGTGCTAGAATACAGCGCTAATTCGGGGGATGATCTATTTCTGAATCCCAGAACAGGCAAACGATTTATTTACTTGATACATCGTTCACTCGTTTATGCCTCCTCACCGGGTGACTAACCCTAGAACTTAAACATTTTTACTAATGTTAGGCCAAACACTTTTGGATATCATGTTACAGTCGGATTTCTGAAAAAAATATGTTGATTCCAAGAATTTGATTGATTGATTGATGACTTCATAAAATTACATTTTCTTAAAATTCTACCTGTTACACGATGAGAACGTGACGCATTATTCAATTTTTTTGGTCAAAAACTTCACCTTGGAATATCCGGTTTTGCAGTAAAATTCACAATGTTGCTTTTTGAAGTTCATCCGAAAGACATTATGCAAAAAAGCCTCTCGCATGGTATAGATAGATCAACCCACTACCGATTCTCAAATGGGTGGTGAGTTGCGGTCTCATAAATCCGGCAGGTGGTCGCGTAAACAGCAGGGGAGATAAAATCTTGGCCCGGAGGGGAGCTGTGGACGGTCCCTCCGGGGAGGCAGATGCGCATTTTGCAAGGAGCGCCTCTGGAGGGGGACTTATTCGGCAAAGAAAGACCGGGAGGGATAGGAGTGGAAGTGGAACAAGGAGAGAAAAAAAGTAGCATGGGCTTGAACCTTTTCCCGTCCTGCTCAGCACGATCATCCGACTGTGTCGAAGCGAGTTCCTCGTCGGCGTGTGCCGACCCGACAGCGAACTTGCTGGCGCTATCTTCGGCGGCACCGTGGTGGCCAGGAGCTGCTGGGCCGCCGGCACCCAGGCGTCCTTGCCGTTGACGCCGTCGCCGGACGCGGGCGACACCCGGTGGTTGTCGTAGACGCTAAGGGGACGACCGGGATCCCTCGGGGAGTGGCTCTTGGTCCGCGGGAGGGTGTTGCAGTTGCCGCCGAAACCACCACCACCGTCCCTCGTCGAATTCCTCTCATCAGCCGCCATCCCGTAAAGAGGTCCCCCGTGGTGGTAAACTCGGCAGGGTCCCAAAACTGTTCTGTCCAGGGACGTAATCACAAAACGCTTGCCTTTCCTCGGACGTAATCGACGGATCGAGTTACGGGGACAGCTAAACGAAAGGGACACAACACAAGGTACGAGCTGGATGTCCAACGTGGATTCTTCCTTTCCCCGTCTCCTTTTCTCTGCCCGCTCCGGTGGAAGGAAAATAAGGATCGGGGAAAATGGAATAAAAAATAATACTTTGAGGGGGCGTCACGGTCTGTCACAGTCGATGGGTCACTGAGGCGGGGAGGACGGCGTGGGGGGGATATATAATGGGAGCGGCGAAGTGGAATGGGTAAGGAGGAAGATGGGAGGGGAAAAAGGAAGGAAATTGCTCACTTGGATGAAAAAGTTTAAAGATAAAAACTCCTGGGCATTAACAAAAACGATCACGGCCGGCACAACCTGGGAGGCTAGATAAGATCCGAGAACAACGTCAATAAGTAAGTTCCTCTTTCTCCATTTTCGGTAAGTCTCTTCCTGCACGATTCTATCTCATCCGACACATTTTCACACGAAAAATACCCTCAATCTGCAAATACTTCTTTTCTGTTTCCGACTTTTCGAGGAGCACGAGGGGGATATGATGGGGGGAATAATCTTCCGTAGCGCCTTCCCGCTTCTCTTTTGTTTTCTCGGCTCCCTTCCGTCAGACGATGCGGCCACGAAAAGAGGAGGGGGGGGGGGGTATGAGGATGGATGTGGTGGTTGGAGATGTTCTTAAGAGAGAGGGAAGAGAATTTGTCGGGAGAAGTTGAGTTCTGGATGCGGCGGTTGGAGATGGCGAGAGGATTTGCTGTGATTTGCGCCCACTTTAAGGAAAACACACTCGTTTCCTCAGTGTTTTCCCTTCTCTCTCTTCTCTTCGATTCGCTCTTCCTTCTTTCACTCGCTGGCTCTTTCCCACCACCGCGAGAATCCCTCGGCAGATCCGGCGAGACGTCTGGAGACCCTCTTCGCGGCCCCTCCCCCAGTCGGAAAACCGGTGACCGGAACACCCACCACTTCTTCAGGGGTACCTGGCGATGGAGCAACACACAGGGGTGTCTCCCCCAGAAGAGAGAGAGGAGGGAGAGAACTAGAGCCTTCGAGAAGACCTCCACCCCCACCTGATGAGATGCGGCAGCGGCCCGTGGAGAAACAGATCTTCCGCGGTGGATCAGTGGCGCTTGAGGGAAGGGAGGGGGGGACGCAAGCGATGCGTGGCCAGACGTGTTTTTGGTTTGTGGGACACCGAGAAAAGCAGGGGAGGAGGTGTATGCACTTTTCCTTCACTTGCCGGGCGACCCTTGCAGACGTGTGGCAGAGACCACGTGGGAGGAGGGAGGCACACAACACGACACGGTGGCGAAGTAACTGAACCGGGGTGGATGGACGCTTGGAAGGGTACGACGTCCTATTTCGCCCGGGAGACGGTCCACGCGGCGTCCGCGAGCGAGCCGGCCTCACGCCGTATGAAAACGTACGCTCTCTGCTCCTCGTGAACCTTTTCCCCGAGTTCTTCCAATCGTGCGCCCTCTCCCGTCTGCTTTCCCTACTCCTCGCAAGGTTCCCTACCCCTTCTCCCACGCGACCAAAGAGAGCCCTCCTCCTCCTCCTCTGCTTCCTCCGCTTGCCTCTCTCTCACCTGGCCTTCCCTCCTCCTCTCTTCACTCCTTCCTCCGGGGTTTCCTCCTCCACCTCCTCCTCCCTCCACACACACACGCACAAGAGAGAGAGAGAGAACCCCGGGGCGGGCCGTCACGCACTCAACCAAACGCCCTTCTTCTCCCTCCCTCTCTCTTCCCCCCCTTTCCCACTCTCACTCCTTCCTTCCTCCCTCCCTCCTCCCCCTCCACACGCCACGAGAGAAGAGAGGGAGAGGTGGTGGAGAGCGTGTTGTATACGGTTGGCGGGAACCCGGGTTGGGGGGGGGGGAGGGTCGAGTCGTGGCGGCGCGCGGAGGGAGCAGGCACGGCCGGGCGCGGATGGTGGGGAGTGGGGGGACCTCTCGGTCAAAACTTTCGACTTGAGAGCATTGTATATATATTGGAAGGAAGTGTACTTCCTTCCATATATTGGAAGGAAGTACAAAGAAGCAAGGGGGCGCATCCATCATTTTATTAGATATTTCAGGTTCTATTTCACTATCCGATTTCTATCCTTCAGATTGGAATTTTATATCAAATTTTCACAGGGGAAGGAAAAGGAAAAATATGAAGAACCATGGGCATCTTCCAATGTTGCTGTAGTAACTTATGGCTGTATTCCAGTTATGTTTTTCGGACAGAATTTCAGTCAAAAAACAAAAGTAAACGCAAGCAGAATTCGCTTCCAATTTTGCATTAGTAATTAAGATTTTTTTTCACCACCCGATTGCAATCTTTATTCTTTGACTCGAAAGCCGGAATCGTAAGGGAAAGTATAAAAAAGCTAGGGTCTCTTCCAATATTGCATAGGCGAGCTTGAGTTTTTTTCCTTTACCCAATAGCAATGCTTATCATTCATCGGTTTACTCAAAAGGGAAAGTTAAAAGGGTAGAGGTAGCTTCCAATATTACATAGGCAACTTAAGGTTGTATTTAACTATCAAATTCCTGATATGGCTCGTAAACAAGGGACGAAAGAGTAAGATTTTTACGGACCGTCCGTAAAACGTGCTCGTTTGCTCGCGATTAAGTACTTCATAAATATGGAAGGATTGTTTGTCATCGACAGCAGTTTTTGTGAAAATTTTACGTGACCGGTTGACCCTGTGAGGAAAAAAGTTTACTTGACACTCCATTTAGAACGCTTGTTTACTTATAGCTAAGGGTGTTTTTATTTGTTTCGGTTCAGATTTCTTCCAACAAGGGAAGACTGAGCTGTAAGCAAGCATGCTGCCCCCACTGTCAGCTGCATAAAACGATTCAAATGGAGATAGAGCTAGCTGTAATCCATGAAAAGTGCTCTTACAACCACGTTTAACCGAGATGTATCATCGTGAGAAAGGGCAGTTGTACCAAATCAGCACTTTCACAACTGATTTTGTAATGTGTTTCACGGAAAATATCTCCCAGAGCAACGTCCTTAACAATGGGAACCATATGGAAAGGGGATGGGAGATGTCGGAGTGACAGTCAGGGACGGGTAATGCACGGGGATGACCATTGGCTGTCACAATCTCAGGGCATAGTCGGGGAGGGGGGGAGAGAGATGGATTGCCAAACGGTCGCTGGGGTGGGAGGGTTGAGTGCACCGAACTTTTGACTCCACAAGTTGCCGGAGGGTGGGAGGGGATACGAGTGGTTGCCGTGAGGGACCGGAACGATATTAGGGGTCCCCTCCCGCCACTCCCCCCCCCCTTGTCCAGGGACTAAGCGGCACATGGCACCCCTCGAAGGATCCTCGCCGGGCATCTGCACATCCGGGGGGTTTAGGATGCCCATATTTGTCGCACTTTCCACGTGGTCCGTGATCGTTGTCGCTGATTAGAATTCCTGGGATTTGCTCACCGAAAGTTGGCAGTCGCAGCTCGACTTCCTTGGTTTATAAATACGCGTTGTGTCAAGCGAATGGATTTTAACCGATATATGGTGAAACCGAAACACTCTTCATGGGCACAAGCAGGAAATAACGAGGAATACACAATCCTAGACTTATCATTACCTATGTATGCTCCGAGCCATTAAAATGGAAAAGCCCCTTAAACAGCAACGACAGAGTAAATCTCTCTAGTTCACTTTCAGGGTATAGCGTTTTAAATTCTCAAATCAACAAATTCGCGGCGTAGACGTTTTATTCACAATCTCCAGATCTTTTGATGAAATATGAAAAGTAAAAGCAAAACATCCCTTTTCTTGGACATTAATATGCCATGGAAAGCATTTTTAAACGATTCGTTGATAATTATTTAAGCTCCTTCTCAAATGGTTACACCATATTTGATTCTTAAATTAAAGTCAGTAGAAATTAAGCTTGTTAGCTATCATCATTACACAAATGATTTAGTTATCCAATGACACTGCATTTATTTCAAATTCTTTTTTCTTCTTTTATCTACTGCTATACTTGATGGAATGTTTCCTTTAGTAGGTTCCTCTGCCGTTACTCCATAATTGACTTCCGCTAAAGCGTTCTCAAGTGAAATATGCATGAGAATACGTGATCCTAGCAATGATAATTCAATTTTGGGCGCTCCCTCAGCTGAGGTCGTTAAGGTTAATGAGCAACAGTCAGAAGAGACGAGACTATCGTGCCCAATTGTAGGGCCAAACTTTCGGTGCAAGGAATAATTTTTGGTCACCATGAAAGGTATCTACGTAATGACACCCGCGACGCTAACCACGATGAACGTAATTGTGGTGTGTATAGGGGAAGAGGGAAGGGAAGAGGAAGATGGCAATTTAGGAATTTAAGCATTTTCATTCGCACATTAATGATTGGCTCTTCTCAAGGTAGTATCGGAAACGATCCCAATAAGAACCGTCGTAGTTCTATGAATGCAATATCAATATTATCCATGATGAGAACAAAGAAGAAATGTGTAATATGAACGGCTAAACTTACAAAAATATTGGGAGAGTAAAAAACATTCAAAGCAGTTAAACTAATGAGGAAATAACCTACTGAAGTATGCACGAAATTCAGAGGAAAAAATAATTTTTAAACAAAAAAAATGAGAGGAATATTACGGTGCCTTTACAAATTATTACACGAGAGCAACCAGGGGGCGGTACCCAGCCACAATTGGTGGCGTTGAATAAGAAATATAAGGCACATTTTGTGGAACTGAAGTTGCCACATAAATCCTGCGATACCAATTCTGGACCAACGTCATTTTCAATTGGGAGACTGCGGGAAAAATTCTTCACCGCTCCACGTTATTCCTAGAGCCATACTTAAGAATAAACTGAGACTTCTCTAAGGGGCTCGACGGATAAGCCACGGTTGGCGGCGCGGGGCGATACACACGAGCGAGCCCTGATAATAACCCAGTGCAACAGGGGACATGATGTAATATTGAATATCTTACAGGTACGTCAAAGATCAACAAAATGAGCACCGTGCCATCCTGAGTACATTTTAGCGGTGATCATGTCAGTGCAGAGTGAATAACTATGTAACAACCGCCGGAAAAATGCGTAAATGCAGTTGGCAGAGAAAGAAAGATTAAAAAATATCCCAAGATTGCGATTCATTTCCTCAGTATTGGGCAAGGAAGCCATGCGCGTCAAGAGTTCTAGTGGTAAGCATTAAGGGCCCAAGCACATGGGCCCCGAGGCACTGTCCAGCCATGTTTCATCATCCCAACTCCACTATGCCCGTGCCACAACCATTTCAGTAACAGCCGTAGAAGAAGCGGAAACCTCAGGACCCTAATCATCAACTTAATATGGCCTTAAATTCGGAGGAGTGGGGGCCCCCCACGTCGCAAGGGTCGCCACCCATACCTACTTATGAGCCACCGCTGGAGGAGGTCGAAGAAATGGAAGAGTTCCGTCATTCCGTTGCGGCTATTTGCAATAGAATATCGGTACAGATTCAAAATGTCTCAAGAAATATAGAACATGCGTGCTGCTCCCATTAAAAATATTTTTGGTCGCTCAAAATAATCCATTTACCTCCAGCGCCAGGAAACACTGACGATATTGCCCACCGCATTCCAGTGCCATTTCTAAAGGCCGTTTTACACGGGGCACGAAATTGCACAACTTCAAACTGCATTTTTTTCTCAATCGGACTTGCATTCATTTTCGAATTAGAGCAGGGGCTATTTTTCCACCTCGCGTTCATGCATTCGTGCATGCGTTCTTGCAATTCACGGCTTTACACGATGCAATTTGAAATGCACGTTCGTACGTACATCAGATTGTGCAATTACGTGCCCCGTGTAAAACGGGCTTAACGGAGTGCCGAGCCAAAAAATACGATGCTTTTAAGAGCAACTGTCAATGATCTAGCCACAATGATATGTTGGAAAATGGAATGCTTTACGGTTTCCACTTGGCTTCAACCAAAAGCGTCAAATTATTACACTTTAACCATCATCATGATTGGGTATTCTACCAGCTACTGCGTAGGTTTTTGGAGATCATTAACCCTGTTTTTCCCCGATCCTTGTCCTTGGACATATTTTCACTTTCCCACGCATAACTTGATGGCCACATCACCCTCTCTAAAGTTCCTCGTACCCTCTGCCCTTCCTTATGTCGTCCAAAATTCCTATCCTCTTCCTCGCCTGCCAAGCGTTCTCTCCTCTATCACCCTCTTCAACGTGCCCTCACCTCTCAACTCGTCCTCTGTCAAACTTTTGCAAAAAAATTCGTTCACGATTTTCATGTATTCGTAGTTCTGAACAGTGTTCAAAACTATTCTCTCGATAGCTTCCATGGCATCAAAATGCAGTCTCGGTTAGGATCATTTAAAACTCTGATATAAACTCAAAAGGAAGGTACTAGATCGAGTGCCTGCGTTGAAATATCGCAGTCATCCACATCTAATAGATTTTTATAATTTTATAGGATGTTAAACGGTTCCCGAGATTGCTTGAACAATATGAATATGCAAGATGGCAACTGTCGTTTTACATAAAGTAAATCATATTAATATTACTCCAATGGAGATTAGGAAAATCCACACATATCATTACCATTGTCCATTTTACCAATTCATTTTGCAGGAACAATGCGTAATCGATGAAAAAGAAAACACTTAGAAGAAGAAAAATCTCCAGATGAACTCTATAACTGCATGGGGAAGATTATAGTATATTTCACCCAAAAGAATTTGGGAATGCGGATCTCGAAAATTTCTACATTTAGGATAAAAATAGTTCTTCAGTAACGGAACTCGATTTAACAAAAAGTGGTATCACTCTTTAATGAAATAACGGTATCGATTTTTACTACCGGCTCTGTCGCTCTATTCAATCAACATGAATTTCAAACCGGTTCCCTGCGCAGCGCGAGAGGCAGGGGAGGTTGAGACGGGCGAAAGAAGGGAAAGAGTCAGTAATACGGCAGTATCCATAGTGAACAACGTTTCACAGGTAACCCGAGGTGAAAGGCCTCGGTGATGGCTCTCGGGAACCCATGTCAAAAATAAATCTGAACGCCCCTTTAACGTCTGCAAGTCCCGGCCGCCTCCACACAGCAGGAACACGGCTGGGTGTTTCCCAGGGTATTCGTTCGGGACGGTTGCTTCGGAAGGGAACGTTTAGCTCTCTCCTAGTTTCTGGTTTAGCCGTGCATTGTTCTCCTGCCTGCGTTTTGGTTTGCTTTTAAGGTACATACATACTTTGAGCGAGATATCGCTTCACATAAAATTCGATGAATTTGGCCTAAATATAAAGAAAAAGATCTCACCATTCCAATTAAAAAATAATATAAGCCACTTAATATAAAAAGTTTTTTTTTATATTAAGTGGCTTAAAAAGTTTATTTTAGAAAGTGGGCAACAAATAGGACACTGTAAAGAGTATAAATATCTAGGGATGCAAATTGCAGAAAGTAAAACAATGGAGGTAGCCATTAGGGATAGATGCAATAAAGGCAAAAAGCAATAACACTATTAAATAGCTTATTGTGGGACAATACAATATCCATTGAAAACAAAAAGAGAATTTATAATACCATAGTAAAGAGCATAGTAACCTACAGCTGTGAAATATGGCCACTAACGGAGAAATCAGAAAAACTGTTACTGACGACTGAAATGGACTTCTGGCGAAGAGCAGCCGGTGAATCAAAAAGAGAAAGAGTAAGGAATGAAAGAATTAGAGAAATAATGAATGTCAATGATACCATAATAGATGATATAATAACGCAGCAGTTGAGGTGGTATGGACACGTAAAACGAATGGGAAATGAAAGACTCCCGAAACAAATGCTGCTGTGGAACCTGGAAGGAAGACGGAGGAGAGGCAGACCGAGGAAAAGTTGGATACAAGGGATAGAGAAAGAAATGAGAGAAAGAGGATTAGATGAAGAACTCTGGAATGATCGGGAGGCATGGAAATTGGGAATCGGAAGACGTAGAACGTCGTAAACCGATATATATATATATATATATATATAAAGTTTTGAGATATTTTCGGAAAAATACGAACCGTTTTCCACGGGATATGCGCTTCATAGAAACTATATTTTAAAAATGAGGAATTTATTAAGCATAGACCGCCTCAGAAATATAGTAATCTGTATTTTGAATGATTTCTCAACCACCTAGTTTTAAAGATAAATCAATTAATCACCACAGTAAGTTTTGCAGAATCACAAAAAATCTTCGGTTGTGAAGGAGTTTTCAGCGTACGTCGTGAAAATAATGAGCCACGTTAATACCTTATATGAGAATATTTAGTTGATTACTGAGCATTTCAGTCTCATTAAACCGAGGTTATTCGTCATTTATGTTACGATATTTACCCCATGCCTCTAAAAGTTGCTTATATTTAAAAAGAAATGCGGACATGGGAGCGTGCGGGTTTCAACATTGAACTGGGACGAGTATTCCTTGCCTGGGGCGTAATTACAGATCTTTATAACGTGTGCGATAACGTTATCATAATTTAGTTACAGATTTAAAGAATAATAAAAATAGAGCGAACTTTCTTCATACTACGCCTATTCTTTTAAATCACTGTTCTCGTATTTGTAGAACGAGTAGCGGGAACTGTGTCTGCGAACAGTTCGCTACAATGGACGTTCGAGTTTTCGATATCAATATCAAACGCGCAGAATAGATCCATTATGGCCCCTATATATGGAATCATCCCGTGCCACACATCCTGGAGGGTGGATTGCTCAGGACTTCGTAGTTGTAAATGTAGACTTGTTCGTCTTCCCCGGAACACTGGAGAATCAGAGGGCTACAGATTCCAACCCTCTTCATTCTCCTTCATTCTTTTCTTACTTTTCATCCCTGAGTAACGAATTGAACGATTCATAGCTATGCCACCACTTTTATAGTATGATTTTTGATACTAATAACTATATAAAAAGATATTTAATCAAGATTACTCTGCTTGGTACTCCACCCTACCCATAAAAACGGCAAGAACCTCTCAAATTTCAAATCAGAATTATCATAAAAAACGTCCAGTGCACGTCCAACTGAGTTGTAGTTACCCTTAGAAGTACGACTAATCCACCCATACTGGAAAGGGCCTGAGGGATAAAGAAGTGTGAGGTATTGGTGAGATAACTCGCCGAACATAATCGAAGCAACAACTCTTACCTACAATGGTGGATGATAATTTTGCTTAAAATAGCACGAAAAACCGACAACTGATTGCGAAATCGGAAAACCAGGACGAAAGCAATTTAATCATTCTAGCGGATTTGAGGAGATATCCAAAACCAATATGGTGGAAGCATTAAGTTATCAGAAAAGGCAAT
This sequence comes from Pyrrhosoma nymphula, assembly GCA_963573305.1. Taxonomy (NCBI): domain Eukaryota; kingdom Metazoa; phylum Arthropoda; class Insecta; order Odonata; family Coenagrionidae; genus Pyrrhosoma; species Pyrrhosoma nymphula. Next base: position 76,706,910 of record OY754327.1, on the reverse strand, counting down.
TTTGTAAGATATCGGTTCCCGATTTCTCATATCTTCATAACTTAGGGCAAAATAAGAATTTCAAGTTCAATAAAATCGGAAATTTCCGACCTCATTACAGAACCCTAGTATCTGCCTTGAAGGAATGTGAAAGGGAAAGCAGGCAGACCGAGGAAAACAAAATGCTTACACGCTGCTAATATCGCCGCTTTGATGCTACGCCTCCGACGTTTTATCAGCTGCCACAAGCCACTGGCTTGAGCGAGTGTCTTGTATGTATGTATCGAACAAGCTACGCTCACGCGCTCCAGGAGTCGCAGGAAGATGTCCGTTTGAACTCTGTTGATACTAGCGATGGGTCGGTCGTGATTGATCGAATCCCGAGATCAAGTTCTCTTAAAATATTGATCGATGAACTGGATCTCTCCAATGACCCAGGGGTTCATCTTTACCGATCACGATAGAAATGATCGTATGACATCAAGTGTCGATCACGAGATGTGAGACCGGCCAAACAATAATGAGATATGATAAAGAGATAACTCTTAGGTGGCAAAAGCTATTGAAAGAAGTGTAATAAAAAACTATACACTAATATCTATCTATAATACCTACACTGCTCAAGTACACAAATCAATCATTATCCTTTCACTGAGGGTGAAAACTGCCACACTTAAAATTCAAGAGCAACCATGTAGTCAATAACTAAATTTCAATTCGCATTGATTCCAAATTTTATATAATAGTTGAAACAACTAACGAATTGCAGTCATAAGTCTTATCCGACTCTTGCGAAGATTATGCAACACTTAAAACTCATCTCCTGACATAACACATTCATTAGGAGCGTAAGTATACCTTTTACAAATTACCTTTAAATGTAAAAATATCACCACAAGAACACACGCAATGCATCACAGCACATAAAGTACATATAACATTTGTAATCACTGAATTTCCATAATTGCATTGCCACTTAAACACACGATAAAGCTTCGTTTCAATATTCTCGACAAATATTACGTCTTCTTCAGCATTTTCGGGTTTCCACCGCGTAGGTTGCTTTATAGGACAACAGTTTCGCCCGTATTCCAACGGGCGCGCGGCGGAAACCCGAAAATGCAGAAGAATTCATCTGAATGCCGCGGAAACCTACGATGAAATATTACACCTTTTGCACAAGTGAAACTTAGTGATACCGACTGTAATTAAAAATTGAATTTAAGTGCTACAGACGGATAATTCGCTTAAAATTCTTACAGCCAAATGAAAACGTTGAATGGTTCAAACTACATTCCAAAATACACTTTCGCAGCGTTCTATGCTACTTTTAATCATTGGTTTTTATAATGAGTTTTGAATAATTTGTGGTCCATTAAATATGTCACTCTTCAACAGTTTTGTAATCGTAAGAGATATTTCTAATATTCTTCTTAGTTATGCTTAAAATCACAAACCAAGAACACTGTGTAAGAACAAAACACGAACGTATTTAATAATTGTGCCTTCAGTTGTTTTCGTAGAATTACCAACAACTCCACGGAAACCAGCACTGAATAAAGGTAGCTGTACACATCGGTCATGATTACTGTATATACTCACTTTGCTCACTACTAGGGGGCTCTGCGCCCTAGAACCCCCGCGACGGCTTGCTTTGCTCGCCGTCGCCGTTTGGGGGCTTCGCCCCAACGTCTGTGTGTTCAAAAAAAGTTGACTTTGGCACCATGTTGCCAGCGAACTATAAGTGATAGAGAGTAAGGATAAGCATAAGTTGTTAACCTCGATGAGATAAAAAGCACTCAACAGATTTGAGACCCGACTGCTAGTTTAGAAGCTACAGTGGAAAAACCGAAAAATCCAAATTTGGTGCCATGTCTCCAGCGAACTATAACTGTCTGAGAGAAATGATTGGCATAAATGTTAGGACTTGATGAGATCTAAAAAATCCGCCCAACAGATTCAAGAACAGAATCTTAGTTTAGCAACTACGGGACGTGAGGGAAAGAAACATTCGAAAATATCACTTTGGCACCATTGTGCCATAGAACTACGAGGGAATCCGTGTTTTAGCAAATTTTCCGTAAAGATCATGTCAAGGCACATACCCCTGCCGACTTTCAAGGTCATACTTACACTGGTGAGGGCGTGAGGGAAAGAAGCAATAGAGAGTTTCATGAATTAGCCGACATTGGCACTATGTTCCCAGAGAACTACAAGGAATGAAAAAAACGGATAGTAGAGAATCGTACGCCCAACATATTCGAGATCCGACTTCTAGTTTAGAAGCTGCAGTCGAAAAACAGCAAGTTTCACAAACATCCTAATTTGGCGCCATGTTACCAGCCAACTATTGGTAAAGTCCTGGTTTTTACTAATTACTTGCAAAGGGCATGTCAAGGCGCATGCCCATGTCAAGTTTCAGAAACATGTACAGTTTTACCAAAATTCGACTTTGGCACCATGGTACCAGAGTACTAGGAGAGTTAGAAAAATACAAATAGCATGAAGTTGTAGGTCACGATGAGATCTAAATCCCCGGGAAAAATAGATTTCAAATCAGAATCCTAGTTTAGGAGCTATAGTAAAAAAACAAAAATGGAAACTCTTCACTAAATGTGCTTGGTGAGAAAACTACGAAGCGTAGAACACCAATGCTTTTGGCATGTTTTAGAAAATTCAATTCCCCGTAATGAAAATTTCGTCAGATTTCAGATCCGACCCACCGTTCAAAAGATATGAAGTGAGAACTGAAAGTCTACTTTTCGAAAAGTCCAAAAATCCACCATTTTTATTTTTTTGGGTCACTTCCGGTTAAAAATTCCATGATTTCGGGATTTTTCTTCCAATGAATTCTTTCAAGGAAGGTCCGGGAAAATTTTCAGTCTCCTAGCTCATCTGGAAGTGGTCGGGAATTTGTATACGTGAGTGAGTGAGTCACACATGCGGCTGTATAGTATTAGGAATCACGAATGGCCAGCGAGAGCAGCGTTCGTTACGATTTTATATCAATCACGACTTTCCTGAGAGATCATTGATCGTAGGCAACTTGAATAGATCACTAGCTGGAACATCAATCAATCATGACCTTACACTCACGATCGAGTCACAAGTGGGAGTGATAGGCGTGACCGAGATCTCTCAAAAGACCGACTTTGCCCATCACTAGTTGAGACATCTGAATGAATGATAATACTCGAACAAGAATGAAGAGTGCGTGGGAATGACACGAACTAAACGCCTTCCTTATTTTCCATTAAATTCACGATGTGCATTGCCACATTGCAAAAAATTACGAAATTAAGCTCAACAACAACTTAAGGATGACTTACAGTAACAACAAAAAACAGCAAATATGGCCCCCGATATTGGCTTTCGCCTCGTCCGGGTGTTGTGACATAATTCTCTGGCTTGCTATTTCAAGTGAACTGGAGTGGAATTGACCCGGCATACGCCTCAAAACGGGAAACTCGCAAAACCTCAGCAAGTTCTTCAAATAAATAATTAATTAAATAGAAATTCTATGATGTGACGCTATATTTACCGAAGCAGAGATTAAAGATAATTAAATTGAAACTCTGGAATGATAACATAATTGAAACTCTGGTATGCTAAATGAGTTGTTGCGTCACATAAATGTTTCTAGTTGGTAACGTTGATCTTTGCTTTTATAATACACAGTAAAGGCGAAAGTGATCCGTTACTTTTTTGCTCTTTCCATCGCTGATGATAGAGGAGCACGAGCAGCAATAACAGGATATGTCAAGATGTCTTTGAACGAATTATATTTTTCTCATATGTATATTAGCGCATTTTCATTCTCAACGGATGAGGTCATTTATAACAATGACTCTCCACCCACAGGGAACGTTTGTCGGAGAAAAATAATTTTCTCTCAGGAGGAAGAAAGAATTAAATATTATTAACCGGGGAGCACCATTTCCGCTACGTTGACCATCTACCCATTTTATTCGAAAATCACCGTATTCAAGCAAAAGAAATCACAATTGTAAGAGAAAAACTTAGTAAAATGCCGCAAAATCTAGCACTCGCGAATCTATTTTCATTTAATTCGACAGTCACTCTCAATTTGTCAAAATCTCACTGTCATAGAAAATAAAAACTTTATATGATTTCACAGACTTTTTAATAAGACGAGGTTTCATCCAACAAAGGACATCATTAGGACGTCGATAAGACCTAATGATGCCCACTGTTGTATGAAACCGGTTGTCCCTTCAAAAATTTTCTGAAATCTCAAAAGCTTTTATTTTCATAACTTCTATAGCGATTTTCATTATTTCATGGTGTCATTTTTAAGGTCAAAATGTTAACCTTGATTTTCTACTAGATATGAACACCATGAAATTCACAGTGAGACGCACTATTCACTTGTCTTAACTAAACACATCCATTTCAATCCGAGGAAGGAAATAACTTCAAAACTAATGTCCTTTGAAAGGTCCTCTCGATCTTGATGAGATGAATAACGACGGGTATTTTAATAATCAATACGATACAAATGAGTATTGAATAAATTAAAAACAATAAGTCCACTCTTTCAACGGCTATAGGGATATAAGAATAATTTTCATGGGGACTATGACCAACATTCCCGTGAAATTTTAAAGGTTATTGCGGCAAGGTCATGATTTTTTTCCGAAATAAAATTGGGAACATATGTGTATTTCCTAATTTGAGAGTCCATATATTTCATTAAAGTCACTATTTGAGGACATTTGTGGAGATTTGTAGATGGGTTTCCGCCTCCCTCTCCAGCTAGGTCAATGCCAAACTTGTAGGCATATACTCGCACACTCACACACTTTGCACACTCGCACTGTACAAATAACTAATGGTTCCCAAGGGCGAATATGGACCCTTGTGGAAGAAAACGCTCGCAAATATCGGTTGGCTCGATCGACCCCTGGGTGGCTTTAACTTTGAAGAACCTTGAGACGGGTCTTAGCCTGCTCCACACAAATTTCCTGCGTCCCGCATCCAGAATCCCATCCCCCCAAAACCCTAGCTTAAGTAAGGACCTCAGCGCGGAGGCTCGAGGGCTTGGCGTTACGACCGAAGAACAGGAATCTATAGGTTGGTATATTGGGGTGGGAGTTACTTGGGAGGACCGAGAGCTGAAGTTATTTGCGCTATCAAGGAGGCCTGGGTTGGTTGGTAAGAGAAGGGTTTCTTTAGGAAGACAGAAGGGTGGAGAGAAACCCGGTGTCGACAGGAGCCTATTCTCCGTATAACATAACATCCGACAGACTGATTACTACACTTGGTAAAGACATTAAATCAGCTGAAGTATGGCGGGAGGGGGTGGAGAGAAACCAGGCGTCGGGTTGGTTGGTAAGGGAAGGATTACTTTAGGGAGGACGGAAGGGTGGAGAGAAACCCGGTGTCAACAATAGCCTATTCTCCGTTTAATAAATGTCCGACAGACAGATTACTACACTTGGTAAGGACATTAAATCAGCTGAGGTGTGGAGGAAGAGAGGTGGGGTGGAGAGAAACCCGGCGTTGGAATTAGACCGCTCTTTACCAAAGGCACCAAGGGGACCACAGCTTAACGCCCCATACAACGGACGGAGTACCTACTTAAAAGTGCTCTTCATCTTGCAACCAAGTAGGGATCGGGTTTCCCGAAAATTCTCCTCCATCACCGGGAGTCGAAGAAGGGCACGATCAAGGGTCTCGGCCAACGCGTCATGTTATCGTCATTTTTCAATTGCGCTCATGAGAGCAAACACGTGATCGCCATCCTACAAATGTTGCCAAGTGATTTAAATCACTAAATTCAATCGATGAAATGCGTTCTTAGGACAATAGCTGTAAGCATTTCCCTTGTAGAGTGGCTTACGTTTTTGATAACAATATCGACAACGAGAAAGTAGGAACCATGATCCTACCCCGGGGCTCTTATCAGTTATATGAACCACAAAATAAACCAAAGAACATGGAGGTTAATGTGATAAGCTTTATGAAAATTACATTCGTATGTCTTGATGAGTCCACAGAACCGTCAGTAAACAAGTCATCAGCTTATTGATTTTTTTACAGAATTGCCACTGCTACGACAGTGGGTATACCACACCAACCCGATTCCCGCGGACCCCTTGGCGCTTTTCGTTAAGATCAGGATATAGCAACGCCGAGTTTCTCTCCCCCCAGCCTCCTTTCCCCCATGTAATCCTTCCCTTACCAACCTACTCCCACCTATCCTCAATAGCTCACCAATCTGAACCGAGAAGAGGAGAGGAGGCAGGGGACTCGGGATGGGGGCGAGGCCGGAGGAAACCTAATTCGTACCCCGTCTCTCATCGCCGGGAAAGAGCGACAGACGGCCAGGGGGAGTCGGAAGGGATTTCCTGTCCTTGGAGAGGAACCCTCATCCTTTAGCTCAGCTGCCGATGGACCCATGGAGGTGAGGAGAGGGGGGTGCGGGTAGGGAGGGACGGGGGCGGGGCTCTCAGGAGGCCGGAGTGTGTGAGACGGAAAGAAAGGGAGGGAGGGACGGGGAGGAAGAAAGACAAGACGGGAGGGCAAATGGCTTTCATTTATTTTTCCACCAGCAGCCCTAGGCGAACGAAAGGAAGGGATGGATTTGGTCGGAGGAAAAAGGGGATTCTAAAGGGATGGCGAGGGGAGAATTAGGCCGTGGTCCAATTCTGGTTTACCATCTCAAGTGTACACCATGCATGCACTACATTCATTTCGAGTCTCAGCTATACTGACGATGTTAAACGGACAACAAAGGGCTTGTACGTAAAAGTGTTGGAAAAAGACTTCGAACAAATGAGTAACGGCAGCCGTCGCCTTAGCATCTCTGGTGAAAACACGAAGACAGAAATTTTACCAGACAAAGAATAGTTTATCAGATGATGAAGGTAAATTATAACGGATTTAAAATGTAAGAAATGGTGAAATAATTAACATATGCATACCAATTCACGTACGCGATCACTCACGATGGCCCCGCCACTTCTCACATCAAACACCATGATGAATTGGTACGACTGGTACGGCCGGCTAGTATGATTTTCATCATATACTAGCCCGTTTCAGCCCTTTGCGCGGCCGTGAAGCTGATCCGAAGTGAAACGAATGCCGTTCGTCGTAGCTTGGTGGGATCCTCTCAAATTGAAATAAAGTACGTTCCTAGTAATAAATTCTTGTCATTACGTATTTCCGACGCTGTGATATTTTATGAAGCTGTTTCTCATATTATTGGTACAAAGGCTGAGATTGTGATGTCACTTATAGCATTTGGGGAAAATTAAGTATCTACGGCTAGTAGTACACATTAACGTGGATTGGAGTACGGTCGAGGAGGGATGGTAAGGAAGCGGAGGCGATAGTGGGCGTTTTTGGGACGCGCAGAGCTCTCTTTACCAACAGTGCGTGAGGCGAGGGCATCCTCACTCCCAGTCTCGCCTCTCCCTCATCTCTCCACCTCTATCCCCCGCAAACTCTCCCTCTTCCTCCTCCTCCCCCGCCTCTTTCTCTCGTCTGCCATCCCCGCCTCCACACGCACCGAAGCCTCACTCCTACACCATAAGGATCGTTTAAGTACTCGTTTTTTGTCACGAGATCAATTTACCCGGGCGCCATTACCGAGTAATCACCCCTCTCAACCATATCCTCCGTAGAAAAAAAAACTTAACCCCCCATCCGAGTTAATTCATCTCCAAAACTTCTCGAGTATGCGCACGGAAATATTTGTTTCAAGGGAAAGGATGCGATATTCGTCATTAGCACCAAAATATGTATGATGGAATTTTAAAACGGGAGGAATCCCTATGATAATGGGTCCATAAGAAAAAATAACAGAGTAAGTTTTGGGGAATACTGTAACAAAACTTATTTTATTTTGCTGAACCCCCAGATGTCGTAAGAAAAACTCCGTAAACAAAGTGAGTCAAAATAAAAAACACAGTATCCACAGATGGCTTTCGGATATTTTTCTCAACTCGCTATTTATCGTGAACTTTATAAGAGTTGTAGTTCAAGTTCTTAAGTTCACTGTGATGGAATTAAAGATAATTAAGGAACTATAAGTATCAAAAATAGATTACTTCCTTCCGTCTACTTCCGATTACTTTTGAGGATTTTGTATAAAATTTATTATTTTCCCTATATTTTGTTTCCTATCCTCTTCATATTTTCATTGTATTTTACAATCCTCTTAAGCTGGTTTGCTTTAAATACGCATTGTCACTTTTGCTTACCTCTCGGTGTGGGGTCCTCGTCCCTAAAAACTTAAATGTTTAAGATTCTGTTTGCTAGTTGTCTATTCAATGACTATCTATCTCTATGGTCTATAGTACAGACAAGATTGACAAAGACATTTATGATTGCACACCGGATAAAAATATGCCCAGAGGGAGACATTTGAATAGATGGGGAGACTATATCACAGAGTATTTACAGAGAATGAATATTTCCAGCTGGAAAGAGTTACCAACAGATAGATTAGGCTGGACGTCAACAGTTGAAAAGGCCAAAACCCATGGAGGGTTGTAGCACCCAAAGAAGACGAGAAGTAAAGCCATGGAATGGTCTTCGTCAAACCACAATCAAAATTCTTATGATCCCGTACATTTCTTGCTCCAATTATAGCAACAATATCCATAATAATAATTAAAAGTATGCTCTGTCTTAATTTTTCCTTATCAGTGCTGAATAATAGTTCTAATGAATATCCTCTAATTTTCTTTTTGCTGGGTTTTATCTTCAGGTCCTGCATTACCTGCACCAATATTTAAATCAGAGTTTGCGTCCATTCCTACTTTGGTAGATTTGATTCCCACTTCATGGCTAAGAGGCTCCGGCGGTGCTGCTACTCCGTCTGATCTTAAACCCAGACTCAGGAAAGATTGGAATGAAAAGCATTCCCTTCGATTAAATAATAATATGCTAGGCGTCGTTAATTTCATTAAAAATATAATCCACCCAAACCCGGAGTCAATTTCAACTAGCTTTTTTCATCCCAGATACTTGACAGTGTGACCAAAGCGTTGGATTTACTGATAAGTCTTTGGAAAAACATTGCATTGACATTGACTCGATACCGTCCCTGTAAAAGCCTCTGGAGAAAAAAATGCCCATGCAACTCTTTTTTAGCACGTATTGAGCAGTTATTAGCAATAGCTCACATGAACAAATTTGACGAGGATGGCACTAAACAAGCATGGCATTTGTGATTCACTACAAGTATGTGGAGCATCTCATTAACAGTGTGGCAGTTGACTATCATTCCTACTCAGATTTATTGGCTTCGAAAAATACCCAAAGAACTACATACTTAAATTTTGAGGTACAAGGGGGCCTAATGTAGAACCTGATTCCACAACATCAGTCCAAATTGTCGAACTGTTACCAGTAAATCATGATTTTCTTCTTCCGCTGAGCCGCCTTCAATTTCCGCTCACATCGACGCGTAGGTAGTTGTCTAAGACATCCTTCTTTGAACAAAGCATTAATATTTCGTCACTTCCCTTCCGTTTTCGCGAACAAGGGCCGAGTATATGATGGTTCCAACTTCACCCCAATCTAGTCGTTTGTCGTCTCCCCCTTCAGCTGGCATTCCCTCTTCCTTCCCTCGGAAACTTATTTCCTCTTCCCTTTTCAGCCTCCTCTCAACTCTCCATATTTAGGCTCCCCCTCTTCTTGACGACCTCATCAAACGTCCTGTCTGCCCCCCGCTCACACTCCTGCACCCGGCACTTCCTTCCTGCCCTCGCGGCGCGGTTAGCTCGTGCCCAGCTGATTCGGCCCTCCTGACTACGCACCCAGCACACATGCAACGAGCGTGGTGCCAGCGAAGGACCACTGCCATCCATGACTGCCGAGCGGAGGAGTGAGTACCTAGCAGTGGAAACTCCCCTTCGAACTTCAATCATGATTAATGCAAGGAGGTTGTCGATAATCGAACACGGCTTACGAGGTACTAGTAAATGATTTAAGCTGTCGACGCACTCAAAAACACCAGCGGCAGAATCCATCGGTGGATAGGTAAACCCTTCTGAAGCACTCTCTAGATGGGAAATTTTCGGAATTGGAAGAGCAACTTAAATGTAATACAAACGTAATTGTAACAAAATAAACGTCATTATCAGCATGGTCTACCGATTAAGGTAGTTTTAGATGGATATAGACGTAGGTACTGCCTACCGCTCATACATAACATGAAACACTTCTTTATACCATCTGCTTATGGATAGGATTTTTATACCATCTGCTTATAGGGAGGATATTAATTTAGCGCATATTACTACGTTGAACACCATTGGCTGGGTGAAGGGATATTGCCATTCTATTTTATCTTCAATAGCTGTTATGAAGGGTTCATCAACTAAGTAGATTTCTCGGTTTTTCGATACAAACTAAGACAGAAATTAGAGTAAAATTGGACACTAGGATTCAAGATCGGGAAACGAAAGATCTAGAAAGAGTCATAAATATGAAAATATAATTTATAAAAGCTGCACAGGTTTCAATATCGTTATTTGATAACGCGAAAATAGTTAAACGTAATGCCATTCCAACCTCTTCAGGGCAGACTCGGCATTTGATCCTCGCACTGCATAACCATAAATAATATGAGAGGAGTGTACTTTATCGGGCATGATTACTGATTGGTACCATTGATTATGACAGCGGTAAAAGCATGCCAATTTTTTGAGGAGCGGAGTACAAGCTGCTAGCGCCAGACATGAACCCTTTGGTATTGGGAACCACAACAACAGTCACGGAGCCAGTTCTAACGACAAATATTTCAACAAATTCATGTCAATTATGGGTACAAAGACGAGGAGTATAATTCAAAATCTATTTACCCTTGTGCGAAAAGATTTTTTCAGAGTACTTTAAACAGTACATATCCAGGTAGCATTCCGGCATAAAATTATGCTTAGACTGCATTACGTGATGCCATTCCATCCAGGAATGAGTCATAGTTATCCAATTTCAAATATCGATCCTTTTTATATCATGATATCAAGGTTTATGTATATAAAGGTGAATGAAAACGAGTTCAAGATTTAAGCGGATATTTTGAGCAAATCATATGTCATAAAGTCCGATCTACGGGTTGTCCGATACTTAAATTATCCGTCTGAAAGATTTCACGTGGAAAAGTAATTGAGATAGATGGAGAAAAATCATAATTTATCAGAAACTTCGCCCAGCCACAAGGCTAAAACCATGCAATGCCGTCCATTGCAATCTAATTGTAAGACTAATTGTAAGTATAAATCGGTACTCCTGCAATGGCATACAGTTGACACAGCATGGCGGTTCATATAATCTTAGAGCGCGCAGTCAAGCTATGGAAGCATGGTCCGTTTATCGACGCAAAAACTGGTATCTATTCGTCAGTGATCGTTTTTGGGCGTTGCCGTCGCCAGCCGGAGGACTTGGAAAGCCGGGTAAAGGAGGGGCCCCCGTGATACAACAATTACGGCACGATGGGGAGAAGCCGACTTTCTCCGTGACGTGTTCTCTCCGCATCGATCGTGAGGGCCAAGAGTGATCGAGGGATTTGAAGGCAATGTCCCGCCAAGAAGGCGTGTCCTGCACAAGGTTTGGCTGCCAGCACCTCCCTTTGTTTCTTTCACTCCTGCTACGAGGGCCTACCTCCACCCGCCGTATTGTACATACCAAGGAGTGGCACTGAAATGGGATGAAGTAAGTGGAAAAGCACGTCGCGACGTCAAAGAGATTATCATTAGAAATATTCAATCGGTTCAGGAATGTTATTGATAGACATTTCCAACCTCCTTTTTCCATATTCAAACGTCGAGCCAATTTCTCTATTCAGCCTATCGTATGTACTTAGGTACTAGTCGTGCCTTGTTCACTTCGCAGCGCAATTACTTTCCATTTGTTTCACACCCTGCGCACTAGCTAGGTTGCTACCCATCCGTATGTTGGGTTAGGATGGTATTTGTGCGGTTCTTAGTGTAACCCGAGAAACACCACGGGGATATGCTCATTGGATCGCTGGTGAGCATGTATTTGAGCATCCAAGTCTAACCTTAGTCGTTTTTCATGCAAGAACTTATTTTCTTTCGAAGAAGGCATTCCTCTTTCTTAAGAAGATTTATTCGAAAGATTACTCTTTTTTCTATTAGGGATGTTGATGGATATATTTTTAAGTCCAAGGAAGGGAAAACAGCGACGAGTGAGAGACTCGAATAGGCAACTCGATGATTGAGTGAATGTAAATTAACTGCATTTTAACACGTTTTAGTATATATAAATAACTCGTATAGTTTATGTGGGAATTAATCTAAAAACAGTTCGCAATCGTAATGAGAGGCAGACGGTTCCACTACGTGTATAGAATACATCTGAGTATTACACGATAATAAACAACGCCGTGCTTGTTGTAGCAACAGAGGCATTATTAACATTATTATTCGCTGTACGTAAATATTCTTCCACGTTTAATTCCTTTATGTGTTACGTTTACTACATAAGTGTTCTCTGATATGCAGAGCTCCTATGAGAGCTACTTTGAGAATAGACATTGAAGAGTATACTTGTTGTAAATATGCATTGAATTTATCGATTACCCCCCCGAAGCAATTTATCATGGGGCCCTTGGGACTCTGGGCCCTTCTTATACAGGTTTTCATTCTATGTGCTATCATGGGCCTGCAGGAAAACTTAAATGCTAGAGGCATGAATATCCTTTGTAAATAAAATCTGGTTGTCAAGGAAATATGCTATTGTTGATTTAAGTGAAAAAGTGATATTTTTCAGCTATAAACATGGTTTTCAGACAATTACGAAGCGTAAAGGAAAATAGATTGAAAGAATTAGAAACTTCATTTATTCCGTCATCCGATAAAAATATTCCTAGCCTTCTATCTTTAGTGAAAATAATTTTAAAAAGCAAAAAATGAAACCACTGCACCGAACCCAATGCCTAGTATTGACCACCAGGGACCATCAGGGGGGGCTTTTAGGGGCCCTGAGGGCTTTTTAATATAGCCTATGTTACACCCAAATACATTTTCTCATTACATACCGAATTTCAGCTTAATGGGTTCAGTATTTTTGGGTGATTGAGCAACAGACAGATAGACCCCATTCAATTTTTATATATTAGTATGATGTACACAAAATATTCAGCCATAACTATTGCATACCTACAGAAATGATAACTAACGATCGTTTCTCCTGCTCACAGCGTTCCATTCATCGTTGTTTGTGTGTGCTAAAGTGCGCTGAGGTGTTCGATTCGCGCTAACACCTTGAATGGAAAGCTCCCACAGACTACCCCCTATGTAGGTAGGATGGCTGGCTATTTGAGTAGGCAACCGACAGCAGCAGAATTTAGCGTCATTTAGGTGGATAGGACGGTAAGGGTATGGTTATTTGGGGAAGGAGGAAAGGCGGAGAGAGGAGCCCGGCATCATTACGACCCCTGACTCAACGATAGGCGCCAAGTGGCACACAGCTTGACGTCCCATCCGACGGACGGAGTATAAAACTTCAAATTATTTTTAATAGGTGTTCTACCGGTTAAGATAGCTTTCGATGGAAGAGAATAAAAATCATATAAACTTTTATAAGAGCAAGCATTCATCTTCTTGCACGATTTCTTTCTTCATTTCAGCATACATCCTGCCTCTCTTCAACCCATCCATTAAGCCTATTCTCTTTCTTCCACTTCCCCCTTAATATATACTCATTGCCAGAGGTGAGCAGGATTGGAAGGGTAGAATTGCTTGGGGAGTGGAAGAAAACTTACTAAACCAGAGATCCTCAACCTTTTTGTACTCAATTTACCCTTTTGCCATAGCTCAGAATATCATTCCCCCTTCCAAATATAAATTATAAAATAATTTAATTCAGCAATTGAGAATAATGCGCCTCTTTACCAGTCGAATTTAAGCTGACGCATTCAATAAACTTTAATGAACATCATAGAATAATTAAAAATAAACATCAATTTTACAAATGTCACATTATCTACAGAATATCACATTTTGCCGAATGGTGGTCCCAATTCATTCCCCGAAGTCCCACTGGCTGAGAACCCCTATCCTATACGACAATGGGGTTGAAAGTTTTACACCTCATCCGGCGGACTATTAACTGTTAAGTGCTCTCCAAATAGCGTGTTAGTAGGTACCGGGATTCCACGAATTAAACCTCCACCATCGACGGGGCTCAAACCCCGGCAATCGTGTCGGAAATCCATCGTTATGGGAATCCAGTGCGCTAGTCACCACACCAACCCGATCCTCTCATCTCTCATCCTCCCTTCCAACATGCCCATATTGTTTTTCTTCCTCTTCCCCACTTTCCTAGTATTCTTATCCCAAATAGCGGCCTTCGACAATCCCTTGCATATGATATCTTGCTCCACCCAACAGCTCTGTCTCCCGAAAATCTCCTCCAGCAACTTACTTTCTTCTCATACCAAGTACTTTTTCGTTTGTATTCCTTTTTCATTCAACAGACCTTTTCCAAACTTCTCCGCGCCCACATTGTCTGCAACATATTCTCACCTTGTCTCCTCATAACTAATGTTTCACTTCCGCACAACGCCACGCTCCATATCCTACTAGCCAAAGCGGTTAGCAACGATAGGAACATTTTTCTCTCATTTCCCCAATGTTTTGAACGCATAAATACCTCATCATGAGTTCGTTTGTCTTTCGCTCCGCTAAGTCGAGCGAATAAAAGATCCGAGGGCATATTGAAAATAAACCCGGGAAATTAAGGAAATTTGTTTTTCACCGGCTCAACCAAAGAATCGGAGAGTTTTAGCTTGTATCAAGGATCTTGGAATGTACTGTTGGCATCTCACATTCTAGCGAGGTCGGAAAACACAAGAGGGATTATTTGGGAAGCCTTAACGATTATTGGGAAAAGCATAATTTTTTTCTTCCGGCGGCATCTCTTTTGTGTTATTTTTTCTGGAGTCCTCGATCTCGTCGATTGGTTGGCACCTTCGTTTCTTACTTTTTTTAAAAGAATTCTTTTCCTCCGGTCAGGGAAGGAAGGTTGAGTCAGACAGTCCCGCGTCTTGCTAATGGTTCCACGAAATATTGGGCGTCTAATTTTAGGATTTTTTTTGCCGCCTCATCGCCGAAGCGTAACGTGTGGTCGGGAGTGGGGGAGGGAGAACGGGACGAAAATGAGGAAGAGACTCTTTTCTTCTCCTCCTCCTCCTTCCTGACCCTTGTTCTCCTCTCTGTTGATATCTCTTCCACGCCAACGGTGATCTCCAAAGCCAAATGCAACCCTTACCCATACATACCTATCGAGCTGTTCCCTTTCGGTATAGCCACAGTCAAAATCGATTAATTCTGCGTTAGGCCTGTAATGCTGACTCTGTTTTAAAAATTTCTTCCGTGCTGACATATTCTAGCGTACCTCTTTTGCTTCAGTTACAGTAATGAATTCCATGGTAAAATACTCAGCAGCAACAAAAAGTAGAACGAATGACAAAATCCTAGAAAAAGTGTCCAGATTAACTTCGAGGTAAAATATCCCACATAGCAGACCAAGATGTTGAAAATAAACTAAAAAAACTCAAATATGTCCGATGGAAAATCCATACAATCCAAAAAATAAATAAAAAAAATAAACTAAATTGAAGCTTTACAAAACGATGGAAGTTCCGGTAGTTCTGAACAGTGGCGAGAAGTGGGCTCTCTCAAAAATAGACAGAGAGATCGACAGACAGAGAGAGCAGAAATGAAATTACAAAAAACAGTAAAAGACTGAACATTGAAAAATACAATAAAGAATCAAATCATAATATAAAATTTAAAAAAATAATTAAAAAGAAAAAATAACAGAATATACAGCCAAATGGTGTAACCAGAAGCAAAGTAGGAAGAATGCAAGCAGAACCGTCTCCCGAGAATCGCCTAAGAATATAAGCCTAGTCGTAATCACAATGTTGGTCGACCAGGGCTGAGATAAATTCATAAGGAACAAAAGTTAATAAAGATAAGGAAAATGTTACGCAGCATGATCCATGAAGTGAATGATGATGATGGTTGGTAATACCAATGCAAAAAAATCTCCACCTCTGTAGTGTTTCGAACCGAGGTCCTGTGAACGGTTAGCCAAAAAACCAACCCACTCCTCTCGTCGATTATTCTTCTCATTAATGACTCATAACCACGTGTCAATTCGGTCGAGCACGAGAATCAAATTGTCAGCCTCCGACGAGCCTTTCTTCGGCACCATTTCTCCATCTCCTTGAAGCTAATCGCGACGCATTCTTGAGAGAGAAAGAGAGAGAGAGAGACACGAGGCGACCTCAGCTGTCGAGCGCGTCCAACAATAACCGCCGCAATTGATTCAACTCCGTCGCGACAATTTATTTCCATCCTCATTACATTTCGTCGCGGGCGCCGAGGAGACATTCCTTCCTGATGAAGGGTATATTTTTCTGATAATGCCAAAATTTACCCCCCCGCCCACTAAAAATATGGCACGATTTCAATTCCGAGGCATTCCTTTCGCACGCCTAGCGAGGAAGTCGACACGTGGTCCTCTCCCGAGCCGTCGACACCTGTCTCCGTAAACACACACTCCCTAATTCTGGATGGCGCGGAGTTTGTGTTGCCGTCTGCCCTGAGTGGGCGTCTCGGAGGTCCTTCTTGAAAGAAGAAGGCGAGCAGACATATGTGATGGCGGCTAGAGCGGCAGACGCGGTTCATTGAGAGCTGATGAGTTTTATTTTGACGCGGGAAATATGACAACCTCATTATACCCCATCAATAAAACGACAGAACTTTCCTATTCCTGGTAATTTATAGAAAGCTGAGGTTATATTTTGAGCTCACTCCATTATCGCATATCTAAATATAAGAGGGTGATGGGTTTAATTTGAAATTTCATAGAATGACAGAGAAAAAAATCATTATTTTTTGCTCTCCGACGATTCTGGTGGTCCGTATGCCGCTAAAATCCCGATAAGCCATTGTTGCTTGTCTTCAGGTTTTCCAGGGTTCGAACCACCAGAACGTGACAAACACCCATGCCCTGGGCAAGTGAAAAACCGACCCAGGCGGGACTCGAACCCGCGACTCTCGGATTAGCAGGCGAGGACTTTACCCCGCCGCCACCGGGGCCGGTATATGAAATGAGGTAAAGTTCGTAGTTGCCTACCATACAATTTTTAATTCGACTTATAAAGTCATTTTTTATGCTCCTCGAAAATAACTTCAAAAGCAGAAACCTTGGCGAAACTATAAGTCGAAAGTTTGTCAAAACCTTGGTCGGCAAATGTATTTAAAATTGCGTTGAGGATTATGCTAAGTGTACCTCATTTCATGCGAAAAATTGAGTACCTCAAAGTTACGCCGGAAAAAATTAAGTACGATTAAAAGATACTTGACTCACCATATAGAAAAATCACAAGCAGAATTTCAACTTAATACAAATACATAATCGCCTTAAGGCTTCCGCAAAATTTTAAAACAGTCATAGTAGCTACAACATGGAAATCTCCCCTTTTCCTTCTCGTCGAAGGATGTTAGGGATACATTTGCTGACTCTTGGTGGGATAATGGTAGATCAAAACATCGACCAAGCCTGCTGAACAGAATGAAAGAAGCCAACAAGTTTACTAATTTAAGCGAACGACCTGATAGAATGGGGAAAATGTTTGACTTTTTGATGCACTATTACGTACAAAACAAATATCTTTCACACATTCATATCCTTCACTTAAATAAAATATGTAGTAAATAAATAGTTTTAGAGAAATTGCCAGAATTGATAAAAAATATCGAAGTTCTTTATGGGTTAGGGATTCATTTAAGCGCAGCCATGTTCCTGCTGGGTTCTTTAAATTTTAAAACTTCGATGTACATAAAAATTACATATACATAAGGTATGTATAACTTTATGAGTGAATTTTACTTTCTGTCAATGTAAGTATACTTCAATGAGAGATAATCAGTGCGGACGACGAAAGAAGCGGTAAAAAGGCTAAAATTACGTTTATTACAAGTTCCATTCATTTTTTTTTACTCACAGGAGACATAGGAGTTTCATTAACCTGAGCGTTATCAATCATATGCACCACAATACACACTCCCGAAGAAGATCGTAATACTAGTGGTTTAAAATCAATTATACCTCATGAGGTAATAATAAAATTAAATCAAATTCTCTCTCTTTCCCTCTAAAATGCTGGATTCTAATCTAAAAAAAACAGTGGAAAGCATGATTGCATACGGCCATATTTTCACATGATAATCAAGTGAGTTGTTTTAAATACGACTTGATCAATTTTGGATGAAAATGGCGTCCACGTACTTTACGGACAGCGCTTACCATAGCTTTCGTATTGATTTTTGAATGCCATCAATCGGAACATACGAAAGTATGTCGCTCATCAAAATACGTTCAAATTTTAGATAGAGATTGGTTTTCTAAAAGTTCTGCTGTTCGTAAATCGCTTGTTATCTTTGTAGGTAGCGATCGTCTATAATATAAATAACATATTTGACTGGGAGCAAAACTGTTACCACTCTAAAACAACCTCTGATTGTGAATGCCAACAGGAGAATGTAGGGAAATAATTTTGGTCTCGTTTCAGAGTGGGATATGTGTATTGGGAACCTCACTGGGAATCACTAAAAGGGGAATGACGCTTTTTGTCCGAAGAAATCCCGTTTCTCATGGGTTTCCGGCTAACTCTAAATCCAGTTCTGAGGATTCCCATTGTGCTTCACAACTGGAACTTGACAAGCGCTTCAAAAGAGAATCTTGTGTAAAGCTTTCTCTGGTGACTCAAGAGGCGGAGTTTTTTTTCTTCTTCCCCTCGAGCACTACTTTCAGAAATACCTGCGCTTGGCCGCCGAACTTGTGAATACTCAGGCGGCGATTCAGGCTTTGAACTTCTTGTCCGGTGATGGGCAAAAAACGCGGTTAAAGGGAGTTTTCTGGGAACATGTCCCAGGTATCGTCAAACGACTAAAAACGCTTCATTTTTTAGTCGTTTGACGTATTCCTTCTTCTGAAAAGAAAGATTTTTTCGCTATAAGAGCCTATTTTTTCACGTTTTTCCGCTTGACATATCTCCTGCCTGTTTTCAATGAGTATCAGTCAAGGCCTCACATGCCACCCTGAAAAATAAGTTTTTTTTAAACACACCAGCTCGTATCTTAACGACTTATTAAACTCTTTAGATAACTGAATGATTTCCATTGACAAGAGGAGGATGGTTTGAGGCTAAATACGCCAAAATATTTCTTGTCGTAGTTGTTCCCACCCCGGAAAACTCAGGCAGCCAACGAAATACGATGTCGACCACTAGCTCGACAAGAATGTTGTTCCCTGTAATTTTGCTGCTCCTTTATTTATTTTAACGGGCGCAGATGAGCAATTTGCACATTATAGAGGACACAAGATAATTACGAAGATGCAGAACTTTAGTTTTTGGTGGTTACAATTCTCCTCAGCACTTTAAAATATTGAATGAAACAGCAAAGTTATAATTTCCTCATAAATAAATTTGACGAGACGTTGGTCCTATTGCATCATTGCAGGGATAGTAATTAGCGGGAAATCACAATTTCCTCGGTAAATTCATTATGTTCCGCCAAATAACGCAAAATTTGTGGCAAGTATTTTGAAAATACATTTTCAATTTATACTGGAAAAACCTTTTCCGCAAAATTAAATTGAATAAATGATCTTTAGTCTCAATCCACCCATCTCCATAGTCTGGCCAGTCGAGGAACACGACTAGAAGTGAGGACTACAAGACGGCCCCACGGCAAACACGGAAACTCACCTCAGCTCCATAGCCTCCGAAAACATGAGCCGTGTGGGGCGGGCCACCGAGCGTCACGTTTAAAAGGCTACATTCCTGAAGCGTGGGAGAGAGAAAGGGGGAGAGGAGTGGAGGGAGGCGTGGAGGGGTGAGTGGAGGAGGAGGAAGAGGTGTATGGAGTGAGTGAGAGGGAAATTCGTTCCGGGTGCCAAAGGGGAACGTCGGCGACGGCAGCCGGGTGAATAAATAGAATGCCATAAGCGGTCTGAGGGGAGGAAATACATGGACGGGAGCTCGGTCTCGGATGCCCTAGGTGCGACATGGAAGGGAGCGGAGAGACAGAGACGATGACATCATTATGCCTGCCCACCGGAGTTTTAAAAAACTTTGCAGAGAGCAGCGGCGGACGCCTCACTTAGAGCTTTTCAATCCCACCACCATCTTGAAAAAATAGATACAGGAACTAAATCAGGAAGGAAAAACTATCAGATCGTCACAAGTAGTCATCAAAATCCAGATTGGTTTTCTGCAGTGGTCCATTTCACTTTCATCTCAGCTATCCGCTTCATTCTTGAGTTCAAAAGTATTCACTTTGACGTCCTTCGTTATTTGCCTGGTGTAATCTTCCTCTACAATTATTCTCATTAATTTCTCTTCCAATTATTGTTTCCAAAAGACCATTGTGTCGCAAAATGTGCACCAAGTTTGTCTATTATTCTTCTCTAAGTTTTCATGGTATATCTTTTCTCTCCAACTCTTCGCAGGACTTCATTATTGGTGATTCTCTCCGTCCACTTGATCTTCATCATTCTTTGAAAACATCTTATATCATTTTCTTCCAACCTCTTTTGCTCTGCAGTTGCAACTTTTCAAAATATAAGATCGTAGGTAAATATTTTGACTAAAACTTATAAATAACTTCGTAGCGGATCTTTTTCCTGACTACGTAAAAAAAATTCTCCGAACCTAGGCGTATTAAAGACGATTATGTCAAAAAGATAAAATCAGATAACTGAAAAGGTTTTAACGTTTTTTACCAGTGATCAACTGGAGCGAAAAATAGCTTTCACTGAGAGAAGATAAAGAGGTAATTGAGTCAGTAGCTTATTCAGTCGATTCGCTATATAAAGCTTATTTTTTACTGAGCTTACTACAACTAACAGCACGTATTTCATGCCTGCTTTACCAATCGGATATCTAACGCTATCATGCATATGTGCATGCCTTTAGGCCATTAACACACGCTATTCATAATGTATTTTCTGCACTTCAGGCGCTTTATGCATCGCATGTTTGGTAAGACCTTTGCCCTGCTACATTCCGTTAAGGTATATTGTAAGATACTTTTCAAACGTATAGGTAAATAGAATGTCAGAGCCATGCAGCCTGAGGGGAGAAAATATGTGGACTGGTGATCGGTCTTGAATGGCGCTAGGTGAGACATGAAGGAGTGGAGAAACGATGATATCACTATGTGCGCCTACCGGCGTTTTGAGAGCTAAAAAATGAAAGAGCAGCGGCAGACCCTTCTCTAGACATTTTCAATGTCACCTCCATCATAAAAGAAGTAATATACGAGGAAATGATAACAAGAGCGCTCGCTTCGTCCTTCGTCAGCTCGAGATGGGGAAAAGAAAATGTTTACATCTACACATGGTACTAATACATGTGTTAGTATCATGCATCTATACAGATTTACGTCGTATTCCGCGAGCTACCACAAGGGCGTGGGGCAAGGGATTTTAGAGCCACAGCTATTTTTGTGTAATTGTGGATAAAAAAGGTGTTTAGGGCAAATGTATAAATGTTATACTTAAATTTAGGGGTGCTCCTCCCAAGATTCGTTGTGGTCACGAATTGCGCAAAGGAAAAGGAGCATTTCAGTTTATCCATCTTAGTTTCTACCTTCCTCATTATACCGGGCTGGCCGGATTCACCGATGTAATAATCTCGTCGTGGTCAGAATTAAATTGTGGTCCCATGTAACTACCATCTCACAGTTATTTTTCAAGTTGGGAGGGTCTCCCATACTGTTTAGACCAATAACTAAAATACACTTTGATTTTTAATCCAACGGTTTTTCACAAATCTGGCTGATCTATATCGAACGTTTAGATATAATATATCTTGTTAGATGAAAATAGATATACCTTAACCAATTATTACTCTGATGGACCACCAATACCTGCTGCATGTTCTAAGTGCGGCCTAACTAGTGCAATATGTCATTTTTCTCCTACCTTATCATTAAATATATCCGCCACTAATCTAGTTAACTCGTTTTTACATGCCGACCCGCGATGTATTTTTACTTTTTATACTAGTAATTTCGTTTATATCGTATGATGTCTGATTCCCAGCGTTACCATCCCTCCAGAAGTTGTAGATTATTTTATATGATTTACTTTTTTAATAAATGGTTAAGTATGATTAAATTTGATGTCATTGCCATTTGTCATTGTACATACCCAAATTGTTGAAATGCTGAGCAAATCCTTTGTGAATTAAACAGCACTTGATGTAGATGTGATTTCATTATAGGAATTCATCGACTAACAGTCCAGCATTATAGTTTACGGAAGTGCTTATATCATTAATGTAAAGTAAGAACAGAAGGGGCTCGTATAAATTCGACAGTGTCGGGCGATATATGGTGGAACAGCATTTTAAATAAAAACTACAGTAATTGTACTGTCCACTTAAATTTAATGTGAAATACACAACACGTGTTTCACATTAAATTTAAGTGGACAGTACAATTACTGTATTTTTTATTTAGAAGGGGCTCGATTATACATACCTGTGGCACACCCCCTTTAACTTCTAATTATTCTGAAATTATATCCTCGATTATTACTCTTTGTCTGCGGTTGGATGAAAAGCATCAGATCCAGTTTAGATTCATTGTTAAGTCCGGGAATACTACAGAACTATTACTGAAAAAACCTCTTTCTAAAGTCTACAACAATTTATTACAACTGACCTAGGTTTTGACAACTAATTGTTATTATCAAGGACCTTGATAATGAAAGTCATCCAACACAAATAGGTTATAATAAACGCTTTGGAAAGCAATAAGAGTTTTTTCATTTTTAGTCATAATAAAGTTTCACAAAGATACCCCTAGGTTCCATATGAATAATTCACGGGGAAAGGCTATCAGAGAACAATCCTTTCGTCTTTTGCCGGCTCGGAATGGCGAAAGTAAATGCCTAGGGGGCATCGTTCACTTATGGATGGAACTATTTCCCGCGCGTCACTGCGGGACGCGGGAAAAAAAGGTGGAAGTTTTTGTTTGTTTCCATGGTCGCTAAGATAAAAACAAGCGCGGCGTTGTTACACAACAATGCTCCTCCGCTTTACCATTCGCGCTGCCTTTCCTCTGATTCCATGACCACCCCCTCATGCACACGCAAACATTATACGGCTGGCCAAGAGCACGAAAGATAACAATAATCACGTTCCCTCCCGCTGCGAATTTCTCCCATAATTTTTTTTCTTTGGCGAAGGCGAGTGACGCGCGTTGTTCCTCAGGGGTTGTTGGCGAGCCGCGGTCGGCGTGGGCTGAGATCCGACGCCAATTGACATGCATGCCTCGCGAGCGTTGCAACCCTCATGCATTGTGTCATTTCCCTCCGTTTTATCGAACGATGATTAATCTCCAAACGGAGGATTCCACGCTGTCTCCCTTGTTTGGTTGGCGGCGGGAGACCGGTCAAGAGCTTGGCTCCCATCCGGAATATTCGATTGCCCTCTCAGGCGGTGAAAGGTTTTGAATGCTTCCAATGCACCCTTCCCCTGAGAAGTGAAAGACAATGCAAAGTTGACGACGCGTCCCTTCATCCATAGCTGACGTGGCCGGAGGTTAAACACGTCGAATGCTGGCGAATCGTTCGGTTCTTCGGCGCGTAAGGGAACACGTCCGATTGAAGCTCGCTTGGCGTGACTTGCATTCAGATGGGAGGGATTTGGCTAGGCACTTCCTCACTCCGAGCCATTCCGCGTCAATGCTCTCCTATGGAACATTTCCAATCAGATGGGAATCTTGAATAAGCAAGACAAGGATTCAGGAAAGAGAAAGCTTGCTTTAAACCAATTACTTCGAACCTCTCATTTGAACTTTAATCTGAAGAGATTGGAGGAAAAATATGTCTATTCGATTGGTTTTAATGAATCAATACTGTTTCCCCGAGTACAGAATTACGGAATAAATAGCAAGGTGTATAGTATAAGTTTATTGATGGGCGAAGCGTATTTAATTGGCAGCATAGGGAACGCGAATCAAATTAAATCTGAAAAGACCCTTTCAAATATTCCCGGCAGCCATTATTTTCAGAATCCAAGCTACTCTGCTTCGATCAAGATATGCTAAGCTTCAACGGCGCATATTTCATAGCTCTAACTTTAAAAAATACCGTCTAGCTTGAAACGAAGTTCAGAGGTCATGCGTAAAATGAATACAATGCAAGACATAAAAGACGATTTACTTTTTAAGTATAGGATTCAACCCTTCCCTTCTTTCCGCTAGTCCAATATCCCTCGCTTATCTATGCCTTAACCTCATATTTCTCTTAAGATTACAAAGTTCATGATACTTACACTTTAAACGAACCTGTATGAAACGAACCTGTCCACTGCCAAGTGGACGAAAGCTTTATTTATTTTCACATTTCCCTGTTCCACTACAATATGCAACGTTATGTAGTATTTTACTTTATATAATTTTCATCAAAATAGTTCAAAATTCAACCTTGGAAGTTTCAGAGAAAGTAAAAACATACATTTGTTCATGAGAAAGCTGGCAAGAATGAGTCCAATATTTATAAATTCTACTCCCAAGGATAACTAAGAGAGTGAACTGCTATCGCAATCCACTAAAATCGAAATCAAAGGGAGAAACGTTTATGGAGCAGAACGAGATCGTTAGTGGTAATATTTTTGCAATAAAGTAAATTAAAATCGATATAAAACGACAATAAATGCCGATTTCATACTCTGTTATAGTTATAGAAACGGAAAAAATCCATCGTGAATTTTTATGCGTCGAATTTACAACACGCTAATCGCTAGGTACTTCTCTAAAAAGACGAAGAAATGTGGCTAATATTGACAGTACATAAAGGTAATTGATTTGTTGAATTGGGGTCAAAAGAGGACTGGGAAAGAAGACGATTTTCATCATTCCCCAACTACTTACCAAATGAAACAATCAGAGCTCACAGAAGCAGGAAGACTGAAGCCAAAGTACCCACAGCCCTTTCTGAAGGAATTTTAAAGCCCTATCTCTGACGAAGGGCCAATATTTACAAAACATTGGCCGTCACCTACATTCAAAAATATGATACTTTACCAATTGATTGATACGTTATCGGACAGTCCTCAATTTAAAACCTCCATATACCCCCATATTTCGGTGAATCCTTCAAACTTTCCTGCACATACTTACTCTTACTTTTATTCCCAGGGCCATCTATATCTTAGGCGATATTTAGAAGCATCAACAAATCCCCTCCACCTGAATCGATCTTCTGCCTCTCTTTCTGTTGCTCCGATATTTTACATATCAGTCCTCACTTGGTCCCACCATCTTAGACGTGGTCTTCTTCCTTCCGGAATCCCATGTAGTACCTCCTTCAGCAGACAACCCTCCTCTTTCCTTAGAATATGTCCAGCTCATCTGATTCTTCTGGACTTTATCTCACTTGTTATATCTGGATGTTTATATAGATTCTTGATTTCTCTATTGTGCTTTTTTATCCAAGTTATCTATTTTTCCACCATAAAGAATCAATTTAAAGTTATTCAAATCTGCTGTCATCTCAACTTTCTAGCCTATTCCTTACCCTTTTGCACGAACCAAGAATCCTTATCCAATTTTTAATAATTATTAATTAATAACCGAATCCCTTGGGCCCTTTACAAGGGTGAGACCCTGAGATGTGGCCCAATTGGCTAATCCCTTTCTTCGTCTATGCACACATATAATATAGCTATACGACCACTACACTGTCACTGTCAGTAGTTATGAAGACTCTAAGTGCTATTACAGCAAGTCATATTTGATATATTAACAGTTAAAAGTTGGTGGGGAAAAACTAAATGGAATGAGAGACCTCAGTGACGAAGAAATAGCGTCAGGAAGTTCGCAGTAAAGTCTAGATTCCTTCGTCATTATTTTTCAAATACGACGTAGCTTTGGGGAAAGACTAGTAAGGCAGGGGTGATGACCCAGGAACCCCGCATCTCTTGCACTTCCTGGATGATAATAATAGCCCGCACCAAATCACGCGAGAAGTTGATGGAAATATGACTTACGAACGCTTTGAAAGTAGCGATAAAACTCCATTCCATCATCAAACCATAAAAAATTCATCTCGGTAGTCATCATTCGGTTCGAGTGCTACCAATCACGTAAGCAATATAAAAACACAAAATCGTAGGTTAATGAGACCTTGTGAGGTTGAATGCACTGAACTTCTCGTCCGCGTTTAGCCTGAAGTCTTACTATATGCCTTAAAGAGGGAAGAGATATGGACGAAGGACGGTTTCTCCTCTCGTAACAGGAGGGAATGATATCGTTTTCATTCGAATGCCAATTACAGATATTCGTGCACGGAGAGCTCTCTAAAATGCATGACGCAGAGCCGGACGTGAAGCGAAACGCATTTATTTGCTTAACAAGAGGGCATTGATCGAAGCTGACAACGCTTATTTGAATTTTTAATGTAGACTTGTGGGCATTATGGGTATCAAGCGATTGTGAGATGGAGAATAGGAGCTCGATAAAAGAAAATCAGTGAGATATAAAATCCCCCACCACGCTTAAGAGCCCATTTCATAACAACGGACGACCGGAATAGCACATGATATCGCTCTACTGTTTGCATCGTAATATGGACGAGGCCGAGATCCAACCACCCACACTCCCTTTCCAGCACAATCACATTTGTTTTCAGGGGCATATTAGCATTAAATATGCAGGTAGTTGATAGCACAGCCGCCATATAAGCGCAGATCTGATGTGGGGCGGTAACTCGAGAGTGTAAACATCTGGGTGTGGCTAGATAACTCGTTAAGTCTGCGGGCGATGTGATTAGCTAGTGAAATAAAACGATCGCGATGCCTTCGTTAATGCGATGTTTCCGGAAACCAAGTTCATTTATTACCATGCGGGAGAAGTGAAATGTGCATGTCGTTGTGGGTGATAAGAAAGGAAATATGATACATATTTTATATGACATGCGGGGGTTGAACGACCTGAAGACAGGTGAATATTGACTATGCATCAATAAACAGATGATCATCTCATTTTAGGCACCTCTTGTGCCAGCTATTATCAATAATGGAAATTGCGGAATGTCCACACTTATTAAATAGACGCTACAACTTCACATTAAATATAATCCATAAATTTTCTCGGCTTTAAAACGGAGAGGAAAATGTAGGGTAATAATGTTAGTGTTAGGAAAAGTCTAGGGCAAGGTATTGGGATTGTGGACGGCCAGAAGAAACGAGTAGAAGAAATGAGTTGAAAGATGAGATGCTATGGTGGAATACAAATTTGTGACAGGGTTCGATAAGATGGTCAGATGATTAGAGTAAGGGTAGGGAGTTTTGCAGAGACTGTCTTGAAATCCTCTAATATTAATGGATCACCTACTATAAACATTTTATTGCGGTTGAATATCGATAGCCATTGATCTTGCAATGCTCGGAACTTCTTAGGCTAAACCCATTTCGCACACTCTGTCTCATAAATAAATCAGGCTGACTTGAGTTATAAGTACGTGGCCAAGATTCCTCACTTGAAGTGGTATTCTAACCCAGGACTTAGAGTAACTTATTGGAATGAATTGCACGCCGAAAACTGGCGTTTAACGTCCACTCAATCACAAATTATAACAAAAATTGTGTTATGTGGCCGGTAGAAGAATTTTAGCCTCATAACAATACATCTAATTCCAGGTTTTCAGATACTCCGTCAAAAGAATTTCTTCCAAACCACCGTCGCGTGGAAATACATTTTGCGGGCTTTCGATGAAATATAAACAATATGATGATAATAACTGCAGAGGAGAAAATTAAGTCTTAGGCAGAGGTTAAGAGCATAAGTGGATAAAAAGATTAATAACATTTATCTTATCAAGCATTATGTGGTTTCTCCTTAGCGATTAGTCAGGTTTTTACTCAGTCGTTATGGCGCAGCGCGGTGGGAAGGTTTCTGTACCGTTTAGGGTGTCTGTTCAGAGCTTTAAGGGAATCTGCCACGGTCTACCTTGCCCCTGGAATTTAGGAAAATATTTCTCACAAAAACAAAATATTTTTTTGTCTTGAAACATCACTGGAAACGCCGTTCAATAATTTAACAGTTCCTTGCTACGATACCAGTGGAACTGAATTTCCCCAGAAAGTATGACGATGCTGAATAACGTGAACTGTTGAATCATTTACTCGGTATATTTGAATTCCAAAAATTAATATTAAAAAAATTGTTCATCATCACGTTACATAAATCCTTATTTGGCACCACGAGTGTTTTGTTGCTAAATAGCCATTATCAAGTGCAAGAAACTTCGTTTTTTATATGGGCGCATTGAATTCAAAGTATGTATCGCGTGAAAAAAATCTGCGATAAAATATTCCCCAGGTATTAAAGTGGAAATGGGATTCCACTCTTTAGTTAACAGCCACTGTAGTTAAATTAGATAAAGTGTAATCTTAAACTCAGTTTGCGGAAACTTTGTGGGAATAACTGATAAGTGTAACGGTTGGAACCTCTGCGAAGGGATATTTACTTTTGTAGCCGGGAAAAATACGGAGTTTTTTTTACTCATACCGGAAATACAGTAGTCATGTAGAAGGAAACCAGTAATGTTAGGTTTCCAAAATATTTTTGTGAAAAATTGCCTCAGCGATATAAATTTTATCACAGTACATTATCAGAATCAACAATTTCTCCACAGAAGGCGATAGATTCACAGAACTTCCCTTCCGTTCATGGGCAAGAGATAGACGCTGGCAATCGCACGCACCATCGGCGTCTGAGGAAATCCCTTCCGGAGACGTCACTTCGACGACCTTTTCTGTTGGCAATCGTGTAAAACGACGGGGTCGAAGCACTCTCCGGAAAGCCCGGAAATCGTTCCGGGCCCTCATTTGAGAGACCCGCGGAGGACGCCAGCCGGGCACAACGACAGAGAGCCCAGGGGGAGGGTTCCCGGAGGAAGAGCGCGGCGAAGGTGTTCGACGGCAGTACGTGACGAGTTACAATTGGTATTCAAATGCGACAAGTCGTGAGGCCGCATACTCGCACCTACCTCCCTTCATCCTCAATGACTCGCCTCCGCCCCCCCCCCTCCCATTGCCCCACGGGAAAGAAAGAGGAGGGGGGGGTTTCTTTTCCCACGACGACGTCCCCATCTACGGTCAACACCCAACCGGGTTGCATCCGGAGTCCAGCCGCCACCTTTTCCTCCGTCACGCACCGGGCACCTCGAAATGTCCACACTCCATCGCCTTCCGATCGAACTCTTCTTGATTTCCTCATGTCTATGAATCGATTGCGTGTCGAAGTTGAAATTTTTTGATCGGTAATCAATATTTTACGACGCATGACTGATGTGCCCGAGCGAGTAAGACTGGTGACCTCTTTTAATCCTGGATTAATTTTTGACTCCGATGAAAGTATCTACATTATTTGTGGCTTCGAGAGCAGGATAGCAAGCTAAAATACGGGAAGGCATCTTGATAGAGAACCCAAAAGACAAAAGGTCTACACAGATTTCTGGTATGGAAGAACGGGCGAGGAGGAAAACTCAGCTCATTTTCACCGGAGAAACACAATACAACTAAGTTAAAAATACCTAAGTTTCCTTACAATTATCTATAGAAAATTAACGAAAAATATTTTACTATTAGAAATCTTATAAAAGGGTTGAGAGCGTCATTTTGAACGACTTCTCGACTATGGACATAAAAAATAAAATAATTCATCGATAACGTATTTAGTAAAGTAGCGGGATCACAGTAAGTAATAGAACAAGTCATTTCATTACTGACGTACTCAAAACCAATGTTAGACAAATAACACCGTCATAACTGAGACATCTCACGGCTATCAGCCACGGAATTGTCATTTGTTAACCCTCTACTAAAACAAACTTAAATCCCCACTACTTTTTCAATGACCACCAAATTTAAGGTATTTGGAAGTTTTTGACCTAAAATAAAAAGATCTTTTCCTCGAGAACTTAATACTTCAGTTCAAAGAAGCACTGTTTTATTGGAAGTGCAACAGAGGTTTATTGAAAACAAAATATACTTGTCGAGAGATAAATGAATAGTCCAGGGGAAAGGTAGACAAGAAACCCGTGAAAGCTAACTTGACTCATTCTCAAAAGCTAATGATGAGCTAAGAGAAGGTAATGATGGAAGACGTCATCGCAATAAAAATGTGAAGGTGGGCTTGGCAAGGGGCTGGGGTATATGGAAGGGATAATAAATGATGATGATATAATGGACTGCATCACAAAAAATGTGATGTTAAGAATGTAAATATTATAGGAACGATAGAGTGGGGTTTGCAATTTGGCACAATATCGGTCATATAAAAGAGCATAACATATCTCTGCTCCTCTTCTTTTGCTGATTTGACCTTCCTCCACGCGGCATACACCATGAGAACTAATACCCTTTCATTTATCCCGCCCGCCGAGACCACATCGCATCACGGAGGAAAACTCAATACCGATCAAATGATGACGCGACGCTCATCTCCGAAGTGCGACTTACACTCGCGACCTTCGATTGAGATATCGAGCACCGTCGCTACACATCCGTTGACGTAGTAGGGATGTCAAAGCATCTGGGACTAAGGTGTTAAATTCACATTAAATCCACTTCAAAGTTGATCGAGTTCAGGGATTTTTTTAGCGCCGCTTGGCTTAATGTTTAGTGAACTCTACCCAAACCAATGAAACCGACATTCGAGTTAATGACTGGTTTTTATTTGGGGTTATTTTTCATTACCTCGCGTTTCTACGGGTGAATACCAATAGGTACAGGTGCAAGTAAAAAGCCGCGAGGGTTTAAGGAGGCTGCGAGCATATGGAAATCCTTACAGAAATATTCAATACGTAAAAAAACAAAATACTAAGGAATGCCGTACACGTCGTTCAAAACTGTTACGAGCAAAGAGTAAGACAGCTGGAGATGGAAGGAGTAAGTTGGGAGGCACTTGACACTCGGAGGATACCAATACGCTAGGCTGAGATTACTTGAAAAATTCAAATCTCGCGAGTTTTAGAGAGACGGGGAGGATATTATTTAGAACTCTTTCTGTATCTCTAGAACTGATAGAAGCAACAAAATTAGGGTTCCTGTTAACTGTTTAACAGTTCCAGTAAAACAGCTGTTTTTCGTCCAAAATTAAAAAAAACAGTTAACAGCTGTTTTTTCTAACTGTTTTACTGCTTCGGAAATGTTTAAACAAAAATATACACGACATCCGGAATTTACGCTCATTTCGTGCCGATGAAATGGCAACACAACCCAATTTAACAGTTCCAGTAAAACAGCTGTTTTTCGTCCAAAATTTAAAAAAAAACAGTTAACAGCTGTTTTTTCTAACTGTTTTACTGCTTCGGAAATGTTTAAACAAAAATATACACGACATCCGGAATTTACGCTCATTTCGTGCCGATGAAATGGCAACACAACCCAATTAACGCCCATACCGATCGTCCATTTGAGGTCAACGATGTAAAAGATGTTGTCGAACAGTCGTCAAATGATGCTGAAAGTGTGAAATTGTCTCTTCAAGGTGAATTGAATTTGTTGCTTCCAAAAGATGGATTATCAATTGCAGTCGGATGCCAAGACAGCTTCAAATGGCTCAAGTCCGAATTCACACTCTTCCGGAACTCTGACCAGCGCACTGAAAATCTGCAGAAATTGTAAAACGCATTTTTATATCCATTAAACCGACTTCAACGAGCGTTGAAAGACTTTTTTCGGTCTGTACGAATTTCTGAACAAAATTAAGATCGTGTCTATCAGACAAGTCGCTTAATGCAATTATATTCTTGAAATATTATTATAAGAAGTAAAAATGTGTTGATTAAAAACTTATCACGAATGATATACAATAAAAAGGTGTTCATTACAAAAATAAGCTATTGGCAGTAAAATTAGTGAAAATATGGAAAAACAGTAAAAACAGCAGTCAACAGCTGTTTTATCAAAATTGAAAACAGCAAACAGCTGTTTTTTCAAAAATGCCTGTTTTTCAGAAACCCTAAACAAAATAAGGGACATGAAGTGTGGAACTGATGGTTACATCAAATTTTTTCTTTCCGCGCACCATTAGTGACTACAACGAAAACATAGTGAGACACTAAAGCACTCCGTTAACATAAATCGCGTCTTTTCCCACTTAAATTCCCTTTTCCCCGTTCCCTCCTTCCTTTTTCATGTTAGGTGTCATTACACTCCATTCCAAACGACCATGATGAGGCTGTTCGCAGGGTAGAATTTAGACGAAGATGTAAACATTTTCCAGTTAGGAATATATGTTTAAAAGCCAGACATGTTGGCAAGGAAGGTTAGAAAGGGAGGTTTACCGGTCAAAAATGAAGTTATTACAAAATATGGCCAAGAGATGAGTATGTTGTTCTTTCTCACGTTCATTCAGTGGATTGCAACAGTCTCATCTCGACCAAATTTTTAAGTATTGACGAAAAACTCCACGATATTTTTCGGAAGGAAAAATTCTGTCACCTCCTTAGTATGACATTTCGACTCTTCGGCTGCGACCACCCAACATTGCCTAAAATCTTCATCCTCATCCACCCTAGTATTTCTTGAGTGGTACCCTCAGCTTTTAACTGGTATTTATACTCAACTATAACTAGAGCAAAACAAAGGAATTCATCCCCAACCGCAGCATCATAAATTCAAATGTTCTATTTGATCTTTCAAAACTCACTTCCAACTAGAGCAAAACCTATTTCTTTGGGTTTTGCAGACATCACAATAGTTACAAATAATCTGTTAAAATTAATAAAAATATTTCATGAGAAGTGATAGCCAACCTACTAATTTGAATTAAAACAACGCACGTTTTACAAGTAAAATCACACAGAACAACAACGACAAATATAACCAGCAGAATGTCCAAATAGGCTCTTCTACTCTCAAACAATTTTTTATGGTGGAAGTTTGTTGTGAATAAATGAGATAAGAAAACATTTTTGCTCAAGGAGTATTGTTTTATATGTATTTTACCAGATTCAATTGGTGGATATATGAAGTATGGAATTTTAATAGTGCGCTGAAGAGGGTAACAGAATTTTAGGTAAGGAAATAAATTGGAATTTTGGACAGCATAATAGAAGACAAATGATATGAGGAAGGACTTTACGCGGGACAAAAATAGGTTGTTTTATGGAAAAAAGATGAAGAGACTCATTACAATGGGAAGAATTACAGATTGGGACTGTCCGAGGGTCTACCAATATTGGTAGAGTACTAATTATGATGAAACCAGAACACGCACGCACAATAATCTTTCCGGAAACATTCAAAACGTGTTCACGGAACTTCAGAACGTGTGTTTACATT
This sequence comes from Pyrrhosoma nymphula, assembly GCA_963573305.1. Lineage (NCBI taxonomy): Eukaryota > Metazoa > Arthropoda > Insecta > Odonata > Coenagrionidae > Pyrrhosoma > Pyrrhosoma nymphula. The sequence continues at coordinate 76,673,543 of OY754327.1, read as the reverse complement.
GACACCTCGTCTCAAAACGTTAGGCCTAGAAAAAAAAATAGTTTCTGTTTTTAAACTGAGTTCTGGGAAAATAAAGAAAGATACAAATGATTAGCACCTATTTACTTTGAATGTACACACGCGGGACATAATATGTGGAAGGAAAATACAGGGTGATTCACGAAGAACCCTATATATTTCAGGAGGTGATAAGGGAGGTAATGCATATGTGACCTATGAACTTGTGGTGGGGGCCTCGACCGCACGTGGCTCTTTTTTGCCGAGCTATGGCAACAAAAGCATTTTGCCAGAGACATTTAGCCATTACAAAAATCAAGTGCCAAAAAGCAGTAGATTTCACTAATAGTTAATAATTAAAAATTTATCTAAGTTGTACTTATGACCACCTCTTGAAGTACTGCAGTTTCTTCGTAAATCACCTTGCGGAGCACACTGCAAAATAAGATCGCATTCCTTGTCGCATAGATATTGAAAAGCATCATCATGTCATTTGCTCATCGCAGGCGACGCTTCTCGAAATCCCATATCCCTCGGAAGTCTGCGTCGGAAGTCGAGGTGCTCAGTGGAAATGGAAAGGAGGATGGATCGTGAAATTGACGCGCGATGAATCGCCTTTCCTCAGAATAGATGGGAATCGTCATGGCATGAAATCACCGCGTTCTATAGAATTGGCGATAGAACACAGGTTCCCTGTTTATGCCGTTATATTTTCACTCCTTTCATGTTCATTCACACGCGTTTTGAGCACTGAATTCCGTACTCCAGCATCGAAACTCCACGGAGCGACTGAGCAAGGATTGAACCTTGTGGAGAGACCATTTCAGCAACGGAACTTTCATTACTCATGAAAATGGGCCGTAATTTCAAAAAGAAAAGTAAATTACTATCACAAAAACGAGAACTCTGAGGACTTACAGTGAGTTAATTATAAGGACGACTTTACTTTCTAAAAACTGAAAGATTGAGATACCTTATATAGGCAAAGCAAAAAGTAGACGGCATTTCGCTTGCACATTATTTACTGCAGTGGTGCAATCTGAAAGAGCTGTATCAAAATTCTTGAACTCAGATCTTCCCATACCTAGCTTCGTTCAAAGATTTCCATACGGAGCCCTACTTCTTTCTCTTATCCCTATCTTCTTTCCCAAACTTTAAACCACTTTCACCAACGAAAATATTTTTTTAAGCAACTACTTAGCATCCACAAGGACACTTGGCTAGAAATGCTTGAACTCTAGCAATGATAAAAGAGGGAGAGATAATGCGAGTACTTGCTACGCCAGTCTTTGCTTTGTTGTCGCGAATTTCCATAAGGAGGAATGAATCTTAAAAGTTCGAAAGCATATTTCTATGATTTTCCACTAATGCCTGAATTGAGTCTTTAGATCCTTTATTTGAAATTTTTTATTAACTCTCAGAAGCTTGAAATTAATTATTGGAAATTTTTTTTATCCGTACGAATTTTCTCTATAGTTTCATTAATACTGGATCAGTCTATTTCAAGCACGTCCCACAGTGGGCGGAAATCGAAAAAAGCTGGCCAAAACTTATATCTCCGTCATTATTTAACGTAGATCCACGATTTTTTCCATTTTTCATGATTTTTACCTCCCAAATCCGAATCTAATGTTTGTTTTGCTGCAGAACAATCAGGGGTTTCTCTGAAACAAAATGGCGGGAACAGTAAAATGCTCTTCTTTAAATATTAAAAGGGCGTTGAACTATAATTGATGTCTGCATGTAAGATACTTAATTTATTCCCACAAGTACTATAAATGAGTTAGAAACATCGATACATAACCCTGAAATTTTTTTCGTGGTGTATCGATACGCGGTATCGAAAAATATCCTTTATAATATGGATAGGAATTTGATCAAAATATTCCACGGAAATAAATCAATTTTTTTTATTTTCATTAGGAATTCAAACATAATTCTGCATCTGCAATGAATGAGTAACTACATGCATACTAAATACAGTTCAAAGTTATCTTCATCTGAATCAATCTCGCCGCAGTCTCCGTCCGACTCTGTATTCTCATCAAACTGAAGGAGATTCCTAGCTTCTTTGGATAATTTCACATTTCCCTGATTCAACACCGTTGGCGATAATATCATCGGGTCGAAAGATAGAAGAAGTATTCGAAAAATATCCTCGAATAAAACCATTCTTAAAAATTTTCTGGAATGCTGCTCCCAGAACCTCCGAATTTTTTTGCCTCGATTCAAGGTCCTCCTCTGGCAATTGTCCAATAGGTAGCACTGCTGCTTTGACAATGGGCGCTCCGTGTACAAGAAATTTATGAACAGGTGGGGGCATAAAATATCATGAATAGTGATTCACATAAAGGGCAGCAGTGGAAGAGCAATAATTGCGGAAACCCGCTACGTTTATTGGAAGTCCATTAGATAGGGCTTTCAGAATGGTCGCAACCTCTGAATTAGCTCCTCATTAATACCTAAATGGAAAAATATGACGACCAGATATATCTACGTCATTTTCATTGAGCATGCTGATTTGAATCATAGATTATGAAGCACATGTAAATGGTTATTTGCGCACCAGAAATTTCCGACGACAGCTTCGGATTGGAGGAGAAGCGTCTCGCGGTATTTCCATCATTCGTTGTTCCGCTAACCGGTTTAGGAATGTATACTAAAAGTCCCATCCTTGTCCTGAAAGACTTAAGCAATTCTTTCTTCCTCCTTTCAACTTCATCTTTACTGCCATCAGCTGTCTTAGTCTAAACATGATAAACGATATTGTCTTATGAGAAAAAGTTTTTGATACTGTTTTTCTGGGTTTTTGATGAAACAAAATAAACAAAAACGTACCTTCCATTTCTTGATATTCAGCCGGTAAGCAATTCGTTGTAGGCACTCAAAAAAACGAATATAGCAGTGAAGAGGGGGCAATCCAAAAGAATATTTTGTTTCGTCTACTTGCTTCTCACTCATCCGTTCCAATTTCCGTCTTCAGCCAATCTTTAAGTTTTTTTGAACCTTTAATTAATTCTTTAACATGATTTCCATTTACGGAAATACGAATTTAAAAAATTGTCCCTCATGAACTTTGCCAAAAACCCTTCATCTCTGCATCTCCCTCAAGGCTACACTTTTATGCAAAAATTGGAATGCCAATAGTCTTTTTGACTCGACCGTCTGCCCCATTAATTGAAAAATAGCATCGTGTAATTCTTTTCGGGTCACTACCCTCCTCTCCATGTTCTCCGCTGTCGGAAGTAAAAACTTCTAAATCACATAACCACCAACACAAAAATAACAACATGTTCTAACGCTGCGTTATCGGTAGTAATTATTTCTACAATTAGTGGCGTCAATCATACCTGTATCCGATGTTAATGTATTCTCTCCGTCGTGTATGACCTCTCTGTAGTAGAATAACTCCGAAAACCGGCAGCCAAACTATGGGTGAACCGAGGGGAACTCCTCTCTCAGTAGTTAATGTGACAAAAAGACGTCGATGTTTCTGCACTCACCAGTTAGACTGACCCTATGAGTAAAACTGAGTGGGTATGAAATTTTCTAAACCAATAAGACGTGCGTATTTTGTGGAAAACCGCCTTGTAAATTGCTGGATAACTCGTTCACTCGCGTGTTTCAGAAAAGCGATCTTTTTGAGGGCATTAACCGATGCACATGCGCTACGGTCGTAAAACAATTAGCGGCGTCTTTTCAAAGAAACAAACTAAGTTCCAAATGTCATATTCACGAGCACCACATTTTCAAGGAACAAAATATTCGAGAGCACAAGAGGCGTTACTTAGTAAACAAAGAGTAGTGGAAGCGGATAAGGGCCCCAAGGGATTATTGCGGTCTGTCGGACGTGTGCAATGACTGCGCTCGCTTCTATTCTTTTCCCTCTTCACAAGGTCGGAGGGGTTTCTGGTTTGAAAGGAGAAATTACCTGCATCCATGTGAAAATGAATAGGAATAAAGGAAAAATATCCACTCTGCAGTCATTTTGGCCTCATGCCCTCATCGGGCTGATGGGTGACCGGTCGCCGCGGCAAATTTTCCAATTTCAATATGCCCCAAAGAGAGTGTGAAGGTTTGTACTTGTGAACAAATATTGTACGATAATTTTCAAAATTTGACATCTTTTCTAACATTTGGAGTAAAAGTTATTGCGGTGGTAACTTTATTTGCTATTAATTCGTGCAACAACAAAATCAGGTAATTCCGCGGCTTATTATCGAACCAAGCGGCTGCCTTGTCTTCTAATACATATCCCACCCTTGAAGAAGAAATTGCAAGTTGGAGCATGATTTTTCTTTTGAAGCATGTACTAAAGATTCGGGTCTTTCTTGTGATATAAATTTTTCGATCGAGTCTCGTCGCCCTCATAAAGATTTTTTCCCCTTTATGAAAAAATAGTAAAAAAATAGTGCACTCACTATTGAATGTTTAATGATTATATGAAAAATTGATAAAAACAAATAAATGTTTTCGTATAATTATTAGGAAACGTTCATTTTTTTCAGAAAATATGCTTGAAATCTATAAAAAACAGCTTAACCACTCGCGAGCGAAAGTAAAAACTCTATTTTTGCGGAAATTCCTATTTGAAATTTTTAATGATATTTTCTTATATATAACGGCTTCTGATTGTTTAATGGACATACCAAAATATTAAATAGCTATAATTACTTAATCAATAGACATTATACTATCAGACTGTAGCATTTTTGCTTTCCAAAAAAATAGTAAAAATTTAGGGTTTTGTCCAGCTTTTTTTGATTTCCGCCCACTGTGACGCATCCTTGTTATCATAGCATCACAGTATATTTTAAGTCAATGGGGCTTAACGACAAGTTATTGTAAATTATAAGAGGCAATAGGATTTTTTCGCAATGAATGTCGACATCAGGTACCACACTTCTAACATCAAGGAAAATCCGAATAAGAGGTTTAAAATCCTAAAAGAAAATTTATCTGTAAACCACGAACGTATGGACGGACGGGATACGATCGTAATCTACGACATTTATTCACACCAGGACACGGGTAATTCTCCTGATTAAGGGTTGCAACCTCTTTTATTTTCCACTGTCGAAAAGACGATAAAAGCTTAGTACCATCTCCATTCTCCCTCAGTTCCCAGTCTCCTCTTTTCAATTTGATTTCTCTCGCCCACACGCTCCATTATCTCCCTTTCTCTGCCTCGAAAGAACTGAAGCTCATGGCTTTCTCTTTATATGTCGTCTCGCTCTTCTCCTCTCTCTCTCTCAGTGCTTAACTCCATTTTAATTTCCCATCACGGATCGAAAATGAAAAAAAGCAGCAAGTAGAGACAAAACCACTCGGGGCTCGGAGCGGAAAGGCGAATTGGGAAATTTACATTTCGAGAGAACTTACATTTGTTTGTTTGTTGAAGCGACGTTTCAGCGAGATCTTTGAAAGATAATACTTATATCGCTGAGACCAAAATGAAACAGAAGAAGATTCTCCATTCACATACCAAAGGAATTTCACGAAAATGGGAAAGACAGAGCAGTTAAATCCAAGACATTGAAATTTCGAAGGGAACTTTCATCTGATTTGGTGTTGATATCATTGTAGTTCCGAAAATTCGAAATCAGACTTTTTATGTAACTAAATGGTGATTTAAATATCAAATCGTGAAAATAAAACGAGACATGAAATTATCTCTAATGTTCATGCATTCAGTTGAATTTTCCCCTCCTGCCTCTCCGAACATCCCGAAATGGGGAATGCACGACATTTTCTTCGTCTTGGCTAGATGTGCTACTTCAACTTTGGATCACATTGGTTAATATAAACTATTAGGGTGAGAGAAATTATTCATCATGCATAAAATATCAGTAACGAGGGTGGGATTTGTGTAAATAAATGAAGGAGTAAGTTGGTGTAATCTTTTAGATTTCACCAACTTAAGTGAAAAGTGAAAGAAAATTGAAATGGGCTGGGAGAGCGTAACCTCAATCCTCATTACTGCGTTGGTAGGTTCAAAAATGTTCTCCATCATTACTTCCTTTTGTTTATGGCTTATACGCTATAAACTTTCAATGAATGGAGCTCAAAATGATGCATAAAATTTATTTAAATGGATTAGCAAAATATATTTGGCAATGATAAGTAAGGTATTTCATTCGAAAGAAACGTCATAAAGCAATTACGTACGGACCAAATGGCAATTTATTTGGCATCATGAATTGCGATTACGATGTTTATAACTTTAATGTTTTTTTGGCAATGAATACGAGTCAACTTGATGAGTGCGAAAATAATCGACCTCTCCAAATTTGCCATATAATTGAACTTAACGACTTTATTGAGCAGTTATGCAAACGAATATGAAGTTCGCGCGGTCGATGAACCATCTGATAATAATTTTTGCGCAATGACGAATGAGGAAGTTCAGCCGAATCCAACAAATTTCCACGCTTGCCACTTCATAGGTTTAGATGGAACTGCTTCCAATGGTTAGGTGTAGGTAATTTCCCATACAGTATGATCGTTTCCGTTTCATATCGTGATACGTTTTTGATGTTATCGGCATCCAAATAGGATGGGTGTGGCTAAAATTAATATTTTCTTCAATGCCACCCTCAGAACGAAACAATTTGGTACATAAATATGTGTAACATTAACAATTAAATAAACCAACATATTTTGGCAACGTGTTAGACGAAAGAAAAATGTGGCTGCTTGATAAGCTGAAGTCCCTCAATATTTGTGCGTTATGGATGAGACGACAACGGCGTTGCCGAGCATATTTGATTAGCTTACTTCCTTACGCATTAGCATGAATCACGACGAATGAAGACACGAATACGAGAGTGTCGTTTCCTCAAGCTATAAATAAAGCTAAACATAAAGCTCCATGCTCGGCTACTACGTGAGATCCCGAGACCAGGCGAAAGATTAGCCATCTTTATATTCGCACGGTGTTTGATTTTCCAGTCGGTGAAAGTACCACGTTACGAGGAATCACGTCATTCTAAAAATATCCAAAAACAAAAAGTCATTCGGCCGTGGGGCGGCTTGCCCTTTTGGGCCCACTGAGTAATAGCAAAATGAAGAACTCGACATCTAATCTTAAGCAGTGGAGCGATTATACAAGGGGATTGGGTTCATGTGGTGGATAGAGCCCTGGCATCCCATTCCGAGGGCCCGGGTTCGAATCTCGGTAGGGACGGAGATATTTCAAAGGAGTCCCGATTCTAATTTGGGTGATGTCTGGAGAGCACTCCAAGTGCAATACTCCGTCCTTCGGATAGCAAGTGAAACTGCATAAACAACTAGGTGCCTTTTGTTAAGAGAAATGACTAATGCCGACGCCAGGTTTTTCTCAATTCTTCTTTCATTCCTTATTCCCTTGCCAAACTACCCACCCATCTTTAATGTTGTAAACGATATCAGTCGTCGGTTGGCACACCTAATTATCCATCCAACCAGAGATTAAACAATAGCTTTAAACTTATTTTTATGAGTGATTTGTTCCATACGAAGTATTTTCAGTGATGCAGCAAAGCTGATTCAACAAATATTATATGATGCATACCCCGAGTAGATCAACAATGCTTATATGACATTCAAATTGCTAATGAAAATGAATTTGTAACGATAATGTAAAATTATCCCAGCATTGCTTACGCACCTACAGTTCTCGAGCCGAAGGTCTGTTTAATCGGCGAGGGTAGAGCTTACCCGGTTTCTAACACCAATGGAGCGTGAAATTTACACACCAAGGTTAAAAGTTGAATCCCTTTTTTCTGAGCAACAAGCAGTGTTCCATAAAGACATAGTGCTTAAAGAACCACTCAGTTTGGGTTCAGCATGAAATACACAGGTATTTCACCCGAATCGAACCCTTGACTGCCGATTGATCGCTCAGGCAAGCTAGTCAAGGCTCATAGCCCATGCCATCATGGTTCATAGTTTCTCATTTGAATTGCACTAGCTAAGGCTCAGAAAGAGCAAATCCTTTATCTACTTTTCAACGAGTGACATACTTAGTGATTTTGGTCCCACCAACTCGCTACGCGGGCCAATGTTGACCCGAAGCAATTGATCTGCATTAATAGATACAGTAACATCGCTAGAGGCTCAGAAGAAAAATTTCAACGCTTTCGGACAACGTTTACTTTGCACATATTGACATTCTGGCTGTTTTGAGATTTATGACTTTTTATCATCGAAAAACAAGGAAAGATTTCAAAGCATACATTTTCAGAAAAGTTTGTTGTTTTTGGTGAAAGTTCCTTGGTATATCTTCCACGGTTAATGATCCACGATGTAAATATTTGCAACCTTCCCAAACCCACAAAAAAGAGGATTTCTTGCCCAAATTTTATGTCCGAGCGTCGATACGAAAAGAACGATTAGTTTAAGAAAACATTAAAGTAATTTTGGTTTATCTACTGTGACTGTTAGAAAAAAAACTGTAAAATATTGACCGCACGAAGACGATGGCTGATTTGAAGTAAATAATTTCTGAAATGCATACACATCTCTTGAAGGCTTGCTGAGCTGATCTGATCTATGCTCCATTCGGGACCTCTCGTCTGAGAGAGGCACCCATTCCCGTTTGGCGCTCCTATCTTCCGCGGAACCGAGAGACGACCGTCGTCCTCGCTCGCCTCTCTTCTCTCGTTCGCCCATTCCTTCTCCCCGCGACCACTTTCACTGACATCACCGCGAGACGAGGGCGAGTTGGCGTCCTTCGACCCACGCGCTTGGATCTCCCGACGGAGAGAGCGAGCAAGCTGCACGCCCACACCGGAGAGGCGATGTCTGCGGGGTCCATTCAAGAAGAGAGCCCGCATTCCATCGACGCCAACTTCTCCTCCCGCTCTCCTCATTGTTTCTCTCGCAAGACTCCTCCTCTTTCTCCCCTCTCCACCGCCGCAGCATCCTGAGAACGGCACGCGTTACTGGAGCCCGTCCCAAATCCGAACTCGCAACTTGCGACGAGAGCGTTCCGAACACTTAGTACAGATTAGCGCACTTCGTAGCAGATGGAAACACGCATGCACAGATTCGAGCTGACGATTGGAACGATCTGCGCATAGTTTGCGATTACAATATGGTGGAATGACCTGGAAGGACTCAACCTCGACTAATAATTTCAAAAATTTCACTTACTGCGATAATTTTCCCGATGTTTGACAAACAAAATATATGCCGTTTTCCTTAGGGATTGATACGTAGATATGTGCGCTCCTGAGAGACATTAAAAAAATAGTATTCTGCAGAATAGATCCAGTCTGAAATGTAACGGTGAGTAGTTCGCATGAAGTTCGTATATAGTACTTATATCTAATAGCAATCAAATCGGTTGTGAAGGCGTTTTCAGTGTACGGAGTGAAACCAATATCAATCAAGTTGTAGTCTAAAAAATGTATGTATCTTTAATTACTGAGAATATCCATTCATTAAAAAAGGTTTTTGCGTATTTGATATTGCTATATTCCCTTGATTCTTAAAAGTTCCTTAGATTTGGAATTGCAAAACACTGCAATTTCACATGGTAATAGATTTATTGACACGACCGGTTTCGCCGCAAGGCAGCATCTTCAGGCTCACCTGATATCAAGGAATTCCACCAAGTTAAGTCCGAAACTATCATCTACAGTTCTAATATATAGTCTTTTATTACTAGCGAAAATTCTCGCTTAATCCACCTCAAAATTGATAAGGACTTTCATTCTTAAAGTCGTGAATCTCAAGACATTTAACTCGCCAAAAAAATGATTTTTCAAACTTCCCAAGTGAGATTTCAGAGACTTACTAATGGAATTGCGATTTAGACGATGACATTTCCACGATGAAATGATATGTGAATAATGTTGATAAAAAAAGGATATTTCCATCATACTATTTGAAATTTCATCTACATCTACAAAATACCCTGCAAGCCACCTCAGGGGTGTGTGACAGGGGATGAGTATTCACCAACATGCATTACACTATACCCTAAAGTTAGTGTAACTACGACTAGTTATGCATTAGCATACATCGCTAATGCTTGTCACGAGGCGAAGCCTCACAAGCATGCACTACACTACAGATATGCTCACAATGGAGAGGGACCGTTAATAGTTATGTATTTTGCAACTACACGAATGGACAGAGACTAAAGACTTATGTAGAAAACATGCACGGCGTGCTGTTAGTACTAGGTAACAGATAAGGATTCAAGTGTAGAGAGCACTACTCCTACTAAGAGCTACACTACTTATCGACAAACCTAGCTAAAAGTCGCATTGGCAGCAGCATGGTCTCTTAAGGTTCGTGGTAAAAATGACATTTTAAATCCTTCCGTTCTGCAGTCTAGTTCCCTAATTTTATTCTCATGATCTGATCTGCCGTAGTATGTCGGATTTTGTAAAATATTATCAACGTCGTCAGAGAATAGACCGGTTTGGAACTTACATAATAGATTGAGTCTAAATTTTAATCGACGGTCTGAAAGCGTTTCCCATCCCAGTTGCTGCAAAAGGTCAGTAACACTAACGAGATTATCATAACGGCCCTAAACGTATCTTGCCGATTTTCGCTGCACGCGTTCTAACTCAGTTTAAAAGCCTATCTCATAAGGATCCCAAATACTGGTAGCATATTCCAAGTGGGGTCTAACGAGGGAGAAGTAGCTTATTTCCCTAACTTTATCGTCACACTTGCCAAGTACTCTTTTAACAAATCCCAATTTACGAATAGCTTGACCGGTAATTTCTCGAAAATGCTTACTCCACGAGTATCAGTCAGTTTAACTCCGAGGTCTAGTTTAACCGATTCTAAAGTCTCTAATTTGACGTTGTTTATGCAATAGCTGTAACAAGGAGCGTTTTTTCGTTTCCAAATATTCATAACAACGCATTTTTCAGGTTTTATTCTAGCTGCCACGCATCACACCACTCCTGTATTGCCTCGAGGTCCTTAGCGCATGAGCTGCATTTTAAAGCCACATGAGGCATATTTTCTCGTCACAACAAGTGCTGCCAGTTAGGGTACGTGTAAACGCAGCCAAAATAGGTAAGCATATATTTGGATGGGTTTACCGCACACGACGAAGAAATTCCTATGAGAGCATGCTCTGTGATTAGCTGTTTGTAACTACTTAGCGTTCATGCTTGGCAATGCAATCGAATCACACAAAATGTAATGGCGACGCGTATCCATGACGCACGTTCCAACACGCATGTTCAGGCGTCTTCCTTCACCGCTGAGTCCACGTAATCTAAGCGCCGTGGGCAAATAGTGATTGAAATCACGTTTTATTTAGGGAAAACGAAATTTTCAAACTTCCTAGGCATGATTTCACCGGCTTGCGATGTGTGGCGTTGATGACAATCTGAATAGAGAAGATATCAATGAGGTCTTTCACTTACCCACGTTGCGTCAATCCCATGGATGGCGAGCCTAATGGCTAAACTAATATTTATAAGGCATAGTGATCAAAGGCGATGATTAATCCAAAGTTGAAGTGTGAACGGAAATAATCCCGTCGCTAGAAATAATTGTAATGTACACTTATAATCATAATAATCGATGGGCGTTGGCCGGTCACGGTTTTTAAGTCCATAACGCGTCGACCTAGCAACTCAGGGGTCGCAGGATCTGATCCCACCTTAGAAATGAATGTTGTGCGTTATCTGTGAATTAAGGCCTAAACGGTGCGATAAGGTTAGCAGTCAGCAAATTAGCGGCTTGAGGACCTAAAGCTAAGTTCCAAACCACCTAAGTCTACCGCCAGTAAAACACTGGTATGTGCAGAACGAACAACGGACTCCACTGCTACACTCGCTTCCGTCACGTCAGAAAACTCCGGGATCCCAGCCCATTACAATATTCGTGCGTTTGCGGGCTCTAAGGAATGAAAGGGAGGCAGAGAGATGAAAGGAATAAAGAGGAAAAAAAGGTGTAACTGGTCGGTCGAGAGCTGTGCGTCACGTAGAAGTGAGGTTGGTTGAATCACCTTTTCCAGAACATCCGAGCTAGGGAAGGGGGGGGGGGAGAAGGAGGAACGGGTAAGGAAAAAATCGAGTGTGTGAGAGAGAGGTAGAGGACGAGGAAGGACTCATAAACATGTGTTGTACCGCTGTGATCTCCGCCTCTAGGCGATCTCGCGAAATAACGTGAAAGAACTCCATATGCGAACGTATATATGAGAGTGAAAATGTGTCGCAACTCGAAGTGGTCGCGCTAATGCGGTCCGCGTTGGAGTTCCCAAGGTTGCGAGCCGAAGTACGCCCAGAGAAAGAGAGACATAGAGGTGTGTGTTATATGCAGGGGTGCTTCAGGAGGAATTTGCGTAACTTCTCGAGGTACGATATGGAATGCGATTCCAAGCATTTTTTGTGTTATGGACACGTGGAACTCCTTACAATAACACGGTCGTAGAGAAGAGTTCTTCTGACTGCTTATTGGCCTGCGCCTAGCGGCCGGGGAACGTGCGAGGTTCTGATTTGTGCTGGGACGAGAGCTGCATGCCTGGTGTGGAATCACGCCGTGCCACACACACTAGTGGTGGCTTGCACGGTACTTCGTAGATGTAGATGAAGAGAGATAACGGAGCTATGGCAACGAAAACATTTTCAATATCATTTGGGTATTCTATCAACCGATTGGTAGGTTTTTGGACAAGCCTTACCCTGATATCCCAGTTCCTCGGTCATCTTCTCACTTTCCCTAACATAAATGCCTTGCATTCAAGTTTCTTTTAGACTCCTCATAACCTCTGCCTCTACTTAACTCATCCAAAATTCCAATCCTCTTCCACGATTCCCCAGCGTACTCCCCTCTGTAACCCTCTTCAACATGCCCTCGCCTCCCAAAACATCCTCCAACCATCCCTTCCGCCATGGTACTAATACATTGAGTATGTTTTTGGGCATCTCGGTCAACCATCGATACCTCTGAGATGCGACGGTATTGATCGTGCGGCGTAGCGTAGAGGACAGGGCTTCCGTTCCTGGAGGACAGGGAGGATTCCGTGTTTTGAGCCACAGTCTAGAATTAGAATATAATTTCTTTAGACTGTGGTTTGAGCATTGTAGAGTTTGCATTGCGATTAGTTTTACGGAACGATTTTTATTCTCTGAGAAAAAATATAACCCGGAAAGATGTCTTCCTTTGCTTTATTTCGCCTTCCACTTCTTGGACACCAGCAACTATAACACAACCACTTGGGTAGAAACTCCAGGCTCCATTTAAAATGCACCGTCGCAGTTTGTCCTCCAGCGTCCAATTTTAGTTACATTTACTAGGCCTACCGTTGCTTTCATCGCTTCCACAAGTATTTGCCTCCAATTTCTATGATACATGTCCAAAATGTTTTGTCTAAGTTGATAGCAAAATTCTCTCTTTTAATTCAACCCAGTATATATTTACGCTTTGCACATAAAAGGTTTTAACTCCTATTTTTAAGGTGTATTCACTTTTTAGGGTCATATCTGTATTATATAATGACTGAAAATGCAAAACCTAACTAATTCACTAACTCACCTATTCCATTATTATTCAACGAGATGGAGAATCCCAGTTGTACACAAACGACGACATTATTTAATACCAAGAATTTATTTGCAAAGTGCTGTCTACCGGAACAGTGGGATGCAACTCCCTGCAAATCTAAAGGTCTTCGATTCGAATTTTTCCACCGGTTAGTATTTTATGTGGCTTGCTCTGGAGAAACCTGTGGAATATTGAAGCAACTAAGGTTCATTTAAAGCCTCCCACCATTGTCCTTTTCCATTTATTCTCAGTCAACCAAAAATATTCAATTAAATTTTACATGGAAGGCTAGTATTTTATAAAATAAGCGACACGAACTTTCCACACGTTGTATAAAAATCTGGATACAAAATATTAAAAGATAGAATGAACGAAAATGCAGATGAAGAAAATGACACACACCGTTGCTTCTTCCCCTTGTTAATCATAGCTTTTTCCTATTTACACATTTGATTTTGTGGTAAAACGTTCCATAGAAATTTTGATCTTTGTGCTCATAAAATTAAGCGCCAGGAGATAAAAATACATAATATAAACAATTAAAAATTAATCACAATAAGGAAGAAGCCTGGGTAAGGGTTTGGAAGAGCATGTAAAAGCATCAATCTCAAGCCAATGATTAAGTCAAAGAGCAATCGATATATCTTTCCACCCTATTGATATTTGCTCTAACATCCTATTTGTTTCAATGTGATGGTTAGAGTACTGGATTCCTATCCTGAAAACCCGGGATCGAACTCATGCAGTGGCGGAGATTTTCCAGAGTTATTCCGATCTCCAATGTATTGGTCTGCGGAGAGTACTACAAGTGACGTACCCCGTCCGTCGGATATGACGACGAATTTAGTGCCTCTCGCTTAGATTACATACGCTTGTGACGAAGCCTGGTTTCGCACCATCTCTCCTCTGTTCCCAAAACTATTCTTTCCTTATCAACCAACCCACCAATGCTTACAATTGTTAGTGGCACAAACATCCTCAGTAACTGACTACCTCCAGTAAAAAAAATACCGATATCTTTATTTCCAATAGCTTCTGGGTAACTCGGGCCCGAAAAACCTCCCACTTAGTTTTTTACATCGAAATTTTCGACTCTGAATTTCGAACTCTCATCGCAATAATCTATTATCAAACTCGGTAAAAGATCGGCAACGGACTTCGCCGATGAAACCGAGAAATTTCCTCGGAAGATTATACGAGTAGACTCCCACGCAGAAGTCCACCGTCGCTGGTTACGAAATAGCCTAGTTGTTATGAAATAGGGATTGTTTGCGTTGCGGCCTCGACAGCATCCTATGACTTCATGCCATCGTCCTTCACTTGCACTCGGAGAATTTCGCCGTTTGCGGCGCATAACTGGAGGTGCAGTTTCCTCTGACAAAGTATTGTGCGGAAATCGTGTCTCCCTTCGCTTGAACACGGTTTTCACGCCTCACTGAACCGGGCCTTGAGTCAGAAAACGAACACACATTTGCGAGCTCGCTTGTAATCGTAAAAGCAAGCTAAAATTAAAAGCGAAAAGAAGATACACAATGAAAAATAAATGCACGACGAGTATGAGGAAGCATGGACTCAAGATTCCCACCAAATAGCTCGTAGTAATGCTCTGGTGAAGAATTCAATCACGGACGAAAACAAATACAGAGCAAATAAGATTGAAAGTGATGGAAATGTAATGTTGCCGAAGAATGGTGACGATAAATGTAAGGAGAGTATCAACAATGAAGAAATCTTAAGAAGAGATGGAGAGAAAAGAAATTTGATAAAAATTCTTTGTTAATTGATTAATGGTATACAGATATGAATGAACATATTAAATATTTGATTGATGAAGCAGGAATGAAAGACTAGTAGTTAGTTAGTAGTTTTTAGCTCAGAAAAAAAGCTTCATATAACGAATCAGCTGAATAGGCCACCTGCCTAAGAATTACCCGATTTCAGTGAAAGCTATTTCTCTCTCCAATCTGTTTACAAATTAAATTTCCTAATTTTATCTTTTTTAGGTATTCGTCCGCAAAATGAAGATAGACAATGGTTCTGAATGGAAATTACTTCCTTAATTTTGTTTATTTTATGGATATTTTGTTTATTTACTTACTTACTTATTTTGTTTATTATGTCCGCATTAAATCTTTCAGTACAGCGCCCCAAATGCTTGCGGGGTACTTGAGATTTGGACAAACTACAGAAAAGCTACATTACAATTCCATTTTTTCACCCCAAAACACTTTGAAGTTCGGAGAGTGTTTTTTACGTCGTCATTAAAAAGATCAGCTTCGAACTTACTAAAATGTTTTTGTCTATCCATTAACCTACGATCTCGTAGTCTGGACAAAAAGACCTGCAGGACAAAGGATATTGAAACCAATGAAAATGTGGTGTTATCTAAGGACGAAGGAGATAAAATGAATGGTGAGAATTAGCAATGAAGAAGACTTATGAAGAGATGGAAAGAAAAGAATTTTAATGAAAATTCTGCAAAGCAGAAGAGGCAAACTTAATTTACCCATTTTGCGTCACAGCTGCCTATTGAAAACTGTTTTTGAAGGAGCAATGAATGGGAAGAACTATCGGGGCTAAAGTCAAGGGATAGAATACATCAGGCGGGTAGTGTCGATTTCAGGGGGACTGCATGGCGGATGGACCCAGGTAGTCTCCACAACACCCTCATTAGGAAGGCCCTCGCTCGCTTTTTTTGAAGGAATGAAACTGATAGCTGAGAGGATATTGGAGTGGAGAGCAGCAGCAAATCAATCTTCGAATTGATGACTATTGATGATGAGCTAATATTCATGCTATGTTAACATAAAATATTTTCGCTATATCGCAATTTCATATATTCGAGTAGGAAGTAATTAATGAAATCTTAGAAACCTGCAGCTCCATGCAATGTGATACTCATTGCTAAAGTCATTTAAAAAATTTACACATATGATGATAACACAGTCACGCCCATGTACCTATGCAGGATAAAACAAGTGCGGAAATTCATCTTGAAAAAATGACTTCCAAATTCCATAGTTTCTGGCTCCTTTAGGAGAAACTTCATGGTAAGCAGCGTAAGTAAAAACTTCGTAAGTTTCAAAGAATTTTTATTTAGAACGACCGGTTTCGTTGAATATACGACCTGATGACGTCGACTATTCGACGAAATCAGCATCTGATGATGTCGATTATTCGACGAAATCGGTTGTTCTCAATAAAAATTCTGTGGAAGTTACAAAGTTTTTACTTACGCTACTTACAATGAATAAGTTATTTGAGTTGACTATAATACGATGCTGAATCTGCAGTTTCCAATTATAAAGCTAATCAAGTCTAGTATACATCTTCAGTATATAGTGAAGGTAGGAATATCTTGTTCGCTAAATCACCTCAGAAATCCACCTTGAATTAAATTAAGGTTGTGGCGTCATTGACTAACACACCAGACCAGCAACTAGGTATCCAGATTCGAAGACCAGTGAAAGTCAAATGATGAAGAGAATACATTTCTCCGGCTTTTCCTATGCTTATTTTTCCATAAAAATATCACCTGCCATCATGGGTGAAATGGATAAAATGAAAAAAAACCCACTATGATTCTATTAGGAAATCTACTGAAAACAATTCAATTCATCTGATTAGTTACAAGTAAAAGTACGCTGCGAAATCATGCAGGTAAAAAAATCTTTTATGTTTGGGAACCCTTGTTTGACAAGATTTTTGCATTCTCCCTTTCAATTTGCTAATTAATCACTAGCTGATGCAAGATTCACCAAACCCAGGCCGGCAACAGTAGCAGGATTGATTGCTAGTCGGTTCTGATGCTCAAAGGTTGCGGGTTCGGTTCTCGCAGCTGTCGTGGATACTTTTGGTGTCTCTGGATTAATGTTTCGATGAACCTGACATTTTTAGGCGTTCCTTAGTGGAACTGCAAGCTTCGC
Source organism: Pyrrhosoma nymphula (assembly GCA_963573305.1). NCBI lineage: Eukaryota > Metazoa > Arthropoda > Insecta > Odonata > Coenagrionidae > Pyrrhosoma > Pyrrhosoma nymphula. The sequence continues at coordinate 76,656,114 of OY754327.1, read as the reverse complement.
AAAGAATTTATTAGTCATGGTGAAAAATCAGGAGTTAGAAATAGGAAAATTTTAATCAGAAATAGATGGTCGAGTAATCTAGGAGGAGAATGCCAATCAAAAACTTGGCTCCCTCACTGTCGAGCTACGGATAAAAAAATCAAAGTACAAGTGGTTAAGGCTAGTGTGCAGTACGAGATGAATGTACAATTTGTGGAAGAAAAAGTAGATACATACACGAGGAAGAATATTCCAGCAAAATACCGAGGAGAAAAGTAACGATCAGACCTATACAAACGCACAAAAAGAAAAACCAGCAAGAATAAATATTTTGGGGATACTAGAAACGACGTAAATGAATATATGGCCAACATTTTCAACAAAATTACTGTGGGAGATAAGTGAGAGCAAAATATGAGCAATGACCGCAATACAGAGGGTATTTGTTTATTTTTATTGCCGTCGAAAACAGCCCTCTGGGACTTTTACATTGAGGTTAATTTACAAACACACGCATGCCATGCCCTTTGGAGTGAAAAACCCCTCCAGGCAGGACTCGATCCCGCGACCTCATGGTTAGCCGGCGAGGACTCTACCGTAATATAAGTATTAATTTATATTAATGAATGAGTGAAAAAGAGAAAAAAATAAAGGGACAACTATTTAAGTGGGACGGGGAGAGGGTGGTACAGTAAAATTTACAAGACTCATAAGTCACTCAGGTAACTCGCGCGTTTAGGGGCAGCAAAACTTGGCGGCACTCGAAAAGCACGCAAGAGAGGTGGGACGAAGGGAGTGAGGGTGCCTTCAGAGGTCTCCGCGAGAGTCCTTCGGTTCTCTTCTCGTTCATTTATGCTTGGTTCATCATTCGTGACCTCAAACTCTCCGCTAGCGAGTGCCACCGAGTATTGCGCTTTCGATGAGACGGCGTGAAAATCTATCGGTGGAACGAATTTGGGGATTTACCGGAAGGAAAACATGTTAAGCCAAGGGAGGAAGTTAGTGTAAGAAGAAAAAAGAGCAGCCACGTTCATTAAACGAAGCCTTGTCGAAAGCATCATGCCTATGAGAAATTAAATGGAGAAGCTGAGTGGTTTTCGGTCGAGAAATCCACCGATCGTAACCAGATAATTCGAACTGCATTCTCTCTCTCTCTCTCGCTCTCTAACATATGCATTTCTCGTGTTCTCTCCACGGTCACTGCCTTGATGCGATAACCGTTTCTTCCCCTGAGCTTCCACCTAGCGTCTTCAAGTCGAAGGTGTGGAACCTATGAACGGGATTGTGGCTAAAGGTGGCTTCTCCTTGGAAAAACATCTTCTTTAAGCATTCAAGAGCTAGAGTTTTGAGCATTCAGATTGGTTCATTAGACACCACACTTCCTTAAAAACAAATTCAATTCACTGCGACATTTTTATCGAAGCACTTATGCATTAAAAACCCACTGTGTAATTTAGGTAATGTGTCAGTATACGCGAATAGAAGCCCCATTACACGAATACCGCTTATGTTAAAGAATTCCATGGATGGAATGCGTCAGGAAACTTATGAAGGACGTTAAAGTTAAGACTTATGTTGGAATTATATTTTTAGCCGATAGAAAAGTGGAGTGGAAAGCCACAGTAAACAAATCATCGGATTGATGCCAGCTGATGCTGATAATGATGATGTAAAAGAAATTTAATTAAGCTGAACATGAGTTACTGCTCCTCAAAGTGTCATTGCAGCATGCCAACTCAGGCTCGTCATTGACTTTAACGACTACATTTGGGAACTTAAAAAAAAACCGTGGGAGTCAAACCCAGTCGAACGCTGGATTGAGGTAACGATCGAGAGAGCTGATGAGGAATTTGATGATGAAAAACTTCCTACAATGCGTACCACGAAGTATTTCGTGGGGAATTAATGATGAAATATCTATAGACTAAAGGGACACGAACGGTGGTAGGATAAGATACCTATAGGAATTTTTAATGTATATGTATATGAATATAGCTTATATATGAATATTGGACTTTATAGTACACAAACGGTGAAAGCAAGTAGAGCGAGTAAATGATGGAATGCAAGCAAACGCGATTAACATGAGACGAATGGGCTATTGTGAACGAAATAAATGAAGCCCGGATGCGGGGAAAAAATTAAATCATCTCGGTACCTAATTTGGCGAGAGAGAAGCTACAGGCGCGTGGGAACAGATCAATCGTGAATGCCTGCCAAACTGGCTTCCGTTCCCTCCCGCGGGGAAGAAGAAGAAGACAACGATCGATTGGTAAAGGACTGACTCTCCGCCCACTCATCGGCGGAACGTCCAGAATTCACACCCCGTCGAGTCTTTTAGGAGTTCCGGAGGAGATTCGGGAGTCTGGGCGGGACGGTCTGGCCGAAGTGAAGAGGAAGAGTATGTACAAGGGATACCCCGCCCTCTCCATTCTTTCTCCTCATTCTCTGGCACTTCCCACGCGAACACACAGGACCATTCGAAAGAACGAACGGGAGGGAACCTATCATCCCGGCATTGGGTTGTCGAGGTGGCTGGAGTACTGGCTTCCCATCTCGAGGGCCCGGGGTTCGAATTAATAATAATATGTGCTTATTGTTTTTTGGCAAGCCACTTAAGAACACATACAGAGTTAGAGAAAATCATATCACAGTTGAAAGTGAGATAAACAAAAGTAAAAATAAATGGTTTGAAAAATAATATCGTGGATTTCATTAAATTTGAAAATACTTATTAAATTATCAATTTTTATATTTAACTAATAAAAAGTTTATTCAAAAAAGTTCAATCATTTTACATAACGTATTTAAATCAACATGCAGAAAAATACACATATTATATTCAGGGAGTTAAATTACGACTGTGGTGAATATTTTTCTGGAAAATCCCCATTACAACAAGGGCGCTGTGTGGAGAGCATTTCAAATGTATTACACCTTGCAAGGTATGTTAATCTGTGAGCCCCTTGGCACCTTTCACTAAGGTTGCTGAAGTGAGATTTCTCCCTAGTCACAATGGAAACCTAGTTTGAATTTTATTTTAAAGTTGAAGCAGTTATATAAGAAGCATGAAGCATAGTGATATCAATGACGTAAAAACTCATTTTAATTTGAATGAACTTCTCAGTTCTCTAAATACACATATTAAATGCTTTGACTGGACTTATTTATTTCACGACGTATGCTGAAAACGCCTTCACAAAAGAAGTTTTTTTTTGCAATTTTATAAAAAGTATTATTACGGTGAGAAATACATTTTTCTTAATGATTGGAAAACATATAACCTACACACTGTTGCTTTCTGATGCGATCTGAACAACATAAACCACTATTTAAAAAAATAATATCTCTCCGAAGCTCACACCCGTTCTAAATCTATTGGAAAACTTCTAATTTCAGGCAAATATCACGAAACATAGAGTGGTAAGTGGAAGACATATTTTTAGGTATTATAAGTGGAAGTATCATTAGAAATATGAGATAATTTTATTTAGAATGAGGCCTGATTAACTGATTTTATGCGAAGTGATATTTCTCTCACTCTACCTTAAGAGCAGACTAATGCCGATGCCGGGTTTCCATCCACCCTTCCTCCTCTCATTCCCCCAGGTAATGCTTTCCTTACAAACCGACCCACCTCTCGTAAACGGCATAAATGACCTCAGTTATAGGTAGCCTCCCCAAATAACCAACCGACCACCACTGAAAAGGAATGATGGGAAAGGAACCAATCGTCCCGATCCTCCCATCGAATTCCACAAAAGAAATCCATCCCTCATAAAAAAAACGGAAAGGAGTTGTCTTCTCGACCTGCGTGTCGGTGACCGAAGAAACGCCCATTTCTCCTCCTCACACTCCTTCCCCAACCCTCTTTCTTTTCATCTGTCTCTCTATCTTCATCGCTCCTTCTCTATACTTCTCTCTCGCGCACACGCTCTCGCTGGGAGAAAACGAAAGTTTCCGTCGATAAAGCGGCGCCGCAGGCAGACCAACCTCTTGAGTTTTTCGAACACCTATCGCCGCAGGACGATACCGCGAGACACCTTTTCAATGATTGAAGCAGTTTTTAGCCTGGGAGAAGTATTTTCGGCAAATTCAATCGACCCTGTAGAAAGATATCGTATATGATAACGCAAAAAGAGGCAATTTTTAACGTGATTAATCTCCTTAAGATTACCTAGATGTGGGAAAAAATCTCATTTCGTCGATACTGTATAAATTTCACTCTTCCCCCACCCTCTTTAAACATGCCGTTCCTCTGGAAACCATCATTTCTCTTCATTACATTTGGCAAAGCATTCGCGAAATAAAATACTTCAAATCATGGCCAAAGGTGATGATGATACGTATTTTTTTTCGAGAAACTTCGATTGTATTCGCATACTTTCGGAGCGTTCATTACTGATAAAACGCGCCAAAGCCTACATTAGAGACCATCACGAGGGAGATGAACACGCCACATGACATTTACCCAGACTCTCAATCTATTCTATCGTCCTCTAACCTTCATGTTACTACAGGGTAAGAACACCACAATATACCGCAATGGAGTGAGTATATCCTGATTCGATGATGAGAGTTAAAGCTACGAAAGTGTACCTATGTCTCTATATGATGCCTCGCGAGATGGTATTTGACTGATGGGGATTAAGAAAGCAACGTTTATAACCAAGTAATAAAAAACTACATATTTACCATATTTTCTAGCTAACAAGATGCACCCTAGTTTAGGTCACAGAATTCGGAAAAAATATCCTTTCTAATAGCCTTCAATATCGTTTACGGTGAAACAGGTAAGCGATCGTCAACAGAATTCCAAGACAAATCTGGCGACATGGCGTGATCCGGAACGATATCATTCTTATTTTTACTTACGTCTCATTGTAAGATTCGTATCACACAAATTTCAACAAGGGGGTTCTACGGGAAAAAGAGGACCCTATAAGCGTAAACATACAGTAGGTAATGTATTAACGACTGTTTCCGCCTAACATGAATTTCTTCAGGATACTCTATAGCTGTAAAAGTGAGTCATAAAATCTTCGCAAATGGGTAATAATTATTCTTCTTAGGATAACTGAAGCTAACAACAAAAATTATTCCTAAACTGCCAAAAAAAAGGTGAAATTTGAATGGAAAAAAATCTATGCTACTATTTTATGCTGGAAGATTTTTTGTTAGAATCTAATCATTTGGTTTTCTACCCCTCATTTGACACTCCAAGGTTAACGTAAGTTGACGATCAAACTGCGTGGATTTTTTTATTTCTGTCTGTGGTTCATTTAATTAGGTAGTCATCATAAATCGACTTCAGCAGGGAAGAGCCCACGACTTAGTTGAGAACGCGAAACTAAAGATAGGAAACAGCAGTAAGTTTATTCAACAATCACGGAGCAATCTCTATGAGAAAAATTACAAGGATCCGAATTCCTTCCCATTATACGCGAGGAGAAGCTATAATTATAAATTCCAGAAAGATAAACCGCAGTAATCAAAGAAATATGAATGATGTAAGCCGTGTTGGCAGCGTGAGAAAAGCTTTCATTATGGAAATTGGCCGATGAAAGCACGCTGCTATACCGATAATTTGTGCCTTCAGGCAATGTTAATAAAATGCCACACACATGGCTGATTGGAGGCAAGAAAATAAACAGATAAATAAAGGAAATATTTTAATGAAAAGTAACCCATCGTTATTTCCGGATAATATTATCTTTAGATCATTAACTGGCTTTTTTACCTATTTTATTCACAAATAATACATAAAGTAATCACGGAGGAGCATTTATTTTTATCCAAAATATATTCTAGACGAATCTACATCATTCATACGGCTTTGTTAAGGCACGATGCGGCGCTTACTACATGAGAACACTATGAATAAATGGGAAGTGTAAGTAATGAAGATTAAAGACTACCGAAAAATCAGTATTCACTCAAAATAGAAACGAAAGGAATCTTAGTTCATTTCTTTATGAAATACTCTTTCATATGTACAAACTTCAATACCCGGATATATCCGAAATCAAGTGATTTTGAACTAAATAATTAGACACTAGCTCATACGGCAATGCATCGCCTGTTTTTTTCACTTAAATTCTTACTGTTAGAAAATATCGGTGTTAATTGAACAAAATATGTTGGTTTCTTTCCACAGCCTATTGCACACACGTGCGGCTTTTACGGGAAGTAAAATTCGCAGAACTGACGCCAAGAGGCTTACTGCGAATAAGGGCATATACTTGGAAGATTTATCAGAGGAGAAGAATGAATCAAAAGTGGAATACCATCTGGTCACCCTAATTTATGGAATGCGATTTTTCCTTCTCACTCGCTAAACCGGTTTATAGTGACCTTCGATCAACTCATAATATATCGCTCAGCATGGTGCAAAATATTTCAGAAAGAAATAATCGGTTCCGTAAACCAAGCTAGTTTCGTATAATCACATCCATTGTTCGGAACATCTCACGAAGAATAGTTCTGATATGATTTCAGTTACCTTCTTAAATCCCGCCCGAGTCCTTCCCTAAAGCGATTCAACTTTTATTTCTATAGAAGAATATTTAATATTGTTTCTTTGATCAAAATTTCTACTATCAAGAACTGACGATAAAAAAAGAGGGAGAACCTGGGAGCATTATAGGGATGCAAATTTTAGAAAATAATCGACTAATCGGTAATAAATTTTATCGAAAATATCGATGGACCCACACTAATTAATCGAAATCGGTTAATCGAGCATAAATAATTGATCCTTGATTAATCAAATAATTAATTTATTCATAATGTAAAGCAAACTCTTGGCCATACTATGGTGGATTCCCCATGCATTATAATTACTATTTATATTTGCTATTGCTTTCTTGTGACACTGACGATCAGACTTCAAACTCAAACGCAGATTTATGTGTTGTTAGTAACAAACTACACGGACCATGGGGTCCATTTCCGTCAGACCGAAGTCATTCGCAAGACGGAGACAGTTGGACATTAAGCAGGGAAAGTCATTAAAAGTAATATTTGGCCAAACGAAACCATCCCTGCATTAAAACTTTTTTTGGGAATATGATCAGTATTGAGAACTTTAGGCTTAGCATTCGCCTGCATCTTTGTTAATTCAAAGAACTGAGGGAAGGAGAGGTCAAAAATATTACTTCTATACCACTACGCAATCTTTTAGCGAGTTCAGTGCTACCGCTGTAATTAGGAGGGTGAATGCTCGACGTTGTCAAGCGAGAAGTAATGGAAATTCACCTTGAGAATCAAGGGGTGTCAATCGTAATTTCCCACAGAATTAATTCAATAAAATACAACGCATTTCGACGTTTTCACATCATCTTCAGGTGGAGTCTAAATTGTTTCTTTTGAGAAGTTCCGATTTATATAGTGTCAAATTGTAAATTATTATGAGTATTTGTCAACAACTGGACTTGCTGGGATCGGAGTGGTGTGGTGTTCATAGTGCAAGCTTTCCATCCGAAGGTCCCGAATCTCGGTTTTGGCGAGGAGATTTTCAGTCGAATTCCGATCTTTACTTGCCTGCGATTTGGAAAGCACTTGAAGGAGAGTACTTCGTCGCGTGACGTTCAACTGTGAGCCCCCAAGCACATTTCGTTAGGAGTGGGCTAACTCCGTCACCGGGTTTCTCTCCACCCTACCACCATTACTCAAACAAAGATTGGGAACCCACATGGCATCATACAAAAATAAAGAGATATCCCTAAAAAATACGATTCATGGGAGCAAAAATTAGGGTGGTTTCTCGTTGCTTTCCTCAATAATCTGGTTCATGTCACCATCACTTGAGAGAACAACCCCAGAGGTCATATGTCTTTTGCAGGCGCCTCATTGAGGTGAATAAACGGCGCCATTTATATGTCTCCTACCTATTGACCTCTCTGGCATGGGTGGCCCTACCGACCGAAAGCCTTCCGACACGACAAGGTTGATGTCCAAAAACGTGACGAAATCTGGGGCCTAATGATTAATCTATTAAACGACCACGTACTTCTATAACTTACCGAATCGAAGTGTTTACTTAAGAGATTTTAAAATCGATTACAATTACCTAAATGTGCTTAGAAGACCAGCCAATTCGTCTTTAAAGAATGTGAAGGGAGGTTGAAGAGGTAACCAAATACGAGGGTATGAATCTCAGTGCCTAAACTTCGTTCCGAAATACATCGTGGGCTTTTTGGGCGCCTTAAATATCAACTCACAGCGTTCTTGAGGGACGAAAACGGTAACAGGTTTCCTACAGAATTTCTACTCTGTTGAATCCTGCATTTACTTTTCAAATCAGTTAAAATTCCGTCTAAATTTTAAGCTATTACACACATACATCCATATTCACTTAATTTCTTGATATCCGATCCATAGGGATGTGAAAGAGGAAGAATGGCATACGCAGAATATATTTACAATTATATATATCAGATTTTGCCTTCGGAAGTTCATGTTTCTCCGAGCAACAATGTTAAGCTCAGTATCGTGACTGAACAGTGACTATTAATATCTAGGCATTTTAATTTGATCTGCAAAGCTTATGACAAGATAAAATATAGAAATATCTTTCCTTTATTAATTGTTTAGATGGCGAAAAAAATAAACATTTCACTAATTTAATATTTGACCGATATAGCACAAGTTTTAGACAAAAATATTTTTTTCAAAACCAGCAATTGCAGCAAACGATCGGCTACGATTTGCCTCACAAGTTTCACTAATATGCCAGCCCAAAAAAAAGCATTAAAATATATATTTAGGACGCTCAACGCTCAAAATTATAGCCTAACAAGCTTTCAAAGTAAAAACACAAAACGATAAAACTTCAAGCTCTCATGAGAGTCTTAACCACGCGGAATGTATCTTAACGCCATGCCTGAAGTTTTTTTTTGATGAAACATTTATGGCGTTACTATTGACTTCCAATTACCGTAGAAATCTTGTGAGAAATGTTCTCAGAGGATCGTAAAGATTCTCCTCGTTTGTTTTTTAAGGCGGCTGTTTCGTCTTTCGGCGTGTTTGCGTGAATTTCATCCATGCACGCCCAATGAATGATTACGGTCGATTTATAGCTGTCTTCGTAATAGCACTTGGGGGCGGCCGTGGCGTCAATTTATTATTTTCATTCAACCAAACACATGGGCTCGCGACAGGGGGACGATCTATCTTTCGTGGTTTTATAACTCCTCTTCGATTCCGTATGCCCATGTAAACAACAATTCAGATTTTTTCGCCGTAGAGAATATACACTTCAGCTTCTCGTATGGGCTCATGCACGCATAAAAAAGAACACACAGTTTAGGCATTAAAAACCTACGTTGCAGCATAAAAGCACCAAATCGAATTCTTAATTTGCACACGGGAAAAAAGCTTGGGGGAGCCATAGTACTATTGATAGTGCCAGAATTGGTGCAGAAGCAAAGATAAGTGATGTCAGAACAATATGCTGTGGTACAGCTGCTAGACACTAAGGCTGTGACGACCATAGTGCATTGCTACGAGCAATATTACTGAAGCAGCTAGAGTTATGGTCCCTTCGCCCACACCGTGTCACTCTGGTCTCCCTAACCATACTCTGCTGCTCGGCTGACAATTCCCTCTAGCTGCTGCATGGATATTCCCTCTAGCTTCTGCGTTGTAGTTATAGCTGTCACAGCCACAGCGACCATCAAAAACATATATTAATTGGAAATAATCTTGTTTATTCTCATTAATATTGACTTAATGTTCATCTTATGTGGCAACATAGGTTTCAATTAATTAATGCCTGATAACTGTTATCGTGATTGGATGATATTCATATGGTAAATATCACGGTATTGACATTTAAAAATTAGTTCTCGATACCTCGATAGATATATAAGACTTTCTTGAAGCGTGGCTTTCTATGTCGTGTTAAACATATACATAGGTAGGCATGAGATAGGTATATATGAGATATAATGCGAAGTAATCGGTCGGGTAGGTAGATAATATCACATGTTGATATTAATAATTGCTAGTATGAATCAAAATATTATATGTTGATAATGTGATTCTGCATTTGTTGGCATAATAAATAACATTTTTGTTTTGGGAACCAAAAAAAGAAATTATTTCGATGGTTATAATTTTTCCCCTGTAAATAAAAAATTTCATAGCCAAAGATAAAAGAATTTTTTGAATTTATAATCAACGTTTTGAAGTAAAGCCAAATTTTGACAAGGGCAAGATACCCCAGTTCCATCCCAGCTGGTCTGTAGTTGGGGTGCAACTCGGGTGGAGCTTGTTTCAATTCATTCCCAGTAACACCCCAGTTACTGAGGTCTTAATACAGACCAGTTACACCCAGTTCCATCCCAGTTACAGAGCAAAAAATTTCTACCTGGGTATATTTGAGGCATCCTCTCCGATCACATCTAACTACGGATGACCCAGCAATATTTAGGGCTAGCAAACCAACAGAGCTCAGCTGGAATTATGGCTGTCACAGCCATAGTGGATTCTTGCAGTGGCAATAGGGTGTTTAGCAATAGGTTTTATGGCTGCCGTAGGCATAAATATTGTTGGCTGAAATATTTCAATAGTCTATGGTTGGGAGAGCAATACATCCGGTTGCGGCAACTATTTCTTTTTTTCCGTGCACCAAATAAAGTTTCATCGCACAATATACGGTAGGTATAACTTCGATGTGTTCATCTCTCGCGGAAAAATGGGAAGTTAAGGAGTGGACTGTCCAAAAACCTACCAATCAGCCGGTTCCCAACCTCTCAGGGGCCTTATTCAGCAAGGGCTTGCATTTTTTGAGCACTGGATAATGACGGAATACTGACTTCGTAATCACGAAAAATCCCGATTTTACCCTTTAAAAGTCGATATTTGTAGAGACTCTGACGTCAACAATACCCAGAGGGACCCCAAAAAATCTTTGTTCACAGGTTTTGATCTTTAGCAGCATTTATTTTGAGTTTTTCACAATTTTTGACGAAAGTGGCAACAGCTTGTAAAGACAGGTAGCTATGTGAATCAAAGATTTTAAATCCCCGGCTCAGGCTCGAGATAGAAGTGATGGCCCTCATATTTATTCCTAGTGCTGACACCCCTGTATGCAAGTGGCAGGCAGTAAGCGCGAAATGACTTTTTACGTTGAAGCGCGTTAATCTGAATAACCACTACAATTATTTATATTTTGAATCAAATCTAAAAAATAATAATGATTACATTGCATCGACTCTGATAACATTTTTCAAATCGATGTAATCAGAGAAATATAAAATTCGCTTACGAACATCATTGGAATGGATTAGAAAACAAACAAAGCAAAACAAACGTACTATGTGAATAATTTCCAAACAAACAGCGTAACCAGCTTGAGTGAGCGAGCGTACAATATTTCCTCATTCAGCGATTCGAAGACATTATTGCTTATTCGATTTACTCAAATCTGTCGACATAAAAATCAACTGATTCGCAGGCGAATTGTATCGAACTAAAGCCACCATTACCCATGGAAGTTGCTTAAATAGCAGAAACCTAGTAAGTAGTGTAACGGTACACATTAACCCGAATGTAATGCGAATACAGTACGAATTAACCCGAATAATACCCCAGATACTGTGCGACTCCGAGTGTTTTGAAGTGACATAAAAAAAGTACGCATAGGAAATTTCATTTTTTAAATTAATATTCTTTATTATTTTATTTTTTCCAGACTATCTGGATAACGTAATATGAATGCTACAATAAATTACTGAGTAGCAACATAAAATAGTCCCGATAAAACGCGATCGCAGACGAGCATTACGCACTTGTTTTTGAAGTTACAAGTACTCGAATATAGTTCGAATGTGACTTTGAAAGGTTGGAGAGCAAACATCGCACTAATTCCGGGTAAGAACAGTAGCACTTATATGAGAAGGCCCGGTCTTTTATGGCAGTAGGGGTCGATAAGGATAGGATTTGGTACACGATCGACCACGGTTCGCACTTGCACGGAAAATAGACTGGCTTCTATTTTGCCTGCAAGTAGCATTTAGATTCTGCGACCGAATCGCATCCCGTTCAGGGTAATTGCGATCACATGACACAGAGCGGGGATTAAAAACGCAATCAGCAAATCAATTCGTTGGAGGAGGGCTTTTTGCAATAAATGTAAATATTTATTTCCTGGAATTTTTTCTTAAGAGAGATTACTTAAAGTAAGCTTAATGTCAAGAGTTAGAATTGATATTTTTTACATTTTACTTCTCATTTACATTAGGCCCTTACAATCCATGAAGAAACTCAGATATTAACTAGATGCAATGAAATTTAAAAAAAGTAAAATGCACGAAAAATAAAAATTTTAAGTCCTCCTGAGCAAAAAGGAATTGCTTGCCTGGAGGTGCTGACATATATTTATATATATAAATATAAAAATATATATATATATATATATATATATATATATATATATATATATATATATATATATATACAATATGCCAAGAGGGTGGCCGATAAAAATATACAAACGGAAAAAAGAACACTCACAAATTAAAACTTCCGATATTTCGAAGGACAGTAGCGTCCATCTTTCTCTAGGTAGAGAGTAAGAATGAGGAAAGGGATAGAGATTGAGGTATGGGAGGGCAAAGAGGGGGAGACGAAGGTGTAGAGGGGAAGGAGGGGGAGAGGAAGGTGTAAGAGGGGAAGGAGGGGAAAGACGAAGAGCTCTTCGTCTGTATGGTACTGAACACAAAATTGGGGCTGAGGGTAGTAAACATTGAACAAGTGAGCGACAGGATACTAGTGGTAGAAAAAAAGCACGCCCGAAGAATTTCGTACTGGTTCAGGTATACATGCCTACAAACAACCATAAGGAGGAAGAGGTGTACGAGCAAGTAGAAGAAATTATTAGGGAAGTGCCGGGAAAGAAAAACCTGATAGTGATGGGTGTCTGGAATGCAGTGGTGAGGGAAGGTAGGGACGGATTAGAAGTGGGAGGATTTCGGCTAGGAAGAAGAAATGATCGCGGTGAAAAGGCAGTTGAATTTTGTAGAAAAATAAATTAGTAGTGACAAACACTTGGTTTAAACATCTCCCAGGCGTAGATACACATGAAAAATGCCGGGTGATACTGGGAAATACCAAATTGATTACATAATGGTAAGGCAGAGATTTAGGAACAGAGTAAAAAACTCGCGTAGCTATCCAGGGGCGGATGCGGACTGAGATCATAACTTGGTGATGATGAAGTGTGAAGTGGGATTCAAAAGGCTTTGTAAAGGTAGGAAGATAAAGAAGGGGAACCTTGAAGCATTGAAAGGGGTGAACAGGAGGGGTTCTATGTTCTTTTCTACCAAGAGCTGGTAGAAAAGAACATAGGTGAACCAAAGCGGATGGGAACTATAGAGAGAAGATGGGAGATTATAAAAACAGGCATCGTAGGAGCGGCAGAGAAAACAATAGGAGCATTGGAATAGAAGAGGGCTAAGAAGCAGTGGGTTACGGAAGAAATGGTTAAAATGGAGGAGAGAAGGATTTGGAAAAACGTCAACACCGACGTAGGCAAAAGGACGTGCAAGGAATTGAATAATAAACTCTGGCGAGTGACCAATCGGACAAAAGAAACCTGGTGGAAAGGACAATGCGAGGAAATGGAAAAATTGCAGGAGAAGGGGGAAGTGGGCGCTTTGTACGCCAAGGTGGAAATGTTATCGGGTGGTAAGTGAGGGCAAACGATACCAAAGGTTAAGGATAAAATAGGGAAGATATTAATCGAACAGGAAGATATCCAGGAAAGGTGGAGAGAATACGTAGAGGAGCTATATGACAGCGAGAATAAACCCTTGAGCCTAGATCTAGAGGATGAAGGAACAATGGATAAGGATAACCTCGGACCGGAGTTACTGGACAGCGAAATAGAGAGGGCATTAAGGGAGATGAAGGGTAGAAAAGCCGTGGGAACCGATAACCTACCTTCTGAGCTACTGAAGAATCTAGGTAGTAAGGGGAGAGAATCTTTTTTCGAACTTATTCGCAGGATTTACGAGGTAGGAGTATGGCCAGAGGATTTCGTGAAAACAGTATAAATACCTATCCCGAAGAAGAAGAGAGCGGAAGAATGCGAGGAGTAAAGAACAATCAGTTTAATTTCGCATGCGGCAAAAGTTTTACTTAGCATACTAAATAGAAGGAGAGCAGAGCAAACTGCTATTTAGGCGATGACCAATTAGGGTTCAGGAAGGGGAGGGCAACTAGAGACGCGATTGCGGTAATGAGGACACTTATAGATAGAAACATAGAGCATAATCAGGATGTTTTCGCTTGCTTTGTAGATTTCGAAAAGGCGTTGACAGAGTAAACTGGGAGAAACTAATGCAGATACTGGGGAAAATAGGAATAGATTGGCGCGATAGGAGACTCATCCGAAACTTATATATGGGCAGAGGGCTCAGGTGAGGGTAGCTGAGGGTGAATCAGGGTGGGCAGTTACAGGTCGCGGGGTGCGGTAAGGGTGCCCGTTGCCGCTTTTGCTTTTCAACATCTATGCTGAGGAAATGGTAATAGAGGAATGGGATGAGCTGGATAAGGGAATCAAAGTAGGAGGCCAGTGGATAAAGTCGGTTCGATTCGCGGACGACCAGGCGTTGGTCAGTTGGCCATCGAAAGGATTGAAAACTTTAGTAGATGCATTGGAAAAGCAGTGCGAGAAATACGGGATGAAGATTAATCATAGGAAAACAAAAATAATTAGATTCTCTAGGAAAAAGAAAGCGAGGCTGGTCATAAGAGTAGGAAGTCACAAACTCGAGCAGGTAGAACAATTTAATTACTTGGATAGTACGCTAGAAGCAACAGGGAATAGTAGCAAAGACATTAGGAGGAGAATAGCGCTTGCGAAGGAAGCGTTCAATAGTAGAAGGGAGCTGATGATGGGAACTTTAGGTAAGGATTTAAAAAAGAGGCTGGTGAAGAGCTTGATATGGAGTGTGGTGTTGTATGGGGCAGAAACGTGGACCTTGAGAAAGGAAGACAAAAATAGGCTGAATGCGGCGTTGTATGGGGCAGAAACGTGGACCTTGAGAAAGGAAGACGAAAATAGGCTGAAGGCGTTCGAGATGTGGGTGTGGAGGAGGATGGAGAATGTACGTTGGACGGAAAGGAAGACAAACGAGGAAGTGCTGGAAATGGTGGGTGAGGAGAGGAAACTTGTGGATGAGATTAGGGGAAGACAGTGTAGGTGGCTGGAAGCGGTAATGAGAGGCGATGGTTTGCTGAAGGCCGTGATAGAGGGAAGGATGTTGGGCAAGCGGGGAAAAGGAAGAAAGAGAATAGGATTTATTGACGGAATGAAGAAAGGTAGGACTTGTGCTGAGATGAAAAAGGAAATACTAGAGATGGATAGGGTGCGGCACGTGTAAGAGTCTGTTGGATATTATCTGACTTTCATGATGACCTATCTCTAACCGGTAGATTACTCTAATGAATGAATGAATCTAACCACAACAAAGTATTTTAGGCATTTACTTCAGTTAACGTAGGACAGGCACATTTTGCTATACAGTTTACGTTTTCATGCATACAGATATGATCATGTGTAATGAGATTAACAAATTTAAGTCAATTTGACCTACTTTGGATCTAATACATTATGTATTGACTTAGATTTATTATATTAATTTTCAATTCACGTTCATGTGACCATTTATCACTATAGCATTTATGTCAGTTTGCATATATTTACAAGCCATCCGAAAGCCCTTGTGGGGAGATATTAATAATGGATCATCAGCATTTAATATAATAGTTTACAATATGATGCTTAAAAACTGAGAAAAATCATTTACATAAATTGAAAAGAGTATTGGACCGTATATTTAACCGTGTGGAACACCATAATGTAGTTTTTTTCTTTTGACTCAAGAAAGTTCTAAACTTGACCAGAATTTGTCGGTCAGTAAGATGACTTAAAAACCAATCATAAATTTATTGCCTTATTTCAAGTGTCTCTCAATCCGAGAATCGCATGTTCGAGACCAAGTGACAGTGGCAAAAAATAAAATACGGAAAAATCCGACTTTCCTAGAACGATACAACGAGAAATTTCCACATGCTACCCATAATTACCCGGCCCCACTATTTAGAGGCAGCAGTATCAGCAGTCAGCAGAAGGCACTGATGGTGCAGATAAAGAAGTTCGCCACATATTGCGAAGCGAGTATTGCGATGTGGAAGGTAACGGGAAACCACCACATTAATCTCCCTAGAAGATGCAGCATTGCATTCATATGACGTGATGGCATTCCTCCCAGTAAAACATTCCGGGGGTAAAATAATCCCCCAATTGGATCTCCGGGTGGGGACGACTGGGAGGGGAACATCAGTCAGAGCGGACCCCTTATTCCAATGCTATATAAGGTCTCCAATGGTATAGGGATGTCAACGGTATCAAACGCTATATTATAGCCACTAAGTATAGATAAAAATAACCACATTTAATTTATCTAAGTTTGGTTTTACAGTATAAGAAAATTATTCTGGAGCATCCCAAGTACCCTCGTTTTTCTGAAATCCATACTGGTTTTTATTAATAACTTCATATTTTGATAAAAACATCACTAGTAATCTGCCATATGTTTCTCAGTTATCTTGCCTAAGGATTGCACAATTGCTATTGACCTATAATTGTTTAGCTCTTTAAAACTATCTATCTTATTGGTACTGGTCTAATTATGGCTGTATTCATCCCTGTAGGAACAATGCCTTCTTCAATGCTTGTATTGATTATTATTGTTAATGACACCATAGAGCATTTCGTCATTTTTAAAATCTGTCGTTTTGATGTTATCCACAGTGCTTTCACAGCCATTTTAGAAATAAATATGCACAATCACAATGCACAGTACATTCAGGAAATATAATACTATTTAAATTACTTGATCCATGATTACTTTTGAATTTAACATTAGTATTGGTTTTTTAGCTTATTGACGCCTTCTGAAAAATGACAAAGACATTTATTACACACCGTATCTGTATCCCTCATTGCCCTTAATGAGATTAAACTAAATCATCTCCTCTACCAGTTTATGTATTTATAATTTACCGCATAGTTTAACTGACTCTAGCATTAGAAATATTTTCTCGATAGAATATTTCCTTAGCATCCCTAACCACTATTGAAGCCATATTTCTCATTTTAAAATAATAGTTATCCACGCATTTAAAGTGGGAAGGTTTGCTTTTCCACTTCTGGAATGACTTGTCTCTTCTTTCAACCGTTTGAAGGATTGAGTTTTTCATCCTGAGTTTTTTAGAGGTTAATCTTTTTATACCTGGTATTTTACCTGATTTTTTATAGATTTCATTTATTGAAAAGCAGAAACATTCATGTCAAGTTCAGGAGTATCAATGCTTAGCAATTCACACCAGTTGAACTGATCTATACGGTTGATAATCTTTTCATTCTCTAATAATTTGTTTATAGAACCAATAAGTTAACTCTCAGTACTTTTAAAAACCTTAGAGTGTAAAGTTAAGTCTACTATATAATGGTCAGATATGTAATAAGAAAGAATAAATAATAACAATATGAAAGAATAATAAGAAGTAAAATAATTCTCATGCTTAATACGCTTCATGCATACATATTTAAGTCTAATTTAATTTATATAAATTTATAAATCCCACGAATTCCCGAGAACCTCGATGAGAGAAATTTACAAACACATTGATTACCAAAAGTCGGCGCTTTTCCAAATTGCCGCGTTCATTTTTTACTGCCGCCATAAATTTTTTGGAGCAAAAACCCTAAGTAATGTTTAATTAAGCAGAACGATGCTCTGCAAGTAGCTATAGAGCTTGGTTAAAATAAAAATCGATTCGATTTCTAGGCATTTTCGCCAAGGATAGATAAAAGCTAGATGGCGCACCCAAGGCTTGGCGAGACGGGGAAAACTCAAGGAGGTTGTAATATTGGTACCAACATGAGTCACGTTGCATATGTGCTATTTACGCGGCAGTTCAAAGAGGGCAAAAGGTAGTTTGAGCTAAATATCATTTCACCTAGAATGTGATGAATTTGACCTAATTTAAAAGAAAAAAACTCATATTTACAATTATATCAAAATATTGACCCGTTACCGACCTAGGCACTTTTCGAGTAATTTACATAAAAATATGACCTGTTTTACATGGGATAGATTACGACTGTGCGCTGCAGAAGGAGAATATTGAAAAAATTAGGAAATTGTAACGCCTAGATTTCGTCAAAAAACTAACGGTGTGAAGGAAGTATATTTTCTCAACTTTTTATAAAATTAATCAATTATTCACCGAAGTAATTTTTACGGAATTGCAAAAAAAACCTCTTGTGAAGGCGATTTCACCGTACGGTGTGAAAAAATGAGTCAAGTTTTTCACCTCGCACCAGGTCTAGCGGTGGATAAAATTCACTGCTTCAGGATAACTGACCAGGAAGCCGGCGCACGAAACTGACACTAGCCATATCTTTAATTTCACTGGCTATCTCGTCCCAAAAAGTTATTGATTATATGTCTAAAAAAGCTATGAGATCACCGAACGTGAATGGTAGTCATTCATTATTTGGTGCCCCGTATTTGTCAATATTTGTACGGGAAATAGGAGTTAACTGGTTAATGCAGCACTTGCCCTTCCTATATGTTATAAGCATACTTAATGTACATCCTGGAACGTTGATAAACCATTTTACCTTCTGAAATAAGCTATTTATTTTTATTGTACCTAGCGCCAACCCGTTTGAAAGGCCGCCAAAATTTCGTCTGATTTCATGACGGTAGCTCATTCATTGTCATGTTTTACTCCAATCTGCCGATTAAAACGGTAGAAATATTGGCATGTGACAGATACTCCATGAATGAAGAGCTCTCGGTTTTCATACCGGGTCAGATTACCCATAACTTCCAACGTTTCGACGAGTGACTAGCCCAGGGATCCAAGAATCCAATGCCAATTTTCCACTTGTCTACCTTATATCCACTGCATCCGGTGGTCAGGTATTAGGTGATTGGTTCCGCGCTATTTGACCAACGGACGCAGTGAGACAAGTGGAAAATTGGCATTGGATTCTTGGATCTCTGAAGACGATGGGCTAGTCGCTCGTCGAAACGTTGAAAGTTATGAAGAACCTGTCACTCCATGTGAAACCCGAGAGCTCTTCATTCACATCATTCGCCGGGAAAGCCTACAGTCATGCACAACAAATATAACAGTTCCGATTTTTTGTTTTTATAGCGGAATCACTTTAGGTCTATCCTAATAACAAAATAAAGCAAAAATAAGGCAAACTGCTATCTTTTCCATTGCTACTCAGGGGAATGTATGGCCGCCGCGCCCATGATGACCATACTACGGTAATCTTGAGCTTTAACGCGATCGTCTCAACCGCGAGAACACTCCATCGACTCCGTAAACTTCCCCCTCGCCCATCCGGGATCCGAGCCGTCGGATGAAGGGCAAGCGATAGTGAATCAATCGACAGCAACAAGTTCTTCTTCCTCCTGGTACCTTTAAAAGGAAATCGTTCCGATTCTTTAACTTCTCACGGAGGGGGTTTTAGAGAAAAATAAAAAGAAGGAGGAAATCGTCTTCTTCCGTCCTCGGCCGCAGGAAGCGATCACCCTCTTCCTTTACTTACAAGACCACTCTGGCACTTAAGAAGGTTTCCGCGACACTGAGCATTCCGATCGCGTAATCTAGGCCAAAATCTCCTTAAACGGCAAGAAACTCTTCCCTTCGCCTTGAACCTTTCACGCTCACTTAGTCGCAGTCACTTAAGGAGGTATTGATTGACACTTCCTCCTTCAATTAGTTGGCATCTGAAAGTTCTCAAGGGATATCGAAGAGCTCAGTTGCAAAGTATCACTTTTCTCTTTACTCATCAGGCCACGAACCTCGAGACAATAGTTTTAAGAACCATTTATTTAAATTTCCCAATCGGAAGTTCATATTGAAAATGAAATTATAATGATTATCACTGACAATCAATAATTCGTCGAGTTAGCTAAGTTACGCTTTCGAAGGCCATATTTTGACGTTTGGATGAAAATGGCGCGTCACCATGTTGGTTTTGATTTTGACGTAACCACCAGGTTGACAGGCACTAAACAGCGTACTCTAGCACTTTAAATTTTAAACTTCTACGCATTATACAAATACTATAGCCATTAACTTATAATTCTCAAGAGTTTGCCTTCACTACTCTGATCTCGACAACGTTCAATCTCTCACCTCGATGTAGGAGCTCTTCTTTTACAACCAAAGTTCATTTTTATTGAAGATATTACCTGAAAGTCTTATAATATTTATTATTTTGCAAATATGCCTAAGTACTGGCAACTTCGTTGTTAATAATGCAACCAAACACACGGACGTGATGCTGGCTAAAGATGCCATCAAATATGGCCTCCCGTAATCATAGATCAGGAATATTTGTAAAATTCGACAATTTATTCTGAAATAACGCTGAAATAAGAAACTAACCGCTGATTTTTATTTTATTTTATAGCCTTAGCCTTCCCGAGGGAGGAGAGGTAGCGTGGTGGCATAGCGGGTAGAGTGCTTGGCTACTGATCGAAGGGTCCCGGATTAAAATCCGGGTGAAGCCTTTGGACGCCCCCGAACAAAAAAAATCCTGGGAGTGCGAGGTGGCCCAGGGAAAGGAACTACACTGCCCTGAATGTGTGAAATTCACACGCCTGTGGTTTAATCCGGGGTGCGCTCTACCCTGAACTATCCAAACCAACCTTCGGGTTGAATCACTGATGGAGTTAGCCTTAACTTCTGGAATACTAATAATGGATTCATCAGAATTTTATCTTCCTCACAAATTGTATCGCAATTTCTTTAAGTTATTTAAACTCGAAATAGAAATATCTCGGGATTGCATCATTTTTCCAAGCGTAGTCAGACGAGTGAATGAGTTTTCATTTTTCATTACCAGAGGTCATCGTTCCGGTGCAACAGGCTGGACCAATGGTTGGGCTGTCCCAAAGAAACATTTTTTTTTATTTCAAAATCGTCAGTCGGATTTCGATGACCCTCGGGTATACAAGGATAGGCAAAAAATGATTTTTGAAAAATGTTAAATAATTAGTTAGCGAGAGGCGCCTAAATACCAACACCCTTAATTTGTCATACGATTTCGCGAAAACTGCCAAAATAAGGGTAATCAGGGTAAGTTATGACCCATAGCACAAATATTTCGTCGGTTTTTGCGTATCTTTCACCGTTTAGGCTTTGCGGCCCGCGCAGCCTGGCGCCAAGAGTGGCGCTAAGCGATGCGGCTCGCGCGACGCGGCGCAACAGACGGCTGAGGCCGTCCCCCTCCCCTCCCCATCCTCTCAGTCAATTGCGAAGTCAGTTCGCTGTGGGGCAGCTTCGTGTCTACTGATTCGTGCTGTTATTCCGTGCGCTTTGCTCTTGTTCTGCGCTGCAATACGTCCTAAACGCTTGCAATTCCACTTTGTGTGTAGGTGTGTAAGTGTGCACAAGCGCGTGTATATTAGGGACAGAGTGGTTTGTGTGTGAGCTGTGAAAATGACGCCAAGAAGGCGGTAAGAGAGGGCCCGTGATATCTTCGCCCTCGGGATAAAAGAGAATTCTGAATTCTTGGACACCAAACGCCTACCGACATTGCGTGATCTACTATCAGTGTTATTATTCCGAATGAGAAAGTTGAAGCACACCATAAGCGTCAGTGCTATAGAAGTGGTACATACCGCTCTCATGATTTGCGCTAGAGCTCGGATAACAACCATGGACAAGTGGAATGCGATCCGAAGTCTCAAGAGGCAGTTCGAACTTTGGAACGAACTAAAAAAAACCAAGCCAGGAACTAATGCTAATCATGACAAGAAAGTTTGTGATTTTCTTGGCGCTCTTGACAATACGTTCCCACTATGGCATCATGATTGGGACAAGTTGATCAAAATTGATGAAGATAAGGCTTTCGTGTGACAGCAAATGCTTCCAGGTAAGTTCTTAATAATTAGGTGTTTGTCCGAGTAAAAGAAAATTATTTTTTAAAGAAATTATGAAGCAGTTTATGCTAATTTTTCCCTTCCAGAGCGCATCGGCTACGTTTCAATTCTCGATAAGGTATTGGCCAAGAAAGAGGCTATTTTACAGAAACATAAGGCCAATGCCAAGAAATACGAGGAGAAGCAACGCGCAGAAAAGAAAACAGCTACAGTAGTCGACCCTGATGACGAATTGGACACTTATTCCGATGGTGAGGACGATGAATTCAAGCCGAGAGTAAGTGCACGCACCAAGAAAAATAAAGTGATAACGCCTCTTGTAGCTGCATCGCATGATTATGGCAAGGTGAGCGTTAGGAAGGCCGTTACTCTTGTGGCAACTACCCTTATTTCCAACGGAGAGAACCTTGAGGATTGTTCACTGAGTCGGTCGACGATGCATCGAGCTCGCAACCAGGCGCGCTCCGATATTTGTGACAAAATAAAGGAGAAAATGAAAAAGGACGCACCTCTGATTGTTCACTTTGACAGAAAAATACTGCCAGACCTCACAGGGGAAGGAAAGGTTGACAGAGTCGCCGTTCTTGAATCAGGAGGTAATTAATGAGTACTTAAATTATTCAACCTCATTCTGCACTTCAAAGGTAATTTCGTAAGACATTTCATTTTTTATTTCCGCAGGGGAAAGTGAGCAACTGCTGGGTGTACCTAAAGTTTCATCTGGGACTGGGAAACTGGAAGCTGAGGCTATCTTCAACCACCTTTCTACGTGGAACCTAACGTCCATGGCAAGGGGCGCGGTTTTTGATACTACGTCCGTCAATACTGGCGCTGTGGGTTGCCTTGAACGTTTACTGAAAAGAACGCTACTACACTTGGCCTGTCGCCACCATGTGGCAGAAATCGTGCTGAAGGCAGTGTTCGAACACTGTTTGGGCGCTGCAAAATCTGCATAGGTGTCAATTTTCAATTTGTTCCTCAATAAATGGCCCAGCCTCGATCATCAGGATTTTGACACAGGAATTAATGATCCATACATAAGGAGTATTATCGGATGCGAATCTCAAAGCATAATCCAATTTTGTTCTTCTCAGCTGCAGTAAATTTTTTTTCGGACGAATAGACTTCGAATATGTGGAGCAAACTTCGTAATCGAAATTTTTTTCCTTTCAAACAGGAATATCAACCTCGAGGGGACTACAAATATTTGTTAAATGTTACCATCATCTTCCTTGGCGGAGTTCCTCCAACGGGCATCAAGTTCAGAGCCCCACCACCCACCCACGAAGCTCGGTGGATGAACCGTGCAATATACGCACTTTTGATGTTCATCTTTGGCAGACAATGCCCGCAGGTTATACCAGAACACAAGATGAAGCTGAAATGCTTATGCACATTTATACTGAAAGTGTACGTGCGGTATTGGTTTACAACACTAGTGGCGGTTATGGCTCCATTTAATGACTTGATATTTCTCAAGTCTCTGAGTGTCACTGATCAGAGGCCGAAATTCAATGAGTTACTCTTCATCGCTAAAGAAAAATTCTCTAACCATTTGTGGTACTTAAGCGAGGAGCTAGTGTGCTTGTCATTTTTTGATGATAGGGTACCGTTTCACATTAAAAGAAAAATGGTGAAACAAATGCATGAACGTGAAAATGATTCCATACAGTGTCTGAAAAGAGTACCCGTGCCTAAAAACGTTCACAGTAAAGATTTATCATTTTTTGTGTCATCAAGTTCCATGAATGTTTTTAAAACTCTTGAGCTACCGCATGAATTTCTCAACGAAGATCCTAAGGATTGGGAAACGACAGAAAGTTACCAAGCAGCTCGACAGCACATCAAACAGTTGAAGGTGGTGAATGATGTGGCCGAGAGGGGGGTGGCCCTAATCACGGAATTCAATAGCAGTATTACTAACGACGAAGAACAAAAACAATATTTGTTGCAGATTGTTTCCCAATAACGAAAAATGATAAACGAGGGTACGAAGAAAGAGCTTGCTCAACTGAAACCTGGCTTTGTTGAATAATTTTCTCAGTAGGTTAATAAATTTGTAATGAGTTTCCAAAATAAAGTTAAGATTGATTACCATACGTGCCGACATGATTTGGTCTACGAAACGAGTTCAAAATCTGAATTTCGGAGAGAGAGTCACTGAAGCATGTGAGCATGGCGGGCGACCGTAGGTGAGGAGGATGAGGAGGGGAGGGGGACGGCCTCAGCCGTCTGTTGCGCCGCGTCGCGCGAGCCGCATCGCTTAGCGCCACTCTTGGCGCCAGGCTGCGCGGGCCGCAAAGCCTAAACGGTGAAAGATACGCAAAAACCGACGAAATATTTGTGCTATGGGTCATAACTTACCCTGATTACCCTTATTTTGGCAGTTTTCGCGAAATCGTATGACAAATTAAGGGTGTTGGTATTTAGGCGCCTCTCGCTAACTAATTATTTAACATTTTTCAAAAATCATTTTTTGCCTATCCTTGTATACCCGAGGGTCATCGAAATCCGACTGACGATTTTGAAATTAAAAAAAAAGTTTCTTTGGGACAGTCCAGTGGACCATGTTTTCTTTCAAATGCTACCAACTTTGATAAGGAACCTACATCTCCAACTAATCTTATTAATAAAAAATAACATTAGTATCATAATAAAAGTGAATGGTGGAAGGATTTACTTAGGAATGGGATACCCAAGCGCAATGACTCATTTCGATTAAACGTTCTGTTACGTGATATGAAATAAGGTGAGATGAATCGGCGGTAGAGGTAGAATTTAAATGCAAGGATTTTCCAAAACCAACCAAATATTTGTAGAATAACTGTGACAGTAATTAGCACTACGTGAGAAGTACTCTGGTCAAAGAAAACTTGAGACTTTACCCAAAAACTCCAATTTCAAGCAGTGTGTGAGATTTAATAATCTTTCATGTACAATTTTATGCCTAATCATCATCAATCTCTTCCATTAATTCTTATTTATTTATTGCAAAATATTTGACTCGCGCGTCGAGTAAAATAACAGAAGAAAGCCGCTCGAATTGTGAAAAACATCTACCAGCTAAAAGGAAGCAATTTCTGACTGTCGGGGGGAATTCAATGGGAACGCTAGAGACTTAAGGCTAGGCGATTAACCGCCAGAATTGAGTAACTAGAAAAAATTCAACATCTCACAAGCCCAAGGAGTATCTCTAGTGACACAGTATCTGTAGGTCAGACATAATTGACAAAATAGAAAAGACTGTTGAACAAATATGTTCCAGAGTTCTTATTTCCCGCACACTATTCGCAACCACAGCTCAAACAGAAAGAAATACTTATTTTTTACTTCCCTCGCAATTTTCATAACTGCTGACGCAACGTCCCCAGCCATAAGCTCTTGCGGCGCTCGTAGGCTAAAATCGAGACGAGGACTACAGTTTCAGGCTTATCTTTGTGAAAATCTATAATCACTGGATCACTAAAACTTTGTAATTTCCACAATGGGTTATCTAAGTTTCATCCCTACCCGTTTCATCGCCAGGTGGCATCTACAGGTACAGTTTTGGTACAATCACAGAGAATAAGTAATTACGTACTCTGTGATTGTACAGAAAATGTACCTGATGATGTCACCTTAGCAATGAAACCTTGTACGATACAACTTAGAATAAACCATGGTGAAAATTACAGAGTTTTATTGATTCAGTCAAATGTAAATCGCAAATTATTCCGCCTATTCAATTGAAATTCACAGTTCTCTTTCTACGGCACAATTACAATGCTGCCAATACCCTCAATTGGTTTTCAGATATGCCTCTAATCCTATTAAATTTCGGATGTCATGCATTCAAAAAGGCTTTTACCGAAAGACGGCCACGTTTCAATACCATACCGGATTTTATTCACTCTCTAAAAAGGCGAACGGTTCCAGAGATACCAATTTCTGGAATGTTTCCTCCAAGTTATATCAATACGTAGCAAGTAAATGAGCATAAAACACACCTGACCACTCAAGCGGCGTTTACTGCCTCTCGAATGTTGGCGCGTCGACTAAGTGGCGAGAAAGTAATTGCCCCCCACGGGGTGGCCCCGAGGCGGATATCCATCGCCGGCGCGGAGAAATATTTTCACGGCAACAACGACGTAATATGCCATCATTTGTATTCCGGCCGAATCGGGAAACCAAAAGGATTTTTTTCGTTTTGTGGGACCACGGGAGAATTCAAGGAGCTCCTAAGGTGTGGTTCGTCTGAGAAGTTGTATTCGGGTATCCGGGATATTTGTATGGGCATTGTTTTCATTTTGGAGAGGCAAGCAACTCATAAACAGAGATATATTGCGCTGAAATGAACAAGCGGAAAACGACTTTTCCAATGTGTACTGTATCATTAAAAGCCGATATCTCATGAACAGAAGCACACAATCCGATTCATCACATGGGCAGATCATTTCATTAGTTTGAAAGATCCAAAATGAATGAATGCCTTGAATTCCATTTTGAAGCTATGACGAAATTAGGCACGAAAAAATGCCAAAGGTACCCTAAAGTGGTTTTTAGTGTAACCAAACTTAAGAAATAATCAAGTTACCGAAAATAAATTCTGATGCACGTTTAAATAATGATTAATGGTATCTAATTTCAACATTGATGGCAGATCTATCAAACGATATTTCTTGGATACATCTTCGCAAATAGATGTGATGAAAGGTGGTTTTCGGCACATAAGGTGTAATGGCTTAGGGAAATCTTTTGACCGTCTTCAGCCAATGGTGACGACATCCACCAAATCGCCTTTCATGATATGTAAGCCCTCTTAGACGGAAGTGGGAAAGAAAAAAACGACACGTGGAAGATCCATTCAAATTCAAGATACATGACCATCAGCCATTTGCCATGGAATGAGGCGCGGTGAAAAATACATCGCATTTCCGAGCAAGGAACGAGTTTTCAAACACAGACGATTCTATTCGTGCTGATGAATGGAACGGTTTCAAAATGCTAGGAGAAAATTCACATCTTATTTGAATTCTTCTGTTTCTGATCAGAGCTGTCGAAGCTACACCGTAAAAAATCATGCCTAGCATCATCCTGAGCAACATTACTGAATCTATAAATTTATATTGGTAAAAAAATAAACTATATTCAGCTGAATTACTCCACTGATTATATATTTCATTATATCCATGTAACGGGGTATTTTAAATGATTCAATGTATCAGACATGAACTTGTAAAGCACGATAGAAGGAAAACAGAAGATTAAGTCCCGAGAGGAAGAACGAAGGATATAATTGAACTAATACGTACTTCTAATACGTTTGCCAGATAGAACGGGACGCGAAACAGAACTGTAGGAATGATTTAGAATGGGACACGGAGGATTCAGTCAACCAAACTTAGGATCGCATGAATTATGAGGACGGACATCCCTTAACAGCAAAATATATATAAAAATGTCCGCTTTTTCTTATGCTAATTAAATATCAGAACAAGATATTTTACAAAAATTACTTCATGTTTTCATTGTACTTTTTTCATAGAAATTATTGAATTAATATACGAAAATACACTTTCCGCGAAACCTTTCTGTTTACAGCACTTAACTCGCCGTTACCAATCGATTTTTGTAGTTACTACAAACACTAATCCATATCCTCTACAGAGAAATACAGCAGGAGCAGATTATGATTTTAACATCAACAAATGTGAATTAAATGCATATTTTTCACCTTTTTTGTACGACGATTCCAGCTACCTGTTCACTTGGCAAAAATTATTGGCAAAATGAAAAATAAATAATCTTGCTTTATGAAGCATTATCTATCATACGTTGAACATAATACAATATATTATAATTATAGTAACTGAATAAAGAGATTCTGAAGACATATGGTAAATATTTTAGGTATCTAAGACTTTGTGGGCATGCTTTAAATATTTAGAAAGTATTTTGTGCCCTGTGAATAACAAGCCGAAGACTTCTCGTTGCAAGCTTCGGGGTAATGGATGATTCGATCGCAAAAGAGTCACTATATCCGCTGAAAATGTTTTTCCAAGTGAAATGAATTTCGCACGCGATGGTGTTACTGCATGGACGAGTAGTAAAATGTCTGAAAACGTAATAAGTGCTTTTGATTGGCGTTTTTGCGTGCGAGCTGTTTTTTGTTTCAGAGGGTTAATGCCTTCCTACCACCACGAGGGGAGTGGCTGCCATGGCACACGCAGCCACTCTCAGTGACGCATCGGATAATAATGCACCCCGCAATGCGGGGGCCTAGGGAGGGGAATGGGGAACGGCACGCCAATTCATCGATCTTGGTGAAAGGGTTGACCTCTCTCAAATTCCTTTCTCACTACAATTTTCACGCTAAAAACACGAGAGACACGCATTTCAACTCAACAATCTAAAATTTTAAAAATGTCGTCCTATCACAGAAGAGGGTACCGATTCAGCAGCGAAAAAAAGAGGGCGCAATATCTGTTATTAGGGGAGACGTTTCAATATTTTTGAAAGTCTGCACCATTTAGAGTTATGTGTATAGGTAGAGTTAGTAGGTCATACTGGTACTTCGACAGCCAAGGTCATACTGTACCACGAATAAACCTATTTCTACATTGAGTGTTTAGTTAAAACGAAAAAAATAATACGAAAAACGTCCAAGATTTATAGAAAATGAAAAGTCGCAGTTTATCAAAATGGATTATTTATTTGTTAAATATTTAAAACGCGAAAGACACCCTCAGGGTAGGTACCACCTACGACCCTAGATTCCCCATGATGAACGCCGTTTCTAGTAAAACCCATTACTCATCCCACTCCATCAGGAGGTATCTTCCGGCGAGAGGAAAGCCACATTTATCGCACTGGAGGGTTGGTATTTCACCTCAGGAAAACATCCCACAAAATTTGGTGCAGGTAACATTTTTAGGGAAATGAAGACAGGAGGACCTGAATTGACATCAGCCTACTCTTAAGGAAAGGCTTTCAGATGTGAATTATTCAACGTCCCACCTGAGGGACCGAGTACTGCACTGGAGGCACTCGCCCACGCGGCAACGTAGGAATCGAGATCCCATAGAAAAATAATCCCAGATACTTGGCGTGGGAAGCCACCATACCAATCACAATGCCGGTCCAATCCTCAACTTCACCTTGAGACGCAAAAGATCTCCCACACGATTGGATTCACGACTTTAATCAAATATTCCCGGAAGAGAATTTTGATGCGCGTGATGCGGCAGCCATAAGGCTATTTAAATCTCCTTTCTTGCAACAATTTTTCCGACATAAATTCAAATTGCGGCCGACTTTGCTACATCTGAGAGCATAAATTTTCCAAAACATGCAGTCCATTATCATAACCTTCCTTTGGGGATTACATCATCGCCATTTATCGAAGGCTAGCTGGCAAACCGAATGGAGTTGGATTTTAGAAATGGCCACGATGCCCTGAGGAGCATAAAATTATTTTTAGAAGATAGAGCAGTCATTAGAAGAGCAATGGTTGCAGGCTAAATTAAAGTTCTCAGAAAGAACCAGATCAAAAGAATCCTCGGCCGGCGTCTGAAAGCACCATTCAGGAGTAGAATTATATCGGAATGACTCATTTGAGAAGGGAAATCAAAGAGATGCAGGCTTCGAGGGCACCGAAGTTTTAAAATATAAATCAAGGCCATAAATCATAACCTAAAAAAATATTTTAAAATAGTAAAAGAGTGAACACATTTATTTTTCGGAATAACATATGCTCAACAAGTCAAATCACGGCTCAGAAAATCAAAATTCGTTCGAAGACGTACAAAACTAGCATCCCCCTCGCGGCTTCATCCGCGTTTTTTTAAATACCAAACTGATATGTTTTGGCACATCAATACCAAAATAATATTAAAATACTTAATGACTGAAATATATAACATAATAATTATTTAAATTTACAGTTTTGCACCTCCAATAACAGAATGGACACACAAAAGGAAAGTACGGAATGAACACATATCAAGAATGGACCACTCCAGAATCGTCAAGATAGCAATAATATAGGTATAATCATAACGAACAGGCAAAAATGCCTTCGAAGATGAAGACAGTTTTGCAAGAAGATGGATAAAAATTAATGAAATTATCAAGTTTTAAGTGTAACTGTGATTTGTAGGGTACTCATAACTATCGAAAAATTGGAGGGATAGTCAGCGTTAAATTTGTCTTTATGGCTTTATTTTTTAAGCGGTATTCACAATTAATAGTACCAATATGGACGAATATATAATTTCCATTGAAGGACACCTCTGAACTCTCCAAGTATATTAGTTTAATTTATTTCCATAAATGTGACAATTATTATTTCCAATCAAAATATATTAAACTATTTCATTGGCGATGTACGGCTATTTGTAAGTCATTCAATGCAAGGCCTTAGAATGAATTTGTGTGCTCGTTATTTTAAACGAAGCACACTAAATTAAATTACAACTCATTTGGTTTCACATTACAAGCTTTTAAAATTGCCCTCAAGTTTAACACAATTCTTTCTTCAATGGTGATGATTTTTGTGATAACTTTGTGAATCAATCTTAGCAAGCACAGATCAAACTCTTGATAAGTGGAGGATAAAATCTGGTTACCACAATGAACTTTTTTCATCTATACCTCGTAATTTATCCCATTTCATTCTGGATTTAGTCCCAACAAAGCGCTTAATGAAGACTGAAGTTTGACGATTTAAAAACTTCAACAAATTAATGCAAAGCTCTCACATCATTGCCATGAAAAATATATGCTTAATTTGCAGTTCGAAATACAAAAGCATTGTTTAGTACGTCAAATAATGCTGAGAGCAAGAAGAGGAGAATTAAGACAACTCAAATCATCTATCTAGGTAATAGGAACAATTCTGAGGTCATTATCCTGCCTCTCATTTTGATCATATCACCATCTGCGGTATATCATACAATCTATGTTAGAAGCAAGCATCTGTATGTACTTACACCACCTGGTAGCCAGTCTCAAGAGTTTTCTCAACATTTTATGCAAATGTTTTTCCTCTCCCTTTCCTTCTCAAGGAGTTATTTTTTACATAAAATCTGTTAGGAAAACAAAAATTTAACTTTTAGCTTTCATAAGTGAGAAATGTCAACTACAAAATAACTCATTCAAAAGTTAGGTTTTCGCCAGGACGCAGTTGATATTTCCAGTATACTCCCGCAATGAAAGATTAATCATTTTTCTTATTCCTGCTATTCCTGCCCCATTTCTACAAAGTATTGGCTCGGGTCTCATTAGAGCATCAAATCATTAAATTAATTCATTTGAACTTAATGAACTTAGTACACTATATTTATTTCAAAACGTGATAACGGAACGACTCTTCAAGTCTATTATGGTAAATGCATATATGACGTACCAATACTATCAAACGCTTTTACGGAAAATTTATATTTCAGCCGCCAATATGAACAGCGTTGAAGCGATCGGTTTGGCGGCACGAGAATTCCATTACGCCGTCTTACAAGCAATATTATTTCATATAAGTTAGTAATTACGAGTTTAGGTCATGAAATTAAAACAGCTATTCTTTGCCGACGTTTCAGAATTTAAGTATTCCATCTTCAGGGCTAAATAAAATATACGATGGTCAAACAACAAAACAACAACACAAACAACAACACTGTGTCGTTGATTTGTTGTTTGACAATCGTATATTTTATTTAGCCCTGAAGATGGCATAATTAAATTCCGAAAGGTCGGCAAAGAATAGCTATTTTAATTTAATGACCGAAACTCCATATTAGTTCCTTATATCAAATTGTGAGGTCGATATGATTTACAACGAATATTATTTTAGCGTCGTATAGCCTTCAGAGACATCAAAACCTTGTACGAGGGACATCCGGGGAAGTAATGATACAAGTCTGATATATTGTAATGAAATTTCTTTTTTGACGGTTGGTAACACTGTCGCGTATTTGAGAGTGCGCATCACGAAGAAATATTTACCAGACTTTAGTTGTTCTCTTACAGTGAATTAAAAATGACCAATTCCATTCCAAATCCCACCAAATACGAGGTTCGTGCTGTGATTCGTTTATTGCACGCGAAATGAGAGACTGTTGCTGAAATTCATCGGCAAATCGTCTCTGTCTACAGTGAAGAAGTAATAAACAGGCAAATCGCGGAAAATTGTGTTGTGAATTTCAGTCAGGAAGACGTGACTTGCAAGATGAGTGAAAGGCCATCTGTCGTCAGTGAAGAAATTCTCCGTAAGATTGAAGTAAAGATTCAAGGAAGCAGGCGTTAAACCATTGATAAACTTCATGAATAATGCCCAGAAGTGTCAAGAACAGTTTTTCCTGTAGCAATAACAGAAAGCTTGGGCTGTCGGAAACTTTGTGCACACTGGATGCCGAAAATATTGATTGAGGATCAAAAGAAAAATCGAAAGGCTATGGCGCAGGCATTTCTTGCTCGTTACGAAGAGCAGAGGGACGAATTTCTGAACTGTTTAAAATCAGTTGATGAAACTTGGAGAGCCCACCAGAGAATAAGCGACAGTCGATGCAATGGCACCACACACACTCTCCATCAGCGAAAAATTCAAAACTTCAATATCAGCCCAAGAGTAAGTGGCTGAGAGAGCAAGCGGGAGACTTCTACGCAGCGGGATTAAAAATGAACTCGTACCAAAGCTCACTTAATGCATTAACATGCAAGGTGATTATGTGGAAAAGTAATCATTGATGAATTCTAATTCCACTATAAGTAAAATTGATGATAATGTGCTTTTAAAAAATTCTATGATCTTTGTATCTTTACTTTCCGGATATCCCTCGTACTTCAAATATTACTTACATTGTCTATTGTCCTTAACTTTTCTTTTTCATTCCGATATCTTAACATTTACGTTTTTTAAACCCGTCTTTAATGAGTTTCATTAATGAAACAAACAGCCATTGGGCAGTTACCTCAGCACGTTTTTCCAGGTTTTTTTACTCCTCCATCACGTGGGGGAGATCTTCTGCGGTTGTTTTTAATGAAGAACATCAGCGAGAAGATAAGTTTCAGGCGCGATGCTGTGGAATTCGCACATGGTGAATGAAGGAGTTCAGCTTTCCACTGGCTAAAAAAATATTTATTACGAGCAAGGCTCCAATGTGATACATCATCTCCAGGTGAAGATGGTGTATGTACCACTTAAATATGATGTATCACATAAGAATCTTGTTTGCGTTAAACTGCATTTTTTTAAACAAGCGGAAAATAAAAACACCTTTATTCATCACGAAGAATATCAGCCTAACATCCCCGAGTTTTTCCTCTCAGTATATACACTTTGTTACTCTTTTTGATATCGCAAATTTGATATAAAATTTACTTCCGAAGTCATCGCAAAGAAGGCATATTAATGGAAATCTGTTTATGCTAATGTACCTAAATTTTCACGAGGGGTTGGATGAAAGAAGCGAAAGTCATTGGCTCGCCCTAATTAAAACTATATTGTGATATTGGGGACGTGCATATGTAGGGATCAGGTGGGTGTGGTGGCTAGAGTAGGTATGCTTCCTATTCCAAAGATTCGGGTTTGAATCCCGGCAGTGGTGGAGAGTTTTCAGTGTGGAATCCCGATCCCTATTTGGGTGCCATGTGGAAAACACTGCAAGTGAGTAATACTCGGTCCGTCGGATGGGACGTTAAACTGTGGTCGCCTTAGCGCCTTTCGCATAGAGCAAGCTATTGCCGTTGCCGGCTTTCTCTCCATTCTTCCTCCATTCTCCAAATAATCCTTCCCTTCCAAGCGACCTATCCTCACTGGCGCAAATGACTTGTTTTCGGTCGCTTCCTCAATTAACCAATCAGCAACGTATCCATGCCTCGAGTAAATTCGTATGCAGTGACAAGAGATATTGTAGGAGAGGAGCGCAGACGGAAAGCGAACATACAGCAATCAATCCCATGAGAGTCAGTATGAACACATATGGTTATTTGATTGTTATAATATAAAAGCTTTAACGAGAAAATAAACCGTCATGACCTAATTTTCCTCTTAAAGAATGATATTTTTCATCCATTTTCAAGTAGACTAAAGTCACAAGCTGCTTAGAGCATAACTATTTATCTTGTAAACCAGATGATCTAATTATTTAAGCATAAAAATTACCTATCTTAACCAGTAGATAGCTTCCAATAGTAATACATAATTCGTTTATGGCCATAATCATGGTTTCAACGCTGGGTATCATAGGATTAATTTCGATGCCCATCTCCGACACCATAGTCGTCTGTAAATTAGTATACTTTTGGAATCATAGAGTTTCCTTTGAGATAATGAAGAAATCCCACACGCCTTAGTGTCAATTTTAAAACGTGCCTGTTTTACCGTAAACTGCTCATTTTCCCCCTACATCGAATTCAGGCCAATTTTGAATCAATGTATTGTATTTATTGATGTCATTATGGAAGCGTTTCTTTTACCCGTATCAGAGAATTCTAAAACAACCCGTAGACAATCTCTTTTAAAATATATAATGCGGTAGAGCGACAATTTTTCCCCTGACGGCGAAAACCCCCAGCCGCGGATAACCGACCAAAAAGAAGGGATCAGCACTGCCCGCCGATGAGAGCACCAATTGACGGTCTTCCAGGGATGACGGGGGAAATTAGGAAGATCGCATTCGTTACAAAATCACGCCGAGGGGAGGGAGAGAAAGGCTGAGCTTGGAGTTGGTCGCTGCGAAAGCCTTCCGAAACCCGCGGTCTTCTCTCTCTTTCTGCGTCTGGCAATCGCCCTTACAAAGCTAAGGATAAGGGAACAAGACGGGAGAAGACTGGTAGGGGTGGAAGTGCACGAAAAGAAGCGGAAATAAAAAAACACACATCTCATTTTCCGTCCTGGTCTATTTCTATCTCGCCGAAGCCGCGTGTTTTCAATCCGGGCATATGTGAGGGGAGCACAGCCGAGAGCAACAGCAGCGGCAGTCGATAGCGTTTGGAAGGCATCCAAAGGAAAAAAGAAGAAGAAACGGCGATCGGTGGGGGGAAGCTTGAAGTTTTCCCGTAAGTCATAAATAAAGCGGGGGCGGTGTAAATCAATGGCCTCTGCGTAAACCATCTCCAACGCCGCTTTCCATCCCGCGATTGCGAAGACGAGGCGGGTGGTGCTGAACCGACTGAAGGCTGTGGCGGGCGAGATGGGCGGGAGTGATTTTGTATTGGGATTCCGGCGTTCTGAGTGAGGGCGGGGGAGGACTGACAAAAGAGATGAAACGCGCCGCTGGAATCACGCCAAGGAATTTTCACACCAGGCGATTCATATGCACGAGTAAATGCAAAACTGCATAGCGTTAAACTCGAAATATTGCGCGTCGCACGAAAAATGGCCTCTACAAAAAAGGAGGCTCTGCAATAGCCCTGAATATTCGTCTCTGAAATTGCGCATCTCTTATGCATCTAAATGCACGATTGAATGCTGCTGGATGCATGTAGTTCAAAAATAATGTTTTTTATTTCCGCTGGTAGGCTTTTCTGTCGGATCCTAATCTGAAAATGCGCTCTGCAGTGGACGCGAATGTTCTCACCGGAAACGCAGCGGAACCAATGAGTCCACCGACCCGTAATGTTTCACATATTCATCACAGTACTCCAAATGAGGCATAATCCAGGGAATAGATACGTCAAGCCGCGCAAACAAGCTTCTAAACACCCTCACATAGTTCAAATCCGATTTCTGACGTTTACGCTTACGCTCTTACGCTTAAATGCGATATTTAAATGAGCGAAGTCATCTAGTTTCTTTATAAATTCGTGAAAAAAATCTGAAGGCATAAAGGACATGCAGAGAGTCGTTTAGAAATGAAAAAATGTTCTTAATAGCAATTCTTATATATCCATATCTTTCCATATATTTCCATATCTTTCCTGATCGTGGTCCATTTGGATAAGGCATACAACTGGCAGCAAGTGGCCTAATAACTCCTCCATTGAACGAGGATCGTGACCAAACTTCACGGAAGGAGCCAAGTAGCAACTAATTTAAAGATTAGGCGCACCATCAGGATAACTGTCCCAGGGACAACATATTGAGAAGGCTTTTGTGGATGTACGTACTACCCTACGAGCTGCGGAAAGTGTGTGCGGCAGAGTATGCTAGGTCATCAGCCATGGAAATGGAGGGAATAGGAAAAAGGAACTTGTAAGACGAAGGAATAAAATGTTAGATGCATTACTTTATTCTTCATTGGTTCATTCTGCATCGTGCGAGACGAGAATGCATTTCTTTCGTTCTCCATTATGCGAGAATAGTAGGTTGCAATCCACGCTATGCGATCAGAGAATGTGAAAAGTGAATCATACATTATTCGAATTGAGAACTTAAATTTTAATTCTAGATGGTGCGCTAGTCGCAGTAACCGTGCGAGAAGAAGTTTTTTCGTATCACAAAATACCTTTAGGGTTTTGGGAGAAGGCCAACACAAGATAAAGTTCGCGGTATGGGATTTCTCTTCATTAAAAAATTAGTTTCTTCATTAGTTTCGAGCGGTTGGCTTCGGCGCGATCCATCTACGCATTGCAGCGTCGAATCTTCGCGGGTCGGTGGCGAAACACGGAGTGAGATCAGTCGCAACTCGCGGGAGTCTCCCCCGACTCCCTACCTCCGTCACGTTTCATTTTCGGCCCTGCATCGTTGATTTCATTCCTGCACGTGAATCCCGGCCCCCGAGGCATGTGGGAGGAAGAGGCAAGAGGAGAGAAAAACTGCTTGGCATCTAGACGTCGACGTGGCCCGATCGCTTCCTTCTCCCGAAACGCTCAATGACTTGATACGATTTATTCCCAGTGGCCAATTAACAAGAAAATTTGTTGTAAGAAACTCGGTTGGCTGATGATGTGGAATTCAAAAGTTAGATGGGTCTTTTGCTTTATTCAAAGCTTAACAAATGTATGCCGGAGATAAACATTTTTTGTAACGCGCGAGAAATACTAATAGAAATAGCGATGTCAGTCGAGACGTGGAGGATATCTACATATGATCCATACCTACAGATGATCATAAATAAAAAAAACTTCGCACTGTCCTCCGGTAACCTTCAATACCAATGCTCTAGCGCTTCATCCTTATTGGCACTGAAGAAGTATTTCATTGGTATTGGTATTAACGCTCTAGCGTCATACCCCTAATATTTATACGCTCTAGTGTTATCCTCTGGTTTCTTAAAGATTGCGCACAGTACGAGGATTTTTTCAATTCTAATGACGAGGGGAACTTAATTAAGGCCGGATACGATTGCGTTGGGGGAGATGTGATGTGACAGCATGTCGAGGAATTTAATACAGATAATTATTTGAACTTTCCACTGAAAGATAAAACGCGTTCCAAGGGTTTCATCGACGCCAAATCTCACGGTATGCATCCGAAGATGACCCACAAGTGTCGAAACACGCTTTAGTGGTGTGCACGGAACTATTCCGGGGTCTATTCTCTTGTCTATATCGAAAATTATCACCTCTTCATTCTGAAACGAACTTAATTTTTAAAACCCACCAAGGGAGGAGCACCATGGTAAAGATGAAGATCCTCGCGCTTTTGGGGTTAAAGGTTTCAGTGCGAAGTAATTGGTTTATTTTATCTCTTAATTTGTGACGATTGTATTGCTACTTATGCTAAATTGATTCAAGTATTTACGGGGTAAAAGACATGATATGGCGATATAAACTCTAAAAAATCTGTATGGAGTCCAATTTCACGGACTACATACAAATTTTGGCGACTTGTATCATCACAAAATCCCTGATTAAGATGTGATTTTCGGCTGCTCACACGCAATACAGTTAAATTCTCCCAAATTCGTCGAAACAACGTGAAAGTGGACGCTCTCCGGAACGACTCATTTGCTTCCAATTCCTCGCGGCAAGTGGAGCGTAGGACGGAGGATGTAGAGCAAGGAAACCACGTGTACCTACTTAGAACGCGAGGGCAAAGGAAGAAAAGAAAGGTCTCTTCTCGCGCACACCCATCCAACCCACGGTCGCACTCACAAGTAAGTAGGTTACCTAGGCTATTCTCGAGCCGTCATCGTAAACAAAGAGAGAAAGGGAGACGTAATTCCATTAGGATGTGTAAGTCAGACTACTCACGGCTGTAAAACTGCAGGAAGGAGTCCATGTCCACGTAACCCAGCTGCCCGCTGAGGACGAGGAGCGCGTCCCGTCCCTGCGCTTCGTGGCTCCTCATTTCGGACGCGGCCATGGCCCGCCCGCCGACACTCCCCGCGGACCGGCCGGAGATCTAAAAGTAAAGCTCGGGGGAATAGTGGAGGCGTCCGAGTACTAGCGCCGGGGGGATCCACTATAACTTCGGCCCAACTCTCACCGAACACCGCGCCCAAAAAGGTTTCTTCCCCCTTTGCTTGACGGTTGGCGGTGAATGATTTCGTTATCGTCGCCTCGGAGGGGTGTTTACATACTACTTCTGACCACTGCCCCCTCTCTTCCTCGATAACAAACGAAACTAACAAATTCACGGGAGAGGGTGGGGGATACAAATCCGAAAATCTAAAAAATATATATAGCGATGACTAATGGTTCGTTCAAAAGATTTAGAGAATTCTTTGAAAAGTCTCTGCGTCGATTTATATCAACACTATGACGTTACATTGACTGTTTAGAATGGAAGATTGGAAATTGAGAATAACTGTCAAAATCTACGTGGAGGTTAATGAGAAATTGAAGGAGAATCGTATCCGGTTATCTCAAGTGAGAAAATTGAAACATACACTAAAAAACACAGAGGAAATGTTAAAATTACGGAGAAGATAATTCGCTCATTTTACTATGCACTACATATATACTTATATAATGATAGTTATAATATGTACACATTAGGTAGAATTGTAGTATCTGGAGTGGTTTCTAGGAAAAGACTTAAGGAACTTTTACTGTACAAATGTACGAAATTTTTCCCAAAATGCAACTCTTCGGATTTTCATCCACAATATCACATTTTTTTCAGTGGCTGTTTGGCACCTATATCTGTTCTTTCTCCCGAATAAACAATTAACCAAGGGCCGTTGCTCGACTTATTTTATTATACTTTGGCCGACATAATTTCTGTAGAAGTACAGTTGGTTTAAAGACACTGCTATAGTCGTCCAACTTAATGCATCAACTACTCAAATACAATATCCGTTCTCGAAAGGGGTTTCGAACCTGTGACTATTGGATTGCCGAACCTCCGAGTTTTTGACCTGGCTACTACGGTCGGATATATAATTTTATTCTTAATTAAAAAGTTCCGAAAAAATCACTCAAATTCATTTCGAGAGGGCTCTTTTTTATTTGAAATTCCATACTAGGAAACTGAAACCTATTCATGCTCGAAATAGTTTATGACAAATCCCTTCTGTAGAGTCCAACAGAGTTTTATTTACAAATAAAAATGATGATATCAGGCCTGACATCGTTAAAATGATTGATATCCATGTTGAGAAAAACCAACTTTTTAATATCCACAAACTTTATTTCGCTGGCACGACACGCGTTTCACCACACTGTGGCATATTCATGTCCCTATTCGGGATTTTATTTACAAGTTCAGCGTAAAATTATTCATATCCTTCCAAGTTTTCCGCTCATTGAAACTTAAACTGCCAGGCTTGAACGACGGCGAGTGCCTGCATTGGCGTGAGCGCTTGGCCAGACGAGCGTGACAACCATTAAATCAATGGACTTGACCTTGGTGGCAGCAAGATGCCAGAACCGGAGGATATGCGGATTTGAGAGCAGAGCATTTCCCGTCGTTGGCGAGCATGGAAGAGCGCGCTGGGAGACTCCACAAAGGAAGCGACAAGTTCGTAACTGAAAACAACGGCGTCTCTCGATCTCTGTAAATAGGAAAATTACTCGGCGTAATTTTTTATACGATGCTGGCGTAGGCGTAGCCATACTGCACCTCATCATCTGCGGGGTCCTGATGGCCTCGGGACTACATTGGTTTTAAATAGCTGGAAAAGTTGTTTCATTTGAGGGGATTGGAATTTTAAAGCTATTCCGTGGACATGAGTGGAGCACATTCAGACATTTAATTATAATGACTTGTTATGAATCACACAATCATAAACCACCGAAGAATAAAAAAGTGGGATATTATTAGGAGAGAATATTACGTAAAATTAATATTTTTAAATTATTTCACCAACTAGAGTGCGTTATTTAGCCTAATGACTTTTGAGGTTGGGTCAATGTGGATCTTTTAAGGGGTAATTTCAGCTTTAATAGGAATCTCACGTATTTTAACCGCGCACTCGTTAGTGTGCGACTTAGAGTAAAAACTTGAAATGGGCGGATTC
Organism: Pyrrhosoma nymphula; assembly: GCA_963573305.1. Lineage (NCBI taxonomy): Eukaryota > Metazoa > Arthropoda > Insecta > Odonata > Coenagrionidae > Pyrrhosoma > Pyrrhosoma nymphula. The sequence continues at coordinate 76,615,823 of OY754327.1, read as the reverse complement.
AAGAGGGAGGTTACGGGGACATCGCCCACCCCTTAGAGCCTTCATGAGAAGATTTTGTAGAGATCTTTCAAGAGGTAACAAAACAGAGTAACGATAGATGATTATACGTAGCTTCGTAAAGAGGTTTGGACAGCGACAGCAAAATGATAGTTTTAAAGAACATTGAAGTTTCCAAAGTCATTTATAAAAACATGACAAAAACAATATTGCACCAAAAATTGGTAGCATACATCCACACTCGCACTGACTCCAGCTTAACCTTTAACTTTTCTCACGATTATAATTTAAATTACAACGATTTTTTAATTATCAACCTAGGTACATACTTATACATTTTTAGGTTCTTTGCTATTAGGAAACACTTCATTTTAAACATTTTTCCTGATTGGTTAAATCTCAGGACTTTATTAACGTTTCTAAAAGTGTAGAATACATTTTCGGCGTTGACAGATTTAAACTTTACTAGCTGTATAGCAAAAAAATTAAATTTTTCTATGGCCATATAAACTGCGAAATGCCAATGAATGCCTTAGTATCTACAATCAAAACCGTGCGACTTTCCAGGCTTGCATCCAAGGGATAATGTTTAAAGGCCATGCATATGAAGAAAACATACTGACTACTAAGGTGGTGGGCATATGCGTAGCGTTACTTTTGCGAAGAGAATTCATAGGAGATAAGGGAAGATTGAAATATTTAGGGGACGATCAATTTGGACGGACTATATTAGCGCGAATGATCATTCAGAAAGAAAATAAAATATCTGCTCCAGAAAATTTAGCTCAGAAATGAATAATTGTGGACCTCAACAAATTGTACACAGTATCAATTGAAATGGAATAATTAGGGAACTCATCCCCTGAAATTCCACACGCTAAATGGCTGAACAAAAAGCATTCAAAATATTTTTATAAAGAAAATACCCGGGTTCCGACGTTCAACGTCATCTTCAGGATCATTTTTAGCAAAAATAATGTGGAATCACAAAGTTTAAGTTTTTCTTCTAACATGAATCGATTCCATTAAGTTACGCCTGAAACTACCAAAGAGAAATCCATCAATAGCACGATGAAGATCAAATAAAAGCCAAGGGATAGAATGTCTTCTGCTCATCATTGTGCCTGGATTTTTAAGGCATAGAGCAATAACATCAAATATAAAATATGATTACTTTGTTAATAAAAATCGCACCAATAGTTACTGAATTGTGATGATTCTGGTGTGATGTGGTGGAAATGAAACATTGTGAACGAACCAACGAAATTACGATTTCACACTTACACAAAGTTACGCAGACCAAAGTTTTGATCTTCAGATGATATAGTACAGGTCATAATAAATTAATTTATTTGGAAAACTGCAATGTCGTAGTTTTATTAGTCAATAAGTAATTATTTGAAGAGGCATTCTATCGATTAAGGTACACTTTGGTAAATACAAAAGTACTGCTTCCTCATCTTTTACTACCGCAAGCACTTAATTTCCTAACACGATCTCTTTCTTCACCTAGGGAATATTTCCTACCTCTCTCCGTCACATCCAAAAAGCCTATTCTCTTTCCTTCTTCTCCTCGGGTACCCAACATTCTGCCAAAAATCACTTCATTTGCCATCCCACTGCCCCTCAATAATTAATGAAGTCCATTGTGCATGGATAAATGTGGTTGAAAGGCATAATAAACCGTTAAAATTAAACGACAGGTGGCACTGTCCACTAATGGTTTTTACTCAAACTGACTTGTTTCGACGCTTGTGCGTAATTGCCTGGTATCTAAGCATCGAGACACGTGGTTTTTAATAAAGACCATTAGAGAATAGAAACACATTTTGCTTATTTTTTACCGAATTCAGTATTTAGAGTCCGTATAAAAACAACATTTTTACTATCGAAAATGGTTCACTCATAGCCTAGAATCCCCATTTTAAATCATCGACGCTGAGAGTTTTTCGGAAGCTCATTTCAAGGTTATGAGCAGAAAAGGGAAAATCGAGAATTCCCCGAAAAAACTGTCTCATGCGAGAAGTGGCACGGAAACCCTCCGCATTGGAGAGGCGATAAATCAAGAGCCGCAGGTGAATGAAGGCGTAGCAGGGTGGTGGGAAGGCTCACGGGGGGCGCCGGACCACCCAAGGCGATGGCGCGTCAGGGCTAAAGGAACAAAAAGGTGGAAAAAAATATTACGGAATAGTTTTTCTCCTAAGAACTCACATTTGTGAAAGTATTACAGTCGCTCGTGATTCAAATAACTTGAACTTTTCCTGAAGGATTTTTTTCTGAAATTTAACTCAACTGTCTCCGCGTGAATCACTTCATGATGCGTGTAAAGGAAACACAACAAATCCACAAAAATATTGATCACTCCTCCCAGAAAACTTTCCCCCTTCCCTCGTCCGCATATATGTATTTATCTTCTCGCTACTAGAAGCAATGGGTCTTGGGACACCTTGAAAAAGGGAGGGAATGTGGTACGGGAATTAGTAGAGGAAAAAGACGAAAGTGAATTTTATGTTAACAGAGTGTCTTAGTGTCTCGCTCTGGTGTCGATAAAGACATTAATGGAGCGTGGAATGACAGATTTGCGGTACTTATCTCTACGGCAGTGTGCCTCTTTTATTTAGTTGTTTCAGCTATTGATAGAGAAGTAGCGCAATTAAAATAATGTCCTTCGTGCCGTACTGAAACTGACGTAACCTTAGACTGGCAAGTTGCTTCCGAGCCTGTATTGGCTCGCGATAGACAAACCATATAAGGAAGTTTGTGAAATGAATTTTTCCCTGGTAATGATGCACTGTGTTGAAACCATGACCGCGAGTTAATAAATGTTTTAGCGGCATTGCAGTGTTTCATCTATTCTTATCTCAGCTGTGGTTTTAACGATAGCACGCTACTGTCAAGAGTTCACCGATGATACCATGAAAATGGGGCCTCTTCTTTTGTTCCTCGCAACGAACCATATTCCTCAGATCCATCTTAATTCTTTCCTCCACCTTCATATTGTTTTCCACCAAAGAATGACAGCCGTTACCCCAATCCTATGCCATCCTGTCCCATGCCTCCACGTTCACCATACTGACGTACGTGGAACTGCGAATTAAAAACATCCCAGTGTTCGAAAACATACCTGATCGCCTTTTCAGTCATGCCAACCTAATGGTTTTGATGATATGATAGGATTTTCCAACAGATTTATTCATTGAGTCATCTGAAATTACTGATTTTCCCCGAGCAACAGCCTTCCATGATGGATACTTCGGTTCCCGCTCGATCGCCACAATAAGAATCGTAGAGGTCGGCTAAAATTTGGATGGGTGTTCGTCCCATTCGTCTCGTGTGCTGTTGCGCCTGTCATTGAGATGCAGACAATGAAGTTCGAAATGACCTAAACTTGTGTTTCCCAAATTTTTTTGAGCCACAAAACAATCCATTTCAGAAACACATGCCCAAACACAAACCTATGTCCAACGCCCCCCAACCGTAAGCTTTAAAATCATAGACTACATTGCCAAATCAGGCATATCATAAAAATTAAGGTAAAACAATTATGGTTAAATTAAAGTTTATTTTCAATCCAACAGATATTTTATTCATTTCAGGACATGTAGGTACTATATTGTACCATTCGGTTAGGACCCTGCCTTCAGCGTCTCCCTGCCGCCCCCTTGTTTCTTTTGCCCTCCCTAGATTTAAGTACCGCCTCCCATGGGGCGGTAGCGTTCACTTTGGGAACCGCTGACCTAAACCATCGAAGTACGTTAAGATTAAGTACCTACGACAATACGTCTGATATTCTCTGTGATGATTTACTCGAATTTTCTTCTGTGTTTATTCAAATGCGAACAAAATGAATAACCTTGCTTATGGAGTCCCGATAAACATACACCAGGACGGTTGACCCTATCATTTAAATAAAAAGCCATTAGAATTTCTCAATAAATGCAATTTCCACCACTTTAACTATGCCGGTTAGGTGAATGGGCTCCGGGGGAGAGGGTGGCATCAAGCGCCCTCTTTCTCACAACGGTAATCCCTCCACAAATCATTTAAAAAGGACACCATGGGCATTGTTTCACCGGTGAACACATATCCATGGCATGTGAACGTTGAATAATGGGTTGGACTGAAAATAAATGAACATCAGCAATCATCAATACGAAGACTGGTTTGTTACACCTCCCACTCCATTCTCTTTTTAGCTAACCCATTCATTCCTCCATAATTCGTCTTTTGACGTATATCATTATTTTCTTCATTTATTACATTCTTGGCCCTCCGCGGTAATTATTCCAATTCATTTACTTCCTCCATTATTTCCTGGAGGCTGTTATGTCCCAGAATTATGTTTGATGAGTTCTTCTACTTCGCAGAGTTTCCATTAAACACCTTTTCCCCATAGCTCTTTGTAGGACTTCTACATTGGGGATTCTCTCCATCCATTTGATCATCATCATTCTTTGATAACACATTTCCATGGATACCGCTCTTTTATGTTCTGCTGCTGCTATCGACTATGCTTCACTACCAAATGAGAGCGTGATACACACAAACGTTTTCATAAAGGTTTTTCTTACTTTCAGACTTAGTAGACTCCCCTTAAGAAAAATGACTTATTTGCTCGAGTTACTTGCTTTTCTTGCTTGCACATCTCCCTTGCTTTTTCTATCACTGGTGATCCAAGCTTCCAGATTCTTAAGAGCAAATTTCCTTCACTTGCTCCAGTTTTAGTTGCCCAAATGTCGACGGCGACTTTAAGTCGTATTCGTTTATTCCACAAAAAAAACATTATTTTGGTTTCGCCAAAGTGGTAACCGCGGCTGGGTGCACACACACAGGGAGGAAAAGTTCGACGTAGTTTTAATCATTAACGTAAAATCGGAAAGAACATCATTCGCGACTAGTCTCGTTTCAGGAGAGAAACGACGGCATCAAAGCAAACGAAGGGATTTGCGCGCGGCGTTATTTCGTCCCCGACCACGTTCCCTTCCTTCCTTCCGACACTTGTCGGGCTTTTCCGCGCGGCGCGGAGCGTGTTTTCATACCCTATGACCCCCTCACACCCCACTCCCGTCCGTCGCGCCTTCACTCCTCATCCTCTCCCACGACAACACGTTGGATCCGACAATATTCAAGTTTCCTCGGCAGAAGCGGCGCCCTCCGCATTGTTTTTGTCCAGCCAAGCAGATCGATACCTCGAGACGTGGTTCCACAAACGACTCGTGCATGCTTTCGTCCCCCTCTACCCCTCACGGCATCTCTTGGAATCACGCTTAGCCCCATTCCATCATCATCTCGACGGTCCCCCGGAATGAGAAGTTTCATTTTTTTTATTATTTAAAATGATCGAGCGCGGATGTCTGTTGAGCGTGACATTCGTCGCTGGCAAAGGGAATAAGAGGAGGAGGTGGAAGAGGAAAAAAAACACACACGGTGAAATAACGACGACGGGAATATGGCTCGCGCGCGCAGCTCCCCCACGTTTTACGAGGCAGTGATTCCGATGCCGTGAGTTCCCCCTCTCGTTCCGCCGGCAAGGGTAGGGGATTTTTATGTCAAACAAGCGGGGCTAACGAGTGAAAACTCATTCCGAAGGCGACTGCGGCGACGAGAGAACAAGAACGTCGCCTGGAGATAGTTAATGATTCATCGGAAGGGAGAGAAGTCTTCTAAAGCGAGTACGATATTATATGTTCTTCTAATGACTCTCTTATATGCTCAGGGTACCTAATCGGCGTATGATATTTATGTGCAGGGATTGCATTTGTGCGGTGATAAGAGTCATTATCAGCAGTCATCAATCAGAAGGGATTGATTTGCTGCAGCTCCCCACTCCACTCTCAGTTTACTGTTTTACTCTTCCATGTATTCATTTTAACGTCCCTCATAATTTTCCTGATGCGTTCCATCCTTGGGTCTTCTTCGTTAATGCTTTGCATTAATTTCTCCTTCTATTTCTGTCGACTGGAGGGCGATGCGTTGCAAAATGTGTCCAGTTAAGTACGTCCCTTATTCTCCTCAGAGTTTGTTTCCATGAAACATCGTTTCTCTCCGACTCTTCTTGGAACATCTTCATCGGTGATTCTCTCCGTCCATTTGATATTCATTAATATTCTATTGTATCACGATGCCATTGCTTCCCATCTTTGCTCTGGAGCTGTTATTATTGTCCATGGCCCAAATGAATTGTCAGATAGAATAAAAAATATTCAAGCCTGGAATGGGATATGAGCAGGATACGCGTTACTTTCAAGGGTTATATGAAGAATGTGAGAATGTGTAGGAAATGTACACAGAGTATCATCAGGAGAAAGACTTGGAACATCAAGGGTCTAATTGTTGTGGTGGCTCGAGTATTGACTTCTCATACCAAGAGTTCGGGCTCGAATCTCGGAGGTGGCGGGGATTTTTTCAGTAAAATCATGATCCTTACTTTTGGTTCTATATCTAGTAGTTTCAGGTGTAACTTGGTGGAATTTATTCAATATGAAATGAAAAACTTTTTACATTGTGGAATCACAAACTTAAAAGTTTTTCATTTCATTTTGGTTCTATGAGAAGACTTTTAACTAAAAGGGCAGTAATTATGCCGCAACATAGATCGTAAAGCTGGATACCCCGGGCGGCTTTCGTTTAGAGTGAGTTAGCGCAGACGCAAGGCTTCTCTCAACCCTTTCTTCATGTTCCAGAATAAATCTCCTTACCAGCCGACCTAACTAACTCTAAAGGAAAATTTACCACAGTTGCCGGTTGCCTCCCTCCATTACTAAATTGGTATAAAAATAGCAACAAATGAACTTTATAGATAAATGAGTAGCCTTTATAATATGAGTAGGATTTTTTCCACTGCTCACTCAGAGCTATCCCACGACCGACATAACGTCACCCGCCAGTTACATGCTTCTGGTCTTTTTGCAGTTGAGAAATGAAAGCTAAAGGCCATGACGTTTTTTGCTACTCCATTCAGCTTTTGTAATTTGAGAAAGAAAACTTCACGATTTCATCCGCTGTGTCCATTTTCGGATGAATGAGATGGTCGCTCGAGTTGGATGGAATCACATGCAATTAGCCTCTTTTACGAAAGCGCGATGAGTTAACTCCTTTCGCACAGCGGAGGGGCCCTCCTCGATATTAGGAGAGAGACAGCAGGAGCAATACCTTACCTTGCAAGTACCCACTGCATTGTACTTCCGGTGGTCACACATTGCGCACACCCTCAGCGGGTCATGCTCCGTGGCACGTAGCAACCCAGTTCATTACCCGAATCGGAACACGAAGCGTTTGCTGCCGTTCGCCCATCTAGGCTCACAGTCATGCGAAGTCCTCACGAGATATCAGTCTTGGCTTTTTTGGGAAGCATCAGCGCTTATTACCGACGAATAGAAGGCTCGAAGGATGATTCTTGGCTAGTTTTCCTTCCTCCGGTGACGCTTTCTTAAAAAGTGCTGCGAAAGAAAAGTAGGTGTGACGCAGCCATTTAAAGGACTAAGTTGAAGACTCCAAGGTTGCACGCAAGGCTAAAATATACAACATAAGGTTCACTTTCGGGGTAGGCACGCTGTTCAATAAGTCTCATTCTCAATGTTAGGCCTAGAAAACTGGATCTTTTTAAACAATTTCTTCCATATTACCCGATCCTTACATGCCTCATTTACGTCAGCTACATTCCGCATTGCTCCAAACAGGGTCTCTTGTTAGTTAGACCTCGAATATTCCTCCTCTTTAGAGCCTCTTTCATCACATACACCCATGACTTCCTTGATATATCCCTACCATTCGCTCTTATATCGTTAATCTGTTTCGCTACTCGACTCTCATCTATTCTCTAAACATTACTAGACCAACGAAATACGTTCCTTTCATATCTGTCCATTACCGGAGGATTAAGCACTTCTTTATAAGCAAGGCTAATGTGATTGGAAAAATTCATTTCAATTAAGCACGGAGGATATTATTTTACCCCCACAATTTATCAGTGGAAGAGATAACTTAGGCAAAATGAATAAGATAAACTGTCCAACAAATAGAAATAACAATACCCTCTTACCAAGCACCACTCACAATCGCAATTGAAACAAGGCGAGACCGTAATCTACCACTATGGGCCTAACTTTTTGTCACTCCCTTTCCCCAATCACCTATTCCTATACTCTCCCGTGTGCATGGCTAGTGTCTTAACACTCCTTGCGTCGGCTTGCAGGTCAGTACAATGAGCTAATAGTACGTATTTGCCGATTTGAGGATATAGACGTCGGCCGGTCGGTGACAGTGAGATGAAGTCCTCGTCTGCCAGTCCTGGGTTCAAATGTTCTAGTCCTGTTTCCGTGGGTTTTCCTCCATCCAAAGCACATATATTTTTGTAATTCGTAAAGAGTAAGAGCTGATATGGAGCGTGGCGATGTATGAGTGGGACACTTGGCCGTTGCGGAAGGGGTATGTGCATTATGTATACACTGGAGGCATTTGAAATGAGGGTGTGGAGGGACGAAAGGGTTCTGTATATGAACGGACTGTCTTAAGTGTCACCCTCTGTTTTCGTTTAAGCCACTGATAGTGGGTAAAAAGAAGAAATTAGTGTACCTATCAGTTCGGAAGTTTTTCTCTCTTATTTTGTCGCTTCTATCAATGGAAGAGATATAGTTGGAGGGGGGGGGGGTTAAAATAATGGAAGGAATACTCAATGATGTGATGTAAGAAAATATTAATCCTAATTACTACTACCCAGTCCTAATTTCGCTCATGATAAAGACGACTTCATCGTCATTGCTGGATGTTTTCCTCGGTGCTCAGCGCAGTTCGACCACGCCGTCTCGCTTGGCTCGTCCTTTTCGTAGCCGTTTTGGAGTTGAGACACTTCCTTGGAGAGATCTGCCTCACCTTCGGAGGCGCGGAGAAATGGCACAAGGCGGATCGGGTCCCAACTCCATCAGGGTCGCATGGAACAAAAAGGGGGAGAGGGGGTGTGCCCAGTTCTCTCGTGGCGTGCGCAGGTTCGCGGTCAAGGTCTCCTTTGCCACTATCATGACCCCGGGCACGGCAGTTTCTATCTCCGGCCATATATGCACGAGTCCCACCGCGCACGCAACTCAGCGGAACGACCGAGGGCGCCACTTGGTGGATCACGGAAAACAGCAGCTACGCTTTCCTTCCAATTCTCCAGCTACCGGAGATTGCGAAAAGGAAACGTGACATTCCGCGAGTAGGCATGCGATTACCACATGAATAGACAGATGTTTGACCCCCGCTCAAATGACATAAAATTATTCTTGTCGATAAATATTCAATGAAATTAAGCCAAAGTAAAATAAAGATAGTAACAATCACACTAAAATTATTGCTTCAATTATTACTTAATCTTAGTAAATGATAATTTTCCCAACGGTACACGATACTCCAAATGTGGCAAGTTATGTCCGAGCGTGTAAAAGTTTCCTGGATTATGCACTTCAATAAAGTTAACTTAAAATCAGCCAAATAAAATTACGATTACATTAACTCCGTTATAATTAAATCAAAGTAGTGACTAATTATTTCCCAAGGAGTGGCTACGCGGAACTCGACAAATTACATCGGACTCCTTTTGAGTACCTGTTCACCACAGTACACAGTCATTATCACCTGTTTACTTTCGTGTTTCAGACCAAAATTTAGTGGTCATTATGGCTCGGAGATTATAGTGCAGCATGCTAAAAAACACATAATATCTAAAGCCAGTCTCTTGGCGAGTAAGGAAACAAATTATCAGAATAAGGGCACAGATTCTGGAAAAAACTTAAAATAAATCGCGACATACTTTAAAAGACCAAGCGAAAGATGTGAATGATTTTATCTGTTTTTCTCTCAGAAAAAATACACATGACAACCTTGTAGCCGTATTACATGCAAAAAAGAATGAAAACAGTCAGAGAAAAAGTTTATTCTCCTTTAACTTGTTAACTCGGAGGAGCGAAAGTATTTTAAGAATAATGCGTGGCCTCTTAACGCCGATCGAATTCGCGACATTTAATTAGTCCACAGATTCTCAAAGAAAAATTTCATCCTGCAAGCAGAATTATCAAAGATTTGAAAAATAAAAATGGTTGAAAAATGAGCGTCACGAGTTTGCTGGAATTCGTTGCACGCTGAGAACGCTCAAATTAAACGTTAATGCAAATACGTTTCCCGCTCTTAACTCCCCATCTAGTTCATGACATGAACCTGGAAGTGGGGTGGGGGAAATGTCTAGACATGTGATTCAATTTGATTTGCGTCATAAAAATCCGAACAGATACAAGCGGGGTTTCGTTCACAAAAGGATTCATGACGCCTTTCGATCGGTAAGGTTACCTTTTGCCATTCACATGGAGAGCGGATTTGAACAGGGAAAAGATATTTTTTGTGCCTCCGCACAGAATTTATGCGAAGGAAATACCGAAGAAGGGCGTCCGCAAATTTAGGTGGACGGATTATAATTTGACAGGAGGCACCGTTTCCATTCCAACGGGAGAATTTTAATACTGGGATTCCCTCGGAAGAAAACAAGCACAGATATGAGGCTACAAAGCTGCTTGGACATAAATGACTCAGTGAAAAAAATTATCATGCATAGGAATAGGATAATTTTTTTCAATTTTAATTTACAATTCCATTACGCTACGATTTACTCGAAGCCTCCTGGAATACATACTACGGACGATAAAATATAAACTATCTGACCAATCTGATCGTAGCACATGTTCGATGAGAGACAATGTGGTAGCCTCGTCTTAATTAAATAACGATCAAAAAGTTTCAATTCCTCTCATATTTACGAGTACAATCAACTTTCATCAAAACAAAAATATCAGCTAAACCGTGTTAAATTACGACGACGTAAAAAATTGGTGAAACATAAGTAAAAATCTATCACACATGGAGCGAAAACGAAGAGCCATTACCTAATGACTTAATGTTCCTGGAAAAGTAGTATTCCGAGAAGAAGGAAGAAATGACGCAGCGAGAAACCGCGCTTTCGTGTGGGATCGCCAATCGCATGATTTAATGGAAGCTCAGCGGATGACACTCCGGTTTTGAAAGGACACGCAGCAGCGGAGAAATTGAATATGCCGGTATGAAATAATCAGTTGATGATGCGGGAAACCGTGAATGAGACGAAAAAACGAATTTTTAGGGCGTCCAACGGAGTTTCAAAAAAGTGTTCGTTCATATTACGTCAGGATTGTCCCACTTTCTCAAGCTATATGCTTTTATCTCGTCGCGGTCGGCAAAATCTCGGTAGCATGGGAAAAACGCGAGCGAATGGGAAGATTCAGGACGGTGATGGGGCGAGGCAGAGGAAAAAGGTGTCCGAGGACAATAGCAACATGCATTTTTAATGAGATTCGAGGCTTCATCTGAGAACCTTTTGCAGAGCAAATATGCCAGCCATTGACCCAAAGCGGTATACGAAGTCCTCCAGGGAAAAAACAGTTGGTACGTATTAAACATGAGTATCTTTTTCACCACAGGCATAGGAGTGGAAAAAACATCTGCTATAATTTTCAGAGTTAATCACACTTATGAACGTTATGACTTTAATTTGAAGTAAAACATGTGGACTTCTATGCATCTAAAGAGGTATCTTATGGAAAATTAATGTTGCGCGATCTAATTTACCGTATATTCTGGGAATCAGAAGAAGACAGTAATAATTTAACGTCTCGATAAGTATACTAGCCGTAAGGGAATAACAATAACAAAGGATTTATTAGTGACCTGTTTGATTCCACGAGTTAAAGAGAATGTAAGTGAAAGAGAAACAACAATAAAAGACATTCCTCGTACCAGTTGAAACATTTTCTCTAAAATTATGTGACGCAACCGGTAAATTACCGGTAAATCTTTTACTGCCAAGTTTCACAAGTCATTCAAGTCACAATGAAACATTAAATAAAATATTGAAATAATTTTTAGCTCGCAGATTTTACGGGTGCGTGCAACGTAACCTTAAAAATGTGTTTTTATGGGAAATTATAGATTAAATAATGATAATAACGAAAGATTACGCAGGAGAGCAGTTGTCAGCGGCAAAGCTTTGCCTTGATTTGTAACTCACGCCATAAAACAATCTTAAAAACATAAACAGTCAGTTTAAATATTTAATGTGATGTCCAATAAAGTCAAGGTAAATTTTTGATGATTTTAAGTTTATGATCGAGCGAAGAGAAGTAGTTTAACTACACTGGATTAGATTGAAATTCCAAGCTAAAAAAGGAATTCAATTTTTTACTGCAATAACATAAAAGCAGCAGATGTCATATCACTTGAAAAAAGGAGATTATCTGCATAAGGCTTGATTTGGATACTCACCACAAAACGAGCATAAAGCTATTTTAATAAGCGTAATTCTTTGAGATAAATCATAACGGTTAGTTTGAACGAAACATTGGAAAATATATATACTTATAAGTTGATCAAGGGACAATTATTTCAAGAAAAAGATTGACACATTACTGGCGTAATGTGCGATCCATAATCCAAGGTTCGTCAAGCTATTGTCAAAAACCCGCGCGATTGCTCGCTTCTTGAATTACTTGTAATGCATTCTAGATGGCAGAACAACACACGCTGAACAGCGCCTCTCCAGGCGATCGCCCTTACTACGTGAAACAACTCTTGCGAGTGGAATTGGAGGAACTTATGAATGAAGCTTCAGGAGGCTCATTCTCAAAGACTTCAATATTACGTATGAGAGAAAAATGTAATGTTTCATGATCTCATCTGCATGCAGATTTTTGATGGGTTCCTCAATTGGTCTTGAATAAAAAGGTAAAATTTCAAAACTCGAGACTTTGGCAAAACAAAATATTCCATCGACGTGAGGCACCAATGGAGGTGGGCAAAAAAGGCTTCGGCACGAAAATAGAGATGTAACTCTTGAATGAATGAGTCAAAATTAAAGAAAAATAAATTAAATTTCTCTTTTTTTGATTTAAAGCACAAGAGTACGGAATAAAACTATATCAAGAGCCTACATACCGCGACCCACCACTATCCGATGTACTGACACATCGAAGCGCAAAAGCCAAGATTACTTGGGAAATTCAGATCACGCGAGTTTCCTGGTTGCACAGAGGATATTAATTAGCATCGTACTACATATCTAGATCTCAAGGAAGTGACAAGATAAGAGAAATACTCCGCAGAACTGATAGGTACAAACATTCTTCCCAAGCACCATTAATGAGTGTCAGTACTCTAGCACCAACCCATTCTCCTTCAACACGTGTTTCTTGTCAATATTTATGTAACGACAACATTGCTCATGTTCCAAGGTTCCGGTTTTCCACATACCAGTGTTCTCTTTTCTACATAATCCCGTCCATATACGATTCTCATGCAATAAAATTATTCATGCAATAAAAATATTCAATAATTGTTTGAGATTGAAATCCAGAGTCAAGCAAAATTCTCTGTCAAATAAAATCTGTACACAGTGGTAATGGATGGGTGTTTCCGTCAGCTGGTTTGACTAATCAATCAATAATTCTTCCCTTTTTGGTATACATATGTAATGGCTGTTCTATACGAGGCAATGAAAAATGCAATAAGACGTTTGGAAAATTTAGCATAAAAATTAGTATTGCACACAAGAAAAACGACATGCCTGAGCAGCATTGACAGACCTCCCATGCTGCATTTCCTCTGTATTCCGCTCATCTGGTAGGAATTGATTCAGCATATGCGCGCAGATTCAGGGAGAGGAATAGCAACAAGAAAAATAGATTTTTACTTATTCACGTGGCGGCACTGCAAAAACTTATGTATTCACTATTTTCACCATTTCCTTACCTCCAAATAGTTAAATTCTCCTTTATTTCCAAGTCATACATTTGCCATGAGGGATATAGCCTGGACTTGGAAGTCATTATGCGTCAATCACAATTTGAAAACCTTAATTCCTAGCATGAGTATCGATTGATATCAGGTGGTTCATGGCGATAGTTCCTTGATAACACAGCGACACACGGTAAAGTCGTAGAAATCACACTCAATATGGTCGCAGACGCGCAAAAGTAAAAATATTTGCCTTATTCCACTATTATCATTGATAAATTTATGCCAACAAGCCAATAATTTGGCTATTAACCGACAACAACAGCTTACAGGTTCATTTAAAAAGTATTTTAAAATTCAATAAAAATAGCTGCGATGATTAACATGAAATTTTTAAAGCATATATGCATGAACAAGGATTTTCTTTCCAGTCTCTTGTCTCACTCCTCATTTTCCAAGTTTCTGATTTTAACCGAAAACTGCCTAGAAATGTTTAAATTTACCTAATACTGTCGACTAACATTGACAATGATCTGATGATGCTCAAACAACTGATTGTGAGCATAATTATGTTAGCCTTAAAAATGATAATTTCCTGCCAAGTATTTATAAAATATTTATGGTTGAGATTAGATGAAACCTTGGGATCGGGTTGATATTCCCATCCCGAGGGCCTTGGTTCAATTCCCGTCTGTGGAGATTTTTCATTGGAATCCTGATGCCTACTATGGTGCTTTATTTCCTCCCAGCCGTTCCTAGGAAGGGATATTGAACTGTGGAGTCCCAGGCACATTTGTATAGAGGTATGCTAATGCCGGTGTATCTCCATCCTCCTTTCATTCTCCATATAATCAATCCCCAGCCACATCATCGTAATTCTCATCAATTCCCATCATCATTTTTAATTACGTAAATTCCCTCAACTGGTGGTTGCAATTCCATTTTGGAAATCAACCATTTTGACGAAACTATGGTTAGGAAACCATCAAATAAAAGTAAAAAATAGACGGTATGTATTTTGACTATGCGATAAAATCTCATCGCATCCGGTGAAATATGGTGATCAAATGACTGAGACCGCATATAAACAATGTGAAAAACAAATAATTTTGATGGAGTAGGACTAATTGCTACCTAAATATTTATATTTTTACCTGGATTTTTTTCCGTTAAAGGTTACTTAATGGTAAGACGTGTAACTGTTCTAGAATTGAATAATAAGAAATAAAATAATTCTCATATTTAATATGCTCTAAAGATGCACACTTATTTTTATATAAATGGAATAAATTATCCCCCCCGATGGTATTCTTGCCTTGACGTGGCGTGGGGGCTTGGGTGCTCCGGCAACCTCGAGAGCTATGCCGGCGGTAGCGTAGCTACTGGTAGGGCCTCCCATGCCAGACAGGTCTCCGTGAGGTAGGAGCCAGACGAAAAGGAATACCCTGGTCCTCCAGGTTGGGGGTTGGGCGTAAGGCTAACAACCTTATCGCATAAAAATACAAATTGTTCAGAAACGTCAACACTTAGCCTCGGATCCGGATTGAATCAACGGCAACAAACTCCAGCTTCGTTACGACATGAGTTTTGGCATATGGAATGTTCGTACTATGCTTGTACTAGGAATATTAGACATGGTGATGGAAGAAATAGAGAAACACCACGTAGATGTGATAGCGCTTCAAGAGGCAAGATGGCCATTAAATGGCAAGTTAAATTCTAAGAAATGCACATTGTACTATAATGGCTGTGATAAAGGAAATCACTACGCAGGCGTAGGGAGAGCCATAAAAAAGAATTTACTAGAGACTGTGATAACCTACAACCCGGTAAATGAAAGGATGTGCTATATTAGACTGAAGGGTAAATTCCAAAACTTATCTGTGATATAATTCTACGCCCCTACTGAGGATGCAGAGGAAAATACCAAAGACGAATTCTACGATACTTGTGAGCAAATGCTAAAAGGTATACCTTCCTATGATATTGAAATGTTAATGGGAGATGCCAACGGCAAAGTGAGAAATGAAATCTGGAAGACGTACAAAGGAGGAAAGTTTACATGACTATAGTAATGACAGTGGATAAAGACTCGAAGAGAAACATAAAGATAAAGTTTTGCCAGCTCAAGGAATATGAGAATAATGTCAACAGAATTTCCACGCAAACATATCCACAAATATACATGGACGTGTCCAAATGGGCAAGTAAAAAATCAGATTGACCACATACTGATAGAAGGTAGACACAAAAGCTGCATTACAGATGTTAGGAGCAGAAGAGGAGCAGAATGCGGGACAGACCATACCCTTGTCATTGCTAAAATTAGACAGAGAATTTGTAGAAACAAGAGAAGAAAACAAGAGACTAAATCATTAATAGAAATTAGAAATTTGAAAAATCAGGCTGTTAAAACGAAGTTCGAACTAGAACTCAAAAATAAATTTGAAGCACTATCCATTAAGGAGGAAGACGAGGAAATTACGGGTGTCAATGAGCAATGGAATAAAATAAAAGACACGGTACAAACAGCATTAGAAAAAATAGTAGGAACCAGAAAACGAAACAAGAACTCTTGGATCAGTGAAGAATGCAGAAATGCAATAGAAGAGAGAAAAAAATCTAAACAGAAGTGGTTAGCAGCTAACACCGAAGAAAATGAAGATAATTATCAAAGGTGGAATAGGGAAGTTAACAGAATGTTGAGGACAGCTAAAAGGAGCTTCCTTAAAGACCAGCTGAAAAAAGCAGAAGAGGATAGGACAAATAACAATACAAGAGACTTTTATCTTACCGTACAATATTTAAAAAAAGGAGCCAATCCAAACAGTTTTAGTGTAAAAAATGCTAAAGGAAAATAATATGTAATCAAGCTGAGAGCCTTAAGATATGGAAAGAATATTTTGAAAAAAATCTGAATGGCGAAATAAAAAAGGACTCAGGAACAGCGACATACCAAAATGTACAACCTCATATCAATGAACCATCCCTAAAAGAAGTAGAAGAAGCTATATCGTCACTTAAAAATGGTAAAGCTTCAGGGGAAGATGGAATACCAATCGAAGCCCTGAAGTGCGGTGGGAAAACATTACTGGAAGAGATTCATAAACTTATATTGAGAATTTGGAAAGAAGAAAAGTTGCTGGAAGAATGGAAGGTAGCAGTTGTAGTACCGATAAAAAAGGGAGACAAACAAAACTGCAACAACTATAGAGGAATATCCTTATTCAACACACAAAATCCTATCCAAAATTATTAGTAATAAGCTAACAGGTTACTCAGAAGAAACATTAGGGGGAAATAAAGCTGGATTTAGAAGAGGAAAATCCACAACGGACCAATTGTTCATTTTAAAACAAGCACTGTCCAAATATTGGGGATACAATATACCTGTCAACCTTCTCTTCGTAGATTTGAAAAAAGCATACGACATAATAAACCGTAAACAGTTATGGGACAGACTAAGAGTAGAGGGTATACCTGAAAAGCTAATTATACTGGCAGGAATGTGCGTAGATGAATCGAAATGTAAGGTTAAAATAAATAACGAATTTTCAGAAACTTTCAAAGTAAATACAAGTGTCTGACAAGGAGACGGTTTGTCACCCCTACTGTTTAATTTGACAATAGAAGGAACACTGAGAAAGACAAAAGAGTTAAATGAAGGCTTTTTAGTGGGCACCAAAGTCAATGTACTGGCATTCGCAGATGACGTCGCCTTGCTAGCAGAAGACGAGGATAGCCTCAAAACCCTGGCTATGGAATTGCTATCTCAAGCAAGACTAGTGGGGCTAGAAGTAAATGAAGAAAAAACCAAATATCTAAAAGTAGGACGAAACCCAGAAGGAATAGCCACCTTGGAAGTTAACACGCAAAAATTTCAAAGAAGTAGGAATTTTAAGTACCTTGGTGTCACTATCATCATCATACTAATATATAAAAATTGAATGGTGTCTGTCTGTCTGTCTGTTGCTCAATCACGCAAACACTACTGAACCGATTGAGCTGAAATTTTGTATGTAGTTAGAAAATGTATCGGGATGAAACTTAGGCTATATTTAAAATCCGTCAGGGCCCCCATAGGCCCCCCCTGGGGGTCCCTTGTGGTCCATGCTAAGCATTGGGTTCGGTGCAGTGGTTTTATTTTTCGCTTTTAAAAATTACTTTCACTCTAGATAGAGGGCTGAAATTTTTTTTAACGGATGGCTGAATAAATGAAGTTTCTAATTTTTTCAATCGATTTTCTTTTACGCTTCGTAATTGTCTGAATATTATATTTTTTGCTGAAAAATCTGACATTTTTATCCGAAATCAACAATAGCCTATTTCCTTGACAACCAGAGATTTGAATTTCAAAGGATATTCACGCATCTGGCATTTAAGTTTTCCTGCCGGCCCATGATAGTACGTAGAAAGAAAATTTGTATAAGAAGGCCCCAGAGTCCCAAGGGCCTCATGATAGATTGCTTCGGGGGGTAATCGATAAATTCAATGCATATTTACAGATATACTATTCAATGTCTATTCTCAAAGTAGCTCTCATAAGGGAACTGCATACGAGATAACACTTATGTACAAAACGATACACATAAAGGAATTAAACGTGGAAGAATATGTACGTGCAGCAAATAGTAATGGTAATAATGCCTCTGTTGCTAAAACAAACACGGCGTTGTTTATTATCGTATAATACTCAGATGTATTACACGTAGTGGAACCGCCTGCCTCTCATTTCGATTGCGAATTGTTTTTTAGACCAATTCCCACATCATACGAACGAACGAAGGAACTTCAACGAGTATCATACTAGGTTAAGAGCTCCTCAATTGACTACGCTGACAGTATTCTTCAGGCTTTGTCGTTTTCTTATAAAATACGTTCAATTTTTTTCACACCAGTAGAATTTGATAACGATTGCGAACAGTTTTTAGACCAATACCCACTTCATAAACGTTACGAGTTATTTAAATATGTTTAAAAGTTTAAAAGTGTAGTAGAGTTAAATTCACTCAATCAACGCGTTGCCTTTACAAGACTCTCACTCGCCGCTGTGTTTCCCTTCCTTGGACTTGAAAATATATATCCATCAACATCCCTAAAAGAAAAAAAAGAGTACACTTTCGAATAAATCTTCTAGAGTAAGAGGAATGTATTCTTTGCAAGAAAATGCAAGAAAAACGACTAAGACTAGACTTGGATGCTCAAAGACATGCCCACCAGCGATCTCATGATCCTCTCCCCGTGGTGTTTCAGGGGTTACGCTAAGAATCGCACACATTTCATCCTAATCAAACCTACTGACGGGTAACCAGCTATAAAACTGGTTCAAATATTGACCCATCTGTTTCAGACCGTCAATCTGTATTAAGAAGGTGGAAATTATAGTGACGTCACTACATGCTTCTTACCCGATAAAAGAATTGATATTCTGCGCAATGAACGACATCAGGCATAAAAATTGGCAAGTCCACTAAGACTGATCACCATAGATTTTTAATTTAGTAACCGATGATTATGATTTAGAAACCAACGATTATGGCTACCCTTTATGCCGAAGGCGCAGTCCGGGTAATGAAGGATTCATAGGACAAATAAACATGGCTGCTACTGAAATTGCTCTTTTTGATGTTGCAAAGCGCTGGATTGTACCCTACTATCCAATCCTGATTAAGATACTCAACGCACATATCAACCTTGAATTGCGCAACTCAATTAAGTCATTGAATGCAAATATATTTATGTACACAGGGGAAGCCATCAAGCTGTTAATCATTCAGAAGACGGCTCAAGAGAACCGTAGGGACGAGGTGACCACCTATCAACCTGGGTGCTATTTAAGTAGTAATGAGTCTGCGTGGCCCATTTTTGGGTGTTCCATGCATGAAAGAGGACCAACAGTCACCCATCTCTCCCTTCACCTGGAAAACGATTAGCGTATCTACTACAACGAACATACATGCAATATAGGTTACGAACTCCTCAAATGACTATGCTCATAGTATCCTTCAGGCTTTGTGGTTTTCTTATAAAATAAGTTCATTGTTTTTCACACCCGTTGAATTTCAACGGGTACCTTCAGCTAGTTGACCAATAAAACAATGAAGAATCTGAAATAGAAACAAGACTTTTAAAAGGAAACAAATAATATTGGGCATTGCAAAAAATATTAAGGAACAAAATTCTATCAAGAAAGACTAAAGAAACAGTCTATAAAAAAATTATAAGGCCAGTAGTCCTATATGGCTCAGAGATATGGGCAATCAGTAAAATGACGGAAAAGAAACTTATCATCTTTGAAAATAAAACACTTAGGACAATATATGGACCAATAAAAGAAGAGAAACAGTGGCGAATTAGGAATAACAAGGAGCTAAGAGAACTTTACAAGAAAGCAGACATCGTGGCAAAAGCAAAATGTAGAAGACTGAGATGGGTGGGTCATGTAAATAGAAGAGAGGATAGTTCATTATTGAAAACAATAATGAAGGGGAAACCAATAGAAAAAAGACCTCCAGGAAGACCAAGACTGAGGTGGACCGACCAGATGCTGGGGGACATGAGGAAAATAGAAGCAGATGAAAACACCATGCAGGACAGGCCGAGGTAGAGACAAGTAGTTGACGAGGCCAAAAACCTCTTACGGTTTGAATGGCCATTTTAAGTAAGTAAGGAATAAATTATAAAATCCACGAATGAATTTTCTCTAAGAGTGCGATGTAAAAACGCATTGGAAGTGATGCGTAAAGGGGCCATCCAAGGATTAAGTAAGATGTTTTAGAGGTGGGAGAGAGTTTTTTTGACGTTGTCTTACGTAGGGGGGGGGGGGAAGGGGTCCAAGACAATCGAAAGTAAGATTTTAGTTACTTCTGAGATAGTATTTTTATCACTTTTTTAAATTATTGTCGGACAAAAAATCTTCCTTTGTGGAATTACCGCAATAGTGGTATGCCTGGATTTATGCTAGAATATGGGAAAAAGTATGATAAATTCCTTTCGTTCATTAGTTTGGAGAAATCGCATTTTTAAAGCTTCCATGTTTAGCGAGTCGTGCCTACAGTATATCACAAAATTTCGAAAATTTTATCGATCAGTTTTTGGTTGCTTGGACATGGAATCGCCCTTTATTTTTTAATCTATGTGCATGGTTCCAAGAATGTACGACAACTTACATAAGATTGGGAGGAGAGGGGGGGAACCCTTACGTTGTTTTAAAAGGGAGAGGGGGGTCAAAAAGTGGCCTGAATTTCCTTACTAAATACTTGAACCTAAGCGGAACGATGCCGCGCAAGTAACGACTCGCATCGAGACAAATAGCTACACTCCACACTTCAATGGAAGTCAACTTGTACGTGTATAGCCCCCTTCGATGACAAAAGCATCCATCATCGGACCCCAAAAGTCGATTTTCCTAGTCATCTACAATCGACGCGCTCATTCCTGATTCCAATTAAATCTGACGAGGAGTGAAAATACAAGAAAAGTGCTTCGCGAATTTGGTGTCTGCGACGCGAGGAAAATGTCAAGGGCACATATTTGTAAGTATTATCGCTGCCCGAGAATTAGACGGGTGCTTCACAAAAGTTATTCATTATTCACCTTCATCAAATATGTATTCCTTTTACATAGTTTGTGGACGACAACCAATGCACGTCAGGACGAAATAGAAATTCCAGCCACTCACTCTTCAGTGAGATGCTTTGATCAACCGAGAGCGACGATCCAACATAAGCGCTCGACGGCATTGGTATGCCACGCTCAGTCTAAAGCTTTGAACCGCAACCTAATGAGTTTATTTCCGTAGTTTGAATTAATTGCGGAATTATTTATCAAAGGATACTTGGAATCTACGCCATTAGAAAATTGGAGACCTTTTTCCAAAGTGCCATTTTAAATAATTAATAATATAAATATATTAAAATTGCTTTTAATCTTACGATATATTTATGTTTGCAGTGATTCAGCGATTTGCAGATATTCACCGAGAAAAATGGGTTCTATTCGCACCTTAATTATATACGTTTTCAATTTTAAAAATGAATCAAGCGGTAGTACTTCCGTCCTCGGAATATACATGAAAGCACCTAAAATGAAGGGTGAAGATAAATGGAATTTCGTTTAACAACAGCAACCCCCACGTCCAACTCTGTTTGTTTGAATAGTGTAGGCACACGTAACGTACGTAACGTTATGCCCTGCATCTCATAGTGGTTGCATTGAAATCTGCAAGCCAAATACTGATACTTCATTCATGAACGCAGTATAGCCTAATCACACCCCATTAAAATCGACACTAACCTGAAAATCAATTATACTGAATTGAACGAACAGAATGCCTGAATATTAAAAGAAAGAGTACTACTAAAAGGAAGAAATCCGTGGTTTACCATATAACGCTTCATTTATAAGAGTACGTCTCAATGTTTAACATACGTATGATCAGCAGGTATAACAGCTGATGATATTTGAAAATAAAACAATACTTAATTTTTACATATAAATAGTTTTATTGAACGACCCGGGTTTCGTCGAGGATTGACATCATCAGTTACTGCTTGTGTTGTGTCTGATGATGTCTATCCTCAACGAAGCCCAGGTCGCACAATATAACTATTTTTGTGGAAAAATTAAGTATTGTTTTATTTTCAAATATGAAGCAGTTCCACACAGTTGAATAGGATAAAATTAACTAAACTGATTATATGAAAGATATAACGACGCGAAATACATTTTTCCGAGGAAAATTATGGATTAATTTCTACATTTTAGTGTTGCGCTGAAGCTCCACAAGCTTGAGTCTGCCTCTGAATCATATAAAGGTAGGGTATACTTAACGTTGCTGTGAATGTTTGATCGGGGGGATTGGAAATTTTATTTTTGCCACTCACGTTTGGTTAACCTTTATTACGAATGTCAAATATTGGCTTTTTTATCATGGAGAAGTAAAGGCAACAGTGGGTCATTCTGCATAAAGAGGCATGGTCCACTGTGGAGGCAATCGAAGAGCTGCAATAACGCACGGATTCCAGCTTCGCATAAACTTCATCGCTCTACGCATAAACAGCATGAGACTACGGAAAGGGAAAACAATGAATTCGGGATTGCAGTTATCAGCCCGTTGCCGAATGTTGACCACTTAGCATCAAATTTTTACATTCTCTCTCAAAGAAAACTAATAAAATACATGCAAGCTTCAGGGCATGACGAGTTCAGGCATCAAAAACCAACTACCTGCTCGCCGACAGAGTTAGCCAAGTCATTGAACTTCGGCTTAGAACATCCGCAGTGCGGACGCTGTGCTTTTGTTAGGGAAATACTTCTTAGTTTAGACGTAGCGGCATAAACTAAGAAATTGGAGCATCTGAAACTCAAAATTTCATACAAGAGATCGCTTTCGCTCTTCTCATAGAGATCCTTCAAAACCTCATTCCCGCATCAGATCCTCATTTTCTTATTCTCAGCTGGTTACGTGCTATACTTGTCCTTAAGTATTCGATCTACTTCAAGAAGGAGCTACTTGGGCTCGAAAAACAGGGAAGGCATGGGGATATGGGATAGTTCCTTACTATAAAATTCCATGAGTATATAAAAAAATTGCATTTTTGCACCTACCGCTTTACACATGAAGACCGAAACATAATACGACACAAAGCACTGAAGCCCCGAGTCCATCTCAGGCCATTGAGTATTTTCCTGCTAACTAAGATAACCTCACGTAGTAGGAAAACACACAACTGATGGTAAATGATATAAGCTATTGGGTAAACGTGGCATACCTTTAAAATTGGTCTATACATCCGTTGTGTACACATAATTTATATACTTCCATTTTTCAGATTTTCTTGATGAGCAACTAGTGCGTTTAATGATAAAACATAGCAAAACTAAAGTAGAATTTCCCAAAGTAAGGTAAACAAACCTCCAGAGAAAATTGTGGCATAAAAATGATGAACTAGGTCTGACAAACATAATGTTACACACAGAAATGGTAACCGTACAAATGAAATCTAAAGCCGGTAGTGAAAACTGCATGCACTCGAGTACCCAGTTTACCCGGTTAGCTTTCCTAATAATTTTCCGCCGCCCATAACGTTAAGAACGATTTGATTTGCTGCTCCCCGGTACGACATACAGGCCTATGCATCACGTGGCTTCGTTGTGTTTCTTGCTCAATGAAGAGCCTCGAACTCAGTTACTACAATATACCACGCTGCGTCCACACGAATCTTCTCAATCCTGCGAGATAAAAGACTTAAGGGAGCGCATAAATGAACCTGTGAAAATATGTAAACGACGGGAGTCACGTGGTCACGGTAGGAGGAAACACGGTGGAAGCTTGCGGCCGCCTGGGGTCACTTTCAAACAAAAAAAAGAAACCAATTCTCTTTCCTTCCGCTCCTCAGAGAGAGCGGGGAAGGAGTGGAGCGTGCGTTTTTCAAATGCCAATGCCCTGGAGAGCAAATAGCCTTGAGGGAGCGACATCTTCCTTCGAGTAATCGCGCAGGAGGATGAATTAAGATGGCTGGAGCGATTTTTGTTTATGTACAGATTTGCGTGAAACTTCGCATGCGTGTTCTCATCAGTATTTATAGATAAATGTTAAAAACATCGCATCGTAAAGATTTGATTTTTGGCAATTGAATGATATTTTAACACGTAGCCTTAAGGCACATGCCATATATTTCACAATAATTCGATTACATATGAGCAGATTTTTTTCTACACGCTAAATCATACATTTACAACCATTGTAATGTTTGGTAACAAATATCGAGACGTCAAGCCGAGTCCAATATTCGAAACAACATATTTCAAAATAATTTTGTCTAAATTTGGAATAGAGCACCGAAGACTCCAGCAATAACATGCTGCAGTTAATAAAAAAGGTAAAATATAATTCTTATATCATTTCCATTACTGCCTGTAAGATGAATAGCAATGCATGAACAGATGCAGTTAAATGAAATGTGGTGCAAGTATTTTTTTAAGACTTACTAAAACAATTATTTAATGTGCACTCAATGACCCACGAATACCGCTTCAGCCCTCTATAGACGACTTTACACATGAATGGTAGTAGTTTCTATGGTAGTAGCAAGAGCAGTGATGTCTGGATGCCTATCACTACTTGCAGGGCATCATTCTGATCACACATTACTTCTGGTATTTTTTTACAAAAAAATAAATGACGGAGGTAAATAATGGATGCTGTCAAGATCTGATGCTTCTCCGGCGATTTTTGAATTATGGCTTCTTAGGTTTCCAACCGGGTGAGAGATTCCATTTCAAAATGGAACCTCTCACACGGTTGGAAACCCGAGAAACCATAATTAAATGGATGTGGAAATTTTTAAAATCGTCAAATTCCGGCAATCAATGCACAGTTTGAATTCCACAGGCATTCGTGGATTTTATAAATTAGTATAAATTTCATTGAATATTTATGCCTCTACAAAGTGCATCAAGTTTGAGAATTGTCACATATCTTATTATTCAATTATTGAAAAGTCATAAGTCTTACATTTGAGTAATCTCTAGCGTTGAAAAGATTTACAGATACAAATAAATATTTTCATGCGTAACAATGAGTCCAAATCCAGCAAACTAATTTGGTTTCTACATTGTTCACGCTCACAGTCATGTGATCAGGATTTCACCGGAAGCGATGCAATTTTATCGATGAATCGAAATGCTAATTTCAAGCAAAATAAAAGCCGGTCTAAGAATCCGTGTTAAAACATCGAAGAACCGCTTGCAAGCGTCTTATAAGGCTGCTAATGTCGTAGAAGTAACTCCCATGTGTAAAGCCACCTTTAGCTCTACACCAGAATCGAAGCCTAAAGCCGGTGTCCCACGGTAAATGTTTTCGTAAATTAATTCGTGATTAATTCATGAAAACTCTCAAATCGGACTGCGCATGGGCGTGCTGATATTCTATGAATTTCAGTAAATTAGGTAATTCTCTTGATTCTTGGTGAAACGTGACCACTGATTGGTTTTTCTACGCGCATGCGCTTCGACCACCCTGATAGAGACTACTTCTACTAATTGAGAAGAAAACGTGATAGACTCCGCCATCTTTACCACCAGTTGCAATAAGATGAGGAGGAAAGTATGTTTTATATTGGATGGGATATTATTCTTTATGATGATTGATGAGGCCAAGTTTATTGAATTATTTCTAAAATATCTTCCAAAATACCTTAATCTGGATGAAGGGTGGAAAACTTACACTTTGGGTATTGTAGAGGAAAACTTGAAGCCTGAATTACTTCATTAAAATACTTCATTTTCTTGTTTTTCCGAGGCCTACTACTTGATATTTTGTAGACATACCTGTTTATTAATTCTGGAAACACCAAGTACCTAAAACGTCTTGAGGCAGATACGAGGAAATTTACTCACAAAATAATGACGTCCAAGACGATTCGTTGAAGTTCTCCTAATAGGTTTGAAAGATGCGTATCAAACCACTTGAATCCCACCTGCCGCGTTAATTAACGATACCACCGATGACTACTTCAGGTTGGCAATGAACCAATATTGCCGGGAAAGGATGGTGTATAAGGGCGGTTTCTTCTCGGGTTCCCGGTATTACCTATTTCCGAGAAGGCGAGTCGATGTGATCACGCAGATAAGACACTTAACATTCGCCGGTGATCGTATTGGTTGCTGCGTTAATACTGGAGTCGTCCTTCAATGAAAATCCATACACTATGATGCATACATAATAATTTCGCAGATGCAATTGATGAACTAACCCTCAGCATCTCGGCTTAGCGCATTATCTTCTTATGACTTTTCAAGTGCTTACAGGCATCAAAGGTGCCCATCAAAACGAAAGTTAGTAAAGACCTGTGAGGAGCATTTACTAATAACACAGGCCTGCGAAATTGAAGTTTTTGAAAAATACAAGAGGAGTTACCACTGAGTTTTATGTAAGTTGATGTGCTGATTTCGGAAATGACCTCCATTTTTTCCATCACGTCAGGATTTTTTGTTAAATCGATATCGATATTTTTGCTAAAATCCTATTGAAAAGGAATTCTCTCGAACAATTTTACATGTACCATCCGGCAATAGTAGTTTTTTATACATTTAAATCTATGTAATATAATCGATTCGTGGTGAGGCAAACTGATTTTTGAGTAATCGATTATTTTTTACAGGTTTAAAATGATGAAAACCATTGTTGCCACATCGCACGAGCCGCCTCTGTTCGAGAGAAAAACAAAAAGTTCCCTTGAGTTTAAACTTTTTACATCAAACTATGGTGCAGTTTATAGAAGAAAATCACCAACATACTAAAATTCACAGCTTCAGGATCTACTTTGTAGAAACTTTTAATATTCATTATAATAAAGTTTGATGCTTTTCTACACTTTTTATTTTTTTAAACACACTACGCGTTTCACTAATTTTATGGCACACCTGACGATACTGTAATTTGTTTTTATAAAGGTAACTTACATAAAATAGACGATTGACCAAGAGGAGCAAATATTATGTATGTGTACATGAAAGTTTGAAACAAATTTTAAACTGAGCAATAAACAAAAACAAAATTTTCTATTTCGCTTTTTCCTATGAAACTTCTTTTTGACGTTTATCTTTTATGTTCAATCTCAGGCCTATTTCGTGTTAACATCCAACAGTAGTCGGCGAGCATATTCTTGTCCCATCTTCCATGATATTTGCGCTCCATATCTTTGATTCTTGGTGGAACCTTTCACTCTGTTCTTCGCTGACTGATCCTAAATTTTCGGGGAAAAAGTCCACATGTGAGTGAAGAAAATGTATTTTGACACTCATGGAGCAACCCAATGCTTGAAATTTGTCCAGCATATTCATAACAATTGCTTTAAAGTCAGGATCCTTGTAATTACCCAAAGATTTATCGACGAAATCTTTGAAGCCAGCCCAAGCTTCTTTTTCCTTTGTGGTCATGCTATTCTCAAATTCTTTATCCTTCATAAGCTTGGGGATATCTGGACCAACAAAGATTCCCTCTATCAACTTGACTTCGGATAAACCTGGAAACTGTTTGCACAGGTATTTGAAACAATCGCCATCTTTTGGAATAGCCTTGACAAACGGATTCCTTACACCTAATTTTATATGCAGAAGGGGTAAATATACTTTTTTTTGATCAATTAAGCTGTTCCGTATCACATTCTTAGTGCTTGTCTTTTCGGCCTTTCTTTTTTGACCCAATGTTTAGTCTTATCACGGCTGTCCCACTCACAAATGAAACATGGGAACTTTGTTTATCCGCCTTGTTAACCAAGAAGCATGGAGATAAGTTTAAAATCACCGCAAATGGCCCAACCATGGTCGGAATATTTTATTTTGTTGAGGACGAGAGCGAGGTTTTCATAGCGTTCTTTTAAATGTACCGAGTGTCCAACGGGTACAGATGCATACTGGCTTCCGTGATGAAGAAGGGCAGCTTTAAGGCTCCTTTTCGATGAATCTATAAATAGCCTCCATTCATCTTTATATCGTAAGTGATGTTAAATTTACTCATCAATCCGAGAACATTAGAACAATAGACGAGGTACTCCTCTTCCTCAAAGCACTTAACAAATTCCTTTCCTCGATTCCTGTACCAATAAAAAGGAGTTCCTTTGGCCAATAACTTTTTTTCTTCAATCTAGAGCCCAACAATTCAGCTGCCTCTTTCGAAAGGCCCAGATCTCTAGTCAGATCACAAAGTTCAACCTAAGAGAAGGGCTGAGGTGAATTGCCTTCAGAGGGCTTATATTTGGTATCGGAGCCTTGAACTTCTGGATGTTCCGAGTCTGAAGACTCTGAAGAGATGATTGGCAATTCAGTTGGAGGCAAAGGCTCTGGCACATCAGGTCCATGAGGAACGGGGCGTGTGGCCGATGGAATGTTATCAGGATAAGAGATTAGCTTTTGATTTTTGCTGTTATACCCACGTACATGACAGGAACAAAAGTAACAATCATCAGAATGGGTTTTCAGCTCTCTCAATGTCATAGGTATTCCAAATCGTAAAGCAGTCTTCTTTCCTTTGAGCCATAAGCGTCGATCATTGAGACACTGTACAAAAACTTTATGAGGAGCCCACGATTTGTCCTGGTGTCTGAGATTCATGCCCAAATACCCTAGATAAATCTGTCTTACATAGTCTGTAATGCTCTTCATGCGATTTTTAATAACACTATATTCGCCGCATATGTAACAAAAGTCATCTGGCAAATTTTCACAACGTCTCGAACTCAAAGCCATGTTTCACGAAACGCACAGAGAAATCCAACCGTTAAAATTGTTTATGTGATGAAGTTTCCACTTGTCACTGTATCAGCGCACGCACGACACTACACATGAAAGAAAAATTAACACGAACTTAAATATTTCCACCTCTATTATCTTACTACGAACACGGTAAGTACACGATCTTCTGGGCTAATGAGAGAAAAACTGAGTCCCGCATGAGGACATCTCTTTTATATCTTTTCTGATGACTCCATAAAAGTCAAGAGAATTCAGCCTTAAGAAAGATAACACGTTCAGGATCAATCCAGATGAAGTTCGAAAAAATAGAAGGTGACTGCCGATTACACTCGCTTAGCGAGCGTTCCCGCGAGGTCAGCGAACCAAGATAAGGAACTAAGGTAAGGTTTCGCGCGACACTATTGGTAGAGAGAGATTGCGACGGGGAGGTGTCACAAAGGGGTAATCTAGAGGTTTCACCACGGTAGAATGGTGGTCAGGCAGGGAGGGAAGAAATTCAACGCCGAAAAAAAATATGGTAAAAGTTCATAAAAATCCAAGTCAATTCATTTTTTCAAGAAAACGACGTGATAGAAATTTTTCATTATTATTTTTGAAATCAGCACCAAAAAATACATAAAGTTCAACTATCAATTCCCTTATATTATTTTCATCGCAGGCCTGTGTAATTAGATCAAATTAATCCAATTACAATTCAATATGCTCCGAAATAAAGATAGTCAATGATTAAATATTCATTTGATTCGAATATTATTTTAAGGTACTTCATTTAATTTACCTTTATAAGCCCATCGGAAGGGTTGCACAGACTTATAAAATTTTCCTTCTCCGCAGGTATTTCTAGGAATAAAGTCACTTCAGTATAAAAGCGTATAAAAGGAAAGCATCGCAACCCTATGCTGCCCTCTAGAAGAATCGCAACGGACAATAGACAAGCAAGCAGTTCCTAACTAAATTAGAATTCCCGCATCCCTATAACGATTTGAAACTTTCATAATGGTTTGAAATCAAATGATTCTCCTTTAAGCTCGGAATCAAAGTGACTGCTTGCCTTTAAACATTTTTCCTTGTCTTTATTGATTATCGCACTTCATCTCTTCCGGTTTCCCCCGCGACACCAGCGCTTACCGTAGTAAGTTGGCAGGGTTAGAAACTACTCAGATGGTTACGAACGCCCATCCACATTAGCGTTTAGCGCTTACGATGGTATGCGTGCGATGGTCGATACGCTGTTAGTGTGAACGGGGCATTAGAGTCGTCATTCGCGGGATTTTCAGAGCAAACCGCAGTATTTTCGGGGGCACTTCTTCATGTAAAAGAAAACCTTTTGGCGGTTTCCAGAGAGCATGGACAGGATACCGGGTTGGTGTTCGAGAAGCGGAAGGGGAGAAATTTATTTTTTCGCCTGGATATCGCCGGAGGGGTTTTGAGGAGAGCAAACAAGAGGAGGGCGGAAATGGGCAAACAGCAGCCGGCAGGCATGGGAGGGAGGCGGGGTGCTGTTATTCTGCGCCCCCCCCCATGAGATGGAAAAAGGTGAAGTCCCTAAGTGGTCGGAATGGAAACCCTGACAGTATAGAGACGGCCCTTTTGAGTAGGGCCCAGTGCACCCGTTTCACCAAACATCGAGGGGCTCCCCCGACTGAAAAAAATGGGATGATGGACTTCCTTCCACCAGAAACGTAATTCACTTCACTTGGAGCCACCTTTTGTCACATTATTGCTACGAGATTCGTCGACAAACACTTTTATCTCCAGAAAAGGCAGTCATTTTGAGCTTTCTGTTCGTCCTCGTTTGCTGCTCACTTCGCAACACAACAGCGTACGTGCTTTCTATTCGTTTCAGACCCAGCGCACTTCAAAACAGATCGGAAGCAGGAGTAATGTGTGCTAAACATTAAAATAACTTCGATAATCGAACCCGCGATGGTTGTTTTTGCGTAAATTTTCAGTAAAGGCGTGAAACATGGATAATGTAACGTTTTTAATTACTCTGTGTTCGGGCATCAAGCGTAAAATAGTCCAAGCCTTCACGAATAAAAGGCAATTACCTACTGTGTTCAAAGGAGATAGGACTACCAACGAGGCAACAGTATGTGAAAGCATTCGTGTGGAGCGTGGCACTCCATGGATGCAATGCAAGGCCAAACCAAAAACGATAGAAAAGCTGCGTTGACAAACATGATAACATGCAGTAAATGGATTAACATACTATTGTCAATTTTAATAATAAAACTAAGTTCTTTTCCACAATTGATAATAAACTGCGACCAGTTTAACCTTGATAAAGCATAAGGCATTGAAGGAAGAGAATTTATTTGACGGGAGAACACACAGCAGGTTAAATAAAATAAAAGATGCATAAAAAATTGCATCTTCTCCATCAGTTTATTCCACCTTATCATTCCCTTATCTCTTTGATCTCCTCCCCCACCACGAACCATCAACCCCACTTTTTGAAAAAAATTCCATCTGTATTGGATGAATGAATATATAGAATGGATGAAGCTTCAAAATATACCAGAAGATTCCTTACGAAGGTGAAGCAGT
This sequence comes from Pyrrhosoma nymphula, assembly GCA_963573305.1. Lineage (NCBI taxonomy): Eukaryota > Metazoa > Arthropoda > Insecta > Odonata > Coenagrionidae > Pyrrhosoma > Pyrrhosoma nymphula. The sequence goes on along the minus strand of OY754327.1, from coordinate 76,584,230 downwards.
AAGTGAATTAATAAGGTGTGGAAAAGTACAAAGTTTTATTACTAGGATGGACATCTTTCACTTCCATGGAATCGAGCCTGAAACTATCAAATGTATACTACTACTCATTAGTATTACTGATACTATCAATTCATGAATACTACAAAATATCTACTCGTGCAGAAAAAAATGAAAAGGACTTCGTCATGGAACACATGGATTCTCAATAGCTACTAATGTATGTGAGTACGAGGAAAAAGCCGACCGTGAAGACGAGTGCTTTTTTTTTCAAGGAAATGGTTTCGCTGAAAGGGATCAGCCGTCACATTCGAGCGAAGTCCATTTCATACCGAGAATAAGTCCGGCTTCGGCGGTTGGACAAGGACGCTGGACCGACCCGTGCGCTCAAAAGCACGGCAGTGAGGGTACTCCATCTATGCGATTCAACCTGCTATTAAACTCAAGCGGGCACGCTTTCCTGAAATATGACCACGGGACCATAAAAGAGGTGAGGGGAGAAAGAGCCGACCAATCATCGTGCGGGATTCTTGTTTGCGCAAAGATGATCATGATGATGCAACCACAACAGGAAAGGCTTGAAACGGACTCTCTTGGGTATTGCGCCAGCACTAGTTAATGTAGATGAAGCATTTCTAAGTCGCGAACCATCATTTGCGCTACCGAATCCAGGTTTTGATTTGTCAATGAGAAGTCCTTAATTGCTTACGAAATCCTGATTGCATTAATTCTTTTACAGTACCCGTTTTTTTTCTTTCACAGTTCGAGCTTGCCACTTCTTTATTGGATGCTTGTATGCCACATGCAAAAAACACTCGAAACATCTTATCCACGCATGTAACGTGGGAATACCGACTTCCAAATGTTCTTAATTGATTTTCAATTTAAGAATCTCATCAAGATCGTCAAATTGTTTTGATTTTGCCTTGCATAGGTAGCAACGTTGATTTGACAAATTACTCGTGATGGCATAGCAAACTTTTCCATCTATCATTGTTAATGCAAGTTTGTATGTTACAACTATTTCTTTGTGATTACTTACAGTTTGGAAAGGAACAAGTTTACTCTCTTGTTCTTTTATGTAATCTGTTTTATTGACAGTGGTTTACGTATTTTCGTCCAAAAACTGGATTCGTACAGGCCTACAAAATCTGGGTGACGAGGGCCTCGGATGTATCCATACAATCATTTCTTTATTATTGTCATCAAAATATATACTAGCTGTAATGGCACGATTGAAGTGAAAAATATAGTTGAATCCGTTTTGCTTCAGTCATCGTCACTAAATTTTTGTTCAAGAGTACTTTGACCAGATGTTCCACCGCAGCCCCATTTGCAAATCAGAACAAAACGAAGACTACTAATCTCCTCAGACGTCAGACTTCGTATAACATCGGCTTGCATTATTAATATAATACGACCAGTTATGTGATCGAGTAGTGATTGCAATGATTTTTCACTACTTTGCAACTTTGGCGCTAATTTCTGTTATCGTAAGCTCTGATTTAAGGGAATAGCATTGCCGTTTATCTGCTTGCACGACTTTGTATAATGGATACAAGTGGCAATTATTTTGTACGCTTATAGTTCGTAGACCCTGGTACTGATTTCTAGGTAGAGTATTCTCTGTTATAAGTGAAAGAGCGGAATCACCTGAAAGCACGTTTTCTGTAACTAATGACGATGACCTTCTATACGTTTTTGCGGTTGATAGACTGTCCGTGGTTTCATCTATAACAATTTTTATAGCGTCCAATTGCCCAGAGCCTCGAAGACTCATTTGATAAACATAACTCAATTCTTCTACACTTGATTGCACCCGCAAATTTTCAGTTTTTTTCGCTTTGTTCTTTCACTGGCAGCATTGAATTCAGCAGAATGGCGACCAACTTAATAAAAAAATTTTAAAAAATCATGTGAAATATATTAAAGCTTAGCGTTATCTAAAGGTGTGAAAAAAGAACTTTGAACCTGTTGAGCAATAACCTGCACGAAATGCAGATTGGCACTTTTTGGCAGCTGGTTTTTTTATATCTTATAGATAAATTGTAAAGAATGAAATTTCAATAAATTTCGCTGCGGAACTCCGAGGAATTTATGACTTTTTCAAATAAAAAAAAATTAATAATTAATTGCTCAATTGTGTTTGAACATTATTTTTTAAATAAGTAATTTTAACATTTTTATAATATTTTTGTGATACATGTTAACATTATACTCACCATCATGATATTTGTCCATTTTTAATGGTTAAAATTGATTTTAACTGAACAATTTTACACATGTTTGAAGTAACTGGTATTTCACTTATTTTGTGTCGTGCGGAAGTTGCTCGCTCAAGGGTCACTTTTCAAATGACGCAGGTAGTCAGATTCAAGCGTCGGACCTTTTCAAACGATGAAATTGGACACATTGTACATCAGTCTACCCAAGTACATACTTACTTAAAATTCCCTAAACAAAAACGTTTTTTTTCGACTTTCGGCCAGCTTTTTGGGATTTCGCCCCACTGTGCAGCCGGCGCAATTGGCTAAATCCCAATTTTCATCGCATGAATAAAACATTGGGCAGCGATTGGCAAACAGCTAAGCGCGTTTTGGCAAAAATGAACGAATTAAATACATAAATGGGGCAGTAATAAATAGGTAATGCAATACTTTACAACTATTATTGGAATCATTATCAGCCGTAGGCTAAAATTTAAATATTTCAAGTGAGATCGAAGCCGATTTCTTTTCTGAAGACATCAAAACATTTTATGAATTCCCACATTCCACGGTCAATTAGAACATGAGGATAAAACTAGGGAATCATACAGTCCAATTTGCCTCACTGCTCCATTTTTAGGCGCCGAACGGCGAAAACAGGATTTTTTACCCCTCCTAGCTCGCAACCACGAATATTACATGTAGCCTCCTTGCTCGCAACTGTGGCAATGAATACGTACACAAAGGTCTGAAAACGCCTTTTCTTGCGTCTTATTCACCTCCCTTCAAGGTGGCTGGAGCGATTTTAGTCTATGTATAGAGTTAAGACAAACTTTGCATACGTGCTCTTATCACTGATGTAAATCGATAAAAGTGAAAAAATTCGTTTTACCCACTTTTTTGTTGCAAATCAGTGCTATTTTAACTCGCAGCTTTATGGCACATGAGATATTTTCGTAATAGTTCGATTAAATATATCAACGGATTTTCTTCTAAACGCGAAATAATACATTTCATATTGTTATTATAGTTGCTAACACATATCAAGGTGGCACGCTGAGTAAGAGATTCGAAATATTTAAATTCAAATACCACCAATACTTAGCATACTGTACAAAATATTTTAATTGATAAAGTGATAACATACTTTAATTATGGCAAAACTTTAAAGTATGATTCTTGTATCATTTTTATTACTGCATGTATGGCAAATTCTGCCGCAAAAATAGATGGTACTGAAATAAAATGAGGTCCTAGTATTTCTTCGACTTGATTGAAAACATATTAAAACGTGCACTCAATAACCCACGATTACCGCTCCAGCCACCTTAACGTGAATGTTTCGCGTTGACTGCGCGAAATAGGCACTCGCAACGTCCGAGACGAGTACACGTGAACTCAAGCGTCGGTTGACAACACTATGCAGCTGAGGGATCACGACCCTCTTCCGCTGGCGTTCCGATTCCAGGAAATGCCGGGAGCGGTGGTAAACACCGCGAACGCCAAGCGGTCTGGTCGTGTGGCGTCGCAGTTTTAGCGCCAGCAGGCCCCCAACAGCTTCCCATCCTTCACCGCCACGGCGTTTACGCATTACGCGCGATTTTAACAGCGGAGGAGGAGGATAAGGAGGAAGAAACACTAAATGCTCGGAGAGGATAACGCTCAGCAGACGGCTCATCGAGCGGTTAAATTTCGGCGAGCCCCCATTGGGAGGGAGAACGTTGGGTGTGGTGGGGAGGAGATGGGAAGAACGCCTCGTTTTCTCCATGACATTTCGCAGATGGCTGGGAAGGCTGGCCGTTTAAAGATCTCAAGGAGCCTATTTTAACTCAGGAACATGCACGAGTTACGGGTTACGAAAGGTCGCGCGCGAAAGGTTGACGGGATTTGCGTTAGAATAGAGTTATTACAATTTAGTATATAATTCTTAGCTTTGGTTCTCAATTCCGGTCCTCGGTTCCAGTTCTCAGTTATGGCTGTGAAATTAACAATTCCTTTGCTTTTCAAGATATGATATTTTGCATGATATCCTTTTTCTGTTTCATTACCATGGATATCTAGAGTAACACATCAAGATAACTCTACCATATAATACCTATTGGTATAAACAGTGCAAGCAACCATCTCGGAAAATAGCATTTTTTCCAAATTTTTGCAGGCATTGCCGTTTGCAGCAGGTACACTTTGCAATTAATTGAAAAAGAAGCAAAGTTTTTACCTCAAATGAAACACAATAACTCGTCGTTAGAATCTCCGATCCGTCCCACGTGTTCTATGGACTCTTAATGTTCTATGGCAGAAATTGATTCAACTGAAGTTCGTCACGCCACCTGTGTTGAACTATAAGTTTTTCCCGTGCTTCAGAAGAGGGCACATCGAGTACAATAGGTACGACCTTGCTTCCAATCGAATCTCGCCGATTAATTTTTTTTAAGTTTACCGGTTTCAAGCTTGACATAGATGTCAAGTAAATGTCGGGGACTGTAAGAAATACAACGTAGACAGACGATAATCAGAAAGTTTCCGCTTATACAACGATAATTGCTTTGGAATATTTTTGGACTGTTTGACGTTATGGTGAATCTCTAGTGAAATATTATCAATATAAAAACTAGACTTAAATATTAATATATATTACCCAGTGGGTAAAGAAAAGACGAAAACTTTCAATAGAAGTTTAAATAACTTATCGGTAGAGTCATGTTTGCAAGGGCCTCCCCTATTTCGAAGTTGAGATGTAATTGATTCGATTCCTTGTTTATTATAAGAATTTTACAGTTGATTCCATCATTACTTTTTTCTCCCTGAAAATTAAAAGAAACAATAATGCCCATACTACTTACCACCACTCGTTTAGTTTCCCGTAGACACCGCCATGCTAGCAGCACAGTGGAAAGAGAGCATTTCAATGGGCACTACGGGAGTTTAATTTACTGGCCCACGGTGCATTTCAGTTCGACGGGAAGATCGAAGTTCTTCGCCATTGGACGTCTCCATTAATTAATGAATGGCACACATGCCTAGAAAATAAATCATGCTTGGTAAAATTTGTCACGTCATAAAGTTTTCAGGTAACATACATGTGGTATATTTGCCATAGGCACAATAGTGAGCGCTAAAAATATTCCGTTTCATTAATCTAAAATATGAATAATATTTCTATTCTGCTAAGCACTCCTCGTGTACTAAGGTAAAACTGTACCTCAGGTTGCTTGCTAAATATTTCCAGCGTAACTTTCATTTTCAGAACCCCTTACTTTTTCTGACAATTATCACGGTATTGGTAGAAAAGCTGGAATGCATAAAATAAATAAATGAGTAAAACCACAGCACAAATATAAGATATCAGAAACCATACCGCAAGGAAAATCCACCATGCTCCTCCTCTAGCGACGATAACTACTCATATGTGCCACCTAGCAACGAAATATGTAGGCATAGTGAAACTTGGTGGCACTCACCGGCGGAAAATTTGAAGTCACCGAGGGTGAATTAAACGTTGATAATTAAATGGGTGGACAAAACGGGGGTTAAGGTACCGAAAGACTCCTGGAGGCACATCTGGAGGAAGATTTGGCCGCTTTATCTCGTATAACTTTTCTCTTCTTTGCGTCATACTCTTCACAAGCGAGTGCCTCCTAGTTTAATGAGTCTTGAAGTATTTTTACAAAAATTTACAATTTAGGATAAACACATAAAAAAATTAACGCGTCTGAGGCCTATGCTCAAACGATAATTTATCATAGGAAAGGGTGATGGTAATACATCAATGAGTCTACCTCACGTGTGTTGACAACCTCAAAGAGTAATATTCTTTATTCTAAGGTAAAACTGTAACTCTTCTTGAAATTGATTGACACCACTCACTGTTAGCCAATTGCCTATGAAATGTTCTCTTGCATTCCATGGCAAATAAAATTTTCTTTTCCACTTCCATAATTAACTTTTTTAAGAACACCAGGTGTTGTTTGGCGTAATCTACTAAAGACTAATTGAGGAAAAGTGAGAATGTTCCGGAAAAGAGGTTACCTGAACAGCACAGGAAGCCGAAACCAAAAACATCAGGCTCCTTTCCCCGTCCGAGTATTTTCCCGGAATGATCTTGTTCCTGGAAAGCTTGGATATAGTTGAACGTGTCCGAAGAGCCTAATCTCGAATTTGAACGAGGGTTCGTCGATTGGTTTGTAGCTGTGCGCTCTACCGAGTTGTCATGCGGTCAGTCAGGTATGTACACGGAAATGGAGGGGAGAAGAAAGTGGAAGCACGAAAACAGAGCTTTAGGAAAAAGGATTAGAGGATTAAAACATTAACTTCGGCGAAGAATTACCTGGGAAAAGAAAGAGAAGAGAAGAGAGAAGTGCGAACACTGATTGGGAGAGACGTTATGGAGACAGGGATAAAAGGGGCGTTCATTACACAAGAATCCATCCTTGACTGATAGAAATGCGAGTTGATAAGAGTGGAAAAATGGCACACGGATTAAATTGTAAAATTCTGAGTTGAAAATTTTATCCATTCCGTGTAACCTTCTGTTCGAAGTATTGTTCCAAAAATTTATTGCAACTAAATATTTTAACTATCTTTGTAATTATAGGTTATAAAATCTCAATCACGCAGTATTGAAGAAATATAAACTAGGAACAAATGAGAAGTGTATTTAAGGAATGACTAACAACAGGAAAAAAAAATTTCAAAATGATTTAAGCCTCTAAGAGCATATATGCGACCATCCTAGAAAGTATTAAGAATGTTACACGCGTGAAAAGACGACTAACCCGATCATTATCTTCGGGCTACGAATTTAATTTCAATTTTAAATTTAATGAAAGTTATCTCAAAATATCTTCCCTTGGACTACAACCTTGACGCGTGGAAGAGCTTGCACGTTCCATTGAACCCTAGAGCTCGACTGGTAGGAGCAACTGGTATTACTCCTGGTATGGCCACCCATGCCGGATAAGTCGAAAGGTAGGAGCCTGAGGAAAGGCAGTTAATGAGATGGTGTCACATAAAAATTCCGTTGGGAAGCAGGGATAGGGGTCCCTACCATATTTAAATTACCCTGAACATGGAAGTCAATCAAAAAGAAGGGAATCCTGGCAACTACGGGACGCCGCTCACTAGGGCGGGTGTCGTGCTCGTCGGCGTCGGAGGCAATGCCTCCGCGGCCGTCATCACATGAAATCCTACGCAACAATGTCGTCAGAGGATACAAGGAATAGCAGAGAGGGGATGAAGAAAAATAATAGGAGGAGAAAAACAGCGGTAATAATAAGAACTTGGAACGTTAGGAAAATGATGAGGGCTGGGAAGATAGAAAATATTAAACAGGAAATGGAGGAAGGGGAAAAATGCTATTGGGCTGTACGAGGTGAGATGGAGGGATAGCGGGCACTATTGGAGTGATATTTACAGGGTTATCTATAGGGGGGAGATAAGAGTCAACGTGGGATAACTATGGTAGATACTGAATGTAAATTTGGGGAAGAGGATAGAAGACATTGAACAGGTGAGCGATATGATACTAGTTGTATAAATAAAAGCACACCCGACGAATTTCGCATTGGTTTAGGTATACATGCTTACAAGAAAGCATGTGGAGGGAGAATGGATTTGGTATACGAGCAACTAGAAAAGATACTTAGAGTAGTCCTGGGCAAGAAAAACTTGATATTTGGTTGCGATTGGAATGCTGCGATGTGGGAAGGGAGGAATGGATAAGAGTGGATGAGTATGGGCTAGGGCCAAGAAATGACCGCATTGAAAAGGCAGTCGAATTTTGTTGGAGAATGAGTAATTATGAATAATTGATTTAAACGGCACCTCAGACGGAGACACACATGGAAATTGTTGGGGGAAGCAAGTTGATATAAAACTGATTGCATTGTGGTGCGGCAGAGGTTTGGGAACTGTGTCAAATACTTTCCGGGGGCGGATGCGCTCTCACATCATAATTTAGTTATGATGAAATTTCATTCGACGTATAATTCAAAAGGCTTTGTAAAAGGAGGATGACTAAGTGGAACAAGGAAGCATTTAAGGGGACGAAAAGGAGGGAATACCAGGAGATAGTGGAAAGAAACATAGGTGAAGGAAATATATAGCTTCAAAAGGAAAACTGAACCTAGATGGAGTGAATGAGAGAGCAGTATAGAGGGATAACCTCGGAACGGAGATGCTCGATGGTATTACAAGAGATGAAGGAAAGAAAAGATGTAGGAGTTGATAACATCCCTTAGCGGTTACTATAAAATTAGGTATTAAGAGGAGATGACCTTTTTTCGAACTAATTCGTAGAATCCACGGTGGAATATGGCCAGAGGTTTACAAAAATCCTGATATATATACCAAAGAAGAAGAAAGCGTCAGAATGAGAGGAGTGTGGAACAATTACTTTAACTTCACGCGGAGAAAATGCTTTACTTAGAGTAATTTATAAAAGTTTAGAGAGATGAGCTAAATGCTACTTAGGCGATGACCAGCTGGGGTTCAGGAAGGAGAAGGCAACTTTGAATGTGATTACGAAGAGGAGGACACTTGTAAAAAGGAACTTAGATTATAATCGAGACTTAAGTTTTTGATTGCTTTGTGGATTTCGACAAGACGTTTGACAGAGTTAACTGGGAAAAAATAACGTAGTTATTCATGAAAATAGGAATAGAATGGCGAGATAGGAGACTCATTATACATAGCCCACAGGGCACAGGTGAGGGTGGCTGACGGAAAATCAGGGTGGGCAGTTATAGATCGGGAGGTAAGGCTGATCGTTGTTGCCTTTCCTTTTTAATATTAATGCCACGGAAATGGTAAGAGAAGAGCTAGATGCGGGAATGAAAGCAGGAGGCCAGTTGATGAAATATGTTGGATCGTAGTTTGTTGTAAGTTGATGAAATAGTTTAAATTCGCGGACGACTAGGCGATGGTTGGTCGATTAATCAAGAGATTGAAAGCTTTGAACTATTCACTAGAAAACCAGTGAGGGAAATATGAAAAGTAAATAAATTGAAAGAAAAAAAAGTACTGAGATTTTCTCTGACAAAGAAAGTGAGGCTAGTCATAAAAATAAGAGGGCAAAAGCTGGAGCAAGTACAATTCAATTACTTCGGGAGAATGTTAGACGAAAATGAGCACAGTAGCAAATACATGAAAAGTAGAATTGCGCAGTCGAAAGACGAGTTCAGCAATAGCGGGGAGCTGATAACGAGGACCTAGGATAACAATATAATAATAGTAATAATAAAAATCATGTAAAAAAAGGAGTGGCTTGTGAAGAGTTAAATACGAGTGTAGCGTTGTATGGGGAATAATCGTTGACTCTGAGGAAAGAAGACAAGAATAGGCTACATACATAGAAGATGTGGGCGTCGAGGAGAATAGATAAGGCGCGATGGACGGAAAGGAAGACAAACGAGGAAGTGCTTGGTATGGTTGGCGAGGAAAGGAAACTTCTGGAGGAGATTAGGAGGAGGCAAAATAGGTGTTTGGAGGAGGTAATGAGGGGCGAAGGGGCAGCTTAACGCTGCAATAGAGGGGAGGATGCTTGGTGGGCACGGAAGAGGAAGAAGGAGTTCAGGTTTTACGGAGGGGATGGAGAAAGAAATTGTGTAGGTTGATAGCACCCAGCGCACGGAAAAATCTTGAGGATTTTGACTCACTTCCATTTAAACCTACCTTAACCAATAGGAATAAAAATATAAATTTCAAACTCCTCTTTGGTAATTATCGTGATAAAAAAATAGTAGTAACTGCAAGAATAAACCATTGCATAGAGCAGCAATGCATGACCAAATGAAGACTTTTTTCCTTCAGATTTTCGGGACATCTAAACATACTCATTCTGGGCCCACCAAGGAAGGTCAGTCACGGGTTCACTCTTGACCGAACACGAATTTTTAGCAGGGCAGCATCGACTAACTAGTGATCTATATCGTTCTTCACAATTCCTCCTCACCCCACTGGGGGTAGAGTCGGAAGTGAGTGGAATGTCAAAGTGATGATCCTCAGGGCACACCACCTCTTCCCCGCCCTGTGCCTTCGACTAAAAAATTTCGATGAGACATTGGATGAGGGAATGAGGCGCATTACTTCTCCGGCAGAGGCTCACAAAGGGAAGTCGGAGGGATGTATCGGAAGGGGTAGAACAACTAGCTCGAGTGACCGATGGCGACATTCTACAAGTTTCTACCCATGCGCCTGAGGAAGAAATAATAGCGGAGGGACCCAAAGGGTTAATGGAATGGGCATTTCGGGAGGTTCCTCGTTCTTGAGCCTGGCGCCGCGTCGCATCAAAGAGGCACTGCCAAGTTCAGCCTCGAGAGCACGTGTGGGGTCAAATGTCGGTACCTTTAGGTGGCTGGAGCGGTAATCGAGGGTCATTGACTGCACATTTTTTATAATTTCTCAAGTAAGTCGAAGAAAAATCCTAGAACCGCATTTTATTTAAGTACCTACATCTGTTTATGCGGTAGAACTCAGCATACAGCCAGTCATGTAAGAATAACACAAGAATTATATTTTAAATTTTTTGCTTTTTGTTATAACGTGAAGTTTCTGCGCGGCATTCGAAATTAAGGTGAAAATTATATTAAAGGGTTTTTCGAATCTTTGACTTGGCAAGACACCATGATATTTGTTAGCACCCATGATAATAATATGAAATGTATTATTTTCCGTTGAGAAGAAAATATTTAGATATATAATCGAGTAATTACTATATGTATATCTAATGTACCATAAAGATAAGTGTTAAAACGGCATTGAATTGCGAAAAAATGAAATCGGTGAAATAAATTAATTTCACTATTATCCACAGCTATCACTAATAAGAGCACCAATGAAAAATTTCTGACAAATCTGTGCATGGAAAAAATCGCTCCAGCCACCTTAAATACATAGGCATAGTCCTTTTCCTTAATAACCCCCTACAAATAATTACTGAGGTGCCTAACGATGGCATCGATGGAATGACAAACCCTGGCCTCTAACGTACCAATTTTTTCTATCATTGATGCGAACATTCAACAGTCATGCCTCCACCCGTACATTTACTGAAATAGGTGTTAGAGGACTGCAATGAATCGCGTAATTTCCTGGGTAAAGTCCACTCGGGGTGGGAAGGAAGGGAGGGTGGTCATGAGGTCTTCAAAAACTGGGTCAGCGGGTGGTGGGTTACGGTTGGGTACGCCAAGGGAGGGGGAGGGTGGGTGTACAAACTTTCCAGTTACAAGGTGAATGTTTAATAACAATTCTTATAAACTTTATTGTTCAAGGGTAAGTAGAACAACGGAGAATGGTAGTGGTAACTGTTCAATTACCAGCATCACATTGTTTTTGGCATGCTGCACTATTTCCTGCGTTTCTAAGACGTTCAATTTTCTACCATTGTCTTTAAGTGAATGATGTCCAGCACGGGGTCGCTACGGTGTTTATTGCCTAAGAGATGCTTGGTAAAAAGGTTAAGTTTATTGCCTCCTTCCTGATACGCCATGATCTTTGATACTCCTCGATTCGTGATTATAAATCAGTTAGTACTCAATCCCAATATTGAACTCCAAGAACAATGAATTAATGGCACATTGTAAGGGATGGATTTTTTTTAAATATTCCAATTCAGGGAGAGGAATGCATACGCGTTTATTGTATTGAACGATTCATAATTGGTACTCTTGGTACATATTGGTTTAATAGTTTGGGGCATAATATCAAACTAAAATATCCAGGGATAAGCTCATCAAATTAAAGCTTTAAAGAATCTGCGCAGATTGGTACTAAAATTAATTCGCATTACTCGCGGATCACTATCCTAAAACAATATTGACTCGTATTTAAGCTCTAGGATAAATATAGGGAATTCGGTACTTCGTAACTATACGACGTAACTAACTATGTAGCGTAACAAAGAGAGTATTTTGAATTCGTTTTTAAACAGTTTAGCGATAAATAATTTTTTCATATCTACACTTAAGTTACGTATCAATTTTTGTATCCACTTCACTATTATCAATCAATTTATCAGACTGCGTTATCTGCTGATCTGCGCCCACGCGAAATATTTAGTTCGTGCCAAATACTTTGGCTAAAATAATGGATCAACTAGTTTTTTTTATAATTATCATTCAGCTAGGTTGGGATACATCTTCCTAATCCTGGTGCCTCACCTACCCCTGCGGGAACCGAGTTGCTGAGGCGACAGTACTGGATAGAAAGGGCAGACTATGGAATCCTGGCGCCGGGTAACTACCCTCGCCTCTCATCCCCCTACCACCAGCCCCTTTCTCTGAACCCTCGACCTACACGAACACGCGGCCGCTGCCCCGTCGGCTTTTACTAACGAAATACCGCGCACTCCATAGTAAAGTGAACCCTACGCCACCCTTTAAAGCTATGGGGCGGATCAGAATGGAATAGGTCGCGGAGGAAAGAGCGTGTCGGTCATGCCTCTATCCCTCGCAGGATTAGGGTTGGGATGATTGAAGGGTCTCCGTTTCTCATCCCTCTGGATGCAGGACTCGTGGCTCCGCGGTGGGACCAGACGGCGCCGGGCTCTCACTCAATGCCGCGGGGGATTCCTCCACGACTGCCCGAGTGAATTCTTCTCCCCGTGTCCGAGTCCCACCCCGCGCGACCGCCGCGCCGTCGGCGCTTCTCTTCCCTCGCAGACGCAATGAAATCCTAAAAGGATCGGGCTGGTAGGTCGGGGTAGGGTTGATTTTTGAGGGTACATCGACGGCAAGGGTCATTTGGCGCCACTCTAAATTTATGGTAACTTAGAATATGACTATTAAAATGCATTCATCATATAACAGAAATATACACCTTTCACCATCGGTAACCCGATCACCATCGGTAATCGGTACACTATCGGTAATAATTACCTTACTTAGATTAAGTTTTCTCAGGCGTTGCACCGTATCAGGCTATCCATTACCGGCGTTTCGAGCCAATCGCTCGTCTCCCTCAGGGCTAAACCGAGTGCCGCATTGTTCAGTTCAGTCCAGCAACGTTGTCAGGATTACATGAATAAGTACATCTTTAAAACATGTCTAATTACGTTGTACGTACAACAATAGTATCTGCTTTAGGATAAACTCCTCTTCAAGGTTTGTCAAGACACGTGCTAAGTTTTACTTTTATGCTGAAGCGTTTAGTAGATTGGTGTTTAAAAAATTAGTATTTTTCGGATTTTTCTCTCGGAATGGCCGGGAAATCACCCTTGTCAAGGGGCAAAACCCCGCACTGGCCGCAATATATATATTGAAAGTCGGATGTGAAAATTTGCCGGTTTTTATTCTTCTTCGACCAACCAGGTGACCCCTGATTGGTCGGCGTTCATTTTTTTAAATATTTCCGTATACGTTTTATCTTTCCGAGTTGAGGTTTCCAAAGTTTGCTGACCGTTTGTCCCATTAAATTGTTTTTACGGCTGTTTTCAATGACCTCTTTTTACCAGTCCATCCCAATGTCCATTGGAGCGGAAAAAGATTTTAGCTTCTTGGAAACTGACGCTCGTGCACTTATGCATTCAGAGGAGCTCCTCTAGAGTCGCAACCATCACTGTGTCGGGGATCGGGTTGGTATGGTGGATAGAGTACCGGTTTACCACCTCTTAGGGAGCATGTTCGAATGCTGGCAGTGGCAGAGATTTTTCAATTGGGTCCCGATACCCACTTGGTTGCTGTCCGGCAACCACGAAGGGATCGCGACTCAATTGAAGTCCCGATCTTTACTTGGTTGTCTCTATCCACGTGCAAGAGTTGTACTCCGTCCGTCGGAAGGGGCGTTAAGCTGTGCACCCCCTTGGCGCCTTTCGTCCACAGTGGACTAATTCCGATGCTGAGTTTCTCTCCACCCTTCCTCCATTGTTTCCCAAGTAATCCTATATTAAGTTTGAGAATGGGAAAGTTCAATTAAGAAGGATAGGGGAGAAAGATAGTAAATAAATAATTCTGCAATTTAAAAGAGACAAACTTATTGAACATAGTTTGCGACATACAGCCTTTTGATAAAAATAATGGAAAGTGATATTGATATTAAGGTTCACTGAGGAAGAACAAGGATGGTATTGAGGGGGATTAAATGAAGACTCTTATTATTAGACCGATTAAGGCAGGTTTAAGTGGAAGAAATAAAAATCCTCTGAATTTTTACAGGCGCAGAACTCTACCTTCTCAATGCCTATTTTCATATCAGTATATGTTCTACCCTTCTTTATCCCGTTCATAAAACCTATTCTCTTTCTTCCCCTTCCCAGCTTGCCAAAAATCCTTCCCTCTAACACTGACTTGATCAACAATGCGCCCCTCATTTCTTCTTCTAACCACCTACTTTGCCTCTTTCTAATCTCATCCAGCGTTGGGAACGTGATAAGAAGGATCAAAGCATTCAAGATCCATATGAATGTGGTTAAAGGGTTTTGCGGAGAAAGAGTATACAGAGGCTCACCTAAGGTCGAAGAGCATGCTACGTTTATTTAATAAAATTAAAGAATTGCACACAAACTCACAAATAATATTCATAAAATAGCGAGCAATTTCACCACTCATGTTGAATAGAAGAGGTTACACTTCCGAAACGTTCGATTTAGATTCTTGAATTATCCACATCGAATACAGTGATGACTAATGTCGGCACAAAAATTGTGTACACTCCAATTTGGATTACAATTAACTAGTAAACCCACAATAAATTAAGTCAAATAAAATCCTAGCTTCTTTCATTCTGCGTTAGAACGTGTTTACAGATTTTGTATAATTTACATTTGGTTATTTACCGCGATGAGAACATAAAAATGCCATTTTATTTTACTTTTTCACATTTTTAAAGACTGCTTTATTTCAAATTTCAAAGCCAAAAATCTTTATCTCTGATCCTTCTGAAACTTTTACACGGTGCAGATGAAATATTTCTTAATGTGAATATTAATATTTAGTGAATACCAACGCAGACGAAGATAACTCAAATACTTATATACATATGTATTATAGATAAAAACTACAAGTTGTACTACTCACTTGTTTTATTTACTACAAAGCGTTTCAACGCCTAAGTAGGCGTCATATTCAGATACAAACTCTTTTGCACCTAAAGATGACGCCTAGGCGTTGAAATGATTTGTAATGAATAGAACAAATGGGCAGTACAGCTTGTTGTTTTTATCGATCAAGGATGCTGTCCCGCCACTTCTCGCCTAGTACATTTGAGCTAACCTCATGTAGATATTTTGCGCCATAATTTTCATTTCCAACTATTTCATAAGAAAGGCATTGATTGTACATGCAAAAAATATTTTACTCAGGGAACTGTCATGCTATGTACCACCCAAGAATAGGGTATGGTGGGTATGTAGCTGCACCATAAAGGAGGAGTTTTGAATCAAGTTTTCCACTTTTCCCTCTCTTTCAATAATTATTGGACAGCTGTTTGGCATAGTAGATCGATTATTAGAGCCCTATTAACGTTTCAGTAATTATTTGTGAGATAGGGGATCTTGCGTCATAGTACTGAAACAACTGTAGCTAAGAGTCTGAGGGAATCGCAGGAATACACGTAATAAACTCTCTCAGTAATAGCATGAGATTTAATTTTTCTCTATCACCAAGAATAAAGTTAAAATTTGGACGTAAAACGAATGATGGTCCGTAAATAATTTTTGAGTTTTTCATTAATCCAAGATAAAATAATGAAAAACTAGCTATTGCACTCTGTAACGGTACTTATGAGCTTATCATAACGTCACAGTTTTCCAAAAAGGTCGTTCTATTAAATAAAAATGAGAGGATGTTAATTGAGGATTGCATTGACGAAAAATACATTGTTCATAGCTCCAATGTAACATAGTATCGAAGGTGAATGCAGTACCGAATTTTGATCCGGAATGCAGAAGTGTCCACAAGATATTTTCATTTAGGAATTCCTCATTTTACCAAAGCCATCACTAGCCAAGACATTGCTTAATAGAGATTATGGATTTGGCGCCAGACTTCCATGGCGCCAAGAAATGTCAACGAGGCGTCTGTCCGGCCATTTAAGTTTTCATCAGTAAAAATCGAAAACTGAAAGCCTCCTAATGGCCTATTTTTTTAAGACAAAACTCACGCTCGATCGGGCTTAAAATGAGTGTTTATGCCCGCATGTCAAATGGATAATTTGAGGTCAGCAGAGAGAAGATCACTCGATTAACCAAAACGTATGACCGAAGCTATAGAAGACGGGGTGATATTGATGCATTACCGTGTTTTTCTAATGGGGTTATCATTTTAAATTTAGTATGTATTTTAAAGATTTTTTCTCAAGAGAAACGTCGTCGAAGTTTTTAGAGTCAGCACCGATTCATCAATGAGCCATAGCCTCAAGCCAAAGGGCATACCAGAGGCATGTAGGCGTAGAAATGAAATTATGGAAATGCCTTGAATAGGGCATGGGGTGTTATGATTACATTAATTCAGAAAAAAATACACAATATGAAAATCAGGAATCATACATTTATTTGAACCAAGTGACAGATTCAGGGGCGGGGGTTTACATTGGTCACAATCCTCTCATACTCTTCAGAAAATTGTTCCGTAATGATTTTATTAAAGTAAAAATAGGAGAAAAAACCCAATGCGTCTCTACTTTGTTCTATTAGTTAGTATGAACGATGAGCAAGTTTTTAAGTTTTGAAAATAGTGGGCTGTAGTAATAGTAATGGCAGGTAGAATATTTTAAATTCCTTTCTTAAACCACGACCTAACCGTCACCCAACCTTCTCAACTGATGGTGTAGACCTTCCCCTGAGTAAAAAAACCCTTCCTGTTTAAAATAACGAGATTTGTCACAAATTTTGTAGCAACTAACCAAATAGGTCGTCGACGACAAAATTTACAGAAATATGTGGGACTCAATGGCACATTTTCTTTTTTAAGTTAGCGTTCAGGATGGTCCTTATACGAGACACTGTTTACGGCGACTGACTCGTCGACGTAGCTAGTATTATCTGGAAAAGAACTTCAACTTATGATGCCTCACTAAAAGAAACTGAATTCAGTTTTTTGATTCTCTTAGCCAAATTTAATAAAAAAGCATAACTGTTACCTAAATCCTAACTTTTGTGAAAGAAAAATTTGAAGAGACAAAGAAGAATTGAGACATTTACGCCTCACAATACTTCCCGAGAATACGCAAGCAATCAATGAGTAGAGGCCTTCTAAAAAAATATCCACCAAATTATAAAGCAGAGTATGGGTTTGAAATACGAATGTACCTAACCTACAGATGCAAAGGCTTTGGATAGGAAACTACAACTGTTGTAAGGTTGAGTTTTAAACCATTTACAAGTAATCAAATGAAAAGTATATAACAATTAATATGGCGTTAGACGCGTTTACATAATTTTGTGAGTGACATGAAAATAATTTTGGATAATAATTTAAGCAATAAACCATGATTATTTGATAAAATGTAAGTACTCCTTCAGGCCCTCTTTACATCCTGGTAAGCAATTATTTCACTCGCTTACTTTATACACTTGGATAATTTGTGTGTGAATTACGGGCGTCGCGTTGGTATATTAGTTTCACTTGCTGGAATATTTGAATGATAGAAAATGTAGACAAACCATCATGATCAATAGAAAATCTGTGAAACTCTCCTCGACTTTCTTTTGAGGCATGGTTGTCGGAAGTATAAGGGAGGTCACTGGGTTCGGTGGTTTGTCAGAAAACACTCCCTCGGCGCCAAGTGACATGAAATGTCTGTGTCTAGCAAACATCGATCTGCCGAACCCTCCAAAAAAGCAGCAGATATTCTTGACGCCCCTAATCTCATCAGTATATTAGTTCACTCAGATAAAAGCACGGAAATAGAATGATAGATTCAAAAACTCGTTTCTCTTCTATGAAATCTTCGATTGCGACGGTCGCCAAGATATGGGAAATACATTTTAAACTGCTATCGGTCTAGTTTTCATCTGCATTTTTACTGCACTAGAACTTTAAAAAGGATACCACTCTTCTACAATCAATTTCATGCTTAAGGCATTGGGTCGTCACTCCCACCATATATACCTACGATTTAGACAGATTTTTAATTATTCCGGATAAGTGAGAATGGAGTAAATGGATCAAGATAGTTGTCGCAAGTACACCGTTTGAAAATAGTGAGTATACGCCATATGGTAGATACACAAAATACTTCTTCAGTTTGGTTTGAGATTACAGAGCTTCAGTTTTTGGACCGCACTTGGTCAAGCCCAATGACCGGTTACACGCACGAAATCATTTGCCTCAAAATCACTGAAATCTGACTGTCCTACTTCCCCGAACACCAACCTGATGGACGTCCTCACCAATGGGTATAAGGGTATTTTTTTTAACGTGAATACGTCTTTAAAATCAGTCCAACAATTCGGAATCTACTAGGACGGAATCGAATTTGCAACGCTTACAAAGTGATCATTCCAGACCTGTTAATAGGTGACTAATCAAACGGATAAAATAAATGAGGTATTTTTTGATCGGATGATTGACTACAATACGAGCATTAACTTGAGCTGGCGCTATTCATCCGCGAGTAGGGGCAGGATTACAATTGACGTTTATTGACGTGACGGAGATGGGCAGGGACGTTCAGTTTTCCGTCGTTTTCCCATCAGGGACGAGAGTATTATGATTGACAGGAGTATCAGCGCCAATCGTTTACCGTTTTTGCTAACGGATTTCTGAACGGTTGTGAAATAGCTGTTTATTTTCCTATTTTAAAACGAAAATGTTAATCATCCGCAAAAACAAATACGAATATTGCTGCAATAAGGTTCTCTACTGGTAAGTTAAAAATTAAGACGGGTAATGTGGAAATGAACTCTGGTGAATATTGAAAAAAAAGGCTCTCATCTGATTGGCTTCCGTGGACGTAGCGTGACGGAAAAGTTAGACTTTGACAAGGCTCGCTCATCGTTCCTTGACGTCGCCTAACTAGATCCGCCCAACGTAATAGGTTCCACTACATAAGTATTCCCCATATCATATGAAGACTACAAATCTTCGCAAATGCCACCGTCCGTTTTCGTCACGTCAGAACACGTCGATCGTAATCTCGCCCTAAGTTAGGGCCCGAGGGAAATGTCGGCCATTGGAGTGTGGGTGAAACTTTACGAGCTGTACATCACGCCACTCCGTCGTGTTTGCGCGCTGATTTTAAGGTCAAACGAAGATCTCGTCTAGGGCATTCGTTGAGCAAAACGTTTTTGCTTTGTACGATACTTGCTGGTTAAAATAAAACAAATAAGTAATGTGATTTCAAGTAAAATTTTCAGATGTCGGCTCCTTGCACTCCAAAGAGCCCTGAGAGAAACCAAGACAACATATTTCATCAGAAAGAGCATATTATTAGCTAATCAGCATTTACCACTGTCCAAGGCAGTTTCGGGAACGTCGATAAGTTGACGTTATGGTACTATATTAGCACCATGGTTGGCGTGGCGCGCGATGCAAACGAGATCGCAAGTACCTCGGCAGCCGCGAGGAATTGCCCGCTAACTCAAACGTATTCACAAACAACCCACGGACATATCCTATAACTAACCACACCCGACTTATTTCTTCGTGTTCGAATGTACACAAAACCTAGTCTTGCGTGGAGTAATATAAATTGTATCTATCATGCCGTGTCGCTCCGAGGGTGACTGGAATCCGGACAATTTTTCCTATACCATTAAATAATAACAACTTATATCAGCTGGTAGAAAACCCAAATGAATGAATGGTTACTATGTTATCCTCTATTTATCACTTCATTGACCCACTTTGTTTTTAAGAGAAAATCGATTAAATTTTTGACGGGTTCCAGAAATGCAACATAGCCTCATAATTCAAATGCTTAAAATATAATTTTTACCAACTCAATTTATTTTGAATTAAAAAGCGAGTTAACTCTATGTGGGCTCCAGGAATACAGAATTACCTTTAAATTAATGCAAATGAACTTCAATTATTGCAGAGACTGATTTCGTTCATATCTGTTCGCCAAAAAAACTGCATATTGGTGCATATGTTACTTCGGTGTTAACTGATGCTACTTACGTGTTTCTTTTTCGTCCATGATGAACGAGGTCCACCAAAATGTAAGGAACCCATCTTTTGGGACCCGAGAGAGGGACCCCACTTAGCTGGGTCAAAGAGCGCTACTGACCTCTCCTTTTTTTAAAAAAAAAAAGATAATCACTTCTAGGCACCGGTTTCATAATTTCACTATCTGTAGAGTCACATCTTTAAAGGTCAGGTTTTACCAACCAAAGCCTAGCTCATAATTGTTTTTCCTTCAACTAGAAGTGATTTTTTATTTATTTATATATTTTCCATTACCGTCGGAAATAGCTTCTAGGCTTTTAAATCGGGGTATTTAACACTCAAAAACAGACTAACACACTACACCATGAACTGAGCAGGGAAAAATCCACCCAAGGGGGCTCGAACCTGTGACCATATGGTTAGTATGTTTTAGGGAATGTTCTAGGCTCCTCTGTGTTTTGTTTAAAAAATATATTATTCAACATCTCACGTCCCCTGCCGGACGCTTTATCCGGTATGAAGAATAAAAGTAAATGGAAGTGTTTTTCTTTCCACTAGATCTCTGTGAGAACAATTTAATGTGTAATGTATAGGTAATTTAACGTACGGTTTGAGCTGAATGAGGTGAAATGATGACATAGGGAAGAGAAGGAGGAGCGATTGCTAGCCAGAATCCGTCGGTTGTATTGGGTGGTTCTCAGCGGTGGTTCCCTGAATTTTCGAAAGAGGACTCGGATTTTCTTCAGCTTCTTGAGACGGATCGCGTTCAACGGAAGTTCCGCGTTGGACGGGGTCGCCACTGGGACATCCCACCGGAGGTTCGACGCCGGGCTTGTGGTCTGCGGATACCGTTCCGGCCGAATTGCATCCTCCTATTGGCCGCTGATGACAAGGAAGTGGGTGATTATGAGCCCGGCGTCGAGGAAAACGTTCCTAGATAATCAAATTAATTTTTGGCATTATGATAATCGGGACGGGTCTAAGGTTTCAATTTGAGGAGGAGATAGTCGTGGCGCCACAATGCTTTTTTGGCAGGACATTTTAGATTACCCAATTATTTTTACAATTAGTTTTACAAAATTAGGCTGGAAGCAAAATTTAGGCACATTTGGTTAATCTCTACTTCTTTTTCAGCTATGAACAAATTCCAATTAATTTTTAAGAAGATTTTAGTGGGGATGGGTGTCGACCCCTATGGCTCCTCGATCGAAATATCCACTGACCTGAGTTCACCTGATAGCGAGAACAACTAGTAGAAATTGTTAATTTAAGAGCAGTTTCTAACACAACTGCCTGAGAAATCTAATTTATTTTTCAGTCTTTATCAGATACTTATGCAAAGTCCGTAAATGAATTAACATTCATAAACAGCGAAATTTATTGAAAGCAAAAAATGTAAAAAATATCCAAATAGACAGATTTAAATACTTCTATCTCCCTCAAATATAAATGCAGTTAGGCTCCAATTTACAAACATATTACTTATATCAAAACTGCAAAAAGGTTGATGTCATCGCATTTCCCCTCTCGCCCTGGTGGCGGCTCGCAGGGCGTACAAATGATTTATTTCATGGGGCCCAAATGGAGTCCAATACTTTTATCCCCCTCTGATCCTCGATGAGTCCTTCGATTTTTAACAGAACCTTTGCACTAGCAAAGAAATTGTTAGAAATGCCAAAAATCAAAATGTATATATACGCTACTTGTATCTGAAGTCTTATTATACTTATATGTACCTCAACTTAAGTAATTAGATTAATTGCATTTAGATATTATGATGCTTTATTGCAATTCAATAATAATTTAAATTTTAATACACAAACATGTAAAATAAACTGCTACTCTTTACCTCTTTCTCGCTTTGAAAGCCTGTAATAAATTATTTTCAAGCTCGAATTTGGGAAACTCCTTCATGAAAACTACTGTAATTAAAAACTTAGCATATCTTATATGATATTTATATTACAATCTATTTTTATAAGGCCTGATGATACTATTCGTAACATAATCTGGTATTAAAAAAATAACATCTTTCGGAAACGCACAGTGGTTTTAACCAGAGAACTTCACCAAAAAATACAGACCTGGACTGCTACTCAAACTCAGATCTCCCAATGTAGTTTTGCCAGCATTAACCAACATAGTTCCTTCCTCATCGGCGTATTCCTACATTTCATTGAGGTTATTAATGAAGGAGATGTTCCCAAGAGAGCGCGTGAAAATCGCGCCACGTACAACTCGTAATAACTTGGGATCATTGCGCTATAACCCGTATGGTTTGAAGCCAATTTCACGCTAAGTCTTTATTGACATACATATAAACATGTACCTATTTAAATAATTAATTTAAATTAAAATTATCCATTAAAATATTATCATTAATTTTTATCTACGTTTCCATCGGCTTCAGTCGCTGGCAGGATAGCTAATAATCGGAGGAGGGGACAGATTAGGGAGCTGCGAGGAAGTGGAAGGTAAATGGTCTCATCCATCGTGGCATTCAGCTTGAAACAGGAAATTTCAAAGCTTTCCCGGGAGTCATGGATGTTGCGATGTTTATGTCGGGGAAAGAAAGATATAAATCTTGGAAGAGTGAGAGTGTGATTGAGCAGAAGGTAAGACGTTGCATAGCGCATTAAAAACGGACTTGTTCCCTTGGTTGCCAAGGGTCCAGAATGTTCCACGGATTGTTTTCTTCAACTCGCATGTCGCTGCAATGAACCGAGCTTGACATCCTTGCGGAGCGATTTGTCAATTCCGAGAAAGAAGATGGCGCGAGAGAAGAGGGAAGGAGTCGCAACAGTTTGCTGCGCGTGTGCCTGTGTGAGTGTCCCCCGGATTCCACAGCGAAGATTATTATGAAGGATCTTCAACGGGTCGAAGGAAAACCAATCAGCGTGAAAAGTCATGGAAGAGATGGGAGTATCGTAATTAATTGGATATATCTCCTCTCTTGTTTGTCACTCGGTACCATTCTCCGACATTCCGGAGCGATCCGGCTTTTTTCCCACCACTTCCTTCACGTGAGGACTTCTCCAGAAGATAAGGATAATCTACATGAGCGAATTACTGGTAATCGATATCAAAATTTATCTGCGCTATGAATTGGCTTTAAAAAAATTAAAGAACACATCGAAAATTAAGCTATGATTTAGCAAATCAATTTGCACGGCGAAGTAAATGCATATGCGTGTTCCGTGAGCTACGCATTATTTTCAACATTTCCTCACCATCATGTTAAAAATACCAAAACTACTAAGTAAGAAAAACTGAATTTAAATAACCAATTGACAAGACAACGACACCTTCTTGGAGAAGATAATTGTGAATTGGTTTGATGACTTGGTGGCTCCGATGCTCAATACAAGAAAAAAGAACATGTAAAACGATCACTAACATAAGATACATCTCCTCTTCTTTCTGGACCACTGTTATTGGATTAGTACAGATTGAAAAGATCTTTGCTTCCATGAACATTTTCAGGGAAACAATGCATCAATTTGAATACGGATTCCCTTTAAAAATATGAACAAATTTTCCCGTTGACTCTCAGCCTTAAATCCTTTTATTCCAGAGTGGTATAAAATGTGAAGCACAGATTTACACCACCGGGTGCTAGAGCGATGAAGTTGGCTACACTATACTGAGCACGTGATTCACTTTAGGAGTTTTGCGCAATGAGTCAGCTTCCCTCAATCCCCGCAGTCAACGCCCCACCTTGAGAGGTTACTTTGAGTACAACACACCACTTAGGGTGCACGGTCAATAAGACTCTTGGCCTCCCACCTACGGTATGTGTCCGGACACTAACATAGGTGTTCATTGCCGGAAACGTCTTCTCGTGGCTAAGATATGAGCATGAATTGAGATGAATATGTAACTTAAAGCGCCACCAAAGCAGCCGTAAGCTCCCATTGCTCGCACACTTGTCACAGGCGTTGACTCGGCTGTCGCTTTGTTTCTATCGCTCCAGAAATTTTCTGTAACGTCCATTGGATGACAATCTTGGCTTCTTAGATTCAGATGAGGTAGCAAAGATAAGCCTTTTATGGAAACTTCCAGCACTATGGGCAGCTTCTCTGGGCATTATATCTTATTGGGAAACCTCAGACGGCACAGGAAAAGATCTGGCTCGCCTGCTCTAATATGTGAAATTCACGCATCCAACGCGCTCAGTGCTTACTTGGTGAACCCTAATGCCACCGATTAAACCGACCTTCGGGTTGAAGAGTGCGGTTTTGGTTTCGCTATTGTTTCCTCTGTTTCTCGCACTATCCCACTTCCGGGACGTACGCACTTTTCCTCAACCACTCTTATTTCATTCTTCTTACATAATATCTCCGCAACTGAGTGCTGGTATTTTTTCCTTGTTTATTAAGTGAATTAAAAAAATAAAAAAGGTCAATCACATTCGTCATGAAATTAATAGCGATTAATATTACGTATTTAAGAAACGAAATTTGAGTTGGAGCAAACAAATATGGTACAAAACTGTTTATTATTGTCAAATCAGGAGGCATATTGAGACAATGCGAACTCCACAGCGATTCCATCACATTGTATGCTCTAATTTTTCAATTTTCTAGGCTATATTTCTGCACTTCATACTCTGCCCTCCAGTGTTAACAGGCCATTTTAATGAAGGTGCAATTTGAGAATCTAAGGGTAGAGGAGTCAACTCATCAACAATCTCAATTTCAATTACGAGAGGGGGTAAGAAAACTTACCACCCAAAATGATCTACGGGTTGAATACTTTCGTTTATTAGCCAGTAGACTAATCCACTTCAGAAATATCATGACACCTTCGTTTACGCCATTGTCTCTGTGGATCAACTAGTGATATTTTCTTATATCATCCAAAATCCAAAAAGCCTATGCTCTTCCTTTCCCGTTTATCCAACACTATCCCCTCTCTCTCTCACGGTCTTCATAATCCCTTCGCCCTTCATAACCTCCCACTGCCACCTACTCCTCCTCCTCTTAATTTCATCCAGCATCTTCCTCTCCTCACTCACCATACCGAGTACTTACTCGTTCGTCTTCCTTTCCGTACATCGCACTTTCCTCTTTCTCCTCCAGATCTACATCTCAAACGCCTGCAAGTTCATCCTCTTTCCTCAGACACAAAGTTTCGGCGCCATAAACCGCTACATTCCACGATAGACTACACTAGAAAAACTATCGCTTCCTTTACATTGCAACACAAGACCTAGATTCACTAGAAGAGGAGAAAATGATGAATAATGCCAAAGTGAATATTTATACGCATTCCGATTGCGCGTGATAATTTTGCAACGCCCCACCCTTGGTCATCTCACTTAATCGCCTGGTGAACAGCCTGTGACCGTTATACAAAAACAGTCCACAGTTCGTTCAACTTCTTGAAAGTACTTATGCACGATATATTATAATGACCCAAGGAGGTATTTTTTCAGGAAAGAGAAATAATTGATGTGGGGGGCTCTAAGGAGAGAGGTAGGGAAAACACTGGTGAAAACTCTAACATGGAGCGTGGCGCTGTATGGCCGGAAACTGGGTCATTACGAAGAAAATAAATGTGTAGATTGGAGGCATTTCAGATATGGGTTTGAAGAAGAATGGAGAGGGTAGGCTGGGTGTCGAGGAAGGCGATCGAATAGTTATTGGATATGGTGGAGATTCGGAGAAGGCAGAATAGATGGATTGGGGACGTTTTGAGAGGTGAGTGCATGTTGAAGAGCGGAGAACGTTGGAGAGACGTGGAATAAGAAGAAAAATATTGGAATAATGGACGAAATAAGGTGAAAAGAGAGCTTGAGGAACTTCAGAGAGATTTGATAGCGAGGATGTAATGTGCAGTAGAGTGACACTTCGATGACTACGGTCATTTCGCTTTTACTTCCTGCCACCGCGGGCATGGGGTACGTCACTCGGGTAGTATTGAGGGATCACCCGTTCGAACTTGAGCCAACGATGGTGGTCGAGCAGGGACCGGTGCATCCATCGTGGCAAGCTGTCGCCAAATATGAGAAGATGACGCAGAAATTGAGAAGATAGGGTAGGGACTGCCCAACTGATCATCGAGTAGAATACCCAGGGATGATCTTTATAATGACCATTAAGGCTCTTGGGGGGCTTCACAAGCACCCGGGAGGGAAACATCTCGGACTCGGCTCGGCGACAACGGCTCGGAGGAGGGTTTGAGAGGGACAGTAGCGTAGGAGGGAGGAGGGTAGCTTCCACAGGGTCTCGACATCCACGGCGGCATTCGATCGGCGGAAGGCGCGACTTGATGGATATAGCCGTCTTGAGTCGGACCACAGTTCACTCTGGCGTGCGGTCCGGAGGTCAGCCGTCGCCTCAAAACTAACTCCCTCGTCTGCGCCACCGGGGAGGCATGGCGCCGGAATGGGGGTCCGTCGCGAGGCGATGGGGGGGACGGGGGAGTCGATTGAGAGGACATTGGTGGTGGAGGGGGCCAGCAGCAACCGTGGAAATCATGCCACGAGGCTGGATGGGGGATCCGTCGACTACCCCAACCCTTTCAAGTGGTCCAATCCTGACTTCTGAGTGATAGCCCAATTGGGACAGATATTTAAAAACCTCGGCTGAGAAATTTCATTTTTCCAGAGGGCTGGTAATTTTTTCAATCGGTAAAACATTATTTTAAAGGCAACGAAGATCCTTGAGGTGAAATCTATCATGTTGTTTTTTTCAGGACAAACGACTGCAAAATTTGTCAATCCTCCTGGGCAAATAAGGATGACTTCTGTTCCTCTCTTCGTAATTAAAAAATTCAAATTTAAGTTTGATAAATTTGATATACATTACTATCATTCCAGTAGCTAAAATGTGTCCATATTCCGTGGTTTTTATTAGTACTGCGCAATAAAACAATACATTTACATAGAAACATGGATTTACCAACGCAATATTAAACATAAATCGGTACTATATATCCTGCTGATAGAGTGAAGGAAGCTGAATGAGTTCGCGCGTAGATCGGGTTGGTGTGGTGCCTGGAATACCGGATTCTCTCCCCGAGGGCCTTGGTTCGAATTCCAGCACTGGGCTAGTTATTTTTCGTGTAATCCTGATCCAACTTGGGTTATTGAGAGTACTTTAAACGACCGTTCGAAGGTTGGGAAGCTAAACTTACTACTACTTACTTTTTTTTAGTAGGACACGGCACCTTCCTTTTATATTAGGCATACGCTAGCGCCGAGTTTCTCTCTTTAGGGGCTAGGTTGAATTGGGAGCTAAAATTATCAATATCGTCCCAAAAATAAAGACTTTAATCCAACTATCTACTTTCTCTATTTCCCCAAATAATCCTTCTCTTACACAGGCACCCACTTTTACTTACTGGTGCAAATGACGGTCGACTCTTCAAATAGCAAACCAAACAAGGCTCGCCCGATCTATTATTTTGACTGGACAATGCTGCAGAAACCCGGACTCAGAAGAAAGAAAATAAGAATTGGAGTAAGGCGTTTGAGATGCGGGTGTGGAGGGAAATGGAGAAGCTGCGGTGGACGGAAGGGAAGTGCTAAGCATGGCGGGTGAGGATAGGAAACTGCTGGAGGAGATGAGGAGGAGGTGTGGTTGGAAGAGGTTATGATTGGCGAAGGGGTGCTGAAGGCCGTGAGAGAGGGGAGGGTATGGGCAAGCGGGGAAGGAAAAGAAAGAGAATAGGCATTACGGATGGGGTGGAGATAGTCATAACCTATGCCGAACGGAGGAATTAAATCGAGTGAATAGACAAGGGCCTGCGGCTGTAAAAGATTAAAATAGGTGGTCCCTCCATCTAAAACTTGGTTAGAAATCTTATTTAACCAATAGTTCGCGTCTAATAATGATGATGACATTATCGGTGCCTTCTAAATCTTACTCTTAATTGAATCGTTCTGTGACCGAGATCGAATTTTTATCGTGGCCGCAGTACTTTCTTACAACTCCAGGACCCGGATTCAAATCCTCGGCAGTGGAACTGCGATACATACTTGGGTGCCACGCACGTAGTATTCCGTCCGTTTGGCTGGAGGAAACATATGGACTACCTGGCGCTTCTTGTTAACAGTAGGTTTATTCTGACGCCAGGCACATAATTCATTACCAAATAATCGTACCTCCACCATATCCAGCTCATTCTAGTATTGATTCAGAATTTCTGAGTGAACTGAACACCTTTCCCAAGGTAACTATTTTTGTCATCTAAAATTTTATTTTGTTTGTAATATACTCTCTTTCTCCAAAATTATAATAATGCAATAAATGAGTAACTTTTGCATGTGACAGCGCGCTGACTTTGGTGCCAAACAAAAGATCTTGTCTACATATTCCAAAGAATAGAATTGTTATAACATTTTTTGGCGACGGATTAAATAAGTAATGAATTTGTAAGTGATATTTCAGATGTCAGCGCATGATTACTGAAAAGTTTCGCGGAACTAACACTGGAAAGGGTGTCAAATTCGCCATTGATCTGTACCACTTCGTCAGTATTGGAACAAATTATACGGCTTTGGGAACATAAAAAAATCGATGAGGCTACTACCGCAAACGATGGTACGAGCACCTCTACGCATTATTTAATATTATTTGTAAATGTGCCGGCCCACGGCCATGCCCTTAACACAACCACACCCGACTAGTTTAAAAATGTCATCCTTCGTGCTGAGGGGATTTATTTTCATTATTTATGTAAGTTAAGCTCTCAGTTTACTTATAAAGCTGATTGCTCTCTCCCAAATAGTCGAAGGTAAATCAGTAACTTCCCTAATGACAAGCATATTGGGAGTTAATAAAATTTAGAAAAAAAATCAGACATCCCTCTTACAAAGTATCCAGATATTTCCAGGCAGACCTCTTTAACCTCTCATTCACCAGAAAAGAAACCTCTAGGGAAATCCCGTGGATCGAGGAATCAGACGCAACCTTTCCGCCATATGTCGTTATAAAAAACAGGAATTGGTACTTAGGGACTAGGTTGATTCTTATCCATTGAATGTCGAAATGGCATTTTAATAGCCCGAGCGGGAAAGCATCGGCACGCATTTATAGCATGTTTTATGCATAACTACTAAGAGAATCCGTTCAGTTAAAATAATTCTATTAATTTTGTTTACGTAGTAGCCCGATGTATTCCATTTATTCATTCAATGTCGGATAAAATATGTCAAGGAATAAATATTTACGATTGCATTTATTATACTGTGAGCCAAGTACATAACATTATGAAATAATAACTTCGTATTTGTTTTTGCATACGCAACGACACGATGTATTCAATGTCAGCATTAAAAGTTTAAAAATATTTAGCAACATCAGTTGAATTACTCCCTTTTCTATAAAACTTTATTTAAAATGAAAAATTGCTTAAAAACTGATTGCATCAAATATTTTATGAAAAGGAGCTGGTTTTATTTTCCAGATATGATTTTATAAACTATTAACAAACAAGCTCTAAATAGGAAAATTTTATCAACAGCAATATTTATGAAGGCTACTATTTTAGGTGCGATACAATCTTAAAAATTGGAACGTTTAAAAACCAAGTCCTCTGTTACAAAAATATATTTTTTAAATCCCAGCGGCTGAAGAGTCCAAAACAAATTTTAAAAATGTTCCATATTAGGTATTGCTTCAAATGTAAACGCCAGGCATTTAAAATTCACAAAAAGCTGCATAAAGCCAGTACCTTTTCCCGCATTACTTGAGCACTCCAATTCTCGAGATCTGGGTTAAACGGCTTACTCAGGTTTGAACCAAGGGTCTTCCACTAAACAGCAAATATATTAAAAAAACATTTACCAAGGAAGAGTCACGGGTAAAGCGATTGTAGCGGCCAAATAGAGAAAGAATAGGGACCATCATGAAGAAGATAGCATGTATGAAGTGATGCATGAATTCCATAGATGGTGCATGCATGGATATGACACTATGGAGGCAGTTAAAATAGCGAACGTTTTCTGGACCTAGAATCACTAAATAGTTCCATGACTGTATTGACACTGAAAGAAACGACCAGGAGGATTATTAATCCGGACAAATATGGTATGTAAATAATTAATATTTAATGAAATTGAAGGAGGAAATTAATTATAAAGTTGCCTCAGGACTGATGTGGTGGAACTTCCACATGACGAAAGAAGAAATATTAGCAGTTTCCCTCTGATAAATCCGACCAGTTACGATGTTTTACACAATTTTCAACGAAAAACATCGAAACCAGTGGCATTAAGATGGTGCATTTCAGTATAAACATTTTGGCGTATTGCATTAAGGATTGGGTGATGTAAGAAACAGGCAACAACTCCCCACACTTCTCACAACAGACTCTCTAGTCATTCTCATTGGTTTGAATTACCTAAAGGCCTAATCTCTAGTCGGATACTAACTCTAATCGGATACTAAATAAAATATTAATATTTTTCATCCAAGTAAAATGATTTTTTATGATGCAATACTCTCAATTG
The DNA here is from genome assembly GCA_963573305.1 of Pyrrhosoma nymphula. Lineage (NCBI taxonomy): Eukaryota > Metazoa > Arthropoda > Insecta > Odonata > Coenagrionidae > Pyrrhosoma > Pyrrhosoma nymphula. The sequence continues at coordinate 76,553,523 of OY754327.1, read as the reverse complement.
CCGTGAGATATGGAATTTTCGACCAAGTAATTTATCAAACGTATAAAATAAAAATGCTCATAATAGTTGCATGTCGTGTTGCCTAAATAACCCAAGTCCGAGTCCGAGAACTAAATAATTCAAATAAATAGTAATATGTTTCAATAAAAGTTAACTAGTTACCTTATTCAGCCCAGTTTTAAGATCTCAGGTTTAATATTTTCTCGGTATGAAGACCGAAGCTAAAAAGTTCGATAACACATCAACAAAACCAAGAGCTGATGTAATATACGTACAAAAGCCAAATTCTCACTCACCATCAAGTAAACGAAAAGGCTATGTCATCTTGCGGTTAACCTTAACAAGGCATTGTAAAACCGGGCCTTAAAAAACGCCACTATTAACTTAAAGGCTCGTCGGATTACTAAAAAAGAAGGGACAATTTAATTTATGCTTAATTAAAAAAAACAGTATCCTGGGGAAGAGAGTCCACTCTTGCGCTTCAAAGTTGAAAAAACTTTTGTCGCCTGCCGATATACGTTAATTGTAACCCCTGTGGCCTTCATCGACAGCGGAAAGATTAAAAACAAAATCTTTCTCGACGGTCTAAAGTTGTGGTGACGTCAGCTATTAAGCGCGAGATTAGTCAGTAAAGTAAATTTTTGACAAGTATATACGTAAATTTTATGCCTGGCTCTCTGGTACTCGAATATTTATCATTGTAGATGAATACGACGCAAAATCGATTAAACAAGTTGAACTGAAAGTTTCGGCAGTAAAATCAAAGCATCTTTTTCCTAATATGGGTTCTCCACGGACCACGAGACGATTATGTATTAAACCTATTACGAAATGTTCTTTCTTCGGTCAGTTTCCCTACCAATGGAGCACGAAAAATATAGTAAACTTGGGTAGTATATTTAAAAAGAGCTGAGGCAAAGGAAGAGGAGACCCACCTTTTTTTCCTCTGATCCATGTACACTAACACACCATTTGGGCTAGCTCGGTTAAATTCTAATGTTCCCATAAGACACGACAAGGATAACCTTGAAACGAAAATGATGAAACGCACGCGGGAGGGACAAATATTCTGGAAACGAGCACAAAGGTCTTTCTGGAAAATAAATAATTAGATTTCACGCCAATGTACTAGAGTGAAATAATTAATGAGTCAATCGGAGAGGCGATAATCCTGCTGGCCTCATGCCAATTGACGTCACAATTCAAGAACGCTCGAAGATATCGTCGAGAACCAGCTACTCTGCCCCAACACTTGGGTCTTGCCCGCGACGATTTCCTGCTTTGCACTAATCTCGCGGCCCTTAACGCGTTCGGGCGCACGAAACAAGTTGTATTGAAAGTTCCGGCAGTAAGACCAAAGCACTTTTTCCCTAGCACCACCGAGCCACTCCCTTAACAGTGCTCCCTCCCTTTTTACCACCGAGCCACTCCCTTAGCAGTGCTAACAACAAAGTATGGGAGTCAACCCTGAAAACTCTGGTTGAATATTAAACACATGAATCAGGAGAAGACATTTTTTCGAATGCACTTAAAATATTTGAATCGCATGGATATTTTGTCCATCCATTGGAAATACATTTTAATATTACCATAGAACGACCCCACAGTTCCAGACGTTTCAGAAGTTATAATTGTATGACCACAAATTATTCACATACTTGGCATTGGTGGATATGGAGGAAGATGGAAAAAGTGAGTTGGAAGGATAAAGTGAGAAACGAGGAGGAACTGAGGAGAGTGGTCGAGGAAAGGACTCTGATGGAAACGATTAGAAGAAGAAAGAGGAATTGGATTAGACATTCCCTGCGAAGATACTGTCTGCTGACGACGGGTATAGAAGGAATGGTGGAAGGAAAGCGGGTAAGGGGAAGGAATAGGACGCAAATGCTAGATAAAATTAAAATAGGTTGAAGGTATGCGGACACAAAGCGTCAGGCTGAGAGAAGAGTAGAGTGGAGGAAGATCCCATGAGGAAACCTGCCATCTGCCATTGGTCTCTTACTTCAAACTCCTTCCGTTAAAAGTAATTTCCAATGAATACGGAATGAAAGCAAGGAAGGGACCAATGGAAGATAGAATCCAATTACGACTGGAGAAAATGATATGGTCATCCACCTTCGAATTGCATCGGCGTTCTTACACTTGGACTGGTCTGCGAATCTTTCCACATATACTTTGCTAAAATCACAGAGTAACGCTATCATTTATTATTGCATTTAGTAAACTGGAAATTAACGGAATGATTTTTCCGTAGTAAATTTTTCGTCATCAAACAATCTTGTAATACCATAAATGCAGATTTTCCTATCTTCCAAAAATTACGGCTTTGAAATGCATAGAACCTCCATAAAAAACATATTAATCATGTAAAACATTTCAACGACTTACCAATTGTTTCCAGCTTATAGGTAAATAATATAAAGAATGGAGTCTCCTCCAAATACTAAAATAAATAATAAATGTAAGCATATCCAAAAGGTAATGAAATCGCTAAATTAAATTAAGAGAAAACAATATTTTTCTTCAGATCAAAATTAAAGAAAGCCGCATTTACTATCGTGGCGACTAATAATTTATTTTATCTCTTGAGTAGACTCTCAAACGTCTTTTTTCTGTCTCATCTACTGCATGCAAAATTTTATAAGCAAACAGTGAGATGAGGCTAAATCTTTGAGATCCATCAAGCTATGGTTTGGTACCTAATGTATTAAATGCCATTTTATATTATTTATTAATTAATGACCAGTGTCATACCCTGAATACTCTCTATCTATTCGATGGAATAATTTTCTGAAAGAGACTCACCGTCGTGTAGGAGGATTTCCGGAAATTTAAAACATTCTTAAAGATTATTATGGTTCTGCATTTAAAAACGAAAGGTTTTCTATTAAATGAGAATAACAATTTCCACTATTATTCTTCAGGTTTCCGCAATTTTTAATAATTTGCTTATTATTATTTCCGGGATCCATCGCGTTTGGTTGCTTATTCACGTTTCGTCTTTCTTCCTGGAGGCGTCGCAACTTAGATACTAATTTTAAGTACCTAACGACGCCTCCAGGAAGAGAGGCGAAACGTTGTGAATAAGCAGCCAAACGCAATTGATCCCGGAAAAAATTAAAAGCAAATTCCCATTGTTATATATGCGAAGATTATGAGATCATATGAAAAATATTTACACCGCAATGGAAGACGCTTTTAATGTCTTAAAATTGCAGTTTTACCTTAGAAAAAGGTTTGGACATAGGTTACTATCTAAATATTTTAAACCATGATACGTACATACTTCATATATACCTATAAGTGACATAAATTTATGGAATAATTTAGCCCAAAATGAAGATAGATTTGAGACATATAAAATATCGCTGTCCTAAAAAAAGTATTGGTTTCATACTCGTACTAGGGTAGTTCTCATAACTTACTTTTATATTTATGCACCGCATTTACAATAACGAATAATTGACTAATTGTCTGTGCATTTATTTCTGACCATATGTATTCTGGAGTGCACACACTCCCTACTTGTTAAGTCCAATTAAGGTGACGTCAGAATAAAAATATTGCATAGATAGTGGAATTTATATTAATCATCTGGTTTCTTAAAAATACCCGTTTCCCATACATTCATCCAGACAAGGAAGGATTTAACGTAACCGAGAGGCATTTCCCTGATTCTACCATGGACCCTCACGTCCGTAACAATGCACATAAACAAAAGGGATGATACGCATCTGACTTTTGTGATTGAAATTCCGAAATTTTTATAGCAAAAAATCTGATAATTAGTATACGAGAATGAGCGTTTATATTATTCTACAAATATAATCACACTTGCGTCAAGGCTCTTTTTGATTTCTCCTATTATCATATTCATATAACTTCAACTTGCATGAAGAAAAATACACCGTCAGGAGAGGAAGGAGTTATTTTTTATTTCTTAGTATTAATTTTACTTAATGATTACTAATCATTATGTAGGTCAGTATGGGAGTATATTATTTTATCTGAAATGACGGTATATGACATAGTAGTTTATGGAGAGAAAAAAAAGATCAGTAGGGAAAACTAAAATCCATTGAAAAAAAACAAGATGAAATACAGCGGGAATATAAATTTAACTTAGATCAAAATAATCACTTGCAGGAGAAAGCAAGAAAAAGTCAAATGAACGAACAGAATTGCCAATTAAGAAGTTCAATTAAGAAGGATTGGGGAGAAAAATAGTTAATTAAAAATCATCTGCATATTTAAAGAGAAGAACTTACTGGATAAATTATGCAACAACAGACTTTGGATAACAATAATGGAAGGAGATATTAATGGTAAGAATCACCGAGGAAGACAAAGGATGGGATACATCTACATACTACCCCGCAAGCCGCCTAAATAGGCGTGTGGCGGGGGGTGTTAGGACACCAGCCGTTTACATATAAAAAGGAAACGCTCTAATGAAATTACGCCTAGCATTTATTGAAGCCCCTTATTGTTCGGGGGAAAAACGAATTCCCATACCTATCCGTTCGGCAAAATATCTCTCTTAATTTATCGTTTCTGTCGGACCTGGAAATATAGTGGGGTTCTAATATGATGTTCTCCGTGTCGCTTCTATATCTATACCTATTCTCAATTGTTCAAGCAATCTAAGCCTAGCGCGTAGCCTCCGAGTCTCTAGCGGCTCCCAGCCTAATTCGTTTAACATCTGTGAAACGCTGTCTGTACGCCCGTAGCAGTTTTTGACGAATCGCGCAGCTTTCCTTTGTATTTTATTAAGTTCCCGGATTAAGTCTTTCTACAATGGATCCCATATGCTCGCTGGATATTCAAGGTGTGGCCGGACGAGTGCGAAATAGCACCTCTCTTTTACTTTTTCATCCGAAAATCTTCCCACAATACGCTTGACGAATCCTAGCTTCTTCAGAGCTCTGCCACAAATATTTCTAAAATGTGTTCCCCACGATGGGTCCGAAGTTATCGTAACTCCTAGATACTTCACTTCATCTGTCGCCTTTATGTTAACACCATCCACAGCATATACATGGGAATAGTTGGACGACCTCCACAAGAAATGTACCGCCGTGCATTTGCTCAGATTAAGTTCGAGTCCCCACTCTTGGCTCCACACATGAACAATGAACAATTCCGTCAAGAACTACTTTTTGCTTACGATCACTCAGAAAGTCGCGTATCCAGTTTACTACTGTTTCGTTCAGCCCACATGACTGTAATTTGTATAAAAGTTTGTTGTGAGGTACCGTGTCGAAAGCTTTTTTAAAATCTAGAAATAATGCGTCCACTTGTCTTTTCGATTCACCAGATTTGAGAACGTCATGAAGAAAGAGCGCGAGTTGTGTTTCACATGATCTACCTTTCCGGAAGCCGTGCTGAGAGCCATGGAGGACGTTACGACTGTCCAGGAACGTCATGATATTGCTAACGACGATATGTTCGAGTTCTTGCCTATAATCGACGTTAATGAAATTGGTCGATAGTTCCCTGGGTCGTGTCTGTTTCCCTTTTTGAATATCGGTGTAACGTTTGCAATTTTCCAGTCTAATGGTATCTTTCCTTCAGACAATGACTTCTTGAATATTATGTCTAAAAACGGCGCGATCTGTGGCGCTAACTCCTTGACACGCGCGGGTATTCCCTCGCGGCGCGGGATAGAGGGAGGTTATATGAAGACTTTTATAATAGTTAGGATTATCTACCGGTTAAGGTAGGCTTAAATGTAGGAAATAAAAATCCTCTGAATTTCACTGGTACATAACTCTATCTACCTACAAAATTTCTTTCTTCATCTCAGCATACGCCCTAATCCTCTTCATCCAGTCCGTAAAACCTATTCTCTTATTTCGCCTTGCCTTCTTGCCCAACGTCCTTCCCTCGATCACGGCCTTTAGCAACCCTCCGCCCCTCCTTATCCCTTCCAACCACCAACTTCGCTTCCCCTTTATCTCATCCAGAATCTTCCTTCCCTCACCAACCATACCATGCACTTCCTCGTTTGCCTTCCTTTCCGTTCACCGCACTCTCTCCATTCTTCTCCACACCAACATCTCAAACACCTACAACATATTCTCGTCTTCTTTTCTCACAATCAGTCTTACGTTTCTTCACCATGCACCGCTCTATATCAAATTCTTTACCAGCCTCTTAATATCCTTACCCTAGGCCCCCGTCATTAACTCCCTTCTATTACTGAACGCTTCGTTTGCTAGTGTATTTTTTTCCTCCCTATATCTTTGCTCCTTTTCCTAGATATTAAACAGCTCTTCTTACTCCAGTTTGAACCCTCCTACTTTTATGAAAATCTTCGCTTTCTTTGTCTGAAAGAATCTCATTACTTTTGTTTTCTTACGATTTATCTTAATTCCATATTTCACCGATGATTTTCCAGTGCATACATTAAAGCTTGCGATCCCTTCAATCATCAGCTCCTTCCTATTGCTGAACGCTTCTTTCACTAGCGCAATGCTCCTTCCATGTCTATCCCACTAGTCCCATTTTTCTCCGACGCACAACCACGGCAATTAAATTGCACAGAATCCCATTACTCATTTAACTCTCTTCATCTGACAATATATTTGATTCCTTTAATCTGCAGCAAATTAAAAGAAAGCAACTGAATTCCAAAGTATTCAAAGCTTGATGCCTAACTATTGAATGTAAGAAGTAAAAAAGGAGTGGGCCTTTACCTTCCTCCGTAGTTGTTAAAAGATCATTTTTCTTAATGACTTCTCAAGTTAGATCATTGGCATACCAGGATGAATTCTTGGCATTCATCCGATTCCATTCCGACCCCATCCTTCGCTCCATTTCACCCACATACCGATCCGAAAATATTTTTTATGGAAGATACAGAATGGCAGCAAAGAATAGAACTCATAAATAAAATTCCAGTCGGCACTTAACGTTGAGAAATGTTGGTGGGTAAAACCATACGCTCGCTTCATCAAGCTGTTTATGGTTAGTTTGCATTTGAGAAAAATCATTTCCCTCGTTTTTATTTCTCTTGCAATAACTCATACAACATAATGTTCATAAGGATACGTATAAAAATGAACGAATATAATGCTATACATTAACAGATCCAATGGATTTTAAAATAACATCAATTCGGAAAATAATTGTTGAAAATTGTCTTTTAAGTAAAATATGGTTATTTTTCACAGAAAGGTGTTTAGCTTATTTAATACAATCGTATGATCAAATCAACGCATCCTTTTAAGAAGATTGTCCTTGCTTGGTTTGCTGATTGATTAATAATGTATTTGTAATTCTTATAGCATACGTCTATTTGTAATAATTATTAGTATTTGTAATAATTATTAGTATTGGTAATAATAATTAGTACTTGTAATGATTATTAGTATTTGTAATGATTATTAGTATTTGTAATAATCTATATTTGTAATAATTGAATCAGGAAATAAATTAGAAAATTGAAATGAAGGTAATCTTAAAACGGGAATGACCTTCAAGATTCTAATTAAGGAAATAATCAGGATTGCACGAGTTCGATACGAATTGCGCACACATTTTATCGAAATTTTTGGCCTTCAACTTTTGACGTTGATCTTCAAGGATAGGCATCGGAATAACAAAAGTTTCGTCACGCATGAGCAAAAATGAAGCAGTGCCTTCACTGAGTCACATCCCACTTCATAGCGCATATCTATATCAGTGAAGTGGTTGGAAGGTTGTTTGGTGAGGCGGCGGATAACTGAGGTTTTTGAGCCATTGAGGGCTGGTGGATAGGTTGGTAAGGAAATTAACATCAAAGTAATGGAGAAAGGATGGAGAGAAACTCTGCGTTGAATTAAGCTTACTCTTTGAAGAAAAGCTCTGAAAAATCTCCGTCACTACCGGGTTTCGTACCCAGGCCCCCAGAATGGGAAGTCAGTAGGTAAAATAGCCACCGCACCATACCGTGCCTCCTGATAGAAAACATTAAGGCATACGGAGGACTAAATCCTCTACTAGTTATTGTTAATATACTCTTCGCATCAATTCAGAAGACACACGTATGAACTATAGTGCAGTATCGGGGTTAACTCATTAAGGATTTTGCTAAACCCTTTCATACTGTCGATGATGAGATGCTAAAAGCATGAGAGAAGAATATCCTGTTATTTACCCGCTCCAAAACGGCCGTAAATACCTTAGACACGGCGAAATCAATGCAAATAAACCGTGAGATTCCTCAAGTGATCCCCCTGACTCTCACCCCTCCACCCGTTCCTCCGCCCCACCCGATGGAATGCTGGGGAGCGGCATTCACCTAAGGACCTCTGCCTTCCTCCCTCTCCAGCATAAGGGCCCCATCCACAAGCTTCCTTTGTCCCCCCGAAGGGAATTATGGCCAAGCCACCCACGAAGACTGTTTCCCCCCCTAGCGGAAGCGAGAAAGACCTCGCACTAAAAAAAAAGAAAGGAAGGGGAAAAAATCGACATGTTTTTAACTGCTACCCTGGGGGGTCCCACACTAAAATGCACACTTCCTACAACCACACACACACACATGATACAGGAGGACCTCTTTTTTTATTTTAATTGCCCAGATCTCCCGCCGATTGTTTACCATTCCGTGGACCTCAGTGTTGGGAGTAAAACGGGGGCGAGGGGAGGAGGAAGAGGGTAAACGGCCGTCTGTTAACGGGGGATGAGGAGGGTTTGTGCAGTGATCGGCCCCTCAGAGGAGCGGTGGCAACCATGCTCTGGAGATCACCCACCCCCAGACGCGAGCGAACTTACGCCCCGGAACGAAGGAGGAGGATTCAAGAGGGAGGACATGAAAGGAGGAGGGGTTAGGAGGAGAGGAAGAAAGGATGAGCGGAGGGTTCGCACCCTCGGTTTTCGGCACCCGTCCCGTAAAGTGGGGTTACGTCCCGTTCACACCACCATCGTACGGTACGGGAATCGCACGGAAAACTCTAATTCGTAGGTAGCATTGTAACTCTTAGTTCTTCATACAGCCAACTTGGCTCGGCTAACTCTAGAATCTAGAAAGTAATCGGAACAGAATAAATCTCACAGTAAAAAAAACATTCGCTACGAGTGGGATTCGAACCCGGATACCTCAGTTTCGCCGTGGTTGCAATCCCGCCGGGTGCTTTAAGGTGGTTCCACCTTAAAATGACTTCAATGTCATTTTATTCTTCTTCTGATTAATTATAGAAAAACGTGTCCTCCATCTGATATGAACAACACAATTTTACCTTTCCACGCTATTTTTGAAATCCCATATTGAACTTGAAATTACATGGTGTTCAATGAGAGAAAGGGAGAAACAAGAGGAAATTATTATTTTTCCATATAATATTAATACCATTTTCTCGGCAAGCAATTTATGAGTAGTGAAAACTCCCGGTAAGTTGAATAAAAATAAAATAAAGGCATCTTACCATATTATTTTTTGATTCATTAGCATATTAATGCAATGATTGAAGTCAAAACGCGGTAATTAAATATAAATTGTGCTGCAGTCTGCTATGATGGCTGGAAAAAAATTGTTGTTCGTTAAAAATATGTGTTGAGTTATCTGTTTATTTTGTAACATAGTTTGAGTTGTCAACATCTAAGTCATTTCATCATTGAAAGCAGAATTTTTTAAATCCAACAAAACAAAAAGTGAAACTAAGTATTTGCTTTGACTAACGCGGTGGAACATCCTTAATCAATTTAGTTACCCAGGCGTCCGAGACTTTCAAAGGAACAATGTGTTGTGACGATGTACCGTGAAAATTATGCGACAATGTACTTTTATTTATGCGCAGTGTGCCACAGTCCACGAGTTAAAATCCCAATTTTAAACAAATTAAACTCAAAAACACATAAACACCAAAAAAATACCACTTAGACGAATCTAAAGTGTGAAATCTGAACACGTGTTACCCGCTATGGAGGAAAATGTACTACATTTGGGCCTGTGTAACTTAATTATTCGGCGCAATTCAGGGGAACTGGGCTCGGATCCCTCTTCAAGGAATGATTTCTTCACTGTGAATTTCACACATTGCTCTATCCCGAAGGTCGCGGGTTCGAGTCCCGCCTGGGGAGGATTTTTCACCTCCCAGGGCATGGTTGCTTGTGCTTGTCTATTATTGTTAAGTTACAATTCCTGGTGTAAAAGGCCCTTGAGGCTGTTTTCAGGATGAAAATAAAATAAATGTAAAAAATAAATAATGGGCAGCACCCTTAAAGTTTAAAGCTTCAAAGTTAAGCTCGCTAATCAGCTAAAGTAAATTACATGGGCGTACTTGGTTCTCATGGATGAGTGAGTATAAAGATGAAAGTTATATGATTTTTTTTAAATTCTGCAAAACTGCAAGGGGACGAAGTTGGTGTGGTGGCTAAGGCTTTACATTCCGACATCCCGGGTCTGAATACAGGCAAAAGTGGAGAATAATTAATGGAATCATGATTCCTGATTGGCGGTCAAATGGAGAGCACATTGAAAAATGACTTCTGTTGTCAGTCACCTCCTCAATCGTCTACGGCAATTGAACACTAACTGAAAAATGAAAAAGTCATAGAAATGCGGAATTCGTAATCTTGTTAGTAAAGAGCCACCTGCTAGTCAGAGCGCAGAGCTGTTTTTCGTGTATCTTCCGCTGTGGCATCTTGAAAATGGCGATATTTCGCTTATTCTACAATAACCGGGAAGACTTCAGCGTAGCCTGAGGAAGGTTATGGTACAATATACAAAACGTATTAAAAATGCTATCACGCGAGAAACCCAAAAAACAATCACCCGCTCTCCACTAGCACAGCGAAAACCTGTGCTAGATACTTGCTAGTTAGTAACTATGCTAGCGTGGTAACGCTTGAACTAAAGAGAACGCATGTCGCCTGGTTACGCTGGTGGGAGAAATGTGTCCGTGCAATGGCAGTGTGAACGGAATTTTACGGGCTGGGGTGGGTGGGTGGGAAAGACTTGGAGGAGAGGGGAGTTTTCTCGTCCGTGGCGCCATCCGACCTCGTTAAACTGGATGAAACGCTCGTATTTATTGGGGCTGCCGGGCGTTTGGCGCCGTGGCTCCACCAATAAAATAAAGACTCAACCCATCCCACCACCAACTACCCATAGCCCACCCTTCTTTTACCTCCCCAAAAATCCTTCCTCCCACTTGTTCTCCACCCGTCTTCCCCCCCATACCCCCCTCCGTCCCACCCCATCATGCGCGGGAGGTTTCTACATGTCCCTCGATCGTGTTTCGAAACGCGAGTGTTTCGCCGGGAGGACTCGTGAAAGGGCCTGCGCGGCTCGAAGCCTTCTCCGATATCCAATTCCGATCCGTTTCCCAGTCTCACCAAAATTAATCTTCGACGAAAGGCTTCTCAAGACTCTTGAATGATTAAAATCTCTCCGGAGAAAGACATTTCGAGGTAGATGCTTGCCGTGGGCAAAAGGTACAGCTTTTAACCATAGTCATACGCAGTTCATATCGAGATAGATAGATTTACGGCTTCATTGGGGAGAGAGCAGGACTAGGTGGTATCTCCTTCATCAGAAACTCGATAAAGTTACATCCGTGAGAAACTGTTCCGTAAGCACTTTCACAAATGTTTTCAATAATTAAAAATATCAATAAATATCGTTGTACAATAAAATGAAGTGTGTGAAAGATGTGTACAAGCGTGTGGAAATCGTAGGGACGACAGGCAGCCATTCTTGACGAAGAAACGACAGGAAGAAAATTCCAAAGAAAGGGGAAAAATCTACGAATCCTTGTAATGTCTGTTGAAACCATCTGTTGTAAGTGGAAGAAAATGTAAATATTAGATAGAAGCTTCGACTAGAAGAAAAGAGAAAAAAAATGAAAAGAATAAAAAAGGTAAATAAAATAATAGTTGCACAAAGAAAAAGTGAAAGATATAAAAACAGAGATTTAAAAATTTAAAGCAATAGTTGACAATGAAACAAAATACAAAACTTTTTAAGATGACTGGATCGGGAAATCAGGTAATTTTTTCCCATATTCGTGATTCTCCAGGAAAAAGCTTAGTCTAAGAATGAATTTTTAATGAAGACATTTGGTGCAGAATGATACCTATTTGCTAAGAAAGCACTCACAAGGAAGGGAATTGAAAAGGGTGACTCCAAGCATAGACATACAAATAAATGAATAAAAGGTGGTAAAACCTTTGAGAAGGACAGAGAGCGTTATATGGTTCGGATACTTGATCTTGAAGAAAGGATGATGTTCCTACACTGAGATTTTGGTTTGAGGATGAATCAAAAGGGTAAGACGAACGAGAACATTTGGGATATGGAGCGGGAGGAAAGGAGATTGGAGGCGCATATCCGAAGAATGCCGCAATTTCAGGGCGTATCGAGAAGGTGAGAAGATGATCAACGGAGTGAAAATACGGAGAATGCTTGCCAAGCGCGGTTTTTATACGACATAAAAGACTTTGGACGACATAAAAGGAAAAAAAATTAGGAGGCTTAGTGCTAGGCAAGTAGAATATTTGAAGCGGAACACTTCTTATTGATGAGAGTAATCCCGCGAAAGCCTAGCGTCACGCGGTACCCGACTCTCGGACGGATAGAGAAGACCAAGAGAGCGATTGAGTAGACGAGAGAGCCTACTTGTGTGTGCTTGTGCGCGCTACGCCTCAGGGCGCATACATATACCTGTAGTCAAGTGAGGAGGGGCGCTACAGAACAACGCACTCACCCGACTGTTGAGTCCCTCCGTGTCTACATATATACAAGCGCTTCAAATTAATCCGCAAGACATAACACCCCGCAAGCCCCCTCAAGGGTGTGTGGCAGGGGGTGAGACATCACCAACATGTACCACAATGAAGTTAGTGAAGCTACCACTATTGGTGCATTAGAAAAAACATGAAAATACTAGTCAGGTAGTGACATTTCACCAACATGCATTCGCCATAGGCATGCCACCAAGGTTAGAGAAACTATTTGTATAAATGCATTCTGCAACTACATAAATGGACAGACACAAAAGAGGATATAATGAGGATAAGAGTAGAAGCATTAGGGAGCAATTCAACCAATGAGCTACACTACCCATCAACAGACCTAGTCAAAAGTCTCATTGGCAGCTGAAATGGTCTCTTATCGTTCGCGTGGAAAATGACATTTTTAACCTGTCCGTTCTGCAGTCTACTTTCCTAATTTTATTCTCATGACCTGATCTACCGTTGTATGTCGGGTTTCGTAAAATGTTATGAACGTCGTCACAAAATAAATTGGTTTGAAAATTTCAAAGGTTAAGTCTATATTTTAATCGAAGGTCTGAAAGTGATTCCCATCCCAATACTGTCACTAGACGGATATATGGAAATTTCATATGAATATTTTAGGTCTGTGTATTTCAGGTAATTATCATTAACGTATAAAATTAATTAGGCCATTCCGCGACTGTCACACCTTTTTTGTATGAAGAGTTTGGAGGTGAACCCTTAATGGAATAAACTAAGTAAGGTCTGTCCAAAAAACCTACAAATAAAACTTCTATATTTGGCTTCAACTTCGTTAAAATTCATGTTGAAATAAAATATAAAACCAATAAAAAGTTTCACAGAAATGTTTATACGCCACTACCGGTTTCAACGGTATGACATCGTCATCGGAAGTATTGTACCACCTTAGCGTCGGAAATGATATTACACTGAATTCATTGGCATTTTAAATCTTGCTTGTTTGATTGCCCTCATCTTCCACTTAAATGGTAAAACACCATAGACGAGAATCGGCGAACAAAAATCAGTTAAATTTAATGAAACCCCTCCGCGTTTGTTTTTGTAGAAATCAAACAAAAAATTATTTGCGAAAAAGGTGATACAATGCCTTTACTGAGGAAGAAGCTACTTTTTGCACAGATTGAAAATGTACGATTTCTATAAAAACGGAAAAAAGACGCGAATTGCAAAAAATAGTACAATTTTAATTGTACGATGAAGGCATCGACCTCCTTTACTTTTCTAGTTAATAGCGAACCACCTCTTCCATTACAAGCTATGATTGATGCACTAGTAGATAGAAATGGCACCTCGTCGGATTCCCAGGTTGGACGAATAAATCACTCTAAAATATTGTTGTCGACAGATATTTCGAGTCAATAACTTGATGTCTCCACATATCACGCTTTTTGCCCATTAAGACATCCGTAAAAAGTCTCTCAAAATCACATTTAAAATGATAATTGTTCTTGACATTGGTTCTTGCTCAACTGGAATCTTTATTGAAAATCTTGACTTAATGAAACGCTTCGTGGAGTAAAGCTAGTCGCATTTCCTTGGATTTGTTCTTTAAAATAAAATAATCCTCTTCTCCTTCTTTCTTCTTCTATATTAGGCCAGTGGTCTGTTTTTCTTCGCCAATGCCGAGGTCCTTTCATCGTCTTCTGGATCTTCCAACGTTTCGTCTATCAGTAAGTTGGTACGTTGTCTCGAGCAATCTTTACGCTTCTATTGCCATCCATCCTATTTAGATGGTCATTCATTATTTTTTTCAATTGCTCACCCAGTCTAAAATATTTTCGATAAGACCTGCTCTTCTTATATCGTAGTTTCTGAACAAAATAAAATAATAATACAACTAATTTCTGGAAAATGTTACCAAGATTAACAGATAATAACAATAATGAAAACGAAAGCAATAGTTTGCACCCTAAAAGCTTACAAGCCATTTAGATTTCGTGGGGCTGAATTCATCCATGGGAACGCACGTCCTTCAGTCAGAATATGTATTTTCCCAAGTTGTGCTGGCGACGCGATCCGATCTCTTATTGCATTATTCCTTAAGGCACCTTTAAGTTAGTGTGAGCGAGATTTTTCCTTCGTCATAATAGAGATAATATTAAAATTTTATTTTAAATTTAAGCAATTGCAAGAAGCAGGAAGTAAATATTGTTACATTAGCATTGAGAAAATTTGTTTCAATTACTGAAATTCTCAGTAATTAACTAAATATGCATGTATTAGGCTTTAACTAGACTCATTTTTTCACTCCATACGCTGAAAATGCCTTCAAAACTAAAGACACATTTGCGAATCTGAAAACTTACTACGGTGAGTAATTGATTTATTTTTAAAAATAATAAAAAAAACGTATTACACACTGCTAAATTTATGACGAAATCTATGGGCTAAAAATTTCTCATTTTTTATATAGAGTCTCTCTGGAATAACCATACCATTTCCTGTGAAAAACGACTGGTATATTTTTGGCAAATAACTCGAAAAGTAGTACTGCAAGTGACTGGATATTATGTTATCATTGGAAAGAAAATATATTTTTCTTTATAATGAGGCAAAGAATACATTCATCGAATTTTAGGTGAGGTAATATCTCGCCCAAACTACCTTAAAGCGTAATCACGAAAATATTTCAATTCCTTCCTCTATATATCTCTGTCTACATCCATCAATTTTATTAATATGCGATGATGGACAGTTAAATATACAGAGGAGGAGGTATTGATCTGAAAACGAAAGAAAAACAACGAACAGCAAGAGAAATTTTTCACGGGATGATGCAAAGAAACTTCTTTACATTTATTCGTAAATAGTAACGCGTATTTCTTTCAATACACTTTCGTATTTTTGAACGAAATTTTTTGTCCCAAGATATTACGGATACCAAAGTAATGATACAGCACAGTTGCCTATATTTCCACTCAAAAAGTAATTTCTGCAGTTCGGGAACCTAAAATGAAATACTTATTGTAAAGATTATAAAAATATTTTAGAGAAATTATTCGGACAAGAGCTCTGAATAAGTACGAATATAAGGCGCAATTAGGAACTGAATTACAACAAGCTGTCATACAGTGAGTATAGTTTCCGGTTCATTTTCCTCCAGGCGTTGAGTCAGTCATATTTCAGTTAAAAGTAATGAAAACTCCGACCTTGATGGGATTTACGACCGACATATGCCGTTTTCTCTCAAAATTATACACAATAACAAAAGAAATCCCAGAAATATCATGAAGCATGTCGTTTTCTTATCGTATTTTTCAGCATAGAAAAAATTATTTCAATGCCATTATTTGTTTCCTTGAATAGAACTACTCCCTAAGGAAATAAAATTATTAGTCACTTTATGACAAACGTCATAAATTTCTCTTTAATTGCTATGAAGTAATGCAATAAAAAATGTGAAACTTACGCAGTTGCATACGCATGGCATAAATATTCGATCCAATTCACAGCTCAACTTGACCCAGATGCAAGGGATATATCGAGCAGAAATTGATTATGATCACCCATTAAACATCACGCATGCAGTATTGGTGATGGGCTACTTTATAATTTTCAATGGCAACGGTGTCTCCCTCGACTAAATAACGAGTCAACAGCAATGAAACCACCAACCTAGACTTCGCCTCTATTCCTAAAATCGACTTTCTCGGGGGATTTTCTTCCCTCCCGCTGTCCCTCATTCCCCTGCTCTCCCGTCAAGTCACGAAGAAGTCAAAACAAAAGGGCCAAAAAAGGGTTCCACAGACGGGATGAAGACCTCCGCGGAGAGGGCGCGGGCCCTAAAACCCATTCCCCTCGCACCCACCGGGTGCGAGGGGAATGGGTTTTAGGGCCCGCAGATGGGCAAAGAACCGCTGCACCTCTCAAAATTCCACTGACAGCACGTCACCTCCCCATTCACCCGCCCACCATGGAAACACCACACACGCACCCCCCCCCTGTACAGCGCTAACACGCTTTTTCCGCTCCTAAAACCCAACCCAACCCCCCTCCGACCCCCTCTCCTAATCTCAGCCCTCCCTGACATGTTCGCTTCCTCCTCCCTACTCCGACACCTCTAAACACTTACACCACCCCCGCTTTCCCCAGACCCCCCCCTTGCCTTCCCTAAAACTCCACCATTTCCCTCAAACATCCCACACACTTCCCGGCATAATCCCAAACATTCGACCAGCCTCCTATCACTCATCCTTGGAACATGCGAACCTGCACTCTCAGGGGCTATTTCAGGTGGTTGGAGCGATTTTTGTTAATGTACAGAATTTCGTGAAACTTTGCATACGTGTACTTATTAGCAATATCTATAGATAAAAGTGTAAAAAAATTCATCTTAACAGTATGGTATTTTCGGTAATTCAAAGCCATTTTAATACGTAGCCTTCTGGCAAATGACATACATTTTGTAATAATTTGATTTCATAAGCGCAGATATTCTTCTTAACACAAAACAATAACTTCCATTTTATTATGATAGTTGATTACAAATATCACGAGTACCTAGAGTATAGGTGTTACGCAGAGTCAAAGATACGAAAAAATATATTTAAAAAGAATTGGCGCCTAAATTTTAAATACAGCTCCAAAAACTCGAGTAATAATATACTTCAATTAAAGGAAAAAAATGTACAAAATAATTCTTTTATAATTTCCATTTCTGCATGTATGGTGAGTCCTATCGAATAAACAGATGTAGGTACTTTAATAAAATGTGGTCCTAGAATTGTTTGTCGACTTACTTGAGAAATTATTAAAAAAGTTTGACCCTCGTACCTCGACCTAAGAATGTTCTTAATTTCCGAAAGTCCTCCTATACGACGGTGAATCTCTTTCAGAAAATTATTCCATCAAAAAGATACAGAGTTTTCAGGATATGACACTGGTCATTAATTGATGAATAATATAACATGGCATTTAATACATTAGGTACCAAATCATAGCTTGATGGACCCTCGATTACCGCACCAGCCACCTTAGGGTAGTTTGAGCGATATCAGATCTTTAAGCCGGTATCCCACGGTAATTTTTTTTGTAAAATAATTCGTGAATAATTCATGAAAACTCTCAGAATTGGACTGCGCATGCATGTGCCAATATTCTGAGAATGTCTGTAATTTTGGTAACTAAAGTCTTGTCGAAACATGACTAATGATTGGTTAAACTGCGCGCAAGCGCTTCCAGCATACCCTTGCCAGAGGTTACTTCGACTACTTGAAAATAAAACGTGATTGAAGTAAGCCATCTTTACCACCAGTATATTAAAGAGATTAGCATAGTAAACATCGTATATTAGAGCGAATAAAAAAAAAGTCGTTTCAGGCTTGATCTGTAATGATGATGCAGTTTATCGAAACCGGTCGCATTAAATACTGTCGAAAATTGCCAATTTTCTTTAATAAATTTAATTAGAACAAATTATTGATATAATATCATTGTATGGTAGAAGCCTTCTGAGAATTTCTGTATTTTTGGTAACTAAAGTCTTGTCGAAACATGACTAATGATTGGTTAAACTGCGCGCAAGCGCTTCCAGCATACCCTCGCCAGAGGTTACTTCGACTACTTGAAAATAAAACGTGATTGAAGTAAGCCATCTTTACCACCAGTATGTTAAAGAGATTAGCATAGTAAACATCGTATATTAGAGCGAATAAAAAAAAAGTCGTTTCAGGCTTGATCTGTAATGATGATGCAGTTTATCGAAACCGGTCGCATTAAAGTGTATACTGTGGAAAATTGCCAATTTTCTTTAATAAATTTAATTAGAACAAATTATTGATATAATTTCATTGTATGGTAGAAGCAGAATTATTTTACACAAACTTGTTATTAAATCACCTGTCGTAATTTATTCAATAAACCACGCACTATTATTGATGAACTCGTGTGCTAGTATTTTTATGTGCATTATAATGAGCCAGCATGAATGTTTGTTTATGCTATTATTTCCATTGATACTTCAAGCTATAATTATTTCCCTATATTTTTTATACTTAGTCTTGTAGACTCTTGAAAACTCTTCGCTATTTGCTCTTTTAGTATCGATATTGAACTATAAATGTCTTCACAACAAAAGATTCTCGTTCAGACCGTAAGCCAAATTCATGACTTTTTTATGCTTGTGTGACATCGAGGCATGCAGGTAGGTACATGATGAACTTCTTTCATGAATAAGTTTTTTATGAATAAATTTACGAATCGTTTTTAGAGGGACAAGAGCTTTACTCATTAAATACAATGACTTAGCCTTATTTTATGAAAAAGATCTCATCTCATTAATGATACAAAAATAGCAGCCACTTGTTGCACTATTGCTAGAGGTATTTTCCAAAAAATAGAAGCTGTTTTTCATAATATATGGCTGTGCGGCTGGCCGCTCCAGAGAAACCTTATTAAAAAATGAGGAATATATGACGCGATGTCCGCGTCAGATATATAACGCTGCGTAGTTCGCAGTTTTCTCAATTATTTGAACAAATAAAATTATTACTCACTGCAATACTTTTTATAAAACAACAAAAATTCTTCGGTCGTGTAGACGTTTTCAGCGTACGGTGTGAAACAAATGAGTCGAGTTAGTCTCAAATATGTATATGTAATTCATTTTCGCGAATTAAAATCTAAAAACAAAGTTTCCGTTTCATTATTGTCATTATTTTAATATCATGCTCCCTAAAACATCTTTAATTTCAAAATAAAGACAAATGTGGTCTATTTAAAGACTAGAGAAAATCTCGCTCAAACTACCATAAGGTGATTTCGCCATAAAATGAAATTGATGCAATTTTTTTCACTCATTTACCAGCACAAGAAATATTCTTGTTCATGGTTACGCCAAGATAATCCTAACTTTCCGCAACAGATTTCGCCAGTTAAAATAATAATTTTCTGTTACTTCAAATTATGGAAATTATACGATTAAACGGTGAAATTTTTTTTTGCTCTCCGACGATTCTCGTGGTCCGTATGCCCATGCGATCCCGATAAGCCATTGACTTGCCGTCAGGTTTCGCAGGGGTCGAACCACCAGAACTTGACTTAATGGAAAGGGTGAGAAAGATAAGGGTTTAAAAAAACTTGGGTGTTCCGAGTGACCAAAGTTTTATCACTCTGCCTAACTAAATTCCAATTAACCCCATTATCGTAAAACACACTTGCCTTACTATTATTGTGCATCGCATTCATTCATGCCAGTCAATGACTTCTCATTGGGTGTGTGGGAGGAGGAGGGACAATGGAAAGTATGTTTTTATAATGAGAGAAAATGGTGTAAAAATTGAACTAGTGAATGGTTTTGTGCACCTTGGCCTAATTCTTGCGAAAGATGGAAGATCAGATGAGGAGAGTGTGACGAGCGAATGCTGGTAGTAAATTCGTAGGCAATGTGAGGAGAAAATTAAAGACTGAATACTTTTCTAAAGAACCAAAATCGCAGTGCACAAAAGTGTACTCTTACCGACTTTATTGCACGGTTGTGAAACTTAGTTATGCAGTATTAGTGTAGGACATTTGCAGTGGGTATGGGGTATCTGAGAGGTGTTGCAGTAAAATAGGAGGGATAGAGCTAAGAACTGGTGGGTCTTGAAAGAATGTGGAATGGTTGTTCGGGTAATAGATTTACATGAAAGGAGATTACTTCGTAGTTTTGGTTATGTTGAGAGAATGGATGATGGTTTAATAGCGAAACGAAACGTACTTATGATATGGGGTGAATGGTGTATCGACCGAGAAATGAATAGGTACACATGGTGAAAGAGACGCTCAAGAGGAGGAATATTAGGAGTGTTCAGAGCGAAAGAGCGTGCAAGAAGCAAGGCATGAATGTACCAGAGCCATAAAAGAGGAATGCAATGATATGTCAGTATGGGTGGAAGTAGTGAAAAGCCAGTTTACTACACATTACACGAACAATTGAGCTCTTTCAACTGCACCTACTCCGAAATGATGTGGCTTGATGGGTATGTATGCTTCTATAATTAATATTACGAGAGGTTTAAGCGATTTAAGAAAATGGGGGAACAGGAAAAAATAATTTTTGGGGAATTCAAATATGATTTTAGTGAAATAATCCATGAGATTAATTGGGTATAAAATTAAGGCTGTAAATACCATTTTTTATCATCTTACGAACAAATTACAGCAAAATTATTGCAGGTAATGCAGGTAAAACAAGTTAGTACAAAAGAAAGAAGCAGAAATCGGATTTTAAAGCTGATAAAAGTAATCATTTGCAATTATATATGCCAACGAATCTGCACTTTAAGGATCTGACTTATACTCTCTTAAAGATCATGTATGTTATAGCAGCAACGGCAGTATTTTATCGACGCCATAGCTTAAAAATTTGGATTCTGCTTCGCTTTGACTCATGGAGTCGCAAGCTGGGCGTGAGTTCACGCCTCCAAACCCACACGCACCGTAGATGTGGAGGGGGAAAGGTTCACGGCTTCCATTTCGGGTGTGGAGAGGGGAAAGGGGAGAGATATCGGAGAGAGCGAAGAGGAATGGGACCGCGCACAGCTCCCTGGAGGTGCAGGCGAGACGGCGAGAGGGAGTGAGAAGGCGGACGGGGAGAGAGACACACAGACACGAATGTCCTCGTACTCCTTCGCGGAAACGATTACGGAGGTGACGTACCACCACACAACCGGGCCGAGTGTGTAGCCAACGTGAGGAGTAGGAGGCGGTGCAGCAGCTTCCACCACGCAGTTGCGTTCTCCGCCTCCGAAGAAGCGACGCCGGACATCCTCGTGAAATCATCCCGGAAGGGAAGCTTCGCTTTTGCGGGGGTCCCGCGTGGTGGTGGTGGGGCGGGCGGGAGTGACCGGCGGCAATGTTTTGAAAGCAACTTTTCGAGCGTGGTCGGAGACGACGATGAGGGAAGGGAAATAGGGAGAGAAACATTCGCAACCTGTCCCGACATTCGTTTACTTCCCCCTCCTCCCCCCTCACAAGATCACCTGCTGAGACCACGGCGTTGACCGCGGGCTTTTGAGATTTAGCTCCGGTGCGGTGAAGGAGGAAAAAACACAGTGAGGGGGGCTTCCTCAGGCCGTTTTCGCTCTTTCCTCCCGAAGGGAATCCCGCGGCGCGGGAAGTCAGCACTTGCCCATCTGAACTGCCGAGCCGCAGCCGTTCGGGATCCGTGAAAGATCGCTGTCGGATACCGTGCCCAGCAGATGCTCGGTAAACGCGTTGTCCCAATTGAAAGAAAATATTTTGTGTCAATCCAGAGTTGCTGAGATAGATCACTTAGTTTTTTTTCCTCAGTGACAATATTAAATTTTTTCGTCAAAAGGGACATACTGTGGAGTGACAACTGCGTCCCTCCTTTACATTTCAACGGTACAATTGACCATTCCCATTTCGAGAATTCGATACCGTTCCCTTCCAGAATTTAATTCAAGTTAAGCCAACTTCTCTCATTTTCCTGGGTTCCTGGCAATTACAATTCCCTTCAGAGCTCTCATAACTCTGGTGTACACACGTATTTCGGTCTTCGCTGCCTATGTTTTCCGAAACACCGTGTGAAAGTGAAGTGAATTTTCCTCGAGACGCATAAAAATTGCAAAATATCCCAAGAGCCACTAGCGAACCTTTTTGGCAGCATTATAAAAACGCATAAAGCAGTTTAGTATCGCAGATCAAATTCCCGAGTGCTTATAAGTTTTTCAGCAAAGGAACGAGTCAGGAGGGATCGGAGACAACTCTATTACTCCATGAAAACACCGTGAGGGAGCTCCCGACCGTCGACGTTGGATGTCATACCCTCAGAAAAACCCCGAACGCACGAAATTCCCTACCGGTCCCTATCTCTAAAGAAAAAGGCTGTCCACCGTTAGACAACCATTGTGACGCAGGATCAGGGAAAAAATCTAACTTTGCAGACGACCCGTCGCGGCCTTTCTCAGTTCTCACCCCAGGTTATCCCTAACTCCCTCCCTTCCCGTCCTGGTTCTACCCCCGTAAGTTCGCGAATACGTACGCTTGCGTTCAAATACCTTCTCGACGCCTCCCCTCCAACTTACACTTCCCTCTTCCGTTCCTCAACCTCCCCTTCTCCTCCCAAGAAGTCCATCCCTTCCCCCACCGGCCGGGCGCCTTGGTAAGGGGAGAGTCAGAGAGGGCGGCGGGAGGGTTCCACACAACGCACGTCACGCCGGGAGAGGCAAAAACCGCGGGTCGACACCGCGGGGACTCGTATCGCACTTGCCGCCGCCAAGAAACGAGAGGGCTTCTGCCGGGACCGTTGGTGTGAAGACAAGACGAAGAGGAGCGGGAGAGGAGTAGGAAGAGAAAACAGCCGGAGAAGTTAGGAGAAAAAGTGAAGAAAACAAAGAGTAGAGGAAAGAAACCGTACGAGGAAAAGCGGAATATATCCTAGAGAGTTGGAGGATAAAAGGAGCGAGAGAATATTTGGAGAGGTTTTCGTCGAGGGTCAAGACTGTGTGAGAATTTTTTTGGGAGGCGTCCCCATTCTGCTTACCCTCCTGCACTTGAGCGGGGAGAGAAGAGGGTTACGTAAAATTTTTCCTCATTTTCGTCTCACTTCAGACCCTCCGACGAAGAGAGAGAAAGAGGGAGAGAAACGAACAGACCACATAGAAAAAAAATAAACAAGCCCACGGCCGCGGGACCCGAGAGAAGAGCGCGTGGGTGGAACTTGTGTGAATTTCACAAAATAGAAAAAGGCACCGAGTGAAGAGAAAATAGCCGCCGGCGGTTTTTAACCGCACGAGAGGGCCTTGGTCCAGGGTTGAGGGTGCACAGAAGAGTGGAAACTACTACCTACGCGAGACATCCGTCCTTCGCTACTCTACTGGACTCTTTCGGAGGGAAGTGAGGTAGCTTTATCCCGCCCCCGTTGTGAATTCAGTCTCTTCTCCGGTCACGTTGCGCTGTTTTGGTGTCCCGTACGCCCTAGCCGCTTCATCACTCGCTCTCTCAATAAGCGAGAGTTTGGATTTGATCGGGATAGAGAGAGAGGGGAGGAAGAAGAAAAGTAGGAGAATTATAGGGGGAGGGAGAAAGAGACTGCGATAAAGAGAGAGGTGGTGGTGACCGGCGAATGAGCAAGGGAGGATAGGGGCACCGCGGGGGAAAGTAGGGGGGTTATTTGAGGGAAGGAGGCGGGCGGAAAGGGAGGAGGGAGAGCAAGGTGGGGGAGGAGAGGCCGGAGAGAAACCCCGACGACGACTAAGGGACGGCCCCGCGATGACCGCCTCACAAACTCTTCCGACACCCCGGAGAAGACACGGACCGTTCGGCGGAAACCTACTCTTCACCATGTCGGCCATCCTGTACACGATCCTCGGCCTTACAGTCGGCACCCTCCACTGCTCCGTGAGGCGCGAGATCTCCCCGTGCACGTGCACCCTGTCCAGTCCCTCCACCGTGAGAATCGAGTGCGAGAAGGTGGCCTCGTTCGCTCAGGTGGTCGAGGCGCTCAAAGGACGCTTCATAACCACCGCGCCGGGCCTCGAGGTGACGGCGGACGGAGGCCTGGGCGCGGGCCCCTCTCCTCCCGACGGCGCGGGAGCCGTCGTCACTACGCCCCGGCACGCCTTGCCGTCCAAGCTGAGCCTCAAGATCGCCTACTCGAATCTGGAGGACCTGGGCAATCGGTCGTTCAAGGAGTTCCAGTTCGGACTGCAGGAGCTGTGGCTCAACTACAACAACCTGACGTGAGTGTTACAGCGCCAACCCTCCCGATCCGCGGGATAACCCTTGACCTCTGCTTTCATTCCTCGCAAATGTTTCCTAGATGTATCTACAAAACCACTGAGCTTCCAGTAACAGCAGGAATCTCAACACTGATTTTTAATTGTACGGTGACTACAATTCTTCATTGAAGCTTTCGTGGATCACAGTGATGAATGAATAGTAATCGAGTTTTCACCGCGTAAGGCCAGGTGAAATTTTCCCGTTTCGTGCCCGTTGCTGGGGATTTTTGTGACACTCGTATATCTTTATTTCATGTGGGTGCGTTGAAATGTTGGATGTGTTGAATGGTTGAGGGGGAGGGTGGGAGAAGGGGGAAAGTATAGTGATTGAATTCAACTCCTGCGCTTTAAGTGTTATCCAACTAAACCAGAGGTCTTCTACAGTTGAATTGAGGCACACAATGGTGCAGTAATGACACAGTGACGGTTAGCTTTACGACACTTTTTATTTGTACCACTGAAAGAATGAAACACTTGTTAGGGTTACAGGGTCGTTAAAATTTAGAGAAGTGATTTTTACGAACTAGACCGAATAAAATTAATCGCTGACGAGCAAACTTTGTGGAAATCATCCATAGTTACAAGAAGTATTTAATTTGTAATTTTCCTCGCCAGTTATTTTTCCACTATAGGTTTCAACTTTTTCACGTCATTTTCGAGAGGCTACTAAGATATTTCTTTATACTATTTTAATTAGACCGAAATAATTAGATCATATTTCGAACGTGAGTAAAGGAATAGGCTAACTAGAGGAAGATCCACCTTTGAAGTGTTGAAAGTATGTAATGTAGGTGAATATAACTTTGTCTATGGAGTTTTATAGGAATATCAATACAATCATTTTAATTCAGCACGGAGAAAATCAATTTTCATCCATTGCCAAAATATCACTGTACAATATTTGGCTGATGCGCACGCATCGATATCTTAGTTATCGTGACCCCACTTATGCAATAACGAATATGATCCTGATAGCGTAGTTCAAGTACTAATTTTATTATTTTGTCTACATGATTCTTTGATATCAGATGTTTGACATTGAGTTTATCCCTGAAAGATGTTCATTGATGGTTTTGAAGATATCCAAAAATGGAAATAAATAGTGGTACTGGCAGGAATAAAATCAAGTGCCAGCCTTTGCCAGTAAAACTTTGAACGGCACTGAGCAAGCTACTAGCCGCAGGGCGGGTCCTTTCAGCTTGGGCGACCGCCCAAGGCGGCCCCTCGCCAGAACCTCATCCTTCGCCGAGCATGTTTACGAAAAGGGACTGAGAAATATGAACCGTTCACTCCCGGCCTGTAAACTAAATTCGATTGTTTTCACCCTCCATCTTTTAAGGCTCACTTACTTTCAACTCAACAAAAGGAGCCTCATCTCTAAGGGATTGCTTTCCACGATAGCCCTTAATCAAGCAAAAAGTATGGCACATGGCAAGGAAATAAAACCACAACTTAACTAACATTAGTTTTTGAGTTAAGTGAGGCCAAATAAAAATGGTGTTCTAGCTTACACAGGGTGAAATGAAATTCATTAATTCCAATTTGTATAACTCGAGCATTTATTTGCTTTGATTCGCGTCTCACTCATAATTTCGCACCGAAAATTATTAAAACTATACGGAAAGAAAACTAAATTAGAGATTTAACTTCCGTTATTTTGGTAGCCGATTGAGTTCTATCATACATATTGCATATCCAAGACAAAAACAATGTTCTCTCTTACATATGGTGAAAATAAACTTAATAAGATCCAGTTTGTACAAACTCGAGCATATAATTGTCTTGACTCGCTTCTAAGTCATAATATTTTACCTAAGATTATTAGAATTATATGGTTTGAATTCATATATTCCTAACTCCATAGTTCAAAAAAGTTTGGGAATCTTAAGATACACAATTCTCCTGCCAAATTGTATCTCTGGATCATTTTATCGCGCATATTGCATACCGCACATTATTTCAATAGCTAGGCACTAAATCTATGGACTTTTCACTAGAAACTTCGATATTTTAATAGGCAGTCAATATAAATTTCGTCAGCAAATATCAGATTTTAAGAGTCAACTTCACCAAATTCCGGAAAGTTGATCACTAAATGAAGCCTGGAACGCACTTCGTTTTGGCTGTCTCGGGAGGTAAATCAGAATTAGGAAGTGATTAGAAATTTTTGGATAACTAAAACAATGCCGCTATACCTTCTACAGGGATGAAATTTTACAAACGTGTGTGCATTCTATTACTCACATACCATATTGACTTAGGCATTAATATTATTGCAACAGTTTCAGGGAAAAATAATTCAAACTGATTGTATTACCGCAAATCTACGCTGTATTAAAAATGAAATTTTACTTCCCTTCAAATTACAATTAAAGATTTACATAAATGTGAACAATTATAAGAAAGGCATTAAAACTTCATTTTACACTACGCAAGTGATATTTGGGCTTCAGGAAGCCTTTGTCGGTTTGCATACTATTATATCAATGCAATCTTCATTATATCTTCTCATATTTAAACAGAAGTGGCTTTGTGGTGCCACGTCATTGACGGATAAGCCGTCTCGAGCGAAACCACGCCCTCTAGGGAGTGATTTAAAGTATTTCTTGAAAACATCAAATTTCTGGAGCAAGCAGAGAATAATTTGGAGGAATTCGGCAAGTTCAGTATTTCCAGTCCACTAGCCATGAAGAACAACACGCCGACTTTGACGCGCACAGCTGTTGGAGCGAAAATCGTGACTCAGTGACACAAGCCGTTTTTATATGGTGACATTAAGGTCGAATTTAAAGCCAAACGGTCACCATGCAACACCTTATCTGACGGGTGATGTGGCAAGGTTACTCGGCTGAACCAAGCGGGAACGACAGGCGGCGTATCAACTCTCGCCTTATTCATTTCTGTCGCCAGTCTGAAGGTTTTGATGCAAACAAAAACCCACGCCCTCGAACACTGTTTTTTATTCAAATGCTCTCACACATTCACGCTCGCGTCTTGCATGGAAACAGACGCCATGTGTGAGTAGCATCAGCGCTTTGAAGGGAGCGACAGAATCGGTGATAACCGGTCCATCAGTTTTCACAAACATACTAGTTTAGGGGCGAGGTAATAAATCACTCTAAAAAATTATCGGGGCAAAAAAAAAAGAGTGCACCGCGTAAGATGAACTTCACTATCATTTATGAGGCCTTAAGATTGACGGTTCACTGGCACGTCTATTCGCTTCATGCGTAGCCGCAGACTTGGCCGGTAGTAGCAAGCAACGTAAACAATGAAGCACCACGTCGTACTTCGAGTACGTACACCCAAGCGGGAGCGCGCACTATCCTTGCGATGTACCTACTGTTTGTTGGGCCAAAACAAGCCTATAGTTGGGACGTCGGACTCCGTAAGATCTGTGGCGTTTACATACTGGAGCCCCAATACCTCGAGGAATGTCAGAAAAACAATTTATCCTCTGAGGGTTGAGGAATAGTGGAGATGAAACAATCTGAAAAGCCGCTTTACTGTGCGAAATTCATTTGCCGTTCCACTGGCACGCACTAGAGAAAAGTGTACAGGATAATTGAGCATTGTTTAATACTGTTTTCGACAGTTATTATTATTAGTGCAATCGACATGTTAAGATAAATTTAAGTACAAGATAGTAAAACCCCCTAGATATTTACTGGCATCTTTAGATTTTTATAGTCATAGGCCTCTATCTCCTTACGCGATTTCTGTCTTCATCTCAGCATACGTCCTACCTCTCTTCATCCCATTCATAAAGCCCATTTCCCCTCTTTTACAACATCCTCCCCTCTATCACAGCCTTTAGGATACCCTCGTATTTCATTACATGTTCCAACCACCTACTATGTGAATACATTATCATAAGAAAAAAGAAAAAAAATACTTTGTAAATTTCCAAAGTAGACTTATTTAAACCGACCGAGGCTTAAACTATTAAACTTGCCGGTATCATGGCAACACTTGCCGGAAACTATGTCGGTTTAAATAAATCTACTGTGGAAATGAAGTCTTTTTTCTTGTGATAGAACTATCATCAACTCATTTCCACAAGTTGTCACCTGATACTTTAAACTTCACTAACTCCGAGTTCTCCTGATTTCCTCAGGTAGTTTCTTCTTCTCGTCTAATATACCAATTTCTTCCTCGTCCATCTTCTTTTCCGCAAACTGCACTTTCTCCATTCTCCTCAACACCCACATCTTAAACGCCTGCAGCCTATTCTCGTTCTCAATTGCCAGTCCACAGTTCTTCACCACAGGTTGCAAAAAATCCATCCGCATAAGCTATTTTAGTAAGAAAGGTAAAACTTAAAACAAAGGCTTTCTGGGGTATATCGTCCCTCAGCCTCACCGCGTCGGAGGACATACGCCTGGAAGTCACCCAAGGGACAAATTTCTCAACCAATTTTTCTCTAGGGTATACCTCCTTGCTCGAAGACCCCGTATCAAAACAAATGAATCTTACAGTGTCCGCATGGCCCCATTGCTGTGGGTTCAACGGGGAAGGTGTCTTACGGAGAGAAGCACTGCACTCGCGAGCAGTAAAAAAATGGTAATGCCATACATTCAGAACTCCAGAACGTAAACCATTATACCGATCGTATCGGCCGTGACACGAGAGCGACAAAAAAATCTGTAACAAAGTCAAGACGATTTAAAATTCAGATCCGACTCGCTCTGAGTGATTGTCGACAGAGGGGATGGGGGTTGCACACCGAGGCCGGAAGCTCTGACAGCCATTGTCGTGCACGAATTCATGCATAACATACTGCGCGGCAAGAAAGAATGGAGAAACCCTTTTACCGAAATCAGTTATTATTATTCGGGGCCGATCATGGTGGCTGGACGGGCAAGAGCAACGTCGACATCCGAATCGATCTCAGACACAAATGTTATTTCAAGTTTAACAGTAAGGATGTAAGTTGTGGCATGTACTTAGTCTTGCATAATTAAGCTGTTACGAAAGGAAGAGAATTGGTGAGAGGGACTCTGGACGAATACGGTTAAATGAAAGAGATCAGTTAGAACTTTAAAATGGAGCGTAGCGTTTAACTGTGTCCTCTGTTATTTTTCCGTGTTAGTAGCGAAAAGAGAATTGCTGAGTTCTCCACCAGGGTTAAATAGTCTCGTAAAATCTTGTTTCCGCTTGAGTAAACCTTATCAAAGCCTGACGAGTAGTCTATTTTACTCACGTCGGGCACCATCACCGGTACGGAGAGTACATGTACCTTTTATTCATTTGGCATGCCCGTCAATTAGGCTATATTCACCTTAGATACCGTTAAGTGCTGTCAAAAAGTGAAAGGATGAGTTAAAATACTACGAAGCAAAGTGCTGTATGGTTGGGAATTTCGATATTTGCTGAAAAACGATGTGGGTTGGCTGGAGGCTATTGAGATGTTGATGTAGAAAAGAGTGGATAGGGTGAGCAGGGAAGAGAGGAATACAAATGAGTAAGTGCTGGATATTGTAGAGAAGGAAAGGAATTTCGTGTTTGGTATTCGGAGAAGGCAGCAAAAGCGGATAGATGATATATTGGACACAGATAATATGTTAAAGAAGGCGATAGAAGAGAGAATTCTGCGTAAACGAGGGTAAGAAGAAAATAATATGCAAATTTGGGAGACACAAGGTAAAAGGAACTCAAGAGAGACTTCGTGGAGGGCAAATTGATAGGTACATGTGAACAGCAAAAGCTGCATTAGCGAGGGAGATGACCCCGAAATAGGAACTTGAAAGCAGGGACTTTCCAAAAATCTAGCAATTAAATAACATGGTTGAATATCAAATGATGAATAATCGATCAACACAGTGTTCCATCCCTCCGACAGCCGATTTTTGTGTTTACAAGAGGAGATGAGTTGGCGGCCATGTTACGAGGGAGCCCGTCTTCTCATGGTTTCGTCACATTTGTTAGTTGATATGGGAGGCGACGGGAGGGTGATGTAGTGGGAGAAAGATAATATCTGAGCTGCGGAACGGGAATTTCCCGATGGGAAAACTCGCCGATCGCTCATCCTCCGCCAATCTCCGCTTCGCACTCATTCGCGCGCCAGAATGGCAGTAAGGGATGGGGAGTTTCACGACACTGAATCCACGATTTTCGACACTTATGCCCCACTCTCTCTTATAAGATTTATTAATGATGAATACAGCGGCTTGAAACAATTAAACATGAACTAAAAAATCGCACAGTTCACTGAAAGTTTTCAATGGCACTCAAGAGTTTCAACGCCTTAGCGTCATCAAATTCCAGATAGTCCATCTTACTTTTAAAATTTATAATGAATCATAATTCACCTTCTTGAAACAATATTTGTCATTATTATTGGGAATTATTTATAATAAAAAAAATAAAATGACTCATTCGCAACTGTCAGCAAAATCGTTCAACAATTGGCGCTGATACTCTCGTCAGTCGTAATACACTCTTTTCTTATAGGAAGACCACGGTATCTGATCGCCACCGTATGTTTCCGTCACGTCAGGAAACATCGAGTGTAATCTAGCCCTTAGATATAATATATCAGATTATTGCGGCTGACACATTGGAATGTTTCAGTGGATGGTGTGTTGCCATCGAAAAAGTTTCAGAGACCAGTGTGAAGTTTATATTTAATTTGTTCATCGCAATGCTGCTCCACTACACACCGCCTGACATTGCTCAATCCGTCTGAAAACACCTGAATTTACACACGTTAATGTCGTAAAGACATTTGTCACCTCTCGGGGATAGTAAAGAAATACTTATCTTAGAGAAAGAAACTTCGACGCACTTTCAACACTTATATCACATACGCCGACTAAGGTCATATTTGTGTATAGAAATTTTATTTTGTGAATACTCTCAACGGAAAATGAACTTCTATTGATTTGACTCGGCAGCTATGTGCCATTCTCTAGGTTTCCATATCTACCAAAACCTAGGTCAATTTCGGTAGATAAAAAAGTGCGTAAAATACACGGGATATTATTTCTTTAACATGTAGACAACACGTTTAACTGAAATTCATACCCGTGACACATATATTAATAAAGAAATAGTAACAGGCTTACAGGTTTTAGTAATTAACATGAAATAATTTTTATAATTCATTGCCTTCCCAGATGCATGCACTCAACAGTGTCCAAATTCTCCTCTGAAATTTGCTTCCTGTGTGTGTCTATCTCCAGTTTGGAATACACTTTCCCTTCAAACTTTGTTTTAATGAACTTCCGTTCCAAATAAGCTAGTAAATGGAAATTCCAAAGATGGGGAGCCAATAACATTTAAAATGCTTGCAAGGAACTAGATACAAGCAATGCTCAAGTGGAGCATTGCTTGTATCTAGTTCCAACCATCGATTTGCACAATCTACTGGGTTGAGCGCTCCAAAAACAAAAGGGTAGAACAGTGAAGCCGATGATGCTACGTTCTAAAGAAGTTCATGCCACCTTGTACACCACAATTCAAAGAATCGGAACTTTTCCCCTCCAGCAATACCAGGCTTATAGTGAAACAAGTTCATGCTGGTAACCTTCAGAGGTAATTATGTTAAGTATATGCGTTATGTGTAAGTACTTTCATTTGTTGATGCGAGCGCTTTGAAAATATCGAAAGCAGAGAGGGAACAGAATACTTACCACCAAACACTCGGACGTGTTTCACAATTTGTGTCCAAAAAATGGCGGTATTGACTCTTTTTTCTTAATGGAGGCACTCAATACAGTCAATAACGCATATACTAAACACTCGGACGTGTTTCACAATTTTTGTCCAAAAAAATGGCGGTATGGACTCTTTTTTCGTAATGGAGGCACTCAATACAGTCAATAACACACATACATCCATGGCCCCACCTGCGTTCACAAGCCAAACTTTAACCCGTTGAATTCCATCGTAGAAACCTCGGGAAGTAATCTTTGTATTGAAGCGCGAAGGAGGTTGAAAGGTTTCGCATATTCCCTCGCGATTACCAGACTCGTGAAAGATATTTGGCGGAGAGAGTGAAAAAAAAGCGATTCGGATCCTCCCATTCAACGTTTGCCCTCTTGCTCTTTCGGGAACGCGATGTTTCTCACTCTAGGCGGGTAGATGGAGCCGGCCGCTCCGCGGATGACACGTTGTCGGGAATGACGAGAGTTTAAAGGAAGGTTATCGTTTGACGTCCGACATGAAAACAAGACAGAAATTCATCTTCGGACCTTAAGACGCTGGGGGAGCTAATCACGTGGGAGAGTGCGATAACCTGTGACGGAATTGCGCTTCGAGGAATCTTTTGAGGAAAGCAGAATGAGATCTTTACAAAGAGTTGAGCACCCCAGGGAAGCAAGCTCAGATAAATGAAGGAAGGGCTAAATTACAAGCAGGCAGAAAAATCAGGGACAAAGGATTTTGCCAGAAGAAAATGACCAAGACCAATATACCTGCGGGCAGAGAGCTCTTTGCCCCCCTCTCAAAATCGACGTCAATGATTAATTACCAGGTACCTATAACAGCGCCACATCCATGAATATTTATTTATTTTTAACGAGCGTGATAGAGTGAGCAGTGTGAGAGGAATGGGTAGACCGAGAGAGCTATGGGTGAATGAGTTGGAAGACACCCTAAAGGTGGTTGGAGCGGAAATTGTGGGTCATCGAGAGTACACTTGAATAATGTTTTAAGTAAGTAGAAAGAAAATTCTTGGACCTCATTTCATAGAAGTGCATCTGTTTAAGCGTTGGAACCCACCATATAGGCAGTAATAGAAATGATACATACAAGAATTATAATTTGTTTTTTCCTGAATTAAAGCATGTTATGATTAGAATTTTCGGCGCGATATTCGAAATTTAGACGAAATTATACTGAAATATGGTGTTTTCGAATATTGGACACGGCGCGACTCATTCATTTTCTTTGGAAACAACCATAATACTGAGAAATGAATTATTCCGCGTTTAGAAGAATGTACGTACATATTTAATCGAATTATCTATATATATAAATAAGAGTGTTTGCCTGTCGTTTGTCTGTTTATTTTTATACAAATCTACAGTTTTACTCTGATCGTGCTGAAATTTTGCAGACTAATAGTTCAAGACAATAGAAAAATCATAGGCTATTTTAAAAAGATCTCAGGGCCCCAAAAGGTCCCAAAAAGGGGCCGGTCTTTTGGTACGCTAAGTATTGTGTTTTGTGCAGTGGTTTAGTTTTTTGCTTTTTAAAATTACTTCCGCAGAAGATAGAGAATTGGGATTTTTTTATCGGATGGCTGAATAAATGAAGTTTTTAATTCTTTCAATCAATTTTCTTTTACGCTTCGTATTTGTCTGAATATCATGTTTTTAGCTTAAAAATCTCACATTTTTCTCTGAAATCAACAATAGCATATTTCCTTGACAACCACAGATTTGATTTTCAAAGTATATTCACGCCTCTAGCATTTAAATATAACGTTTTCCTACAGGCCCATAATAGCACGTAGAAAGAAAATCTGTATAAGGAGGGCCTAGAGTCCCAAGGGCCCCATGATAGATTGCTCCGGGGGGTAATCGATCAATTCAATGCATATTTACAAGTATACTCTTCAATTTCTATTCTCAAAGTAGCTCTAATAGGATCACTGCAAGTATATGAGAGAACACTTAAGTAGTAAGAGATACACATTAAGGAATTAAATAGACTACACACTTAATTAAATGTGCAAGAATACTTATGTGCAGCGAATAGTAATGGTAATGCCGAGTTCAGATGGATCCGGAATAGGAGCGGAATGCGGGACGCGGAAACGCATCTAGCCAATCACAAACAACGAAATTGTGGAAAAGCGTAGTGTGATTGGCTACATGCATTTCCGCGTCCCGCATTCCGCACCCGTTCCGGATCCATGTGAACTCGGCTTAATGATGCCTATGTTGCTACAACAAACATCGTTGTTTATTATCGTGTAATACTCAAGATATAATACACGTAGTGGAACCGTATGCCTCTATTTACGATTGCGAATTGTTTTTTAGTCCGATTCCCACATCATAAACGTTGCGAGTTATTTATATATGTTTTAAGGTTTTAAATTGCAGTTCACTTATTTTCATTCATTTTTCGGTTTCCCGTGCATGAAAGAAGATCATCTCTCCGTGCACCTGGAAAACGGTCAGCGTGTCTACTACAGCAAACACAATGTACAAGATAGGTTACGAACTCCTCAAATGATCACGCTGAAAGTATTCTTCAGGCTTTGTGGTTTTCTTTTAAAAGAAGTTCAATGTCTTTCACACCCGTTGAATTTCAACTAGCACCTTCCGCTAGTTACAAAATATATGTCATGTACAATTGTTAAGTGTTAAAATAGCGGAAGAATTAAAATAGTTTAATTAATGGTTAAATTTCACCAAATTACGGTGACAACCGTTTCCTTTGTTTTTAATTAGCATTGAATTGTAAAAATAATCTGAATGATGAAATTTTTTCACTTTTATTCATAGATACCACTAATGAACACACCTATGCAAACTTTTAGCAAATCTATACATAAACAAAAATCACTCCAAACACTTTAAAAGAAGGAATATTAGGAGTATTGAGAATAGGCGGGTGTGAATGAATGACTACATGAGTGTAACTGAATAAAAAGAAATATGCGAGAGTTGGGCAGTGTGTAAGATATTATGAAAACAGCCAGTTTTTACCGGTGCAACACGAAGTATTAAGTTTGGCTGTGCCTACCTCGAAAGGGAACGGCGCGGCGTTACGAATATGCGTGTATGCATGCATATATGTTTAACGTAATTCAACAGCTAAGTCCATTACGTATCAGCTGACGGGCAAAAGGTCTCGGGACGATAATGGACAATTACCCATCTGACAATGAGTACGAGAGGAGTCCATACGATGATTAAACTCAGTGATCGAGCGGGAACCGGTGTTTCTATCTTAGTACACTGCGACGAGCCCTCCGATTTCTTAACTATTTCGAGAAAAAACACCAGTAAAGAAGTATTTCAACGCCCTGAAATTTAAATGAATCACTGTTGTTGCAATAAATCACCACCTCTACTCCTTATCGTACTTGTGAACTACTTTTGCTCAAATGTCTATATTTTCCTTATCTATTTTCTCTGCTCGAAATTTCTCACACATTCCTAGTAATTTGTCCCTCCATATAGCCTCGGATATGTTGATATATTCTGTGGTGTATCAAGCCAACTTGTTCCTAACTTTTCCGATAGTGTTCAATTGTGCGCAATCCTTTACGAGTACATTAAGGAGGCTGCCATTTATGGCACTTTGGAAGATGCACATGCGTGGTATAAACGGCGTACAATTGTTCGTGGTAGGTAGGTAGAATTGGTTTGAGGTGCATTGACATCTGAGGTGGTGTCGCACCTTCACATATATCTGAACCTATTATTATATTATGATGCACATTACTATTGACTAGCGAAAACTATTGTTCACATGCACGAGTGTGCGTCATCAAAAATTAAGACTTGATATTTTTCATTAAAGGTTAGGCCTCTCGCAGAAACATCACACTTGCTCAAATTAATGAGTTTTCCTCGAGCATCGCACCACAAAAATCACACATTCCTCCTTTTCTACCGCAAAAGGCTGAACTAACTTCACGTATTCATAAGCAATATCGGCACAATTCTCGTGCATTCTATCGACGAAAAGTTGCCAGTGAAAATATAAACTCATTGATGATATGTCTACTTAAAGAAGGATTTAGCGAGAACGAGGCACATCAAGTGATTTAATGAGCTAATTAAATCAAATATTTTCCTCAAAGTGGTTTAGATAAGAAAGCGGCTATTGATAAACAGCGCACTACTGATGCTATTTCTGATAGTCAAGTGATGAAATCTCACGTGAAAGTGCAAGATAAATGGAGCGTACGATACGTTATCAAGTGCTCTACTCATGGCGTCTAAACGGTCTGTCGTTTGCGGAACTCAAAGATTTTCATTATGAATATTCACGACATTGAAGATGACACTGGATACTTGAAAAAACATTTATTCACGAATAAGAAGTAGAAGTACGATTACAGAAGCTAGATAGCGCTTCAATGCACCTAATACACTGCGGCTGGTATATTGTTTCAAAACACGAGTAAATGATATTGCCCTCAGGCTGTCCAGCACACGGTTAATTACAAATTATTCTTTACTTTAATATTTCCATCAACCTTATCATCATCCTTTCATCCTCCACCTAGGAATTTCATTAATTTTTCCCAGTTACTTTGTTTTTGTTCATTTACTACCGCACCTCTTCCTTCGATGTTTCCTTCCAAGGAAATACAGTTTTTCTGAGCTACTTACTGCGTTTTTCCATTTGTTTTTTTCTTCTGAATTTCAAGCTCTCAGTAACGTCTCCAAGTCGGCGGCAAAAGTAAAACTTAAAACACTTTCAAAATTCAGGATTAGTCTCTTTCAGTATTTCACTTCTAGCTCCCAGGGGTAGTTTCGTATATCTAGAACATTATTTTCACATAGCCATTTGCTCTTTTCAATTGAGCTCTTACAATGATGTATTTTTTAAGGTCTTTATCAATAATTGTGTTTTAATTTCACGATGGCTCCAGCATTCAGCGAATTACGCATCGTTTTATGGCAGTAAATTATCCCTGCTCACTATCGCTGAGTGGTTGATTGTAACAATTACTACGGAGGAACTACTTATAAAGCCTGTCATTGATTTTAAAATATCAAATTATGATGTCAGCTCATTTTTAAAGCTGGAGGAACGGTTAGTTAGGTTCGAACCATGGGCTAGATAGAGCCCTATATATATATATATATATATATATATATATATATATTGGGCCCAATACCTTTCTCGGAGGCACGTAGGAATTCTAAGAAAAGATATAGAAAATCACACTGTGAGTACATACAAGGGTGATTAGGTTTGAAACTTTCTCGGGAATTGCGTTTATGTGAGTCGAAAGGCAGAGCGGGGTCACGCACGCTGGTATATCAGTATTTGCATTGTTAGTCAGTTTTGGTGAGCGCTCGCTTTGCAACGTTCACGACCTTTGACGCAGCTCACCTTCCCCGGCCGCAAGTCCGCCTACTTCCGCAAAGTTGATCGCGAGACCGATTTTAACCCTGCCGTGCATACTAAACGCTTCCCTTTGCCACTACTATTGCACGCTTCCGGATGAGCCCACGCACATGGCACTTTTTGTCAAGCTTCAAAAACTCCAGAAAAATGGGCTTCAAAAACTCCAGAAAAATGGGGGATAGGCTGATTTGGTGGCTTCCTATCCTTAAGGGTCTGGGTTCAAATTTCGGCGGTGGCTGAGATTTTTCAGGAGAAGCCCTATCCTTACTAGGGTGTTTCGACGAATTCACTTCAAGTACAGTACTTCGTCCGTCGGATGGTAATGTAGACCCCTTGTCGCCTTTCATGAAGATTAGGCTAATTTCGATTCCGCGGTTCTCTCCACCCTTTTTCCATTCCCAGATAATCCTACCTTTAACAATTATAATGATATCTACCTGATAATACTACCTTTAACAATTATAATGATATACCTCTCCTTAATGGCTCAAATGACCTCAGTTGTTAATCACATCCCCCAAAAGAAAGACAATCCAGAGAAATGTACGGTGATGAATAGTTGCTGAAGGCTGTGATAAAGGGGAGGATGTTGGGTAAACGGGGAATGGGAAAATAAGAGAATAGGTTTTATGGACAGGACGAAGAGAGGAAGGACGCATGATAAGATGAAGAAAGAAATTGTGTTGGTTGATAGAGGTCTGCGACGGTAAAGAAACAGGATTTTATCATGCCTGACAGGATTACATATTTTCGGCATGATTTATTTTCCTGCGCCATTTTTGTTACTGATTTTAAAATGCACTTTGTTCGGGCGTTTTGGATATTTCGTCTTCAATCAATCTCGTTGAAAACGTCGGTTTGGTGTAAAAATGATAAAACATTCTCTATATGCATTTAAATTTGAAAAAATTTTCTTCATAAATTTAAACATATACTGGTCCATCAAAACTGTGGCACATGAATGTTCGCGATTTCATCATGTCATCGCACTAAGTGTTTGTTACTTAGGGGTATCCATAGCGGACTCTTTAATTGTTCGTTCACCAGAAGAATTACCAACACACTCGTCTTCATTTGCTACGATAGAGCTGTTCTCCCGTTCACTAATGCTCTGATATATGTTTGGCTACGAAAGTGGAATGGCGTGGAAGTTGAAAAAAACTGCCATTACGGTGAAGATTTTTATTAGGGATTTTTTGTAACTTAACCTTAAACTGCAGTGATAGGGAAATACTTTCACCCAGTACTAATGTTTTATGTGCAATGGCATTGATAGCAGTTAATTCTATTATTCTAATCCTTTTGATAAAGTCAATAAACAAACCACTGTGGTCACAGTCAGGGAGAGCAGGTATAAAAACATAAAAGATAACTTTCAGATCCGAGACATGGCGTCTGCTTGCGTCTGGAGTGGCGTGAAAGGTTATTGGGCATTTTGGGACAATTCAAAACGCACGCTGGTAAAGGTACGGCTGTGTCTCTGGTCGTTAGTCTACCCCACAGTCTGTCAGCGGAAAATCTCTCGAACCGGAAGAGACACAGACGTGAGATAAAATTTGTTTGAAAGGTCGACCCTTCCTGGTGGTCCTTAGTAAATACTGTTTGGAAATTTTCGGGGTTCTTGGAGGCTACAGAAGTGAAACGAATAACCTTGAAAATGCCCAGGCACCGTGGTGTCATCGTTGGGCGACCACGTTTCCCCAGCGAATCCAAGTCGGTTCCCCGTATCTGCTGCGGTAAGCATTTAAAAAGTGCTTCCTAAATAGATTTCAGGAGGACTTTAAACAAGACGGAGAAAAATATTTTGCGCCAACTGCCTTGTGAAAATCGCAGTACTATTAACGACGACGCAGGAATACTAGGGTGTTTTACCGTTTAAGGAAGGTTTAAATAGAAGAGAGAAAAATCCTCAAGATTTTCACAGGCACTGACCTCTATCTGCCAACAAAAGTTCTTCCTTCTCCTCAGCATACGTCCTACCTCTCTTTATTCCGTCCATAAAGTCTACTCTTTTCCTTACCTGCTTACCCAACGTCCTGCCCCTCTATTATGGCCTTCAGCAGCCCTTCGCCCCTCACTACCTCTTTCAACCCCTTACGTTGCCTCCTAATCTCTTCCAGAAGTTTCCTTTCCTCCCCCACCATACCAAGTATTTCGTCGCTTGTATTACTTCCGTACACCGCACTTTCTCCATTCTCCTCCACACCCACATCTCAACAGTCTGAAGCCTTTTCTCGCCTTCGTTTCCAAGAGTCCATGTTTCTCAAACGTTTCTCATCATACAAACGCTGCACTCATTATTTAAATCTTCACCAGCTTCTTCATTATATACTTACCCAAAGTTACTTCCATTGTTGAGTGCTTACTAAGCTAGCGCTAGTCATGCATTTATTATGCAGTGTTAAAGCAACTGCCGAGAACTAAAGCAAAGACATTATTATTGGTAAAAGAAGACTAAAAGATATTATTGAAGTTATACTTCTTTGCGCCCGTTGGAGACTTTTGGGATGGGATGTTGGTCGAGAAACCGCGTCACGCTCTTTTCCGCGTCACGCTCTTTTTTGGGTGAGAAAAATCCACAATTGTACTCATTGATACGAATTCCTGGGTATTTCTAATCGAGCTAAAAGGATGAAATTTTCAAGGAAGGGTTCAAATTTGGTGTCGAGTCAGGAAAAAATCGAAAATCCCAATATTTTTCATTGGTTTCGAGTCCAGATAGGATTTTGTTTTTTAATGGGTTTAAATGGGGAAAACGAATAATTTACGTGTAGAGTAATTTTCATTCATTCATTAAAATATGAAATAATTTAGATACAAGTTTCATTCTTTGACTGAAATGAGGCCAAAAGATCAATGCATTTACTTCTTGCAACCAATGTTTCTCTATCGATCGATAAATTGAAATATTTGAAGTTTAAACGCAAAATTAATGCAAATTTCGATCTTTTTTCATTTTCGTTGCTAAGCAATTTTTTCATTGTTCCCGAGACTTCCAGTACCTTATACGCGTGCTATAAAGATTAAACTTAAAGGAATATAACATTCTCCGTGCGTATTTCAATCGCTTTTAACGATATTATGCCTTAGAAATATACTTTTTACAATGTTTTATAATTATATACATAAACTGTTTCGTAGCTTTGACACTCCTCCATTTGCTCATGCCTACGAAATCCGTTGGGATCGCTCCAGATTCCTCCATTTTGCTTCTGAAACACTCTTTACACCTTATTCCGGGTTTCCCTCACTCTGTTTTTCCAGGAAACATTAATCCTTGCACCTACTTTCTGAAATGTACCTCGAAACTCCATTCTACAAGTCAAAACCATGTAAAATGATAATGTTCTATGATGCATTATCTCTTGGATTTTGAAATTATAATAGAGAAACAGGCCCCAACATTTCGAAGAGAAAAAAATGTCTTTTATTTCATTTATATATCCTGTCTGCCTGTGTGTGTGAGCGGGTGTGTGCGACCGGCCAAAGAAGTATAACTTCCACCGTCTGGTCCGACGCAGACCACGTTTTTTTTCCTGAAGTGCAGCAATGAAAAAACACCTCAAAATGATATCCATTTGTATCATTCCATGAAAGTAAAAATGTGCACCATGAAAATGACTATCTCTAGTGATGAACAGCAAAATGCTTGGAGATAAAAGTGAGAGAAGAAATAATTAAGAAGGCTAGCTGGATAGCGAGAAAGACGAACGAGGTGTTGAATCAAGAGGGCGAGAGTAGGAAATCGGTGGCGAAAATTCATAGAGGACAGAACGTGGATGAATGACGTATCGTAAGTTGAGGGAATGTTGAAGAGGGCGATAGAGAGGAGAACCATTGATAAGCGAGGATGAGTATGGAAGAGGATAGGAATTTCGGACGGCATAAGTAAAAGTAGAAGTTACAAGAACTAGAGACTTGACGGAGGGACAATAGAATTAAATAAGGAAGCTAAAGACTGCCGGGAAGAGGATAAGCAAGGGGACGTCCAAAAGCTACCGATAAGTCATAACAATATCCGATGAATAAATGAAAAGGGTCTCAAGAAAAAAGAATCGAGGTGGTAAGGTTAAGAAAGAAAAGAAGGAAATCTCAGAACTTGGCCACCCATGTTGATGATTTTTACAACCAATCACTACTGAAGGTGTTCGCTATGGTTTTCTAGTGTAGTTACGACAGAGGATCCCCAAAGGTTATTGCGGTCAATTTTTAGCACCCGAAGGTTGATGGAAAAAAAGGGAAGGGCAACCAGATATTGACATCAACAATGGAAGTAAATAATAGACAAACATCTTTATTGAAACTCCGTCATCGAAAAAACAGTCACCATGTGCCATCAACATCATTATGTAATCAAAATCGTCAGTGAGTGGCCATCCCTGAGAAAGTTTCCAGCTTATTTCGCCTACTCTACCTATCGCACGACTCTTTTTACCAGTTACATTTAACCGTCCTTCATGGCAAGTGTTTATGAACACAAAATGTATCGCAAGTAGTGCAGATGGAGAGGGAGTACATTAGAATAATTCCATGCATCGAGCTTTGAGCCTGACATTATTTGCTTTACTGTGCTTCAACATCTACAGTTACTATAATTAGTACAATTTAACCGTCCTTCATGGCAAGTGTTTATGAACACAAAATGTATCGCAAGTAGTGCAGATGGAGAGGGTGTACATTAGAATAATTCCATGCATCGAGCTTTGGGCCAGGCATTATTTGTTTTACTGTGCATTAACATCTACAGTAACTAGAATTAGTACATATTTACGCAAATATGTCCAAGTTTCGAGGTTACCTAGCGCTGTGATATCGATAAATACAGGGAAAATCATGGTTCTCAATTCCGAAATTTAATAGGTTGAATACATCTTACCAAGTGCAAAGCCCAACGTAGGGACACACTAGGGCAAGGAGGATAGTTCATTTCCCCGGAACCATCTGGAATTCTCCATAAAGTTCTGTAACCCAGAAAATAGTATATACAACTCAGTTTTAGCTGGACTAGTTTCACGAGGGTTCACCTGTTTTTGAAACTAGGTGGCACAGGCATGAGACGAACTATTTATCAGGAGTACTAGGTTATCAAGCTCTCAATATCGGAAATTGCACTGTTATTGTGTAACATCATGT
Source organism: Pyrrhosoma nymphula (assembly GCA_963573305.1). Classification (NCBI taxonomy): domain Eukaryota; kingdom Metazoa; phylum Arthropoda; class Insecta; order Odonata; family Coenagrionidae; genus Pyrrhosoma; species Pyrrhosoma nymphula. Next base: position 76,510,882 of record OY754327.1, on the reverse strand, counting down.
ATTACTGCAAATATGCACTTGTTTAAAAAGTTATTTTGTGCCTTTATCAAGCTCAAACAAATATTCCGTGGTAAATATAATACAGCAGGATGTTTGATTGGCCCATTTACACTCCAGGTAAATCTTATAACAAGAGATTATTAATAAGAATGTTTCGTTGGTTGTGTGATTCATAACATTAAAAAAGATGAATCACGAAATGAAACATTTCCAATAAACTTTACAGTTATCATGAAATTCACCACCGACCCGGATTATTAAGGTAATATCCTTTTCAAGGTCTTCTTGGAAATTTGAACCTTGACAATGACTGTGGGGCAGTTGATACCGTCTAGGTAATAAAAAGGCAAAGTGGGCCATACAAAGTAATTTAATTTCATCATAAAACAAAATAGTTCGCAAAGGCAATAATGAATCATGACAACCAAAAACTATATCAATTAATATTGTTTTTTAACCCAAGTCACGCGCGCATTAAAATTTCGTTAGGGAATTGGGCCGAGCATGCAAAACCATTGTATTTTTTTAAAAATCGGTCACGCGGCACGCTCGAGCGCACGGAAAACGACACGGTTAAGAGGAAAAAGACGCGCGTCTACGCTGGTGCGAAACTGCCGCCCGTCGGAAGAGGCGAGAGACTGTCGGGATAAAAGGCCAGCGGGGTGCGCCCTCGATCTCCCCCTCCCTCACTGGGGGCGTGACCCGTTAGTGACAGGGGGGGAGGGGCCCTGGTGTGCGCAAACGTCTCCTGGCGACATCTTCTTCTTCTTCGACTACTCGCCATGGGAGCCGCGGCAATAAATAATAAAAACGTGCCCGGAATCGGCTAGTTCCTCGCGACCAGGAAAAAATTCTCTCTCCTCAATGATCGGCGCCACGAAGGAGAGCCATTCTCCTCCTCTTCGTTCGACATCTTCTTCAGTCTCCCTCCCTCCCTCCTCATTCGAACACAGTTCCACTTTCCTCCTCCTCCCCTTCATCGTCGACCTCTCCTCCTCCCTCCGCGGGAGCGCCAATAAGTGTCGTTGGAGGCCGTTGGCGGGTCGCGACCCCTCGCGCGCTTTATCTATCTCTCCATCCCTCCCCCGTCCCTCTCTCACTCCCCGGGCGTCCCCCTCGGGGGACGTGGGAGAAGCGAAGCGAAGGGGCACAAGATGCGCGACGCTTGGCTCCCGGCCACCACCACGGGCGTCTTCTGCCCTCCTCCACTCCCCGTTCCCCACGAGTGGTGGCGACGGTTTATGAAGCATCACTTAAAAAAATAATATATTTTGACATTCGTACCCTTTATTTGAAAAATCTGAGATTGCTCCTGGGGTGATCCTCCTATTCGTCCGAGTGCTGTTGCCCCTGTCTGCTAGCGGCAGACAGTACGTACGCAATGACCTTAGCCGTCGAAGCACGTTAAACTGAAATACTACCACTATAATACAATTGCTCCCATTACACACTTTTATATTTATAAGGTAAAGAATTTATTATACGTTATGAGTGGTAATATGCCAAAAATCACTGATTGCGCATTCAAGTCAAATTTGAGAAAGGGAAATGTACCATTAATTAAGCAAAATTTAACCGTTTTCAAGTGATCGTATTTTTTAAATCGGCCCAAATATGTTTCATGTGCTACCTGAAATATAAAAAAGTTAATCGCGGTAATATATTCATACAACAGGCCAATTTTGTTATATTGACAATTGATTATTTTGAAAAAAAATTGAAAATATTAAATTGGCAGTAGATAAGTGTAGAAGGAATATTATTTTTTATTTATAAATTTAATTTCTATATTATCATATTTTGTATCTTTAGATGCGTAAACTTCTAGCAATGCATGTATTATTGATGAAGCTAGCCCCAGTAAAAGTTATTATCTGAGATGGCAACCTTAAGCTCTCTGAAGTACAGAAGTTGAAAGCAAATAAATTACTTACTCGCTTTACGGCCGTACTACGCGTCCACGCCGTTCTTGCATTGCGGAATCCGTAAAATGAAAATCCGAGAAACGAGGACATACTGATTGTAATTTTCAACGTTAAGTAGACACAAGCTTAAGCCCTCAATGCTCAAGAAAAACTAATCCTATGATAAGGTAACCAACTTAAATATATCAAAGTTAAAAAATGCGTTCCGTATCAAGAACAATGTGAACTACAACTGCCCAGAAGTTCATTTCAATGCTGCACTTAAATTCAACGAGCTTCGATGGCTAAGGTGATTTCGCACGTCCTTCCTGCCACTTGCAGACAGGGGCAACGGATCACACAACTTGGATGGACAATATCCAAATTCGACCCCAGTCATTATTAACTTCGGTATTTGAACTGGAACCGGTGTTTCCATCGTGGCGGGGCTTTGCCTACATTTCAAGGGGCTTGAAATTACAAGACTAGCCAGAGAGTAGCAGCATAGTCACGCTGCTTGTCCTGCATCCCACAACATGGGGCACGTTTCAATTCTCCGAGGTAAAATATTCATGTTCAATTAATGCTTGTTGAGTTAAAGTACTTTTTTGTTAAAAAAGAAATAAAATAGTGTCAAATAGCTTTTTGAAACCAAACGTGGGTGAGCTAATTTTGAGCTGTTTAAACTCAAACTCAATTATATCTAAGTTTAAGAAATGAATTTGAATAATAAAAGAGAACACGCTATGATTACATCCACATAGAAAAAATAAATGTATTTCTTCAGACAGATAGGTAGTGAAGGGTTGTTTGTTGCATAGCCCACGGTTTACAACCCCAACTATTTCATTATCATAAAGCTTTCCAAAATACGAACCACAAAGGTGTAATGCCTACAAATGTACCCAATATGAATTTTTTCATAAACACCGAAGTACGGGAGCCATAACCGTCCCCAAAACTACATCATTGCGCAACTGATCCATCTATTATGTCTCCAACTTCCCCTGATAAGTCCTGAGTGAACTAAGTCCAAAGACCTCAGGTCTATGGTTTCTATAGAGCAACATGTTCCACATATACGCCCTCAGGAGTTGTTTTCTTAACAGCAAGATTTAATTTCTTGACGTGAAAAGTTTTGCTTTCTCGCTGTCAGCTGGCTTCATTGATCCTGTCACAAGCTCTGTTTTTACCGTGTCTAATAGCAAAGATTTTGTCCCATACTCAGATATCTTACGCACAAAATTACCTCAGTATGCGATCTAATCATTTTTACGTCGGATAATTCTCTCTTCGTGAAATTTCATATTAATGTCATATGCTTCCCGGTCTCGACCATTAGTTGACTATATCTAATAGCTCGTCACCATCCGTCATTATCTGATACAATACCACTATAAGATTGCTCGTATCTTGTCAATGTATCTTAGTGGTATGAAAGTATATCCATAGTCATTGACAACTGTCTAGTATTACGCCATTTATCCTATTCCGCTTTAGCTCGGAACCTGGTCCCTCCATCGCATCTTTTGCTGTCCGCAATCTCTTTTTCCAGATGGTCTGTAATTCCAGATGGATTGTAAGTCTCTGGGGTAATCTGTGGTTCGACATCCTAAAAATATGCTATTACCAATTGTTACGGTATTTTCCAATAGTTTAGACGATGGCCGGAATGCTCTTTAACTCTGAGCGGGATGCCTTCATTTCGTTTATGGTCATAGAGAGTATAGCCAGACTAGGGTTTCAGTAATTTTATTTCTTCTGATTCTATCCTTCTGATTTGCCTTGAGGTTAATGCCCATGTTTCAGACCCATATAGCAGAGATGGAAGTGCTATCGTTCGGCAAAATATCAAAATTGTCTCGGGGCGTACCTTTTTTTAGTAGTATATTATTAATTGACCTTTTATTTACTTTAATATTGTGCTCGCATTGAACTGAAAATAAGGTGATAATTATCGTTAGTTCATTACTAATCCAAGTTATTGATCATTTTCCGTTATCTAATGGATTTTTTCCATCTATAAGTACATATCATGAGCACTCAACAAATCCAAATCTGAAAATAGGCAGGGCGCGACATGAAAAACTTATTGTGATTTCATATGAGTCAAAATAAGTTTTTCACGTGAGTGGTTTTAAAATGGAATGGGAGGGTAAATTGCGCAGTAAGAAGTCAAAATATTTGAAGACTTCAAGGTGAAGAGAGTGTTAGGTAAGGAAAAACAGCTTTTGGGGATGACCCCGGGAGTTCAATTGGCCCCTCAGGTCAAAGAAGGGAGGGCAAACTATAAAGGTGTAACACGTGACGCCCCGCCATTGGAATGTTGTTGGCCATGGCCTTTAGAAAAAAAAATAAAGAGAGAAGGTAGATAAATTTGAGGATAGGTATCTGGTGGTGGTGACCTTCAATGCTCACATCCATCCACCTTACAGATATCAACCTTGGCGAAGGCCGTTTCCTCGAGTCCGGCTGCCTTTAAGATATAAACTTTGTCCAAAGGTGATGCGGAGCCTTCCGCAGTGATGTGCAGATGACACAGAGGTTTTCGGGTTGCTCACTTGTTACTCCATCTAACTGGAGAACGGTTTCGCAGGCGTTGCACACAGAATATTCATGTCCCATATAAAATTAGCAGAGAATTGGCCGCTGTGTATGAGGTTCGTCGTCAACCCAGGGGCCACCACTGTTTGGCTGCGGGTTAGGATTTTAAAACATTTTTTCCATTTGGAAGACAATATTTAACCTACTTCTCGTTTGAAGTTTTCAGGAGCTTTTGCAATTTCTATTGCTTCTCGTGTCAGCTTCGGAAAATTGCCTATTAATTTTTGCGCTCAGGAGCCGTCACCAGCAGTCAGAAGATTGGTTTTCTGCAACTCTCCACTCCACTCTCCTATCAGCCAACCGCTTCATTCTTATATAATTTTTCATCCTTTTTGACGTCCTTTATAATTTGTCTTGGTCTTCCTCTGTAATCTTACCATCAGTTTGTCCTTCCATTATTGTTTTCAAGAAGCTATTGTGTCGCAAAATATGTTCAATAAATATGCACTTTCTTCTTCTCAGAGCTTTCATTGTATTTCTTTTCTCTACAACTTTTCGTAGGTTACTTTGTTGGTGATTCTCTCAGTCCATGTAATCTTCATCATTATTTGACAGCACCACATCTCCATTACTTCCAAACTCTTTTTCTCTACAGCTTTTATTGTCTAGGTTTCACTCTCACATAAAAAGACGACCAAAAGTAAGAAATTCCAACTGTCAGCCATTGCAGAACATGCTTGGTCTGCTCGTGGACATTTTGAGGAGGCTAAAGGCGTACTAATTAATGATTAACGGCTTTCGGACGTTCATACGCGTGGTGATATTCATAGGCGACAACAGTTTTTCCAGCCATCCTATTGGCGTCTTCTGGTCAAAAGAAGAAGCGATGCATGCTCTTTGTCTATCTTATATAGGGGTGTCTGGACCTTTGGATGGTCCTGATTGGCCGAACGGTTTTCTGCATTTTACGAGTGCTGGACAGATTTTACCCTTCCTCCCGGACGCAATTGCCTAAGTGTCGCGATAATTCGTATGATAAGTTGTCTGAGTTCCATTTCAAAAGATACGGAAATTCGTATAAGTCGGGTGAAAGGTACAAAAAACACGAACACTATCACTATTATAAACTCCTTGCCTTTCAGATTTAAAACAATGGATGCATCACTCTTCGTTTGACTTCGAGATGGTGAAATTTTGTCACTACCGATATTTTATTTGTTCGTGAATCTAATTTCTGTGCGGGAGGGAAAATGTTTTGTGATAGCGAAATGTTAGCAAAAGAATTTTCGTCATGTAGCAGTTACAATAAAAAATACATACAATGGAAGAAATTTGTCACAATACTGTTAGCCTAGGAGAGCGCTCATAAGAAAAGTCTAAATATTTTTCAGAGAATACTCTTTTGAAAAATATTCTCAGGCAGCATCTTATCATTAATCATTATTTTCAAATACTACTACAGAATATTCTCGCCTCATGTATGAGAATACAAAATGTCCCCGCTAATGGCGGTCAAACACCCATTCCGTCTTCTCTATAGTAAATTCTGCACTACTCCTTGTCTACAGGACAACTAACTTGATACCTTATAAAAACGCGAGCATAATATTGTATTCATTTATGAAAACAGTATCTTATACAATGATTTGAAATGTTTTCTAGCGTCCCCAATCGGGAACTCCGCATGATAAACTCCCCTGTAGGACCTCACTCCAATATACAAGATGGTTGAAGCGTTTAATTTGTGGAATTTCGACATGATAGAATGATTAAAACTTTGTAATGTTCCACACTGTTTTATTAGTGGTACAAGCCTGAACGGTTTCAATGTTCACACATCATCATCAGAGGCTAAAATTCTAATTTTAGCCTCTGATGATGATGTGTGAACATTGAAACCGGTCAGGCTTGTACCATTAATAAAAACAGTGTGGAACATTACAAAGTTTTAATAATTCTATCACCACACTGCAATGACTCCATCTAAGAGTTTGACAAGCAAAGAAAATGCCAAACAATGCATACTTAATTTCGGGAAGACATCTTAAATTTTGGTTGAGAGGTACCAAAACACGGTGTCAATCACCTGCGCGAAGCGTGACGTCAAGAAGGGGAAGGTTGCTGTGGAAGGATCGGCTAAGGAGCTGAGGGTAGAGTATAGTACATATTGGAACGCTACCAACATAACTAGATTTAACTTGAGAGTACGAAAAAGTGTCAACAGCGCGTTTCACGACTTTGTTTACGATCTCAAAAGTCGGGATCAAAATACTTATTCGCAACCCATCGGAGAATCCCAACTAAACAATTGAATCAATAGAGCCAAAAAGAGCAAATAGAGGTAGAAACTTTACGTGAATAACAGATTGAACACATTGAAGTTGGCAACGTAGGTTTGCCACCTTGGAAACCCCGGGGGGTTATTTTGTAATCTCACTTTAGTGAGAATACGTCATAAAATGTCACTTTTTCGTAGTTCAACTCCACCACCCAGGTGGCGTGACCGTCTTTGGATCTCATGCGGTGAACTGCCGGTCATGTGCTGGTCTTTTAGACGATTCATCCGCTCTGATCCGTATCTTTCGACTCTTGATCCGTTTCATTATATCCCCCTGCCATTAGTTCCATCTCACCTGTCATAAAGAACGTGACATGGAGCCACCATCGTTTCCACTTGAAGCTTGAGTTGGAAAATAAACAAGGGCGCGAAAGATACAAACAATTTTAAATCGTATTGTTGTCATTTGCACAACGTGAAGAACTTCAGAATTTTCAACTCCAATATATTGGGCACTTGAAGGTATGCTTTGTTTGAAATGCTTATGTTATTATTAGCTTGAATTATCTGTGTATGTATTTCGTATCAATATTTCCCAAACAATGTTGCTGATACCTTTGTTTTCGTGTGCCTATCCGCCATTGTATGGAGAATGGAATTCAGTTATTTATACCATAATTTTAACAAATATTACCTTAAAATCTACGTTCTTGGTAGATATTTCCCGTGCTTGTGAACCGAATACTAATTAGATGCACTTAATTTTTTAAAAAATATTGAGTGATTGCTTACATGTCGCTTGAAGTTTTGACTGTACTTAGATTTTCGTGGTATGTACAGTGTAAGATATCTTCCGTAAGATGTTGAGCAATCTGGGTATTCGCTAGTCTCGGCATCTTTTATTTGATATAAGGTAATTGAAGCTTCAACAATTCACGAACCGTTCGTGAGCCGATCATTAAGAGAGGGAAACGGATCTCCCACCTTTCCGCTAAGAGTCACTAAAAAGGTGAGATTACAAAATAACCCCCCACGCGGACTCCTCCCTTACTCCTCCGTACAGAGCCAGTTCCTAGGGAATGGACTCTTCACCCTGAAAAGTGCATTCTGTGCAACTACCACCATATTTTGCTAATACTACATAGGGCACTCCAAAAATAAAGCATCATAATAATCGCGCCTCGACACATGCAGACACTTTTATTTCAAGCAGACACACACCTAATTTTCAAGCTGCGACAGAGAGCCGTGTAGAATTCGAGTGATCCGGTGGAGAATTTCACGGCGTGAAATTGCGACACCGAAAAGTAAATAACCCATTGCGTCACGGTGGAATCGGAACACAGTCCCAATCTCCCAACCAATCGAATGGGATAATGTATCGAAGAGGACGAATTCATGAGAGCCCCCTACGAGCACATTTCGCTGATCTTCGATTCAAACCTCGTGCTTACGCCGGTGATGAAATTAAACGACTATTTGATCTCGACCAAGATGGCGGTCGTTTGACAAGGACAAGGATCGCGGCAAGAAATACGTAATCCATCCGACGGCGGAGAACACGGTTCGCTCGCACCAATGGCATCACGTTTTCGCCCAACGTGACGCGCACGAGTGTGCGGTCGTGTGAACGAATGGTTTTGTTTGATTGCTGCCGGAACGGCGGGAAATGGGTTTTATATCACCCGCCGTCCAACGCATCTCGGGTCACCCGGTAATTAATTCGTCGAGGTTGATTTGTCTTCCGATTGGCCGTGTGTATGGATGAAAGGGGTGGCAGAATTTTTCGACATCGTTTATTCATGGCTTGGAGTGATTTTGATTTTTTTTCGGATAGCATTCATATTTATTGGCTGATTATAATATCACGTTGGAAGTGGGACGCGCCCGATGGAGCGTTTTCGACAACCATTGCTTGTCTCATGCTGTCGTTGACAGTGAATCATACATGGGCGGCCACAGTGGGAACCTCCGGCTGCGTTCTCACAGGGAGGACCACAGCCACGAAAAGATAGTCCTACGAAGAAGTAATTTTGTTTAACGTGCTTCGACGGCTAAGGTCATTTCGCACATACTGTCTGCCACGTGCAGACAGGGGCAACAGCACTCGGACGAATCGGAGGATCACCCCTCCAAACTCGAGCCGAGCCCAGCGGTGCTTAAATTCGGTGACTGATCGGGAACCGGTGTTTCCATCGTGGCAGGCCGTTGCCCTTACAATTAGTCCTACGAATCATCGCAAATAATTTGATTAGCAATATCCCGATAACTTATGGCCTACGACATGTACTATTGTTGTATTTGAAAATCAACACCAATTCAATACTTTCAGAATATACTTGTGCTAATGGCATTTCTTGCATAGATTCAATGATAAATTCATTTATAATTAGCTCTGACTTTCTCGAAATTCGTAAAGTTTGGTGGATTTTTTTATGTATTATTACTCAACAGTGGGAGATGAAAATCGTTAAAAATGTTTTTTTTTATTGCCAGATGAGTTCTTTCGTTATATCAAATTTCATGCGAATTGAAAATGTTCATGTAGAAAATGTTATTATCCACGGTTGATTTGACATGAAATGACCCAGAACAAAAATGATACTCTGCAGTATTTGTCCAGAAGGAAAATTAGGAATAAATATTTTTCAAAAATGTTTTTTTATATAAAACCAAAGAAGTACATCTTGATTAGCTAAATGCCACGCCTTGATTGTCCGCTCGCAGCTGAGCGTAGATGAAGCTCATGAGTCATACGTGCATGAGATAGACATCCAGGGTCTCCACTGGGTTCATTGAAATAAGTGTGTATTTGGTTTAAATGTTATTTGGGTACATACAGGATCGTTAAGGTCAGTCATTAGTATTTCATGATGTTGGTTCACGCGTCATTTTAGTTAGCGGCTGACGTTTGAATCTATTTTTTTTGTTATATGCGCTTCTCGGTATATGCACTATAAGCCATCGATTTGATTTTGAAGGCCAAAATTGTCAACATTTTGAATTTGAATTTTGCGTCTTCATAGGATCTACAGCATTTCACTAAAATTTTACTTTCTCAGAAAATTGTGACAATAGATATCGAGGCAATTTGAAAAAGATTGCTATAAGGGAATTATTTAGAGCACAAAGAAGTTAAAATACATTTATTTTTCGAGATCTACCAAAATCCTCTCACATTTCCTTCAGTATAGCCATGGAAGAACACTCTTTTAATTGCATTAAGTCCTCAAAAAAAGTTGCTGTTCACCAATGTGACATAATGATTTCCAGATGTGAAAACACAAATGTGAATTTATTAAACAAACTCCAATTCAATAGAAGGGTAGTTTCAATATCTTACTATTGAGTCAACAACTATTTGACGCTTGGAGATATGAGCCTTCATTTTCCCTTTTATTTGGAGTTAACATATAAATTCCTAGTCCCATAGTTTTCCCTTCGGCACATAGTTTTTTTTTCAAGTCAAGTGAGCATATTGCTGTGCCATTAGGAATAGAATTTAATAGTCTCCGGCGGCCGTCCGGAAAAATGCAATTCTACCTACCCCAAGAAGTAATATGAAATTAATTTTGAAGCTAAGCCATTCATAGACTGAGTTGAGAATAATGAGCTCATCGACCCATTATGAGCATCAATAAAAAATAATAAATATAATGAGAGTGAGCTGATAAGCTGGAGGCCTATACTGAATACTTTCATATCACTTATTAAATGGCGTTGGAAAGATTGGAAATTTTTGTGGCATTTTGTCCTCCGGTTTTAGAAAGATAACATTAAACATAGCTGAGTAGTTTACTAAATGAATGAATACCATTTGCTTCCCTGGACTTCACTCAACCGTGCTTATGTCTCATGCGCCGTCAAAATTATGCATGGATGACGACGAGGAATAAGGTTAAGCGGAAACATTGATGCTCACTGAGTAAACTGCCGATAAATTTTACGATTTGATGTTCCGTGTCTCATAACTTCGTGTCGTGATTGGATTTTCCGTTTCCATACGCCCAATTGGGGACTGGAATGCCACGATGTAAATAGCCTCACTAAAAACATGCATTCTCTCACGATCCAAGCGTCAGCCCTATTCGGAATTTCCAGACCCCCCTAATAGAAATTGATTTAAGTTTGCACGTTCCGAACCGTCTGTGTCAACATTCACCCTCTAGGTCATGGTGACTCACGCTATGAAGAATCTAGCATTTGTGAAAAATAAATCGCCGTTTTAGGGAGATTTATCCATAATAAAGGAGATGAAAATATTGTCTCAGTTTGACCAAAACGAGTAAAAGGGCATCCACTTACGTAAGGCGATATCACTGTGATGAGAAATATTAACTAAAATATACCATCCCAGAGTGGCAGATGGATGGGTTAATTTAGGAATGAATATTTTTTACTATCCATATTATTATTATCCAGTAATTATATACTTAAATTAAAAATAATAACTTTAAATTTATATTTTCTTATTCATTTAACTTCTTAAGCATTTTGCTGTTTAATCATTCATTGATAGGTTCTACATATGATTTTTATGTAGCGTGCACCCTTTACAACAGCCATGCAAGAGGCGGTTAATTTAAATTACTCAGAAATATATTAACTTGGATTGAAAAGAAAAGCGCAGGCATTAGCTTTCGGGGAGAACCAGGGTCCAGTATATCAAATGCGAATTTGATTTGACTGGACTAGGATTTCTTCCTCAGTTTTGGATGGACTAGGATTTTTTCCTCACACAATGATAAAACCGAATTTCAATATATGAGGGTAGAGTGCGGAGGCAATTAATTTCCATCGGCCAAAGGAAATTACGCAATATCTACTTTAGTATCTTGAATATCGCAATGCTTTTATGTGGTGAATATTCAAAAGGCTTCACCTGGATTAGTCACCAAGACCTTCCTGTCTGTAGCTGAACAATCAGCTACCATAGGGCTATACCGATAAGGAGATTAACGCTTTATGACGGATACTTCATAGGCTATGAAAACATCATTTTCCAGATTAATAAAGGCCATAAATAAGGAATTAGTAACATTCACTTGCAGACAGTCAATCCCTACATACAGTGAAGCTAAAAGAAAAGTAATATGAAACATGAGTGAACAAGATATTTCAAATGCTCTGTATACCTTCCACTTTCATGTAAATACACTCGCACCAAGGATCCTCATATTTAGTTCATATCCTAAGCTGACTGAATAATTCAATGTCCTTTAAATATAAGTAAGGTTTCAGGTTTCCTCTTTGATGCGATCGAGTTTTAAAACCAAATTCGTTCACATTTAGTAAAAAATAAATAATATTGTTAAAAGATAATCAGATTTTAATAGGCATTGAATTAGACTGCACACTTTGCCTAGCATATTTTTAGAGAATTGTTTTCAATTCATTGACAGCAAATTTATGACTGAGAGAAATATGATTTCCATCAGCGTCTGTGGAAAACAATCCAGTAAAGAGGTAGGATATCTCCGGTTCAGCGAAGGCAGCCAAAAAACTCCCCATAAATGCATAATGCTAGAAGGTTCCAGAAGACATTCAAAACAAAGGCAGGCATTTCGCGAAAAATCACCTTTCACGGCTCACCGTCCATCGAATCCGAGCAATTTCACGATGGTGAAGTTACGACCGGAAGGGCTATGGGTGGAAAAATGAGATATCTGAATTTCGCCCTCGAGGCGAAGTAAACTTCCCGAGAGGGCACAAAAAATATTGGCAAAGGTTGTGACCAGTCAATCCCCGTCGAAACTCCACCCCTTGGACCACAGGCAGTAATTCCTTCTGCGCCGTGCCCCAACACAATTGGTTGGGGGAGCCGATGGCGTCGGTTTATTAGAGGCCAATCGCCGATGATATTCCCTTCGTCTCTTCGCGCTGGAGCCGCAGCTCGTGGAGGGGGGGGACGGAAGGGGGAGAAGGGAAGGGGGAGAAGGGAAGGGGGAGAAGGGAAGGGGGAGAAGGGAAGGGGGAGAAGGGAAGGGGGAGATGGGGAGAGGGGGAAGGGGGCATCTTTGCCCCGAGGGTCAAGTGCGCGGGGGTCTCCCACTCCCCGTCCCTCATCCTCCCCCTCATCACCTCCACGGGCGGTGTTATGCATCCGAAAATACCGGTGCGGTGATTGGTGATGCCTAAGCTCTAGGATGCGACGTCTACCTGGAGAACGGGGCGGGCTCCGTTCCGTCTCCAAGCGGAAGAATACGGGGAGGAAATTGGTTCTACTTTTCATTTGTCACCCTTACATTGATTTCATTGATGCAATGCCACGTGAACGCCTAGAGTCACCAGTCGGTCCGTATTTTGTCTAAATTGTCTACGAACATTATTAATTGAATTTTGTATAACCATTTGGCCATTTCACAAGGCGAATAACTAGCGGATGATAATTTCAGCATTAATTCCAGAATTAATTTTCATAATATCCTGAGATGATTCCATTTTATACGATGAATTAATTCCGTGATTTTTCTACGCTGAAAGGATACGCAGTGGTACACCAATCTATAGTACGTATGGTTTCACGGGAGATTTTACCCCGACGCAGCTGTTTCAACGGTCGAATGGTTAGCTTACATCGTCCAATAGTGCGTATTTGCGGAGAAAAAAAGCTATGCGGTGGCATAGATTCATCTCAATCTGAAGTGAAGCTGAATACTGGGGAGACATTTTACACTCCTAGCTTGAGTTCACGAGTTCACTCAGCCAAGAAACGTGGAAATTTAAGAGAACTGTTCTTTTGATAGCACCGCTTATTGGATAAGGCCCTTCACTTGTTTTACTCACCTCAGCATTCACCTGCATGGAGAAAGTGCGGTGGACGGAAAGGAATACAATTATATTATACTTTGATTTGACGTTTCCAATACGAAGCCGCCCGCGTCAACCAGGCCTTGAGCCTCTGTTGTTCATTTTTTTACCATTAAAATTGAAAATACTCAGGCACCTATCAACATTGAATGGTAGTAATAGGATAAATTATTAGCTAATTTAGCATAGTAATGACGGGTGGGATGGGATGACCCTCGATGCAATGTGAAATTATTCGCCGACCTAATAATAATAACTTCTATATGCCTAACAGCCGAAGACAATTAATAGGTATTTATTAAATGGACGAGCACACACAACCATGCCCTGGGAGGTGTAAATTTCCTACCCAGGCGGGATTCGAACCAGCGACCTTCGGTTTAGTAGGCGAGGACTTTACCCCGCCGCCACCGAGGCCGACAAGGTAATTAATTAATTACTAAGTCCTTAAGGTAATTACTAAGGTCATTATAAAAGTCTCAGACTAATCACTCTCAAGATACCTCGGTAAGAACATAAGCACTCGAACGATTCCCCCAAGCCCATACATGCAGTGGGTCTTTACACATTCCAGACAAACAACATTATCTTGATTTTAATCACGCCATATAACTCCCAAGTGTTGTAAATATCTCTGCAATAAATATTGACGAGTTTGAAAATATAGACATAAGATTAAAAAATAAGTAGTAATATTATAGGATTCTAGAACAATCTTTCAACAAGCACAACAAAAACGTGGAAAGAACCAATGATTTGACCATAAATTTGATTTAAAGCAAATCTCCACTCACATCCATGAATCGCATCTCCATCAATGAACGACTCGATTCGCCATAAAATCCTATGAGCCGCCTAACGATGAGAAACAGGTTATAAATTAAATAAAATTATTAGTAAAAGATAACTCATGCGAATGCAGCCAATTTATCAAATAATCGGAGCCTGAGAGACCAACGAGAATTAACGTGTAATTATTGATGCTTTTGGGCTCTTTTGATTTGTTTCAGTATCCCCTCCATGCGGGAAGGAAAATATTTTTTCCACATTTCCACATCGGTCGCAATAAACGCGAGTATTCATGGGCTTCCATCAGCAATAACATACCGTAAGAGCGAAGTCTACGAGAGAACGGAAGTAGGACATTCGACGACGATCTCAGATCCTGCGAGATCTCAAGTTTTCCCAAGCGATATGGATAAGACACGAAATGACGCACTTGGCCTACTTCCAAAAGCCAGGGATGAACTTCGCAACAATCCCTTCGGAGGCAATTTCATTGATGGTGGCTGAGGACTGGGAGGACCATGGAGTTGAAATTTTATGTGCTGCGCATTGGACAATTCGCTGCACTCTCGTGACCTCCTTTTCACGACAAGATCAAACACCGGGGAGAGGGGGTTGCAAGGCCTAAAATCAGAAATAGCCTTTGTTTTCAAGACAAAGGGGAACAAGTCAAACGATTACATATGGTTTAATCCTTTTTACTCTGCCAAGCTATATAGTTTACGAGGATTGAATCACAGAGATAATGTTCATATAGGTAATTCACGAGTATAGACAATTTGCTCGCATGAAGCCGATTGCAAGGGTAAAAAGTAAATTTCCCGAACAAAGAACGTTGTTATGCTATTTTAATGAACGCTGAATAATTCGGTAAACTTGTTTAATATTATTTACCTTGAGTGAATTTTCACTGAATTAATTTATTCGAAGCAACCTACCTAACCAGACTTGTTAAGCATGCGGTCATCATTTGAATGGGAAGGTTAACCTACGGTGGGATAGAGTACATGCAGCATTTATTTTGACGGTAAAATATTGGATAAAAACCTACTAATAAGATTTAAGTTGCAAACTATAGCTATACTTTTCATGGAGAAGAACATAAACTCAAAGAATGTAAGAGGTAGAAGAAGATGACAATTGAGTAAACTTTTATCTAATGATCTTTGCAGAGGCAGTGGTTTTCTTAAATTCTCATCCATTACTTTGGTCCTCTTAAATGTTTTAGCAATGCAAAACGAGCAGCCTGCGCAAGAGAAAATAATAGATTTTCACCTTATTCATAGTTAAATCCTTTGTTATCTTTAATTTATTGATTACATTTTCCAATGAAATAAAGCTCCTTTACATCCTTTATACTCAAAGACGCAGGAACATGATTTTCAGTAAACAGAAGACAAAAAGGCATGCAAAACTAATCAG
Organism: Pyrrhosoma nymphula; assembly: GCA_963573305.1. Taxonomy (NCBI): domain Eukaryota; kingdom Metazoa; phylum Arthropoda; class Insecta; order Odonata; family Coenagrionidae; genus Pyrrhosoma; species Pyrrhosoma nymphula. Next base: position 76,495,138 of record OY754327.1, on the reverse strand, counting down.
GATGAATATTCGTTGATTCACCTCTCCTTAATTTACGTATTACTCACAGTCGTAATTTTTTGGTGATTTATTATTTCATTGGAGATGAAACATTTATACATTCACTGATTAAAATCTTATTAATTAAATAGACAGGAATAATAAAACCAAGGCATGTAATGACGGAGTAATGATGTACAGAATATTCGGAATAATGCGGAGAAAATGGAAATTGGCCACCTACCTGCTCGTCAAATTTAATGTACTAAAGCGATGACAAAGTTATACTACGTTTCATATTTAAGCTCGTTTGTCATTGTCGCCCAGAGGACATTTACATTCTCAAGTCCATCCAACGAAGCTGATATATTTTACAAGGAATATTTTACCGTATAAGTTGGGTCACGTCAGCAGTTAGTCACATGAATCTAAGTACAATTTCGAAAATTCTTTTCCGTAGTCGTTGCCGACAATAATAAAGCAAAATAACTCACAGCCTTTTTGAAGGATAGAATGGTCCGTCCGCAACAGATTTCACAGTTGATATCCTTTCTGATGCCAGATTTTGGAGAGGATTTGGACTTATCCAGCCCTTTTGTGTTTTCCCATGAAGTACTATTTGTTATACTGTAGTTATTAACTACTAATTATTGGCCCTTATTTTCCCTTCCCCAATTGAGAAAAATTTCTAAGAAACGATAATTATGAGTAGTATAGAGCACGTAGTTTTGACAAGCCAAAGGCTCGTGGTTCAATACAATGTTCTTGTGCTTATTCTGACACAATTTAGAAACTTATCGCCTACCTTACACTTCCTGCGAATTATTTACTTGAATTGGTGATGTTAACTCCGTATGTTCTCCGGGTTGTAATTTTTTATGGTTGCTAAATGCTCTCCTCTGCTTTGGTGTATATTTCAACAGGATTCTAGCAGCAGGAGCCCCTTAGTGAAGCAATATACGAGTACAAAATGATATCACGGCGGTGGCTGGCCTCAGAAGCCACGCGTCATTTTGCAGTTAATCGAATCACTACAACCAAACCCAAAAGTCAGAGCGATCGGCCATGGCGGAGATTGCTAAATTACGGGTCCAATGAAACGGAATGAAATTTAACCGTCGAGGTAGAGGGGCCAGATCCTTACCCTGTGCCGCCAATGGTTTCACAGAAAGGTGTGGTGCATTGAAAACTATTGAGCTTAACAGGATGTGTCTGAAGAAGCTACTTGTATTTACTTAACATTAACCACAAATAATGCTCGCTGAATTTTTGGAGTATATAGATAACATTTTAATATGATAAAATGCACTTTTACGGTCTTCTTTAAAAATTTCCTCTGCAATTATTCGAGATAGAGAAGGAAAACGGTTACATTCTGCGTCACCATAACTAGCGCCAAAGCTTTAACACGATAAATAAATATTAACAGGATACGAGAAGGACAAGTTGTCGTAACAGAATGAGTTTTGCCGAGCTGAGATTTAATTCCTCCTCATTTTACTTTGACGGAAGCGTAGAAGTAGTGGATGAAAATTTATCCCTCCCATCTGGAATTCCTTCCCGAAAAATGCGCATGATGAAGGCCTGATGTACGGTAAAAAACAAATTTCGCATGCGCATAAAAAGTCTGCTATTGCATGTTTACGCCATGTTTATGCGAGGATAGGTGGCGAAAGATAGGAAGGGTAGGAGGCGAAGAGCTTCAAACAAACGAATGCCCGGACACGCACCCGTATTTTGTTGTCGTCTTCACCGCCAGACCAATGTAGACGACACCGCGCGATTCGAAAACATTATTCTCTCCCGCCTGTCGGTCTAGTTCACCTGCTAGGGGTCTGAATGCTTACCTACCGCATCTCGCATACACGTCAATCGCCACAAGGCCACCCTGCTCGGACAGATGAATAACCTTCGCGCGCGAAGTGTTCCCTTTCCGCGTACAGCGATAGGAGTGGATGGGAGGGGGAGGGATCCACTCTCCGGCGTCATCATGCTCCCTCGTATTCCTTCAGCGCGGGAAAGACAATCACGTACTCTCCATCGTGTCTCGATTTTTTAAAAATCGCTTGTAATGCAGTTAATGAGTGGGAATGGGAAATCAATAAACCGATTCATACCCAAATAGTACATACTTTTCAAATTACTTATTAAATGGTACTAATGTTCAAATTTCTCAACTGAGTTTCCGTGGGTCATATATTTTTAATTTAGAGCTTATCGAGAGGAGTAAGGATTGTTTGTAAATGTACACAAAGTTATAACTTGGTTGGAAGTTCCGGGCACCTTCTTGGAAACCCGTTTTCCCGGAAACCTGGTCTATGAGAATATATTTTAATTAATTATAGCTAGAAGAAGGAGTGGTTAATAGTGGCCATTCTCTGAAGTAGAAAGCACCCTTCATACAACCTTCCCCTAATGAAAGTCCCTCTTCTCAAGCTGCTGTTCAACGCCACGAAGTATGTACCAGGATTTTTAACCAAGCTAAACCAGGCGTATTTTCATTTCATTGTGCTTTCTTTTTGTAGTAAAGTGAGTAAAATATAGTATAAATAGGAAAATTTGCGGTTTCAGTATAATAATAGTATAAATAATTGGGTTCTGAGCCAAAGACAAAAAAAAAGAAAAATAGAATAATTAAAAAATAAATAGTTTAAATTTTACTTTCTGGACTTCTAAAACAAAGTGGAAAACTGCAAATAATTCTTTCTTTCGCTATGAATAAGTTCTACCACATCTGCCCAGAGACTACATCATTCATAAAATATGCTGTATTTGGATTCTCTGCGTAGAAGTTTTTACGATTAGTATTTATAATATAAATATATAATGCTATGTACTTTTCTACAGTTTTCCACAGTAAAAACTGTAGAAATGTATTAAGCATTATATTTCAAATATGAATACTAATTAAAACGTCTGCTCAACCGCTTTAAAATTACATTTTTGCAGATAATGTTTGACTGTAATCTATGTAGTGTGCATATCTACTAGGACTTGTGCCCAGATGACACTTTGATAGCCACCCCATTTCTCGAAAGTGAAAGTAGGTCGAAAAACGGACTTCATATTAGCAATAGTCCTTAGCCAATTCATGTGTAATATAACATAAAAATCGGTTAATAAAGTTAGTTGCATGATTGGGTGAATGGACATGATTCGATTATCGTCACACTTGGTTTTATAAAAACTGAAGGGTACGTTTATGGCAGTCCCTAGCATACGTACGTTTCCCGCGTCGTGATCAACATTTCCACTCAGCTGTAATAAACGGATACTACGACGTCAAAAAATAGGTTAACAATGAACACTCACTTTGGATGTTTTATTCAATTTTTTAGGGAATTAAAACGTGGAAAATGAAACATTTATTGGGATTGGGTAGGTGTGGAAGCTAGACTATTGCCTACTCATTGCGGAGGGTCGGGTTAATAATTTCGGCGAAGGCAGAGGTAAGTGTTTCAGTGGAATTCCAATGCCTTCTGGGGAGCTAGCTCAGAGCAATTCAAGTGTGATACACCGCACAGTACGGCATTTTGATCTATTTGTGTCAAAGCTTAATAACTGTTGTTAGAAATGAGATAAGGAGATGAACCAAAATGAATTATGAAAATGATGTTATGAAATATCTCAGACAAATAAAGCGAATTACTAATATTGAACTTTTGACATAGAAAATAACGGTCAAATCTTCAAATTTTGTAAAAAAAGTAGTCTATATACGGTCTTTTAATAGCATACATCGGGATACATATTTTTCATGGCGGCATTGAAACCACAATAAATTCCACATTTGACCATGACTTATACGCTAAATCTACATAAAAAAGTTTTGTGAAGCCCTAATCTTTTTTCGTGAATAAGTAGCAGGATATAACGATCACTCGAAAGTTATGAAAAAAATGTATTCGACCTTCACATAAACTTTAGATGTGTATAAATTATAAGTAATTTATGTGGCCAAACGTGGAATTAATCGTAGTTTTCATTGCCACTATGAAAAGTATGCATCCTTATGCATGCTTTTACGATAAATAAAGCTTATATAAACTATTTTTTCCACAATTCGAGATTTGACCTTCATATTCAAGGCCAAAAATTCAATATCAGTAAATTGCTTTATTTTTCTAAGATTTTGCATCAGATCATCTTCATAATGCATTTTGGTTGATCCCCCTATCTCATTAATAACAACAGTTATTAGGTTTTCACAAAAAAGATCCAAATGCCACATTGTGCTTCGCGCCGTCCGTCGGATGGGACGTTAAACTGTAAACAGCTTCGCGACTTTCATAAAGAGTTCGCGGTTTTAATGTTGACGCCGTATTTCTCTCCATCTTCCCTCCATTGCACAAATAATCTTCCCTTGTCAGCGTACCCAATAATCTCTAATGGTACAAATGACTCAGTTATCGGTTGCTTCATAAAGTGACCAACCAACCATGAATTATTTATATTCAAAAGATATACATTTGACGTTACTCTCTCAGAGAACTGGGGACTTTTTGTTGATTACTATCATTGATTTTTTATTGAAATGGAGGAAAAACAAAGATGACGAAAAGAGATATCCAATTTAAATAATTATAGAAATATTCCAAGGCACAAATTTACATCACCATGACCCTGAATATTCTAGATAGATGATTCACGGAAGATAAATTCATTTTATACATTCATTCACTGTTGCCAGATATTCTATACCGAAATACATGAAGTTACTGTTGTTATGCAATACCATAACATTAATAAATGTAGCTACTTATTTTATCCTCCATATATTTTAAGAAATTTTCATTTCTATGTCAAAATTTATTTTTTAAAATATGGTTCAAAGATTTTGAATTCCACGTTTGCGAGATCTATCCGACGCTTAAGGAATGCAATAAAGTAAAAGTACCTAAATATGAATAAAAGGACCACTAAAATTACCTTAGTAGTTTGATAAACATATAATTGATCAGCGTTTCAAGATAACACCATAACGAAAATTAAGAATGAAATGGGACGCATCATTAAATTGGACCGAAATATTTCCATTCACGATGTATTAGGAACAGGAAAAATTCCGGGAGAAATTACGTTCCACTAGTGAAAGTCAATTTGGGAAACACAATTATACAGTGACAAGGAAGCATATGTAAAACCACGTGATGCTAATCGCAGTTTTGCGGAAAGAACATATGCGTGCTAATCGACGACATGAATGCGTTTTGAATCTTACCCGCCAAAAGAGCTCTGTAACCTCATAGCATGCTCATGAAGTGTGGTCACTGTTGATTCTCATCACGTGGAACATCCTCCGCATAGATACATACCTAAATAATCCGACTCAAAGACATGGAAAGGGAGTAAAGCTTTGCAAATGACTTTTCTCATGGAATCAGTCGACTAGTTGCGCCTACATTGACATATCTATAATATAAATAATGAACATACAACTAATATCTTCTCACAAAATTACGCAAATCCCAACACGTTGACTTCGATTGCATCCCGAAAACTTAGGCGACGGGAAAAGAAGCAAATCACTCTTAGAATTTTAAACTAAGTTGGAATTTAATTTTTAAATAAAAATATACAAGTTATTCATCGAAAAGCTACTAGTGAAATAACGAAATTACATTTTAATCTTAACTCAAAACAAATAAATGCTGACTTAGAACTAAAAACAAAGAGTAAAACAAGATTTTATAAATTTCTTCCATTTATAGCGATTTCTCAACAATACTTTCTGAGTATAGGAATTGCGTACGATGGGTGCAAATCCATCCTATTGAAGTTTATGTACGCGCATCGAAAAATGACGATAAAATGGTAATTCCATTCAACTGACAAGAACAAACTAAAGCTAAAAATATAGAAACGATCCAATTCAATCAACACCTGTTATTGAGATAATGTCATGTTTATCATCTCTTTTGAACATATTCATAACCATGTTGAAAGAATTGTTGATACAATTGAAATGAAAGATTTTATACACATTCATAAACCTTTGTTCTAATCATAATTGTGGTACTATATTGTTGAATTATTCAAAATATGACCACCTCTTTAACTTTGGTGGCACAGTAATGCAAGCATATCAATAGCAACGTGCATAGAAATGCTTCAAAGAGTATTGAAAGAGTCCCCGTGCCGATCCAACATAGTACAATTTGTTTGAAATTCCAAGGGAACAGCGACAACTCAAGTAAAGAAAACAAAACAATATTTGACTAGGGATCAAAGGTATCTAATCAAGCAGAGCTCCTCCTTCCAATGAAACAAAAGCTCCAGATGTCTTTCCCCACAAGTTCAGCATCTTTGATCCTACGCCTGAGGGGTCAAAGATAGAGATAGAGAGCATATTTCAGCAAGCAATTAAAACTTGCGCGAGTGATAACCGTGGTGTTAGAGTGTTTCTCACCCATGTGCAATGATGTAATTTTTTCCAGAGGAAGACATGAAGCACTTTCATACCAGCGTCACAAACGTGTCCGTGAGTTGTGCTGGTGTCAGAGCAAATCATTCCGTTTGGCTGAGAGAGGAAGGTTTTAATGTCCATTCGAGGAAATCCGTAGTTAACGGCTTTCATTTCATATTAGCTGCATTAATGGAGTCTCCACCAGACCCAAAAGATAAGATAAGAGGGTTAATCGATGACACTGCATATGGACAGAATGACTAACACAAACTGTAGGTCATTAAAGTGATAGCGCATTAACTCTCAGGATGACTTCAGAAGTTACGAGCACAAACATTCTTGGTCAACGGGCTCAAGAGGAAAAATTAAAAGGCTACTGGCAATTTCCAACATATAGAAGATGAATTTGAACCTCAACCTCACGAAAAACAGAAAACTGAGCAAAATACTCTGGCACAAGTACAGCTTCAGTATACGCTAGACCGTGGAAAACATAAAGTCGAGTGTCTTTGTGTCCTTCGTGTCGTACTGAAACACAACTGACCTAAATATTCAAGTAACTTTACCGTAGCGAGTAACCTCCTAGTATCTAGCAGCTCCCAACCTAGTCCTTCCATCAGCTGTTTTACTGTCTCTGTTCACTCCGAGCAGTTTTAAACGAAGCGAGGGGCTTTCTAATGTATTTTTTTTAATTTAACGATTTCAATTTTTCTGTGCAGGGTCCCAGAAGACGTATTCGAGATGTGGTCTAACCAGAGCGGAGTAGCATATTTTTTATTATTTTTTTTTTTACAAATATGAGGTTCTTTAAGAGAAAAAGTGCCTTCGGGATTCTATATCCGTAATAAATCACGATCAAAAACATTTCACTATCACGTAAACGAATTTCGCCCGAAGATTATGAAATCAATGCAATTGGACCATTCCTGCAGCCAAATACGCAAGAAGAGAGCTGCATTTTTTTATAAGCAAATTTGCATTGGCAAAAACCTCCATATGGTGGCTACACCGTAAAATGGTGTAAAGGGAATTTAATTCATATTCTGGCTTCTTTAAGAACAATGTGGCCTCTCTTTGATATGAAAAACGCAACATGTTGATTTTCACGTTACTTTATTCGCAAAAAGAACTTGAAATAACAAGGTGCTAAATATCCAAGACTGGGTGAACATGGTTAAAAATAGTATTTTTTCTGACAAATATAAATGCGATATTCAAGAAACATTGTTTATAAGAATTTAATATTCCTAGAGAAGAGAACGGTAATAAAATTAAGGTACCAATCAATCTCAATTTGCGACTAATTAACAAATAGGTACTTATAATGTATGTATGTACAATAGAGACGCTTTCGACGGGGAAAGTTGTCTCCAGATCTACCCCCAGTTGTATGACGTCAGACACGGTATGGCTGCCGATAATGCCTTGAAAGCCTATGCTAAAGAAATATATTAATCATTAAAACAAATCTCACCTATGGAATTATTTAAGGGAATTTAAATTTAAAAAATTAATGTGATAGTTTATAGAAAAGGATGGATTAACGATGGAAAAGACTCCATTGTTGATAACAATAAATAATGAGTGTTTTCAACGGGAAAGCAAATGGACGCACCTCACCAGAAAAATGTTAAATTTACATTTCTAACAAAATTAATTACCCAAATAACAAATTCAAATGAACTAGAGTGTAGACTTTTGCAGTTGTTGACAGATGCTGATGAGGCTTTCAAGTTATGCTGCGGTTGGAGCATGTTTAGCTCAACGTTTCACAGGCATTGCAGGGAGCGTATTCAGGAGCGAATAAGACACCCTTCGCTCCTGAAGACGCTCCACGCAACGTGAGTGAAACGTTGAGCTAAAAATGCTCCAACCGCAGCATAACTCGAATGCCTCGTCAGCAAAGTCTAATAAATCAACTATAATTTATCCTTTAGGTGTGTGAAATAAGTTAGGGATGAAAACTACCTCACAAAAAGCAGTCACCGGGCTCCAGCAAGTAAACACCTCAATTGGTTACCATGTCTGATGTTACATGTACCAGATTACCCTGACCCCTCTATCAATACATGGCAAGAATAGCGCACGCGCACTCTAACGCATAGATGCTCGAAGTACCTAACGGGAGAAAACGCAAAATTGTCTGAGTATCTCAAGTAAGAGGCAGAAAGGGGGACAAGACACTGCGCGCAGAAATAAACTTTTTGAGAAAATGTAACAGTTTTGAGAAGGTTTCGACATATCATAGTGTGCCATATCATCCGACACGACCATTGACTTCATTGCACTACCATATTTTCCTCCCTCGGAGCAAGTGTACAAAAGGAACTCAATGCATCGCAATTATTCCTTGTTTTTGCGGTGGAACCTCTCACATTCCCCGACTATGTCATATGTTTTAGAGTAAACATCCATTCCTCAATATGTGAAACAATAATGATAGCTCATCGGCCATTTAGCGCCGAAAACAAGACTTTTAAAACCAACATTTTCAGCCCCTATTGCATTGCCCTTATGGTGGAATATCCTTTCCCTCTAATAATACGCAGAATTACATTTTACCCTTCTATTAATGACCACCAATAATCACCAATCAAGTAGAGGGATTCTATTCACCAATAATCACCAATTACTAGAGGGATTCTATTCGTAAAAGAATACGCAGAATAACATTTTAGCCTTCTACTAAGGCCCACCAATAATCAACAATCAAGTAGAGGGATTCTATTCGTAAAAGAATACGCAGAATTACATTTTAGCCTTCTACTAATGCCCTCAAAATCTCAAATTATCTAAACTAAACTAAAACACAACACCCAAAATTATTCCTAACGTACGTCTTTACATTTTCACATTTATTGTAAAAATCTGCATTTTGAACCTTCCTCCACTCCCAGAAATGCCCATTTCCACGTTATCGTTCCTGCAAAAAATGCATTTTCCACTTTTCCAACTCACGAAAATGCCTTTTTCATTTCTGAAAATGGCCCACGTACCGTCCCACCCTAGCACCCCTGTTTCACTCCATACGCCCGCAAGCTTCTTGGGGGGGTGGGGTAAGGGCCTATTTTAGAAGGGAAATTAGTCACTATCCCCCTACCGGTTGTTCGTAAAACCTACAAATATGGCGTCGAAAACTCATGAAAAAATCGGGAAATTGGTCATTTTCAAACGTTAATATCTCAAAAACTACTAGTCACACGGGTATGATTCTTACATTTTTACAAATGCGCATTTTTTCTCTACTCCTAGGTAACACATTTAATTTCGTCAGTTTCCTACGTTTTTCAAAAAACATTTTAATCGTGCGAGACGGAAGCCCACCTTTACCATTATTAGCACTTATTTTCTGCTTTCTTTATTCTTTAATTTATCTCACACGTGCAGAGCATCTGCCAGTCCTGCTTCTCTCCCCCTTAACAACCCCTCTCCCCCCAAACAAAACCTTCGTAAGAAAACATTTTAACAATCAACACAAAAATAAATTAAAACATTTAAACAAAAACTATACCAAATTAAACAAATTAAAAGCAAATATCGAGGTACTTTTCATATGCTACACATCTCAACATACAATAAGACTACAGGCGAATGCGTATAAAGATAAAAGCGTTTCTTTGATGGAAATCAAATAAAGAGTAGCGAGTACTCCATCAACATCCCTCCGATTTTTTTTACCGTCTCATCCCTATAGGTTTTGACGGAATCATATCAGTGGAATATCACCCGATGATGAAATTGATAAATACAAATTCGGATGGGTATTATTATTTAGGTAATCCACCAGTTCGAAGAAATTGCCACGGGAAAAAATCAGCCTGGATCGGAAATCGAATAAAGTGACTTTGACTTTCTGAGCCAATGCGCAGGCCACTACGCTACTCTACTCCCTTAGCGATTTAGGAGGATATAACGGAACGTTAATAATCAGTAGCATCTAGTTCCGTTGTACCCTCCTGAATTTCCACGGGAATTATGAAGCCTAGGTAGCGTGGTGGTCTTCTCATTTGGGGCCAATCAAGTATTACGTAAGACGTTTTGGAGGGGGAGTGGGTTGAGCTTTTCTTACGTTGTCTTATATAGGGGGAGTGAGGGGGTCCGAGGCAATCTTACATACGATTTAAGTTACTTCCGATATTTTTATCAACTAATTAAATTATCGTCGGGCTAAAAATCTTACTTTGCAAGATTACCCCTGTAGTACGTCTGTAGTATTGGTAGTACGCCTCAATTATGCTGAACTATAGAAAAAACTATGATCAATTACTTGCATTCATTAGTTTGGACGCATCGTATTTGTGAAGATCTAGTGTTTTGCGGGTCGCGCCTACTGTGAATCGCGAAATATCGCAAATCGCTATCGATATCTGACTAAAAATTCATATTTCTACGTTTCTCAAAAGGGCCTATTATTTCGCAAAAAAATTTAAAAACCGGCGGTGATAAGGTCAATTTTTGCGCACTTGGACATGGAATCGCCCATGTATTATTATCTATGTAAATGTTTCCAAAATTTACGACAACTTACGTAAGATTGGGAGGGGAGGGGTTCATTAAATTTTACGTTGCCTTACATGGGGGAGGAGGGGGTTCAAAAAGTTACAAAAATCACCGTTCGTAATACTTGAATGGCCCCTTGGCCCGGAAAATGCAAAGATCCATGGTTTAATTCCCGGTCGAGGCCGATTTTTTTCTCGTGAAAAAACTACTTCATCGCAGTATCTGCAGCAGTTATGAATATCTTTAATCGACCGGTTCGTCGTTTGTCTTCCTTTCCGTCCACCGCACCTTCTCCATCCTCCACACCTACATCTCGAACGACTGCAGCCCATTCTCGTCCTCCTTTCTTCACCAGCCTCTTCTTTATATCCTTATCCAAAGGTCCCCGTCAACAGCTCCCTCCTATTGCAGAACGCTTCTGTCGCTGACGCTATTCTCCCCTTATGTCTTTGATCTTTTGTCCATTTGCTTCTAACATACTACCCAAGTAATTAAATTAATTTGTTCCATCCTAATTTAATGACCAGCCTCGCTTTCTTTGTCCTATAAAACCTCATTACCTTCATAAGTAAAAAAAGCAATCTCCAGTAAAATGTACAACCAATTGGGATTCGATGGAAAGGCAACTTCATTATAAGTAACATTTCAACAATTAACGTTAAAAAAAATCAAAACTTATTAGCGGACGCATAAGGCGCTTTGACGATTAGCAGCGAAATCAAGCAAAAAAGACGAACAGCCAAATCTATGAAAAGATTGTAAAATAACTTCCATCTCAGCCATACAATTCCTCAATTCCTTCAAAGAACTGCGGAACTGGCCGTGCAGTAACTTTAACGGAGTCACCCGCTGATGGTCACACAATTGTGATACAATTCCTTCCTTCGCAAAGGCTTTGATGAAGAAAGTTTAAAACAACTTACGAAGATTACTGTCTTCCTGCACTTCAACTCCATGGCTATATAGCTATGTAAGGCGGCACATGGGTTAACATACTTAGCAGGCGGCATCAGAAATGGGAGGAGAATTAAGAAAGTGAAGAAAATGAAAAAAGGAAAATCTAACATAAGTAATAGCAGCCATTATTGCAGTCACCCTACCTTAGGAAATTTATGAGGTCCGCAGCAGCCATCTCTTGGTTTTACGCCAACAGCTAAGCCATTAACCAATCAGCATTGTCCAAGCTGGGGTCGCCGTTTGTTCGACTTTCAGAGTCATTTCAACAGTACACCGCTTCCCGGTTTCTCACAGCGATCACAGCTGTTCGGGGAAAAAGCAAAGAACAAATAGAATTCAATGGGACTAACGCGACTCGTACTATTGGAGACTATTCAAAAAACGTCTACTCTACCTTATAAATAATACAAAAATATACCAATCCAATGCCCTTAAAAGTTCAGTTTATGCAACTGAAAGATCACATCGAACGACCCTCCAGAGTTTTCCATACAATGTCGCAGCAATAATAGTTGGTGCTGTTTTATTTCATAATAAGATTTGGCCGAGGAAAAATACGAACACTCATAAATGGACACCAACTCTATAACAACACGCCCCAGAAAGACCCACACTAGATCATTCTAAAACCTCTCTTAAAGGAACACTTTAATTGTATTCATATCTCGAGGACGAATATTTTCATGAAAAACAAATGTATTTTTCGCAGATACAAAATTGAAAAAATATTTCTTAAAATATAAAGTATTAGTTTGCAATCAATATTAAACTGGTGTTTGCATCTTACAAAGACTACTAACAATAGATACAAGAAATCCTAAAGATCAAAAGTAGTAATCCTCCAAATATCTTGTATAAGCTTTTTGAATTGAACTGCAGGTAACTTCAGGAGCTCATTTATTTATGATAGTAATTTATAAAATAATTTAGAACTAATTAACTGCACATGAAGTGTTCTTTTACTCAGGAAATCTAATAGACACCAACGAACTAATTCGTTACTTGTAAAATTACTGCAAGTTCTTTCCAGTCCAGGAAGAAGGAATTCCCATACATTTTACGTGAAAAGACATGGGTTAGCATGAATATATAGGACAAAATTAAAGAAATAAAAATTGAATGATATGAAATATTTTGAAAATGCTTATTGTAGTCTTTTCTCCGAGTTAATTCTGAGCCATAATTTAGTAAAAAATAGATTCATTGCCATGATAAACAATAGTTCTTTATTGGTGTGATCATTCATCACAGCCGGTGGAAAATGTTTTAATTTGCAAATATCTCATTCAACCGCACCAAGAGAAATACGAAGGCCAATTGCTCGAAACCAAATCTACCCCGCATTACTTTTCCAGTTTTGAGCAGATTTAGACCAGATATTTACTTCGCTTCGAGCGGTTCTTTTCAAAAGTATGCTTCCTATTTGCATGGAGGAACTACAGGAAATACTTTGCAAGCATTAACTATGGATTACAGCGACAAATTCACTTTAATTAGCTTCTCCTTATAACTAAGCGTATACAACGCCTATCCGCGGGAAAAATAGTTTCGTTTTCTATTAGTATTAAACGGAGTCTGCATCAGAAGAATGAAATTTCGAGAGAAAATATATATTATTGGCTGATAAATGACGAAAAAGATCGCATGTGGAATTTTATTAATTTGCAATAACTTGCACATCCAATCGATTGACAACCTTAAGCTCAGAGAAAACGTTTTCTGGCCATTTTGGATACTAACCACCATTTGACTGTCAAGTTAAATGGGAGGACTTGAGGGTTTGAGGGAGGGATTTTTCATGCCAGTACAACCTGCGAGGGTTTGATCAACCTGATCATTCAAATGGTAACCTACCTTTTGTAAACTAGTAGTGTACCATGAGTGTCTTCGAGACGGCGGGGAATATTACCACATTGAAGCGTGAAAGAGAGAAATGATATCGAGCTTTTCCTGGAATAACCAGTAATATACAGGGTGTTTCAGGAGGAAAGCGCAATACTTCTGGAGGAGGTTGGGACGTGATTTTAAGCATTTTTTGTCCTATGAACATGGGGTCGCAACTCCTTAGTTACCGAGCTATGGCAACGCAAACATTTTTCACAAGCATTCTGCAGTTACCATGAAAACCCCCAAAAGCAGTAGCATCCAGCAATACTTACAAAGAAAAACTGGTCTAAATTGTACTTAAAGTTTGTATCTTTCTTTTTCTGCCAAAATTTACGCATATTGCTTACATATTCTTAAGTGGTAACTGAAATTGTCAATATTTTTCTTCTTCAAAAAATTATTTTTTAGAATAACTTTTTTATTTTGAGATTTACAAAAAGGTTAATAAAGTCATAAAAATTGGAAAATTTAATTTAATTTCCATAACTGGTAAAATTATTTTCATATCTTAATTTTTAGCGAAGATATGACATCTTAAACGGTACCGTTACATGAGCACATTTTTCGACGGCTCTCTTCCATGCATGGAACTGATATTGATTTACCGATAAAGACAATTACCTTCACCAATCTAAGCTTGAGTACTTATTTTTAAACGTGAAAAGAATAACCAACCAATGAAACCCAAATTTAGGTGTTTTTGTGAACCAAATGAAGTAAGCAATCAATCAGCAAAGCAATTTGTTGCCGCTTGATTGCTTACCTCATTTGGTTAACAAAAACACCTAAATTTGGGTTTCATTGGTTGGTTATTCTTTTCACGTTTAAAAATAAGTACTCAAGCTTAGATTGGTGAAGGTAATTGTCTTTATCGGTAAATCAATATCAGTTCCATGCATGGAAAAGAGCCGTGTATTGCTGGATGCTACTGCTTTTGGGGGTTTTCATGGTAACTGCAGAATGCTTGTGACAAAATGTTTGCGTTGCCATAGCTCGGTAACTAAGGAGTTGCGACCCCATGTTCATAAGGCAATGAATGCTTAAAATAACGTCCCCAACCTCCTCCAGAAGTATTGCGCTTTCCTCCTGAAACACCCTGTATAAAGCTACAAAACTGACTGACTGACTGACTCACTCACTCATTGATACAAATTCCTGGGCATTTCTAATCGAGCTAAAAGTTTGAAACTTTCAGGAAAGGGATTGAATTCGGTGTCGAGTCAGGAAAAAAACTAAAATCCCAATATTTTTCAATGGTTTCGAGTCCAGATAGGATTTTGTTTTTAATGGGTTTAAATGGGAAAAACGAATAATTTACGTGTAGAGTAATTTTCTTTCATTCATTAAAATATGAAATAATTGAGATATGAGTTTCATTCTTTGACAAAAATGAGTCCAAAACTTTAAAACATTTAATTATTTCAGCCGATTTTTATCTATCGATCGATAAATTGAAATATTTGAGGTTTAAACGCAAAATTAATGCAAATTTCGATCTTTTTTACTTTTCGTTGTTAGGCAATTTTTCCATTGTTTCCGATATTTGCAGTACATTATTAACTGACTATAAAGGATGCATTTAAAGGAATTTAACATTCTCGGTGCGTATTTTAATCGCTTTTAACGATATTATGCCTTCGAACTACACGATTTACAATGTTTTATGATGATATACATAACTTATGGTCGTTTATAACCCTGTATTCTTGCAACCTATCGTAGCTTTGATACTCTCCTCCACTCGCTCATGCCTACGGCATCCGTTGGGATCGCACAGCATTCATCCATTGTATTTCTGAAACAAACCCTTCCACCTTACGCTGGGTTTCTATCTGTTTTTTCGGGGAACTTAAATCCTTGCTCCTCCTTTCCCAGTGGGGAATTTATTGTCCAAAATATGGTCAAAGAACGTTCAGTGAACACTATGAAAACAATCAAAGGTTATTATCGAAAGACATTTATTGAACGTTCAAATGGAACTCATAGATCGTACAAAGAATATTCAATGGATTGTTCGAAGAATGTTCAGCGTAAATGATTCTCTAAATGTAAAAAATAGTTTCACCTCCGTAGGCTACTGTCATCATACCACAATGTATACTTATACCATAGAATCATCATATCTCCTCATAACTATCGGAATAATACTGTTAACACATGCCTACCTATGATATGCCAATACATACCCATACTCGCAAATGATTTAAATTACGAAAGTAGAAGTAGGTGTTGTATACCTGGCCACTCCCGTGCGTCAATGTAACTATGAGAAGTAATTTTTAAATGTTAGATAATAACGTGATAGTATGAGAAAATACCATCCATTCATGATAATAGTTCTCTGACGTTAATTAATTGAAACCTATGTTGCCACACACGATGAATATGAAGTCAATATTGCACTCGAAACCATGCAATACGTAAATATGGAAATAAGAACACTGGACAAAATGCAACACGCCGCACACACCATGCTTTTTTCAGGATCACATACAATAAACTCTGATCACATACAATACAATAAACTCTCACAAACAACTGACTCCAGAAGTCAAAGGCCGGCAATACAAGTCAAAATAAAACTATGAAAATATTTCGTCACTACAATTTGAGTTTTGTGTATCCTAAACACCACGGATATTCCAATAATGTAGAATGAACATTGTCGTTAGACAATTCAAATATACCTGGATTAAAGATGTTCATCCGGGGAGCATTATTGAATAAAACTTTGTGGACAGAAAACAAACGATCAATGAACAGTCTCAAATAAATTGTTCACACTTGAACACACAATGAACGTTCTGAGGTTACATGCTCAGGATAAGTCAGTCGTGGACTATTTATGAATTAGTTCATTAATGTCTTCTGCATGCACACAAAAACAAAGCATATATATCATGAACCCATTCCTTTAATGCTAGATTCTCAATATTATATTCTTAGGTCACCAATGCACCTCAATTATTTAATTTCCATGAGTAGTAAGACTAAACTGCTTTCGTTTTTAATGACTTACAATGTACTATCATACGCTTTAAGCCTTCCGCTTGCAAACTGCAAGCACTCATTTACTAGTTACTTATATATAAAGCTACAAGACTGACTGACTCACTCATTGATACAAATTCCTGGGAATTTCTAATCGAGCTAGACGTTTGAAATTTTCAGGGGAGTGTTGGAATTTGGTATCGATTCAGGAACAAATAAAAAATCCCAACATTTCGTGCCCAAATAGGATTTTGTTTTTCAATGGGATTAAATGAGAAAACGAATACCTAATTACCGCGTAGAGTAATTTTCTTTCATTAATTAAAATATGAAATAAGTGAGATAAATGTTTCGTTCTTTGACTAAAATAAGGCCAAAGAATCAAATGATTTAATTATTGCAACCGATTGTTCTCTATCATTCGATAAAGAGAATTATTTAAGAGAATTTTAACTTCTCGGAGCGTGTTTCAATAGCTTTTAACGATATTATGCCTTCAACCTATACATTTTACAATGTTTATGATGATATATATACTATTCTGTAGCTTTGACATTCCTCCATTTGCTCATATCTGCGGAATCCGTTGGGATAGCACCAGATTCCGCCATTTTACTTCTGACACAACCTTTACACCTTATCCTATGTTTCTCTCTCTCTCTCTGTTTTTCCAGGAAACATTAATCCTTGCACCTCCTTTATGAAATATATCTCGAAACGCCAATATACAAGTCCAAACCATGTGGAATGATAATGTTCTATGCTGCATTATCTCTTCGATTTTGTAATTATGAATTCAAGTATTACGCCATGTGTTTAATATGTAAATTATAATAATTGAGATCAACAAAAATAAAATGAAATGTGAAAATCCATTGTATTTAGTTAGGCTGACAGTGATTGAATTTCAAACTGCCAAATAACTGTAATCATGTTCAATTCCAAATATTTTCCTTCAAAATTGCTCAATGGCATGTAAATAAAAGGAAAAATATAGCGATTACTAAGAAGTATGTACAAAGCATATATGACATGGAGCCATTCGTTTAATGCTATATTCTCATTATTATACTCTTAGGTCACAAATGGATCCAGCTAAAATCATTTTCATAAGCAGTAAGACCTTATTGCTTTCGTTTTTAATTATTTACCATGTACTTTCATACACTAAATCCCTTCCGCTTGCAAACTGCAAGAACCAATTTACTAGTTATTATCTTCTTATAAGTATATAAAAAAGAATGTTTTTCTGTTCGTGTTTTACGCACGCCAATACCATTTATCCGATTTCGATGAAACCTTGGTGAGTAGTTGTGCGCGTGCCTAAAAAGGTTTCTGAATTATAAAAATGGCAATTTTTGGGGTTGTTTTTACCCCAATATTGTTAACATTTACTCCCATAAGAAAAGCATTGAATTCGGAGCATGTTTTTCTTTAATTGCTTTTTTTAATTACTTGCACTAAGAATATTGGATGGAAATTTGTGTCATAGAACGCATAAATTAATGGAGTATTTAATTCTTTCATTCAATTTTCTTGGCTTTGCGAACGTGCTATTTTGGCAGCAAAAAACACCGACGTCAATGCAATCAACCACGCCATCCACGAACAGATTTCGGGCGAGTCTGTCACCTACAAATCGATTGACAGCGTCATGAATGCGGACGAGATTTTAATTATCCAATTGAGTTTTTAAATTCGTTGAATCTTTCTGGTGTATCACCATACAAATTGTCACTCAATCTCGGCGCACCAATAATTCTTTTGCGCAACATTAATGCAACACGATTGTGCAATGGAACCAGGCTCACTGACAAACAACTGATGCCAATCGTCATCTAAGCGAAAATTCTGAATGGCAAGTCAAAAGGAGAAGATGTGCATATTCCACGTATTCCCATCATTCCCACCGACATGCCATTTGATTTCAAACGACTACAGTTTCCCGTTCGCCTTGCATTCTCAATGGCAATCAACAAGGCAAAGGGCAATCGCTTCAAATGTGTGGATTAAGCCTAGAAAATCCATGCTGTGGATTAAACCTGGAAAATCCATGATTTTCACATTCTCACGAGTGGGACAGCCAAAAAATTTGTTAATACAAGAACAAGCTCATTAAAGTAAGCTTTGTAAGTAAGCAACGAAGCAGATCGTTTATGAGTTGCTCAATAACGTGCATCAGAATCGTATCAGTGAGACATAATATTGCGTGCATCAGATTCATATCAGTGAGAAAGAATTTGTGTTAAAAGTTACGTAAGTATTTTATTCGTACGTAGAATAAGATTTGGTGCAGCGGTCCCTTTGTTTGATTTTTTATAGCTTACAATCATGATATTGTTTTTTAAATGCTTATCATTAGATTACTTAAAGAACAAGGTTTTGAATTCTTGCATTCGATTTTTCGTATACGTTGCGCTTTTTCCTTAAATTGGATTTTAAAGCTCGTAAATCTAAAATGTTTGCACTACTTCAACATTAGAGTATTTTATTTACTTGGAAACGCAGCATTGGCATGGAATAGAAACTCATGCCATCATTTGTGCGTTACGAATTCCTGTGTAGGTACAAGGAATTCATTGGACTAGGTCTCAAATTCGTTTAGGGACCGATATTGAACCCAGAAAAGATTAGTGGGCCAAGCCATGAAAAGTATGGAAATCAATGGGGACTTCACGACAGAGTATTTTATTTTCCGAATACACAAAAAATCACTATCTTTAATTTATTTTGTATGTATATATGTTTATGCTTTGGATATGTGTGCCTACTTAGAAAGAAAATGAGGCATTGCAACGCATGCCGGGGAAAACCGGCTGGCTATTGGGTACTTATATATAAAGCTAAAAAATTGACTCACTCACTCATTGATACAAATTCTTGAGCATTTCTAATCGAGCTAAAAGGTTGAAATTTTCAGGGGAGGGTTGGAATTTGGTGTCGAGTCAGGAAGAAATCGAAAATCCCAATATTTTTCATTAATTTCGAGCCCAGATATGATTTTGTTTTTCAATGGGATTAAATGGGAAAAACGAATAATTTACGAGTAGAGTAATTTTCTTTCATTCATTAAAATATGAAATTATTAAGATACAAGTTTAGTTTTTAATCCAAAATGAGGCTAAAAGATCAAAACATTTAATTCTTGCAACCGATTTTTCACTATCGGTCGATAAACTGAATTATTTCAAGCTTAAACGCAAAATTAATGCAAATGTCGATCTTTTTTCTTTTTCGTTGCTAGGCAATTTTTCCATTGTTCTCCATCCTTCTTCCTCGGAACCTTCTCGGAGCGTGTCAAAATAGCTTTTAACTATATTATGCCTTCGACCTGCAATATTAAATGGCCAGGTGCTATCAGTGAATCGCTGTTGAGCACCGAGTCTTATTTCTACTTCTTCCTGGCCTCTACCGTAGCTTTGATACTCTCCTCCATTTGCTCATGTCTACGGCATCCGTTGGGATTGCACCAGATTCCTCCAATTTACTTCTGAAACAATCCCTCCATCATATCCTGGGTTTCCCTCTCTCTGTTTTTTCCAGAGAACTTTAATCCTCGCACCTCCTTTCTGAAATATACCTCGAAACGCCGTTCTACAAGTCCCAACCATGTAAAACGATAAGGTGTATACTACGCTGCATTATCGCTTGGATTTTGAAATTATGAATTCAAGTACTGCGCCATTTGTTTAAAGGTTCATTTCAATTACATTAATTGAGATCAACAAAAATAAAAATGAAATGTGAAAATCAATTGTACTTAGGCTGATATTGACAGAATTTCAAATTTCCAAATAACTGAAATCATTATCTATCACAAAAAACCATTCATTTATAACCCTGTATTCTCGCAAAATATGAATGAAAGGAATAGAATTATGAATCACTTTACAAAATAATCCATGAACGACGCAGCACTATAAAATCTGTATACAGTAATCTTGCTCTGGTATTATATTAAAATCAAAGAAATTATAACCAGCACTCTCATTACAAGGATGCTATGAAAATTTATGTGGTAGAGGTAATGAATTGATTAACACCTCAAAATATAGAAAGGAGACTATTCCTCAGCAGAAAATATTATTATATTTTTAGATATTTAACGGATTAATGTCCAGATAAACTTTAATACAAGATTTAATTGGCTCTTAACTAATTTTTTACAATATGTGATAACATATAAGGCGCCCTTTTTTCTTAACTTAAATGTGAAAATCCATTTCATTTACCCAGACTGATATTCATTCAATACCAAACTATTTATTAGTTATTATGATTTTCTATGCATATGCGTTAGAATAGCTAAAAGGCACATGGATTGTAACAGAAATATACCGAAAACAATTTTACAACAGCATTTATATCGATCATGGACTCATTCATTCAAGGTTACAATCCTTAAGATATAGTATTTGCTAATATTCATTAAAAATCACCCAACTGTTAAACACTATTACAGTTTTCGTTCACATGCATTGATATTCAATTTAGAATAGGGGACCCCCGAAACCAGCCGTTTTTCTACCAACGAAATATTTTATGCCACCCGCGAAAAAGTTTACCTGGACAGATATATCATGGACCATACGTTTAATGCTAGATTCTCATTATTATATTCTAAGGTCACCTATCCACTCAACTAAAATCATTTCCATGAGCAGTTAGACCTTATTTCTTTCGTTTTTAATGATTTAAAATGTACTTTATCATACACTATCCCTTCCGCCTGCAAACTGCAAGCAACCATATACTAGTTGACTTCTAAATGTACAATATTTTCACATAGCAAACGAACAAAAATGTAGAGATTCATCACAGGAGCTGTACTGTGAGAATTCAAATTTTTTTGGGGGGTTTCAGGCGGAAAATCTATCACATTTTCTATCCAAAAACCATACCCATCCCCTTAAAAATAATGCATTGTTTTTCATCCGAGCCGCGGAGGTCAAGAAATTGCCTTCGTAACTGTCTCAGTTCTGTTTAACCTTTATTCGTCAGCAATCATCAATCTGGTTGGTTTGCCGCTGCTCTCCACTCCTCTGTCCTATCAGCTAACCACTTTACTCCTATTAATTCTTCATTATAAATCCCTAATAATTTGCCTCGGGTATTTTATCCTTGGTTTTTATCGGTAATTCTATTCGCTTATTTTTCCATTATGTGACCTTAATCTTATCTACACAAATTTAGTCCACAATATGCACGTAGATGTTGTTTTAAAATGGTTGCAATCATTTAAAGTATTTCCAAGTTAATCAGAAATTTTTTTTAATTAACTCATCTGATTCTTTGGTTTTGCTAATAGCAGAGTGGACAAATGAAAAGTAACTTTTTCGTTACTTTCATCATATTTTTCGATTGGTCGAAAAAGCTCTTGGCTCTAGTTTGAGGTTATCGCCAATTCATTTATCTACTTTCAGCTTGCCTCTTTAAAAGCCCCACACAAATTATCTCCGCCTTGGAAAGCTATTTTTTCTCAATAAATGTCCTTGAAATGCTTTTATATCAAATTTTTGAGCAAATATGGCTTTAATAGAGAGTGTACTTGGTCGCGTATTAAAAAACTACTCAATGTTTCGTAAACATGAGACAGATACTGCGGAGTAGAAATAATTCAAACTATGATTTTACCAGACTACTACGAATTAATGTAGGCATTATGCTTACTCTAAGGTAATACACACACGAAAAAGAGAACCAAACTTCTTTCACACTCTTAAATATTTATTGACGAACTATTAAATACCATTACTCCTCGATTGCAGAATTACGCGCTCATAAAGAGCGAATTACGACATTTATTTGATGACAATACATTTTCCACTCAATAAAAATGGTTTCATGCACCAATTTTTGTGTTTCTCGAACAACAACTAAAAATGCTAACCTTGACTCATCAATAACGACCGGATGCCTTCGTTAGTGTCACCCGGGATTTCTTAAAAATCGTAGCTTCAATAAGTAAGGTAAAATGTGAAAATCATGTAGCTGATCCACTTTCGCATCGATCTAACGATACAAGTTTATTGTATCATGCTGTATCCACACTGGAAGGACATACTGAAAAGTTTATCTGGGAGAAATAAAGCCATTTTTGTATATTTGTCATGTCGTTTGAAAATACAATTTTACGTATCACAAACGCACAAAATATATCAAACACTGTTAAATCTAAACACTGTTCGCAACAACTTTTGTTTCGAAATATTGGGACAGATTTTCCACCCACTTCAACACGAAGAGTACATAAACCACGCGAAATCCCTATCGGAACACGAACAGGGGCAAAACGCGAAACAGCATAGCTTATTAGTTCTTACATGTATAGATAAGCATTTAAGTATATACAGCGGTCACATAAAATGCATATGAAATAGATGATGTATCAGAATCTGTTAGAATTAGATGAGGAGAGAAGAATGGAGGACTGCTGTTAACCAATCAAAGGATAAAAACACTGATTATTGTGACGCCTTCATATAACCTACTTCCTGGTTAACATCACGAGAATTTCCGATAAAAGAGGAAGGAAAATTTGAAAATTAAAAATTATTCCGTAGGTTTCAATCTAATAGCGAACGTTTTATCCAAACACAATTGAAAAAAGTCCTTAAGTCATAATTATGACAGCAATTAAATTCAGAGCATTTTAGATTTCTCAGTTCTGACTGGGAGCCAATACGAGATGATCTATCGGTAAAGGCAGTTTTAGATGGAAGTAGGAATTGATATCTAAACTAATCTTTTACACCCGAAGCTCCTCGTCTTCAGACACTATTTCATTCTTCAGCTCGGAATGAACCCTACTTCTCTTCATCCCAATCTTAAAACCTTATTCTCTTCATTGCCCTTCCCCGTTTACCCAGCATATCCCTACCACGGCCTTAAGCAACCCCTCGTCTCTTATTACCTTATTATCACAACCACCTACTCTGCCTCCTCCTGATTTCATTCAGCATGTTCCTCTCCTAATCCGCCATTCCAAGCACTTCCTCGTTCGCCTTCTTTTCCGTCCTTCACACTTCCTCCATTCTGCTCCACATCCATGAATATACATGTGGATCCTAAACTGGCCCCTAGTGGGTGTTGCTAAACATTCCGCATGCACCGAAAAATCAGGACCAAGCAGATTGTAGCTCCGCCACTCTAGAGAAGGTGGCTCTAATAATGCAATGCCGTGGTTCAAATGGAGATATTGGAAATAAAAGTACCGGAATTGGCCTCCCAATTAAAGCGGCCATTTTTTACACACAGAAGCGGAACAATGCCGATTGCAGCGCGAACTATCTTTTACGGAAAGCTAGGCAACACTGCTGCCCGCACAGTGGTGCCGAAGATTTATCCATATGTATATTCATGTCCACATCTAAAACGCCGGAAATCTATTCTCATCTTCTTTCCTCACAGTCCATTTTTCTTCGCCATTCACCGCTAAACTCCATAGTTAATTCTTATACAGCATTGTCTTTACATTCCACCATAATTTCAATGTAATTAATTATCTCCTATTGGTTAACGCCTCCGCTGCAAACGCTATTCTCATTCTAATATCTTTACTGCTATTCCCATTTTCCTTCAACGTATTGCCCAGATAATTAAAATGTTCTACCTGCTCTGATAAGATTCATTAAAAATTGAAACCAGCTCTTTAAGCACTGAAAAAGCGTCTAGCTTTAAACAAGTCCTTAAAGTCTTTAAAGCAAGCCCTCTGGAAATAAAGAATGGTTGTACGAGTGGTCGAGAAATTACGTTACGGCCTCACATTGACAGAAACATATTTCTGTTACCATAGTTGATATTTATTCAAAATCACTCAGTGCAGGTTTCAAAATACCTGGTTACGATTTACGGCTAGAGTCACATGTGTGCGAAAGATTCTTCAGTATAACTGTGACTCTACCCGTAATTAACCCCGCAACCACCAGGTCTGTCGTCCCTTAATGCCGGCAACGAAATTCTAAAGGGACCGGCCCACTAGCCAATTCAAACCACAAACCGTGGGTCTTTCTTCCTTTTATGGAGCTTTCCCTCAAGTCTATATGAGCGAATGCAAAAAGTTGATCCGAAAGTTGAAGCGGCGACGACGCGATCAATATCCCACAGATCGATTGGAAATGCGTAGCTTTCTTGAATCATGCGATCTTTTGACAGGCTGTCGCCGAGTTCGCTGGCGTTCGCCTGAAAGCGACAATTCACCGCCGATTTATCGCGGGATCCCGAATTTTCCCACAACTTTGCGTTTGATAACGGAGCTAGGAGTGAGGTCCACTCCGCGGCGTGCGCAATAAAATCCGGGGTCATTTACATGGTGACCGAAGGAACGATTCTGCTGTACTCTCTCTCCCCCTCTCAGACCAGTAAGTCCATATCGCGTGTTTGACTTCATTTTTGTTCGGCGATGAGTAATTTTCCAAGGATTCGAATCGGTGAAGTAGCCAGGATTTCGTTGATTCAAGTCTATATTGAGTAAAAGCAACGGGGTGGGAGGAAATGAAAAATATCAGGAGCAAATTTGAGTGCATGAACAATTAATAGTGCAATTGCAACTGCAGTTTAATAATTGATTTTTAGGCTTTTCTGCGTGAATTTCTGAAAGAATGCACCCACCCACCCACTGAATATACCCACGGTTTTTTATGTTTAAAAATTACAAATATATTCAATGAAAAATTGTTCACAGCAAAGAATACCCAAATGAAATCAACATTCCTTGTAAAAAAAAAAACAAATGTAACTTTTTTCTGTTGTTCCCTTCACCTGAGTCTTTTACGAAATCTCTATAATTTTCTAGATGTGGATGAAAATTAATCCCTCAAGTGTAATTATAAGTGTTTTTTTTACCTACCATTCCATTACATTATGCACTTTTTGCCAGAAACCCTCCGTTAATTTCTATGAATTAAAGTTGAATGAAAGAAAATTAAATTTAAAGCAGAAAGGTTTTCACGGTCAGCAATGATGAAACATTTATAGAGAACGAAGCATGATCAAGTTGACAATATAACCCGGAGCAAGTTTTCACGTTTCAACAAATGACATAAATGTAACTACGAGTATTATTGAGAATAGCTTTTGTCTCGCATTTTATACAGGAGGTACAAATCAAAAATGTCTATCTATAAATTCTTGAAGTTAGTATTTACGAACAATTTCTAGGAAATGCCTGTCTGGGAAGTAAAACCTCAAACAAGTAGACATTGCAAAAGCTATTTACTTATCAGAGCGTTTCACTGCAAAACTGGAAATATTAACATTAAAAATTAACATGTTTCTCTTTTTTATTTTTTTTCTCGAAGTTTTGAATGATCAAGACCATGATTTGATTCCATCCTACCCTTGTTGTGGTTGAAGTGGAAAACGGAATGTATCAAATACTCTAGGAGCTGGTACTCTATATTAACCGCTTACATTTTATTTTCAGATGGATAAGCGAAGATACGTTTGCTGGGATGTCGAGCCTGAGGTTCCTCAGCTTGGCGGACAATCAGCTCACTGAATTGCCAGCGAAGGCTTTGAAGCACATGCCACATCTTGTGACCCTCGACCTCGGACGCAGTCGCCTGACTTCCATATCGCAAACAGATTTTGAGGTACGGTAATAGTGTGATAAACGATTGTATAATAAATAAATTAATGCATGTAAATTTGGAGTGTGTAGCAGTCCAGTCAGAATGTCAGATTACTTTTCTGGCGTTTGATATTGCCGTCTCTTCATGTTCTATTTCAGTGCTTATTATAACACTCACAACATGCGATAAACAATTCACAATATTTGACAGAATGGGTCCTCAATCCCTTCTAAAGGAAGTACTTAGGGCAATAAAACCATTATACCATAAAAAATAAGCCTTAAATACTACAATATAAGTTCAGTTTTTGAATACCACATGCTATGTACCCTTAAATAATAACGTAGACGTAACATATACTTTTAAGTTATAAAAAAGATGTATTTAAATATAGCATGAAAAAGATCACGCATTTTCGTTCTAGCACGTGAGAGTACTTTATAAAGTAGCAATACTTACAAAATGGCTTTGGTGTGCCATTACTCATTAAATAAAATCTTGTTGGGGAAGCTTCTACATATACACACATTTTTGGGCCATGAGAATCAAGAAAACCTAACGCAGTTACTTTGGCACAGGCTACAATAAAAAAACAAAGGCCATCCCAACATTAATTTGCTATGGTGCCATAAATAGGCAGATTTGGTCAGCCCATCTCAATTTCGAGGGTTATATTTAAACTTTCCAAACATTCATAATGAATAAAAAACACTTAGTAATCTTCCACGGATTTATTTGTAT
The DNA here is from genome assembly GCA_963573305.1 of Pyrrhosoma nymphula. NCBI lineage: Eukaryota > Metazoa > Arthropoda > Insecta > Odonata > Coenagrionidae > Pyrrhosoma > Pyrrhosoma nymphula. Next base: position 76,468,105 of record OY754327.1, on the reverse strand, counting down.
GGCACGACGCGTTTCACCACTCTGTGGCATAATCATGTGCAAAGAGTCTTCCGTTTCCTCTTGGATATAGTATAGGTTTTGACCAAAGCGTTAGGGAGTGGGGGAGGATGGGGGGGGGGGGAGAAACTAAGGGAGGGGCGGAGAGGGGGGTAAGTGGGGGTGGGAAGAAGGAAAGTGTAGCGGCGGGTGGAGGGGGAACTAAGAAATAAATCTGTGGAAGATTACTAAGTGTTTTTTTATTAATTATGAATATCGACAACTTCCATCAGGTCCATCCTGAAACAGTTATATTTTTTCTAAACATACACTATTTTCCCACCCTTACATTAGCTTCTTTCCTTCTACTTCCACTCAGGGTTAAAATTCCTACTCCCGCCCTTTCCTCTTTCTCAACATTCTCTCCTCTCATCGCCCTCTACAGCATGTTGTTCCCCTCCTAAGGTCCTACATATATTCTTGCCACCGCCGAATCTCAGCCTTAAATTTCTTTTTCTCTCCAACCTCCTTGCTACCCAGCTAACGCTCTCCAATGTTCTCCACACCCACATCTCAAAAGCTCCCTGTCAACGTGTATCCTCTTTTTGTATGAAGTGTGAAGTGGTTTTTTCCAGCGTCCAAAAAAATTAAACATTTGATTGAGTTGTAATATAAATGTTTCCATAATTAAGCACTTTTAAGGCCTATATGTTAAAATTTTTGTGATGAAGGATTTGTGATTGGCCGTTACTTTCGGGATTATATCACTATTAGTTACTGGAAATCCTTTCCAAAAACGGTGATTTTCGACAAAAAAGTCGAGGGAAAATCCCCAAAGATGCCAACTTTTGGCCTCTGTGTATTATAAAAGTCTCTTAGACACAAAATCCTTAATTTTCCCTTAATTTGTAAGGGTATTGCGTTCCACGGAATTATTTTACATCGTCAAATATACCTACATCCGTGTAGAGCCCGATTTGGTCCGATACATAGGTACTCCTCCTTATACATATACTATCAAGTACCTACATACACTATCTTTAAGTATTTCCTGACGTTACTTCTAGGGTTCCCAATTCATCGACCAATATATCCGCCCACTATAGTTATGTATGTTTTAAACTACGACCTGCATATCGATGACTAAAAGTACAATCATTGCATGTCCACTTTTGTAAACTTTCGGAAAACGCAACAAGAAGATTTCGATCTTGGGGGACAACTTGCCGAAGACCCCTAAATACCCAACAGTCCCATAAATTTATGAATTAGATAATATTTTATTAGACAACATACCACTTTTAATCAAATTTTCATTAGTTCCACCAACTTCAATATTCATACCTTATTTTGGGCAAAAATATGGACATACAATGAATGTGCTTTTAGCCCTCGATATATTAAACATATATTTATTCATTTAACTACCTGTAGTTTACCATGGTCATTTAGAAGTCCCTTCTATTGATCCAAAACCTCAGCCCGAGCCCAACGATGCTTAACTTCCGAAATCTTTTTGGTCATATGCGAGAGAGCTTCAGGGAAAATCTTCAACCGTAGATTCGTTATTTGATAAAGATGGCAAACTTGTCACCGAAAATATTGACAAAGCTAACACGTTAAATTCCCACTTCGAAAGTGTATACACTACAGACAATACTGCATGTAATTTTGAAATTTCATTCACTGAGGAACCGATGAAAGAAATCACTATTCAACGCGATGGGATAACTAAACAGCTACAGTCAATAAAAAATAGTAAATCTCCGGGTCCGGAGGGAATACCCGCGCGTGTCCTCAAGGAGTTAGCACCACAGATCGCACCGTTCTTAGACATAATATTCAAGAAGTCATTGTCTGAAGGAAAGATACCATTAGACTGGAAAATTGCAAACGTTACACCGATATTCAAAAAGGGAAACAGACACGACCCAGGGAACTATCGACCAATTTCATTAACGTCGATTATAGGCAAGATACTCGAACATATCGTCGTTAGCAATATCATGACGTTCCTGTACAGTCGTGACGTCCTCCATGGCTCTCAGCACGGCTTCCGGAAAGGTAGATCATGTGAAACACAACTCGCGCTCTTTCTTCATGACGTTCTCAAATCTGGTGAATCGAAAAGACAAGTTGACGCATTATTTCTAGATTTTAAGAAAGCTTTCGACACGGTACCTCATAACAAACTTTTATACAAATTACAGTCATGCGGCCTAAACGAAACAGTAGTAAACTGGATACGCGACTTTCTGAGTGATCGTAAGCAAAAGGTAGTTCTTGACGGAATTAGCTCTGATGTAGTTAAAGTGACATCAGGTGTCCCGCAAGGAAGCGTGATCGGACCCCTTTTGTTCATTATATACATAAATGATCTATGCTCTCGAATTAGCAGTAAAATACGTCTATTTGCCGACGACGCTGTCATCTATCGTGAAATTAGTGATCACTCTGACTTTGAAACTCTATCATCGGATTTAAACAACGTTCATGTGTGGAGCCAAGAGTGGGGACTCGAACTTAATCTGAGCAAATGCACGGCGGTACATTTCTTGCGGAGGTCGTCCAACTATTCCCATGTATATGCTGTGGATGGTGTTAACATAAAGGCGACAGATGAAGTGAAGTATCTAGGAGTTACAATAACTTCGGACCTATCGTGGGGAGCACATATAAGAAATATTTGTGGCAGAGCTCTGAAGAAGCTAGGATTCGTCAAGCGTATTGTGGGAAGATTTTCGGATGAAAAAGTAAAAGAGAGGTGCTATTTCGCACTCGTCCGGCCACACCTTGAATATGCAGCGAGTATATGGGATCCGGTGCAGAAAGACTTAGTCCGGGAACTTAATAAAATACAAAGGAAAGCTGCGCGATTCGTCAAAAACAGCTACGGGCGTACAGACAGCGTTACACAGATGTTAAACGAATTAGGCTGGGAGCCGCTAGAGACTCGGAGGCTGCGCGCTAGGCTTAGATTACTTGAACAATTGAGAATAGATATCTTTCAGAGCGACACGGAGAACATCATATTAGAACCCCACTATATTTCCAGGTCCGACAGAAACGATAAATTAAGAGAGATATTTTGCCGAAGGGATAGGTATGGGAATTCGTTTTTCCCCCGAACAATAAGGGACTATAATTCATGCTAGGCGTAATTTCATTAGAGCGTGTCCATTTTATATGTAAACGGCTGGTGTCCTAACACCCCCCGCCACACGCCTATTGAGGCGGCTTGCGGGGTAATATGTAGATGTAGATGAACTTGGCTGGTGATGCGATGGTGATCAAGCGGGAACCGATGTTTCCATTCTAGCAAGCCCTCTGGTTCTGATATGTATCATAATTCTCCTATACCCCCTATGTACCCGATATGGATCATTTCATCGTCGAATCGAATCGTCGCTTTGATATCTAGGGAGAAACATTGCGAAGCCCCGCAGGCCCACGTAACGAAGTTGATGACTCTCCGTAATTGGATTTCGTACATTTGGAACATTTTCCGACTTCATAACATTCAGGAAGTGGGTTTCGTGAGGATTATCCTACGATTTAATGCTCGGCAAGGAGTATATATATAGAGAAATATCTCTATACTCATTGAAGTTCGGGTAACTATGACTCACGGCTTGGATTCCACCAATCCTTCTCCCCCAATTTCCGCATTATCACCACGGAAGGCAAACTGAGTTATCGAATATTGAACAGTTGACTATGGGTGGAGCACTCCTTAAAAAGTAAAATGTGAGGAAATGCAGAAACTATAACGATAAGGAATGGTGGAAGGTATGTACATTTAACTACCTACCTTTTTTAACACCGTACCTACGTAAGACGGAATCAGGATTTAGGCGGGAGAAATGATTATCCTGATCTTAGGGCTCCAATAGAAAGTCCTCGACATCGGTTTCCCTAATATATTTTAATAAAATTTTCAGTATAATAGTTAGGGAAGCAATTTGATGAACATCTGTGAGTGAATGCCGGAGTAAAAGGCCTTTAACCCTAGGTCTGGAAATTTTAGAGCTAAAATTGGAGCAAGTTGAATAAGAAAACATTTCTACCAACAGAGCTGTCCCTCGCCCGGGAATCACTTACTTTATATTTATAAAAAATAAAAAAGCGTCAATGATATGGGAGCTACCAAAATGACAAAGTCTCTTGGTATATAGTTATCTAGACAATCTATTAGGCGGGTGCACTAGGATTCACTGTGGAAATACCTTTGAAAGTTTTTCCGGGAAAACTATAGCCTGAATTTCATGTGCATGCTTAATAACGTCTTGAGAGTGGTAAGAAGTTAACCACACCCAATCAATCAAATACGGTTAAGCAATAGGTGCATTTATACAGCTTCATATAATTAAAAAACTTTATTTTTCTGCTCAAGCAGCTGCATACTGAATTTTTATCTCTGCATCTATTATAAAACTTTACCGTGATTTGAATCATTATGATTCGTGATTAATGTGCGTTAAATATAAAAATCAACGTCTAATTAACTTATTTAGAATTTAAAATAGAACGTTTCATTGGATACCGATTTATGCGCTAAGTAAAAATGTTTAACGTGATATAAATGGAACAAAATATTAGGAATTTCCACAATAACTAATACCACGCACAACTTTGATTTCCATAGAAAATTTCACTTCATCCATGAAATAAAACAAAATGAGAGACTAAGACTTATTAACTGGTAAAGAAAGGTAGCATATCCATTATTATCACAGATGATCTACCGATTTAGGTAGGCTCAGATGGTTGGGGTTGTGTCTATTAGTATATATTTTACAGGTGCAGGCCCCAATCTCCTTACACAATTTCATTCCTCAGTTCGGCATAAGTCCTGACTATCTTCATTCCACCAATTAAACCTATTTCCTTTTCCCCACTAAATCAACATCCTCCACCAGCCATGCCATCAGCATCTACCCACCCCTCATTACCCATTACAACCACCTACTCTCCTGATCTCTTCCAGCAATTTCCTCTCCTCACCCACCATATCAAGCACTTACTCATTAATCTTCCTTTTGATCCATCACACCTCCTCCATGCTCCAACCAGGTGCAAATCGCCCAAAAACTTATAACAAGGGAGCCATCCGTAAAATTTAGCTTCATTACTAATTTATGCAATCACCCAAAAGCATATATTTTTTAAACCAAAAGTTGATCTACCCACCCTCTGGCTAGTGGATGAGGGAGCTGTTCAAGTTGGCTTTCCTGATGGCAGCTTTGTAGGCTATCTTCATGACTCCAAAAACCATTTATATATAATTATATTTTTAGGATACTCTACCCAAATAAGATAATTTAAATGGACATTAAACTATTCCTATGGAAACACTGTGTGCTGTTATACCTCCAAACTCCTGTTTTAATCAGTTATTTATTTCCTCCTTCAGACTCACACTTTTCACCCCCCTTCATTCCATCCAAAGTGGGTGTTTTTATTCCTCTTCCCTGATTACCCAACATTCTCCCTTCATTGTCTTCCTCTGATGATTATATATTAATGGATGTTAGCGACCAAATTTATGATGTTCTTAGACATGAGACAAATTCTGTTTTTAGTAACCAGGTTCTGCCTAATATTACAGAGCCTAAGACATCTTCCTCCTTCCTTCAGCATCCCATTGTCTGTCAAAATTCAGTTCCCCCACTCCTCTGCCCCTTCCCATAACTTCCTCCGCTGAATTTTTTCACACCCTTACCATGTCTACCACAACTTTGTATGTCTTCCTATGTGCTGAATATTTTATCTCTATCCTACATATCTCTACATCTCTAAAGCCTCCAATTTATTCCCATCCGTTTCCCATAGTGATCATATTTTAGAGCCTTGAAGAACCAAGCCTAAATAATTACATAAACCTTTATTTGGGTAAAATTAAGATAGGAATTAATTCCCAGAACCAACTACTACGTTAACCAGAGGGATAATGTTTAGAGCTTAGTGGCTAATCAGATCCTTAAACTTTTTGAGACCACATGTCATGAATATAATTTGATTAACAAATTGAAATTAAATAAATATTTAAAACAATGGAAAAACCAAAATAAGCCATTGGTGTGAGAGGCAAGGTCTTGGACAGCTAGGATTAAACTTTAGATTGATATGGGCTCAGTGGCGGATACAGAAACAACTCAAGGGGGGGGGCGCAAGTTATCGCGACGATTGTAGCTTTCAAACTGACTGCCTGGCAGCGACTCTGCTTCCTTTATATGTGTAGCTCGGTTGTTTCGAGAACATTCGGTGCCAGAATGTTCGCTTCCAGACTTTTAAGGAGTGTGAACAAATACAAACAGTAGAATATTCGCGACTTTTCTCGAAAGTTCTAGAAGCTCGAACTTAGCTTCTCGCGGGCCAAAAAATTGGCTTTTTTCCTTTTATCCCAAGAAACGAACTCTTATTATAGTTTTTAACACGTTTTCTTGTAATCGCTTAACATGGAGTGAAACAAGCTAAATTTTTATGTCAATTTCATAAAAATCGGCCGAGCCGTTTTAGAGATATTAAGTCTCAAACGCAGGGTCGTATACTTTCTGCGTCGACAGTAGATACGAAATAGATACATGAAGGGAACTTCATAAACAAAAGAATCACTAGCAAGCGAAAGTTTTATACCAACCTATGAATTTCGCAATAAATATAGGTATTTAACCGACAATAAAGAGTTCTTGAATTTTGCAGTGAATTGAATAAGGTTTGGCCAAAAATTATTTCCCGTATTTCGCCGAATCGACCGTAATTTCGAGAGCACGGACTCAGTTACGGAGGGCAACGGCCTGCCACGATGGAAACACCGGTTCCCGATCAGTCACCGAAGTTAAGCATCGTTGGGCTCGGCTCGAGTTTGGAGGGGTGACCCTCCGATTCGTCCGAGTGCTGTTGCCCCTGTCTGCACGTGGCAGACAGTAAGTGCGAAATGATCTTAGCCGTCGAAGCACGTTAAACAAAAAATACTACTACTCAGTTACGGAGTAATTTTCGACTAACGTATTACGACTTCAGTCAATTTCGACTTACGCTGCTAGTGTCGGAACGCATCTATTACGTAACTCGGGGACTGCCTTTATTCTTTGAGCCCCAATGTAGATAAACATAGCAACCTATTCATAATTTAATAATGTATCAAAAAATTAAGATGGTTTAATATGTACAAATCACTCTCTTCTACAAAAAGCTCATGTAGGTAATTTTAAAAACCATCAGGTGATTAGATTTCTTTCGTTAGTCCAGATTTAAAAAAAAATTGGAAAAAAATATAAAAAAACTCGTCTAACATGGTTTTTAAAAATTCAGTGTTCCTCTCAATAAAATATATGGTTAATAATTAGGTTAGTTTTATTCCTTTGAGAATAAAATAAGAGTACTACTAAAGATATACCTGGGTGACTCATAAAATTCCAATTTAGGTTCTCTGACAACGTAATAAGTCACAATCATTCATTTGACTGACTTCAATCGCTGAAATATTATGGTTTCTTGGGAAATCTTCTCCGTCATTAACAACTGAAAAAAGGTAATAAAAAAATTAATGAAACTAAAGATACAGATACCCGTGAATTTTCTTAAGCATTAAAGAACATAGAGATAATACATATCATTAAGTCAGTGCCGAATGATGCTCATCCAAATATGAAGTTCAAAAGCATTAATTATAAAAAGTTAACATAAGGTATATATCCAGATGATTTCTCTACTTCTCTATTTATTAATATTTTCTTTCCTGGAGATATAGGTCTATATAAACCCAAACATATATACCTCTATCTCCAGAAAAGGATATATTAGGTAGATATATACTAAATTATTCTTGCATATCCATCAACATGTGCCCAATGTTCATATTTGCCAGGATTATCTGGCATTAGATTAGTCCGAAAGATTGTTGCTTAATTTTAGACCGATCAACATGATATTTTTTTGCCATTTGTCTCTCTACTTCTGAATTCACTACCTTCAAGCTACTACATATACAGTGGTCCACTTCACTGAGTAAGAGGGCAATCATATTAAATAAAGGTGTGAACTTATGTACTTTATAACTCAATTTAATGAAATTTGTTGAAATTAAAAATTTAAGTACCTATTACAAAATTTTCTGGCCATATTTCACTGTGAGCCTTGAGCACTCAAGTCTTGAATGCCTTTATAGTAACATCAAACTCTCTGATTAATTGTAAGGAGAACTTTAAATTCATTTCCTAACTGTTATTTTAAAAACTTAGAACTATTAACAACCCTCCCACATTTTTTGCTTAAAAGGATTGCTTTGTTTTAACTAACATTGACATTCTTCAGGGTCTACCAGAACTTCAATCCTTATTTCTTGTAGGAAATTCTATATCAATCATAGAGCAAGGTTCGCTACCAAGGGGCCTCCAAAATCTCCACATTGGCAAAAATCAGATATCATACTTAAATGGATCCATCAGGTTAGTATTACTTAAAAACTAGACTAAATACCACATGTAGATCTCCATTAAATACTTCACTCAGCTTCAAAGGCAGAATTAATGGTAGTGTTAAATAAATCTAAAGCAATGTGAAGTAAATAACAATGTTACCTTCAAGAATGTACCGTTGAGAGCAAGAATGGCATAAGTCAAAAATGTCCCAATTTAGAAAATGTGGCTATGTGGGAAATAAACAAAAGATTTGATGATAGGTGCTGCTTTCAAGTGGAAAAATACAGAATTGAGCACAAAATAGCATACAGATAAAGCCATGTTTGAGTGTACCTAAGTGAAATGTGACAAAAAACACACGCCTTTTGCTCTCAACGGCTCATGTAAAACTATGTAGGTGTAAAAGGGAATGTTAGAGTACAACATCATATGATTCTCACAAGAATGTTATTTATAGCTATAAAAGTGAAATAAATGCAGTGTTTTTAGAAATTATTACCATCAACTAAACATAAGAAAAATACAAAGAGGTCAGTCTTATGTAATGCTGGGCTGAGAGAATATCCTGGAAATGTTGACAAATCTGAATGATGGAAAAATCATGGGATTGATTTATGAACAATTCCCTTGATGGCACCATGAAAGAAAATATGCCACTGCTCCTTACAATCTCATGGAGAAAAAGACTAACCATTCCTCGAAAACCACTAACCACAATGAATGAACCTATAGGCATGGAAATAGTATAAACCATGAAAAGACTTGTTTCCACTACTGACAGCTTGCGGTGACTGCTTGACTCAAGTTTGCCTAACAGTGGGTATGCCAAAATTATCTTAAATGCCGCACTGTATGGAATGACCCATTTAACACACAAGTGTTTCAAAAAAATTCCAGAATTAATAAATGGTTTTGATTACTTAGCAACAATATTGGAACATATTTCCTAGATTACAAGTATCTCTGCAATCTTTGGAAAATTTAAATAGGAGCAGTCGAAGCAGAAAAATACCCTTGACACTGCCGTTTTAAATGTTCTTAATTATCTGAAGTGATTAAGCACTTACAAAAGGACATATTTCTAAGACCCTAAGACCGATTTTACTCCCAGAAAAAATTCCACTGCAAATCTTGGAAATGAGAATGAAACAGAACCAGATGAGACGAGACGTATTGATTAATTTCAGCAGGCAAATGTGAAATACCTGCAAGAACACATCAACGCTTGGAAATACTGCTTTGAAGGTTTTTTATAAGAGAAATGGTAATTTAAGTAATCACTTAATTTTTTGTAAGGCAAAATGAATGCCTTTTAATAATCAGTCAGCATCAGATAGAAGTCCAGAAACAATGATTACGAATATATTACTGAAAATGGACACAGCAATTCCATGGTGGTTGCAGTTCTGTATTGCTGCAACATTTTGGCAACATACATGGCATGGTGTACAGGGGAGGCCATAGTATATCATATGATTTCATTAATTTTTCCTGTAATGCAACCAGCCCTAGGGGGTTTCGTAAGAACTGGGTTCATCTTAGATTTGTCCAAATACTTAACGAGTTTACATCTAATCAACTTTCTATAATATTTATTTTTAACGTGGAAGAAATTGAGTTCAATGCATTGATTACTGACGTAAACACCTAATTAAATGAAGTAGTCACAATAGATCACAATAGGTGGCATCTAAGCATGTCATGTAGAAAACATGAGATATCTCGTGATGCGTGTATAACAGATGGTGTGCAAAACTAGAGTAAACTTGTAATCATTCCACAAAGAACTAGTGCCAACTGGTAAGCAATGAACTGTGCATTGTTGTGAAATAATCATTCATATCTGTAATTCGTATGCGATATATCATGTTTGTACAACCTTCTTAAGTCACAATATGTAATATATAAATGTAAATAAAAAACTTTCCTTGAACAAGGTTATTTTTCCTCGCTTGTTAGCGTGAATGGTTCAAATGTGTTCGAAAAACTGCCCCTGCCAGAAATCCCACGCATGCGCAGAGAAGATTCTAGTCCGCTTCACGCAGCGAACCACTTGCGAACGTTCGGACTGGTCGACATTCGAATCCTCAGGGAAAGGTGCGTGTATTTGATGGTGGTCTCAGCTGAATCGGCCGTGACGTCACGGAGTTCCAAACATAGATTACAAGCAGGATCGTGCTTAGAAGTCGTGCTATCGCCTTTCCGCATTAAATTCTGATGAGTTACCACATAAATGTCGTAATTAGCTATTAGATTACGTTGTATACTCTTACGGAATTACCCTGTTTTTTTCAATTTCTTCATAAGACTAGCGAAGTAAGCAGTGTTATTGTAATTTACATCCCATAGTTTCTTCCGTAAAATATCTTAATCATCATGCTACAGTAGAGTCTCGGTTATCCGACCTTCCGTGTTATCCGACTGTCCCCGTGCACGATAACTACTGTAATTTATGTAGTAAGTACCTTCTATACAACATATAAATTACTTTGCTGTAAGTACAGTCTATCATATTATTACTTGTACGTCATATAAAGTTTCGTAAGACACATGTATTTGAAAAGTTTTCAATGTGCAAATTAAATTTAATATTTTTTTACATTGTTTTTATTATTTTCCACGTTATCCGACCTTCTCACTTATCCAAACTTGCCGCGGTCGGTTTAGGTCGGATAATCGAGACTCTACTGTATTTGTATTTCTAAACTTATGAAGGAATATAGGTAACAGGTAATAGGTAGGCTACCATAAAATATAGGTAAACACGTTTACTTTTCTATAGTGAAGTATTTCCAGCTTTAAAACTTTAACTGAAAACCACGATCTAAGATTCGTAGCAGTACCTACTCAAGTAGGGAAAATGGAATTCTACTGCTTTCAAGATAAAACATTTACATTTAATGGATTTATGTATCATAACTATTATTTAGGCTAAAAATAAATAGTCTCGGTTTATTAAAGACCGTAATCTGAGCTAAATGTTACGATGATCGATTTGCTCTTGCCCAAAACATTCCCAGCAAAAATGTTTGTTAATTTTGGAAAGACAATTACAGTGCAATCACCATAGGTAGAAGAGGGCATAAGAAATGTGAAATTAACAATTCAGTAAACATCAGACAAACAAATTATAGGGGTATGCAGAGAATCCAAGTCCACATCAGCTGTGAATTAATAACTCAAAACATTATAGTGTTTTAACAAATATTTGTGTCAATTTTTTTTTACAGTTACCTTTTTAATTTTTTTTTTATTTTTCCTTCTTTGTGCTTTTCCAAAAAGTATAAACTCTTTGCAAACTTAATGCCTTTAAAACATCACTTGGAATTTCAAGATCTTGATTAATCTTTTCAAAAAGTCTGCCCGTGACACTTTTCTTTATGATCTTTTTTGTTTTGCAGTTTTTCCTAAAGAGATTTTTGAAGGAAATTACTTGCTCACCCCACCACTGGCTGGGTTCAGTTAAGCCTCCATGAGACAAATGGGAGATCCACGAAGGCACACTATAATGGTACTCCCTACTAAGCCTGTAGGTTTTGCTTCCTAATTCTGGGTATTATAATCACTAAATTTCTTTGCCACCCACCCAGCCAGGTAAAGTAGCCCATCTCTTGTAACTTCAGTTACAGTTGAAGAACTGGGATCAGGAGAAGTAACAGAGGAGTCACTGGAGAGTGCACTGAATGAATCACGTGAAGGCCGTTTGCTTGTAGTCCTGGATTTGGTTGAATCCAGCCCACTGACCCTCAGAACCTTTTCCAGTAGATACTCTTCAGGAGCAAAATCCGTATTGCTATGCCCTACCACAATGCCTTGATTGCGTCCCAAAATTACCATCCTTAAACACATCAATGCATCCATTGGTGATGGATGATCATTTAATCCTCCTCTAGGTCTTAGTTGAGAAAACAAATTTTATAAACTGTCCTGATTGAGTTTCCTAGTCATAATGTAACAAATATCGTGGGTTGCCTTGAGATCAGTATACAGTGCTTTCAGAGATCTTATGGACATTATCATTCCTTTCTGAAAAGGTAGTAAAGCTTTCTTACCTGGACATCTCATGTATAGAATAGTGTCCTGAACCTGATCAAGAGCTACCATTTGAGATTCCAGGTCCACACCCAATGCACTCTTAACTTTAATATTACAATATGGCTCACCACTGTTGAAGATGTCAAACCATGTATTCACCATTTCAATGAAATCTGCTACCTTACACCTTTTTTCTTTTTCCCCAATATTGTAATGCCTTAGTGCAACTGCTGTGGTGTGTGACATAAGCTGGGTAGCTAGCTTTACATTTTGGCGAGCATGTTTCTCACAGTTAACATGTGAAGAGGTTAACCGAAATACTGAGGACACCTCAGTGCTTGTGTGTTTAATTAAATCACGAACAGGGCCACTATCTATCACTTAATTATTTTTCAGAATAAAACCTGAGTCTACAAAATGGTTTCTTAAAATCTTTAAAAGGTGAGGAGCATCTGCAAAACAGTACACTTTCCTCTTTTGATAAGTGAACCAGCTGTCCTCATATGATACACCTAACTGTTTCCACAGCCCTAAGTTTGTGCTAGCATTACCACACACCACAGCTACAACCGCTATTCCACCGATGAAACATTACTAAGCACTCCTTCCAAAATCTCTTTCGTCATTGGGGTATCAAAATTTACAAAAACTGGCTGCTTCCATTATGAAAACAATCCCCTTGCCATTACGACCAGCATCTGTTTATGTGGTCCCACGACTTCATCAGCTGAAAAGAGAAAAATCAATTTGTTACCTACAAAATGAAACCATTGTTTAGTCATGAACAATGCTTTTATAAGGTCACTGAATTAAACTAAACTCTTTTATCCATCTCATATACCCTTCCACCTTCATTTCATCAAACTGAAGGACTGTACATTTGTCTACTAAATTCATTTTCAGTGACACGACCTTCATTATTTCCAACACATCTGTCAGTAGTCCTTGCCTCATATTAATGTTGCAAGCCCATCTTTGCAGGGTTGATATTCCTTTTAGAGAAAGAAATAAAGAGAAAATTGGGATTAGGAATAACAATTTCCAACACCTTATTTTCTGTTGCAGTATTTCATCTGATCAGGAAAAAATACATCAACACTAGTTTTATCAAAACTCATGGGTTTTCGAACATGGTGTTCCATTTTATAAATCTGTGGGCAACGATTTATCGTATCAGAATAGAGGATCGTAGAATCAGGATAAAATGCCATTTGGTCTCCATCTCATAAGAAATACATAACGCTGTTTCAAAAAGTGCAAAAGTGATTTGTAAGGGCCTTATTTATGAGAGAACATGGACGTAACCCTATAATGGAAAATCATGAAGACCTGAATTGAAATGTTTAGTATGGTTACTCTTGAAAGGATGAGACATTGTAAAGACTTGATATTCCTGTATGACATTTTAAATAATGGAAATAGTACCTTATTGATAGAAAGACTTTACTTTTTGCACCTCCATTGAAATGCAGAAGTAACAAATTATTTTTAAGGACTGAATACTGTGGAAATTCTTCTTTAAATAAATAGAATATGTAATCTTTATAATGTCTTTGCAAAAGAATTGTATGTTTTTACATTGAAAACAGAGTATTTAAGGAATTTAAAAATGTTTACAACTATTGATTATTTTCAAACCTCTTACTGTTTTTATATTAGCTTTTTCCAGATATTTTTCTCACTGTTAGGTAAACTAAACTAATAAATAATGAAACTTAAGAATATGTATTTTTGGAATTTAAAAAGATGTTTACACCTATTGATTATTTTCAAACCTATTACTGTTTTTATATCAGGTTTGTCCAGATATTTTTCTCACTGTTAGGTATACTAAATAAATAAATAACGAAGCTGATAATATCAATGCAATATCGAATGCAATTATCCAATAAAAATAGCTCACATTCAATAGCACCGATATTCCCAGTAATATAACAAAAAAAATAATCCTACACTAACCTGGAAGAGGAAACTTCATCTGGTTTCTTAAGTGAATATAGCAACTTTTACTTAGGTATCGAATTGAAAATGCCCATCCAATTTCTTCCGAGGTCCAACATTTCACTTGCTTCTTGTCCGAGAGAAAGATGGAAATCTGGCATTCTGTTAAAATCTTTGATAGGACTTCCTTCACTCTGGACTCCACCAATGCCTCTCTCTCATCAACCTCCCTCTGAAGAGCTTTAACGCTGGCCTCATGTTCCAGCTTCAAGGCCTGCCATGACAGTAAATAGCATAATTAGATTAAATCCTCATCATCCAAACATATACATAGCACAAAAACAATCAAAAAGTTAATAAACATCTCCCAAAACTATTCATTATTAACATACATTGAATTCCTCAAGCAACTTAGCATGGTCCTTGAGAAGAATCGTATATTGGTCCTCCATGGTTTCCTCAACAAGTTCCTAGAAGATTAAAAATTTTATATAGGTACCTTTTATATATTACAAGAGAAAGAACCTTAGCATTCATACTGTAAAAATTTCCATCACTTACACTAGGTTCAACTAGATGCTCCTGAGTAGTTCCACTTGCTTCTTCGACGATAGCCTTATTTTCTTTCCTTTTATATCATAATCCTCGAGCATTTGGAGATTTTGCACTATAGAGTTTTGGAGGCAACAAATGCAATGAAGGAACGCTACCAGGTTTTTACATTTTTTTTTTGCCTCGAAAAATTCATTTCAGCCATCAGGTTTTGTTCGAAGTCCTCATCTTTAAAATGCTCGGAGCACACATGACCATTTCCAGGATTCCAATTATCCTTTCTCTTGCAAGCTTCCACCCACAATTTTCTTAAATGAGGATCTTTCGGGAAACTAAAATATCCTATGTAGTTCTCCCCACTCAGGTCATGAGTTTTATAAAAGTTGTTCGTACACACAGCAACAGAACACCTTTTCCCAGTCATTTTCACGCTATTAATCAGTAAATACTGAAGTATATTTCTTCACACGCCTAATTTAGCTCCAAGAGCCTTTTACAATTTGTTTCAGTGCATTTTCACAAGTGAATTTAAGCAATAATTCAAAACACTTCACACGCTTCACGCACTTATCGCCAGGATCCCTACAACCGCAAGGAACTGTGGAACCTCCTGATGCCACTCACTTCCTCCCCCACTTTCAGCTGAGACCACCTCCTCTTCTAGCCTCCTTACCCTCAGGGAACGTTCCGGCGGTTAGTTTTCGCAACGTTTCTTATGCGTGGGTATGAGGTTGTTTTCGCAACGCTGCCAGACAATAGCGTGATCCTGGATTACCGGATTATGGGTTCTAGACTAGTCGAGCACTCTGTAATTAAACCTGTAGGGGAGTATTAATTTTTTACCTAAGTAGAAACTATAAAGAATGAAAATGGATTCTTATCCAGATATGATGAAAAATGAAAGAACTCATGGTGGACAACTGAGATCATTTGCATTGCCTTGATTCCCGAGTTATAACTATGATAGGCAAGACACAGTGTTTGCTGTTCAAACTCTTGAGAAATTACTTCGTAGGTATACCTATAGCAATTGCTGTGAGCAAATGCTTGAGGAACTGCAGAAAATTGAAAATAAAGTGTATAACATTATTAATAGGCAGAGGAAGTCCAAGCAGTTGAAAATATCAATTTTTAAAAAATAATCATGCTACTTTCGTTAGATAGTTTCAATGGTTGCTAATTTCAAATATAATGTAAATCGTCCTGCCATCTTCATCCTTTCTTAATTCGTCTAAGATGTTCAATGCATTTTTTTTCATCAAATATAAATATGATAAGTGCTAGTTCAAACAATAAATTATGACACTTCTCTTTTGCAGATTATCAGTGTTTCTTATTTTTACCCTTACTCCAGTAAAAGAACATGGATGTAGAAGAGAAAATTCTACCTTTCCCACAATTTGCATTTTCCCGCAATTTACACTTTTCTCTAGGGTCCCTGGAAAAGTGTAATTTAGGTGTTTTACTGTAAAAAAATGAATACACAAGTGTGTTACTAGTTGACTTAGTGCCACACCTCTTGTGCGTACATTTTCATTGTTTGAAAATACCGTAAATCCAAGAAACTCCAAATATGGTTGACTCTGAGTCATTAATTGATTAAGTTAATGAGGTAAAAGGGATATAACCAATAGCCTCTCACCCTACACTGCCAGGAGTTGGCATATCCATGGTAAAATATGTTGCATAAGTCAATATAAATGCTAAATTCTTATACATATATTGTTAAAAATTTATTGGAAATCATAAAAAAATGCATGTGTACCACATACATTTAAGATGCATTGAAGAAAGAACTTCATGACTCATTGACTATTTTTCAGAACACTCACCAATTTAAGGTGGCTCTTCATGAATGAAAATAATCTTACAACGCTTGACAATCAAATGCCTCCAGAAGGAGTAAATCTATATTTACTTCACATGAGTGGCAATCAGCTAACCAAGTTGCCTATGGAACTAAATTCTTATCCTGGACTACAGTCCCTCTTCCTTCAGGGCAACAAGCTGAAGTCACTTGATGGTGCTATTAGGCATCTAAAAAAACTACAGCGACTCCACCTAACGGACAACCTTCTAGATACTGTAAGAATTCACAAAATCTTGCTAATATTTTGTGTTTTATTCCATGTTTTATTTCTGTATTTTAATATGCAGTAACTGTTAGTGATATCAAAACAATGTCAATCTTATAACTCTATTTTTGCAGATTTCAAGTGAAAATTTTGCAGAATTGGAATCTCTCCATCATCTTGAAGCAGGTTTCAATCGTCTGACATCCCTTAATGGCTCTTTGCAGCCTCTGCATTCATTAACTACACTGAATCTAACCCATAACCTTCTAACTGAGTTCTCCCTACAAGAAATCAAGGGGCTAAAAAAACTTCATACCGTTGACTTATCGCATAATTCAATCAAGAAACTTGATGGAAAGATTGAGGTGAGTATTTACTTCCAAGCAAATATGTATCACAACCTTTCCCAAAACTGAGAAACTTATTTAAAAGTCAAGAAATTCTGGTTAAATCATGGAGCCAATGTAGGTACTCCCCAAAATTCAGGATTCATTTTAGAAAATTTATCATATTGAGAATATATAGGTAGAAATGCCGCTAATCACGAGCATAGTTGGGATTAACAATTTAAAAAATTAACGATTAAAAAAATTAACAATTAAAATTAATTGTTAAAAATGTAGTTCACTATTTAACTTAATCGTTACTTTATAGAAGAGTTAACTATTAACTTTTAATCATTAAAATTATGCATTAACTGATGCAAAACTAACTTCAGTTAAATTTTTTCGTTAATTTTTGGCGAATGTCAACCAGTTCGAATTATATTTCCTTCTTTTTTCAGACAGGAGGATGGATATCTGATACAAATTTTGAAATGAGAATGTTATTAAAGTTTAACGACTTTAATAACATTCTCACGACGAAGTTTAAGGAAAAAGTTAAATAAATATATCTTGAATTTGAAGTTTGTATGTATTTATTTTATCCCAATTGCGAAATATAGCTTTTAAAAGTTACTTTTTTAAAGTTTCTTAAAAGTAACTGAAAAAGTAACTTTTAACTTTAACTAGTTAGCTACTTTTTGCAGAGATTAACTTTAACTTAAATCATTTAATTTTTTTTGGTAACTTTCCCAACTATGATTACGAGTATCAAATAATATACCCATGTATATCCAAACTAACAAAAGAACTATAAAGAAAACTTGAGTCAACACACACAACTGTGAACCCAACTCAGAAAGACATATTTTATGCATGAAATGTGGTTCGGATGAGTATAAACTCGTGTAAGAGGCGCACCTTTTTTCCCAGAAATCGCAGCCGAAAATGAGGGTGCGCGTCTTACACGAATCTTTCCGTTGCAAAATTCCGTCACCCGAGTTTGAAGGCTAATATCTCAGAGATGGCTCAATCGATTTTAAAATGAAGTACATCAAATTAAAGCTTGTTTATTTCTGCGTTTATTGATGGTGTACAAAACATTTTACCGTTTATATCGATTTCAGTGTGTGCTTAAAAACAGAATTTTAGCGCATTTTCCCAGGTACCGGACGGTTGCATCGCATTTACGGCTTCGTAATAACAACACGGATCAAGATATCGAAATTTCATTCACAAGTAATGTAGCAAAGATCTTTCCTAACAGCTTTACGAAGTTTCATATTATTTAATGCATTAGTATTTTAGTTATAGATGCAAATGCACGGATCCGTTATTTTCCGTTCCGCGCATCCCTGAAAACCGCCGTTTAGACCTTCTTCAAGCTCTCGAGTTCATCATCATGAATCCACTTATAAAATCTTAAAGGAATTCCTTGGTTAATCAATACCGATTAACATTTATTTTGGAAAAAGAGCGCGTTCAACTGCCAGGAGCATGCACGGAAGAGAAAGGGAGAGGCGCGCGCTGTTGCCCAGTCAGAGGGTTGTCCGTAAGGCGCGCGAGGGAGTCTACTACAAGCATTACCTGCGGGGGAAAACCAGTTGTCTTTTCTCTGTGCATGAGTCATTTGGACTCTGTAAATAGTGGCATAAAGGGTCATGGTACTAACACATGTATTAGTACCATGTGAAGGGTGACGTGGCGTTCGGGCACGCGGGCGTTTCTCCGCGTTGTCTTGAAGAGGAACGCCCGAAAGCCGTTACCAATATGGAGAAACGCCGCGGAAACCTAAGATCCGAGTGAATACTTACCTCCAGGGTCTATTATGCCTATGAAAAATGCCGCGTAAATTATAAGAGAATATCGCAAGCGGAAGGCTTTGAAAATGGCCTAAAGTTCGCAGTTAGGCCCGCAAAACCTCGCAATAGAAGAAAAAAACTCAAAATGTTTTCTTCAACTTCGACGCATAAAAAGAGGGGTGCGCCTCTAACACGCGTTTATACGGTAATTTGTGGGATGGCAGAACCATTATCCAAAACTCTAGGGCACTGTTCAAAGATTATACCAAAATATCTTACAAAAAACTTGTTTTTGTTTTTATTGGTGAGCACATAAATGCTGTGTAGGCTTTAATGAGGCACCTTACTTCAGATAAAATCCATTTAAAAACAATAACTAAGTAAATATGAAACTTCCTCAATAACATCATGGTGATAGAGTTTCAATAGATTAACTGCTATTTAGTATGGACTAGATAACACGTTAACCTGGCAGTAGAGAAACAGAACCAAACCTATTAGAAGTTTCACACACAAATACACACCATTTCTACTGACAAAACGTGCAACAGTTACACTTGAATTAAGTTAAAATTAAAGCTCAAAACGAGTTTGGTAGGGAAATACTATGCATATATGGCCCTTTAGAATACAGCAGATTTACCAAAGGAAATGCTAAAAATGTACTCCCCTTCCTTTACAGCTTCAAAATTATGTGGAATTACACACTAAAGTTCTGGAATTACGTCTAGAGTACAATCAGCTGGAGGAACTGGGAGGAGTTCTGGGTGGTCTTTCGACACTTCAAAAGTTGAATCTTTCACACAATCTCCTCCAAAAGATTGCACCAGATGATCTCATTAATCTGGATGATTTGAAGATACTAGACATTTCCTACAACAAACTCACTACCCTTGAGGAAACATCAAAGGTTAGAAAACTACTAAAAATTGTTTGGAATCCTAAACTTTTTTATTGATGTTCCTTTCACCTGACCAAAACTCTTCCTTTACCAGACGGAACTTCCTAAACTAGAAGAACTCATTGCTCACCACAATCTACTGACAACGGTAGGCCCAGATTTCCATGGACTTCCACGTATTTGTAAAGCAAACTTGCAGCACAATTTGATTACCACCATTGGGATTGAGCTGACAGCTAAAACTCGATGTAAACAACATGATGTTGCTGGGATACTTAGGGTTCATTTTGAAGGTAATTTTCCACCACAGCATGTACCATCTATAGCTGAAATATTTATTACTTCAAGCATGCCATAATTTGATAAATTTTTACAGTGATAAACAAAACATGATTGTTTGCAGGAAATCCACTAGTCTGCACAGATGAGTTTATGTCGGCAGTGACTGCAATAGAAGAAAACCACACAAAACTTTATGGTGTTCCTAGATGCTTCAATAGTACAATTTCACCTGAGTAGTTAAAGGGACTAATCCTCAGTGACAATGATTAGCTAGCTACCCACATGTGATGGTGTGTTTCTCAAGCTGGATTGTCAAACAAAAGATTCAATGTTTCACAATACAGCAAAAAGAACTACTATGACTTTAGTTTACTCAAATGACTCACTGACGCAGCTACACCGAACTGCCCAGGAGATAAAAAACGATGGTCTTGTTTCAAAGGCAAAAGCATCATACAGCATATGAGGGTAAGGATGTGATAAATGCTGATTTTCATTGGAATAAAAAAATAGGTAGCAAGGATACCAATCACACCACACAATTGAAATGACAGCGCTGAAGAAAATGTAGAGATATAATATGATCCACCAAAACTTGAATGATGACAACTGACAGTGTAAGTTGAAATAAATGGAAGATAAGACAGTTCTTACTGTTTTAGCTCAACTGTCATAATGTATACAGGGTAATTTATCTTTAAATCTGAGATACAGTGTATAAAATTAAGAAATATTAATAAGGGAATCAGATTCCTCCTTTGTATTACATTAAAATGCCACCAGCCACTCAGTATTTCCACTCAGGGCGCTATGCAGTGGTTTGAGATTAAGGTGGTACTGGAAAAAATATTTATGATTCTAATCTTTCCAAAGAAGGTACCTATAAGAGCAAATCATCACCAACAATTGATAAGTAATACATGAATTATTTTGAATAATCACCTGAAATTACTCAGAAGTGAAATGCTGGGCGAAGTCATTTTTAAATTAACCAAGCTGATTTTATTTTTAGCTTTAAAAACGGAATATTTTCTTAATATGATGCTTGTTTTAAAATATTCTTTGAATATATACTTACAAATGATGTAGAAAAGCAAAACAGTTAATTTTGCCATTATATTAGGAGAATAAGCTTGGAGATATAAGTTACTGTAAATAGTTTTTTTAGCATAGGGAAATAGACTTTTTTGAGCTTTTTTTGGCAACAGTCTTATTGAAATTATTTTGTATCTATTTGGAAAAAAGCTTAGGCTTCTGGAAAATAACTCTAAATTCAAAAACTAATTATGCATTTAAATTTTGTAATTTCAAAAATGTAAGGGAAATTTAATCCCAAAAATTAGTTCTTAATTTAATATATTTGTTATGTAATGTATTTGTACTAGATTGTTAAGTTACTTATTACAGGTATTTTCACTTTGTGCATGTATCAAGAACTGAAACCAGATAACTTAATACATCAAACTAAAAATTCACATATTTATGTACATAGCAAACTCACTCCCATTACTATTTAACATTAAAAATTACTTTAGTATTGATAGAAAACATAGAGAAACTTTATAGAGATCATGTGAAAAAAATATTTTCTTAGAGATTTGAAAGCAAATTGTAAAGATACAGATCAACAATTTTTAATTAATGTTCAAATATTGAGGCTTGTTATATATTTACTTTGAGAATGAATTCTGAGTGTAAAATTCTTTGTGTGTAATCCATGAGAGAACTGCGACTTCCCAGTTCATTTTTGATTATCTATATTTATTTAAAAATAATAAAGCCAAATAAAATTAATGAATTTTTTCATAAATGAGGACCACTGAAAGGTGGATGACTATTGTTATTATGTTGGGAGGACTACACTTTCATCAATTCACCAAATTCATGCCTGAACTAAAAAAAGTACATATATAATAATTATACTACCTGAAAACTTGGTGTAATTATTGTTGAGGAGACAGCAATGTAAATTGGTTACAGCATTAAATGACTATCTTTATATGTATAAATTGTGAAAGTTTAAAATGGAAAACTTGACTAATTTGGCTTTCATCAAAGAGAATTGACGTGAATGATCAGTACAGGTGATACAGGCATTACTCACTGGATGATCATGCTTAACTCACACCAATGGGTTGTTAAGCAAATGCAAGGAGCTTAATTTTTTATTTATTATGAATATATAAATTGCATTGATACTAAATACGACCATTAGAGAATGACTGACAGATGATAGCCTAGACCAAGGCAAAAAAATGGAAGCATTATGAACTGTAATAGATGACTTCTGAGACTCACACAAAGTACGGGCCCCCTGAACTGGTTGCAAATCTGAACACTTGTTTAACAGGTAGGTCAGTAAGTTAGGAGAACCTGCACAGTAAAGTAGTACCTATAATCGGCAGATTATTAGGATACATGCCAGATGATCGCCACTAAGTACCTCATGACTTTCCCATGATATCCACAGCAGAGTAATATTCTGGATGCCAGAACTCCTAAGAAAACTAATGGTCTAACCGTGAAAGGATATGTCCACACTGCCCTGAAAGAATTTAACAATCTGTGTCCCTAAATACTAATGAGCCCCACCCTGCTTGATCATATACATATTGACCAAATAACTGAATGTTGTGACTGATGATGTCTGACAATAGTCATCTATCAGTTTCACATAAGCAATTTTACCCACATACCCCATGAAAGGCCTGACCATCTAAATCCTGTGTGAGTTCAGTAATGCTGATGGCTGGACTCGCATGATCATTAATAAGAATAACTAAACAAAGATGTGCATAATTTCACAGTGACTTTGGTTATGCTACGCCATTACACAAAACGGAGGCTGAAGGCCTTGCTTTTGAAGCATAGATAAAATGAGCTCATAAAAAATGACCATGAAATATTGTCAGTATTAATATGAAATTTGCATCTGCAAGAGGAAAAGTTTGAAAATTAACATCAGGATATAGTTTACGCTATATGCAAGAACTGTACTTGTTATTTACTCTACTCCTCAACGATAGATTAGTTACAGAAGCTGTGCAATGAGTTTGTGTAGTTTTAGATCTCCATCTTATAACTAATAGCTATATCAAGCATTTATTACAATGACTCATCAGCATCAGCCAAATATGTAGACCATCAGCTCTCAATTGGTAAATATAAATTTCCTTAAAAACCTCTTAACTAAAAACTTCTTAACGGAGACCATAAAGCATTCTTTTGTGATACAAGATATTATTGCCCCATTCACTGAGATATTATTGAACCACTTCAAGGAATTCATCAACTATATATGTATGTATGAGTACATACATACACTTGTGGAAGAATCTGTGTTGAATCCATCATTAAATGGCAGCCTTGAATCTCTCTTGAAGTTCTATTGAAAATTTAAACATGAATCCGTTGAGACACTCTTGAAATTCTCTGTTGTGACTCCCTTGAAACTTCCTTGCCCTCTCAAAATTAAAATGAAAAATTACTTTTCAAATACATACATAAATGTTACTATTATGCTATGGCATAGTTTATTATATTTAATTATCCTATCCTACCTAACTCTATAGTATCTATCTCGCATGATCAGCTATCCTACGATTCTACACGTATATTCTCGCACCCGAAATCAAACACTCCCGAATCTAGAAAGTCTTATATACCTGGCCACTTTAGAGGGTTCAAGTAACTTCGAGAACTAATTTTTAAATGGCAATTCCGTGATAGTCTGAGGAAATACCATTACATTATGATGACAGTTGTTTGGCGTTAATTAATTGAAACCTATATTGCCACATAGTATGAATATAAATGCAATATTACTGAGAATAAACAAGATATTTTCCAATTCCCTCACGTTTGAATCAAGACATAACTTTGTGGATATGTTGAAAAGAGAAAATTGCTGAATGTACCCATAAACACATACAAATAATATAATGTATAACGGAAATTAATTACGCAAAGCTCTCAGTGAAGTGTTTACTGGCTGAACTAAAGTCTCTGCGTTTCGTTTACAAGCTTCCCATTTTTGCCAAAATTTCAGGCGAAGAACGAACCACAGGCTAAACATACTGGGTAGATGCTTCTTAAACTTCGTTGGCAATTAATAATGGAGCTTGGTTATGAACCACAAATAAAGAATAATTTCCTTCATATTAATAACTGGTAGTCTGGTAGTTTTGAAGGCTGATTTTATTTCCATGTGAAGTTCATCCATAGCTGTACGATAATGGACAGTGATGGGAAGTAATTGATTACAAGTAATCCGAGTACCGGTAACCATTACACTCGATTTACTTTTACTACTAATTGTTAATTTTTATAATCGTTACTCTCGGGATAATTTTTAATCGGCGTGTTATTGGTCATTGATAATGTGGATTACTCTGGTTTTTTCATTGTTTTGGACTGCATGACCAGTTCTTCACAAACGGTTATTCAGACTATTTGCTTCAACCAATATACTCTTCAGCTTATTCTGAAGCCGGATCTCCACTAGAAGCATTTTCCGCATTACATATGTTTCACGATTTAAAAAAGCTTTATCGCAACCATGGTTTCTAATATAGGGACTGTGATCACAACCAAGCTCCTAAATATTGAGTGCGGCAGCCGATAGACCGGCTGGTCTACTGGTATGGGTGGAGAACCGCAACCGACTAAGCATTCAGATTTAATTTATCGCTTTGGAGCATATCGACCGATATATCAATTGTCACACCAATGTATCGGGCCACCATGTATAGGTCTGATAAGCCAGAGTTATTCTAGGTGGGAATTTTATCTTTATTTCTTGTTACTGAATGGGCCATTGAGCACAATAGCAAGAAAGCACTGGGACTGAAACATCAAGAGGGGATTTATTCTCATCAATCATGACGATGCCAATTCCTTCTCCTCTTCTCCACATCTGTCGCTGCCGGTGGGAATGTATCACCCAATATCCGGAGCCTGATATGCAGAAGCTAAACCGATATGATCCCGATATTCGCTAGTTATTTTCCACTATGCCTTGTCCTCTCTGTCCAGCAGTGATAAGTACATATTAATCAAATATGTACTTTGAAACCAGTTGGCCACTAACACGTTTTCCACTCTGGTGTTGAGCGGGACTCGATATAGTCTGTTGTTCTGAAGCAATTTGTGCAATTAAACTTGACACATACAATTCTCTGTGATGTAAATATGTCCCCTTTCCGTTTAAATATAAGCTCATTAAAGTATATTTTTCGTACATATACAGCTTGATTTGGGCATTTATAAAGAATACCATGCAAAATTAAAAATAATTATTTACTACCAATATAAAAAAGAAATCGTCTAACATTTAAATATTAAAATCCCCTGAGACATCGGAAGGAGACTGAATAAAAGGATGGAGTCAATTTAAGGAGCAAGGGTATTTTTAAGTCTGTGAGGGAAGTGGTGACTTTGTTCATAAGCAAGGACAATGAATAAAGAGGAATGTTCTCAAGTAAATCAATTTCAATACAGAAGTTATAGTTTCCACATACTAAGTATCAAAGGAAGTCAAGTGAATTTTGACCAAGATCAAGGAAGGCCCAACACACTTAAAAAGAAGGCAGTTCAAGGCAGAAGTTCAAGTGAGATCAAGGCAGAATTCAAGGCAATTTCAAGACAGATTAAAGCCCTTCATCACAGGTTCAAGAGGCTTTCAACACAAATCCTTTTACATGGATTAATTATGAAGCAAGTGACAATCTTCATCTTGAAGAGACTTAGCTATTCACTACAGCAATATTTAGCATTCACCTGCAACATTGGCAACATTTGAAGTTCATCCTGAAACATTTGTAACTTACACAAGGCATGAGCGCTAAATAATCCATCTTCCTAAAATCCATTCCACGTGTAGTTGACAGTATGGGTTCTCATGGAAATTTGTTTCCTGTGTAAATCTCCATAGCCAGCCATAAAGGCCAGAGGTGCAATGTTGTCAATAGCAGCAGTACAGCTAAATAAGTAATACATATTTCCGTGTACTAACTGCACATTGAAGTCTTCCAATATGTAAATATCAACCCAAAAAGTAACTTAGTTAAATTTAGCACCGAGTAGGAAATAATTGCCTAAGTGGCCTTGAGGTGAGCTCATGGAGCGTAAGTTTGGCAACAGCATTCTGCATAAGGCCCATACTGTCAACTACATGTGGAATGCTCTATAGCAAAAAATCACAGGTTTCACAAGCAAATATTGTACATTTTATATACATATATACATTGTATATACATATATACAATCACTTTTTCAGACAGAGGGCTTATCTATAGGCCTTGTGTTGTGTAAAAGTTGCCATCTGCCAATAAATCAACCAGCATTTATGTATGTAAAAACATTTCATAAAATGTTAATTTTGAAAATATACCAAATCTTTGCCCAAACAGCCTCAGCAGGATGAATAAATATAAATTTTGGTATTTATAAATTTAAAAACTACATGAAAATGGCCACGACATTCCTAGCACACCCAACCTGGAATCAGTGGGCAGTGAAAGTGTTGATAAGTGACATTATATTATGAAATATTGATTCCTAAAAACATTCTTAATGAAAAAATAATTAATCAAAATACATATATAAATTTAAGTCTTAAAATAGTCAATTAAAAAATGAAGTAAAATATTAGGCTTAAGTCTAGCCTGTTACCTTCTAACTATCTAGTAATTATAAATGGTAACAATGTTGAAATTCAACAGAGACAATCACATCAAAATAAGGAAATATGTATGTGAACTAACTATCTAAAATATACATGCAAGAGGAATCATACATGGGGAGAACTAGAGAATAAGAATAAAATTGACCACAGGTTCATTTTCAATGGATGAATAATGAGAGGATAAAGTAGAGAGGAGCATCGCACATACATACACTTTACTCTTAACAATAAGACAGTAGGTACCTAAGTGCAGGAATGAGAGACAGCCAGGGAATAGGATATAGAATGCAAGACCTGAAAGGTAAAGAATAAAGATGGGTATGACAATGAGATACTAAATAAGGATCAGAAGTTTCAGAAAGGAGTGACATAAACAAATTGTGTGAGAAATTACCTGATGATTGTGAATGGTAATGGTAGCATTTGATAGCATTAACTGGATGCAGATATTTAGCCTGAGTGGATTAAAGAACATTCAAATTCAGATCAAGACTTCAAGTTGTTGTTACATACACCTGACTTTGGGGGAAGGGCATTAACAATGAACAAGGTAACACAAGCTCCTGACATTAATGTTATGGGTAAGGAAATTCCAAAGAACAGGAAAAATGATAGGAGAGGCGATTGTCAAACCAAATGGACACATGTAAGGTGGCTCAGCCAAAAATAGAATGCAAGATACAACTCACAAAACATAGTATAGCAAAGTATGAACCCTTTTCTCCAAGGTGAAGCTGTGAAGGGAAGAAAATGAAAGCAGTTTGGGTTGAGGAGTTGGATTACACAGCAGGGACGGAAACTGGAATCAACTCATACTTCCTTCATTTCCATGATTTATCTCAAATTTAGCAACGTTAGGATACCAAGAGTCACCCTTATCCACCTTCAACAAATTTCATTTTGACAAATGACACCAAATCATTCATGCAGGGATCAACTTTAAACAGCAAAAGGACGTCAGCAGATGTTGATAATCAGGTCAGCACTCCATCCTAACGTAAGACATTCAAGGAACACTTAGCATAAAATTCCCTGATTTTACTTTTTTCTTTGAAGACTACCCTTATTTTCCCATGTTACCCAGATTTACATTGCTTTTAATTTCAGAGTTCTGTCACCACCCTTAGGAGCCAAGATTTATGCACAGAACAATATAAGGAAAGGATTTAAGGATTTTTTGGGAGACCTGAAAGTGAGGATCACGACAGGAGTAGGAGAGATCCTCCAAATTTGTGGTTCATCTGCACTTAATTTCAGGCTGACATGAGAGGATATAGTTCTAGCCTCCAACTACAGCTGAAGATAAATAAAATAAGAGATGCATACCTGGGTAAAAATAATTCCTTTTCCTCATACTTCACAGTTTGAAACACTACCCCAGCACTGGGAGGAAAACTTCTAAGAATGCTTATATGTACATGCATATTGATTGAAATGAGACATTTCTGAAGAATCAGTAAAATCCGATTTTTCTTGAAAGATAAAATACCTGACTTTGATTAAATTGGAATCCTGGAAGATTTTCAGTCATTAAAAATATCCATAAATTGCTGTGCTAGGACTTGAAACTAGGGGATTTTAGGTAAGCAGACATGAGGAGGCACACAAGACATATAAGGTTGACTTAGAGAAGACTCAATGAACGATTCAAGTAATATTTAATTCACACAAAAATTTCAGATCTTACCCTAGTAGAGAATCAACATAATTGGCATACATAAGAAACTGCAGGCATCCAATTTTGAAATTAAAACGTCATTCATTCCTGCAGAAACAGCAAGCAATGGATACACAATACAGTTGAACTTCCATAAATCGAACTTCTTAAAGTCTAAGTTTTCATACTTTGAAAGAAATTTTATTCACGATAGTTTTTTGCACAAATATGTGATGTCCACTGGATGTATATTTTCTCAAACATAAAATTTGTGTGACCAACTAAACGATATTTCCAGTTCCTGAGGCACTTCGACTTATTGAAGTTCAATTGTATCACAAGGTATTTTCATTTAATGATGACATTTTGAACAACTAACCAGATGATAGGTCGTCAAGCCTGCTAGTATCACTGACTGTGGTCAACAAAACCCACAAAAGTAGGTTCGAAAATTCTTGAGTTGCATGATTACATGACATGAAATGGAACATGAATAGACACTATATATGACACACTATAATTTGAAGCCCAATTTTTGCATGGTTACAAGCATACAAAAATGTGCCATCAAAAAAATATGAGGAAAACATTTTAACACGTCAGAAATATATTGACAAATCTAAAACAAATATATAGTAAACAAAATAAACCTTTAACTAGCTGCAATATTAAAATATTACACCAATGTAAAATAATAAAAAGAACTTTAACAGCAATATGAATGGTTGAGACTAATAAATGCTGCAATGCAGGCTTTTAATGCATAATACATGAGGTAAACCTTAATTTTGGTGCAAGCCAGAGAAAAGATAATTGGAATGAAAGAAATAAAGATATAAAACAATTCTCCAGAGCCTTACAAAAGTTCCACAGCATATATCATCCGCCACACTCTTTGTCTATTATCTAGAAAAAATAGATTAATTTCTTTGTCCATTAAACCATCATACTCATAGTCTAATGAAATTCTCCGAAATAATTCTCAACATTATGAATATAATTTTCTAAGAAAAGTTCTTATCAAATTGATGATGGAAATAGTAATATGCATTGTGATGGATTGCTAAAACAGCACATATTCATGCACCCGAAGACACATGACTTTTGACGAGTAGTACAAAAAAATTTCATTTCCTTCTACTTCTACTACAAGTACATAATCTCATATTGAGGAAGCCTCTTATATCTGAAAATCAAATCAACATTTACAGGATGAATTCCTGCTACGAAACTCAATCAATAATTATCATTTGACTAATGCTTAGGCTCCTTTGCATAAAACATTAGAAAAAAGAACTATGAAAAAGAATGAAAAAATGTGAAATTTAAAGTGGTAATGCTTTTCTGTGGACAAATGCATATTGTTTCTAATGCTGCCAATTTCCATACTTACAGATAACAATCAAACATTTTCCAAGTCATCAACTAAAGCAATGAATATTTCAAGTAGCACACACATTGATTTTCACATTGATGGATAACCTGCATGAGAATACATGACCTTATGATTAGAGATGGGAAAATTACCATAATTTTCATCCGAGGTAAATTACGGTAATTTTCAAAAATTACCATAATTTTCCAGTATTTTTTAGTTTTAACAATTTTACAGCAAATGTATGATTAAATAAAAAAAGCTAATAGCAATAGGAAGGGAATAACGATGTTTAAACCATACCTAATACAACATTGATCTATTAGAAATTTTTAAAATTGTAAAAAGAACTACGGCAGCAACAAGCAATCTGGCTTTCTTTTGTCCAAGTATGAGAAATTTTCAAGAATAATATTCTAATACATTATTCTGTAATGTTATAATTTAATTAAAATATTCTAAAAATGAGTTGTACATTAATAATTAAACACGTAGGAAATGTGAACTTGGCTTAAAAGAACTTATTGAGCATTTATCTGTATGTAAAATTATCTCATATATAGGTGAATTATCTGGAAAATTATGGTAATGTTCAAGGGGCGCGGTTAATTACGAAAAATACCACGGTAATTTACGAAAATTACCGAGGTAATTTTCAGAGTGGCCCATCTCTACTTATAATGGATACAAAAAATTAATTACCATGAATAATTTCCCAAAAATACTTCAATGTAAAATTACCTTTCATTATCTCTCTTTCAGCAAATCAATACAATGCTGAGTTTTATATAAGCATAGCAAATTACTGAGAATAGGGTCTGAATACACAATGAGAAACTTGCTACAGCTACACACTTTCATCCAATTCAAAGGATAACCATCAGATGTGAACACTAGAGTCGAAGAAAACTAATGACAAGAATGTATTCTACAAGCCATGGAAAACAACTGCACAAACATGTCATGACACAGCAACAAGATTAAATGTTATGCTCATTCAAGGAAAGAGGGACATCAATATCATCAGTAATTAAAGTCTTTGCTATGTGGAGAATGTTAATTACCACATATTTTCTTCCAAGAATTACTTTACCCTATATGCATATCATATAGCACTTCTAATAGCAGAAGATATTTGAAGCTAGAATTCTATGCAAAATATCATGTTTTCTTGAAAATAGGTTTAAAAAACATACTTTGGCTATTA